>OU342976.1:20137498-21407496 GCA_910592155.1 Ypsolopha scabrella
CGGAGTCTGAGGCAGATGAAATAATCCAAAGTGATCACAATAGTGCTAGCGAAATAAACGAGTCTCCTGAAAATTCACTTGCAGCGTCAAATAATGATGAAACGTATCTGCATGTGAAAAGTGGAAATAATGCAAAACTTGCGCAAAATCTGTGTACAACGATCACTCTGAGACAAATTGTGATAACAGTGATTCTTAGAGTTCCTAAAATATTATTATTTTTGACTTTTGATCTCACTACGTATGTACATAATATTTATTTTTGCCATTTGTTTTAATTTTTTTTTCTCTTACTAAGCAGATATTAATTTATGATGCTTCTTAAAATTTTAATAGTATAAATAATAAGCACTTTCAGAATAAAATTATTTTATTTACATATTTATATAATAAACTAGCTTTTGCCCGCGGCTCCGCCCGCGTGTTTTTCGGTTTAACGACATGCTTTTTTCGGGATAAAAAGTAGCCTATGTGTTAAGTTAGGGTATAAGCTATATCCATTCTAAATTACATCCAAATCCGTCCAGCCGTTTCAGCGTGAAAGAGTAACAAACATACACACACACACACACACACACCCCCTTTCGCATTTATAATATTAGTGTGATTCCAAAAATAATCTACATTTTGGGGTCGCCTGAGACCCCGTGCGAGCAGTTATGTGATTTTCTTCGTGCGAGTAATTAAGGGTTGATCGCCCGCCGACGACGACGCCCGGCGATCATGTCATCTCTTTTGCACGCGTTGAATTTGTATATCCTGCTGTCAGTGATGAGCGGGCGATCAAATTGAACGCGGCCCAGTACCAACCGGAATGTATGTCAGACAACCGAGACTAACCCGAGCCGAACTTGCAAAATGTCGAACAATGTGGCGGGCCGTTCAATTACTCTTTTGTAATCTAAATTAACTGATAATGGGCATTCTCTGACTTGACCTCCGAATATAAGGTTATAATGACGTGATATTTTTATCGTTTTCGACCTGTATACTTGTAATTGCACTAACTAAATTAAAATACGGTCGAGTATGTAATGTACCATTGCATAAAACAGCTATTTTCTACCTACGTATTTTTATTCTTCCATACTGAGCTACGTGGTTCTGCCAAAGCATTGCAAGACGATCTATTTATACTAAGCTTATGAAAAAAATATGAATTTGAAAGAGTTTCCGTTATCAGAGAATTAGAAGGAGACAGTGGCGAAGGGTTAACATTTTAAAAAAGGAAGCCGGACAAAAATCGCCTTACTCAGAAAAACAACCAAGGAAAACATTGTGACCTATTCTCGTGCAGCAAACCTTAAATTTAGAGTTGAAACACCTAAAATAATACAAGCTCATTTAACTTTTATCCATCTGCGTTAAAGACTATTTTGCAATGAAAAGTTTTAGGTCATCGCAGCTCTAAATTCGCTATTTGCTACACGAGAATAGGTGTCATTGACATTACAAACCATGGACCTCGGGTCTAGTATAAAATTTACCAAAAAAGTGTCCTTAGTGAAGTGTCAAATTATTAAGAAACAAAACATTTTAATTTGATTCGTATGTCATTGCTGCACGGCTTAATTTTGATTGACGTGTGATTGACACTCTTTTTTAATTTTCAATGGTTTTGACTCTCTTTTGGTTCGGACACTTTTGAGCACAGACCCGACGACCACTTGGTAGTATGTCAATGAAGGAAAACATCAAAATTTTTGTTGTTTGCAACTCCTTGTCAGTCAAGAGTATTTGTCGTATTGAGATTTATGGAAATGTTAGACAAAGCAAAGAGCACGGAATAAAGAAATGTAGTATGGATGCCATGAGCAGATGGGAATCGTGTTATATGAACCCTTCGTCACTGGAAGGACGGCGGTCAGACAAACAGACATCGAAGCTTCCCTATAAATAACTTATAGGGGTTTTCATTTTAGACGGAACCTTGGAAATAGTAAAATAAATACATCATTTTGTGTTAAAAACCAGACAGTCAACTCTCTTCGCAAAATGCCCGACTTATCGAGAGACTAGTCGACCAACCAGTTCAACTATTTCGATACTGCCCCTTGCGTTTCTCAGCCATTTAACACAGACCTTCCCTGCCCCGCACTTACCGACTGAATAAAGGAGCTAGAAATGGATTCTGTAGATTTTACAAGGTCAAGAGAGAATGGATGCTGCATCCGACAGCCGTAGATTTTACGAATATTAACTTTAAGGGTACTCCAATCTAAACCTTTATGTGATTAGGGTCCTCACAAAACGTACATACTTACGAAAGACAACTTTCGGTCACTCGTGTGGTTTTAGACCTCTTGAAAGGAAGGACAACTTTTGTTTTCGACAATTAATGTAAATACATACGAAACCCTTCGCTTGGGACTCTGAATGTTTAATATCGCAGGAATATTGTGGAATTCAGGAGATTGTAAATAGAAAGTCTTTCAACAAAAAGTCAAATATATGTAGGTTCGACGAGGAGCGGAGCGAGGAGCGTGTAAGGTTTACATGTCAATAAACTTATTTTATTCTTTTTAAATAAAACAGTCTATTCAAATAATTATAAAACAACTTAAATCCATCATTCGTTTTTATTTTTATTACAAAATCGTTACAACCTTTAATAAGTTACAGCGTTATTTCTTGGCAACAATGTTATAAGTATATCTAGTAACTAAATAATCAATATTAATAAAAGAACAATCTGTTTTTATATTATCCATAGAATCAGCAATATGATAGTGAAAATGCACCCTGCACCGACAATCACTTCAGAAGATAAATCTAGTAATATAAAATTATATTATTATATTATTACCGTTGTTATATCCCTCCCCAGTCAGTGACATAGTTATGAACTTCTTTCGTATTACTATATCCCTAGGGATGCAATTATATCACGGCTTTTACCATATTACGGTTGCATGTATCCAAAGGGTCAAATTAAGTTGATCGTTACCACAGAAGTCTGGGAACCTTACCACAGATCGTTACTTACTTCTTGAATAAGTAAATTTTCAGTTCTTTTTCATATTAATTTTGCTATAAGACCAATTTGTGAACGGAATTTAAAGTTTCCAAATAAACTGGAATCCTCTCCAGGTTTCCATGGTGAGCTAATTTGTATGAAATTGATAACGTAAAGAGCAATAATTTATTTTTGCGTTGAATTAGAAGCCTGTTTTCTTAACATCACTATAGAACTGTAGACTTCTGTACGAAGTATTAGTTTCAACTTGATGACAGATGTACAACAAAGTGATCCTGTAAAGGTTCCGTTTTTTCATTTAGAGGCATGGAACTTTAAAAAGTAAAAAGTTATATCACATTAAGCCAAAATTTACAGTTTAGTATTAATATTGGCAATGATTTACCTACATACTTATCGTAGACTCGAAACACTCTAAAGTAGGCGACAAACTTGTAACTTAGAGACTAAAAATTTCTATTGTAGCGAAATCATTTTCGTTTTTTCGCAAAGTTCTTATCCTGCCCGAAACCTAAGATATGACATTGCCCAAATGGTACTCCTAAATATGTAAACTCGCACATACAAATGGCTACTTTCGTATCGGGAATATTTAGGAATATACGGGCTCTCCGTGTGTAGAGTCCCTATTGTACGGGAAAAGGGGTTAGAACAAAGAATTCAACATACTTTTGAAAATGACACATTTTTTACGTTATTCTGGAAAGATCTCAGCAACCTTGTTTTGGTAATTATCGAACAGAGAAAGGAACTTCATTGTTGTGCTGTTTGACGCAGTATTACATTGGAACCAATGATATTATATGAAAGTTACGAAACCTCATTATGGGGCCCCGAAAAAAAAACGAACATCTTATATGAGGCCCGATTGACAGATATGTTTGCACCTTAGAGTATACATAAGTATGCATACATAAGGGGCCGTTCAAGTATTACGTAAGCAGATTTATTACAATTATTTACCCCCCCACCCCCCTTGTCAGCAAAAGTAAGCAAAGCTCTTACCCCCTCCCCCCATGCTTACGTAAACATTTTTCAATCATAAATATTTTTTTTAAATATTATAATGTTATAATTATAATTTTAAAAATAAGAAAATAGATTTAGGATAGAGATTAGATTTTACTGATACAGTATTCAACATAGAGTAAGGGGAAAAAATATACCGATGACGTAATCATCATCTAGACTCCCCTACCCCCCATGTCATCGAAAATAAGCAAAACAAAGACCCCCCCCCCATAGTGCTTACGTAATACTTGAACGGCCCCTAAGTATGTATACTCTAAGGTTTGCACAAACGCCTCGGATTTTGATGCTATACAAAAATATTTGAGGTTTTATACGTTTTAAACTATAGGGTAATCAACATTTTTATATTGTATCAGTACATTTTCAGAAATCCTGCGTTGTAAATTCCAAACGCCCCATTTTCACAAAGACTTTTCTTGAACTTGGAATCGTTATTATTCCCATGATCGTTCATATACCGGGTGTAAATTGAACGCTACCATTAAATGAAACCACATATTCTACCGACCCTACTGAACCACTTCTCCCAAGAGTCATACCCGCGGACAGCCTTAGCTTAGGAAATAATTGAGTTCCAAACAAAAATGCGTGAACCCTAGCGCACCGACATACGGGCGAGTTTAGAGAGAGCGTCGTCCGTGAAACCTGCAGCTGTTTGAGGTTAACGCTCTCTCTAACCTCGCCCGTATGTCGGTGCGTTAGGGTTCGCGCGTTTTTGTTTGGAACTCAATTATTTCCTTAACTAAGGGTGTCCGCGGGTATGACTCTTGGGAAGAGTGGTTCAGTAGGGTCGGTAGAATATGTGGTTTCATTTAATGGTCGCATTCTATTTACACCCGGTATATTCGAAAAAGGCAGTCGTTTGGTAGTTATGTAGGATACATATGTACCTAGGTAGCAATAAAACGCAAAGAGCTAGGATTTTAAGTTACTGTATTACTGTCAACGATTTTAGCGACTATGACACCGAAGTTGTAGCCTATCATGTTGTTGTCCTTTGCTCCAAGCTCGACATTCAGGCTTAGATAAATAGGTTCAAACTTTTTGTCTTGAAAAATATTTATCTAGCCAAAACAAATTTGAAATTTAATTGTCCTCCATAAACAATTTACTACACACCACCTGCAGGTCATCATCTTTGCCTTGTCGATATGATCCGCCACAAAAACCTGTTCCACCATAAACAGGACTTTGTTCATTTGTGTTAAGGTTTATAATATAAGCGAATGGAATATTAAACTTTACGTTTTTGTACCGGAGGGGACGCTATTGTCCCATCTGTCGTGAGGGTGCCATTTGCAGTACAATACGGAGAGAGATATTGATTGTTTGTGGAGAAAAATAATGTTCGGAAATGGATCGAATTTAGACATTAACGTGCAGCTAGTGGGAAACATGGGCTGCATGAAAAAAGACTTTCGTTGTAAACTGAAAGACGAATTGATTACATCAAATACACCTAGTCTGTCCTGCCCCTAGATTATGTATCTTTGAGTCGGTTGTCAGCTGTTTGCCAAACATCGAAAACTCAGGTATTCTATCGAATTCCGAACATTCGTAAGTGACATCCCAGTTCGTAAGCAGTTCAATCACACTGAAGGCAATTTCGAAAGTTCAAGTTTTAGTTTAGGTGGTAGAAGTACCACCATCTTACTTGCAAATCCTCCCGAAGTTATTCGGGGGAGAGTAAGAGAACAGCTCTCAGGCAAAACCAGGCGGCCCACCATTGCCTGGGCCCGATGGATGGCGGTTTATCCATCCCCAATTGCCGGGCCTTATATAAAACAGACTGGTGACGGGCAGCGGCGTCACCGGTGCAAGGGTTTCGGCACCGCGCTCACCAACCCGCCTGCCCAGCGTGTGTGAGTATGGGCATTTCTTCCAGGAGGACAGCCAAGAGTGGCGAAATCCTGGAAAGGCCTATGTCCAGCAGTGGACGAAACAGGCTGATGGATGGATGGATGGAAGTTTTATTTATGATTTTAGGGTTTGGCAACCAGTTGGTAACCGACACAATGTTACATAACAGGCCCGACCAAGCAAGAAGACCAAATTAACTACAAATCCTTTCAGTTCAACTGGTGGTTACCTGAGAGGGTTGGTTTTTTTCTATGCGAGCATTCTTCGGCCTACGAATCATCTACGCTTGCAAATTCGTTAGCCAGCCTTTATATGAAAACCATTATTCAAAAGACTGATGGCAGTAGGGAAAGTCTATATTTAAGAGGCCTATAACTGTTGGTGATCTTGAAAGCCACAATTAAGGGACGGTATAATGCAGAACTAACCCAAATAAAAAAGGCATTGTAAACCACAGTTTAACTGAAATTGGTAGTAATAAATATCAAAAACTTTAACAAAATAAATACCAAAACAAGGTACAAATTAATATCCGATTTAATGAATTAAGTATGCAATACAGCTTGAAACTTAGTTAAATTAAATATATTTTAACAAAAAATGAGTTCCCTTGATTATTCAACTAATAAAATCTATTGAAAACTCCATCCCGATAAGAATATACCAGTCCAAACCCTCAAATTTAAAAACTTTGACAGTGAAATCTTCATCAAAATCCGTTCAGTGCTTATTTGGACACCTCTATACGAACAGACATTTTATTTGTACAGACATAGAAGTTATAAATTAAAAATAAGTATATAATTTTCATCACTCTCTCAAATACATAACATAAGATTGCAAACAAACAGTCGCTATTATTACCAACACATATCGGTGAAAAGTGGGTTCTGCAGATTTTTCTTTCATGCCACGTGGATACTAAACTAAGTGCCTTCATGTTCTCATAGTACCAGCAACAAATAAGACACGTTATGAAATCAGAAATATAACGTGAAAGTAGGTATAAATATCTGTTGCGTCACTATTCAGTAACCAAACTGATATAAATGGTATTTGGTGCACCCTATATAAGGGTATTACAAGATTGGATAGCGAAGAGGGTAGTTTGCACCCCAATCAATCATGGGGTTGCTCAGGGCGATACCTTGAAAGAATCTGAGAAGAGCAACGCCTTTTAGAAAGTCAATGTTGCCTTGTATTTGTAAGTGCTGGTTTTTCTAACTTTAAAAACCGGTCAAGTGCGAATAGGACCCGCGCCCTGAGGGTTCCGTATAATATAAATAAGAGTCAAATTATTTGAATAAAAATTACAAACTTATCAGTACCTACAAATTGTATGAAACGAAATTGCAAAATTAAGATAGTTGAATATTTGAGTACGTAGGCCTAAACCTGTATTAAAAATCGTCATTTTCAGTATTTTTAATTCAAAAACAGTGTATTATGGCACTTATGCAGAAAAATCCAAATTAATGTAGCATGGAGTTTTTCTGTTCGAATGGTTCAGTTTAGTAACAATGACAGATAAGAATACATTTTAGAAAACACTAAAATTTCCGAAAGAAATGCAACTATTTGCTTAAATATCAAACAAGGGTTTTCTTTTTAATTTACATAAAGTTTGATAAAGTTCCTTCACCAAATCTCTTATTTAATAAGTAAATTGTCTAATCCAAGATAATCTCTGTGATCCAGACAAACCGACTTCGTTTCTTACTTGTTATCCTTTGAAGTGTTCGTTATTTATTAATAATAGTAATACAAAAAATCAAAATAATATATAAAATTATTTATTTTCAGAAAAAATACGATACAAATTATGCAAACACTAGTTTGTACTAAAGTTGCGTTGTAGCATAGAAAACTAGGCCCAAAAAATAAAAAAATAGAAATTAGGAATAATAATTTTAACTTAGTATGACATGGACGATTACATGTAAGGATTACTGATAATAACAAAGTTGTGAAAAAGTCGTTTCGCTGTACATTGAATATTTTTGCGATTTTGCCACAAAGTTAAATTTTTAGAATTTTTCTGTTTCTTTGCCTAGGCTGTCCGTCTGTATGTCTCACGAGTGGCATTCGGTGGATTCAGATGCGGTTCTCTTTATTATTCCGTTTGTTTGTTTGTTATATTAACATTAACTTATATTCAATTTCAAATAGTTAACATTAAATTAGTTTTATCTAAAAATTCTAAATTGTATTAAATTTTAAATTTTATTAAATTATACATAAATATATAAATCATAGCAGAGCGTTAGAAACTAGTTACCTACAACCTAAAGGGAATCCTAGTGTAGGGACTAGAGAACACTATTAAAGATGTATGTACATGGTTTATTTCAATAAAGATAAAGATATATATATATATATCATAGTAATTATCCTGGTCATAATACAGGCTATAAGGGGTGTTGATAAAATAACTGCCAAGCCGAAAACTGTCGATAATAGTTTTTATCTTACGCGCAAATAAAAAAACAAAACAAGTAATACTTATAGGCAAGGACGGCCTATATGTTTTCTTCGGTAGTCATTGTGTAGTAACAAAATTTGCTGAATTTTAATTTTAATTGTCGTATTGTAATTGTAAGGAGTGAAAGCCAGATTCTGGCCTTTTTACCATCAGCCTGTGTAAGCGTGCTGCGTACTGGAACTCAAGGCAATCTTGTAATAGTGCCCAGTGCTTTCACAAAGACCGGACCCAAATTGTGTCCCTGCCCCTGCCCCCGCCCCGGTCGTTTTTAGGGTTCCCTACCTTAAAAGAAAAAAACGGAACCCTTATAGGATCACTTTATTGTCCGTCTATCCGTCTGTCTGTCCCTTTGTCTCGGGAACGCGTGGAGGTATCGAGTTGAAATTAAAACAATATACTCAGGTCTACAGTCCCTTGAAGCCGTGAAAAAATCAATCGCAAAAAAACGTATATTTCGACACTCTCAGGGGAATTAAAATTTATAGGGTATGTCCCGTTGACCTAGAACTATGAAATTTGGCAAGTAATACCTTCTAACACTACAAGTATAAGAAATAATCTTAAAACTATACAGTTGTTATTAAATCATAAAAAAATCATCGTAATTGTACGGCTGACCAAATATTTTTGTAGTTTTTTTTAAACTTTTACTAATTTGTACGGAACCCTCGGTGGGCGAGTCCGACTCGCAATTGTTTGCTTTTTGGAATAAATAGACCAATTTAGGAATGTAATTTCAATATTAAATTTTCTCGTGCTCTTAGTTAAACCTATTTTATAAGCATTTTAGTATTTACAAGAAGTAACGTCATCATCATCATATTAGATTTAATGTTGGATCCTTGATAGACATTAGATTAGAGGATGCGTTCAAGAATTTTCTTTTTGTATGGAAATGTGCTGTGATGACGTCACTGAAGGTCAAATGAAAGACATCGCTTTTTTTTTCATTTAATAAGGGATGTGCACGCTTATTTTAAAATATGTATACTAAAAACATTATTTGATTAATATTAATATTAAACACTATATTCCTCGAAAAGGTTTTCGAGTCGTAAATATTGCTGAAAAAAGAAAAGGCGAATTCAGCTTAGAGCCGCAACTAGGTCAGACAGGGCGGTCGAATATAATATAGATAATATAGCTGACTGAATGTTGGGAGCAGGCAAAACTTATTTACTGAAACCAAAACTTATTAAAGTAATTCAGCAGGTGGGTAACACCGTGTTTTAAGTAAATAATAATAAATTTGCCTGTAATGGCCTTTATTGTTTATTAATTATCTGTCGACGCGAGCCGGCGGAGTTGTGGACGGTTCAGCTATTATTGGGGGTAGCTGTTATTAGTTGCAGAGTAATTTGGTTATATTCAGCAGAAATTATTTTATTTAAAGTATTCGTAAAAAACATTTTAATGGTTTTGTATTTTTTATTACAATGTATAACAACATACCTATTAATGGCAACGCGTTATACTTCAAAACAGTTCCTTGATCTGAATGTGCGTACCAAATTCGAAATCGCATTATTTAATGCTAAAGCCAAATAAATTCCAATGCTCAAATCTTCAAAAACCACCTGCAGATCTTCTTTTTCACGTTACCTTCTATACTTTAATTCCTGCATTTTATGAAACTGATCCTTAACAGGAGTCAAGCACGTATCCAGGGGGTGGATAGGTGGGATTTATCCCCCCCCCCCGAAATTTGGCTCGACATACACGGGACCTGGAATGTTTATTCATAGCCACTGTAAAGTACTTTAGAGTACGTTTTAATAAAAAAGATCCGATAATTAGATACTTAATAATATACAGTGATTACAGAGGTTTCTTTCACAATTCACATTGTCCCCCCCCCCCCCCCCGAAACAAAAGTCTGGATACGTGCCTGACAGGAGTTATTAAAACACTATCTTTAATGGTTTAATAGTACCTTAAATAGTATCACATTGTGTTTTTATACCTACTTAGATGATCAGTTTTATACACTACTTTATTTAAACCTACGTATTTTTCCAATCCATAAAATCTTGGTCACTTTTTCATAAATGTTTAATAATTTTGCTGGTAATATTTTCGTCGCTGTTTCCACAACGTCAGGTCGAGTCAAATGCTCCTCAGTACCACTGGCGTCAGACAGTTTGACCAAAAAATAAATAAACTTTGACTAAAAAAATCACAGAAAAGAATGAATTAATAACGTAAATTATGGCGCTAAAATTCAGCAACCCACCGCGCATTGGAGACAGAGGGTGCGCCACAAGTTCAACTATCGTTCATTCCCTATAAAAGCTCACACATGGCTGTAGTTTACTTTGCCTTTCCACTTAGTGGGAAAGTATTTTAATGTCTTCTTTTCAAGGCATTATTTTGTAAAAAAAAACAATGCTTCAATTTATCGACCTCCAAAGTATAAGATAATTACAATATCAAAAACGGTTTTACAAGTACCTACGTTCCTGTCAGTATTAAATCGTTTCTGCGCTGTTATTGGCCCAATTTATCAAGACACCGCTTAGATAACCAATCAGTGACTAATATTTTTATTTTGTCTAAGCTCCGGCTAAGCAAAGAGTATCCCTGCTATACAGCCTTGAATGGCCCGCAGACAGACCAACAGCTAAGATCCCAGCCTAAGCCAAAACCACCAAATAAAAACTGTATACCTATAATGGTAAATTTGGGAATAAAGGTCTTTCTATCGTTAAACTGATATACCATAAAAAGAAAACTTGATCAAATAAAATATTATCATATTATCGGTTTTTATAAACTAAGTTAATTTCCGTGAATTTATTAGATTTTTCATCAGCGTATACTGTTTATATAGAGGATTATAGAAGTGATGAGGCTCATTCTCTAATATTCTCCAAACTTTTTGCGTCAATTTCTTGCTAGACAGACGTACAGAGAGCCAACAATCAAGTTAACACTACTAAAACTGATAAAAGTCTTCGTGCACAAGTTACAAGTGACCTATTCTCGTGCAGCAAACCTTAAATTTAGAGTTGAAATACCTAAAATAATACAAGCCCATTTAACTTTTATCCACCTGCGTAAAAGCCTGTTTCACAATGAAAAGTTTTAGGTTATCGCAGCTCTAAATCTAATATTTACTACTCGAGAATAGGTATCACTACCTATCTAAACTAAAAATTAAGTAGTAAAAGTGTCGTATCTGAACATAGAATATTTTTGCGAAATTTTAAATGAAATGGGTTATTGGTAACGCAATTGTAGTTGTACTTAGGCCTAGACTAAATTATTTTGGAATTTTTGTTTGTATTTATGTTCTGATTTAACTCGAAAACCACTCTACGGATTTGGATGCGTTTTTTTATTATAATCCGAGTAGCCCTCGTCAACATATCGACTATAAGGGTTGTTGATAAAATGACACTCAATCCGAAGACGGGGCAAAGATTGAATAGAAGCGGCCGAAGCCGTTGGCGAAAGGCTAGTTTATTCACTAAATTGCAACTTGTTTCGTCTGTTTATGATATCGTCGGGCTAAATGAAAGTGGTAAACAAACAAACGGTCAAGATGGATAAAAATTACCAATAAATTTGTTAGTTTGTATATTTTCACATAATTCTGAAACTTTAGGATAAATAAGCCGGAAGATTATCCCATGATGCTAGGTACAGTCGGCCACATGAAGTTAGACGCAGCATCTATCGCTTTCAAATGTTTCGTGATTGGCTAGAAATTATGTGTGATGTAACGTTTAGCCAATCACGATACATTTGAAAGCGATAGCGATAGATATTGAAGTTAGACAATAAGGGAGCTGGCCTAAATAGTACAGCTAGCACTCGCCAGAGATACATCGTCTATCTATTATACTTGCATATCTCGTTTGTCAATGTGCGAGTGAGCAAGTATGATGGAACGACACTGTATCGACGATGCGTGCTAAAACCCCTGAAATTTCGGAATTGTTCGAAACCATGTCGAAACGATTCGGTTAACAAGACTAAGTTCACTTTTCAATCTTCTATACACATTTCTTCCTCTGCAGTTGTCAAAAAAGTACATAAATCGTAAATTTTCATGTTTTTTTGGTAGCGAATACTTTTCGATCACGTGAGAATTGTCCTCCTAGTAACCTCTTTAGGTTTCGACCTGTACGGTATGGACCGGTACAACATATACATTTATAGAAAAAAAGAATTATAAAGATAAACAAAAATATTGTTTCATTCAAAACGTGCTCCTTATTCCTTATTTAAACTTATTTACTTGATACGGATTATGTATTATTGGAAAACCCATCCATGGTTAAATTACGTTTAGAATTGAAAGTATCAATAGATCAATATCACAAAAATATTAGGCAAAATATCCAGACAGACAGTGAAGTAAGTTGACACGGTTTCATTGTCGCCGGCCTCTAGTAATGTTAATCTACGTTCAAGTACGTAATGTAGCGCTCCCCTCTATCTCTCCCCTCCCCTGCACTGTGTCTCAACAATATGTCGATTTTTTACATCTCAGGGTGACTGACCCCCCGATCTGGGTTCGTTTTGAATTGGTATCTGAAGATGGTCCCATAAAATATATAATAATGCGTAACCTATGCAGGGATTATCAACCAACACCTACTGTCAGTCTGTCACATGAATGGTATTGGATAATCCCACTGATGTATTTCTTCAAGTTGGTCGGAGTTTCTTAGTGGAAGTCAAGCTATACACATTGCACATTGTACCTATGTATCTTAAATCCTCCACTATAGAGACTAATGTATTGTGAGTGTATAACTTGACGTTTTCTTCACAACGTTATTGAGATATAACATTTTGGATTGACCCTTTGTTTTATAAATGTTAAATTTAGTTTTTATAAAAAAGAAACTAATTTTACACCCGTTGTTGCACGTATTTATTGTGTCTCGTTATAATAAAATTCATTTTTTTTTCTATTTGTACCTATGTACTTCTGTATTTATATGAAAATCCCGCTAAGGTTCAGAATGGTATGAACATTACGTTCTTCTCAAATAAATATTTTTTAATGTTTAATTAACTAAAGCACCCACATATTGTATGTTTTTTTGAAATTGCAGAAGACATTTTTTGGTACAAAATTTTTCGTTTTCGTTGTATTTCATAAATTTTGAATATGCTAAAACTTGATCGTATTAAATTTTTTGTATGTTAAATTGGTTGGTGAAGTTTTAAAAATGTGGAAATTCTCATGGCTTAATACTTGTGTAGATAGGTGCCTCATACCGAGCAGAGTTTCGAAGTACAAATACGAACAAGCCCCCAGTCGGATGTGAGCCACAAGTCGCGGGGTGCCGGGTTCGATATCCGGCGGGATACAACACGACTGCCGTGCGGTTGCACTCGATCATTTTATCTAATTTAACCTTTGTGACGAATACTTCAATATTTAAGGACAACTCAACTCGATCAGTTATGAGCGTGACCAAATGTAGGTATAGTCTGTCAAAAAAGTGTTGAAATGAATTTTGAAGAAACTATTTTTCTTTCGCCTGGTTACACCAAACAAATAAGTACAAAATCTGTTAAATCGAGTTAACGGCGTTGTTATTTCATACATATATTACCTAAATTATACTACTTGAACGTTTAAAGTCCAATAAAGTCCATTAAAGTTTCATTTTAATTTCAACACTTTTTTGACAGACTATAATTAATGCTATTTTATTTCATGCTCGGTAAAACTTGCGACCTCATTACAATCTCACCGATTTCATCGCGGGCACAAAATTTAAAATATGTGCCAGACAGGAGAAACAAAATTTTGGCAATGCTTTGAAAGTTTTCATACATACTATTGGTTAAAATTTATCTGGATTAATTTTATTACATTTTCGATGCAAAATAAGTAGATTTTATATAAAGCAATAAAAACACATTCTGCTACACTTTTGTGTTTCATGCTACACATGAAAACACAATGTATATCACAAGTAATACATATTACATTAAATTAGATTATTTAGTGCGATTGCCAAGTCAATCTATTTATTTAAAACATAAAAGATTTTTAATATGATATGGTCACTATAAGATGTTGTTAGGTTAGCTAATTATGCAATAACTTAAGACAGATGGTCCCTTAAGTAGGGACTGAATAAATTAATCGACTTGGATTTCACAACTTTTTACGATAGAAGAACTAAGTTGCAAGACTTTTGCCCGTTTTCACTAACGACGAATAAAGCGACGCCTAACTAAGTAACTCCTAATTTAAGTCCATGCTTACCATAAAGTTCTATTTCATCAAACTATTTCTACTATGTGATTCCTAACCCAAGAGTAGCCTAAGTTTTTGATACTTGTCTTTGGTTTTGTTTGTCAAGTTGTCTGTTTGCGGTTTTTTGACGTTTCACAGTACTACAATAAGCTTAAATCTCAAAATTGCGACTGTCACATGCGAGTCGGACTCGCGCACAAAGGGGGCGTCCATAAATTACGTGACACTAATTAGGGGGGGGGGGGGGTTGGTCGTCTAGTGTCACTTAGGGTCACGAAGAGGGTTTGGGGGGCCTGAACAAATGACAATTTGTGATTTAATAAATACAAGTATCTTGCAAGAGTCTCAGAAGTCCATGGATGGATGAATTGTAAATCTTCCCTCTGATTTTTGCGTTTTAAGATTTGTGTCCTCCGACATTAGTATAATAAATAATTCGTTGATAAATTTATTCGTCTTTCACTCATGCATGGTATAAGTCACGTGACATTGGGGGGGGGGGGGGCACCAAGATGTCACTAGGAGTGGTGGGGGGTCAAAAATCAGCCAAATTTGTATCACGTAATTTATGTCCTATAATCTGACTAAATCTAAAATATAAATAAAGATATAATTGCTATATTTAGCCTTTTATTCTCTTTAAATATTGGTAGTAAAATATAAATAAAATGAAAAAACAAAATTCTGTTTTTTTAATTTTATTTTACTGAATTTAAAACTTATACGTTTTACCGTCTTCAAGTAAGAGCCAAAACCAACGTTTAAATAATGCAACTTTGAAGTTTGGGGACTTGGGGGGACCCCCCTTAAATTTAATTTCTTTTTTAGGTTTCCGGGGGTTTTTGTTTATTGTATTTAAACATCTTACAATAAAAACATAAATAAACTAATAACCTACAAATAAATAATAATTTTATTATTTGTCGTGATAGATCCATAATAACACGTATTTTGTGAAAATTTCATCTTTCTACCTATTACGGTTGAGGCTGTAGACGCCTGTGACAGACGAACAGACAGACAGACAGCGGAGGCTAATAGGGTCCCGTTCGGCACCCTTCGAATACGGAACCCTAAAAACGAGTATGTTATGTTCACTTACAAGGTATCCCTTTCACTCGGAACCTGTTTGCCTTCTCTATATAGGATGAAATTTAATCAACCGACCAAATTCATACTAGAGACTCGGTTGGTGATCAAGAACTAGGTTCAGTAATCCTTTTGGCCAATATCGAAAAATAATTTTTTTTGCTCCCGTACTGGTTGGACTAGTTTAAGTACAATTCCTAGTGCAGGTTCTACGGGAAAAAATTTTTTTTTTTTCGAATCTCACCTTGAGGGTCATTAAACCTTGTTCCTGATGACTAACCGAGTCTCCAGTATGAATTTGGTCGGTTGATTTAATTTCACCTAGTATAAACTACATAAAGGTGGGTATCCGTAAAACGAAGATTATGCAAAAACCTCTTCCACTGACTCTCCGGTAAATATGTAGAGGGTCGCCCAATTCAGAGATATAATCTAAATGCTCCATACTTTAGTTAGGTAAATAGATAGAATGCTGAAAATTTACGCATTGATTTGGCCTTTTTTATGGAAATGGAATAACTAAAAATCTTTTCAAAATATTTCGTTTTAAAAATATATAAAGTGACTTGAATTTATCCAGCGAAACCAATACTGGAGGCTTGGTAAGTAATTAGTAATACGGATCGATAAAACTTTTTGCTAATTTCGCATCAAATAAAATGTTGACGTCCCATAGTAATAGGCTTGTACACAGGGTACACACTATATTATTCTATTTAGTCCGTCATTTAGATTATCAAAAAATATTGGACACGTATTTCTTCTTTTGTCAATCAAACAAAAAATTACAGAGATAAAGCGCTTCAAAGTTTGGGAGTGGGGGAAAATGACGTCACTTCTAAGTAAAATTGTACCTAGCGGGCTATATCTTCATAATTTTTTGTTTAATAGAAAAAAGAAAAAATACGTGTCTAATATTTTCTGGTAATCTAACTGTTGGACTAATATTTTTTTTTTAGTCATCATGCCTTTTGACTCGGTCTCGGGGCTGGCTGGGTTTGCGTTTGCAAGGAACACGAAAAGCATAATTTACGAATTTAATAAAAAAGTTCATCGATCCGTGTTACTGATCACTTACCAAGCCTACAGTATAAGTTTGGCTGCATAAATTAAAGTCACCTTAATAATTACTAAGATTAAGATTAATAGTCTTCAAGCCTTGACATAAAAAAAACTGTTCATCATTAAAATTTTTAAGTACAGACAGATACATTAATTATGATGGGGGAGTACTTCGAGTGATACTACACGTATACTTGTCCTAGCACTATGTAAACATTATAATAGATTTATTATCACAGGAAAACGCAAGTAGAAGTAAATCATCGTACTGAACTAACGGCGATATTTACTCCTAGGAGCGAAGAGCGGAGTTTTTCCCGATGGCTATTAATGCCAATGCCATCAAAAACAAAACCTAAAAAAAAAACAAATGCCCGTTTTGACTAACCATAGGAGACGCCTAAATCAGATGCCTATGTATTTAGGAGTTGCCTAGAGTAAAAACACGTTTCACTAAATGACTAACGACGTTAGGAATCACCTAAAGTTACGACACCGATTCGAGGGTGCGTAATGCTCAGGCGCCCCTAAACTGACATGAGTGAAAGACGAATAAATTTATCAACGAATTATTTATTATACTAATGTCGGAGGACACAAATCTTAAAACGCAAAAGTCAAAGGGAAGATTTACAATTCATCCATCCATGGACTTCTGAGTCTCTTGCAAGATACTTGTATTTATTAAATCACAAATTGTCATTTGTTCAGGCCCCCCAAAACCCTCTTCGTGACCCTAAGTGACACTAGACGACCAACCCCCCTCCCCTAATTAGTGTCACGTAATTTATGGACGCCCCCTTTGTGCGCGAGTCCGACTCGCACTTGGCCAAATTATTTTTGGACACATAATTATATAAGGTGACTTTAATTTACCAGCCAAACTCTTACTGAAGACTCAGTAAGTGCTCAGTAACAAGGTTCGATGACACTTTTTGTGAAATTCGTAAATTATTCTTTTCGTGTTCCACGCAAGCCCAGCCCCGAGTCAATTACCAAGTGGAGTCAACATTTTATTTTGCTTACCAAGCCTCCAGTATAAGTTTGGCTGTATAAATTAAAGTCATCTTATATTGTAGGCGTGTTTTAGTATATTTTTTTGCATAAAGCGGTTCAGGTTGATCAATAGCTTAGGTCATATATGGGCAACCGCTGGCCCGCGGGCCGCATCCGGCCCGTTAAAGTTTATAAAACGGCCCGCGGCCAGGAACAATTTAAAATTAGACTAACATTTTACCGGAAAGTCCGATTTGTTGTTTTCAGGCCGCGCTCAACTTCCTTGCCGATCTGAGTATAGAAGCAAGTGAGCGAAAGGTAAAAACTAACAAATAAGCGGGGATGAAAATCAATAAATCCGTGTCACGAACCTATTTGCAAAATTCTTTGTCTGGTTTTAGTGGAATAGATTCAGATGTTAGTAGTCTTGCATCTAAAAATTTGGCACAAGATTCCTCTTGAAAATTATGAAAATATTACATTGTAACTTTTCTAGTTGAACCTGCGGTTCACCGATTGCTTCGTTATTTTCGTATACTATACACATCCAACTAAGGCCCGCAAATTCACGAGCATATGATTTTTGGCCCGCGGCTTCTCAAAGGTTGCCCATGCCTGCCTTAAGGCACGCACACTTGTAAGTGCTGAGTTTCAATTTGAAATTGAAAGGTTTTCAGAATTCGAAAGTGCTCTAAAACTAAGCTTATATTCCTAATATGTACCTTCTCTATTGGAGTAGTAAGTAATTTTTGTAAATGTTTTGGACATGCAAACCCCATTTCCGTAATCGACACAACAATCACGAGTCAAAAATGGCGCCCACCCTCAATTAAATAAAACCCAACTATCATCGAATAAAACGACGAAGTTGTTGATGTCGAAAATCAACACGCTAAAGCGTAGAATAAAGCCTTTTAACTGTATTTTTATTGTCACCACCATATTTTTAAACACCACATACATTACTCCTTTTATTTTAAACATACAACATTTATTCATAGTAAAGACGTAATGAAAAGCGATAATTTACAAATTTTCTTGACTTCACTTCGCATGCGCTGTGTTACCGAACTTCGTCTGTGAAACCATAAACGCCAAAAATATGGCAACCGAAACTGATTCTTAGTGTAATAACAATAAGATATAATTTTTCCGAAGATAGGGTAGGGAAATGGGGCGTTTCTACACAAATTAGGGTTGCGCTCGACCGACATCGGTCGGTCACATTCGGGTTCCGTCGTTGCGCACGTGCACACATGAGCCGCTGAATTCATTAGACGATAGTTGAGACGAATCGCAACACTTTTTTAAAAGGAAAAAAACTTGATAATACCAGAAATAAAGCGGTTTTAAATATATGTATGTATATTCCTGTAGATATATATCTACAGCTGACTATTCGCTAAGTAATAATACTACGATTTTTCTGGAATAAATAATCATAAATATCTTCACAGTTGGTACACTTTTCCTTGATAAAGGCCTAAGTTCGTTCGAAAATCAACCGTATGACAATGGAGAACGATCTATTGCAAACACTTTATAAAAGAATCGAGTGGGAACATTTGCGGCACAAAGCGTAAATTAAGTAATTAGGATGTAATTTCGGAAATTAACTCTAAACTTAGAAAATTACTGTTCAAATGAAACATGGCACTTGTCGCAACTCCTTTACGAACGCATAAATTATAATAACTAGAGATAAATAAGTGACTTTCGTTTATATAGCCAAATTCATACTGGAGTCTCGATAAGTCGTCAGGACCAAGGTTCCACTACCCTGTATGCGAAAATCGAAATGTGAAAAATATATTTTTTTCGCCTCTATATTTGATCAAGAACCACCCCGCTTCAATTAGTAGGTATAGATAGAAATTCTAAATGCCATTGAACCTTGGTCCTGACCACTTACCGAGTCTCCAGTATGAATTTGGCAATAAAAACGAAAGTCACCCTATATTAGGGTTAGCTTAGCTATTTTATCTGTGGGGCTAGCAGTACATATCGGCGTGGCCGTAGCCAGGAATTTAGTTCGGGGGATCGAATCCTGACAAGGTAAATAGGAAATTAAAAAAAAAACTATATTGAAGGCTATGTGGGACTTATCTTGGGACTTGCGCTGGACAACTGACACAATAAAGGAGGGAAAAAATCGTGTGTACATTGAATATTTTAGCGAAATTTTAAATGAGTTATATTATAAGTAGCCAAAACTATAATTTTTATCTGTCTGTCTGTATGTATGTTCCGTTTTATTTCGAGAACCACTAGACAGATTTGGATGCGGTTTTATTTACAATCATCGTAGTGACCCTGGTCAACAAATATGTTGATAAAATGAATCCTAAGCTGAGAACGGGGCCGAGATTGAAAAAACGCGAGCGGAACTGCTGGAGAAAGGCTAGACTTCACAAACGTTTTTGATGCAGCGCGGATGAAGTCGCGGACAAAAAGGGTGGCATAACCGTTCTGAGTAGGGTTGCCATACGTCCGGAATTTTCCGGACATGTCTGGAAATTTGGTTCTTTGTCCGGAATGCGAGGGGAATACTAATACTTCCGGAATTTTCAATGATATTTCACATAAGTTAAGGAAGTGAAATTAAAATGAAGTAAAAAATTATATTTTAATCGAATCAACAGTACCTACTATACCTCTTTAATACAAATAGAATTTCATATAAGGCAACATAGGTACGTATTTATGTAAATGTACAACGCATTTTTTTTTTAATTAATATTTCTAAGACTCCCAATTGCAGCACTTGTGTCGTATCGCGTTATAATAGGTTTATAAAACATTTCACACGTCACATATTTGAAATTATATTGCGTGATAAGATTGATAAAACACGCCAAATGTTGCCAAATTAAAAATTTCGCAGAAAATTTCCGGAATTTCCGTCAAACATCCGGAATTTTCTCCAGCTTTTCTTTTTTTTGACATGGTAACGGTAAGCCTGTCCGGGGGGGTTACAGAACGTCTTCGTAGATAGACAGGTATTTATCGAATCACGTTGTTTTGGAAACTTATAAGCTGGCTCAAGCAGCCACAACAACACAATAGCCGGGAGATGATTTCATTCGTTTGTGAAAGGCTTAGCCTTGGTAATTGTGGCCAAGTCGGTGCAGTATGGAGAAATATACCGACTTATGTAACACAGATGTATTATATTGTGCTGATTTCCTATACGATTATTTTGTAGGTTATGTAGGAAAAATTATACAGGAACAATTTTGATTAAAAAAGGTTTATTTTGCGTATTTTATTTGAGGAAGAGACAAAATATGTTATCTGAATAAAAACACAAGTGCTACATATATTTATAATAAATACATTTTTATTTATCCATTCGAATCATAGACTGAGCACAATTATTGTCGGTGATTCGAATCAACTTCTTTAGCGAGGGCTAGGTGGCTACTCCGAAGTGAAAAAATGCGATCGATTTAACGTTCAGTCGAATATCCATCTCTATCGCACCCTTAATGCGTCTGTCAGAAATGGATGTATGCTCGTACGATAAACGACCGACGAAATCTTTTTTGGAGTACCCATGGTTTGGCGAAATCGCTATCTTCTTAGTACACTAGCCTTTGCCCGCACCTCCGCCCGCGTTTATTCAATCTTTGCCCCGTTTTTGGCTTGGGCGTTATTTTATGAACACCCCTTACCTTATAGCCTATCAATATGTTGACTAAGGGTGACTAGGGTGTGTTTATTGAAAGTATACTGTGCCATACTGTACTGATGCAAGAGCGAGTACAATTTCAAGAGCGAAAATAAAACATGGCCAAGTGCGTGTCGGGCCACGCGCATTGTAGGGTTCCGTAGTTGCCCAGTACATTTTATATGTTGGTCTTATTATAAGTTGGCTCGGAACTTGAATTTTTCGATATGAAGAAGTTTTAGTTTGGACAGCACTAAGCGAATCGGCTTTAATATGTGTTTTGGCAATGTTGCCACTCTCTGATTTTAGTTTTCCCCTAACTCCTTGTAAAAATCCCCATAAATTTAACACTTTTGAAACCTTTTTCGAGAGTATTTAATGTAAAAATAAAACTCAATTTAAGGTTAATTGTTATTTATTTAACCAAGTATAAACTTGTCTTTAAAAGCTTACATTCTTATAGATGCAAAGGCAAAAGATCAAAGTGCGTGACGCACCACGGTCCTGCATTCGATACCCAAATTTCTTTCTTAACAACTTTCCCCTAAAAATATTCTGTATGATTATATACCCCCCAAAATGTATGTCAAGGTTTCGCTCGTTTTTCTCCCGTTAATCTTCACCTTTAGTCCAAGTGCAATAAATACCTTCAATTCAAATAATTATATGGAAAATTTCTAGAAAACCTTTTTAAAATCCGTTTCGTAATTTCCACGTTACACCATTTTGTTCCGTGGTTATACGTAAATGTACCTATATATACGTGGGACGCACTATAAGTTTCCGGAATGAATATGAAAAAATACTATTAAAGGTACAAAATTAATTTATTGTTTTTCAAAATAATCTCCCTTGGCGTCTATGCACTTTTTCATTCGATCAAACCAGTTTTGAAAACTTTTGTGCCACTCCCCTGTGGTGACCTCTGAAACGTGTTTTTCATACTCCTCGACAGCCTCTTCTGGTGATGAAAATCGTTGACCGCGTAATTGGTTCTTAATTTTTGGGAACAGAAAAAAGTCACAAGGTGCCAGGTCGGGACTGTATGCAGGATGACTCATGAGTTCTACATTTTTCGTCTTCAAAAAGTCGTTTGTCTGTCTGGCCGTGTGAGAACTAGCATTGTCGTGGTGCAGGATGATACGGCGTTTACGGTTATTTTTACGGAGTTCGTCAATAACTTCCGGCAAACAAATGGTCGTGTACCAGTCACTATTCACGGTACGACGATTCTCTAAAGCAACAGTAGCCACGTGTCCAGTTTTATTAAAAAAAGAAGCAATCATCCGCTTAGATGCACTTTTCACGCGCGCCACTTTGGTTGGTTTCGGCTCATCTTGAAAGACCCATACGCTCGATTGCTGCTTTTTTTTGGGATCGTAGCAATAAATCCATGTTTCGTCACCTGTTACTATATCCCACACCAAATTTGACGCACCTTCGTTGAATCTGGTAAGCATGGCACTGCACCAAGTGACGCGGTCCGTTTTTTGAGCCTCGGTCAAGTTGTGTGGGATCCACCGCGAGCACAGCTTTCTCACACCCAAATGTTTGTGTAGGATTGATTGTATTTGACTCATGCCTATTTCTAAGGATGCGCGAATTTCATGGTAGGTCACATGCCTGTCTGTTTCAATCATACGGCGCACAGCATCGATGTTTTTGTTGGTCACAGCGGTGGACGGCCGACCATCGCGAGATTCGTCACTGAGATTGATACGACCACGCTTGAATTCTGCAAACCAGCTATAAACAGTCGTCTTGCATGGTGCTTCATTGCCAAAAGCTGTTTCAAGCCGAGCGATGCTCTGTTGAGCTGTCAAATTACACTTAAAATCGTAGAAAATCATACTACGAAAATTTTCCCGAGTTAAATCCATGTTGATGCAGACACACAATTTTTTAAATGGCGCCACAAGGTAAAAACAAAAGACAGTCAGATGAAACAAACTGCATTCTACAGCCAAAGAGTTCTATTTTCAAATGTTGCAATAAATTTTTAAATATTGTTTATGTAAGTGGCCAGTTCCGGAAACTTTTAGTGTTACCTATGTACAGCTTAAATTGATCTTAGCCCATGTAAGTTACAAAGTAATGAAATGACACGCACCCCGAAACCTTTTTCCAAGAGGCCTCCGATCACAACGGTATCAAATCTTTAGTAGTGGTTCTCTAAAAAGCGAACATCCACGGCAGTGTTTTTAGTTTGTAAAAGGTCCAAAACTAGAGATCATACTCGTCTATACGAACAACTAATAGATCCAACCCTCAAATCGCTGTTAGATAGAAAAGCCTCATACCCACTTGACCAAAATGTATAAATGGTTTCTTTTATCGCGATTTCAGGGTTGTCTCTACACTAAAGTTTCTCTATACTTTCTTTGTTTATGAATTAATTTATTATAGCGTTATATAATAAATAATAATAATAAAGCCTTTAATATTCCAAATTTAATTTTTATAAATTGCATTTGTTAGTATTGTTAGTAGTTTTCTTAGTTTAGTTATTAGTGGTGTTAGTTTCTGCAGATTTGGACCCCTCTCTGGGTGTAGGCCTCCTCCGGCTTGTTCCATGCCTCCCTGTCTTTCGCCTTTTTCAACCAGTCCTTTTCTGCTCGTTATATTATATTATTTGGGGACTTTAATTTATAGAGCCAAATTCATACTGGAGGCTTGGTAAGTGATCAGTAACACGCGGATCGATAACACTTTGCTAATTTCGCAAAATAAAATTTTAACGTCCCATAGTAATGAAATTACTCGGGGCTAGGCTTGCATTTGTAAGGTAAGGAACATGAAAATAATAATTTACGAATTTCACAAAAAGGGTCATCGAACCTTGTTACTGAGTACTCACCGAGTCTTCAGTAAGAATTTAGCTGCATAAATTAAAGTCACCTTATAGGTATATAGCACCCCTTTGACCCCCCATTATCAAGTGGGTACGAGAGCTTCCGATCTAAATCGATTTAGGCGAGTGGCTTCAATCAGTCACAAAAAAGTATGGGTGTTTTAGGACCTTACAATCTCCGCGATACTCCCACCAGCAAGGTTGGTGAATCAGTGAAGTCAAG
This sequence comes from Ypsolopha scabrella, assembly GCA_910592155.1. Taxonomy (NCBI): domain Eukaryota; kingdom Metazoa; phylum Arthropoda; class Insecta; order Lepidoptera; family Ypsolophidae; genus Ypsolopha; species Ypsolopha scabrella. Next base: position 20,161,970 of record OU342976.1, read on the forward strand.
GTCTACCGAGTAGTAGCAGTGGCGACCCGGCGACCATTTTAGATTGAACCCCAGATTATCAACATCGTTCCAGCAGCTTTCAAAGCTTTTTATTAAATTTGCGTGAAAATGCAAGGTTTTCATTAGAATTAGCGGTTCAATTAAAAGAAAAACAAGTATAAATTCAACTGAAAAACCATTTCGTTTCGTAGAAGGTTCCTAGTCATGAGTCAACGTCAGCGTTTCAAGATTGAATATTTTTCCGGGAAATAGACAAGCAGTTTGCGATACGATCAGGGAGCGATTCCGGAGAAACGTCGAAGCGGGATTTCTAAAACTCGAGCTAAAATGTATGGTTTAACGGTCGAGAAGGCTAATTCGACAGACTGAGAATAATACTCCTGTTCGAAGTATTTTCTAGAGTCGATTTTTGTTTCAAATTATCTAACGAGTTACAAGTATGGTAGTGGTACCGCAGTGCATAAAGGCTAAGATGTTTAACCAGTGCGTCCTTCCTGTGATGACATACGGCGCTGAGACGTGGACTCTTACAGAGGGCCTGATCCACCGCCCACTGGTCAACAAGCTATGGAGCGGACTATGCTTGGGATATCTCTGATGGATAAAATCCAAAACGAGAAGATACCTCGGAGATCGAAAGTGACCGATATAGCCTGCCGAATCAGTAAGTTGAAGTTGGGCAGGCCTTACTGTCGCCGACGTGATGGCCGTTGGAGCCGAAAAGCTTTAGACCACGTATAGCAAAGCGTAGCATAGGCTGACCTCGTACCCGCTGAACCAACGATCTGAAGGACGTTGCGGGTGGTCGCTGGATGAGGAGAACGGAGGAACGCCAAGAGTGGTGAAATATTGGAAAAGCCTATGTCCAGCAGTGGACGACAACAGGCTTATGGATAAATGGACATTGGTGGCGCAGTTGTTAGAGCGCCGGACTCTCTATCCTGGGACCTGGGTTCGAAACCCCCCGGTCGATCTTGTACCAATGAGTTTTTCGAAATGTATTATGTAGATAGTATTTGTATACTAATACTAACCTCTAGCTGATGGCAACGGAAAATACTGCATGTTCTGAAAAGAGCGATTTGTGCTCGAAGTACGGCAATGAGACTCACCACCTTACCACGTTGGGACGTTAAAATCGTGGGGTAAAAGTGGGTGTTACCAGTGTTAACCAATGGTGTCCATAGAACTTTTTGCTGGAAAACGAATGAGAAGGTCAAGTTTGACAGTAAAAATAACACGAAAAATATATATAACATATTCGAAAAAAAAATGTATGAAACCATGTACTCTTTGACCTTTTCATTGCATTTACAACAAAAAGGTCTATGTACGCCATCCCACACTCGAGAACACCTCGGACACCCCTTCGGGGATACATATACACACGCGGCAGCGTTTCCAGGGCCGGGTTCTAAAAATAAAAGGCCGGCGAAGTCAAGTGGCATCATAAACATTTTCATTAATATTCTGCAATGACTACACTAACACAAAGTGATTGCCGCATTCTCAAGTAACGAGCAATCATCCTTTGAAGAGTTGTATGGTGATGAGGCCAGGATGGAAGGTCAGGTAGGCTTATGGCAATTTTCAAGTAATATCTGCAATCAGCATCTGGTGGGTACAAAGCGTTTTGCTTCAATATCGAGTTAAATTCTGTTGTTCGTCTAGGAGTTCGCTGCCTATCTCTGAAGACCATCATCAGATCAAAACTAAACTAAAATGAGACCTACGTGAAATCACACTCTTCCAAAACATCAAAATGATAGAGTTATGGAGTTGAACCGCAAAAAAAATACAGTCGAACTGAGAACCTCCTCCTTTCCTTTAAAGCCGGTTAAAAGAAAAAGGCGCGTGTTCCCGCGTCATCTGAAAATTACTCCCATTGATTAAGTTATTTCTCTTAAACAACTTAAAAATTATGAAAAAAATATATGTCATTACTTAAAGTATAAGAAACAATCTCATTGCAGGAAATTATTCTCGCCTATAAGAAACACCTTGAAAATATTTCCCAAAGTCAAGGTGTTTTTGGAATAAAATTGGCTATTTCTTGGAAACCGCTAATGTTATTTGTATGGTTCTTGCACTAGGGTACAAAAAAAGTATAGCGCATAAAAATTATTGCGGGAAATTTAAAAATGTTGATTTACAGCAGAGTTAATAAATAAAAACTAGATATTTTGAGAGCGCGTGGCGTCAACGTTGCCGTAAACGGCAAGTTTCGGAGCAGTCGATTACAAAATCAAATGCAAGGTTTTAACGTTCATTTTGACTTTTTTTTAAATATCTCAAGGTTATTGGAGGCTACAAGGGCCTTAAGCTTTTATAAAAATAAGCCAAAAATATAAAATGCAAAATTTGAAAAAAAAAAGAAATTACGTCTTGTAATAATAATAACACATCAGTCGATAGTATTGCAAGAACCAGGATAACTCGTTGGAAACACGTCTTGCCAATATTGTGTCAAACCTTTGAACAAGCCATCTCAGCGGAGCGCCGACCAGAAATTCAGGTAATTCTCAGTCTGTCAAATTAGCCTTCTCGACCGTAAAAACCCGTTTTATCTGTCGAACTCCATACATTTTAGCTCGAGTTTTAGAAATCTTGCTTTTTAATTTGGCCGTAAAATATCTTAAAAGCCGTGCGCTTTAAACGTGGTGCGCTAACTTCATCTCGGTATCACCAGTCAGAGTTCGACAGATTCGACAGTTTTAAAGGTCGAGAAGGTAAGCCTCAATTCGACAGACTGAGAATAACTCAAAATAAATTGCTTTGCGTGTTGCGTTGGCTAATTACACGCACGTTATACATGGATGTTGGTATGATGTGTGCTGTTGCTGCAAATAATATAAATACTGTAAGTACGATAATTATACATAAATGAGATCACTACAGATTATCGTCGAGTTTTGTTCCTTAACTTTTACTATTCGTCATTTCTCCCTTTGGCGAAGACTAAACTAGTCAGGCCTCTTACAACACTAAATTAACATGCATTTACTCACGCCTGTCTCCCAGAGGGGTAGGCAGAGATTACAGATTTCCATCTGCCACGGTCCTGATACACCTCTTTCCCTTCTACATTCATCAATCTAGTCATACAAGCGTTTCTATTTCCTTTCCTTTGTTTATTTGGTCGGCATGATACATCAGTATAATGACTTTTAAATTACCAAATTCATACTGGAGACTCGGTAAGTGATCAGAACTAAGGTTCACTGACCCTGTTCCCGAAACATGAAAAATATTTTTTTGTTCCTCTATACAGAATTCAGTATCTAGACTGTTCACTGTTCAAGAACAACCTTGACTCAATTAGTATGGGAAGTCGTACCTATTTCACAGAAAGGAACATTGAACCTTTGTCTTGACCACTTACCGAGTCTTCACTATTAATTTGGATGCATAAACGAAAGTATACAATACATAATACATAGTAACATAGCATTGAAATTTATTTATGAACATAAAATTATTGGGTACGTACAATTAGTACGCAAATAGCTATAGATAATAATTCCATTACATACACATAAACATGTTGCCATGTGCAGTCCTGCACGTATCCGCAGTTTTAGTTGTGTGTGTGTGGTGTCACATCTTTAGACGTGCTCGTGTGTGCGTTCGCGCCTGCGCGCGTAGTAGTAGTACAGCTAGCAGAAAAATACGATACATTTTTAGTAATTTAGTGAAATAAAAATGTTTATTTACCTTAGCTTTATTAAAATTTTATATGCAGTTGTCAAATGAAAACATTGTTTAATCAGCTTCATACAAACTGTCACTGTCTTCAGTATCGCTATCATCTGAATCATCGACCTTGGTCTTGAACTGAAAATCATAATTAAAATACTCCATATACTCCATTTCTTTTTTTTCGACTTGCTCACTGGTATTAGACCACGCGTTGGTGTTGTCGATGTTGTTCAAACATTCCTGTATTAAATGCTCTACTACAATCATATCCTGACAAATATTTTTTGATTCAATGAGGTTATTCACAATTTCCCACATATTTTTCATCGCGTTTAGCTCAAAGTGATAAGGCGGCAATCGTAATACTTCAAAGCCCTCTTGCCTTATTAAGTTATCTATTTTAAATGTGTTTTTTGTAATTAAATCGTATAGTTCGATTTTGTGCAAGCTTTCATCAAATGGAATGCTATTTTCTGACAGCCATTCTTGCATGTCTCTTTTCCGGGATATTGAGGATGGAATTTGATTGCTGCGCGTGTTATGATAGCATGCATTTTCCATCACAAGAACTGCCTTTTCGGGCAAATTTGGTAAAAGTTTCTCGTTGAGCCACGTGCAATAATCTTCATGACTCATACTTGAGTGATAGTCCCCAACTATAGAGTTTGTTTTATAAACTAATGTCGCATTTTGAATAAAACCATCCTTTGTACCTGCATGCATAATTATGAAACGTGTCCTAGTATTTATGTTCTTCAGAAATGGAAAATCGTCCGTGTATACAATCGGACGTCCTTCTGAACGAAACTGATGAATTTTTTTTAAATATTGGAAACGCTGAGTTTGTAAATTGTGTCTTTCTTGCAATACTTTTCGGCCTTTTCCAATTATTCGCCATTTGTAACCCATTTTGATCAGTAAAGTTCGTAAAGTATTTAAACAACCTCCAAGGCCAAGCTTTTCCTTAAATAGTGAGTGAAGTTGCACCAAAGTCGGAGTTTTTTTGTGTTCAATGTAATAATTTTGGATTGTAGACCGAATCACATACGTTTTGAAATAATTGAGATCGAATTTACTTTCTCTTTTGCGCCGATTTTTCATTGGTGAAGGAAACTTGCTGGAAGTTGATGACAATTCTTTTTCTTCTCTCAAAACTTTACTTACTGTAGTTGTACTGACCCCCGTTGACTCAGCGGTACGTTTTCTTAATTTAGCCAAAGGACTTAAATCGCAATTGTCATAATTGTTCGCTTTCATGAAATTATACTCTTCTTGAAGAAAATGAAATACACTGGCGATTATAGCTCGACCCTGTAAATACAAAGAATGAGATAAAATATCAGTTATGTTTTCTGTGCAGAAAATGCAATTTAAGCACAAAAAGACAACTTACCTCGCTCTGCATTACTTTGCGTTTTTTATCGCCAACCTTGCCGGAAGTTGATGGCAATACTTTTTCTTCTTTCAAAACTTTACTTACAGTACTTTCACTGACCCGTGTTGCCTCAGCGGTACGTTTCCTTATTTTTGCCAAAGGACTTAAATCACAATTGTCAACATTGGTCGCTCTCATAAAATTATATTCTTCTTGAAGAAAATTAAATACACTGGCGATAATTTCTTGTCTCTACAAATAACAAAGAATGAGACCAAATATAAGTGGTGTTTTCTATGTAGAAAATACAATACAAGTACAGAAAGACAATTTACCTCGCTATGCATTTTTTTTTCTTCCTTATGCGCATTTGACATGCTGACCGTCCTTCGGACCCGTAAGCGTCGCAAAACACTATAAACACAAGTGTACAGAGCGAACTCTCCCTCGCAACTAACTAAACTAAAACTGGAACTAGTGTTGCCGCTCGTCATATTTTAGGTTGCCGTATTCCACCGACGAAATTGCCGTATTTAAACAAAAATTGCCGTACGTTTTCAAAAAATCAATTTTTAACATAATAATTGATTTTCTAACATATTTTCCATATTATGCAAATCACTATTTTAGTATGCAACTGAGGGCTTTTAATTTTTTTTTACCATTACGGTGGTTGGTTTAAGTTTGTAGGTACAATAGATTTTCTATGGATTTTTGCGACTGTACTGCTAGGCAATACGGCAACATTTAAAGCCGGTTTCGGGTCTTTGTTTTGATTAAGTTTACAGAGCTAGATCTCAGCCTTCCACTAGATAGCGTTGTCCATGTCGCTAACCAAAGTCCAAGACAAAAAGGCTGATGAGCCAACCAAGAATCATCTCTATCACAAGTTAATAAAGTCTTGGCCTTTGAGCTTGTTGTAATGGCTAGTTAGTAGGTAGTTTTTTGGTTTATTTTGCAATCGTGCAAATATTGTCTTTGCCTCTATTGATAAAGTAGCCGTATGTCAGACAGTGCCATCTAGGAATCTAATAAACATGAAATTTGACACAAAAAGGTAAAAGAAGAACGCTCATTCATTGCCTCAGATGCTTTATCTGAGTTCATTGCCGAATTGCCGTATTTTAGCGTACGGTAATGACTACTTTGCCGTATGCCGTACATTTAATCATTTTATAGCCCGATTACCGTACAATACGGCAATTGCCGTACAAACGGCAACGCTACTGGCTGACTGACGCGGCGGCTGACCTCACAGGCACTCACACTAGAATACTGTGCATGTATACGTACATACACGCCCGAGTGGGATAACCACCACACATAAAGCCGACAACGCTTGCTCGCGGCCGGCCTTGTGCTCACATTCGTGATGGAAAGAAGAACTAATAATGCCTAAACTGGATTGTATTTATTTATGAAGACCGTGTAATATGGAATCTTCTTTCTTTTTACGAATCTGAAGGTCCGTGTTTCGTTTATATAGTCAAATTCATACTGGAGACTCGGTAGGAGATCGTCCATTAATCACATAGGGCTCAAAAGGGGGGGAGGGGTTCGGAAAAAAATACAAAATATCATAAGGGAGGAGGGAGGATCTAGTGGGATATTATATTCGTCGAACGCGCGATTTCTAAACCGAAAAGCGGCGGCGCGTGCCTTGACCTTGACTCGAAATTAAATTAGATTATACCTGTATTTAAAGATAATATTCTAAAAATTTAAAGATCTTTTATACCAAAACAATACACGTAATTTTGGATAGGGAGAGCGGGTAGTCTAAAACTAAAAATGAAAAAAGTTTCAGTAGGGGGAGGGGAGGGGGGGTTAAAAAGTTGCTAAAAAAACATCACGTGGTTAATGGACGACTCCTAAGTGGTCAAGCAGGACCAAGGTCTTTCTATGAAATACGCAAAATAAAATGTTAACATCGTTAAGTTGAGTCGCTCGTATTTCGCAAACAGGGTCATTGAACCTTCATTGAGTCCTGTAGGGCCTGGGTAAGTAGTGGTCTGTGTGTAGGGCTATTCTCAGTTTATCGAATTAGCCTTCTCGATCGTAAAAACCCGTTTCATCTGTCGCACTCCATATATTTTTAGCTCGAGTCTTAGAAATCTATTGTTTCTCCGGAATCGCCCCCCTGACCAGTTACCGAGTCTCCAGTATGAGTATAGACGAAAATAGTATATAAATAAAGTATAAACTATATAGACGAAAGTCACCTTATATTTGTTTCTTCTGAAGTTAAAATTAAAATTGCCTAATTGAACATTAGGACATTGGACATAGAACTGATAATTTCATGATCTGCAGGCCTAACATGGTACCACCTTAACACCATTTTAAAGATTTAAACGCCATTTGACAGTTAATTCCATGCATTTACTGTCAAATGATGTTCAAAATAGTGATAAAGTGGCAACCATGCTAGGTCTCCTGAGGTGCAAATTGTCTTGTGTAACACAATCGTATTCATTATGATTTCTATTGCCAAATCAAACGGCTATTCAGCTAAGCAAATTGGCCCGTTTGACAATTGAAACCGTACGTTTTAGCCTGTCAAATGTGTACGATTGTCTTACACAATTGCACCCGAAATATATCTTAATTTCGTGTAATTTATTTGTATACTCGTATATATAATTATAGCTTATAATATAACCTATAAAAATAAAAACGAAGCTCTAAAAGTTAGTATTTTACATTTATTTACTTAAAGTTTTCGTGACTACAAGGATCGAAGTTACAATAGGTTTACTTACTCGACTGTATGTACTTCCCAGCTTTGGGAAACAAACGAGAACGAATCTGTTTATCAAATATTTTAGGAGCAAATGGGAACTATAAAAAGATCATTTTTGGAAGCAGTAGGAGCAACCCTGTTAGGGGGTTTGTGATTGTGATCATAAATTCGGGAGGTGACCTCTTTAGCTTTACACATTTCAGGATGTTTGGGCAGATCATGAAATTATCAATTCTACGATATGGCCACGTCTTACTTTTTACACGACTGACCCCAAAAAAGGAGTGTCCCGCCGATTTTGAAGTGTTTGATATCGTTAGAATCACATAACAGAGAATTTTAATGTTCAGGGCGGGTATTTTCACACGTGCGCAAAAATTGCAAAGATAGATTGCGTGTGATTTTAAAAGGGATTTTATACGGATATGTATTGATTATTTTGATTGAAAACTTATAGTGAGCTTTCCTTATATCCTACAGTATTTATTTGATATGGTTTAGGCACTCTCATTTTCATCGCATGGCATTTATCAAAGTTTAAACAAAAATCTAATGACTGATATTGCGAATGCGCAATAATGCCAGAATAGCCGCCCGGGGTGGAAATTAGAGTGACTAGACCACATCAAATAAAAACTACATGATGTAAGGAATGCTCATTAAAAGTTTTCAATTAAATAAATCAATACATATCTGTATAAAATCACTTTTAAAGTCACCGGCAATCTGCCTTCGCAAATTTTGCGCACGTGCCAGAATTGAGGGCCTGTGGTTAGAATCATTATAACATACTAATTGAAATAGCCTATAAATATATACAAAAAAGTGTTTAATAAATAATATTAAAAAACACGACCGGAATAGAGATTTAATTCAGATTTCAGTGCAGTCGGAGGACTATATCTATTACATTCGATACGTGTTGTTTTGTATGTCCCCCAACTGCACTGAATCCGAATTAAATCTCTATTCCGGCAGTCTTGTTTAATAATATTTTTTTTTTACTTATTGTGTCTCTCAATGATCGCTACACAATTCCTTGGTCAAAACTACGTACTAGATTAGGACTTTGAAATTAATAATATAAAAAGTAATTATCATGTCGTCGTTCAATGACCAGTGTTACTAAATAAATAGACTTGCTTATTAAATAAATAACATTTTACGACCATTTGTCACATTGATGATAACAGCTCAAAGATAACCAGGTAATTATTACCAATTATTATGGATAATATACTTCTGGACACATCTATTGGCCCACCTTAGAGTTTAGGTTTCGATGAACCCTACCTAAATATGATTGCTAGATTGAACAAAAACTATTGATCCAGTTTTAAACCTGATACATTTTACCATCTTTTTCCATCGTATTGTTTTAAACTTTTTGCTCGACCTAATATAAATTATTAGCTAGGACCAAACGAAACTGAAAATGCAAGGTGGGCCAATAGATGTGTCCAGACGTATAATATATCAGGGGACTAGCACGCGCGGTGGATTGTCTTTCCATAATACTTGGCTCTTTCGCACATTGACAAACACGGCATGCATGAGAGCGCAAGTAAGATAGACAGACGCTGTATCTCTGGCTCGTGCTAGATGCTAGTCCCCTGATATACTATCCATAATAATTTCTATTATTATCCTGGGTATCTTTGGGCTGTTACCAGCACTATACAGGTATTCCGTACTAAATGTCCAGATAATACGGGTATCCGAAAAGCAACTCCTATAGCTCTTACAACCACCGCGTAAAGGTGATAATCGAACAAAAAGGCATACCGCCCTCCCAAGCAGCACTTTAGCGAAAATTATGGCCATGAACAAGCCGTAATACAATCTAGAGCTTTCTTACAGATGTACTAGAGGGTAGTACGAGTTTTAGGCTGTTTTAGGGGAGATTTTATACACTGTTAAACAGCACAGCTGTTTAATGACATTATAAAGGAGAAAAATTCTGCAGAAAGCATTTAAGTAGCATTTAAAAACACCGTACAGACATCGGACACACAGTCCAGACGTTGACTACGTAGATGCTACAGGCTTACTTAAAAGCCTCAAGCGTGCTAACGGCTGGTTAATGGGAATAGTCAAACCGCTTATAATACTGTGGGGTGCAGTAAAGGAATAAAAAATCTAAAAATTGTAGTGGTTTTGGCCTTAGTACTATACTAATATAATAACCCGTTTTACTGAAAATTTCGCAAAAATATTCAATGTACCTATATGTATAGACACTAGTTCTATACGGATAAAGCCTCCGAAAAACAAATGAAATCCCAGCGAACTGCTGTACACTGTAATACGGTAAATTTGTTACAGAAAAATATACTAATTTAACTGTGTAACATCTACCGACAAAATACATAAAAAATAGCAAACTAACATTCCTTACGACACCTGGTTTAAATAATGAACCTCCGAATAAATTACTGAACTACCGAAAGAAATACCAAGTTAAGGCTCCTCTTTCGCAAAATAACATGAAACTGAGTCATTTTGCATTGATATAAAACGACCAAAAATCATCTTTTTTATCAGAAAAAAATATGTGTTAATCTACAAGATATGAAGAGTGATGTGGTGTTCTCCGAATTCTCTGAAAATACATAGAACCGAAGAAAAAAATATTTTAATTCAGCCCTGATTTTTGCACTTGTAATGGTCTAACTCCTGGAATTTTTGTCCAAATCATATCAAAATTTGTGAACTTCACTACATAATAAAGTAGAAGGAGTTGGTATTCTTTTTTCTTTGAAATTACGTTTACTTTATTTATATTAAATAATAATGCGTCTGATTCGAGAGCGAGTTCATGCTGTACCCCGCTTTCGCCCGAAAAATCAGTGCGGGGCGAGACGTGTTGCTGGATGGACCTGCGTTGCTTTACGCTCTAACTACTAACGCTAAAATTTAATACTAAGTTGTAAAATACGCAGTAGTGAGTTCGTGAGTTCAAGATGGGAAGCAAACAGAGGCGAAAAAAACTTTACCTTAAAAAATTCTACCGGGAAAAAGGGCGCAATTTAACGGTTTAACACGAATACTATTGGGAATTTCGACAAACAAGCCCTAGATGAAAAAAAAACTACCGGGAGAGATAATCATAGTATTGCATGATATCAAGTAAACGATCGCCATCTTGAATTCTGAACTCGTGGTCAAGATTTGGGCCTGCCAACATCGAAATTTGTGTTCAGTAGGTCCAAATCAGTGGAAATAGCTTATTGGAATTTTTTTTACCATCAATGTCGCTAGAGTTCATAAAATGTCCCTTTTTGAGAAAAGTGAACCAGCCTATGAGTTTTTTAATTATTTTTATTCTTCACTCAAAATCATAGCTTTCCTAAATTGAAAGGGGGTCAAATACCTATATCTGGCCCTATCTATTTCGTTTATGTAGCCAAATTCATACTGGAGACACGGTAACTCAGTCACAATTCACACCCGGAATACCTGACACCCCCTCGGGGATTCATGTCGTGACGATATACAAGGTGATTTTAATTTATCCAGCCGAACTCATACTGGAGGCTTGGTAAGTGATCAGTAACACCCCAAGCGGCACATGACAGCTGCATAGCAGCTGGAATATAGACTCACTAAATGCTCGTAGCTGTATTAGGTTGCTGTACAGGAGCTGAGTAAGCTGCTACACAGCCCTTGTAATGCTAAATTGGGCCCCAAATTAAACAGCACTGAGCATTACAATAGCTGGTTAATAGCATGATAAGAGCTGTACAAGTCTGATTCTAGCTTACGATTCAGCTCTTATAATGCTCTTGTGCAGCACACGACTGTTTAAGGCCTTGACAACAGCATTTTACAAGAAATAAATAACCAAAAAATATTAATATATTGCTATCGCATTCATATTAATCTGAATTCTTGTATATTGTTCTCTATTAGAGGTCTGTGTCCGTAAATATCAATTTATGGTAAAGTGTAATTAACACGTTTTTTGTCTTTCCGTGAATATATTGTGTTGGGGATTCCACTTTACTGTGAATATATATAGGTGTTTGTATTAAATATTTCACGGGCCATAAAAATAATAACGATAAGCCGAAAAAAAATCTCAAAATATATACGGTGTAAGAATATTTTATGGATTGTGACGCATTTTAATGTATTTTATACATATGATTTTGTCAAATAAATTAAGTGAAATTCATATTATCACATTATTTGGCATCAAATTTCATGAAAACAAATAAGATATCGTAATTTTTTTTTAAACAAATATTTTCTTTGTTGTGAAATGGCGTCTATTTACTATACAGCACTTACTCTTGTATCACTCTCTTGTAATGCTCTTTGCTGTATAATGGCAATCCTTTAGTCTACGTACCAGCCCATTGCATTATGATGGCTTTACAATGGATCTTAGCTAGTCTAATCACTGTCTAATGGCGTATTGCAAGAGTATTCAACAGCTCTTTAGGGATCAAAATATTAATAGTGATCCAAAAATGCGCAAAATGATCAAAGCAAATAAAAATAAAGTTGTTATATAAATAAGCCAAAGTAAATGAAAAAAAAAACCTCGCAGTAAAAACACATTTTATTACCCTTTGAGACAAATACAATTTTAATATGAATGAAAGTCTTATTTTAGGAGTTCCACTATGATTATTATTATAATTTGCGACTTGTTTCGTTAAATTGATATCAATGCCCCTCCATCGTTGTATTGCCCGACGATGTCACTTCGATGAAACGAGTCGTAAAAAATAATAAAAATGATAGTGGAACTCGTACAAGGAGACTTTCATTAATATTGAAATAAAGTTCCATCAATAGTGACACACAACAGTAAAAATTATGTTTGTACATAAAACATACTCGTAACTTGGTAACACTGTGCGAATAATATAATATTACGAATAATATAAGGTCTTTTAATTTAAATGGAAAGTAATTTAGGAGGTGATTCAGTGTCGTTAATACATCACATTCCACTTTTTCTGCGCGAACTTTTTCTTCACTTGTCCATACAAACTGAGTTAGCTGATCGGACCACTTTGTACAGAGAAGTGGAACAAAAGTTTGCGCAAAAAAAAGGGCTATGCAGTGCAATGCGATGTATTAACGATACTGAATCACCTCCTAAAATACTTTCCACTTAAATTTGAAAGACCTTATATGTATATTTCTTACCTAAGTCGTCAAGACATGAATTCGCGAGAGGGTGTCTGAGGTGTACGAAGTGTAAACTGTGCGGAGTGAGCCACAGTACACACTTCAGACAGCCATTTTTCACCGATAATTTTCTGCCCCAGCTGTGATGGGTGGTGAGCCCTATCGCCATACATCGGGCACAAACGGACCAAACAACGGCTTAACGTGCCTGTCGAAGCAAGCGGGGTTTTTGAAATCTATTACTTTAGTCGCGGGGGGAGGAAGGTATGACGGGAGAGGCGGCCAGCGCGGCACCAGTGTTTTTGTTTTGTTGGTTGATCAGTCAGTCGCCTTCTTTCGCCTTGTACACGCGTCTCGCGTTCCGTTCGCACACTTACATTGTTTCGATACGTTCGGCAGTTTTATTTTTGTATCTTATCTTGTTACCGAAAGTTATTGAAAATTATTATTTCTGCTAATTCCTTCACGGCTTCTTGAGCAATATTTCTATTGATGGCCCATTTTTTATGTCTTCTTGAAATAAAATATTTTTCATATAAGTATTTTCTACTTTTTCTTCATCTGCACTATTTGATCCCAAACTATCACTATCAGACATAGTTTGATCTAAATGACTGAATCGGTCGCTTTCTAAATCCATAAACCGTACGGAACCCTCGTTGCGCTCTGACGACTCTGATAATTTTCTGCAGCTTGGTTGGTGTAGAAAATTTTCTTTGTGAAAATCAATATTTTGTGTCCTTTTATCGAAGTCTGCTTGTATAGAACCCTTATTGTTATGTGCAAGAGAAACTTGGTCATTAAGTGGATGGGGCAAATCTTCATTATGAGTATTTACGACATCGCTACTTTCCGTTCTTTCCTTGACCGTATTCCTAGCGTATTCCTTTGAAAGTTTTCTGTTATCTCCACCAGTCCTTTTTCTTTTATTCCATGGTTTTATGTTCTCCATAATCGATATTAAAACCTATTGCGTTTTATCGCTAAGGTTATGCACAAAAATTAAATTGACGTTAAACGAACACCAACAATCTAAATTTACTCTTTAATAATGCTGTTGGCTGTACAATGGCTTTTAGCTACACTCTAAGCATTGGCATTGTAGTAGAGTACGACTATACCATACTGCAGCTCATGAAGTCTAGTGAGACTCTTGTGCAGCCGTTATCAAGCTCATTAATTTAGCATTACATTAACATTTTTGTACACCATATAAAAGCCAATGACAATATGTTATTCTTTAATGCAGCCCTAAGCATTACAAGAGCGTTGAATTTTGCTGTTAACCAGCCGTTAACAAGCTGTGAGTCTTTAAGAAAGCTTGTAGCATTCTACGTAGTCAACGACTGGACTGCGGCTTTTTAAAATGCTACTTTAATGCTTTCTGCGGAAAATTTCACCATTATAATGTCGTTCAACAGCTGTGCTGCTTAACAGTGTATGAAATCTGCATTAAAACAGCTTAAAGACTCGTAATATTCTCTAGTATAGCTGTGAAAAAGCTCTTGACTGTAGTACAGCTTGTTTATGGTTTAAATTTTCGCTTACGTGCTGCTTGGGACGGATCAATAACACTTTGCTGATTTTGCAAAATGGCTGGCTTTGCGTTTGTAAGGAACAAAAAGGGTCATCGTACCTTGTTACTGAGCACTTACTAAGTCTTCAGTAGGAATTTGGCTGTATAAATTAAAGTCACCTTAAAATATATATACAATATTTCACATAAAGGGTCATCGAACCTTGGTCCTGATCACTTACCGGGTCTCCAATATTAATTTGGCTACATAAACAAAAGTCACCTTATATTTATTAACCTACTTAATATAAAATCGTAGGTATCTGTAATTTCACTACTCTATGGCCCTGGCACTCTCGGACGGTACGTAGCGACGAGCGTTGCGCGCGCGATCTTCCGGTGCGGGTAGCGCGGGGATGAGGTATAGGCTCCGCCCAGATTCTCAAGGTTATTCGCGTTGGGAGCAACCTTAACGAAAAAATATGTTCTGCTGAGTCAAAAATAGGTGCGACGACGAGCGTAGCGAGGAGGAGCGTGTTAGGTTGGCATGTAAATACATATTGCGAGCCGAGCGAGGCGAAGCGGAGCGAGGCAACCCCATAAGTATTAAAAGAATTCATGATATCTACGACAAAAAAGCTGACAATCGTTTTCGCTGAAATGTATTTCCAGCCGGTGAAATAGTATTATGTCAGCTTTTTGATGTTTTAAGTTTTCGGTATTTTCAGTATTTCAGTCAGTAATTGGTAGTTTATTTATTAGCATAGAAGTTTTCCGTTACTTAGTATTTAAAGCAGTAAGATTCAAAATTGAACATCCTCATTTTTTATTTAGTTTTCGGAGCTTTTATTACGAGCCATTTTTCACTACTTTATTTTTATTATAGATATAAATAGACAGATTCAAGTAAATTTATTTTAGTCCTGCGGCTAGGCTTACCATAAAAAAACCGGAGAAAATTCCGGACATATTCTGCAAAATTTCTTTTTTTGCGCACCTTAATTTCTAGCGAGAAGTGAAAATGTAACGCTTGAAATGTTCTAATTATAAAAGAAATAGTCTTAAATCAACGACCTAGGTCGTTGTCTTAAATATAAAAATTATTCATTAGAAAAAAAGCTTCGTATATATACATAGCCATGTTACTTAATATGAAAATTACAATTGTTTTGAATGGGTAGTACTCGCAGGTACTGTTGATGTTGATTTAATTAAAAATATTTATTCTATTTCAATTATAATTTCTCTTTCTTCATTTGAGAGAAAAATCCTTAAAAATTCCGGACATCTTAGAATTCCCCCCGCATTCCGGACAAAGAACCAAAATTCCGGATATGTCCGGAAAATTACGGACGTAATGGCAACCCTACCTGCGGCTCACAACACTTCTGTGTGCGGTGTACAGGGAAATTTATTTCTGAACTAGTTACTTGGGTGTATAGCATGCAATAATCACTTGGATGGATACTCCCTGCCCCACGTTTTCCCAGTATGACGTCATTCAAGATGGCCGCCATTACTCCGCTACTATTTGTAAAAATTATTGAAAAAATTTCGAAATAAAAATTTATAAATATATTATTTAATTGTCTACAAGTTCATCTATAACCATTTCCCTGATCCTTCAAACCATTAGTTTAAAAAAAACACCTTTTCTTATTTTAGAGCGAAACATTTTTGATTTCTTAATTTCAACACAAAAATACATACATAACATATAATCACGCCGATCTCTCAGAAGGGTAGGCAGAACGTAAAGATTTCCACCTATATCGATCCTTTCACACCTCTTTTGCTCCTTCCACGTCCTTCAATATAGTCATACAAACACACTTATATTCCAGCTTAATCCAGATGCTTTTGACTTTGCCCCGTAACAAAAAATCTCAAGTACGATTAGGACTCGTGCCCTGAGGGTTCCGTATCGTTCTGATTAGTTAATAAACTTATTTTTTTTAAATAAAAATTACAAACTTATCATTACCTAGATACTGTATGAAACAAAACTGCAAAATTAAGTTGTTCGAGTTTTCCGATACCTATTAAAAATCGTAATTTTCAGTATTTGGTGTTTATAAAGAGTATATAGCACATAATATATAAGGTCCTACAATAATAAGTGAAAATAATTCTAGGGTAGGTCATGTGTCGTTAACTGATCAAATTCCAGAAGAAAAAATTTTTTGCTTAAATAATTTTTTCACTTCCCGGTACAAAGTAGTTCAATCAGCTGACTAAATTTCTATGGAAATGTAAAATAAAAAGTAGGCGCAAAATTTTTTTTTCGGTGGTATGTGGTCTATTAGGGATACCCTATCACCTGTTGAATTTTTTTCACTTTGTATTATAGGACCTTAAATACAGAAATTTTCAAATTTCTAAGGATGTAGTTTAGTTTTGAGCTAGACCCCGTAATAAAAATGGTCTATATTTGACAACTTTGATGGCCCCCATTAATTTATTTTTGGAGGTAAAATTAAATTATGAAAACCATATTTTTAGAGTATCTCTCCTACATGTAAAATGGGGATGATTTTTTTTACCAATATGAATTACATCTTCCTAGTACTAAGGCTGAGATTCAAAGTGCATTTTGAGTCCGAACTCAATCTTACAAACGTCAAAAAGCGACGTGATCTCATACTAGAGTGACGTTTGTAAGATTGAGTTCGGACTCAAAATGCACTCTGAATCTCAGCATAAGAGTCTCTGAGCTAAGCCGCGGACTGACAGACGGACAGACTGACAAACGGACGGACGGACGGACTTGGCGAAATTATAAGGGTTCCTTGTTAACTACGCAACCCTGAAAAGTGATTTTCTGGACTAATGGTTTGAAGTAAGAAATTGGAAATTGACTAACTTGTAGACCAATTCAATGCTGAATTAAAAAAAAATTAATCCTACTGTTTTTACTAAAATACTTTAGCAGAATGATAGAGGAAAAATGGCGGCCATCTTGAATGACGTGCTACTGCTACTGGGAAAATGTTGGGAGTAGAGAGTATCCATCCAAGTGATTTTTGCGTGCTATACACCCAAGTAACTACCTATAGTTCAGAAAGAATTTTCTCTGTACGTCTGTATGCACACAGAGGTGATGTGAGCCGCAGGCAGGACTACTGGCCTACCTTGTAGGTATGTTGGACAAAAAATTCAAATAAAACTTATTAGGTATATAATATAGTTACATTAAAATTAAATGGTTCCGTCTGTAGTTCGACACTTATCCGCCTGTATAAGAGCTTAGAAGAGTAAGCGTCGGTCAGCTTTAGTTGTGTGTGTGTGGTATCAACAAAAAACGAGAGCTACATCTTTAGACGTGCTCGTGTGTGCGTTCGCGCCTGCGCGCGTAGTAGTAGTACAGCTAGCAGAAAAATATGCTAAGGGGCTGTTCATTTATTTAATTACGAAAGACAATTTTAACCACTTTCTGCTCCCCTTCCCTTAAACGCCTGGTTTACTCGAAATAAATTCCGCCAATTTTCGTCCAGATAACTCAAACTCAAACTCAAACTCAAAATATTTATTGCAACTAAGTGTACACAGATGTTACAATTTTATAAGAACTTAATAACTTAGCTACCCTTATCAGGTACAGCAACACTACTTATACTATATATTATTACACAATTCTTTTTCACTGCTATAATATTTCACAGTGTCTTAATATCTAATAATCTTTTACAAAATGTTTGCATAAACAGTAAACTTAACTAACTTAAACAGTACTTAAAAGGTAAGAGATCAGAAAGCCATATCACATTATTTTTCATCAGACAGAAAACTTTCTACTGTGTAGAAGCACCCTTCTACTAAATATTGTTTCAATGTTTTTATAAACGCGGATTCATTTTGTATGGTCTTTATAGTAGTTGGTAATTTATTAAATATTTTAACTGCCATATAATAGGGACTACAATTTAACATTTTTATTCGCGACGGGGGCAAATATAATTTATCTTTGTGCCGGGTATTAATTGAATGCGTATCTTTAATTTGTGGAAATAGGTTCTTGTTTTTAAAAACAAATATACTTATATCAAAAATATATATACAAGGTAATGTTAATAATTGAAATTTTTTGAAAAATGTTTTGCAGCTCTCGGTTTCTTTTATGTGAGCGAGTATACGCACACAACGTTTTTGTTTTATAAACAATTCTTTCGCATCTACACTATTACCCCACAGCATTATGCCATAACGGAGCCACGAATAGGCATAGGCATAGTATGCTGATAGTGCAGTTTGCGTGTTTGTACTATGTTCTATTTCACTCAGTGCAAAAGTAAACTTCGATAGTTTTGATTTTATTTTCTCAATATGACTCTTAAAGTTTAAGTGGGTATCAAGATTTATTCCTAATAGGTTGAAGGTGTTTACAGTCTCTATTTTATTGTTATCAAATTCTAGATTAAGTTGTAGCGGGGGCTTTTGATAAGGCCTGAAATGCATCATTTTGGTTTTTTTCAAGTTAATATTTAAATTATGTTCATTTAACCATGTCTTTACTGTTGTTAAAGTGTCTTTTAGAATGTTGGTAGCAGATTTACTATTTTCACATTTTATTAGTAATGAGATATCATCAGCAAAAAGTACACTTGTAATTTCCGTATTCAAAATTTTTGGTAGGTCGTTTATATAAATTAAGATGTGATTGGCTAAGCCGCACCACGCGGTGATTCTTCAAGGTTCCAGTGATGGGACGTCATGTGTAAATTTGATCGATTTCATCGATATTGGTAAATTTTTTTGACAACCACTCAAGTGCTCTTGAACAAAAGACAAGTCAAAGTGGATATGGGGTTATCAAAACCATGAATCAACGCGTAGCTATGTTTACAATACATGGTGCAATTATGATACCTTTGTTCAAAGTATATTTATTTGTCGAACCAAGGTACAATTAGGTGTTATAAGTTATAATATATTAGTGCTTTGTACATTTAATATGTCCATTAACATTTGAAAATGGTTTGTTTCAACATTTCCAAAGAAAGCTTCTTAATCTTTTCTCGCCACGTACAATAATCATTCCTTAGCTTTGGATTTCCACTGGTGAAATCAAAAATCCCGTTGAAATGTTAGGAAAACATGCCTACAAACCTACAAAGAAACGAAAAAATTAAGATAGGTAAGTATCTACCAAAATTGAAAAGAAAATGTAGAAAAAAATATATAAAAGCGTCGGTTTATGTTATAAAAAAGTAACTTTTAATATGAATCGGTAACACATGTTTCACTCAAAAGACTGCGCGCGTTTCGAAAGTATAGTTTTTACTTTTTTAATCTAGACCTCCTCCCACCCCCTGTAAGAAAAAATAACCTTGTTCGGACCTCCTCCCTCCCCACTAATAAACAGCCACTAAGACTATTGCAAATATAAGATGACTTCTAACTGTATAGCCAAATTCATACTGGAAACTCGGTAAGTGGCCAGGGCCAAAGTTCAATGACCCTTTCTGCGTAAAACGCAAAATAAAATTTAGGCTTACTATACTATACTAATTTACTCGGAGTTGTTCGTGAACTAGTACAAGGCACAAATTTTATTATGCGTTTTTCACGAATAGGGTAATTTAATCTTGGTCCTCACCACTTACTATGCCTCCAGTATGAATTTGTCAATATAATTAGAAGCTACCTTATACTAGGTGAAATTAAATCAACCGACCAAATCCCTACTGGAGACTCGGTTGGTAAACAGAAGCTTGAATTACCCTTTTGGAGAAATTCTAAAAACATTTTTTTGCTCCCTAGGCTAGGAAATGTAATTTATTTTTTCAAATTTGGCCAAAAAGATTACTGAACCTAGTTCCTGATCAATAACTGAGTCTCTAGTATGAATTTGGTCAGTTGATTGAATTTCACCATAATATACAACATGTTTAAGAATTTTATAAAATATTCTACTCTTTTTTATTTTAGCTTTATTGATATTTGTTATGAAGTTGTCAAATTTATAAACTGTTTAATCATCTTCATACAAACTGTCACTGTCTTCAGTATCGCTATCGTCTGAATCATCGACCTTGATCTTAAACTGAAAATCATTATTCAAATACTCCATATACTCCATTTCTTTTTTCTCGACTTGCTCGCTGGTGTTAGACCACGCGTTGCTTTTGTCGATGTTGTTCAAACATTCCTGTATTAAATGCTCTACTACAATCATATCCTGGCAAATATTTTTTGATTCAATGAGGTTTTTTAAAATTCCCCAAATATTCTTGATCGCGTTTAGCTCAAAGTGATAAGGCGGCAATCGTAATACTTCAAATCCCTCTTGTCTTATTAAGTTATCTATTTTAAGTGTGTTTTTTGTAATTAAATCGTACAGTTCGATTTTATGCGAACTTTCATCAAAAGGGATGCTATTTTCTGACAGCCATTCTTGCATGTCTTTCTTTCGGGATATTGAGGATGGGATATTATTGCGCGTGTTTTGATAGCATGCGTTTTCCATCACAATAACTGCCTTTTCGGGCAAATTTGGAAAAAGTTTCTCGCTGAGCCACGTGCAGTAATCTTCATTACTCATATTTGAGCGATAGTCCCCAACAATAGAGTTTGCTTTATAAACTAACGTCGCATTTTGAATAAACCCATCCTTTGTACCTGCATGCAAAATTATGAAACGCGTTCGAGTGTTCATATTCTTCAGAAATGGGAAATCATCAGTATATACAATAGGACGTCCTTGTAAACGAAACTTATGAATTTTTTTTAAATATTGTAAGCGCTGATATTGTAAATCGTGTCTTTCTTGCAATACTTTTCGGCTTTTTCCAATTCTTCGCCATTTGTAACCCATTTTCATCAGTAATGTTCGTACAGTATTCAAACAACTTTCAAGGTCAAGCTTTTCCTTAAATAGTGACTGAAGTTTCACCAAAGATGGAGTTTGCTTATGTTCAATGTGATAATTTTGGATTGTAGATCGAATCACATACGTTTTTAAATAATCGAGATCGAATTTACTTTCTCTTTTACGCCGACTTTTCATCGGTGAAGGAAACTGACTGGAAGTTGATGGCAATTCTATTTCTTCTCTCAAAACTTTTCTTACTGTTTTTTCACTGACTCCTGTTGACTCAGCAGTACGTTTCCTTAATTTAGCCAAAGGCGTCAAATCGCAGTTGTCAAAATTATTCGCTTTCATGAAATTATACTCTTCTTGAAGAAAATGAAAAACCCCGGCGATGATTGATCGACCCTACAAATAACAAAGAATGAGATTAAATATAAGTACTGTTTTGCATACAGAAAATCCAATATAAGTACAAAAAAGCAACTCACCTCGCTTTGAATTACTTTGCGCTTTTTATCGCCAAACTTGTCGGAAGTTGATGGCAATTCATTTTCTTCTTTCAAAATTTTACTTACAGTACTTTCACTGACCCCCGTTGCCTCAGCGGTACGTTTCCTTATTTTTGCCAAAGGACTTAAATCACAAGTGACAAAATTAGTCGCTTTCATAAAATTATATTCTTCTTGAAGAAAATGAAAAACACTGGCGATAATTGCTCGACCCTACAAATAACAAAGAATGAGACAATGTAAAAGTAGTGTTTTATGTACAGAAAATATAATATAAGCACAAAAAGACAACTTACCTCGCTTTGCATTATTTTGCGCCTTTTATAGCTCTTTTGCGTATTTGACATGCTGACCGTACTTGTTGGCCGTAAGCGACGCGAAAACATAGTAAACACAGGTGAACAGAGCGAGCTCTCGCTCGCGACTAACTGGCCTGCCTAGTGCCTAGCCTATGAGGGCTGGCCTAACAGGCACGCACACTAGCACATTGTGCATGTATACGTACACGCTCGACTGCGATAACCACCACACATAAAGTCGACGACACTTGCCGCGGCCTTGTTGTGCTCTCGTATCGTGAATTCGTAATATGCATGTGTGTATAACAAGCGAATGTGTGTATCCAGCAGTCACGCACACTAGCGCAACGTGCATATGCACGCATACACAAGCGTACAAACAAAAATGTGATGTAGCAGAATATTGTGCGGGGCGGAGTATCCCTTATTCATTCGTGGTATAGCCAGTAGCCACCACATAGCCACAGAAGAAATAATCCAACCAAAAATCATACATAAATGTGAAAAAGGGGCCGGTTCAGTACAAAGGCAGTGCAGGTTGTCGACTTCTCCAAAAAAAATATTGAGATCAAATTAGGTGCCGAGCAGTGCCGAGGCTTATGGAGGTTCCAAGTCCAACAGTCGTAACTGCAACAGCGTTCGTTCTTCACTTGTTTTAAATTTTCTTAGGGTCCTTCCTTGCTACTAAATATGTAGAACTTGAAGAATACTTTTTTGTATCCTACAAAGTACAAACACAGGGTGTTTACCACCACGTGTCCAATCCCCATGACATTACATTGAAGCTGCGACCACATTATCGGGATTCGGCGAAGATTTGTGAGTCATCATGACAAATTAAAAATGTAGCTAGCAGTGAAGTTTTCTACGGGTGCGACTACATTCTTAATTTGTCTCGACATCTTCGCCGAATCCCGACAATGTGGCCGTAGCATGACTGATAAATACACATCAAACCATCTTATTCGTCTCAAATCATAACAATATCTATAGGTAACAAACATAGTGGACAAGTTTGATGTTATAAAACTATCCTTATCTTTAGGGCACTACCTGCTGGCGGAAGAGCCGACGCGATGACGATGACCTACTCCAGGAGTTCTATTCCAGACCTTAGAACCCGCAAATCACTTGACTGTGATCCGAAACTCTTTACCATTGGAAGAACAAACAAGAGATTTAAACTCGATCAGTTCTGAACATCGTCCTCTTGGCCGTGAGATTAACCGGCGGAATATGAAAGGCGGTTTGTCATATAAGGAACTGGAGAGAATATATGCATTTCTACATGCAAGGTTATGTCGGCTACCAGTTGTTCTGATGACGTAGAAGATAAAAAGCATAAAGCGCCAGCTGGTTGATTATATGGCTTTGTCTCACTTAAGAAGTCCCGCAACGAAGTCCTTATCGCACTTAGAAATATAGACTAAAATAGATTAATTTTGTAGTCTTCTTTCGTACCTAGCTTTAATTCGTCAGTCTCATAATAATGACTGTTGTTGTGATATTACTGATATGATAATGAATAATGATAATTTCTTTATGGTTTTACATGCTGCAGTTGTTATGTTGAGCTGATTTCTGACGTTATACGAGTAGTTTACGTAACAATACATATTTACTACTATTGTTTTGTATGTCGGTTTCTAATACAAATAAACAATACGTCAAGTTGGCTTAGTTTAAAAATAGGGTGAAATTCAGTCACCCGCCTAAATTCATACTGGAGACTCGGTTAGTCATCAGGAACAAGGTTTAATAAACCACCGGGTGAAATACAAAAAAAAAATGTTTGTCCCATAGTGCCTGCACTAAGAATTGAACTAATCCAGTAGTACCTAATTAATGGCAACAAAACATTTTTTTTAATGATTTCGCCATGAGCATCTTTGAACCTGGTCCCTGATCACTAACCGAGTCTCCAGTATGAATTTAGGCGGTTGACGGAATTTCACCTTATACATATAAGGTGACTTTAATTTATGCAGCCAAATTCTTACTGAAGACTCGGTAAGTGCTCAGTAATAAGGTTCAATGACCTTTTTTGTGAAATTCGTAAATTATTCTTTTCGTGTTCCTTACAAACGCAAGCCCAGCCCCAAGTTAATTACTATGGGACTTCAACATTTTATTTTGCGAAATTAGCTGATATCAGTGATCTCTTACCAAGCCTCCAGTATAAGTTTGGCTGCATAAATTAAAGTCACCTTATATATTTTTAACCGACTTCAAAATAGGAGGAGGTTCTCAATTCGACTGTGTTTTTCTTTTTTTTTAGTAAGTTTGATGAATTTTCGTTTTGGTTTGCTTGAGTTTGCTTCCAGGTAGCTGCAATTTTAGTTTGGTCGTGATCTGATGATGTTCTTCAGCCATAGGCAGGCAGTGGAATTTCTCAATGGATGACAGCATATCACTCGATATTGCGGCAAACGCTTTGTACCTGTATGCTGATAGCAAGGTGTTCCTTGAAAATTGACATCTATTCACCTGACCTACGATCCTGGCCTCCTGGCTGACTTAAAATTTTATAACAGAAATTCACTAAAAGTTTAAAATAATAACACACTGACTTATGGTACCAAAATAACACTTTTGTCGACTTCTTTCTTCCTGAAACATACTTATATTATCTAGAGGTCGGCGCATTCCCCATAGTATCGAACACAAAAACCAATGTGAGGCTCCGACTTCTAGAGAAAATGTGTTTCAGGAAGAAAGAATTCGGCAAAAGTGTTATTTTAGTAGCATCGGTCAGTACTCAGTATTTATCTAATTATTTTAAACTTTCTAGTGAATGTCTGCTATAAAATTTCAAGTCGGTTTATTATTATTTTTTCAAGTTTCATTTTTTACACTATGCTGTTAGTATGTATAGTTTGCTTTGCAATTTAATAACTAAACATGTAAATAATAAATAATCCCTTTAGATTTAGATGGTGTTCCTGGGAAAATTAAATTGTGATTAATCGCTGGTTATTTATTTATAAGTATATTTTTTTGGGATGAAATTGGTTTGAAATCGGTTTGGTTTTTATTTATTATAGATCCAATGCTGGCAGTGGTGCTCCCTGGATTCAATGTCTTCTAAAAATCTCTTAACAAGTAATTAATTACTTATCAAGTTATCAACAACGTAGAACTGTAAAAATTATAAAAGGAAAGCGAGTGTTTTTATTTAGAGTATTCGAGTTTGCATTGCAGAGATAATCAAGACATATTAGTCGCTGATTGATTTGATAAACAATAAGCGGTATGCTATAATAAATTGGGCCAATCGTAGTGCAGAAGCCCGGTGTTATAATATACACTAGCTTTTGCCCACGGCTCCGCTCGCGTCGAAGAGATTTTCGTGGAAATAAGGAAAACAAAAGAATATGATTTTTTGAACGACAATATGAAACGATCACAATGTTTTACCAAAGTCTGCTGTTGTCCGTTGAGAAGATCCCGTACCCACCTTCCAGTCCCATCATCAGACCTTGGTCACCATGTTTTACCAAAGTGATAATAAATACCAATCAATAAGCCCAAACTCGAAGGGTCTGCTATTGTCCGTTGAGGAGATCCCGTACCCACCTTCCAGTCCCATCATCAGACCTTGGTCTCCATGTTTTACCAAAGTGCTAATAAATACTAATCAATAAGCCCAAACTCGAAGGGTCTGCAATTGTCCGTTGAGGAGATCCCGTACCCACCTTCCAGTCCCATCATCAGACCTTGGTCACCATGTTTTACCAAAGTGATAATAAATACCAATCAATAAGCCCAAACTCGAAGGGTCTGCTATTGTCCGTTGAGGAGATCCCGTACCCACCTTCCAGTCCCATCATCAGACCTTGGTCTCCATGTTTTACCAAAGTGCTAATAAATACTAATCAATAAGCCCAAACTCGAAGGGTCTGCAATTGTCCGTTGAGGAGATCCCGTACCCACCTTCCAGTCCCATCATCAGACCTTGGTCACCATGTTTTACCAAAGTGATAATAAATACCAATCAATAAGCCCAAACTCGAAGGGTCTGCTATTGTCCGTTGAGGAGATCCCGTACCCACCTTCCAGTCCCATCATCAGACCTTGGTCTCCATGTTTTACCAAAGTGCTAATAAATACTAATCAATAAGCCCAAACTCGAAGGGTCTGCTATTGTCCGTTGAGGAGATCCCGCACCCACCTTCCAGTCCCATCATTGGACCTTGGTCTCCATGTTTTACTAAAGTGCTAATAAATACCAATCAATAAGCCCAAACTCGAAGGGTCTGCTGTTGTCCGTTGAGGAGATCCCGTACCCACCTTCCAGTCCCATCATTGGACCTTGGTCTCCATGTTTTACTAAAGTGCTAATAAATACCAATCAATAAGCCCAAACTCGAAGGGTCTGCTGTTGTCCGTTGAGGAGATCCCGTACCCACCTTCCAGTCCCATCATCAGACCTTGGTCACCATGTTTTACCAAAGCGCTAATAAATACCAATCAATAAGGCCAAACTCGAAGGGTCTGCTGTTGTCTGTTGAGGAGAACCCGTACCCATCTTCCAGTCTAATCATCAGACTCTGGTTATTATGTTTAAGCAAAGTGCCAAGAAGGGTGTCAGGATCGTTGTAGATGGAAATCTGTAGTCAGATTAAACTGATACAGTTTTCTCGTATGGGAAAAAATCAACACATAAACCTGGCTTTAATCACTTTATAAGCTAAATATTATCAAGAGGTGTGTCCGGGTCGTTGTAGATGTAAATCTGTGTAGTCAGATTAAAGTGATATAGTTTTCCCGTATGGAAAAAAATCATTGCTTAAATCGTAGTATTGTATCCATGCTTAAACCTGGCTGTAGTTACTTTTTAAGCTTAATATTGCTAAAGAGGTGTGTCAGGATCGTTGTAGATGGAAATCTTTAGTCAGAATAAACTGATACAGTTTTCTCGTATGGAAAAACAACCGGTTTCATCACGTATAACTAACCATTTGGTCAGGGCACGCCGATAAAGCAGCTAAGCAGCGTTTTTTCTCCCGACATGGTTCACAAATACTGAATTTTCAAACTGAAAACTTACTTTTATTTTAATAAAATATAGCCTATGTTATTTAACAATTGTGTAGCTTTTTACAAAAGAAAGAATTTTTAGAATCGGTTCAGTAGTTCCAAAGATTACCCCAAACATACAAAAGCAAGAGGTGTGTCAGGATCGTTGTATTAAAATTAAATATGGCCTATGTTACTCAACAATAGGGTAGCTTTTTACAAAAGAAAGAATTTTTAGAATCGGTTCAGTAGTTCCAAAGATTACCTCAAACATACAAAAGCAAGAGGTGTGTCAGGATCGTTGTATTAAAATTAAATATGGTCTATGTTACTCATCAATAGTGTATCCTTTTACAAAAGAAAACATTTTTGGAATCGGGTAACTTTTCCAAGCTTAATATTAGCAAGAGATGTGTCAGGATCGTTGTATTAAAATTAAATATAGCCTATGTTACTCAGAAATAGTGAAGCTTTTTACAAAAGAAAGAATTTTTAGAGTCCGTTCAGTAGTTCCAAAGATTACCTCAAACATACAAAAGCAAGAGGTGTGTCAGGATCGTTATCTTAAAATTAAATATGGCCAATGTTGCTCAACAATAGTGTAGCTTTTTACAAAAGAAAGAATTTTTAGAATCGGTTTAGTAGTTCCAAAGATTACCTCAAACATACAAAAGCAAGAGGTGTGTCAGGATCGTTGTATTAAAATTAAATATGGCCTATGTTACTCATCAATAGTGCAGCCTTTTACAAAAGAAAACATTTTTGGAATCGGGTAACTTTTCCAAGCTTAATATTAGCAAGAGGTGTGTCAGGATCGTTGTATTAAAATTAAATATAGCCTATGTTACTCAGAAATAGTGAAGCTTTGTACAAATGAAAGAATTTTTAGAGTCCGTTCAGTAGTTCCAAAGATTACCTCAAACATACAAAAGCAAGAGGTGTGTCAGGATCGTTGTCTTAAAATTAAATATGGCCAATGTTGCTCAACAATAGTGTAGCTTTTTACAAAAGAAAGAATTTTTAGAATCGGTTTAGTAGTTCCAAAGATTACCTCAAACATACAAAAGCAAGAGGTGTGTCAGGATCGTTGTATTAAAATTAAATATGGCCTTTGTTACTCATAATAGTGTAGCCTTTTACAAAAGAAAACATTTTTGGAATCGGGTAACTTTTCCAAGCTTAATATTAGCAAGAGGTGTGTCAGGATCGTTGTATTAAAATTAAATATGGCCTATGTTACTCAACAATAGTGTAGCTTTTTACAACAGAAAGAATTTTTAGAATCGGTTCTGTAGTTCCAAAGATTATCTCAAACATACAAACAAACAAACAAACAAATCTTTCCTCTTTATATAATATAATATATAATATATATAGTGTAGAAGTGTAGATTACAACATCGGTTTTAGGGCTATACTGACTGATAAACAACATACCGGGTGTAAAAGCAAAGGCAAGAAACCTTTAAGGGTGTGTTAGTATGATCGGTAAAGATATTATTTTAAATACTGGGATCTTTAAATAAAGTACCAGTACCTCATAATAAGACGATTTTCTTTACTCAAAATACAGTAATCGCGTGGACACCCCCACTGGTCGCTGGCCACTCGGATGAGGGGTGCGGGTTGCGGGGTGCAATTAGGTGTGCGGAGAGGCTGGTGAGCTGCGTAGCCATAGCATAGAAAAATGATGGAATTTTTGGTGAAAATTCAAGGTATATTTTTTTCTCGTAATGACATCAGAATCGTGTATACTTTCATACCCTAAAGGGATTCTTGACTTTGCCTTTACAACCTGTTCTGTGAATTTTTGACACATAGTGCCTGCACTAGGAATTGAAAAATTAGTTCAACCATTAAGGGAGCAAAAATATCATTTTTCGAACTTTATGTAGAGATCCCAGTATTTAAAATAATATCTTTACCGATCATACTAACACACCCTTCAAGGATTCTTGCCTTTGCTTTTACACCCGGTATAGTAATCATTTTCATACATTAAAATAGATCAAATAATATAATCAATCCTTTAAAGTAAATTCAATTCACTAGCCGTATGAAATTATTTTATAGACTTTATAGCAAAAGTTTCTAATTTTTTCAAAACACAAGGGATCATGAGGAATGTTAGTGGCTGAATTGTAATCAATAAATAACGGGTTCTATTCTCCTTAATCGTACGGCTCCGTCTGCTTATCTTTATATGATTAAAAAATTGTAAACCAGTTTTCTAGATTTTATAGATGCACATTTGCCATTTGTATTATAATGATGCATGTTGTATGACGTGTCAAATAAATCGATATTTTATTTACTCAAGTCGCTAGTCGCACTTGATTTTTATTTTTGCCGAAATTAAAATGCACCCCATCACTAAACGCAGCTGTCATAGGTGCCATCTCTCATTGGCTCTTCTATAATCTACTTTGAGAACACTACTGATTTATAAAAAGGCCCATTTTTATTTAAAAATCTAGCCTTTGACCGCTTCACTTTTTTCTCGTTATTTTATGAACTCCTCTATAGCCTACGAATTGACCAGGGTCACAATGATAAAAAACCACATCCAAATCTGTTGAGTAGTTCTCGAGTTAAAAGCGTTTATTAAATCTTTGCACCATTCTCGGCTTAAAAATTCTAAAAATTGTGGTTTTGGCTTCAAGTACAATACTAATAATAAATAACCCATTTCATTAAAAATTTCGCGAAAGTATTCAATGTACAGACACGACTTTTTACTACTTTATAATTAGTATTTTACGTAAATATTATTATTAGAGTGTATTACAAACCAGAAAAGATAAATTAGAAACAAATTAAGACAAGAATTTTAAAAAATTCCTCGGGCTAGGATTCGAACCTGCGACCGACCTCTTGTTTCCCAATTATACCAATTGCGCCACCGAGGTACCTACCTAGACCGTTGAATTTTTCCACCTTGCTTGTCCACGGAATATTTTTGTAACTATTTGATCTAACTAGCCTGTAATGCACATACTGAACGCTCACTAGGGCGTTATGTGATTTCACGCCTTGTTCTTAAGAAACAGATGGCGCTGTCGTCGCTACAATATGTGTTGCTTCAGACAGTTATGAAATTCACAGTTCTCATTAACTAAGTATATTTAGTATTTTACGTATTTATTATTAGTATAGATTGGTAAGGCTGTAACACAGATGTGTAGCTATAATAACATGCGTAGCAAGAATTCCATTTTCACTGACCTCCGCGTCCCCCTGTATCCTTTAGACAAGCTGCTTTGTTGAAGGGTTTGTGCGGACGTTGAGGGGTCAAGCGGAACTGGTTTTGTTTTTAGCAGGGCACAAACGGAATCAATGAACTCGACGAGGCTCGACCGTCAAAGGACCGCTCTTCAAGCCAGGTGATTAACTCAATATTAGTGAAACTGGCATCCCACACATTAACTTTGAGAATTTTAGTAAATGAGGCTTTGTAGGTTTTAAAGAGATTTAGATTACGATGAAGGGGATTTTGGATTACAAAAGCAAAGTTTTGGACATATGTTCATCCTTTTTAGGTATATGCCCTTTGTGTTAAGATGTAATTGTTGTATTATCTAAAATTTTAAGTACCTATTAAAGCTTTGGTGTGTTTTACTGGAAGGAAAATATAATCTTTTGCTATACAAATGCATCAAGTTTAGTAATATAAACACATTCTACGAATTCCGTGAACGGTTTATCCTGCACTTAATCCTTTGTATCCGTCCGTACCTTACCTACTAGTGCTGACAAAATGACAAAAGGTACCGAAGTTAAGACAACTCTATTCGCCTGAACTCCCATACTAGCGCAATTCGCTGATCATGTCCTTATTTATAGGTACTTGTTTATTATTTTTTCTTTTTCAACATATCCCATACAATATCCATGACGTGAAACTAAAACATTTATCAAAATCAAATACATACAAAAGTTACAAGCGTATAAAAGTGCTGGATTTTACACAGATTTTGATGAATGTTTCTGTACCGTAATGTCCTAGAAGCGATACAACAAATCAAATAATTTTAGTTTTACAGCATAGTATATTTTATACTTTTAAAAAATATTGACGTGCCCAGGGCTTGGGGTCGTAAAAAAGTAGCAATATGACCCGTCAGTATCAGTGATAAGATCCTTTCCAGATGAATATCAATCTTTGTTAACAGAACCGTTGTTTGGCTTTGTCAATGACTATACACAATTACCCTCAATAAAAATAAATAAAAATAGAATCAAATTATCCTTCTTTGTTTTAAATTAAACAAATGGATAATAACTGTATTCATATGTGTGTATACTACATACATATAGTACATGTATAGTACGTATAAAAGATTTATGTAATAGCTTCTACTATTTATCAATATGTAATTATAGATTTGTTAGATATTTATCTATATTTGATGTAAACTGTAGTTATTTAGTATATATAGGTATGTATATATTTATATGATATGTAGTTATGTTTATGTAAATATATTTGTTTATTGCTTAATAGTTATTTTACCCTAGGACGTGTTAGTTTTAGGTACTAATGGATAAGCTTTCTAAAAAATTACTCTAGTTGTTCTTATTGGTTACTTTATGTTACGCCTAAGTAGATCGATCGGTAGAAGCACTGGCTGTCATGCGGACAAGGCAACTTAGTTTGGCAGACAGGGTTACAACCTTATGGGTACCCACACATAATGATGAGGATGAATCGTTCCGTTCCCTTTCTCTTATGCATTAATAATAATAATTTTACGGTTTTGGTTTGTTTGAAAGTGTATATTTTCTTAATTTGTGTGTACAAAACTTTTGGTGTAAAATAAATTATGTCTTATGTCTTATTTTTGTTTCATTTCGATTTTGGGGATATTTCTCCTGAAATAATAGGAACCACCAAAACCATTCTCGAGTTTTTTCAGAACATGAATGTTGTCTCGCGTTAGCACGCCTCTCACACCGTGTTCGGTTAGTTCCGTACGAGCTCGGGAAATGAACGTTCGGGCCAACCAATAACAGTCCGTCAGTGCTCTATAATCCGAAGTTGAATGTAAAATGAAATAGCAAGCATAGCGACCCCGTGCGCGACTGACTTCCAGCCGCCGACTACAGGCCTCTTAAATATGATAACGAAAAAAACCTTTCACCAAAATTTAAGGCTGTACCTGAGCCTAGAACAGGAACAAAGCCAGATTTTCGAGGGTTCTTTTGAAGAAATTAGGACTATCTTAATATTGAAAAAAAATATTGGATAGATTGATCTTTTATCTAGGTGATTTACTTATAAACAATGTACTAAGATTTATACTTTTGCCAAAAAAGAAATGCTTTTCAGTCTTTTTTTTGGTTTTCAAACGTTCGTTTCAAGGACGTGGCTAAGAGATCAACTTGATTTTTTTTTCATAAAATAGGTAATAGTAATATAAAGGTTTTCTAATCAAGTCCAATATTTTTTTCCCTTCAAAATATTTCAGTATTAGCTAAAAACCCTCCGATATGCTGTTTCGCGCGTAATTATTAGTATTACGCGTCCTGGACAAATAGGTCAATTAACTAACCAATAATCGCCTCTATCAAAAGCTAATAAAGTATTTGACATTGGCCTTTTTGTGTCGGACGGGTAACAACATTTTTTCCTAGCCTATGCCATACTCCTAAAAATAGGTGCTACGACTTATACGTTATAAGTATAAGTAATCACGATATATAATTTTTAGTTTCTGTTGTACTCGTATAATAATACAATCACCGTATTCAACATTAAGCTAACGTCCCTTGTCAGTTTGGCGGTCATCCTCCAATCGGGACAAAGCACATTTGTTGACTTTGATTGTCACTAAGTTACTAGATCTTAAACAGTTTCATTTTGTGTAGTTCATTGTCACTATAACGAACATATTTTATTATTTGGAGGTAGGTTGAAAAATCAATGTTCGCCTGCTTCGCGTTTTTATGTATCATACCTATACATAGGTAACACTAAAAGTTTCCGGAACTGGCCACTTACATAAACAATATTTAAAAATTTATTGCAACATTTGAAAATAGAACTCTTTGGCTGTAGAATGCAGTTTGTTTCATCTGACTGTCTTTTGTTTTTACCTTGTGGCGCCATTTAAAAAATTGTGTGTCTGCATCAACATGGATTTAACTCGGGAAAATTTTCGTAGTATGATTTTCTACGATTTTAAGTGTAATTTGACAGCTCAACAGAGCATCGCTCGGCTTGAAACAGCTTTTGGCAATGAAGCACCATGCAAGACGACTGTTTATAGCTGGTTTGCAGAATTCAAGCGTGGTCGTATCAATCTCAGTGACGAATCTCGCGATGGTCGGCCGTCCACCGCTGTGACCAACAAAAACATCGATGCTGTGCGCCGTATGATTGAAACAGACAGGCATGTGACCTACCATGAAATTCGCGCATCCTTAGAAATAGGCATGAGTCAAATACAATCAATCCTACACAAACATTTGGGTGTGAGAAAGCTGTGCTCGCGGTGGATCCCACACAACTTGACCGAGGCTCAAAAAACGGACCGCGTCACTTGGTGCAGTGCCATGCTTACCAGATTCAACGAAGGTGCGTCAAATTTGGTGTGGGACATAGTAACAGGTGACGAAACATGGATTTATTGCTACGATCCCAAAACAAAGCAGCAATCGAGCGTATGGGTCTTTCAAGATGAGCCGAAACCAACCAAAGTGGCGCGCGTGAAAAGTGCATCTAAGCGGATGATTGCTTCTTTTTTTAATAAAACTGGACACGTGGCTACTGTTGCTTTAGAGAATCGTCGTACCATGAATAGTGACTGGTACACGACCATTTGTTTGCCGGAAGTTATTGACGAACTCCGTAAAAATAACCGTAAACGCCGTATCATCCTGCACCACGACAATGCTAGTTCTCACACGGCCAGACAGACAAACGACTTTTTGAAGACGAAAAATTTAGAACTCATGAGTCATCCTGCATACAGTCCCGACCTGGCACCTTGTGACTTTTTTCTGTTCCCAAAAATTAAGAACCAATTACGCGGTCAACGATTTTCATCACCAGAAGAGGCTGTCGAGGAGTATGAAAAACACGTTTCAGAGGTCACCACAGGGGAGTGGCACAAAAGTTTTCAAAACTGGTTTGATCGAATGAAAAAGTGCATAGACGCCAAAGGAGATTATTTTGAAAAACAATAAATGAATTTTGTACCTTTAATAGTATTTTTTCATATTCATTCCGGAAACTTATAGTGCGTCCCACGTATCATACTTTTGTTATGTACTGTATTTACTTGTCAACCTCCAGTGTATTGTTCAGTCGATGTAGATAGCTATGCTATGTCCCTTAGTTTTACTAATTAATTATATAAGCCGAAAATGTATCTTCACTCAAAAGTACATGTTAGATGATTCTCATTTATAATTTTAAGAGACACAAACTTATGTTGAAATCACATTACCTTCCATGTTAAAAATTTGAAGAGGTACTTTTAGCCTGCGAAATGTATGTACTTTTGTGTTTATGCGTTCTTGACTGTGTCTTGAAACTGTATTAAATGTATATATTTTCCGTTAAATAAAGACTTTTGAAAATGAAATGAAATGAAGGTGCTACCACGAGCGGAGCGAGGAGGAGCGTGTTATGTTTACACGTAAATAAAGGGAAGCCGAGCGAAGCGAAGCGGAGCAAGGCGACCCCCAGTTGGTAATACGATTTGCCTAGACAGAATATTATGCTGAATTATACGTTATGGCGGCGACATATACACAAACACTAGTCCCAGTCGCAATAATAAACTAAACTGGTGTTTTTATTACCCAACTGAATGCATTTAACATGCGTAGAAAGTAGACACGATAAAGTTCCACCTCGAGTGCAGTGGTCTCAGTCCATACGTGCAGAGGTACCGACCCAACGGTGCGTTACGCTTTCTCCCAGACAGGTTCAATTGTTGAATCAGAAAATATTGTTTGGTAAAAACAGAGCGAGTTTCTTTTATCTGATAAAGAGCTTTTTACACACATACATCGTATACTCACATCACACCTGTCTCTGCAGATACTCAAGATTTCCATCTGCTACGATCCTGGATACACCTCTTTTGCTTTTTTTTTCAGTGTCCTCAAAAACATAAATGTGAAAGGGGGGCCGAGCAAGAAGAATGAGAATGAGAATATCTTTATTTGTGCAGACATAGGTAAAGGGTTGTTAAAACATAAAAAAATTGTCCCATATGCTTTGCCATTTGGCATACAAAAATATAAACTTAATACTAAACATCAAGGAAAACATTTTAAGCATTTTAAGGAAACTTAACCTTAAATAACAGATTAAATTGTTTTTTAAGGAACACACGTTATCCATCCATCCATCCATCAGCCTGTTTCGTCCACTGCTGGACATAGGCCTTTCCAGGAATTTACCACTCTTGGCGGTCCCCCTGGAAGAAATGCCCATACTCACACACGCTGGGCAGGCGGGTTGGTGAGCGCGGTGCCGAAACCCATGCACCAGTGACGCCGCTGCCCGTCACTAGTCTGTTTTAAGGCCTGGCAATTAGGGATGGATATACCGCCATCCATCGGTCCCAGGCAATGGTGGGCCGCCTGGTTTTGCCTGAGAGCTATTCTCTTACTCTCCCCCGAATAACTTCGGTAGGATTTGCGAGTAAGATGGTGGTACCTCCACAGTCGAGCCCGGCATCAGCTCTACCACCTAAACACACACACACACGTTATAAACATTATTAAATATTATCAATTGTTAGAAATAATCATTCATCATCATGTCGCACATTAAAAGAATATTATTATAATTAATATTAATATTACAATATCCATAATTGTGTATTTATACTCAACTGATGCCGGGTCCAGATCGGACCCGAAATATATCTTGTGAATAATTATCTTTATTGTACAGTAACAATTATATATATTAAATAATGAAAGAAAGAAGCTGTCAGCAGTTATTATATTTTATATTGTAATATCCGTAACTCATCAATTACTAAAACTAAAAGGAAGAACGGGATTGTCGGCTTCGCCAAAAAATAATTGAGATCATATAGGCGCCGAGGTTTATGCAGGTTCATATAACATAACTGCAATGTACAACGTTCTAAGAATGTTTGTTATGAACCTACTGAATATTTAGAACTTGGCAAAATTGATGACGTAATAGGCATGATAAGTAAAAAAAAATTATTAGTCCGTCAGTTAGATTATCAGAAAATATTGGACACGTATTTTTTCTTTTTTCAATTAAACAAACAATGATGAAGATATAGCCCGCTGAAGTTCCGCGTGACGTCACATTTAGGTACAATTTTACTTAGAAGTGACGTCATTTTCCCCCACTCCCAAACTTTGATGCGCTTATCTCTGTCATTTTTTATTAATATTTTTTGATAATCTAAATGACGGACTAAATAGAATAATATTTTGTTTACCCTGTGTACAAGCCTATTATATGGACAGTCCCTTATTCCCAATCTCTGCTGGGGAGCAAAGGGCCGATGTGAAGTGCCGCCATTCTTCACGATCTTGGGCCAGCTCGGATATCTCCGCCCATATCATCCCCGCCAGGTCTAGTTCTCTCTTCACTGTGCGCTCTTGTTTTTATCCATTACTTTGATGTGGGACAAAAACCTCGAACTAAGTGATCACGAAGACGATGTTTCCGGACTCCGGACGCTCACTGTAACTGCATAGGGCCTACGTTGCTGACAATGCAAAACTGCCAACAGTTTTAATCCAACGGCACAGAATAAATGGCAACGGTAGCAGTAGTCGGAATGACCCAATGTTGGTAATTGGTTGGACATAATGATAATATTTTAGTGTATTGATTGGGCCATTGTTAGTTAATTTTGTAATAGGGCTTTCGTTGCTGACAATTCAAAAATGCCTACAGATTTAACACAACGTTAGCAATATTTGGAATAGCCCAACGTTAGTAATTGGTTTCTCATATTTATAATAATAATCTTTTACTGCATTGGGCCAATGTTAGTTTTATGTGGGCAAACTAACTTCTTACTGCTGGCCAGTTTTGGCCAACGGAAAATGCTACAAGGGCAAGGGTAGTAAATGCTAATAAATAATGGTTTAATACAGAATACTGCTTTGTTAAGTTTATGAAGACAACTATTATTAATTAATATTAAGTATAATTACTCTCGCTGAGCGACCTTAAACCGGTGGATCAGGCCCTTTGCAAGAGACCACGTCTCAGCGCCATACGTCATCACAGGAAGGACGCACTGGTTGTACATCTTAGCCTTTAAGCACCGCGGTATTGACGACGTAAATATGTGACGCAACTTTCCGAATGCTGCCGAACCAAAGCATATTCTTCTGTCAGCCTCGGCGTCGAAGTTGTTTTTATCCAGCTGTATGACTTGACCCAGATAAACATAGCGAGCTATGGAGCGGGCTATGCTTGGGGTATCTCTGATGGATAGAATCCGAAATGAGGAGATCCGTCGGAGATCTAAAGTAACCGACATAGCCTGCAGAATCAGTAAGTTGAAGTGGCAGTGGGCAGGCCATATTTGTCGCCGACATGATGGCCGTTGGGGCCGAAAGGCTTTAGAATGGAGACCACGTACAGCCAAGCGTAGTGTAGGACGACCTCGTGCCCGCTGGACCGACGACCTAAAGGACGTTGCGGGGGGCGGCTGGATGAGGAGGACGGAGGACCGACATGAGTGGCGAAATTTGGGAAAGGCCCATGTCCAGCAGTGGACGAACACGGGCTGATGGATGGATGGATGATAATTACTCTAAGTAGGTATATGTATTCAAAAAATACATTAACTTACATAAATCTAAACATCACAATTAAATTCACTTGTACTTGTTTCACTGCTTTTAATTTCAAGGTTTACACGTTAATCCCGACCGGTTTCGGTTAATACACCATTCTCAAGGGATACAGAAATTCAGGAAATTAAACAAACATTACGACGAGCCGTTAAAAATGTACACAATGATTATGTCGAAACCGGAAAATTATGTGATGTTTTCCAAGTTTCACCAAGTGCCGACAATCGCAAGTATAAATTAAATCTAAATAAATGTTATAAGCATACTATTACATAACTAGTTACACACAAGTGCTACAAGTCAAATAATCGCTCATATAATAATAAATATCGCTAATAGTCTATTAGTAATAGACCATAGAAAATATTGGTTTTGTGCGAGTATTTTTTCACTTTTCCATTGAAATTTAAATCACTTTGTACTGGTACAAAATAAATATTTGTTAACATTTTTTAAATTCTTGAATTTGTTAATTTTTGATACACAATCTACTCTAGAAATTATTTTCACTTATTATTGTAAAACTGTAGGAATACATAATAATAATAAACTAATTACACTTACATACTTATTTATACGTCAGTGAAATGATTTCCATGGAAATAAGATACTACCTTCGAGTTCTTCACACGCCTTTGTCTGCCATATGGTATAAGAACCAAGAATCTGTTGCGATAATAACAGGCAAAATAAAAAATATAGAACAAGGCCATGCAAAAATAACAGCGCCCCAGGACGGTGGCGTCTCGGTTTGTGCCGAATAAACTGGACAAATTACAATCAAGATGTTTTAATTTCAATTATTCAACGTAAAGAATCCCGGGAAATCGGGACATCACAAATGTAAATTGGTAGCGCGCATCCCGTTTAGGTTGGTCACCCACCGCGCGCGCCGAGCCCCTTTGTGGCCTCGCCCCGCGACCCGTACACCTCAGATGATGCGGAACGGGGCCGGCTCGCGGACGGAATGAAGATTGTGCATCGTTCGCTACGATACGATATACTTACTTCTTTATAAGTCGTGCAATACAGACGACTATTTAACGAGATTTCCGGGGTAATACGTTCTTGATCGTGTTATGTACGAGGACGAGGAAAAAAATTGTACGTATCTAGCTCGTTGAATGGTTTTGAGGGGATTACTTAAGGAACAAAGAGTTGTAGTTCTCCCGTTATTTTTCTATTTAAGGTGACTTTCGTTTATATAGCTAAATGTATACTGGAGACTCGGTAAGTAGTCAAGACTAAGGTTCAATGACCCTTTATGTGAAATACGCATATAAAATCAAGACTTCCTTCCTATACTAATTGACTCGAGTTTGTTCGTGAACAAGTGTAGAGACACAAAAAGATGTGTCGTGTTTCGCAAACAGGGTCATTGAACCTTGGTCCTGAACACTTACCGAGTCTCCAGTATGAGTGTGGCTTTATATATTTCATTTGAGCCCTTTTCTGCAGCTTAGGTGTAACTGAACGTAAAGCTTAGGTATTACATAACGGTACGTATTTGAAATATTTCACATCTTGGACGTCTTACAAGGATATGTGAACAAAGTATTAATAATGTGAGAAATTGTAAAGTTTCTACTTCAATATACACACATTCGTTGGAAACAGAGAGCAAGTACAAAGTCGGAAACACATGACAGACAATAGCTCACAATCACGCTACCTGCCTTGTTCGGTGAATCAAGCCATTTTAGATCTTATTATTATAATGAAATAAGTATGAATAAAAACAGGCATGTAATCTTGTATTTGCCCCGATGTCTAACCGACCCGACCATGAAAAGAAAAGGGATCACAAAACAGAACTAATAGAGGTACAGAATAACTCTTTACTACGAAATGAACAGGTAGAATAATTAATTGGTATCCAAATATGGCAACGTTTGTGGTCTGTTTGTGTGGTTTGGTTTGATGTGTGCGCAAATGAATCTAGATTTGTAGGTATTTATCGTTTATTTCTCAATTCTAAAAAGTCTGGTCGTAGTAACTAAATTATCAAAATAAAACAAAAAACAAATTTTCCCAATAGAAAATATAAACAACTTTTTATAAGATAGATTTTGTTCGAAGTATTATTTATAGGTAGGTATATATATAAGGTAAGTGCTCAGTCAGTAACAATTGATGGCCCTTTTTGTGAAATTCGTAAATTATTCTTTTCGTGCGTGTTGCTTACAAACGCAAGCTCAGCCCATAATCAATTACTATGGGGCGTCAAGATTTTATTTTGCGAAATCAGCAAAAAGTGTTATCGATCCGTGTTACTGATCACTTACCAAGCCTCCAGTATGAGTTTGGCTGTATACATTAAAGTCACTTTATACATATTAAATTACACTGCAGTATAGTCAACACAGACGGTCATTTCTATTAGCATTCATAGACAACCCGGATCATGTATCTCGATAGTAGGTATGATTGAAACAAATTCCAATCTTACTTAGTATATCTAAGCCTAGACCTATTGTTTAGTTCATAGTCATCTCAAATAAATTAGCTCAAGACTAGTCAAGTCTAACGCGGACCTTGAGAGGTCGATGAGCAAAGTCGAGTCGAAAAAAAGTTCAGTTAAAATTATACAGTAAATATAAGGTGGAATCGAAATACCTGCCACGGATGAAATAGGAGATACTATTATGTTTATAGATTACATTAGTGAAGAAATTTCGTACCCCGGAATAGTTAAATAAATTTGAGAAGGTAAAATAATTAAATAAACATTTTCTTCATTCCGCATAACGTGGTTCACAAATTACGCTTGACGAGTCGTTTAGTCAATGATAACAATTGCTATCTCTTTCTAACCGTTCAATGAATGAAATTCATTTAATTGTATGAAACCGTTAGGTAGTAGTCGCAAAACTTCAATGAAGTTGTCAAAGGACGCCGCTCTATCCGAGCGAGCCGCTCGTCAAATAGTCAAAGGGCAGACCGCCTGCCGCCACCCCGTCCCCCACTACCCCTTTCGTCGCACGCGCTTGTTTTTGTTTGTTGTTGTGCCCCCACCCCAGTTCGCTGTTTTCGCTGGTCGCAGAGGTGCGTATCTCGCGCGCATTCTTTAAAAATGCCTCCTAGACCACGATATTCAAATCAAGAATATCTTGAGATGGTATCGTGCTACCGCGAGTGTAACAACGTAACCGCGCATGCAGTAAACCTATACGAGCAGAGATTTGGTGTACGAGTGAGCCATCATACCATTCTGGACGCCGTATACAGATTTCGAGAGCATGGTCGCTTTGACCCGCCTCCGGTTGACGCAGGCAGGCCTCGATACTCAGCCGAATTTGAAGAGGAAGTGTTAGACTTTTTCCGGCGTCACCCTCTTGCTAGCACCAGGGACGCTGCTAGAGTGTTTGATGTAAGCCATTTCTACGTGCGGCAACTTCTTAATCGGGAAGGGCTCCATCCTTACCACTTCTTAAGAGTGCAAGAATTGCAGCCACAAGACTACGCGGCTCGACTCGCATTTTGTCATTGGATTAGAGAAGAACGTCGCAACATTATGTGGACCGACGAGTCCACTTTCACACGGGTTGGAATGTTCAATATCCACAATGCGCATTTTTGGACCGAGACGAATCCTCGTGTTGTTCGGCCTGACCACTTCCAGATACGATTTAGTGTTAACGTGTGGGCGGGCATACTCGGCAATAGAGTTCTTGGACCAGTTTTCTTGGACAGACTGAACGGGGAAACATATCTTCGCTTACTGCGAACCCGTGTAAGCAGAATGTTGGAACGTATTCCTCTTGAAGAAATAAGTGGACTGCACTTCCAACATGATGGAGCACCAGCTCATTTCGCTGTGAACGTACGTGACTATTTGAATGGTGTGTGGTACGGTGGCGAGAGGTGGATCGGCCGAGGAGGGCCAGTGCCGTGGCCTCCTCGCTCGCCTGATTTAACCCCATTAGACTTTTTTTTATGGGGTCGTGTAAAGGACCCTGTGTACGGCCAAACCGGACATGATATTAGAACTGTGCGAGAACTAAAAAGGCGCATCAAGCGCGCTTTTCAGCAAGTAAAAAGTGAAACTGACACCTTAAATAAAGTGCAAAGACATGTACGCAAGCGTGCCTACATTTGTGTGCAACGCGAAGGCGGACTTGTGCAACAGTTTTGTAGATAAATAATACTGTTGTAAATTATGCAAATAACTGTAGCTAAGGTGTAATTGGTGTAAATAAGGTACAATTGGTGTAAAAATGCAAAGACAGAACATAATGTTTTTGTGTAATGTGTACCTACGGCAAAACATAATCAGGAGACCCGGCTTTAAGTGTGATGAGAAGTTTACCATCTTATTACATCAGTTTTTATCTGCGGAATGAATTAGAGGAATGCAATAACTGGTAAGTGCACTTTTAAACTTTTGCCTGCGTATTATTGGGTACTGGTTGGCCAACAGATCCAGCCGCTTGGAAATTTAACAGTACCCTAATTAGTTTATTTACCGGTGTCTTAATGACCAATGACGAAGAGTAATTTGCAATGTATTTCGTATTTACATCTACTTTGCGTGTGAGCGTAAGCACATTGGAGAGGCATGCAATGGCACCTATTCTCGTGTAGCACTTTTAAATTTCGAGCTAAAAAAACCCAAGAATTTTCATAGCAAAATAGACCTTAACGCGGAGAGATGACAGTTAAATGAGCTTGTATTATTTTGGGTTTTCACAACTCTACATTTAAGTTTGTGCTACACAGAATAGGTACAAATATCTCTACCTGGTAGAGACGAACTGAGCAGCTGATTTCATTCATTGAACGGTTAGAAAGAGATAGCAATTGTTATCATTGACTAAACGACTCGTCAAGCGTAATTTGTGAACCACGTTATGCAGAATGAAGAAAATGTTTATTTAATTACTTTACCTTCTCAAATTTATTTAACTATTCCGGGGTACGAAATTTCTTCACTAATGTAATCTATAAACATAATAGTATCTCCTATTTCATCCGTGGCAGGTATTTCGATTCCACCTTATATATTAAAGTAGTGTAAATAATATCAATGAATAATTGTTGCCTTAAAACGATGCACAGTCACAAAGGAAAAGTAAAAAAAAAAACGTTAGATCGTCTGCTATTTTTTATACAAAATTTAGGACATCTACAATGTACAATGACCTCGGGCGTTCGTTCGTTCGCGCCAACCTTGCGGTGCGCCGACCGCCCGCCATCGTCGTCGGCCCGATAGAGACGGGCCGCGGCCGGCCGCGCCACGGAAAAAAAAACTTACTCAAGCATTCAACGCCCGATATCGGATATCGGCAGTACCAGAATTTTAAATGATTAAGTAGATCACCTTTACGCGAAGTAATTTACATTGTATTTAGTTTTATTTTACGTTGTTGGGTGCTACAGATTTAAAGTAAAAAAAAAACTGGTTCATAAAATTTAAGTATTTCCTTTGTTTAACATAGAACTATCGGATAATAGGTATATTCGTTTAATGCAAATGCAAATCAAATATATTATGAAGACACAAACAGAACTAGATTTAAAAAAGCATATATGTATTGATTTTAACTATTATATCTGTTCTTTTAACAAAAATATGTTTTGTATTAAATTACTTATTAGTAGCTACTTATTACTTGGTGCAGTTGGTGGGATTAAATAACTAAGTATAAAATAAACAAAAACAGACTTCAATAGCTTGTGAACAGCATCATTGTGCTGTTAACAAAAGCAGGTAACACTTTATAAACCCCAAATTTGCTTTGACCTCGTTTCGCTCTATTATGAGAGCGCACAGTTTCAATATGACTAAACCTTCTTATCAGACCAAGTTGCTTACTCTGTATAATAATGGCTGGGGGGAGACGCA
Source organism: Ypsolopha scabrella (assembly GCA_910592155.1). Lineage (NCBI taxonomy): Eukaryota > Metazoa > Arthropoda > Insecta > Lepidoptera > Ypsolophidae > Ypsolopha > Ypsolopha scabrella. Next base: position 20,205,751 of record OU342976.1, read on the forward strand.
GAACCAATTACTTAAAACACTTTCCATCAATCGTTGAGCCAAATTGACAGGAGTAGACCAGTTGCTATGGGATCTTGTGCTTAAAGGCACTCGACGCCCAGGAAGGGTGTTGCCTTTAGTGCTTTGGGGATAGCGGAGGTATTTGAGAGCTCTAGTTGTCTAACTATTTTGGTTAATATTTATATCAAGTCGTATTTAGCAAGTTTGGTTTACAGGAACTTTATTGTGATTGACAACAGAATTGATTTTTCCTCTAAAATCTATAAAAGCGGCAGTCAAAATGTGAAATTGAATGTAGAGGACGTCGCCATATCGTGTTGGTTTGGAAAATTAAAACTTTGCATAAACATAACTTCATCCTTAATCTAAGATACCATCTCTTAAATTGTTACATATTTATAATTTTGAAAGTAAGCTTTACGCCTAGCGTAAAAAACTAATAGAATCTCTCTCTTATCTATTTAATATTTCGAAATCCTTTCCCTGGGCTGTTCAAAGGAGTCAATTAAATCTGAATAATCTATATCTCTCGTCAAGTTGCTTTCTACTGAAAGCACTATGCCCAGCATATATTTCTTTGATGCCTTTTACATAAATTTTGTTACGACTAATGATAATGATATACCTTATTGGTTAGGAAAAAATGCGCGTTCACACAGTTTGATCTTTTTGCTGAGCAAGTTTTTCACCAATTCGGCCACCCTGGGAAATGGCACAATTTGCCCATACCTAAATATGTCACTGTTCATGACATGAATCCCGGGGGGATGTCAGAGGTGTTTTGAAGTGTTAACTGTGAAATGCAAGTCAAGGTCTACACTTGGTACAATTGAACCTACAACTTCTGGATTAGCAGACAAACGCTCTCCCACTCAGCCAATAGATATTGCACCTAAGACACTAGCAAAATTCAAACGCTTTTTGTTATAGTTTACAAGTGAAATACTTACTATAAAATAATAAGTGAACATTAAACTGCGCTATTTTCACAACACCTTCTGCTTGTGACCACTATTCATTTTAGTCCGATCGAAACGTCTAGCATATGTACATTAATTATATCTATTAAGGTATGCGTATGACTAAGACCTGTGTCTTACGCGTAATGTTTTGAATTTTCTCTGATTCATACAGCGCTGACAACTTTTAACTATCTGTTAAGGAAATAGCGTTAGTTTGCCATCTATCAATAAAACTATTCTTTGTCTACAGCTGTCCATAATAAGTACATAAGGTAACTTTGGTTGATATAGCTGAATTCATACTGAGACTCGGTAAGTAAGTAGTCAGGAGCAAGGTTCAATTACCCTTTCTGTGAATACGCAAAATAAAATTTAGACTTACTATAATAATTGAGTCGAGGTCAAGTATAGAGGCACAGAAAATATTTTTCGTATTTTACAAACAGGGTCATTGAACCTTAGTCATAACCACGTATGAATTTGGCTATATAAATGAAAGTCACCTTAAAGTATATAGATATAGAGCAATATAATATTATACATAAGTGTTAATCTTGCAGTATGAAGCGTAAATATTCCTTCCGATAACGATTGCTTATATTTTGAAAATTAATACAATAAGAATAACAACGAAACTTCAGTTCGGGCCAGTACATAAGGTAGGCGTGAAGATAGTCACAGATAACATCGCAATTGCACATTCTTGATACTGCGCAAGTGACACTAAGTAACTTCACGCACGACTCATATAGTGGCCCGCATTATGGCAGGTGCCCTCAAGAAACCTCGCAGACAGACGCAATCATAGAAACTGCACAGCGCAGACTAGACCACTCACTGTAGTATACAGCGTGTCCGGGAAACTCTGCCGACTCTACATAACCGGCTCTACTGGGCTCTACATGTGCAAGCGGGATTCATGAATAGGCCAGGTGCGACAGCTGGGTGGTTTACAATAATAGCTACTTTTGTTTTAGGATGTATTAAAATTATTTTAGAATCTAAAGTGCTAAAACCCGATAAATATAGGTTTTTATTACTCTACAATTCAGTTAAAACAGTATTATATTCACTGAACTCTGTTAAATAGTCTTGTTCTTATTTGAGTAGACAAGGTAAAAACAAAAAACTTTAAAGCCAAGAATTCTGAAAATCAAATGAGTCAATTGGAATCCTAAAAAAAACTTAGATAATTGGTTACGTCAGATAGATATTTTTAACCATAATTTTGTATACCAAGAACCAACCCATTAGCTTAAATAGTGTAAGATATGTTTTGGGCCATTCGGACCTGGCATCAGTCACGTACCTACGTATGAGGCAATTTTAAAGGGGTATTTTTGTACTCGTGCAATTTAGGTAAATATTGTATCTACCTTTATTAAAGTATTATCCCAACAGCCTGTATAATGAGTTGAGATATTATAGTACTAACAGTACAGACAACTTCAAGTGCTCCCGTCATGCATCATTGCGAAATTTTGCAATTTTACCCGACTGCTGAACTGTTTATGTACGAGTTTGTTTTCTGTTTTATTTTAATTACATGCTGCATCTTTGTAAACACTAAATAACGATTGAATGTTGTATGATATTGTGTGATTAAATATATTTAGCTGTAGTACACATTCACATTATATTTTAAAATTAATATTTGTTAAATATTTCACATATTTGTTACAACTGCTTTATAGCATTTATTGTTGACATTTGGTTGGACCAGTACATCTAAAAAGGCCGACTTGGGTGAATCATAAAATGATTTGAAAGTAGGACAGAGATAGAACTTATTCACCCATGCAAAAGAGACGGCAATATAACAGAATCATAATATTATTATGATTCATCCAAAGTGGCCTTTTTAAGGGACCAGATACACCTCGTTAGATGGAAAACGGTTAGATTTGGTTAATTTTTAACGTAGATCCTATAACTAAGGGCCTTTGTAGAATTTACTCCGGTGGGCTACCGATTGTTTATTATTTACCACACAATTTCCCATTTTTATTTAAACGCAATGAAAACCCAGAGCAGATGTAAATAATTATGAATAAGAGCGTTTATATACAGGGCATTAATGATGATTTTTTATTGGTCATTCTACCCATTAATGTAAATAACTTTGAGTATGGAGCCAACCCTGAAATCAGTAGCAGTATTCAGAATGACAGAACGTTGGTAATTGGTTGGGCTGAATGATAATCTTGCATTTAGTTTTGTGTGGGCAAACAAACTTACTCCCTACTATTGGTCCGCTGTGGCCGCTGTGTGTTTATGGAGTTTTGGAAATACTTAACTTACCGAAATTCGCGGACTCTATATTTAGTATATAAAATCAAACATCTATTCGGCACGCATTAACGAAATTATAAAGTAAATTTATTAAATTGTATAATATCAGAAATATATGTACGTATAGCCACAAAGCAGCTTAAGGGAATTTGTAAATTTCTAGAACAATGTTATACGAGTATCTGTCGCTCAATATCCCTAAGTAGATGATGTTCTGAATAAAACATTATGTTTCAGCACTATTTGTTTATTAAATACCCATACTAGTAAATAGTAATAATCACCTCATGAAGATGTTTTAAATTCCTATCCTTTATTTGACCCAAATAGGAAATAATACAATCCTGTTATGGTTACGATTAACAAAAGTACATTCGTGATATTGATCTTGAAATTTTTTGTAACTCTATTACATATCAAGTGTGTTGTTTCCGAGTATCATTTCCGCAAACCAGATTATTTTTTTCCTAAATCCTCGACAAACAGCATGCTAATAATATGCAACGTCCTCAGCAGCACATAATGCCACAGTTACATATCTGCCACATCACCACAGACGTTCACACGGAGCTCGGCGCTATCACGTCACACCGATTTTAGGGCAAGACGGCTGCGTGTAAGAAAGAGAGAGTGGTGGTGCGCGCTCACAGGTGTGGAGCCCGCGCCAGCCGGCCCCATCAGCTGTTCGGCCGCTCGTGCCCGTTGCTCGGATCAGCCCCGATGCCCGTCGCCGCGTGCACTGCACGCAGTTTGAACTCGAATCAACTCACATCACACTCAGTTCACAGTTCAGTTGTTGTCGTTGCCCGCCCGCGAGAGGCCGTGTTGCCGCGGTCTCGAGGTTTCGAGATTCCCGATTCCCGTGCCGCGGACAACACTAGTCGACTCGGTCGGATGTTGCTGTGTGCAGTGGATGTTTGTGTATCGTGTTTGTGACTGACACGGTGCGGCCGCTAGCTCTTTGTCTAATTAGCAGGTAGGCGAACTTTTTTTTTTATTAACAGCCCAGACGATCGCGCTAGATTCGAGCGTTGCTTTTGTTTCTGTCGTAATTGAATTTTATGTAACTTCTCTTAGTAGCTAGGTACTGGCGGTGAATGGAGTGCAGCGGGCGATTTGCTTCTGGTTTGATTGATTTGATGACTTTTCAGATAACTCGTTTTAGTATGTCGCCGTGAATGTAGTAAGTATGTATCTGGGGAAGGTGAGTATTTGAAACAAAGGCTTACTTGTACCAGGATTCCAGAAGTGAAAACTGGTTTCTAAGGAAAGGCGTGTGTCTGGTAATAAAGTTTATGGATGACACATTTTCTTGAATACTTGTGTTGAAAACCATAGAATATAAATGTGGGGTACGTACCTTAACAAGAAGTTTCTAATGTGCATAGGACAGCTTTTCTACTTTTATTTAGAAGCTGGAAGTCTCTATAAGAAATTTTGATAGGGGTTTTAGACGACCTTGCTTATTGTCTTACTAAGGCATTGGTCGATGTAGTACGTATATTGCAATCCAAATACCTGACCTACAATATCGGTAATACTGATACGTACGTCAAAATAATTATGAGTACAATAAATTGCTTATAAATTGCGGTATAATTAGAGTTGATTATTGCTAAACCACAAGATTACGTGCAAAGTGACTGATAAAAAGAGTCGAGATAGAGAAAGAGATGGCAACGTTTATGGAACGCGGTAGAAAAGGAGAAGGGATAGCTTGGTGACGTAATCAATTGGTATGCGGAGTATTATATGGACAAATGAAAAAAATAATGTTCCAGGAATCAAGAGCAAAAGCTACAAATTAAGAGTTTTAAACGTTTTTACATCCATATTTATTAAAATTACAAAAAGTAGCTATTACCATTTCGGAAATCGGAATAAAATTGTTTGCTCTATTTTCGTTTTTGTGGGTATTTTAAGATAATACAATATTTACAATCTTCTCAGAGAATTTAGAGTCTCTCCTTTTGTTTATGACATACTTTGTACGATAGATAGGTAATGTAAGGCAAGTGTACTTGTATAACACATGCTAGTATTTATTTCGTTCATGTTACGGTTATAATAAAACAAAAGTTAAAACTTGGTGGCTGCTGTGGCTGCCTCGCCAGCATTGCCTTTTTAGATAAATATTTTATCGCAATGATGTAAGTAGAATTATGCTACTAGAATATATGTTTTTTACAACACGTGTATATTTTTTATTGAGGTAATCATATCTTTATTTATTTACAACATAACGATACCATTACTCATGCATGATACGTATAAATGTTGTGGGTAAAGCCCGAAAAAAAACAAAAATAGTTGCAACGACGAGCGAAGCGGAGCGGAGCGAGGCGACCCCCGAAATTTGTATAGGATTACCCGGATAAATCAAGTATTACCCGTAACCAGCGATATCGTTGCCCGTAACATAAATAAATATTGTACTTATTGTACGTGGTCTCAGTACAATACTAATAAGCTAATAAAATAACCCATTTCATTTAAAATTTCACATAAATATTTAATGTACACACGGCGGTAGTTCAAGCTACCTAATTGTAAACGATTCTCACACCTGTTACGACGCAATAAGAACTGTCCTGTCATCCTGGCGTTCGTGCAGAAACGTCCTTTTTACTACTTTATTATATATTACGAAGCGTTTCAGAACGTGCGATCATAGTGCGAAATTTCACTCGTTTATTAGAAAGAGACAGATCTATATAGGAGCAAGAGAAACAAAAATCTGGTTGCACCAATCAGGTGGCCCAGTGTGATTTGCGCGTTACTCCGAAGCGTTTCAAAATACTTTCGTGCAGCTGTCAGGTAACAGTTCGGTTACCCTCGGCTTAACTCGGGTCAATTTTTGAACGCTCTAAAGTGAAATTTGCATCATTCTGAGTGAATTTCACTCGTTTACTCATTTCCAAACGGAACCTTAGTATAGTTAGTTATTCGGTGACGTGTGGGTTGTTTCGACTAAGGACAATTATGTTCTGCCATTGTACCTTTTTATAAATAAGCCAACATATTTAGTTTTTAAAACAGATTTACGGAGACATCGTGAAAATGTATGGTAGACAATTTCCAGTTTCAAAATTTTTGTTAGGTATGTATTTACAAAAAGCAAGCAATTATTGCTGCCGTTTTACATGGAACATTTATACAAACATCCATCCATCCATACATCAGCCTGTTTCGTCCACTGCTGGACATAGGCCTCTCCAGGATTTCGCCACACTTGGCGGTCCTCCCGGAAGAAATGCCCATACTCACACACGCTGGGCAGGCGGGTTGGTGAGCGCGATGCCGAAACCTTTGCACTAGTGACGCCGCTGCCCGTCACCAGTCTGTTTTATATAAGCCCCGGCAATTTTCGGGGGAGAGTCAGAGAACAGCTCTCAGGCAAAAGTTTTGCCTGCGAGCTGTTCTCTTACTCTCCCCCGAATAACTTCGGGAGGATCTGCGAGTAAGATGGCGGTACCTCCACAGTCGAGCCCGGCATTAGTTCTACCACCTATTACCATCTACAAACATAGCACAAATCATTGGTATTGCTTTATCAAGTTCATGGTTAATTTACCTTATCGGTTATTGATTAATATTGTAATTTATATCATGTTGATAAGAATATGGATCTATCATACGAACTAATAATAAAGTAGTAAAAAGTCGTTCTGTACATTGAATATATTCTTTTTAATTTTCATGGTCGTTTATTTCCATAAGATTTTAATATACTATGTAAATGGTTATTTATTAGTTAATTTGCACTAAAGCCAAAACAAATTTTTTGGGGTTCCGTAACAGAAAGGTGCAGAACCTTTTGGTTATCGACCCTGATACTGAGCACTTACCGAGTCTTTATTATGAAATTGGCAACATAAATTAATGTCACCTTATATACGTTTTTCATAGCTACTCGTAATATTCTGTAGAAAAAGCGTTTTTTAGAGTTCCATACCCGAAGGGTGCCAAGCCGTCGCTGTCTGTCTGTCACTCCATCTGTCACATGAGTCTACAGCTTCAGCCGTAATAAAGCTAGTTGTAATTTTCACAGAAAACATATTACTATGAGCTTTACCACTGCAAATAATAAAAATGTGAAAAACAAAGTGGATCTTTAAAGTCTTTATAAAAGAATCCTTAAAAAAACAATTTTTCCCAGGTTGTTTGTTTCAGCTCTATCATCACATTTTTGAACTTACTACAAATAAACAGAAAACATGGCCGCTTTTTTTTTCGTCTCTGTGAGCTGTAATTGCTTGAGTTTGCATACCTTTATACGGAATGTTGATTTCCTCATTGAAAATACACGAAAATACATGATTCCAAAAAAACTACTTTAGCAACTTTAATATTTTAGAACAAAAGAAACAATGCATACATATATCTATTTCCAATTAATTGTTTAAAAATTTTGGCTGTTTTTTGGAATACGCATTGTGTAATTATTTAAAGCCCTGTGACAAAAGTTCGACCCAAATATCTGTATAAAAAAAAGACGAATGGTGCGCAAACCCAAAACTTGCAAGAAATGCCCATACTACTGCTAGGCAGGTGGGTCGGTGAGCGCGGTGTCGAAACTCTCGCACCAGTGATGCCGCTGTTCGTTACTGTCTGTTTTATATAAGGGCCAGCAATTGGGAATGGATATAACACCGGCTCAGTCCCAGGCTTGCTGAGCCACCTGTTTGTGCCTGTTTGAGGGCTGTCCTCTCACTATCCCCTAAATAATTTCGGGGTATTGGCCAGTAAGATAGTGTACCTCCCCTATCGAGCCCGGAACCAGCTCTACCAACAGCATTATAAGCTTATTTTTTAAGAGTCTTCATATGAAGTTTTGCAAATATCTCTCAACTTGTTGCGGTGTTTTTGAATAAATTAAAGACTTGAATATACCGGGTGTAAATAGACTGCTACCATTAAATGACACCACATATTCTACCGACCCTACTGAACCACTTTTCCCAAGAATCATACCCGCGGCCACCCCTTAGTTTGGGAAATAATTGAGTCCCAAACAAAAATGCGTGAACCCTAACGCACCGACATACGGGTGAGTTTAGAGAGAGCGTCGCGTCCGTGAAACCTGAAGCTGTATACATTTTTTTTTCATACATTGTATAAGGGACCGTTCCAAATCGAATCGAATAAGTGGACCAAGTATTTCAAAATACATGACCACCCGAGCTGAACTACAGAGGTGAACTTTTACTAATTCGGTAGTTTTTTAAACTTCATTCTGCTATTTTTGTCTGCTTTCTGGAATAAATAGCAATATAATAGAATGGAATAAGTGGACCAAGTATTTCAAAATACATGACCACCCGAGCTGAACTACAGAGGTGAACTTTTACTAATTCGGTAGTTTTTTAAACTTCATTCTGCTATTTTTGTCTGCTTTCTGGAATAAATAGCAATATAATAGAATGGAATAAGTGGACCAAGTATTTCAAAATACATGACCACCCGAGCTGAACTACAGAGGTGAACTTTTACTAATTCGGTAGTTTTTTAAACTTCATTCTGCTATTTTTGTCTGCTTTCTGGAATAAATAGCAATATAATAGAATGGAATAAGTGGACCAAGTATTTCAAAATACATGACCACCCGAGCTGAACTACAGAGGTGAACTTTTACTAATTCGGTAGTTTTTTAAACTTCATTCTGCTATTTTTGTCTGCTTTCTGGAAAAAATAGCAATGGAATGGAATAAATAGATTAATTTAGGTATGTAATATCAACAATGTACTTTTTTGTGCTTATAAACCGATTTGATAAAATTATATTTAATAATTTTTTAGTAGTGATGTTATTCGGTTAAAATAACATACATACATAGCTCTCTTTCATTTAATAAACAACATCCACGCAAATTTTAAAATCCGTCTATTATCCTTGGAAACGGTTTACGAATCGTGAATATTGGCGAGAAAAAGAAGAAGGCGATTTAAAAGTTATTAGAGCCTTTTGCCAGCGGCTCCGTCGTCGGCGTTCATTCAATCTCCGGCCGTTTTCGGCTTGAGGGTTATTTTGTCAACACCCCTTATAGCCTGTAAAATATGTTGATCTGGGCGGCTATTCCGGCATTATTTCTCACTCGCAATATCAATCATTAGAAATTTGTTTAAAGTTAGATAAATGCCATGCGATGAAAATTAGATACATCATATATACATCAAATACAAACTATAAGATGTAAGGAATGGTCACTATAAGTTTTCATTAAAAAAAAACAACACATATCCGTACCCGCAATCTGCCTTCGCAATTTTTGCGCACGTGCGCGGCCTGCCCTCAATTCTGGCAAGTGCAAAAAAAAATGCGACGACAAATATCGAGTGACTTTACAAGGGATTTTCTACGGAAACGATTGATTTTACTACTTTTGCAATTGTTGCGCACGCGCCAGGATCACCCGCCAGGGCCACTACGATGATAATAAAATAGCGGCATCCAAATCGTTTGAATACCTAAGTATATCGTCACGACATGAATCCCCGAGGGGGTGTCAGAGGTGTTCCGAGTATGAACTGTGAAATGCAAGTCACAGTCCAAACTCGGTACACCCGCATTTCATAGACGATTATTACATCCCACCGGGTGGTGAGCCCTATCGCCGTACTTCGGGCACAAATACACGCAATTTCTATGGAAACGTGAAAAAAAAGTTTGCGCAAAAATTATTTTTTTATTTGGAATGTGGTCTATTAGGGACACTATCATTTCTTAATTTTTTTTCACTTTGAATTGTAGCACCTTATAGATACAGATTTTACTGTAATGTTTTGTGTTGATTGCATGGCAACGTAGTTTCCTTTACGGTAATTAAGTATTCATAGTCGTATTTTTAAAGCATACAAATTATTGTTTCACGGTACATATATCAGTAAATTAATTTGGTAATAATTCAACAAAGCATATCAGTTCATACCACTGAGTGTATGCTTTAAATCGACTCGATAACAAAAAATCGAATACATTACAAAAAAATAAGATGTTTTTAGGGTTCCCTACATCAAAATTAAAAAAAGGAACCATGCTAGGATCGCTTTGTTGACCGTCTGTTTGTCTGCTCGACTGTCAAGACACTTTTTCTCTGGCCCGGGATATCAAGCCGAAACTAATCTTCAGTAGTCTACGGTCCGGTGCTGTAAACGTAAATCAATTTCATACAAATTGATTCACTATGAAAACCCATAGAGCCCTTCCAATTGACTTGGAAACTTGAAAACCCGTTCACAAGTACAGATAGCGCGCGAGTTCATGTCCATCTTGAGGAGCGGTAGTGCTGTGACCTAATCAATTATGGTAATGTCGATAATCACTACCGATCTTGTCAACAGCTGTCAATTTGGTTTATTGTAACTCAAGGTTATTTTGCAAATTATGAAATAAAATATTTATTTATTTAAAATATTTTTATTCCTCGATTCCCCTATTTTATTTATTTTTTATTTATTTAAAAACTTACGACTATCATTTATTAATGCAGGTGTATATTTTATTTCCCGTATTATTATATATTTTTTTTATATTCTAAAGATATATTATATTGTGTAAATTAACTTTAACTTGTAGAAAGTATACTTAATGTATCTATTTGCAAAAATAAATATTTTGATTTTGATTTTGATTTTGATAAACCAATGTGATAAGTATTTACTTGTTTATTGCTAATAGTGAAAAATATTTTTTTAAATGCAATTTATTCACTATCAGATGCAAAGACAACTGACAGAGCAGAGTCTGAATCAATACGAGTATCTTCGCCGTCGCTGACTTCAATTACGAATTTGTTGATCGTATTTTCCATTAGTCCGTCTTTTCAATAGCGGCTAATTTTCGGTATCGATAAGCGCGCGTCACAACCATCGAGGACAACACTCGACTGCAGACTAATGTGGCGAGGTGGGTGAAGGCGGGGCGAGCTACCCCCGCGCGTCGCCCCTGGCCCCGATGGACATGAACTCGCGCGCTATCTGTAGGTCTTGTGAGTAGTAATAGTTCACCAACTTAAATAGACCCTTTGGATACATAAAGTTTAATATATCGTCAGTGTCAAGTAAAGTTGGATAATCATAACTGCTGTTGGAATAAGTTTGTACGGGACGCTCAGGGCACGAGTCCCTACTCGCACTTGACCAGTTTTTTTATTATCGATTCGATATCGAGTCGATTTCAAGTACATGCTCGGTGGTTTGAATTATATTTTTATGTTCCTGATCAAATTTTTAATTTGCAAAATTTAAAGGTCTCTCAAGTGCATGTCGATTGGTCTATCTTGGAGTCAAACGTCAACATTTATCTTATCTATGCACTATATTTTTATACTAATTATAACGTAGTAAAAAGTAAATGGATTGGGTTATTAGTATGATATTGATGCCAAAACTACAATTTTTTGTTTTTTTTTCTATCTGTCTATCTGTGTAGTGTAATGTATGTTCCGTTTTAACTCGAGAACCACTTAACTAATTTAAATGCGGTTTTTTTATTATTATCGTAGTGTGCCCCCTGATTCTGTATCGTAAAACCAGTTGCCAACCGGGTGCCTATCGTCGAAAACGTTCGCACTTGAAATGACGTCACAATTCGTAAATAGTTCAATACCCATTGAAGGTTATTTTGGAAGTTCATTTTTATCTGTTTTTGGTAAATAACAACCATAGTTGGCAACCGATTCAAAGATACGTAATAGGCCTGCTGGTCAACATACAGGGGTGTTGATAAAATAACGCCAGAGTCGAAAAAGGGCAGAGATTGAATAAACGCGGGCAAATAGGTGGTAGAACTGATGCCGGGCTCAACTGTGGAGGTACCACCATCTTACTCGCAAATCCTCCCGAAGTTATTCGGGGGAGAGTAAGAGAACAGCTCTCAGGCAAAAACAGGCGGCCCACCATTGCCTGGGACCGATGGATGGCGGTATATCCATCCCCAATTGCCGGGCCTTATATAAAACAGACTGGTGACGGGCAGCGGCGTCACTGGTGCAAGGGTTTCGGCACCGCGCTCACCAACCCGCCTGCCCAGCGTGTGTGAGTATGGGCATTTCTTCCAGGAGGACCGCCAAGAGTGGCAAAATCCGGGAAAGGCCTATGTCCAGCAGTGGATGAAACAGGCCGATGGATGGATGGATGAATATCTTTAAAGTGTTTGTTATACAAATTACACGTTAAAAAATGTATTAATTTTTTTTTTGTGGTTGATGCCACAGAAAATTTATTGTTACCCTTCGGGAAACGGAAAATTTTGTTAAAATTGCGGATTATCGAATAGAAGTTCAATGTCATGACATTAGTCATGAGAAGGACGAAGTTTTGCTCAGGAGGTAAACTGATAAGGTAACTTTCGTTTATAAAGCCAAATTCACACTGGATACTCGGTAAGGATCGGCAAGCCTCGGCCTGCTAACTCAACCTTATCAGGCAATACCCATTTTCCACCACTCGGATATGATGTACTATTTCATGCTTCTATACTTGTTCAAGAACAATCTTGACTCAATTAGAAATTTTATATTGTGTGTTTCACAGAAAGGGTCATTGAACTTGCCAGTATGAATTTGGCTACATAAACGAATTATCGACCAATTATCTAGACTGCAGTATGAATTTGGTTATATCAGCCAATGTCACCTTATATTTTAATAAACCTATTTTAGATCTGTTTTACCATAAATGTCATACTGAGAACTGCATACCGATGAAGCATACTCGAGGATAGTAATATCTCGAATTCTTGAAACCGTGCATGTATTCTAAAAATGCCATTGTTTGACAGTACAGTTTCTACCACGCGTCACAGTATACCACTGCAGTGCTCTGCACGCATAAACGTGATAATTGCAACAAAATTAATACAGGTTGAAAATGAGCCCTCTACCTTTATTGAACTCTATGAATCAGAATCACTAATAGAAGACAAAACCGTAATAAATTTTCTTTTTTTTCGCATGTTTTTTGGCTTTCATATTTTGCGACATGTGACTGACAATTGACGGTACATATTCCCGTTGGTAAATAATGCACATAGGCTATGTACACAATTGTAGAGCGTCGTCTCTGTTACCAGAGTATTTGTGCTTCTTTGGCGGTCGATATCTTTTTTTATTATGAATCATGACATGACAGGAGTAACAAAACATGTATTTTTTATTTCGAACATAACAGTTTCCTTTGTATAATTAATTTATTATATAAGGTCCTACAATAAAAAGAGAAAATAATTCTAGGGTAGATCATGTATCGTTAACTGATCAAATGCCAAAAGAAGAAAACATTTTTGATCAAATTTTTTTTTTACTTCCCTGTACAAAGTGGTTCAATCAGCTGATCAAATTTCTATGGGAAGGTAAAAAAAAAAGTTCGCGCAATATTTTTTTTTCTATGGACTGTGCTCTATTAGGGATACCTACTCTATCGTCGGTTATTTTTTTTCATTTTGAATTGTAGGACCCTTATAATAGGTGAAGTTGAATCAACCGACCAAATTCATACTGGAGACTTGGTTAGTCATCAGAGGCAAGGTTTAATGAACCCAAGGTAAAATTCGAAAAAAAAAATGTTTGCTCCATAGTGCCTGCACTAGGAATTGTACCAACCCAGTAAGGGAGCAAAAAATTCATTTTTCGAAATTGGCTAAAAGGATTACTGAACCTAGTTCCTGATCACTAACCGAGTCTCCATCCAGTATGAATTTGGTCGGTGGATTTAATTTCACTCTATATACCTATAAAGTGACTTTTATTTATACAGCCAAACTCATACTGGAGTCTTGGTTAGTGATCGGTAAAATGGAACAATAACACTTTTTGCTAATTTCGTAAAATAAAATCTTGACGTCCCATAGTAATTGACACGGGCTGGGCTTGCGTTTGAAAGGAACACGAAAAGAATAATTTAGGAATTTCACAAAAAAGGTCATTGAACCTTATTACTGAGCTCTTAGCGAGTCTTCAGTAAGAATTTGGCTGCATAAATTAAAGTCACCTTATATCAATCTTCTAAGTTAATGTAAGAAAAGATACGGCCGTTTATGCCGCAAAAAACGTATATTTCGACATTCTAAAGGGAATCAAAAGTTATAGGGTATTTTCGTTGACCTAGAACTATGAAATTTGACAAGTAATACCATCTTATACTATAAGTATAGGGAAAATCTGAAAAATATACATTTGTAATCCTACTATCCTACTAATATTATAAATGCGATAGTTTGTGCGTGTGTGTGTGTGTATGTTTGTTACTCTTTCACGCTGAAACGGCTGAACGGATTTGGATGAAGTTTAGAATAGATATAGCTTATACCCTAACTTAACACATAGGCTACTTTTTATCCCCGAAAAATGAATGGTTCCTGTAGGATAGATCAATATCATTGAAAAATCAGGTGTCTAATTAGCGCGGTCCTAATCGTTTGTGGAGAAGTAAGACAAGGCTTTGTTATTTCATACATCAGGTGTTTAATTAGCGCGGTAATTAATCGTTTGTGGTGAAATAAGATAAGGCTATGTTATCTCATCACACTTCACACTAATATTATAAATGCGAAAGTTTGTGTGTGTGTTTGTTACTCTTTCACGCTGAAACGGCTGGACGGATTTAAATGAAATTTAGAATGGATATAGCTTATACCCCAACATAACACATAGGTTATTTTTTATCCCGGAAAAAAGCATGTCGTTAAACCAAATAACACGCGGGCGGAGCCGCGGGCAAAACCTAGTTTAATCATAAAAATTTGCTCTTTAAGGGGAGGGCTCTCTGGGTGGGCGAGTCTAACTCGCACTTGTCCGGTTTTATTTTGTAAGTATATGTGTATGTACAGTCAAAGTGTGTGTTGTTCTTTCGTTTGCGTGTGTGAGTGTTGCAATCATAAAAGCCAACGTGGCGCTTTTGGAGCAGGTTCTTTATTCTACTGGTCAGGTAGAAACAGAAATATTAATAGTTTCTTTGTTCCTCAAATAATGTACTCGTGAATAGGTTTGGGTTTACTGCTGGCTTTCCCGTTCCCACGTTCTCAGGAAATAATAATTATATGTTCCGATAAGCAGGTTTCCGTCCATGTTTTCCTTCTGAGAAAAGTGCGTTACATAACATTCCATACTTGTGAGACTTAAGGCGAGGTGCTATCATTTTAGATACTAGTAGCGTATATAAGGTCCTACAATAATAAGTGAAAATAATTCTAGGGTAGATCATGTATCGTTCACTGATCAAATTCCAGACCATGAAAAAATTTTTTGTTCAAATATATTTTTCACTTCCCAGTACAAAGTGACTAAATTTCTATGGAAAGGTAAAAAAATAAGTACGCGGTTTTTTTCCGTGGGATGTGGTCTATTAGGGATACTCTATCATCTGTTGAATTTTTTTTTCTTTGAATTGTAGGACCTCTAGTAGAGTGCAATTTTAAAACTTTCTGATTTTCATGAATGATTAATTTTATTTTGCCATTTGTGCGTTTAGTGGAAACTAAAGCTTGAACAAAGTTCTCGAGTTTTTGAGTTTGATGTTTTAGAAGTAGCAAAATACTAAGATCTCGATAAAGCTTATATTCCAGGGGTAGTATTTTTTGTATCAGTTTGACGTTCATTTTTATGCATCGAATTTTTCAAGTCCATAAACATTAAAATCGACTTCAAAATACTATAATTTTATGCTAATTACGGATGTATCTCGCCTTAATACTTCGAAGAATATTCTATAGATTCTGATTTGTAACTTTTTTTCGAATCGTTTGAGTGTATTTAACTTATTTGAATGCTACGGGACCCTCAGGCGCGAGTCCTACTCGTACTTGTCCGGTTTTATTTGTATTGAAACCTAATTTCGTAAAAGGGTAAAAGCTGACTTATACGCGTAGGCGTACGCGTTTGCGTTTCAAAAATAGCTAAAATTCCACATTGTACACTGAAAGCTCGTAAAACATAATTTAGCAGGTAATTTATATTCTTGGTAACGATTTTCCTATTTACAATTTCAGTGAGATGCGACGCTGGCAATGAGCAAAAACAGTTTCTGTACCAACACAACGTACACCGCTAAAATTATCGATCATTGTGCTTTACATTTCTGACTCTTAATCAACTTTTTTGAAATATAGTGTGCGAAAGCATCAATGGATAGCGTGTGTGCGATTTTTAACGCGAGAACCGAAAGTAGAGTTGTGACAACGGCCTTGCGACTGAAGCAGCAGACAAATATAATGAAAACTTTATTTTGATTTCAATTGCCTTTTTATGAATGGCAGTTGGTTAACAATTTCGTAACGTTTCAGTGGTATTGCTGATGATATATTTTGCGATAATCGTCCATTAATACACGGGTTTATTTCGTGTCACGATGACTGTGAAATAAAATGGAATATAAAGTTGATAAAGGGCAGGTGCGAGCACTTTATATTTCCTGCGCATGTTAATTCTGTATTAATATGGGTATCAAGGGTAAATTTTACTCTTCGTTTCGCAACTTTAGTGGATATTACTTATGGAGATCGTGGTAGCATAGCGTAGTCCAGTCCAGTGTTGTCTCTGTACAATTTTGGGCTGCCTTATTCAAAATATAAAATTGCCGTATTTCAAGGGAAATAAAACCGAAATTTCTGTATTTTTGAAAATTAAATTATGACTTTATATTTTTACTAGAAAAGTCAACCGGTGTTTTAACTATTCTGTTTGGTTCTTATTTAAGTTGTAATTTCCTGTCGCAGAGAAATGGGGAAATCAGGGATTTTGTGGTATGTATTAATTCAATATTCCAATTCCACTGTTTTGACTTATTCTTACTAAATTCAGTTTAGTGAAACGACTTATCACAAGATGTTTTCATGGTATCTGCAGGGATTTCCCAAAATCCTTAATATCCTCGTTTCCCTTTGACAAATACACAATACCCTTAATATCGAATTTTAGTACAGCCACCCTGATTTCAAATTGCATAATAGCGTGAAGTTGACCATCTTTACATCAAAGTTTAGAATGAAACTAAACGTAAATTAAAAAATGAAATTCCTTCTATTAGTAAACGAAACATAAAAAACCGGCCAAGTGCGTGTCGGGCCACGCGCAATGTAGGGTCCCGTAGTTGCCCGGTACATATAAGTTGGTCTACTAATACAGACCGCGCCAAATTTCTGGTCCCATACATTATAGGGGGCCAAAAGTTTGGCGCGACCTGTACTCTTAAACCTGTAAAGTCTACTTAGCTGTGATAGTTTTCCTTTTAAATGCATTATATATACTACTTCTGTGAATTTTTTCACATTTCTATAAACAACCGTTTAGCCAGCAGGAGGGGGGGACGCCCCACTCTAACTAAAATTTTCACTTTAAAGCTTAATATTTCACCAACGGATCCCTAAATCGAAAAATAGTTTTAACACACCCGTAATGTTTTTGAACGACCTATTCAACACATTACCCCACATTATGGGATAGACGAGCAAAAAAAATTCATCCCCAGTTTACTTGTAAGAGAGGAACCCTTGAATTTTTTTTTTCAAGATTTTATTTTACCATTTTGTCGACGTGATTAATATTTATATCCATGCCAAATTACAGCTTTCTAGTACTAATATTCTCTGCGCTAAACCGCGGACAGACGGACAGACGGACATGGCGAAACTATAAGGGTTCCTTGCCGGGCTACGGAACCCTAAAAATTACGTGTTTTTTAGGTACATTGCCGTATAATTGAATACGGTATCAGAAGTGATGCCGTATACTAGGTGAAATTAAATCAACCGACCAAATTCATACTGGAGACTCGGTTAGTCATCAGGAACAAGGTTTAATGACCCTCCAGGTGAAATTCGAAAAAAAGATTTTTTTACCCGTAGAACCTGCACTAGGAATTGTACTTAAACTAGTCCAACCAGTACGGGAGCAAAAAAAAATATTTTTCGAAATTGGCCAAAAGGATTACTGAACCTAGTTCTTGATCACTAACCGAGTCTCTAGTATGAATTTGGTCGGTTGATTAAATTTCACGTATATATCAAAACCGTAATTTTGATCCTAAGGTGAGATGAAAGCCGAATATTACGGCAGTTGCAATTTAATCGAAGAACGCTCTAGCCACGTTCGAATCTAGGTATACGTTTGAATCTAGGTATACGTTAGTTGCGAATTGAAAAATTCTTGACCTAAGAAACTAATATTCACGAAGATATAAATAAATTCAGGTAAATACATCACAAAGAAGAAATCGCGGTCAAGTTTTATGTAATCCACCTATTATTTATGATTATAATGTTTATGAAATAGATCATTCATTAGATCCATTACATAATGCACAATCGCCGTTTACACACTGCGGTTGCATAAATTATTCACATGGCTATAGCATACTGATTCAATTTAAATAGAATCGTGTCATCCGGACCTAAGTATCTGCATTACTATCTGTTTTAGCACAAAAAACCGGTTGAGTGCGGATAGGAGACGTGCCCTGAAGGTTTCGTACATAGCTACCTCAGACCAAATGAAAAGTCAAGACGTAGTTCACTCTATGTAACGGGTGAAGCAGGCCAAAAGTGAGACAGTCTCGTGTTCGTACACGGCTTGAAACTCACACATGCGCAATCTGCCTCAGTTTTTACTTGGCGGCAACACTCACTAAGTGCACACATGTTTACAAAACTGGCTTCACGTCAATGTTGACAGCGCTCCGTCTTGAGTTTTTATTTGGTCTGAGGTACCTACCGTGTAAGAAACTTATTTCAGTAACGATCAACTTAACTTGATATTTACGATTCTAACTAGATGTATCTTTAATTTGGTTTTCGATATATAAATACAGGGAACTTTGTGATTTTTTTCTATACGTGTGTTAATTGATTACGTAAAGGGCGAATATTTTTTTTGCGTTGAGCATGATTTTTTTACAGCATCATGAGGCTGTAGGATTCCGTAGGAGATATTAGTTTCGATTTGATATCTCTCACGCGGCCTTAGAAGGGGGGTCTTGCTTGACAGACTGACAGACGGAGAGACAAACAGACGGACAGATGGACAACAAAGTGATCGTTTTGATGTACGGAATCCAAAGAATGTAAATAATATACATTACTTGAGCGATCCGTTGACATGTTCAATAAGTATAATTAAATCTTATCGTCTTACTATAATGGTCTTACTCTCAGTTGCGAGATAGCAAGAAACATTAGATTCATCACTAACATTTCGTTTAAAAAAAAAGTGACGTCGTCAATTTAATATCGACCTTAAATACTAAATATTCATTTCAAACATTTACTCTTGTTACCTATTGCTGCAGTTTACTCCAATGAACAGCTCTATTATCGCTTTCTTAGATCCACTATAGTGCCTGCAGATATAGAAAGGTAATATTGAAGAGTTGGGCATAGCTGTTTGTGCCCAAATCAGAGTTATAAGGGGTTTATAGCACGCTATAGTGTTATAACTCTAAATTGTATTTCCCTTCAAGATCTCGTAGTTTAAGAGATGTCTTTTATACATAGATATCTTAAGGCGAGAAATTGATAAACTTTTAATTTCAAATCGGCGCCTTACGGGAGTTGAATTTTGGGACTTACTCCATACAAATATGCGCCCACGAACTAGCTTATGCCGTAAGGTCGTATGCGGCAAAACAGTATTTTTCATTAAAATGACAACTATAATTAATTTAATAAATCCAATCGGCCATATTGAAGTGTATGTGTAGACTAATTTAAATAAAAAACTTAAAGGTTTCATTCCCTCCCGATTGTCAGTAAAACAGAAATCTCTGTTTTCAAAGAGGTTTTCTAAATATTTTTTTCTCTGCTATGAAAATTAATAAATCAACTAAATCTTCGGGCAAAATTATGTCAATGAAATGCTTAATCTAGTGTATAAAAAGGTATCATCACAATTAAATTCACTTGTACTTGTTTCACTGCTTTTTAATTTTAAGGTTTACGCGTTAATCCCGACCGGTTTCGGTTAATACACCATTCTCAAGGGATACAGAAATTCAGGAAATTAAACAAACATTACGGCGAGCCGTTAAAAATGTACATTTTTAGTTTAGCCAATGTACATTTTTAACGGCTCGCCGTAATGTTTGTTTAATTTCCTGAATTTTTGTATCCCTTGAGAATGGTGTATTAACAATTGTAACCAAAAAATTGATAACCGCAAGCCTTATGAAAAAAGGAGGTCACACGTGACGGAAATAACGAGACGAAATAAAAAATGCACACGAAAATCTGAAACAAATAAGACATAACCAAAGAGCTAATACTTTTTATACAAAAATACCTTTAACACTTTATACAATGATATACCTGCTTGGTCTAGAACATAATATCGTTAGTAAAGATGCGATACAATTTATACAAGACGAGGTCACGAATTCTCAAGATAAAGAACTATTCACGGCCATTATGGCTGACTGACGTGTCTAAACTATGTTAATACTAATCATAAATCGTTTATCCGAATGAAAACATTAGGTATTTTGTGATTATACTGCATGCTATCATTACATTACACGAGACGAATATTTTTCCACCTTACCATGGACGAACTGACTAAGTATCACAAAAATAATATCTATAATACTAATATTAAAGAAGTACAGGTCGTGTCTGTTGCCAGATAAATATTGTAGAATTATGGAAAATCCTTGATAAAATTATGGTTTTCCATGTAAAATAATGGCAATACATGTTTTCGTGAACAAAAAGAAAAAAAAAACATTTTATTGCTTAATCCTACTATCCTACTTCCTACTAATATTATAAATGCGAAAGTTTGTGCATGCGTGTGTGTGTGTATGTTTGTTACTCTTTCACACTGAAACGGCTGAACGGATTTGGATGAAATTTAGATTGGATATAGCTTATACCCTAATTTAACACATAAGCTACTTTTTATTCCGGAAAAATGCATAGTTCCTGTAGGATAGATCAATGTCATCGAAAAATCAGGTGTCTAATTAGCGCGGTCCTTATCGTTTGTGGTGAAATAAGACAAGGCTTTGTTATCTCATCACACTTCACACTAATATTATAAATGAGAAAGTTTGTGTGTGTGTATGTTTGTTACTCTTTCACGCTGAAACAGCTGGACGGATTTGGATGAAATTTAGAATGGATATAGCTTATACCCCAACTTAACACATATGTTACTTTTTATCCCGGAAAAAAGCATGTCGTTAAACCGAATAACACGCGGGCGGAGCCGCGGGCAAAAGCTAGTTCAAGAATAATTACATCGTTGTCATAATCGTCTGACATGTTATTATTTGTAGGCCCCGAATTTTATATGCAGATGCAGAACATTCCATATTTCAAAATATCCACAAAAAAACGAAAATTATACTAAACTAACCTGTGCCCGCGGACCCGTCAGCATTTATAAAACTGTTGCTCCATTTTCGGCTTGGGAGTTATTTTATGAACACGCCTTATAGCTTATAGGGTCAGTACGATGGCGATGATGATAAAAAAAACCGCATCCAATTCCGTTGAGTGGTTCTCGAGTTAAAACAGAACAAACATACAGGCAGATAAAAATTAAAAAAAAAATGTGGTTATGGCCTCAGTACATTAATAATAAAATAACCCATTTCATTTAAAATTTTGCGAAAATATTCAATGTGCCATCGAATAAATGGCCGCAGACTTACTTTTCGCTCTTATAACCATTACAAAACGGGTGAAAAGTAGGTCTGCGGTCATTTCATCGATAGTACAAGACACGAACATTTTACTACTTTATTATTAGTATAGAAGATTAATTAATATTTAGTTTCTGAACGTATAAACATTGAAAGATGAGTGTGCGCATAGAGTGTTATCTCGATATTAATTTAATCTCTCTCTATATTTTTACATGAGTTAAAAAGAAGAGACTATTCTTCTAGCAGTATCTCCGACTAAACTGCATTCACTCATTGTCCGTCAGATAAGATAAGATAAGATAAGATATTTATTCACCATATAACAATGTCCGTTATAAAAGGTTTGTCAATACATAAGAAATTTACACGAAATACAAAACATGTGCAATGTACATACACAATGCAATTTATAAAAATTTACATAAAATAATGGCTTGAATTAAAAATAAATTAAAAATGTCATAATTAAAAATAAATTTATATTTTAACTGTATAATCAGAAAATGAACATGTCTTTAGCTTTAAATTCAAGAACTCATTAATTGAGTAAAACGGTTTATTTTCCAAAAAACGTTTCACCCTCGTTTTAAACTCCAAGAGCGGCAACTTTGAAATAGCTGTAGGTATTTTATTAAACATAATTAATTTAATATATTTTCCTTGTTTTTGCGTCTTTTTTAGTCTAGTTTTTGGTGTTATGAATTTCTCTTTATTTCTTGTATTATATCTGTGAATGTCCATTTTTTTAGGTAAATTGTCTTTTTGTAAATAAGTTTCGATCAAAGAGTTGTAAATAAATAATGAAATTACGGTCATAATTTTGTCTCTTTTAAAATAACTTCGTACAGACGTACGTTTGTGTAGCCCGTTTATAATTCTTATTGCCCTTTTTTGAGAAATTAGGACTCGTTTTATATCAGCTCCATTTCCCCATACTGTGATAGCGTAATTTATAATAGATTGAATGTAGGCATAATAAACAGCAATGAGGGTTTTTCTGTTAACAAGAGACTTTAATTTTAGTAAAGCGTAGTTTGCGCTTGCTAGTTTTTTGCAGACTTTATTAATGTGGGCCGAGTGAGTCAGAGTGTAATCTATGATATAACCTAAGAAAGTAGTCTCCTTAGCATGAATAAAGTCATTTTTATTTTTTCTAGTTTTATAGGACATAATAATACTTTTGTCATTATTTAAAATAATACCATTAGCTTCAAACCATTCTTTCAGTTTATCCAAGATTAATTTGGTTTTTTGTTCGATACCTAATAAACTACTATCCTTTATACCCACATGAGTATCGTCAGCAAATAAGGAAACGAAAGCCCATTCTGGTAGAGAGCTAGCCAAGTCATTTATATAGATAAGAAATAATACCGGTCCCAGAACTGATCCTTGTGGAACTCCTATGTCATTTATTTCGTAAGATGAGAACTGACCATTAATGAAGACTGCTTGCTTCCTATTACGTAGGTATGACTCCAAAAGGTTTAGCTCTACGTCTGAACTTATGCAGGAGGATGTCGTGCTTCAAGCAATCGAATGCCTTAGAGAGATCACAGAACACACTAGAGCATTTCTGTGATCCATCCAATGCCTCCAATACAAAATATACCACATTTCTAATGGCCATTTCGGTTGATTTGTCCTTACGAAAACCAAATTGTGTAGAAACAAATAGATTGTTATCTTCAAAGTGCTGCACTATTCTTCTTTTAATTGCTTTCTCTAAGATTTTAGAAATGACAGGTAGCACGCATACGGGCCTGTAATTACTTGGATCTATACATTCTCCCTTTTTATAAAGAGAACTACTTTACCAGCTGTTACGGACGCCGAGAAAACCCACCTCCGACCAAGGAAACTAGCTGGCGTGCGGACCACGGGACAGTTGCACGAGACAGAGCGAGAAAGACAACATGATGACTCGCGTCGATGCTGGAACCGGCGAGGCGACCGGACTCGTCGCACTCATGCGTGTCAGATGTTACCGTCTCTGTCTACATCGGCCATATAGGCACTAGTTAACATTGTAGAAATTAGGATATAAGACCAGATTATTGTCAGTATTGTATTCACTACCGAAGAGAGTTATTATTATAAATATAAACCATCTACCTAAGACGACCTTTTACTACAGTCCACTATAGACCCCAGTCCAGTACTATCCAGTACAGTTTTGGACCTTCGGAAGCCGGATCAGACCCGAACCAGCGACAAGAACTCTTCTGAACCATGGTTGTGACCAGAAGCCAGGGTGATGTGGCAGAGCTGGAAGAGCAGAGGCGCTTGGCTGAACAGCGTGAAGAAGACCTACGTCGCGAGAATCTGAGGCTCGAACAAGAGCGACTGAGAAGGCTGTCACAAGTTCCACCAGCGTCGCCTTCAGGGATGCAGACAGTCATTGAAGACCACGGTACCATCACCGCCATCACAGCCGTCGTCGGTACTTCATCAGAGCTTCTCCAGGGAGAGACCGGAGACCAGTATAGAACACCGCCACGCTCCATACGCTCACAACGATCTAATGCAAGCGCCACGGCACGTCGGCGAATGGCTGAACTAGAAGCCGCTGAGAAGCTGGCAACCCTGAAGAAGCAAGAACTCAACATTGAAGCTGACCTAATACAGAAGCGGCTAGCTGTCGAGATGTCAGCAATCGAAGAGGATCACGAGAGCTGGCAACAAGACCTACCACCACGAGCTGACAATACCCAAAGGAAGGTGGACAACTGGCTGCGCACGAACCCGCTGACCACACGGGGGGAGAGCAGTGCTAGACAGCAGATCCAATTAGAAGAACACAATCCAATTGGAATCCCATTGGAAGAACAGATTCCAACTAGAATCCAGTTGGACGAAGAAAATCCAACCAGAACCCAATTAGAAGAACACAATCCAATTGGAATCCAACTGGAAAATTCTAGAAAAAGGACTGACATCGAACAGCTTGCTGAAGCAATTGGAAAACTGGCGAGACCCCGGCCACGCTACCCTACCGAACTACCAGCCTTTTCTGGAGCACCGATACACTTTATGGCCTATCACCCGCTGAGAACATACAGCGATTGAGATGCTGCCTGAAGGGAGAAGCACGCGATGCGGTGGCTGCACTACTTCATACAGCCACCAGCCCTGACGTTATTATGAAGACGCTAGAACAAAGCTTCGGCAGACCAGAACTCATTATAGACAAAGCGATGGAAGACCTAAAGAAGCTACCAAAACCTGGATCATCGGCGACGGAACTCAACACTTTCGCCATCAAACTGCAGAATGTCGTATGCGTCCTATCGAACCTGGACCGGCGCAGCTATCTGCACAACCCACTACTGGCACGAGAGGTGTTGGAGAAACTCAGCCCACACGTCAAATCAAGATGGTGTGATTACGCCGATGAACATGATGGCGCTTCAGAACCAGAGATTGTCATTTTATCACGCTTCCTGATGCGCGAAGCAGACAAAGCCCTGCGCCATACTTACGCGCCTACGACGACAACGACTGCCAGTCTAAGCGTGAAGAAAGAACTGAGGCCCATACCTGCGATCAATAAGAAGAGAACCAACGCCGTCTATGCAGTGGAAGAACCAGAACAAGTCAATCACTCTGAACAGATTGACTTATGTCCAAGCTGTAACAAGAACCACGCACTATACTTATGCCCAACCTACAAGGCATTGAGTGTGGCGCAGCGCTGGGACATGGTACGCGAGAAGAAATTATGCTTCCGGTGTATAATCCAGAAACACCGACGCTTCCGCTGCAAAGCGAAGCTATGCGGTGTAAACAATTGTCGCCGCCCGCACCATTCATCACTTCATGAAGAACCGAGCCAGCCCACTTCACCGCCTGCTACACAGCCGAGCCACACTGAGACAGTTTTGTCGGTAGCATCCCTGACCGCTACCAACCCCAAAGCTGTACTCTTGAAAGTATGCCCAGTTGTGGTTGCCGGACCACGTGGCGAAATAAACACCTACGCACTGCTGGATGAGGGCGCCACTATCACCCTCATCGATCAAGAACTGGCAACAATGATCGGCGCGAAAGGCCCTGCCCAGCCACTACATTTACATGGCGTCAATATGTCACGACGTCAAGAACTGAGCCAGACCGTCACAGTACATCTGAGGGGAGTGAAAGAGAAGACTCAACATACAATCAGAGCACGAACGATTCAGAACCTGAGGCTTCACCAGCAGTCCCTACCCCAGTCACTACTTGACCACGATCACCTGCGAGACCTGCCGCAGGAAGACTTGTGCTATGAGCTGGCACGCCCAGGCATTTTGGTGGGATCTGACCACTGGGAGATTATAGTTTCTCGAGAATTACGGATCGGCGCTCCTAACCAACCAGCTGCATCCAGAACGCAACTCGGTTGGGTGGTACATGGAACTGTACCACGCAGCATCATCTACAATACGGAGAGCGTGCTTCATGTGTATGCGCCCGACCCACGCACACACGAGAGAGAAGAGCACGACCGGCGTCTACATGAACTAGTAGACGCACACTTCCGCATTGACGCGCTGGGAGTCACTACGAAGGAACGAGTAAGCGACGACGACCAAAGAACTATGAAAATCATCCAGAGCACTCACAAGAAGATTGACGGCGGTTATGAAGTCGGATTGCCATGGCGTCACGATGACGTCACGATACCTCCGAGCTACGAGGCATCATTTCGACGCCTGAAAACTATAGAGCGCAAGATGGACTCCGACCCGAGCTTTGCACAAGAATATACAAGGCAGATAGAAAACTTGCTGATCAAGGGCTACGCAGTACCGAGCGATGGCACAGAACAAAAGAGCGCTACCTGCTGGTACCTGCCTCACTTTGCCGTGAAGAACCTCAATAAACCTGGCAAAATGAGACTTGTATTTGACGCAGCTTATAAAAGTCACGGCGTGAGCTTAAACTCCCAGCTGCTGGAAGGCCCGGATCTACTGCTACCTCTGCAGGGGGTCCTGTTCAGATTCAGAGAACAACCAATCGCGGTGACGGCTGACATTGGAGAAATGTTCCTCCAAGTGAAGATTCGGCCAGAGGACCAACCAGCCCAGCAGTTCTTGTGGAGAGGCCAGGAACGATCAGACCCACCACGCCGCTACAAGATGACAAGCATGATTTTCGGCGCGGCCAGTTCACCATTTATGGCACACAGCGTGCGAGACCACAATGCACGAGAGCATGCGCTGACTCATCCGCGTGCTCTAATGGCTATCACTCAAAGCCATTACATGGATGACCTCGCAGATTCTTATGACAATGAAGAAGATGCCCGTCGTACCATTAAAGAACTACAAGAGGTACATGCAGTCGCCGGTTTCACTCTTCGAGGATGGAACGCCAGCCACACGAACGTATTAAAAGATGTACCAGAGGAGCTACGAGCGACCGAACCGACTCAGCTGGGAGCAGGGGGCCCTGACAATAAGATACTCGGGCTCTACTGGAACCCCAGAGAAGACGAACTCGGGTTCAACACCATGATGCATCGGGTACCAGTCGACGTGCGCAATCAGACACGTGCGCCCACGAAGAGGGAAGCGCTCAGTGCGGTCATGTCGATCTATGACCCACTTGGGCTGCTAAGCCAATACACCATTCGAGCAAAGGTGGTGCTGCAGAGCTTATGGCGCCTATCAGTATCATGGGATGAACCGATTCCAAGCCAAGAAGCGGATCTATTTGCGATGTGGCTACGACAACTGAAAGACGTTACTCATTTACGCCTACGTCGAAGCTACACACTAGAGGCGCACAAACACATCGAACTACATGTGTTTTGCGACGCCAGTGAACAGGCGTACGCAACTGTGGCCTACTGGCGAGCCACGAACTTCGACGGCAGCGTGAACATCGCGTTGGTAGCTGCCAAAGCTAAAGTAGCACCGAAGCGCGCGCAAAGTATACCACGCCTTGAGCTACAGGCAGCGGTCATAGGCGCAAGACTTGCTGACGTCGTCAAAAAAGAACACCGCATCAATATCGCCAGAGTTGTCTACTGGACTGACTCATCAACTGTAGTCCAGTGGATAAGCAACGACGCGCGACGATATACGCCTTTTGTTGCACACCGACTGGGTGAGATCACAGAATTAACGCACAAAAGTGAATGGCGATGGCTGCCCACCGATCACAATGTAGCTGACGACGCCACAAGAGTCACAAACACCCCCATCACTATGAACGATCGGTGGTTTCAAGGGCCAAGCTTCCTCCATAAAACGGAAGAGAATTGGCCCGGAGAACGAGAGCCAACCGACAATGATGAAGAGGTGTTACACACGACCGCAGTGAACGAGCGCCAAGGGGACTGGCTACCCGACCCGACCCGGTTCTCAAAGTTCGAGACGTTGGTACGAGCGGCCGCACGCGTCTTAGCCTTCATCGACATCTGCCGGCGCAGAAATACGCGCATGGAACTCGAACATGTTGAGCGTGCCGAACGAGCGCTCATGCAACGCGCCCAAGAGGAAAGCTTCGACATCGAACTAGACAAGATCAAGTTGGCTCACCCGATCCCTAGAGCGAGTCGACTTTATAAACTGGATCCAGTATTGGAAGACAACCTACTGAGAGTCCGAGGTCGAATCGAGGCATCGAACGCCTCCCCAGAAACGAAGCGACCTATCATTTTAGACGGTCGTCACCCCATCACGAAGCTCCTGGTGCTACGCGAACACAGCGCTGCCGGCCACGCTAACCGAGAACGCGTCACGAACGACCTGCGGCAGCGATTTTGGATATTGCACCTACGTCCTACAGTACGTGCAGTCGAACGTAACTGCGCCCTCTGCCGGGTGCGGCGAGCCAAGCCGCAGCCGCCATCGACCGGGGACTTGCCGCCTGCTCGCCTTGACCCATTCCACAGGCCGTTCACGAACTGTGGCGTCGATTATTTCGGGCCGATGATGGTCCGGATAGGAAGACGCCATGAGAAGAGGTGGGGCGCCCTGTTCACGTGCCTTACTACACGAGCCGTACATGTGGAAATTGCCGCTTCGCTTTCAACGGATTCCGCGCTGATGGCGTTGCGAAGGATGGCTGCGCGACGAGGATGGCCGCGTCTAATGTATTCTGATAACGCGACTAACTTCAGAGGAGCGGACAAGGAACTGAGAACCGCTTATGCAGAGTGGGCGCCCGCCTTACAAAACGAAGGAATGTTACACAGAATGCAGTGGCGTTACATTGCTCCTGGAGCTCCAAATCAAGGAGGATGTTGGGAGCGAATGGTGCGCTCTGTAAAGACAGCCCTACGCGCAACGTTGCGAGAAAAAGCACCCCCTGAAGAAGTACTTCAGACCCTGTTAACAGAGGCTGAATTTTCTATCAACGACAGACCACTGACATACGTAAGTGTGAGCCCGGACGATCCAGAAGCGCTCACGCCCAACCATTTCCTTCTGGGGACATCCATGGGCCTGCCAACCACCGGACCCTGTGCTGAAGCCGATCGGAGGACATGGAGAGCCAGCCAAGTGCTTGCGGATAACTTTTGGAGACGCTGGGTACGGGAGTACCTTCCAGAATTGGTACCGCGAGGCGAACCAACCAATAATAGAAGTCCACTGCAAGTCGGAGATGTCGTCGTGGTAGTTGACCCTACGCTACCAAGGTACGTCTGGCCGATCGGGAGGATCGAACGTACTTACCCGGGACCAGATGGCGGCATCAGAGTTGCTGACGTAAGGACCAAGACCGGTATTTTCAGACGCCCGGCCAGCAAGCTCGCCGTCCTCGTTCAGGAGACTGCACAGGCTGCGTCGGGGGGAGAATTGTTACGGACGCCGAGAAAACCCACCTCCGGCCAGACGTTCCTTGGTAGCGTAGTTGACCCTACGCTACCAAGGAACGTCTGGCCGATCGGGAGGATCGAACGTACTTACCCGGGACCAGACGGCGGCATCAGAGTTGCTGACGTAAGGACCAAGACCGGTATTTTCAGACGCCCGGCCAGCAAGCTCGCCGTCCTCGTTCAGGAGACTGCACAGGCTGCGTCGGGGGGAGAATTGTTACGGACGCCGAGAAAACCCACCTCCGACCAAGGAAACTAGCTGGCGTGCGGACCACGGGACAGTTGCACGAGACAGAGCGAGAAAGACAACATGATGACTCGCGTCGATGCTGGAACCGGCGAGGCGACCGGACTCGTCGCACTCATGCGTGTCAGATGTTACCGTCTCTGTCTACATCGGCCATATAGGCACTAGTTAACATTGTAGAAATTAGGATATAAGACCAGATTATTGTCAGTATTGTATTCACTACCGAAGAGAGTTATTATTATAAATATAAACCATCTACCTAAGAAGACCTTTTACTACAGTCCACTATAGACCCCAGTCCAGTACTATCCAGTACACCAGCCTTAAGAGCGTCTGGAAAAACACCTTTTTCTATGCAATCATTAATCACAATCAGCAATAAGTACATCAAAGTATCATTTTTTAAAATAAGCTCTTTGATCGTTTTACAGTCCATTTCATAAACGTCTAATGATTTTTTACTTTTAACTTCTGAAATTATATCAAGCAATTCTTTTTTAGTCAATGGTGAAAACTTTATTTTGACATTTATACTACTTTTATTTATGTCCGTTATCAGAGCTCTATAATCATTCATCACATCAGATTCATCTTAAACTGAATGAAAGTCGCATTGGATATTGGGAGTATCAAAATAAAATAAAATAAAAATAAATGGATTATTATGGAATTTGGTAAAAAATTTGGTAATTGAGCGAAATTATGGTGCCATCCATCCATCCATCAGCCTGTTTCGTCCACTGCTGGACATAGGCCTTTCCAGGATTTCGCCACTCTTGGCGTTCCTCCTGGAAGAAATTCCCATACTCACACACGCTGGGCAGGTGGGTTGGTGAGCGCGGTGCCGGAACCCTTGCACCAGTGACGCCGTTGCCCGTCACCAGTCTGTTTTATATAAGGCCCGGCAATTGGGGATGGATATACCGCCATCCATCGGTCCCAGGCAATGGTGGGCCGCCTGGTTTTGCCTGAGAGCTGTCCTCTTACTCTCCCCCGAATAACTTCGAGAGGATTTGCAAGTAAGATGGTGGTACCTCCACAGTCGAGCCCGGTATTAGCTAGCATTAGCTCTACCACCTAATGGTGCCATAGCTCAACATTATATTTTATGGAATGAAGTTATGGTATTAATCCATAATTATGGCACTTCTGGCATCACGGTCTGGACATTGATTATCTTCGCGAAATTTTAAATGAAATGAGTTATGAGTATTGTACTGATGCTAAAACCACAATTTTTTGAATTTTTATTTTACTCCCTGTATGTTCCGTTTTAACTCGAGAACTACTTAAGGGATTTGGATGCGTTTTTTATTATCATCGTAGTGAGTAACCCGGGTTAACATATTGGCTACAAGGGGTGTTCATAAAATAACGCCCATTTGGTAAACGGGCAAGGCTAAGGCTTACATATAAATATACATCGTAACGGCATGAACCCCCGAGGAGTGTCAGGAGTTTCCGTACACCCAGGTTTCACCGACGATTGTTTCGTCCCAGCGTGATGAGTGGCCCTATCGCCTTATTTCAGTCACAAATTATATGGACCGACATTTTTACGTCCTAAACCCAAGTAATGTGTCCCTGCGAGATATGAACCAGCGGCCTCCTTATTTAGCGTTCAAGTAATTGAACCACTACACGGACTACAACATAGAGTGTCTGAGGCGGTCGAAGAGAACAAAATATTTTTGCGTTTAAATTTGGAACGCAGTTGCGCTGGTTGTAGGAAGTACGAGATTGGTTGGTGACCTCCATGACGTCACGTTGGAGGCCGCACCGCTCTCTCTGCTCGTCGTGGAATCTGTGATTCCGAATCAGTCGCTGCATTTATAGTTTCATTATTATGTTGCTGTACATTGTGACCGGCTCTGTGGTTGGTTAGAGTACTCGACAGCAAGTCCAGAAGTCGCTGGTTCAAATCGCACATTTGTATTCGATCTGCCTGTTTCGGAAGGCACGGTAAGCTGTGGGTCCATATTTGTAAATAATGTATTTTAATTATTACTGTAGTAATCGTCGGTGAAACGTGGGTGTACGAGTTGCAAGTCTCAATAATTCTGACACCTCTTCGGGGACTCATGTATTTTTTTAATGGAACTATATGTGAAATATCTTTTAAAATGCTGTTAAAGCCTGAGAAGGAAACTGGTTTGAATTCTGGATAAAAGCCGCACAGCGTACTGACTTTTCAAGAAAACTTTCCAGAAAAAGTACAAGTTCTTTCTTTAGTACTTAATTCACCTGATAGAAAAATCTTAAGAACTATCCCAACAAGGTTATAACTCAACTCCTTTTAAAATCTGTATCAACATAATATAAACCTTAAACGTATATTTGCATTTTTAAACATTCTTTCAGAAATTTATGTGTAAAAAATATTTTATAACGTACTTTATCTAGTGTCATGCATGCTACATAAACATAATTGCAACATCAGAATCGGTGCATAGTATGAGTAAATAAACTAAACGTAATTAAAGAAACAAACAAACAACCAATACTCCAAATGAACTTTAGGCGGGTGTTCTTTTCCTTTTTTTTGCACTCAAGTTACCAACTTGACGGAAATAAGCTGCTTTCAGTTTGATGCGTTCGAATGCTGCTTTCAGTCATACATAACATACCCGTCCTGCTGTCAGTGGTAGACGGTTGTCGTCCGACGATAAAACTGAACGCAGCGTACGAACGCATCAAACCGAAACCAGTTCATTTATGTCGAGTCTAACTACGGTACACAAGATAAGCCTGGCATCATTTTTTCAATAAAAAAAAATATATATCACTAGTGTAGTAAAGTTGACTTTGATAACGGTTTTCATGCATATAAAATAGGCTTTTACGAGCACTTGCTTTGAAAGATACGATTATTTATAATAACTACACTCCTATTTGGGTTTGAAACGAAAGATACTAATCTACAAATACCCTCCCCCTTCTCGGGGCTGTAATAAGGTTACACATATATGGCAGACTTAAATAACAGTGTTGTCCGCATCAAAGAGCTCTACATTATTAGGTGTCGTGCTCTAGTCATTCTTTATTCAAATGTTGAGCCAGACTTCGCCTGTTCGAAATTCGAATCCTACAATTTGCTACACGATGCTCCTTTGTTCAAAATTATGCACGTATTTTTATCAAGACAAAGACAATACATAAATAAAACGATTAAATCATTTTGAATCAGTACCATAATAAGAAATAGTATGTACTTACTATAATTTTAAGAAACCTAATCGGTGATGAATTGATGATACACATAAAAATTTAGGTTTTCAGATTGTCTGTCCGTCTATCTGTTCGTGGAATTAGCCAATCTAGGCGGGCTATGGGAGCTTAAACCAATAACCTATCTTTATCTATAAAAAAGAATACCTACCTAAATACTACTGAATGACTAATCTAATCTATGAACCCTTGACCAAACGGCTGAGAACATGAAATTGGGACTGCAGGTTTCTTGTATGATGTAGACATCCGCTAAAAAGGGGTTCAAGCAACGACCTATAGATATCTGTAGCTCGTTGAGTTCAAGGATATTCCCACAGGATTGAGAGAATCGGGATCACCGGGGCCTCCACTAGTTCAGTACAAATGAGCAGAATTACACGGATACTGAGAAAATTAGCAAAATAAGATTTATATAAATATTATCGGAATTATTATATTGTGTATGACCTTAGACCATTTAACACAGGACCTGGCAAAGCGCGACAATTAGTACTGAAATTATTCTGCCGTTTTCCACGGGAGGGGAGGTAAACACGCACAGCACACATTTACTCATTCACGCACACTCCTGCGAAAAATTGATATGTCACACTAAATCAAAAGCTGCAACACAAACACAAAACGCGCACACAAGCAAAGTTACATGAACAAATTGTTCATGTACTTCGGCAGAGGGGGATACGGGCGCTTGCCTAGTCCCGTGTTATATGGTCTAAGTGTATGACATAAATATTGGAATAAAAAAAAAAATGCTCTTATCCATTGGATAATATCCAATTCTTATCTGACATATGAGATGAAATGAAGCCATATCTGGCTGCAGTAAAATAGGTAAACGGTAAAATTTTAACCTTCTTTTGTTCACATAATGTATGTGTGAGATTTTTTTTATAGCAAATAGCGTAACTCAATAAGAGCTTAGAATAATATTAATGCTACCAAGCTTGTTTAGGCTAAAAATCAACAAATTACAGCCTTAGATAAAACAAAAGGAAGATACGGTACCCCGCTTCTCGCGCGCGGCACTGCAAATATAGGCCCAACGGGCCTGTTTTGTGTAGGTTGTCTCGCTCGCGCCACACTGCCGAAGCTTGTTGCTCTATCTCCGTTGTTCGATGGCGCCTGTTTAAAAAAGAGGTCCATTTTTCAATTGACGATTTAAGAACGTATCATACCTACCTTTTGTTATATGAATGATTACAGCGCTGTAATTCACATTTATGCACCGCTTAGCTTGAAATTCTGAAATGGGAAATCGAGGGTTAGTTTGCACTGAATAATAAGTAAAAAATCACGCAACAGCAGGCATCAGTCATCAATCATTTAAGAGCCTAGCTCTTGTCGGTGTGGCATCTTCCAGCGTTCTCTATCCAGAGCTAATCCTTAAGTTCTTGGTAACGTGCGAACGTGCTTTGTCTTAAGACGGTCACTGAATTTGCTCCTTAGTCTACCACCTCCTCCCTTCCCCTCTATTTTCCCTTTAACTAGGATTACTTAGAGGATCCTAAGAAAGTGCCCAAACATTTTCCTTCTTCTATTTCCATGTTGTTTGATGATGTTTCTTTTCTCTTTAATTCGTTTCAGCACTTCCTCATTGTTTATTTTCGGCAAATTTTCTCCAATCAGTACTATCAGTTTCACATGCTATTAGGATAGGACCTTGTCTTACCCGATGTCTGTTTGCGTTAGCGACGTTGACGGAAGTGCGTGAGTGAGTGAGATGCACATAGTGTGCTGACGCACACCAGCACAAGGTCCTGTCTTAATACGTTTGAAATAGATAGTAAGCTATGGTAATAAATAACAAACGTATTTACAAATTTTCCAACACCCAAGTTCCAATACAAATACGGCTTTACGTAGCAACTAATTGTCTAGTAGTATATTATCTGTGCTAGTAGTCAACTCGCCAGTTAATCGAGTTAGCTAGCTCTCGATATGTGTACCCATTACGTGAGCCTTATTGCCTTGAAATACGGGTGACATTGCCGTGTACATTGATGTACAAACACCTCTGTAATGCAAACGACATTATTTATTCAAGATAAGAAGCTCGATTTCAATTCCTTCGAACTTTATTTGCTACTCGGATGTTTGACTGGTTCTTCAGTTTCACGTACAGTTTTTGGTTAACAAGCTTAATGCCCCAGACGCAAATAATAGATTTGGACAATTGAGATTATTGCCGCCAAACCATTCATCCATCCATCAGCCACTCATCGTCGACTGCTGGACATAGAGGCCTCTCCATATAACGCCACTCTTGGCAGTCCTCTGTCCTCCACACCCAGCCGTCACCCGGAACGTCTTTCATCGGTCCAGCGGGTACGAGGTTGGCCAACGCTACGCTTTGTTCTACGTGGTCTCCATTCCGAACGCCTTTTGGCCCCAATAGCCATCACATCGACGACAGATATGGCCTGCCCACTGCCACTTCAACTTTTCGTTATTATGATTATTGCAGTACAGGCCCATTGTGTTATTTACATTATATCTAGACTAATAATAAAGTAGTAAAAAAGTCGTATCTGTAGATAGAATATCTCTTCCAAATTTCAAATGAAAAGGATTAAGTATTGGTATTGTACTGAAGCCAAACCTATGATTTTTGGATTTTTTATTTACATTAGTTTTTGCGTAGAGTATAACAAAGCCACGAAAGTAAAAAAAAATACAACCACAAAGAAATATCTACGTGTTGCTAATTAACATACAATAATACATACTCTAAAATTTATATTCCTAATTTCTTAACTTTGTATATTATTTAGGACTTTTATGTGTATATAATTGAAAGATTTGATCTTGTCGTCATTCCTAGTCAAATAAAAAATAATAATTAATATATACCAAATTTATTATTGAAGTAAAATAATTAAAAAAGCAAACTGAAGGAAACTTCCCATGGCCAGGTAGATCAATAAACACAAAGCAATCAATAAGCAGAATAACAATCCTTAATAATTAATTAAACAGAAGACATTATCGTATATTTACATTTAAAGCCGCTCGGCCTTGCAACACGTTTATCTGTGAGTCAATTACGAAACGCATCGGCGCGGGCGCAGCTTCTGTGACCACGTCCATTAGAGAATTAAAGGAATTTGGTTCAAATGCAGATAGAAATAAGGACGTCGCTGCGTGACTTCTCTACTAGTGCAAGTTCCAGTGTTGCTACGGATATGCGTGCCATCATGAGTTAGCATGTTACCGCCATCGATGTCTACTGAGTCATGTGCTACAAAAATACATTCTACTGGTGATAATTGAACAGCTTTAGAGCCCTGATTTATGAATGCTTTTAGGGTTCCGTAGCCAAAGGGTAACAGGAACCATTTTGGTGAGACTTTGTCTCTCCGTCCGTTCGTGCTTATGTTTGTTACGATAATGGTATTTTTTTACCCTTAAAAGGAGGTAAAATTAAATTTTGATCAATAAGAAAATAAATAAAAGGTTTTTCCTAAATGTAAAGACGGGTATATTAAATTGAGGATTTTATTTAACTTTCTATAAAATATAGGTCTCCAATATATATATATTTTTTATTAAATACTCTACTTATTCGTACATATATTATAAGGTGATATTTATTTAAGAATTCTATTAGAATACCGTGTAAAATCCGAAACGATGAACGTAAAATTACGAAAAAAACTAACAAAATATTAAATGTAAAAGGATAACACAAATAAGCGCTGTAAAATTTCGGAATATTAAAAAAAATGTAAAAATATTACCGTAAAACAAGTCCTGTATGATTTTTACCGTACCTAATTTATTGAGATATCTTTGAAGAACCGCAAAAATATGTGTGTGTATATATCCGAAATTAGAAAACCAAAAAATATAAAAAAACACGGTAATAGGTATAGGTACTTACGTAAAGATTACAGGAAAAGTATAGAGGTTAAGAAATTTCCGAAAACGAATGATATTTTAGTACAAACTATAGAATGCCGCGTAATATATGGCGCCTCATACCGAACCCACAGTCGTGGCGTCAAAACCAAACCAAGTTAATTTTAGGGAGACTAAAATGTACTTACCAAATCACCAAGTCTCATTTAAATTAGTATCCGCAATTTGAATTTACTGTACACTGACAAGGGCAATCGCAAAGACTTTTATTGCCTTTTGATAGAGGCGATTATTGGTTGGCATCCTGATCATAGTAAAGTGGCAATGGAAATGAAATTACCGAAATATTTTCTATTATGATTCCGGTAAACTCTTTTGATCAAAACGATGTTGATCGAATTTTAAAATATGTAATTTTATGACTTTTATTTGATTGTGACGCCATTTGGTACGATCCCGTGCCATTGTCCTCTAACCACGATATATTTTACCTTTCGAAATCATAATTGTTGTAAATACCATTAGTTTTAGTTTTCGCTTGCTACAATTCGCCCCCTAGCAAAAACATTTGTATATTATAATTCTAAATTATCTGGAAAATTCACTGTCAAATGTCTGTTGTTATTAATTCAAGTATCCTTGGCCTGCTTTAGATAGAAATTTTGCTCAATAAATTCTTGGAAAATAGAGCTCCGTGCGGTTGAAGGGCAAACTAATGAGGTATTCAAGGTGTTTCTGGTACGAAAGTGTGTCACTACGAATATATTTTCAGTAATAAACCCAGCTTCCAATGATACCGCATAAAATTGTACCAATTAAGGGGCAAAATTAGAACCAAAAGTTATGAAAATTACAGTAACCACAAAATATACATGAAATTATAATTCTATAGCTAGCTACACTTTCGCGTCGATAACAAATTGGAATGCTCACGAAAGTAATTACTTTACTACGTATTGCTGAACTTGCAAGCGCATTGAATTGTTTCGCATACATTGTCAACTTCATTCGAAGCGGCTTGAAGGCGAACCATAAAAACTTCGTAATGGACATGTCGGTTGACGTTCCGTTCGTTTAGATCACAGCTGCGTAGTAAATCTTTGACTGCGTGGCAAAACAATGTCGTAAACGAGCTACAATACACACTTGAAATGGGACAACCTTTCTGGTACAATCGTTATTTTAATATTCATCGCAAGTTGAATGTTTAATTTCAGTGAAAATAAATCAAATTCGACTAAAATACTTTTTAATATATTAATAGTAAAATATTTACAATCTTAGTCTTCACGACTATTTATTAATTAGAGGGTCTTTTGATGGACTTATGAAAATTGGAGCGAAGCGCTCCTAACATGCTCTAAAGTTACACAGCGTCTTTCTATAATCCTTACGGTATTACGGATGAAAAGAAAGACGCTTTGCTAGATTAGAAATTCAAAAAGAGCACTACTTTTAGGGTTTTGTTGTCAATGTTTCGAAATGGTTTAAGATTTAATAACCATAGAGCACAAAAACCTCCTCACTCTGCTTGGACCCGAGGTAATATAAACTGTCACCTTAGTAACATGGGGCCATGTTTGGATGATTTTTTTATAATTGAAGACACTTTATTATGAATTAGTGCTGACGACTATAGTTGATCAATAATAAGTGCAATTTTTATTAAAAATAACTTATATCAGTAACTACCGAACTTTAAGTTCTCACGTAACCTACCGAACTACCTATAAGGTCATGAATTTGGTTTTTTGCCAGAAGAATAATAACAAAAACTTACTGCTTAATTTGCATAAGCAATTGGTCAAGTTTGAATAGGATTCGTGCCATCAGGGTTCAAGTTTGCACGCACAGGAAGGCTTTTTTGAATAACATTGCAAAATTCATCCTTGATATCTCGGGACTTAGGACTGACTGAGAGCATTTTGCATGACGATTGCACACGGTAGAAAGTGGACATTTTCTATGAAACTGCCTCTTTCGCACAGATATTCAGTATTATCATGTATGTCTGTGCCATAAATATCATAATACGAGTAATATTAGTCTAGTGCTCCTTCCCGAGAGACAGGCAATCAAGGAGCTTCAATACTTAAATAAACTGTTGTTTCAAGACTTTTAAAAAAGGTGTCGAAACTGAACGAAAAAATCTGGCCCGTAAATGTAGGGTTCCGTAGTTGCCCAGTACATTTTATAAGTTGGTCTACTAATACAGATCGCGCCAAACTTCTAGTCCCATACATTTGGAAGAACGGCCCATACATTGTCGTGTTTAGAGGGAACCAAAAGCTTGGCGCGACCTGTACTCGTAAACCTGTGAAGGCTACGTAGCTGTGATAGTTTTCCCTTGTTTTCTGTGAATTTTTGCACATTTCTATAAGCAACTGTGTAGCCGGCAGGGCGGGGGGGGGGGGGGGTACGCTTGACTCTAACAAAAGATAGCATTTTAAAGCTGCTTAATATTTCGCCAACGGAACCCTAAATCGAAACATAGTTTTCACAGACCCACAATGTTTTTAAACGACCTATCCAACGATATCCCACACAATGAGTAAAACAAGAAAAAAAAATTCATCCCCAATTTACGTTTAAGGGAGGAGAGGGTAATCTATGGGGAGGAGGTACCGTTAAAAACTATTTTTTTTCGTGATTTTATTTTACCCTTTTGTCAAAGTGATTAATATGTAATACCCATGCCAAATTGCAGCTTTCATAGTCTCTGAGTTAAGCCGCGGACAGACGGAAATGGCGAAACTATAAGGGTTCCTTGTCGGACTACGGAACCCCAAAAACATCGGATCACCAAAACAACGAGTTCGAAGAACACTAAAATAAGTCTTTGAATTCTAAACACCTAGTTTTCAGCGTGTTTACTTTAA
Organism: Ypsolopha scabrella; assembly: GCA_910592155.1. NCBI lineage: Eukaryota > Metazoa > Arthropoda > Insecta > Lepidoptera > Ypsolophidae > Ypsolopha > Ypsolopha scabrella. Next base: position 20,245,666 of record OU342976.1, read on the forward strand.
AATTTCCACATAATTTGTTAAAGTTTCACAGTTTTCAGTTTCACCGGGTGGTATTTCGCCGAAAGCGTGCGCCCGGCGAATTCCGATAAACCAAGAGCCGTTTACCTGTTAAATCGATATTATAAACAAGTTCGGAATAAAGGTTTTCGTGAAATCGGATACCATCTTGTTGACATTTGTCACGGAGGCTGTTACACACAATCTTGTGTCGATTTTGGGGCATTCGGGAGAGCGAAGCCTTCACTGAGAAAACTGGTAATCATTAAATTAAGTGAATTCACCCGAAATTATGATGATTCACGTAAAGTAGGGAGCATACGGACATCACAATAAAATACGATGAAACTACTGTTGCTGCTGCTAGCGTTATAATATGACGCACTGTCACTATGATTTTGTAGGAAGCAGACAGAATTATGCGCTCCGTCACCGCTTTTATGGTGACAGTAAGCATACCGTAGTGTTGCGGACCTCTTTTATGGAGAAGGCATGATGTAATGCTATTTTATAATGAAGGCAAAAAGACATTTTTCTCAGTGTTGGGCGGGCGGGCCTCGAGGAAACACTGGGCGGAAAATGATTTGAACTAAATAGCAGGGGCGTATATTTGTAAGCGCTTTGAAATTTTATCCTTATCTTATAAAAATATAAGTCAGTTTTTGAATTACTTAGTATTCCATCAAGAGACATTTTGTGTAATGTCTGTAGAATTAAATGAATTGAGCTCTTTGTCATGTATTGTAAATGCAACGTTAAGGCGTAGTAGGTCGAACGCACAACGAAAGAGATAAGCATATCTAGAAAAGCGCGCGTCTGAGCAGAGCGGTAAATCAAGAAGAGGGTGGATAATGCTGTTTTTCAAGGAATAAAATTTAATATAATTCACACAAGTGCGTTTTAAAAAAATCGCTGTGCCATCGTTTAGATAATAGGTTTACATGTTTGAAACAGTAATCATCGTTATTTTTACTTTATTAGTTTCGATAAGCAAGCTTGTTTTAAATGAAAAAATAGCCTTCACTTTGCATTTTTTCTCGATTGAGACAATTTTTCTCTATCGCGTTTTGCGCTGTAGTATCGTCTTGGAAAAGGCTTTGTTTATAACATGTATTTATTTCAGAACCATATCTATTGTAGTTTGGGAGTACTACTTGTTCAAAACTCCGTTTTTACTAAATGCGTCGTCTGAAACTGGCCTCCGAATAAAACGAGAAACGGCGTAACTTTTTATAAATTAAAAAAATTAGATTGTTCATTGAGAGAAGAAAGAGGTCGATTGGGAATCGTACTATCTTCCAAGTGATATACAGGGTGTAAATGCAAAGTCAAGAATCCCTTTAGGGTATGAAAGTATACACGATTCTGATGTCATTACGAGAAAAAAAAAATTACCTTGAATTTTCACCAAAAATAACATCATTTTTCTAAGCTATGGCTACGCAGCTCACCGGCCTCCCCACACACCTATTGCACCCCGCAACCCGCACCCCTCATCCGAGTGGCCAGCGACCAGTGGGGGTGTCCACGCGTTTAGTGTATTTTGAGTAAAGAAAATCGTCTTATTATGAGGTACTGTTCTTTATTTAGAGATCCCAGTATTTAAAATAATATCTTTACCGATCATACTAACAGACCCTTAAAGGATTCTTGCCTTTGCATTTACACCCGGTATAGTGCTTTATATGCTCGTAGGTGTCACGAGGAAAAAAAAGACAAATTATTTTAATTCCGTCGGTGTCTTCAAATCTTTACTATAACTGTAACACTAAAATGATATTTTGAGTAAAGTTGTTGCTTTAGAAAGTGAAAATTAAGATATAACAAATGACAGCGACTCGCGCGCGTTTTTCATTTTATTTTAACTAGTCTTTGCCTGCGTCTCCGCCCGCGATTATTCAATATTTGTCTCATTTTCGGCTTAGACGTTATTTTATAAACACTCCTTATAACCTATGTGTTGATCAGGGCCACGACGAAAATAAGAAAAATAAAACCGCATCCAAATCCGTTGAGTGGTTCTCGAGTTAAAAGCGTTTATTCAATCTCATCCCCGTCTTCGGTTTGGACGTTATTTTATGAACACCACTCATAGCCTATGTGTTGACCAGCGTCACTACGATGATAATAAAAAAAAACCGCATCCAAATCCGAGTGGTTCTCGAGTTAAAAGCGTTTACTAAATTTTTGACCCGTTTTCGGCTTGAGCGTTATTTTATGAACACCCCTTCTTGTAGCCTTTCTGTTGACCAGAGGCACTAGGATGATTGTCTTCCTTGACCAATGGACACGCAGGTAAGCTTCATCACGTGACCATCGCCTCGCTAAAACGACTCGTCCTGCGTGTCTATTGGTCAAACTTATTTACGAGAGACAATTTTTTTCTATTCGTGTCATCTATGATAGCTATACATAAGTAAATTCCACCAAAATTTGTAATGATTTGCCTCCTCCCCTGCATAAAAATATGTCAATAACTGCTTTTAAAAGGCAATATAAATGTTCTAGCTTGTGCCCGCGGCTCCGCCCGCGTGTTATTCGGTTTAACGACATGCTTTTTTCCGGGATAAAAATTAGCCTATGTGTTAATTTAGGGTATAAGCTATATCCATTCTAAATTTCATCCAAATCCGTTCAGCCGTTTCAGCGTGAAAGAGTTACAAACATACACACACACACACACACACCCCACACACGCACACCCACACAAACTTTCGCATTTATAATATTAGTGTGATATATAGTACGGAACCCTTCGTGAGAGAGTCCGACTCGCACTTGGCCGGTTTTTGTATCTATCTAGGATTTATATTTTGGTTTACTATTAATATGTATGAAATAACATAGCCTTGTCTTATTTCACCACAAACGATAAGGACCGCGCTAATTAGACACCTAATTTTTCAATGATATTGATCTATTTTACAGGAACCATGCATTTTTCCGGGATAAAAAGTAGCACATGTGTTAAGTTAGGTTATAAGCTATATCCTTTCTAAATTTCAATTAAATCCGTCCAGCTGTTTCAGCGTGAAAGAGTAACAAACATACACACACACACACACATACTTTCGCATTATAATATTAGTAGGATAGGATATAGGATAGTAGGATAGGATACTACTGCATTCACAAAAACTCAATATTTTTTTCTAGTTAACAGCAGTTCCTTTGCAATACAAAAATTAACATGTTGAAGTTGTTTTTTATATTTAATTTTTATCAGATTAGTTAATTTAATTTATTATTTTTGATTTCCTTGTATTACTGTGTGTTTTGTTAATGAATTCTTTCTGTTGTCCATTATTCTAAATTTATAATTGTACATTTTATTCATGTGTATGTACCTACCTGCAACTGAATGTAAGGTATAGTGTGAAACGGGTCAATCTGAAAATCAGCGCTGTAACGTTCATAACATTAAGTTGTTATATAATTTTTATAAGTATTATTTTTTGTTTTGTGCCAAATAAACAAATTTCTATTTCTGTTCTTCTATTTCTATTTCTAAGTATAGCCTACTATCTATATAATTTTTATTTAACCGAATAACCAAGTAACGCAATGTGAAATGGTAATTTGAAGTTGCACAGTTGACATTTTTTACACGGACCCTTACGGGTATGTATCAAAATACTCTAACAGGAGCTAAACATTAACAATTTATAAGTAAAACTAGTCGGGGAAAGCGACCGAGAACAGAACAGAGATTTTATTCAGTGCAGACGGTGCTACGTACATACCAACATATAATATGGTAGTCACATAAATACATATACACTCGCTTGTCTCGCAGAGGGGTAGGCAGAGATCACAGATCTCCATTTGATACGATCCTGACAAACCTCTTTCGCTTCTTCCATGTCTATCAATCAGATCATATAAGCTCGTATATTTACGTTTGACTTGACCCTTCTTAATCGTAAGTAGGTCACCAATTTGACCACCAGAAGCGTTCAAATCAAATCAAATCAAATCAAAATCAAAATATTTATTTTGTAAAATAGATACATAAAGTATACTTTCTACAAGTCAAAGTTAAATCTTTACAATAAATATCTTTAGAATAAAAATATATAAAAAAATAATATGTATATACTGGGAAATACATACAAAAAATATTTAGGTTGGGCTACAAAAATTTAATTATACACTTACATAAAATAGAGAAATCTAGAAATGTAGGTTCTGTTTTAGGGTTCCGTACCTCTAAATGAAAAAACGGAACCCTTATACGATCACTTTGTTGTCCGTCTGTCAAGACCCTTTTTCTCGGGCCCCGTTGGAGATATCAGGTTGAAACTAATACCTCCTACAGAAATCTACGGCCCCATGGTGCTGTCAAACGAAAATAAGTTATTGCGCTTTACGTAATCAATTTCATACAAATCAGCTCACCATGAAATCATAGTTGGCTGTTTATAGCACACGTCTGGGATAAAATCTGAAAATTACCGATATTTAGTTATGCAAGAAGAAAAAACTGACTGAAAAAAATTGAATCAAGACCGATGAAAATCTACTCTCTAGCACTAACTTAACAAAATTTATTCGACTAAGGTATACTAATTTTTCCACATTATAAAAAATAACACTTCATGAGAGTGTGTGTTATTCTACAGCACGATTATCTAGAAAAAAATAAATAAAAAGAATAATAATTTTACGCAAATAAATAAATATGAAAAAATAAAATATTAAAAAAAAGTCAAAATTGTAGTACTTACGTAAAGTTACCAAAAACATATGAACAAATTTAAGGAGAAATAGGCCACACTAACATTTTGTTTGAATTTAATCATATGAAAATGTTCGTTCTGTGTGGCCAGTACCATTTATTTATTTCTGTCACTACATCTTCTTTTCGAGGGCAAAGAGCCCTTATATCGATTACCCACAATATATTAATAATTCAATCATTCAAACCAACCAAACATTTTCAGAATTAACCCATATGATATTTCATATATTATACAGGTATATAATTTTTTATTTTCCATTATCTAACATATTTACTTAAATTTTCAGGTAAGATCTGCAATACCACTGTAGTAAGTAACCAATCCCCTACAGGCTACAGGGCGGGCTGGGTACCCTACAGGGGTGAACAAGAGGGTCACCCCACTGCCCCCCCCCCTCTCATAGCTCCCTCCGCACGTAACGACCAAGAAATGAATAACAAAATCACTTGCAAATAAGTATATCTCGGGTTTTGGAGGTAGCTAAGATTAGTGGGTTAGATAGAGGTTGGTTCTTGTCTGTTTAAAATATGGTCATTATTTCACGCAAGATTGCACTGTAAAAATTTTTTGCTGCATAACTGGCCTTTCCTTTTTGCACCAATGTTTACGATTCGAAAACTATATCGAGAAAAAGCTTTCCTTAACGGTTTTTAATAGACAGATTTTAAAATAAGCGCATACAAACTTTACTTAATAAATAAAAGCGGTGTCTTTAATTTTATAGGCAAATTTCTTGATGACATACTAAAGTTTGACAAGGATCCGACCATTCAACCTAATGTGATGGATGACATCACTTAATTGAGATTGTAAATAAAATGTATTATTGTGCTTTCTTGACACTAGAGCAAGACTTGATTTTTATACACAAACTGAATGTTGATTCGTTGAAGTAGGAAGATATATTAGTGTATTTATCAACTTCTACATCATTTCAATGGTAATCGTGAACACAAAGGCCGTATTCACAACATTTTCTGAGCAAGACCGCTCCGAAATCAACCTAATTCACTAAGCTGTTTCTACGAGTATCTCGCGTTCGATATAGGAAAGGGTCGAAAAACATAATTAATCGACCAGCTTCTGTCACTAAGATCTCCCCTAAAGCGAAAACTCGAGGAAGGGCGCCGAAATCTGCCCCTTAATTTGCGAGTCTAAATACGCCCCTGTACAAATTCGAACCCTATTCTACAGATGGCAGAGAAGAATTTCGTTTGAAAGGGAGGTTGGAAAACATAACGTTAAGGGTAGTTTCTCAAATAAATGTAAGGGATAGTAGTTATGAGCCATTGACAATCGAATTAAGGCTTATTGTATTGTATTGATTTTATAAGACTCGCTTTATTGCTTTACCTTAATTTTGTCTGCACTCTGACTGATTTAAGTATTCACAGACGTATAATTAATACAGTAGCAGACCTAACATTAATAATAAACGCATGGAGTCGACGCCTGGCAATTTTAGCTCCATGAACTTCGGGCTCTTTTAAATTTAAATATTGCTTGTTTCCAAACAAAATATATACTATAGATTAATTGAGGAATTAACGAATATTTTCCAAGCATAATCCAGTCAAAACAACCCATTTTTATACGTTTCTTCGTACCATGAAGCCTAAATGTAGCTTATTTTTTGTATAGAAACTTGCCACGCTATTTAATCCTTATGTTTGGTCTGCTACTTAGTAATAATTATTATATGTCTGTGTAAGTATTAGATCTTTTTGACAAAGTCTGATGTATTGAGGCTTTAAACATAGTGATTTAGACGTATTTTTACTTAAATGCTTTATAGTTTTTTTTAAATAAAATATCTCAATACACTATAAAATGAAACATCGTAGTATTACATATTACATAACTATTTATTTGTGATAAAGACATTTTATTTCAATCCGAAGAAATTAAGTAATAATAACAGTTGTATTGTATGGTCAAGGGCTTGATAAAACCGTAGCATATACACGTCCAACATCATGATAAAGGCTTTATTACTATCTCAGTAAGGTACATAATGCGATGCAAGTACCAAGCTGTATAGTATAACCACATCAGTTATCGGTTTCGATAAGATAAGAAGTCGCTCGCCTGCGGTTGTTAAATAAAACATCAGCGTCGATAAAATTATCGAGATCGTTTTTTACAAATGCTTGTTTTTTCATTTTTAACTGACGACAATACAACGAGGTTTATTTAATATTATTGCGGCTATATTATGCACTCGTATGTTTTAAATTTGCTCTCGTTATTGTTAATTGCGAAAAAACCGAATGGATTGTTTTTTACCCCTTTTAAACTTGTATTAAGAGCCTGGTCCGCGACGACGACAACTTTGATCAAAAACAATATGTTAAATATTTTTCTGGCCTTTATCGCGATGTTTTTGGAAGAACTAGGGACATACACCACTTCATATTGGCCGTCTTAATAAAGGCCTAGAATTTATTTGATTGAATTGTTTCTCTTTTGCGAGTTATTTTATTACTTACGAGCCCGCTCCGAATCGTTACTCATACTATCAAAATAACGCGCAAAGAATGAAGAAAAATAAAATAAAATAAATTTTAGGTCTTCATTTAGATGCCCAATATGGACTGGTGTATGTCCCTGTTTCTCACAAAAACATTGGGGCAATGACAAGAAAAATTATTAAAATAATGCTTCGCATCAAACAGACGGAAAATACGGACTGGCCTCTTAAGGCCTTATCCCTGGTGCACGATAATCTAACTGAGCGATTTTGAACTTTAGTTTGTTGTCAGAAAGTCTACATTAGAATGCTCGCTTCGCGCGCTGGCGGCACGCAAAATCAGTGAATTTTAGTGGTTTTTCTGGATTTTACGAAAAAGTATTTGATGTAGGAGTTTTTCCACCTGACATCGGAAAACAAACCATGTTTTATTGTTATAGCGGTAATTTCAGACATAAAACTCAAGCCGTTTAGACAGAAAATGAAATATTATCTTAAAAAGGCATCATTTTCAAAAATAAAATCTATCGAGCGAAATATGTCCAATTAGGTAACCGACCTGACAACGGAAAGACAAAAGTATGAAAAAACACGTGTCCAAGTTTTATATTGATCAGATAAGTAGTTGACTCAGCATATTAAAACAAAAACCGTTGAAAGACCCAATACAAGCCCTTAACACAAAAATTCTTTCAGTCTTTGTTGTCATATTTTTATGATATAAGTATCTCACTTTTATAAAAAAAATAAAATGAATTTAAGGGTCAATATCATGTTTTGGTTTACAGTTTATAGCAAAATCCCTGAGAAAGCAGCTGGGAAAAAAAATATCTTGTACAAAAATCATCGTTAAGTCTTGGAAAATATCTCCTCGTATTTCCGGTCTTAATAAAAAAGCTACTAAGCAAATTATATATAAATATCAAAGTAAAATATTCGAGGTCGATGTTATGACTTCATCAAAGAAAACATTTTCTACGAGTAGCTCTTCTAGAAAACCATATGTGTGAAAAATATCACAATGAAGCAATGTAAAATATTACTTCTACAAGATCCACAGTATTTATTTGTCCGTCAATCAAGCCTATTATTTATTTGAAAATTGTCAGGTAGCTACGATTTTGAAGCACTAAAAATATACAATTGTTTCTTCAACTACAAAATAATTAATAGTGGTAGTTTTCTTAATTTTGCAAAAAGACAATTTGATTTTGTTATGAAAAAGAAATTTAATACCCTAACTTTCCTTTTATACAGTTTTCTCTCGAACGTAACTAGGCAATTCCCAGGCACTTTCCTCAATACATCTCGTAGGTTTTTAGGGTTCTCACACGAAAGCAAACCCTTATGTTCTCCGTCTCTAGCATTACTCAAAGAAGCGCGGCTGTTGAGTCCGATGACGTATAAATTTAACTAGAGAGCAGAAAAAAATCAAGATAACTTTTTGAAAATGTATGTTTTCAGTTCAGATATTCAGGCAGAAAACATCTAGCTACTTTGACGGAATTTATACATTCTATGTATACGACGTACACTCCACAGAATTATATTTCAGAATAACTAGCTGTCGACCTTCGAGAAAAATCGAGGAAATTCGCAACGATATCGCCGAGACAGAAGTAATTTCCTAGCAACGCTTGTCGTTCACTTTTCTCCTTTGTACTCGTACCTACAGGTTGGCAATGCTAATTTGTCTATAGAACTGTTTAATCGAACAAGAAAACTTTTTCAAGTAATTTGTGTTGAATAAAGTTTACCGGTGTACCATTAGTTCGCCAATTACCGCTTATGTAATGGTAACATTTTCGACAGGTCGGAAATGCTTTCCCGCCAAACCGACAAACGCTGATAATGGCCACTAAGAACTAGTTCTACCTTATTATATCGATCTCGTTTTTAGAACGTAATAAATAAAGTTTAGATTTTCTTATATCTTATAAAAAAACACTGGCCAGTAAGACTTTGGGAGCGCGAACCTTGTAGTTGTTGTACGAAGAGTCATTAAACCTGCCAGTAGATATGGCTGTATAACGGTTCGTCGCACGCAGTACTGCTCGCTGCACCCCCCCACACCATCTCACCCGTAAAAGTAGCTGTTCTTGCCATGCGAAAATACTCATTACGATAAGGACTTCGCGCTGGCCAGCTGTCAGATTTTGTGAGAAAATTATTGTTCTTTTTTTGAACAAGAGAAGGAATAGTTGGATGAAGTCATATTATTCAACTTTGTTATTCAAGGTCATATTCGAAGAGTGTTTACTTTAAATACGATTTTGCTGAGTCAGTCAACCTTTCATTTCTATGACACACAAATTTTGTATTAGCTAAGTATGCTTTGTCAAAATAATCATGGTGGCGGCCATGGCAAGGTTATTTTATTGTATTCAGTTATTTGCGTGAAGTTTCTTTACTCATCACATGCAGAGGCAGTTGATGATATCGGTAATTGTGCGGTTATTCCTGTAGCGTTGAAAACCCCAACTAATAAAAAAGAATACAATAGTGCGATCACAAAACTAGTGGCCAAGCAAGGTATGAGATTACCCACGCTTGAACGCACTCTAGAGAAAGCGTACCTACCTTTTCTGTGTTGCAATATACGGTAACTTGCGCACATGTAGCGTTCGTTGCTGACCCTATGGTAGAATAGCCTGTTTGTTTCTTTAATTCTAAAAAGCGTACTTATTTTCATTTGAAAAATACCATACATAAAAAAATACCCTGACTGATTGATCTATATTATATACACCTAGACCAAACGGCTGAACCTAGGAACGTGAGATTTGAGCTGTATGTTTCTCGTGTAACGTAGACATCCGCTAAGAAGATATTTTACTCTCACGGGCAAGCAACGCCGCCGTGGGGCACCCGCTAGTGAGTTAATAATCGCATTATGTAAACTAATTATATAATTTGACCTAGAATTTGATTCAAACAATATAGGCTATATTATAGTATACTATGAAAGCTTTAATTTTGACAAGGTACAAACGAATATGATCAAATACTTAATTTTAAAAAAAACAAGTAAAGACAACTTTTTTTGGTTTTGTCTCCTAGTTTCTTTGAATCAAAGTTTTACTTTATACAATTGTTATAAAATAAAGATCCCTTTTACATTAACAGCTTTTAATCGATTCTATTTTTTTTTCTATTAAGTGACCCGTTATACTGCTTCATTCATTATAATTAAAAAAAGGAACTTCTACATGTAAAAATAATTTAAATATCTAAAATATAAAAAGTTTCGACCTCTGAGATCAATCTTATTATTATTTACATACTTTTTGTCGTTATAAATTTACATTCATAACGTCACATGTTGTTACAGTAATATTATGTTATGGCAACACCACACGTGTTGGGTCGTACGCATTAAGGGCACTTTTACCTGACATACCATTGTCTGGTACATTGCTACGACGACGGCTGATCACTGGCAAGCGGCCATTTTTGTTTTTCCCGCGGAAAATCATTATGTATGACATTGTTTAACTCAGCGATTACGGGGGCATCAACTTCATTGTCTGGTTGTTCCACCGTACGATGCTTATGTGAATCTCGTGATTTTTACTAAGTTTTCTAATCGTAACTACAAGGATATAATATATGTTATCGATTCGACATACACAGTAAATAATACGAAAAATCCTTTAGGCCTTTGTTTAATAAAGCAGGGGCTCTAATAATATCGAAATGGACCAAAACTATCCCAATTGAAAGCTATGCATGCTCCACTTCGAGTAACCGCATCGAATTTAAAAATAGAACCGCGGTGTGTAAGTACAAGCATACCCGAACCTCAGCTGAATGGAATCCGAACGCTATGCTCGGCTCCTCAAAGAGATTGCGGTATATTCTCTTCGACACAGAAATTCGAATTTTAAACAGAATGCTCGATTTGCGCGCGTAATCATGGAACGGGTTTCTTGCATTTATTCTTTATTATTTAAAATCTTTCGATGAACGAGAAATACATCTCGTCTCTCGGCATCTGGACCTATGCGAAGGGTACCGGATCCAGTAAAGTGAATTCCTGACAAAATCTCTGATAATTCAAGTAACTTTCTGTAACTTTCCCCATTGATACAACAAAAAGTAGATACGTTATGTTCTTATATCGTCAACAGAAAAATGGAGCAGAGATAGAGCGATTAGCTTCGACAGTGGCACTATATATTGGGCCTATATTTGCAGTGCCGTGCGCGAAAAGCGGGGTACTGTATCTTCCTTTTGTTTTATCTAAGAACTTTCCTTACGTTTTATGTCAATGCGAACGCGGCGCAATTTTGAACTGTTTTTGTTACAAAAACAACGTAACTTTAATACATAAATATATTTTAAGTCTCATAAATGCATTTTTTGCCTGATTTCGGGAAAGGAAATCATGTAATCTGGTAACCCTACCGGCAAGGAGGTAATATTATTTTGATATTTTTTAGATGTTTCCATGGAACGGATAGGGTAGGGCCTAATAGTATAATGCAAAAATGAATAGACAATGACGTCACATGAAGAACCTTGATGTTGCCAGGTTTTCGAAAACGTGATATACGTATACGTTATCAATACGAATCGTTCATGGCATACGAGTAGCCTTGTGTTACTGACCTTAACCGCATTGCCAAGTTTCGAGCGATCAAAAAATAATTAACTTTGTGTTGTATCGATAGTTTTACGAACATTTCGTTTTGCAACACTATTTGATAACCAAGTTAAATCCTTAAAAATCAAAATATTTATTTTTGTAAAATAGATGCATAAAGTATACTTTCTACAAGTCTACAAGTCTTTAGAATATATAAAAATATATAATAATACGGGAAATAAAATATACACCTGCATAAAATAGAAGAATCTAGGAATAAAAATATTATATATACATAATGCAATGAACAAATAAGTTCATAAATAAAAACGGGAAATACATACAAAAAATATTAAGGTTTGGCTACTAAAATGTAATAAAGTTATACACCTGCATAAAATAGAGAAATATAATATTATAGTTAATGCCTAACCATCCGCACCATTCGATTAGTATTGCTAAGAAGAACGGCAAGAAACTTAGCAAACATTCCTTTTTTCAAAATAAAACACATGATACAAAATCATTATACATACCTACTCAAGTAAAGGCATAAAAAAATATATTATTAAATATTATTTGTTGATTTAACTACTTCTTTGTCAAGTCTTTTTCGTAAGAACTGTTTCTCTAATTCGTTAACCTCAGCTTAATAGAATTAACCCAACTAAAGGTTTCGAAACTCGTATCAAAGTACATAGGGACACTTCAACAAACTTAATTCTTGAATAAAAATCGCTTTTATTGCTTCTGCTTAAGGTACATTTTTCAAAAGACACTAGTGTAGATACGTTCAGTTAGTCTATTATGCTATACGTCTGGTTGTTGCAAGTTCTCTGTCATCCATCATTTTGTGACACTAACTGCGGCCCACCACGTAACTGAGTCGTATGTTTAACTCAAAGTAATGTTTTAGGTTTTTACTTTATTTTTTAACCTTATTTAGAGGACATTGTCATGAATTAAAGTCACGTGTGCCGTGCCTCCATACCCTTAAATAACGGTAACCCGTTGGATCGCGCAGCTCATAACCTATATTATACTGGCAATACTGGTGAACTCAGAAAATTTAACTACATGGTCACACTGATAAACTTTTATTTTATGATGGCTCAAAAGGACACCGAATCCAGGGCCGTACAACACATAAAAAAAAAAAATATTGTATGATTTGCTAATAAATCAAAACATTTTTCGCTTTTCCATAGAAAATAACGTGTAGGTATTAAAAAAATATGTAAGGTGTCTTTGGACAAAATAGCCAAACATACTGGAGATTCAGTAAGTGATCGGGACTAACAGGGTTATTGAACATTGTTGTGATGAAAACACTTTTACTTTTCCACTACACTACCCAACCGGTTTCACTATTTAAGCATCGTCAGGGGCTTTTTAATTAACTAATATACATAATTTTTTTTTTAAACAATGTTTCTGTTGCTGGATGTCCGTGCAATAAACGATATAAACAACTTGCGGGTAGATTGAATACGCATGACAGACAAACCTAAGATTTAATGTTTACTGAAAGGGTTATTGAACCTTGGTCCTGACCACTTATTGAGTCTCAAGTATGAATTTGGCTCTATCAACCAATGTCACATTATATGGGGAAGTGAATTTGAAAATCAATTCTCCGGATTTGCAATATTTTGTAACAAGCTAAAAGTTGGATTTTGGGCGTTATCATTATTTCTTATGATTTGGTTAATAAATATTACAAATCTGGAGAATAGACCCTTAACAAGTTTTTTTTTGGAGTAGTTTAGTACTATGAACAGAGCAGGGGAGGGGTTACATTTTCTGATCACGTAATTAACCTCCTTACATCCAGTAAATGTAGAAAAAAAAAGAAGCAAAGGAACCACGCCAAAGTGCCAGAGTCAAGTTACGTTCCAATTCCCAAGTGTTCACCGTATACACACGGAATAATCGGCATGCGATATTGATGTAACTACGATGTTACGTTAGAAAAAAACTCGCCGAAGCGGGGAAAGTGACGCGCCTCAAGACGGCCGCCGTGAAAGGTACTTTTTAAAGAACCACCAATTTAAGAAAGTCCCTCCCTCCCCCGACGCTTCTTGATAAAATCGTCGATGTGGAGGAAATCGGATGCAGTATCAGAGGTCTTGTTTAACTAGTTATATTAACTTACGACACCACGAAACGTTCGGAATTTGAACTACTTTCGCATAATCTGTCTCTTTTGAGCATCCCGGATTGCTGGGTTTCGATTTTTGTGTATTCTTTTCATCGTCTGATAATTTAATGGTTTATAGCGTCTTCCTGATGAATTTTTGAATTTAACGAGAGGTCAGATGTAGTTTTGTAGTCTCTGTCTACCATTTTGGGAGACAGGCGTGAGTTGGTATACGTTATTTTATTTTTGAACAGATTTCGAAAACATATAAAAATAAACACAGGATCTTGCTAAGTTTATTGTCCTTCTTCTTAGCAAGACTAATCGAATGGGCGAATAATATACCTAGCTAATTTTACTATTGATTTTGTTGTATTTATTTCATTCATTTATTTATGCAAGTGTAGTGTATTATTTTACTTTATTTAAGCAAGGATAACAATTGTTTTTTATTGTATTTCCCCGGATTAAATTTTTTTTTTTTTTTACCTTAGACTGAATATGTAATAGGTGTAAATGTATTATGTACCTATATTACACAATAAATGATTTAATTTGATTATACCTCATCTAAAATTGACCCCTGCGGCATGGTGCCCAGAACGCTCGCCACATTTCCTCTTTGAATGGCCAAACTTATACGTTGGCCGAGGAATGCGCCAGCCCTCTGGTCACCCGATGTTTTCACTAAATGAATTTTAAATTTGGCAATCATTAAAAATAAATAAATCATATTCCTTAACTAAAAAAGAAGCTAAGTCGGATATATTATACTCATACCTATTTATGTTATAATTCTCAATGACACAGTGACTTCAGAGACCTACCTACCCATCAAACAGACGCCTCATGTTATAATAAGGCATAAACCCCAAAGTTTATAGTCTGGTCAGTTGAAAGGACTCTAATTACGAAAGGATTAAGGTTCAAAACAGCCAATGTCAACTGAAACAATAAGTTTGCTAGATTTGTATTTTTTGTTCAGTGTCAATCAGGTAACGTTTTAGAGAAATGAGTGAATTGCTCGTTTAATAATGAGCGGCCGGCGACTACGTTACCTGATTTGTTTTCAGAAATATCATTATGTTCTTAAACATTCCTTTCTTCTGTTTGTAAAAACAAAATTACTGGATTTCTTAGTTTCGTCAAAAAACCGTTTGTCTTTAAATGACTCAAAAATGTAGCTTTAGATAAAATCCAGAAAAAAATAACTATCTATTGACAAGAAAACAAATCAACAGAAAAACAATCTAGTAAAGACTACACCGGATTAAATGAAACCCCATACTCCACGGAGCATATTGAACAAGTTTTACATAAGACAAAGAAAATTACAGTAAAATGCGGTATTATTTCGACCCCTCAGTGAGTCCTCATCAGGCGAATGGAAAATATAATATGACATATATACAAAACGAAAAAACACTGATATCTATTGACAGAAAGAATCATGAACTTTTTTTGGAAAGGAGTTGATTTTGTTACTACTTGTCGTTGTTGTGCACTCCGTGAAATTTTATTCATAATATACTAATATACATAAAAACATAAACGCGAAGGTAAAATAAAATAGTCAAGTGCGAGGGTTCCGTAGCATTCAAATAAGTAATTAGACATAAGGCGCTATGTAAAAAATATACGGATGCTTTGTTACTGTGTATTTCATAAAGGAAAATTGTAATGAGTTTTTGGTATATACATTGTGACTATATAATCTAGGGTTTTGATTTTGGAAAGCACGTTTGGATAAATTTTCCTCGATAGAAATAATTAATGAAATAAGGTCTTCAAACGCACTTTTTCTCCTCGTTTGCGAATAGGGATCATGTACAGAATTCAAACATATTTTATAAGATGTGTTTGAACAATATCTAGATATTTGATTTTGAAAATTTTGCTAGGTACTTATTTATTTTTCTTTAATAAACTAATTTAAAAAACTAAATTATTCTACGAAATAAACTTAACTAAACTAAAACTACTTTTTATAAAATTAAAAAACTTACTTTTTTCTTTTTTGCGCTGAATCCGCCCCTCTCGCACTGCGCGTTTTTTCGCTTGGAGTGAGAGTGACAAAAATAAAATTTACATAGCCACTTAAATGACTCGAACGAATAGTACAAATTTATTATTGCTATTAATCGTTAACTTGTAAAGCCTACTTAGCTGTGATAATTTTCCTTTTAATTTCGTTATATATGCCACTGCCGTGAATTTCTTAACATCCCCAAAAACAATCGTTTAGCTTACATAGGGGGGAATCCCTGAATTGAAAAAAAAAAAATGTTTTCACACATTTTGGAGGTGCCATCCTGTCCGGCAAAGTTGTTAAGGCCAGAAGGTCAACAGCATAGTAAGGCACTCACAAAAAAAAATGTTTTCACACACCCGCAACATTTTTTGAACGACCTATCCATCGATACACCACGCCGTGTGATAGACACGTAGATTATCCCCGCTTTACGTGCACGAAAGTTACCCTAAACGATTTTTTTTACAATATTTTATTTTATCACTTTGACGGCGTTATTAATATGTATAATCATACCAAATTACAGCTTTCTAGTACTTAGAGTCTCTGATAAATTATACACAGATTCTTGTACTTTTTATTCCACATATATTTATTTTGTCGCCGACATGATGGCCGTTGGGGCCGAAAGGCTTTAGAATGGAGACCACGTACAGCAAAGCGTAGTGTAGGACGACCTCGTGCCCGCTGGACCGACGACCTGAAAGACGTTGCTGGGGGCGGCTGGATGAGGAGGACGGAAGACCGACATGAGTGGCGAAATTTGGGAAAGGCCTATGTCCAGCAGTGGACGAACAGGGACTGATGGGTGGATGGATGGATTTATTTTTATTCTAACTTAGGCTACCGGTTTCGTATTACACATCATAGGGCCAACAAATTATTAATTTAATAACTATTTAAAACTAATATAAATAATAAACAAATAAAGAAAACATTTTGCTAAAAATTTGTAATAATTTGTTGGCCCGATCATGTGTAATACGAAACCGGTAGCCTAAGTAAGAATAAAAATAAATATAATGTGGAATAAACAGTACAAGAATTTGTGTATAATTGATTGAAGACGATATTCCACCAAGAACCATCAATCGGATCCATCCAATATTAGAGTCTCTGAGCTAAGCCCAGGACAGATAGACGGACATACCACGCGAAACTATTAGGGTTCCTTATTGACTATAGAACCCTTAAAATGGGCTTGCTCACACGAAATTTACAGAAGGCTGTTAAAGTTACTATGGAGAGGAGAACAATGTTGCTCTATGCGCGGGACGTTTTTATGGAATGCTGTGCAGTATAATCAGTAAAATTCTATTTATACTCGGTTTTTTACGAGTACGAAACGATTATGATAAGCACTAGCAGTAGGCCATGATCATGCCCTACCAGGTTTAGGCCTCGATACTCAATAGCGACTGCGTAAAGTATTTATATGAGAAATTGTGCAGCGCCCCTAGCGGTCTACGAGAGGAACCAGAATTTCTAATACGAAATGTTTGACGCAGTCGCTTTCTAGATCCAAACTCATGGTAGCCCTACTGATCCCTATTGCGTAGCAAGCGTTGGTGTAGACCCGCTACGCCGTAGCACGGTCGCACAAAACATACAAAAAATGCGGCAACATCTCTAAAAAAACCATTAATTACTGTTAGTGTTATCTAATAAATTTAGGTGGAATCTCAATGGATAAAACTGTGTCTTTGATTAAGGAAAACAAGTTGTCAGGTCAAATTGCTTCCCCAGGAAAGAAAGAAATTACAATTTCCAATAACGATTTACACAGCGAATTCTCGCAAATCTTCAAAATTAATACCAATCCTATCAGGATCTTAATTAGAATTTATACACTTCTCATACCTACATTAATACTTAATAACCGTAATATTTATGTAACATTTACAGGTTACTTTGGACTTATGTATTTCTGGTAAATAAAGATTTATTATCTTATTATTTAAATCGTCTTATAAACACACATTGCATTAATTTATGGAGCCAAGTTAATATTGAAGACTCGGTAAGTAGTCGGTATCGAGGGATGATCCTGTTTTGAGGATTTAAAAGTTATTTTTTTCCTGTTCTCTGCAAACGCAAGCTCAGCCCCGAATCAATAAATACAGGGATAGTCAAAATATCATTCTTAGAATTTCGCTAAGAATGTTGTTGATCCGTAATACTGTTCACTTAGCAAGCCTACAGTATGAATTTGGCTGCTTTGTATAGAACCTTCTACCATGTATAGAAAGTATAGAAACGTACAAAGCTCATACATTTTGGTGCAATTTCCGGCACCGACTGCCCAAGTCGGTCACTAACCTCAAAAGGTTACCGCTAAATAAAGTTTTATTTCTGAGACCACCTTTATCCTTTTTCGCATTGCAATTAACACAATAGACCTAATTACGTTACACCATTTTTATTACTTCGTTATAATTTATCATCAAAATTGTACCGACAATAACACTCGTATCTTAAATCATGTCCCTATTACCGTGAAACAAAATCACCTGCCTTCCTCACCCCTCCATCTGAAAACCCTCCCCGGTTCACCCCAAGCTTCCTTCGCGATATCAAACTAAACTTATCCGCCATTCCATACAAAACAAACTCGACCTGTCGGCCAACAGATCTGGCTTCAGCGTAACGGACAAAGAAACCAGATTGAAATCACCAGACAAGTCGACCAACCAGTCACTTGGAAGTCGCTTGCGTTGCGTCACAAATCCGATGATCGGTCGAGCTCTTCTTTTGTACGTACCAGTTTCATTTACGGCGTTCAAGAGAAGATAATAGATGCTGTTAAATTTTGCTAAAATGCCGCCCTTTTTGGATCCGTCTGATGATGGCTTGTCTGTCATTCAACAAGAATTAAAATATAATTGATAACTCCAGCAGGATTTATTCTGCGAAATTGGTTGAGTTTGAGATATTGCTTGTAAATGTCTAGAGTCTAGACCTTAAATTAATTAGTAAAGCCGATTCTAAAGGCTTTAGTTTTAGTGCTGTCAAAACTAATTTTTTTTCATTCCAAAATAGGTCTTTAGTATTATCAACAGAAGCTTTGGAAAAAATTAAGTTTTGACAACACTAAAACTAAAATTAAAGCTTTCAGAATCGGCTTTATTAAATACATATTCGGTTAAAATAAGGATTATTGAATGATTGTTAAATAAATAGAATAGTTTGATTGATTAGATTAAATAATAAATATTATTCGTATGAACAATTTACTTGAGATTTTTTTCAAATTAGTATTTTCGAAGTCACTTACTTATTTATAAAATTATTTGCTTGAACTGTATAAACATTTCTGTTTGGAGTTGCTTGTTTAAGGGGCTCCACAATGCGAAAATTCAATCCTGCTCTAATCAACTGCCGCGCATACTAAACGTTAGTTATATGGAAATTGGGCATACATAAGGAAAATAACTAAAAAAAATCATGTGATAAAAACTTTTTTTTTGTAAGTATAATATGTTTGAGTGTTGGTTTCTTTATTAACGGTTTTTAAATATTGGAACTGAACCGCTTTTTTCGTGAAATTCATACTTAAAAAAATTTAGTTGTAAAATAAAGAGTTTACAGAGTTTAATTTAATTATTGAGTTATTATTATTAGTCTTGAGTCAAAAACACTACATTTATTTAGATTATACAATCTACATAGACTGAACTGAATCCGATACAAAAGAACAGAAGCAAAACTGAAGTTTAGCATTGCATATTGTTATTAAATAAACAAATACCACATAGTGTATAAATACCACAATACCTCCTGAAAAAGTTATCTTCGGCATGGAGTTCAGTCATACAGAAATTTAAACCTCGCGATTTATCTTCAAATATTTGCCTCGATACTGTTAGTGTTGTGTGTCGTGTGTGACGAAAGAAACAATTAATTAACAAAAGACAAAGTGCGGGTAGGAAAAAGAAAAATAATGTGCTACCTACCGCCGGCTCGCCAAGGACATTTTTGCTGCTACTCTCGTCAGTTAGCTTGTGACCACGACAGCCTACAGAGGCGTCGAAACGTCAAGCACATATCTATTAAGGTATTTTGTTAGTTATCGCGAGTAAGACCCCAATACAACGTTAATAACATTATAAATAGTTGGTAAAAAGGCGTAAGACACCGGATAGCGGGTAGTTCTGAATTTATATATGTATGTATCTACTCTATTGAGTATATTTACTTATAACAGTTCGGAACTCGACAGACAAACAAAAATGGCAGTTCTCGCTTCAGTGCTAACCAATATCATTTAAAATTTTGAAAATAGTATGTTCAGGCACGACATTTTAACTTCAATACACAATAGGTAGTATTCTTTATTGCACGCTAAAAAATAGAAATAAAGAAACAGTCTTACAATAGGTAGCAGGGTAAAATTTGCGGTCGTATCACTAAAAGTGATCTCTTCCAGACAACGTTTGGATGGAAGAATTCCTGTACTACTTTATTATTAGGATAAAAATAATAAAATTTCTTTATTGTGCAAAACTTACATATTAATTACATCAGTGGATGAGTACCTGTGCCAGGATACCCCGCTCTTCCATATAATAGGTGCTCTTCGTGTGTAACAAAACAAAAATTATATATATTTTATACCGGGTGTAAAAGCAAAGAATCCTTTAAGGGTGTGTTAATATGATCGGTGAAGGTATTTTTTTAAATACTGGGATCTCTAAATAAAGTACCAGTACCTAATAATAAGACGATTTTCTTTACTCTAAATACACAAATCGCGTGGACACCCTCACTGGTCGCTGGCCACTCGGATGAGGGGTGCGGGTTGCGGGGTGCAATTAGGTGCGTGGGGAGGCCGGTGAGCTGCGTAGAAATAGCTCAGAAAAATGATGGAATTTTTGGTGAAAATTCAAGATATATATTTTTTTCTCGTAATGACATCAGAATCGTGTATACTTTCATACCCTAAAGGGATTCTTGACTTTGCATTTACATCCTGTATATAAGTTACTGTTAAGATTCTACACCTTTGATACTAATAAACAAAAACAGTAATAAAAAAACTTAGGTTTAAGTAGGTTTAGGTTGTGAGGGGGATAGGTTTGGTGCGTGTTTACAACTATAGGTACAGGGATAGCTTTATTAAACATAATTCCATTAGTACTTTTTATGCATAAATAATGTGATAAATAAAATTTAGATAAATAGTTAATATATAATTATTACTCAATTATTTATTAAACAATACATAATAAAATAAAATAAATTTACAATTAAATAAATAATAATAATAATCCCGTTAATATTTGAATATATACCAAATAATATAAATAAAGATAGACGAGGATACGTGCGTCTGTAAATTATATAGATTGATATTTATATTATTATAATAATCATATTTTGTACAAGTGCGACAAAGCTCTCTTGGCGCCTGCATTGGTCGTGGCTAAAATTTGAACTAACGCCACTACTAATAAAAATGTAACCCTTATTTCACAACTGCGCCCTCCTGTCAATGTCAACCAAGCGTCAAAAGAGCTTTAAAGTAAACGTCTGTATTTTATTTTAAAAGGTTTTTACATAAATGCAATGACTTCAAATATTACTAGTTCTTATTTTCATGTCCATAAGGTGTTAGAAGATGGCTCTCGAATGCACTGAAAGCTTTCTATCAGAATAATCGGAAGTAGCTTAGACCGGGACAGAGCCCCTTTACTCTGCAGGACACAATCTAGGGTAATTGAGACCAAGTCTGTCCAGAGCGTACGGGTTCCGTCTATGTTGGTGTGATCGGCAGTAACATGCGCTTAATTTGACATTTCACAGAGAAGTCCCCATAAAGCTATTATATACAGTCAACAAAACAGATTAGTAACCAAGCCCAACGCAAACACTTTGATCCTAAGACGCACACACGCATATTTATTTTTTTACATTTTTGTAATTTTTAGGTCGAGTCAATAACCCCGTTATTATTATTTTCAGTCAAAAATCATTTGCATTTATGGTTTTATGCGTCCGAAAGGATTTAAATGTTGGCATTTTTAAGCTTAGTCTTTAAATAACCATCCCTGTTATTTTTATTTCTGTCCAATAATCATCTTAAAAATATTTTAAATGTCGGCATTTTTATAAGTCAATAATATGTTTCTCCAATTTTTTTTCTTGTGAATACTTATTTTATAGTATCTATAACTATGTTATAACTAGTAACTTTTATACCTAGTAATTTTTCTTTATAGACCTTGGTTGACGAAATGCAACTGTCGAGTTAAGGATGAGAAAAGGCATACTTGATCGATAGTACGTGTAGTGTACGTATGTATAGGTATTTTTCTATCACTTTCTGTGTTCGTCTATCTCCCATGTAAATGAATATTTGGCTCTTTGAAGCTTTTTATTATTTATTGTACGTATATAATCTAGAACGTTAAATACCTGTCTGTGGGTCCTAAAATTAAAGTGTCGGCACTGGAACTGGTTACTTATCTCTTTCATTGACTGTACATACCATTTGCGCCGCCCGCCCCCGCGTTGAAAAAGTAAATTCAGTATCACAAAATCCTTTCCTTTGCGGTAAATGGTACGAGGACTTGCCAAATATCAAGCTTGTAGGCCCATATTTTCAGAGACTTCGTGATGAGTGAGTGAGCTTTTGTATACCGGTGCAAATTGGACGTATCTTTTACAATAATATATTACTTTTTTTATTAGTGATGCTAAGCGACTTTCTCAAATAAACATAACCGCGCAAATAAAATAAAAATTGCTTCGTCCTTACCATAGTAACTGTAAATGTTGCAAGTGCTGGGCAGGTCCTTTTTAGGGTTCTGTACCCGAAGGGTGCCAAACGGGACCCTATTACTAAGCCCCCGCTGTCTGTCTGTCTGTATGTCCGTTCGTCTGTCACAGGGTTCTACAGCCTCAACCATAATAGGCAGAAAGTTGGAATTTTCACAGAATGCGTGTTATTATGGTCTCTACCACGAAAAATAATAATATATTTAAAAAAATAATTAAGGGTGGTCTCCACACAAAACACCTTGAAAAAGTTGCATTATTATTTGCATTATTATTGGTTTTGGTTCTTACTTAAAGACGGTAAAACATACAAGTTTTAAATTTAGTCAGATTTTAGGACATACTGCAAAGTAAAACAAAAAATAATAAAAAGTAGGGTTCCGTACGCAAACGGTGCCGAATTTTTTGTCAGGTGGTACCATTTTAGCGCCTTGTTTTTTGTAGCCTTGATGTTGCTTTGGCAATATGTATATTATTTTTATGTACCATAATGTCTTTAGAGTTCCACACCCGTATTATGGGTTAACACGAAACCCTTTGTGCGCGTTTCTGACTCGCACTTGGGCAAATTATTATAATTTTCTTGGTAGAGTACAGTATGTTCTTCAAAAATGGGGGTTTAATTTCAAAATACATGAACATGTCCATCCTGTATATGGATGTTTAATGGTAATATAATAAATCCTTGGTTTCTTTTTTCTCTCTCTAAAAAGAGCTCACCAAAAAAGGGTTGCACTCTTCAGTTTTGTAATGATAAAAGGGTGAACGTTTCAGGTTAGGTCGCTCAACCGTGAGTAGGTTTGGGGGTCGTAGCACCGAAGGTCTGAACCGTATGACCTGGCGGCTGGGCGCAACAACCTTAGCCTCTCTATCTGCCCCTTATCCCAGTATAGCTAGCGAAGATGACACGAA
Source organism: Ypsolopha scabrella (assembly GCA_910592155.1). NCBI lineage: Eukaryota > Metazoa > Arthropoda > Insecta > Lepidoptera > Ypsolophidae > Ypsolopha > Ypsolopha scabrella. The sequence goes on from OU342976.1 coordinate 20,269,324, forward strand.
TAGAGAAACATTGTCTCTCGAAGAAATGTTTGGCCAATGGACAGGACGAGTCGTTTTGTCGAGGCGATGATCTCGTGATAAAGCTTTGCGTTTCCATTGGTCAAACCTTTTTTTGAGAAACAAAACTTCTCTATTAAGGCGAGGTTATCTAGAAAAATCTGTCCTGCTCCAACGCTTTCATTTTTCACATGTTCATCCTACTCAGCGGAAGCGGGCCGCTCAGAAAACGCGCAGTTTTGGGGTGTTTTTATTTATTATTTTGGAATTAGAGGGATGAAAATGATGCCCGTTTTATATCACATTTTATTTTAATATAAGTTTTATTTTCCAAAACGTAATACAGCTCAAATGAAATGATATTTAGATCATAGTTAAGACCTATATTTGCGATTTAATCGGGTCGAGGAAAGTGTAAGCAATCGTGTTTCGAACCGCCGAAATATTAAGATCAAAGAGTGAAATATGACATATATTTTTTTCAAATTTTAATCGTCGCTTTTTATTGGTTTAAAATGAACTTGAAAAGAGACAAAGTCGGGCTAACCCCCCTTAATTACGTCCATCATATAATATGCTGGACTAGATTGATGTTTTAAAGAGTCTATGCTTGCTCAATAACAAACAAACATATGAACGTTTTTCAAACTACATAATATAAACTACATAAACCAATAGATTTGATAGGTTTATTTTTTCTTCCATACAAAAGATGATTGAAGTGTTTTAAATTGGTTAAACAATAGCTAAGGTAGGTTTGTGTTCTCGTGTAATAAATATCAACTCACATTGTGTATAAAGTAATTTCTTTGTTATTTTAAAGAAAATGACCGATTGACCATGTGAATGTTCCGAAATAAACAAGTTTTACCATGATACAAAGAAAGTGTTACGCTTTGTTCGTTGTGAAAGTTTCTAACAGTACAACGTGGAATCAAAATTTCATATTTATATAGAAATACTTAATATAATAACATAATATCTCATTTTCAAATTATGTTGTTCTCATCATTTCAAATAAGTAAATACAGAATAGTAATTAAACACAAATTAACTCATTAAATCATATTTACTTACGTACTAGCCTAGCTCCACCCGCATTTATGAAATATCTGCCCCGTTTTCGGTTTGGGCGTTATTTTATCAACACCTTTATAGCCTACATGTTAACCAGGGTCAGTACGACACGCCCTTTTTGCAACTTTATTATTATACTAGTATAGATTATTATCAAGGTCTAAGTGAAGCAAAAAATAAAAACTATATTTGATTAAAACTTTTGCTCTAAAACTCAAAATAATTTGACTAAAACAAAAATATACAACTGAAGAGAGTTCATAAGGCATTAATAAATTATTCAAAGATAATATTGTTCCAGTCGAAACTGCTTGGAAAATCTTTTCTGAGACCGAAATTTCTTAACTTTTAGAGCTAATTCTAAATGGAAATGTTGTTTTTGGTGAAATGGGTCAAATTTGGTGAGCGTAATCATGAACTTCTCGTTTTGAAGCTTAAACTACTTATTATAATAAGCCAAGTTTTAGCTGTTAGTGATTGTTTCATCCATAAATCACCTATTTACTTGCTGGCACAGTCCTAGATCACTTTTGTATCACTCTTTATTTTATCTTTGTCAGGTGTAGAAAATGGTTACAAATTTAATATCCAGAAAGTGTATTTTTTAAATCTGCTGTTGTAGGCAATGCCCTAGAAAATAATAATATTTATCAAATTTTGTACTTGAATAATAAAGAAAATAAATCATTTTTCTGCTTTTAAAAAAAGTACTGGATAATTTTTCTCCCTGCATAGCTTTAAACATGAACAACGGCTAGCGGATAAACCTAATCGCATTTTTTGTTGCGATTTTACGTGAAAATATCACATAATGGTAGAGGTGTCACAACGGTTTATGAGCGCTGACCTTGACTGCGCTAGTCATTGTTTCTCTATCGCACTTAGTAATTTTGTGCGCGAGTGAACACATGCGCTATTTCCCCACCACTTTCGCCGAGCGCTCATGATTCGTTGCGCGACTTGTAACATCTCTATACAATAATAAAGTAGTAAAAATGTAGTGTCCGTAAAATAATTTTTTTTGCGGTATTTTAAATGGAATAGGTTATTGAAGTGAGTCTGAAATTAAAGTTTTATTTTTATTATTGTTGTTCTGTTTCTGTATGTCGGTCCGTCGGTATGTTCCGTTTTTACTCAAGTACCATTCAATGAATATTGATACGGTTTCTTTATTATCATTGTAGTGACTCTTGTCAGCTTATAGGCTAGCAGTGTTAATAAAATATTCAATTCAATTCAGAACACTTTATTGCACACTGTAGTCTTGTAGTCTAACAGTATATGCAAAAGACGAGCTTATCTCTGGAAGAGATTTCTTCCAGGAAACCCTTGAACGAAATAACAATACTTGAAATAACTGCCAAGACGAACACTGTCTATAATCATTTTATCCGCAAATAAAATATGCATTGATTGAAAGACATGTGCAAGCGAAGCCGCGGGCATAAGCAATTAGTAAAATGATATAACAAAATTCTCGTAATAAATCTAAGTTTTTTTTTTTTTGTAATAGTGCTCAAAAGTTTTCATGATTTCCAATCTTAATCGTAATACCTATCTCACATAAACTAAACATAGAAAATAATATAATTAAAAATAACTACACGTTTGTTTCTACGGTACCCCAAAAGTCCCGTATATTCTTGAAGGCAGTCGAACCCCAGGTTCGGTTTGATCGTTCACTGAACCTCGCTGTCTACGGTTTGTTCTAGCCACAATGCACTAGGTACGTATATCTAGCAGATAGACGAATCTAGAATTGCCTAGGTGATAGTTGGAGCAAGTAGGTTTAGCAAAAAATGTAGCTCAGTTAGCTGTTTATTGTGTGTGCTGGTTTAATGGGACTTACATGTAAGTTTGCTGGTGATAGGACGCTTTGCTGTAGACGTGCCTTTTATTCGTAAAGTAATTTCTCGAACGGCGCCGCTTTTTAGCATCTTTAGCATATTAAAACTCAAAATAAGGACATAATTTGGCCAAGTGCGAGTCGGACTCGCGCACAAAGGGTTCCGTACCACCACATATTACAGGTACGGAACTCTAATAACGTTATAGTACATAACAAAAGACCGTTTTCAAGATTTTAGCGCCATCTATCATCTTACCAATGAATCTCGGTGCAAAAAGGTTGACAAGCTACTCTTAGCGCCATCTATTACCTCGGTAAAAGCAGTCAAACAAGTCATTTCAGATGGTTAAAACTGGGTTAATTGTATGGGGACCTTGGGTTTAACTTTTTTAAATTTCATTATCCTGTAGACCCCTGTGACAGACGTACAGAAAGACAGAGGAAGCTTAGTAATAGGGTTAAATTTGGCACCCTTCGTGCACGGAACCGTAAAGATTATTATATGAGCACTGTTACAAATCTGGTTAACTGATCAACGGTAAGCTAAAGAACGAGAAAGAAAGACATGCGTTCGTAGCACTGTAAGTGCCTCTACGGGGCAAGTGCGTTGCTAAAAACTATGGCATTAAATAAAACAATGTGACCTATTCTCGTGCAGCAAACCTTAAATTTAGAGTTGAAAAACCTAAAATAATACAAGCTCATTTAACTTTTATCCATCTGCGTTAAAGCCTATTTTGCAATGAAAAGTTTTAGGTTATGGCAGCTCTAAATCTAATATTTGCTACACGAGAATAGGTGTCAATTATCTCCTATTATTCTACAAATAAAAAATAATCGACTAAGTTATCTAAAAGTTAGATGCCTGAATTCGTAATTAAATAAATTGTTTTTTTGTTAAGTCAAGTAAGTGAGTTTCTGCAGGCCACGCGCGAGCTCTGAGCAATCTTTGTTGTTTATTTATAATTTTCCCGACCGTGGCATTATTCCCCGCAGTCGGTCGAAAACTCGACTAATATAATCACATCACACTAATATGCGAAAGTTTGTGTGTGTGTGTGGTGTGTGTTTGTATGTTTGTTACTCTTTCACCCTGAAACGGGTGAACGGATTTGGATGAAATTTAGAATAGATATAGCTTATACCCTAACTTAACACAAAAGCTACTTTTTATCCCGGAAAAAAGTATGTTGTTAAACCGAATAACACGCGGGCGGAGCCGCGGGCAAATGCTAGTTTATAATAAATTATAAACAATAATATTAATTATTATTTCAGAGGGCTATAACTGCTGGTGACCTTGAAAACCACAAATAAGGCCTGGCTGAATTCAGTTCAAATGTCATTTGCGTTTTTTTTTAATATATAGTGAACTATAAAATATCTGGAATGATGTGCCTTGATTAATATTATGTTATGTTTTTTTAAGAACTAAAGATATGTAATACTCAAGAATAAAATAAATACCAAAACAAGGTCCAATTAAGACAATTTAAAACTAAGATACGATTTAATTAAATAATTATGCAAAGAGAGTTGAAATTCAGTCAAATTTAAGATTTTATAACTACAAATGAGTTCTCTTGATTATTTTTGAAGCACTTTACTTATTATAATTGCTACTATTTATTTAGTTAAATTTTAACGCGTTCACAGCTTGATTCCCCCTCGAATGACAACGTATTGAACGAGTCCAGTGAGAAAGTGTCACCGTGGGTAGTTGTCGCCGTTGTCTGAGCCATGATCTCGCCGGAAGTCTATTGTAAATCAATTGTTGTCGGTAATCAATAATTCGACCTATTAACGCTGTACCTGACCCTAGAATATGAAAAAAGACAGATTTTCGAGGGTTCTTTTGACAAAAGTATTGGAAAAATTGGAAGATAATTATTTGATTTATTGATCTTTTATCTAGGTGATCTACTTATAAACAATGTAATAAGATTTATACTTTTGTCAAAAAAACAGTGTTTTCCACCCTCTTTTTTTTGTTTTCAAACGTTCGTTTCAAGACATTGTTTTTTTTTCATAAAATAGGTAATTAAAGGTTTTCTACTTAAATCCAGTATTCTTTTCCCCACAAAATATTTCAGTATTAGCTAAAAACCCTCCGATCTGCTGTTTCGCGCGTAATTATTAGTATAACGCGTCCTAGACAAATAGGTCAATCAGCTAACCAATAATCGCCTCTATCAAAAGCTAATAAAGTATTTGGCATTGGCCTTTTTGTGTCGGACGGGTAATAACGTTTTTTCCTAGGGTATGCCACACTCTTAATTATAAATAAAACAATCATTTAACATTTAAAGATTCTTAAAAGGTCGCGCGCGGACTGTATTTTTTTGTAGTTTATTAGTAAATCTAAGGAGAGTACTGAGCGATGCTTGGTTGCGATTGTGAAAAGAAGGTTGTCACGAAGGCTTTGCAATTTTCCATCAGTGCGCTGCCGAAACGAATATCTGAGAAACACCAACAAGTAGTATATTTAAAAAGAATGTACTTTATTTTAAAAACAACCGATACTTTAGTTTGAGAACATGAAAATTTTTGGCAAACAATTGGTTCAAGTTTTGGCGTCACCGCCATTTTTATTCTGTGTCACCGCCTTTTGTAAAAGGTGCAGGCATTTGTGACTTGTTGAAAAACTTGAAACAAGTTATAATGATCATGGTGACCATTTTTTGTTCTTGACTCTTAATTTTTCAGGTTGGGTCACTTAGCAGACCAAACATAAGGATTAAATAGCGTGGCAAGTTTCTATACAAAAAATAAGCTACATTTAGGCTTCATGGTACGAAGGAACGTATAAAAATGGGTTGTTTTGGCTGGCTTATGTTTGGAACATATTTGTTAATTCCTAAACTAATCTCTAATATATATTTTGTTTGGAAACAAGCAATATTTATATTTAAAAGAGCCCGAAGTTCACTGAGCTAAAATTGCCACGCGTCGACTCTATGCGTTTATTATTGGTTCGGTAGTATTTAAATTTTATATAGGGTATGGACGGGATACCACAAAAGTTGTTGAGGATGATTGAATAGATCACTAATACACCAACACACTTAGTATACCTATGTAGCTTTATGTACTAATCTATTTTTATCTATATCCATCCATCCGTCCATCAGCCTGTTTCGTCCACTGCTGGACATATGCCTTTTCAGGATTTCGTCACTCTTAGCGGTCCTCCTGGAAGAAATGCCCATACTCACACACGCTGGGCAGGCGGGTTGGTGAGCGCGGTGCCGGAACCCTTGCACCAGTGACGCCACTGCCCGTCACCAGTCTGTTTTATATAAGGCCCGGCAATTGGGGATGTATATACCGCCATCCATCGGTCCCAGGCAATGGTGGGCCGCCTGGTTTTGCCTAAGAGCTGTTCTCTTACTCTCCCCCGAATAACGTATAAGTAATAAGTATCTATATAGTAAGTATCTTATTATTCCACTGTGTTGTAGAATAGTGGTCTGCGTGTCGACCTTGCTATATGCGCGTAGGTATGTATATCCGATTTGCCCGACAGTGTCAATGACATTTTTGGCAGCCACGTATTGAAAATCTGACATTGGACGTCTAAAAATAAACACGTCGGATATTATGGAAAACAAACTCAATATTCTTCAATAAGTAACTATTCATTGTTTTGCTACCCGAGTGTTAGAGAAGTTCTTTTATGTACGATATAAGTAATATTATTATTTATTAAATATTTAATTTGTAATAAAACTTGTTTACATCTAATGCAGTTCTACGCTAGAAAATCGTGCCGCGTGTCCTTCTGTTACAATCAGACGTCACAGCCGAACAGTTTCTTTGTTGTTCAGTATGAGTTTATCAATCAGTAGATAAACTATCTGGTCTTTTAGATTTTTTTGTCCTTTTATTGGTTCATGCAACTCATGTTCTATTTTTAATCTGCATGGTGCTTAAGCACTGATTAGCACGCGACTATTTGTTGCAAATTAAAGCCAACATCATTCTTAAGCATAACATCACAAAGTCATAAAAGCATAAACATCAAAATTTGGTGAACATAGTAAATAATATCACCTTTGATTTTCGTTTTTTTTTTCGAACTATTCTTCAAATGTTTTCTCAGTGGTCTTCTTCTTCGATTCTTTTATCATTAAAGACATAATCTTGTAAACAATTTTTTATTCTTCCTTTATTTGGTATACGTTCAGACATTTGGCGTTAGCGGCAAAGGCTGCAACAAAACGAGGATCGGTAGGGGAAGCGGATAGGGTCGTGTTTTATTACTTATTAACCAATTCCTACCAGCTATTATGAATAACGTCTAGATAAAGTAATTCATTTATCAAATACCCTACCCAATTTAGGTTTGCTAATTTCGCAAAATAAAATCTTGACGTCCCATAGTTATTGACTCGGGGCTGGGCTTGCGTTTGTAAGGAACACGAAAACAATAATTTACGAATTTCACAAAAAGGGCTATCGAACCTTGTTGCTGAGCACTTACCGAGTCTTCAGTAAAAATTTGGCTGCATAAATAAAAATCACTTTATATTATATCTAGCCATTATAAATAATGTACATTTTTTCACTTAACTTAAATACAACATCCGAAGTAGGTTTTGTTTGTTCCAGAGACAAAAAATATAGAAATATATGTAGTAAAGCACTAAGAGATGTAAAAAACCTAATCAGTCTATCTTTATGCTGGCTATACTACTGAACGAATTTGGATGAAGTTTTCACAGTATTATAGTTATGTGTCTCTGGCTGGTGCAAAATAAAAATAGAAAATCATTTTTGAGCAATGGTCAATTGTTTTATAATAGTACATTACGATACGAGAGCGATGAAACGTTTTCTGACGAGTGTGAGTTTGCGGCACGCTGCTACTTTTGCTATAAAATAAAATAAAATATTATACGATACTCGTGCGAGAAACTTTTTCACCTTCGGCTCGTGCCGCAAACTCACACTCGTCAGAAAACGTTTCATCGCTCTCGTATCGTAATGTACTATTATAGCACAAGTGGGGAAAATACCGACTTTACGCAAGCGCAGCGTGCGTAAAGCGGTCATTTTACGCACGGTGTGCTATAAATATGCTCTATTTGTTAGATTCTTCGTTGTTAGGAAAAATGAAAAATATAACTTCATTATCTACGCCTACATACATACTTAATTAATAGGCTTTGTGTACAAGTGGAATACTTACATTATTTTTCACTAGGACGTTAATGAAATTGCACGCACACAATACCTACGAAATAATTGCTCAGCTTTCTTTTGTTTCCCGTTTTCCATTTTACAAATTAAGGTAAGTAAAACTATTGCAAAACCACAAGGAATAAAACCTATCCACTAAATTAAATTATGGTTCGTTTATTGCTCCAAGCTAAAGATGGCGCCTCGTCGTAAATCTGCATATTATAATGTTAGTGTAAAAGCCTATCTATACTATAAAGTAGTAAAAAGTCATGTCTGTACATTGTATATAGGTATATTTTGAATTTTTGTCTGTTTGTCTGTCTGTCCGTCTGTCTATATATGTATGTTCTGTTTTAACTCGAGAACCACTCAACGGATTTAGATGTAGTTTTCTTTAATATCATCTTAGTGACCCTAGTCAACATAAAGGCTATAATGTCCAAGCCGAAAACGGGGCAGAGAGTGAAAAAAACGCGTTCGGAGCCGCGGGGAAAGGCTAGTATAAAATATTACCCTGACTGGCTGGCTGATCTATCACCGCCTAAACCAAACGGCTGAACGTAGAAACAAGAAATTTGGACTACAGGTTTCTTGTATGATGAAGACATCCTCTAAGAAGGAGAGTTTGAGAGAAACGGGATCCACGCAAGCAACGTTGTGTGGCATCCGCTGGTAAAGTCTAAATTACGTGAATGGTAATTTAATTTAATTATAAATAAATTAATCACGTAAGAAATTCGTACTAGAATCGTAGGTATTTCCGAAATACAAAAGTGAAATACCGTTTCGTACGTAATATTTTAGTAAACGAGACAATGAAACTGATTTTGAAGGCTTTAGTTTTAGTTCTCTCCAAGCTAAAATTTTTGCAAGTTATTTTAGCTTTTATTATGTCCGTATAAGTACTATATTGCAAAAATTAAATTTTAATTCTGACAGCATTAAAGTTAAAATTAAGGCTTTTAAAATCAGCTACACACCGCGCACAGAGGACTAAGTACCTATCTATGGTGCCAGTCAAACGATGTTAACGTCGTTTATACGGTTATACTTACTACTTTTTGTATTGCGTATTGGTCTATAAATGGCACAGCACAGCCATCATCACCCATCATGCGCAGACTTCCGTTTTTCAATTAATACGGCAGCTTCCACTACGTATTACATAAAATACTGCACATGTGACGTGTGGGCTGCAACGACCAACATAATTGAGAATCTATGTGAAAGGAAATAAGAGCGGGTTTTCGCTGGTTTCGTATCTGTCTATAATGGTGAAGTTATAAGTGAAACCGTAGATTATTATCGCAGTTTTCTGTTTCGCTTGATGTAGTTTTGTCTCTGTTTATATTTGATATGGATGATATTAAGATAATTTCAACGCGCGATAACGTAAGATCTTGTAGATTTAATTGGATATTTGAGATAAATATATAAACAAGTAATTTCTCTCTGAGAAAAGTAAAGCTATGTTGCAATGGCGAATGGTAAACATTTTAAAAAGGGAAGCCGCACATAAAAAATCTTCTTACTGAGAAAAGCAACTAAGGAAAACATAACATTTTTGTACTTGACAACTTCCTGTCTGCCAAGTATTTGAAATAAAGAAATACAGTATGGATGCCATTTCCTAAAGGGAAGCCGATGGGAATCGTGTTATATGGACCCTTCGCCACTATGTTTATATATTTGACAAATAAATGCCGTTATCAAATGAGGGTAAAAAAAAGGCTTTGGCCGTTGCTTATTGTCACCCCCCTCATAACGAAACCAAGCCGCCAAGCGATTCGTTGTGTTCCTGCATGACGTCATAAGTAGCCGTACCGTACAGGCAGTTTCGTAGTATCAGTCACTTGTCCGTTACCGACTTCCGTAGATTTTTGCGGAAGTGCCTGGAGAAACTGATAAACACCTCGCCTGTTGTCTGTCTTCCAGTTAATAGGCGAGCACGCTTCACCTAGGTCCTGCCGATGTTTTCCATCAGACAGGGTATAGGCCAAGCGTAAATTCAATCTAAATTTAAAAACTTAGAAACTCAGCAATCTTGAGCGCATCTTAAAAGAAACGAAATCAGAAAACAATATTGGTACAAAACATTGTACTTGTGATTCAAAAAAAAAACCGGACAAGTGCGAGTCGGACTCGCCCACCGAGGGCTCCGTTAAAGACTATATTTTTTATGATTTAATTACAAATGTTTATTTTCCTGATTTTTCCCTATATTTGTAGTATAAGACGGTATTACTTGCCAAATTTCATAGTTCTATGTCAACGGGAAATACTTTATAAATTTTGATTCCCTTGAGAGTGTCGAAATGTACGTTTTTTGCGACATAAACAGCCGTATCTTTATTTCACGTTAATTTAGAAGTTTAATTTTTTCACAGCTTCAAGGGACTGTAGACTTGAGTATATGGTTTTAATTTCAACTCGATACCTATACGTGTTCCCGAGGTAAAGGGTCTTGACAGACAGACGGACAGACAAACGGACAACATAGTGATCCTATAAGGGCCCCGTTTTTTTCTTTTGAGGTACAGAGCCCTAAAAACCATGAATTTTGACGCAAAGAAAAGTGAAATGATGGTAAAATGGTTCTAAATAAAAATATAAAGGCTTTCTGATATTAGTTTCATGAATATACTGGTTTGTTTGACTGTCTCGAAATATTTTTGGTTTAGTTCTCTGTTGATAGAACGCAATAAAGTAAATTTTCGATTACGAGGCCAAGTATGTGCAAGTGCAAGGCAAGTCACCATTTTTTACTTCAGTTGAGCTTTAATCTATTAGCTTTTAAGTTCAAAGTAACTCAACAAAGCTGCAACGAAGCAAATGTGTGGCACGGATGGATACCGAAATAACCGGACCGTTTGTTCGTGGCACCAATATGACGATCTCACCATTTCTCGACGAATAATCGACCTAAAAGATTAGTCAATAAGGGTTAAATTTACAGGTTATGGTGGTTTGGTAGTAAGATACGATATTTCAGAGGCTATAAGTATGACGTAATGTTTGAGGAAACTCTTCAAATGCACGTAATACATTTTTAAAACTCTTGATACATTACTTACATTTACCGATTACAGCAATTATGCAAAGTGCCCAAGGGCAATTACAGGAAAACTGACCCTTTTTGTCGCACCCGTTACTCCAATTATTATTTTTAATTTTGTTAAGTAATTATTATATCCTGTTATTACATCTTCCGTGGGATTATCCCAAGTCATCCCAAGTTAGAATGCCCAGGGCATATTATTTATTAAGAAATAAAAAATAACGTGAAAATAAAAACACTTTTTGTGTCCTTTTATTTTGTAAAAGTTTTAATCAAATGCGTGGGCAGAAGACGTAGTCCAATTTTTTTATTTTATTTGGGATCTTTTTAGATCTCTTCAAAGTAGGAGTGAGCGTTACGGAACGTAACGTGTTATTGAAACGAGTTATTTGCAAAATAACGGGTAACGTGTTTCGGCTGACAAATGGAAAAGGTTATTTTAGTAACGAGTTATTTTGTATTGTATGAAATCGCTTCTTGAGTCTTTGCTAATTGTGAGAAACGTGGCAGAAGTAGGTAGGTATAGTCTTTTTTTTCAAACTGTTTGCATTTTCGGTAACAAAATTTTATTGTATGCACGTGGGGCAAATTTCCAAATTCCTTTTACAAGTACAGTTTGTAGAAACAATGAACAATAGATGCAAAAATTGTTAGGCCTACTATTCAGTGTTGCCGTCATTATTTAAAAAATATATAAACTTTGTAACCTAGACCACTTAGAGTTGCGAATTTGGAAGGTATTTGATATATTGATATATTTTGATCTTCCGGAAATTAATGTTATTTATGAATAACTGACAATAATGTAGTACATAAAATATGATTAACAGAAGAAACATAACTGAATCAATAATATTTACCTAAGTTTCTTAACTTTGGTGACAGGAGTGAGTGTAGATGCAGCATGTACTTGCTTTTTACCTAGCTGCTGACATGAAGGTACTAACAATACTTTGCTTAAATATTATTTTAATTAAAATATGGTCTAGAGACGACGAATTTAAATTTTGTAGTTTGCAAACCAAAATTAGATTTTAGCATATCATACAAAACATCGCATAAACAATCAAAAAGGCAATATTACCCAAAAAAATCTATTTATGTAACTTTAGATAAATATGTTATGAAATATGCAAAACCTAGCTGAGAACAGCTAAGATGGCAATACTTTTTTCTTTGCATTGTCCGTTATATGAACAAAGGAACCTTAAATTGAGTTTTTGCAGGACAATATGTTTGCAACCTTATTAGAAGGTGATACCAATGGTTTTAGAACGATGAAATAGTTTAAGAGTTTGTGGTGTTTACAAAAAAAACAGTTTTAGGAAGTTTGAAAGAATAACAATTCAAAATGTTCCCACGCTTCCTATCAGCCATTTGGTAATTTTCAAATAAAAACATTGGATTTATTTTTACTAAGCCAGTTTGCAATAATGAAAAAACTTCATTATAAAACTTCATTATGAAGATGGCACCCAATGATGATGAGTTTGCAATAGATGTCTCAATATCAGGACTATTTGTACAATAACAATTTCCATAGCTTTTTATTGCTTTCAATATTTTTATTAAAACACATAATTTACATATGCCTTAATTGAGTTTTTTATTAAGTGTAAATAAATAATAGACAAATTTATTAAATAATTTGCAAATAGTGTTATAAAAATGAATCGATCTAATACGACTGTTCTATGGGATTATTTCAAGAAGGATAATGCCATCAAAAAGACAAAGTGTAATATCTGTGGCGATAGTTACATATAATTATAAAACAACAACGGCTAATTTGATGGCACGTTTAAGAAAGAAACATATTGATGTGCACTAAAGATGCGATTGTACCGCGTTATTCTGTTTGTCTGTAACTAATTAAGTGTCAATAAATTAAATGAAGTTTTCTACTAAAACGCCATTTGTATTTAGTACGAAAAAGACTATTCAACCATTTAAAAACATATTGACTTACATATCTTATAGTTATTCTGTATTGTAATGTAATTACATGTTGTACCTATGTATGTAAAGTTAGTTGATACGAAAATTGTAACACTACGCTTAAAAATCTGCCTACCCAAAACCAAATACCATTTCGGTAAAAACCTGTGTTTAAATAACTACAAATTCAAATACAACATTCTCAAATAAAAGAAACGTAATTTTGAACCTGTTACCGAAAGCGTCATCGAGGCGTTATGCTCCAATTCCGTCAACTTCAGTTTCTCTAGAAATAACGCGTTACTATAATAACTCGTTTTCAAAACAGTTATTGGCTATCAGTAACTTCTTTCGTTTCGTTACTGCAGAAACGCGTTACGACTCACCCCTACTTCAAAGTAATTCCACTATAACAATATGAAGTAAGAAACAAGTGGAATTCCAAGACATTAACGTAACGACGGAAATCCCCTTGGGGGTGTCAGAGGTGTTTTCGCTTATGTTAAACAAGTTACGCACTGTGTCCACACTCGCCGTAGCGAGCCAGCCGTAGCAATTCCAGGGAAGAGCTAGGGGACTGAAGCACCCCCCCCTCCCCAAACATAAGTTACAAGACTCGCAAATTTCTTGTATAATATTGACAATTTCCTATTTATGATAAACTATAGTCTTAAATTTAGTTACTTACACATACAGGATATGGTAATTACTATGATTTCCTGAAAAAGCTCGATGAAACCTACCCTTAGCCCCCCCCCCCCCTCCAAATATGTGTCTGGATCTGCCACTGTCCCAGCGCGATGGGTGGTGAACTGGTGAGCCTTATCTATCGCCGCACTTCCGGATCCTGAAAAATATGGACCCACAGAAAGTAAGCTAAATTAGCAGCCCGATGTGTGTCGGTACAAACAAATATCGACGGAAATGTCTATATCAGCTCGCATTACGAATATCGCTCGCAGTATTTCGTACTGACCCGATAGTAGCAAAATAACACTTGCCGACTTCTTTCTTCCTGGAACACGTGTTCTCTAGAAGTCGGCGCTCTAATGTTGGTTTTTGTGTTCCATTGATACTCTGGGGAATGCACCGACTTCTAGATAACATATGTTTCAGGAAGAAAGAAGTCGGCAAAAGTGTTATTTTGGTACTATCGGTCAGTATGAAATTATTTTAAACTTTTTAGTGAATGTCTGCTTTAAAATTTGAAGTCGGTTATTATTTTTTTGTTAAAAGTTTATTTATTTCACGCTATTTGGTGTTAATGCGATAAATTGCGAAAAATGGGTAGACTAAATACAGTGAGCACTCTGATCGCTGTCCCGTGGCATAATGACAATTATCAAGTTATATCCTGCAATGAGCACACTAACACATATAGCGATTGCCGCCATTGAAAGTTATGTGCGGTCATCCGTTACGGAGTTCTGTGGTTTATGAGGCCAGGATAGAAGGTCGATGGGCATATTGTCAAATTTCAAGAAATACCTTGGAATCAGCACATTCACACAAAGTGATTGCCGAAATCTCGTGTTATGTGCTGTCATACGCTGAGGAGTTCTATGATGATGTGGCCAGGATCGAAGGTCAGGTGACTATATGTCAATTTTCAAGGAACACCTTGCAATCAGCATCCTGATACAAAGCGTTTTCCGCAATATCGAGTGATATGCTGTCATCCATTGAGGAGTTCCACTGCCTATCTCCGAAGAATCATCAGATCACGACCAAACTAAAATGGAACCCACATGGAACCAAACTCTTCCAAATAAATAAAAAATATTTTTCTAATCGGCTAAGAAATGCCGAAGATATTTGTCTGAATATCGAGTGAATGCCGGCATCCGTTGAGGAGTTTTGCTGCCTATCTCTGAATACCATCATCTGATCACGACGAAACTAAAATGGGATTTAACTGGAAGCAAACCCTACAAAAACAAAATTAAGTCCATCAAGACTTGCCAGAGTTATGGAGAAACATACCCAAAAAAAAATCATTCGAATTGAGAACCTCCTCCTTTTTTGAAGTCGGTTAAAATACATTTCATGCACCCATCAAATACTTAGCAAGTTTAAAAAATCATTTGTTAGATTTTTTGATTGTTCTTATGTGCGAATAAGTTTTCACGTAGTTCTTTTGGAATTATAAGTTAAAGCATTTTATTCGTTTTTTATATAACATTTTAAATAATTTCAGAGGTATTAATTCATTTATTGTAGGTAAAAGTATTTAGGTTTTCAGTTAAGGGACTAACGTTAATAAGTGTCAAAAACATTTATTTCGAAACTTTGTAATATTCATGTCGAAAGTTGTAAGTAATTAAAAAACGTCTTCAATCGCAGTTTGTTTAGCTTCTGAAGACATGCCTTCCGAAGTACGTAAACCGGACACAAATGTGCCCCTATGGGATTTTAAGTGAACCTGCGACCTCTAGATCACTGGTCGAGTATTCCAACAACTGGACCCCAGAGGCAGTCAACAAAACATTATTAATAGAGGTATTGAAAGGTTACATAACAAGGTACTTCGGCTTGGCTATTTTAAAATATATGCAAATTAAAAACTATAAATAAGACAATTTAAAGCTAATGGATGGCTAATGGGTGGTAGAGCTGATGCCGGGCTCGACTGTGGAGGTACCACCATCTTACTCGCAAATTCTCCCGAAGTTATTTGGGGGAGAGTAAGAGAACAGCTCTTAGGCAAAACCAGGCGGCCCACCATTGCCTGGGACCGATGGATGGCGGTTTATCCATCCCCAATTGCCAAGCCTTATATAAAACAGACTGGTGACGGGCAGCGGCGTCACTGGTGCAAGGTTTTCGGCACCGCGCTCACCAACCCGCCTGCCCAGCGTGTGTGAGTATGGGCATTTCTTCCAGGAAGACCACCAAGAGTGGCGAAATCCTGGAAAGGCCTATGTCCAGCAGTGGACGAAACAGGCTGATGGATGGATGGATGGAACCATCAAAATGACCTGAAACTTTAAGATCAATGATCTAGTATGAAATATTTGTTAGCACAAATGCGACTCCATCACCATGTGAATCAACACTCAGGTTCAAAACACTCTTGAACCCTCAATAACAGACTTATTAATAAAATACTTACGAATACGTACATGTGTCACGTGGTGAGGATCACGATATTCATTTACTATGCAAACAATGTATGAAACAATGGGTAATCACAAAAAATCCTAATTACTTGAGGAGTTTTTAAGGCGCTACCACAAAATATATTGGTACTTTTTGGATTCCTGTAACTACTCCCAATAGACCTGGAGCCCAGAACAATACAACAAATACAATACAAAATTTATTTATTTATACACAAGTAATTTATAAGTACTTTGGACCCTCCTTTTAAGCTAACAAAACCTGTATTAGAAGGGACCGTTCTTCCCTAGTTGTTACATTACTCTTGTGCTGTTTGTAGGTATTACAACTACAGATTATATAAATTAATAAATTAACAGAAACCTTTATTTTGAAGATAAAAAGGTGAGAGGTTATACATAATATGTTTGTGTGTGGTGTGTGAAAGGGTGTGTAGGTGTGTGTGAGGGTGTGTGTCTGTGTGCGTGTGTAAGCGTATTTGCATTTGCGTGGTTAAGAATCCATGTAGGGACTAAAGTTATAGGAACGCTGAATTAATTATAGCTCGAAAGAGCACTCCAATGTATATCATTTCGACTCGGTCTTACAACCCACATCGGTCACTGAAATTTCTTACAGCACTCAGAAAAACGTGAATTTGTCCCTCTCGAATTACGCGTTTTATAACTGGGAGTTTGACCGTTAAAAAATTCACACATCACCTTAATCTAGATCCTTATCGAATTATGCTGCAAATGGAATCAGCCATGGCCTTTATCTATCCCATTAGCATATAATAGGCCGATCCATAATTAGACTAACAAATTAAATGGTTCGTTGACATAAACGCATTTTTACGATTTAAAGATAAATTAAACATAAACATTATTTAACATAAGTATTTCACTAATCCATGCACAATAAAGTAAAAAAATGTATCAGCGCCAGTTTCCGACATAGTCCAGTCAACATCACGTCCACTGCAGTTTAGTATACTTACTGTGAATAATACTAAAATACTAAGATGTTTGTCAAAAAGACCGTGCCTAAGACTATATCCGACCATTCTCTATTATAACTCCTTCTATTCTCTCCTACCCTTCTTACTCGTAGAACTTCTTCATTTGTGACTCTTTCCGTCCAATTCTCCGCCAGCTTTCCATTCTCTGACAGTTTTTTAAACTAATAAAGACGCATAATTTGCTGTTATACTACAGTGTGTCGTCAATATCGTTACACAAGTCTACGCGATGGCTGCTACAGCATTAGCGCGGCCATGTTGAAAAACATTCAAGATCAACTGCGTATTGTTTGTGTCGCGGTCCACAAACAACACTTCGATCGAGCGAGGAGAAAATTCTCTGAGAAAATTACCATCTACGGCGGTCTCAAAGAAACTGATTAAAAATCTGACAGTTGTTGTACAGTACAGTCGTCTACAGTTAGTTTAAGGTCCCTAATTGTACCCGATTTTAACGGCTATATGACGCAGCAAGAACTGCTAATTGTAGTATGTAAAACAAGTAGTGGATTGTAATCTGCTTGAGAAAAATGTTGTTGACATCGAAACCAAAGACTATAACTATGATCCAAACATCCGTCACTGAGGTTTTCTGTATTTTTCCCAGTATTTTGTTATACGGAAAGCAAGGCCTGTATGAATCTTACTCGTAATCCGACCTAAGCAATCGATTTTCGTCTCTATGCATATGCCAAAAGAAATTCTTTCCTATTTCCAGCGCAAATGAGAATCGCAAATGAGCATTTTATCTATTTGTAGATATCATAAATGCAGATAAACACTAAGATATTTTCATAGAAAGTATAATAAATCAATATTTTTTGGACTTATTTGATTTTGAAGTCCTTTATCTTCGGGAGGATAAACAGTCAAATTAAAGAGCACATTACAAAAAAATTACATAACGAGTTAAAATTCCTCTAATTCCTCGCTTGTTTTAGTAGAATTTAGAGAACTCTCCGAAAATAATTTACCTTTTAAATTGTTAAACCGGTAGAGTTCTGAGGTAAAATTTAAAAGTTCGAAAGCCATGACCTTTGCAACGTTATGCAATAAGTTTAAATAATTCATATTGTCATAAACTTATTGCAGACAATATTTGTCAGAAAGTCATTGTAGATAGCTTATCGCCTCACGCGTGGTGCTTGGTTGTGGATATGATGTTTTATCTGAAAAACTCGTGTCCAAAAAGGTTATTATCTCGACCCCGAATTTGTAATCGGTCGTTTGTCTTACTCGAATAATATTTGCGATTATAGAGTTCTGAATTGATAAAAATATCTTACAGAATGATTATTTTTTAAATATTATTAGCTCACTCTTCTTTTCTCAATCTGATAACCAATCTCTAAAAGAAATGGCATTTGGTGGAATTTATCATGACATCACATCATACCTGCATTTTTTCATTGAATATGTTCTGTTTGTTTTTTTAGAACAATGTGGTACATTGATTTTCGGAATCGATTTTGATTTTTACTGTTCAGTTGGGGTTTTCGTGATGGTTGAAATGTATACATGTGGGTGTTTTATAGAAATATTGTTTAAATAAATAAATAATTCAAATAAAATAAATGCATTGCCTTTTGGCAGTTTTAGATTTGAAAGATTTTGGCGTTAGAGGAGAGTACATCAATTTATGTCATGTGTCAATTAAACAAGGGATGCATGTAAATAATTGTTACTATAGAAAGTTCATGACTATAGCTTTAAAATTTCATAATTTACAATAATAAATTGTTAGTATTTTTACATAAGTGCATACCTATTATTCAAGATTACCATTAACTCAAAATCATTAAGCTATTATTTAAAAGAAGACGTTGATCAATATCATGTCAGGTGCAGTCTCAATCAAGTCACCGTCACGTCACGGTATACTACAGTAGTTATTTTCTTACTACTTTTCTTCTATTTTGGGAATCATACAAAAGGTATACCACAATATGTGGTAGTTAGTAAGTCCTTAAAATAAATGGATATTTATCTAATGACATCGTGAATTATTAAATTTAGAATTCCAAACATCAGCAAGTAAACAAGATCGTAGCTCAAATCTATTTTACTAGTAATCCTCAGTCTCTTGCTAGAATACTCAGAATAGAATAGAAATCATTTGATTGCCTGAAATGTGTGTGTAAGTGTCGCAACGGTTTATGAGCGCTCGGCAAAAGTGGTGGGGCTGGGGGAGGTATAATAATTTCAAACACAATTTGTCATAAGTGTCATGCAAAAATTATTATAAAATTTAATAATGTTACCAATAAACCCAATTATCAATTATATTTTAATATAATTATCATATAAATGATTATAATAACATTTACTTATCAACAAATATTTTAAATAATTGATTGAAAATTTAGTTCTTAGTTCGGTGAAATCGATTGAAACGAGCTCGATTCGGAAAGTTTCGATTGCAACAGAGTTGTGCCAAGTTCCTACTCCGACCGACCTCGTGTAAACGCGCTGCTGTCACGAACGCTCGCGTCTCCTACGGTAATTACACGAATCGTCCTTATCGTTTCTTGTTATGTATGTTTAGGAGGGCCTTAGGGATCTTTTATTTCACCATCACAACAAATTAAATTATTCACCAAATAAGTACAGAATTCGACCTTCTTCTGCTTTAATCAAAGACCGAGTGCCAAAGTATCAATCATTTCGGAACTAAAAGTGAAAATCCTTTATTGAAAAACAAATGTTACAGATAGTGGTTCCTGGCTCCCTAGTTAGAATAATACACTTTGGTTTCGGTGGTAGCTAGGCTTATTTTGTACAGTTATTATTATAAGATAATGTAAAGTACTTAAAACTGCAATAAAAAGCATATTTACGCGACTTTTAATCAAAATGAATCGAAATTACAATACAGGACGTTCGGAAATGAACCTGGAACTCGGGAATCTCGCGCGATGATGACGTCTCTGCGCGGCTGTCGTGGCACGAGCGAGTAGCGGACGGAAGTTACGCTGTTACGGTGAACGGAGCGCGCAGCGGCCTTGGCAGCTCGGCGGCCGTG
Organism: Ypsolopha scabrella; assembly: GCA_910592155.1. Classification (NCBI taxonomy): domain Eukaryota; kingdom Metazoa; phylum Arthropoda; class Insecta; order Lepidoptera; family Ypsolophidae; genus Ypsolopha; species Ypsolopha scabrella. Next base: position 20,289,569 of record OU342976.1, read on the forward strand.
CGCCGAAGGTGAAAGTCTTGTCAGCCCGCAATTATTGAACCTCGACCCACCATCCTTCTGTATTCGGGTTACCAACGCTGTCACTGCTGCCTCTACTACGGGAAATGACCTGACTTCCGCATTCATAAAGAGATCTGGGTCAATTATTTTGTAATGATCAAATTTAGAACCATTATAAGAAACATCTTAGCTTAGGCAGTATGATAAACGTAACACATTACACCTTCATGCGTGATTGAATATACCACTTCGAGGGTCGAACCCAGCTGTTTGTTTGTCACCCGTTTGGCTCATATTCAAATTTAAAACATAATTTTACTACCATTGAGGGAGATATTTCGTTTGGGTTTACAAGTTTCCGCTTTCTTTGTTTTCGGCTTATGTTTTATTATCCTGCAGTCATAAAGTAGTCTAGTCTAGTTTATATAATCTTCTAACGAACACAGTTGCCTGATGTTAAAATAGTGTCTGCATTATTATTTCAAACGTTTCCTTTCACAATGTTTGCACTCATGTAGGCAAAGTTATATTGATTGCGCTTAACATACCTATTGTGCATAATTGGATGTGAGTTAATATTTGATTACACTTGTATATTGAAACGAATATGTACCATAGAATAAATATAAAGTATCTAAAATCCCATTTTAGTTCTTATTCTTATTACTAGGTATTTAAATGCTTACGTATAAAAGTGGACGGATTTTCTTCTTATAACATTCATTCAATAATTTAAAAGTTTAAATATTACTACATACTATTTATATTGTTTAATTTAATTCGACAATTAAATTTTTTGTTATGTATTTAAAATCTTATTTCGGAAATTTTAAAGCTCAAGGTAATGGAGAAAATTATATTTATAGATATTAGCATATTCCGATCAACTGACGTGAACTGATATTTAAATAAAGGTCAGATGTTGCGACACCCTTTAAAGTAAGTATAAATAAATTAGTCTAAAAAGCACACGGATTACAGGATAAAGAAGTATCCTTCGCAAAGGGCGCGCATCGCTTTGGCCATCGCATCGCAACCAGCAGAAGGGCCACCCCCCGCGCCCTCTATAAATCACCAACTTACTTATGTATGGAACGGAGCGTAGCGTAGTCCTCCTAGTAGTTTGGCGCGCGGCGTCGAGCGCACTGCTCGTTCGTTTCGGAACGCACGCACTCTCTGTTCAGTTTTGTAACTCACGGCCGGGTGTTTAGACAAGTGTTGAGTTGATCATTTCATGTGATACCAGCTCTTTGAGGTTGGCACAATAATGTTTAATTAACGATTTGTTTTAACGTTGTTTTTGTGCTGTGTTTTGTTTTTATACAATTGGATTGCTTTTGGATGATTTTGGATTACCACTTCTTTTGTTAGGTAATAATAACTTTTTTTCTTAACTTACACTTTTACCTCTTTTATTTTTCTCATAGTTTAAATTAACAAGCGTACTAGATTGAGTGATGTATATTATTGCAGGTAGATATTTCTATTTATAATAATTAAACAAAGAGAATGTGAAAGTATAAAATGCCATCACTTCGGTTTATAAATAGTCACGTCTCCTATCGCGTCCCAGTTCCTCAATTTGTTTCTAAACTAGTTTTGGTAATAGCGCTAATAGATATTTAATGTAACAACGCACAATATGGTACTCCTAAAACCTGACTAAGTGCTACGCTACATATTTTAGGATAATGAATGTGTTGGGATGGTTAAGATTGTAAACTCAGAAATTCTTTGTTGAAGTGAAGACTCTTGTTCAATACTATACATTACTTTATTGAATGCAATAAAATCGTGATTGTTAAACATTCATGTTGAATATTATGTATATTGTACATACATACATGCGTGCTTTTGTACTGCTATGTTTAGATTTTATCTTTAAAGTGTATAGGTAAAATAATAGATTTTCGACAGTTGATTTACAATCAATTTCCGGCAAGATCGTGGCCTGAGCCAGTTTTGGACGTAGAACTTAAAATATTTTCCACAAATATCTTTTTACAGACGTTCATGTATTCCATTGAGATTATTTCAATGGAAATTGTTTTGTAAATTAAACATTTAAATCTGTACTTATAATAAGATCGTAAATTGGATTATGTCGGTAAAAATCTTTAAATTAGATTCTTTGGTCCCTCTTTTATACTCTCTTTTTTAAATATAATTCGTTTTTGTAGTTGTATCTGTATGTTTGCGCAATTTACGTGCTTACTTGTGTTTTATGAGTAGAGAACCTTCAGATTTGAGAAATAGACCTGCAGTGTAGGTATGATATCGGTATAATACATTCAACTAATGACGTCCCCATAGAAGAGGCCGAAATATTTTGAAAATTGTGTTTTTATTTAATTTGTCTTGTTACTAGCAATATTTAAAGAATATAATACATACACAGACAGATCGAAATTATGTTATAATTAAAAAAAAACACAATGGATGTTTAGTAGTAGGAATTTGTCTAACAAAGTGGAAATACATGAAACAACAAAATGTTGAATGGCCGAGTGTCAATGTTATTCCCTTTTGAATATTTAATTAGGTGTTTTCAAATAACCTTCTAAAATGTGTCATATGAAAATGGGTACCATTAATCATTGAGTTATCCTCCGCCGTCGTCGTGACCAAGTCGATGAACTTGAGGATTCCTTCACCGATGTCAGTGGAGTGACCTCAATCAATATACAAAAGTCTGTCGCGTATTATAAGAACAAACACACACATACTGCATAATCAGAAAAATTATGCGACATTTTAAATTATCTTCAGAATTGGTAGAAATACTTTTGCTGTTTCTTGTACCCTGGACATTCTTTTGATCTTGTTATATTATCTTCTATGCAGATTTCGTAATTATTACATACTTATTTTCTGAAATAGGTACAAGTTTATTATTAATTAAGTGATTAATGTATTTAAACTTTACTTCTACTTAATTAAACTAGCTATTCCCTGCCGTATATCAATGATTAATTTGTCACGTTATATCCTGTTCACTGTTCATTTTATCTAAACGAACAAAAAAATGGTGGCATACTTATTTGTGGCATATCAGTCGTTGATCCGTTGTGTGGGACAGAGAAAAGAAAGTGCAGGTAGCTGGCCGGGTGTCGAAGACCAGAGCAGAGCGGAGCAAAGCGGCCCAAGATTTATTAGATCGTAACCGGTGGGGTCGGCAGAGCTTGGCGCAATGTCGCTTCGCCTCCACAACAAAAAAAGTGTCGCGCATCACATTTGAAAAAGGAATTGGTTTTTTCCCTTAATATTTTAACGGCTCAACAGCTTTGCTGTTTTTTACGATCTGGTAAAGGACTGATTTGACTTTATGAGTACATTACACATGATAACCATTCAGGCATTTGTTGTGGGTTTCATAATATTCACATATAGACGATATAATCATTTAAGGTAAATGTAAAAAATTATAAAAATGAGGCTCTGCAATTGACGTTTTATCGAATGAGAAGGTGAATTAATACAAGCGGTGCACGTGAAGTGGAGCTAAATATAGACAGACATTATGAACAAATGCGTTAGCCCACGTCTTCACGTGTCAGTTGTTGCCGATAGTAACATTGTGAAACACGAACAATGTGAGAATATACACTTTTATGGTATTGCCTTTGTAATTAAATACTGATCGAAACCACAATTATTTTGATTTATTGTTAAAAAGTAATCGAAATTTAACAAGATTTTTATGTGTACCTAGGATATGCGTCCCTTTACTGCGCTGTTTGAAACACATTTCAAAGGTTGTATTGTTGTTTGAGAGGTCGGCCGGTACTCGTCGTTATCCTTGAGTTTTTTAAGTCCCACATTGTTTGTACTGTTGTTGCAGGTAAAGATCACCTCTAGCAAGCCTTTAATATGTACTTTTATTACTGTCCGTTTGTTGTTATCATGATCATTGTTTGTTTCTTCGAGTATTTCATTGCCTCTTCAGTGTATCTTTTTGGTAAATTCTTTTTCAGTTTGTGCTGATAATGACTATGAATTTTCCGCTTGAAAGTAGATATGTAAACAAAGTGTAAAGCGAGTCATGAAGGGTAGTCATGTTCTGTAAATCAACGTCATCGCCTTCCTCTCCTCGAACCTACGTAGTCGGTGACGCAATTGGGTTTTCAATGTCTCTTACTTATCTATCTACAACGAGCGAGTGTGCTGCCAGCACTGGCTGCCTGCTGTTGTCATTCGTCGTGTGTTCACCAAGCTGCGCGCGCGCTTATTTTGTTACCAGTTTTATTTTTATTATCTGAAAGTGTCTTTGTTTTTTCTTTTACTTTAAATTGGGAATACTGTTACGCCTTGTTATTGTGCCCCTGTTTTGATACTGACAATAACTCTCAGTGATTAAAACCATGCTCATGTCAGGTTATTTTGTTTTGTCCGAGAAGTTACCTTGTAGGTGGGTGCTGATTTTTTTTGTGTACTACTTACGTTTAAAACTGTGACCTTTATATTTACAACTTGATTCGTTTGTTTACCGTCTGTTGTGCTCGACTTGTTTTGGATTGCGTTACTGATATTAATTGATAGACTCAAGAATTGTTACATGTTTTAAACCTGATTGGAGTTCAAGTACTGATTGCATTGCTTAATTCCATTTAAAGCATTGTAGTGTTGCCAAATTAGTCCTTGGATACAGTTTTCTTTGTTAGTTGGATGTAATATGCAAACAATTATGCTCAAGTATAGACATGATCATCATGCATGATTCATAATTTCAGCTAAACGAACCCGAAATGACTCACATCTAAAGACCCAACCGACCTGATAGACATCCTTGATGAAACCAGCGACGAACTCGCTTTTGTCCGTCTCTCTCTGCGCCAATGACCGCTGTAACTTTCCGGTCGCCTTAATTAAATTTTCGCAAGATTTTGTTTACGTAATTGCCAAGAAGCTAAATAATGCTAACGAGAAATTTTCTGTTTGTTGCAGAATGACGCCGCAGGAGGAGCGGGAGAGGGGGGCTGCCGAGATTGCGGACGCATTTGACGACGACATGTTTGGACCGTCCCGCACCGAGCCTGCCACCCGGCCCAAGCTCTCCATGATATCGGCCCGCCTACGAGCCAATGAGGAACGCAAGCGGGTTATTGAGATCTGCTCGCAGAAGCTCGAGAACATCGAGGACCCGGCACGGGACCTGCGCCGCTCGGTCTGCATAAACAACACGTACTGCCGCCTTAGCGAGGAGGCACGGCGGGAGAAGGAAGCCAGGAGACGCAGGGCGAGGGAGGAATGTGATGACTCCACCTGGGTGGGCAAGAAAGCGCGGCGAGCCGTCGAGGACGAATGTCTAGCTCTACTAGACGCCATTCCAGAGCTAGGCGATGCCAATCTAGGCTGCGCACAGCTCGCCAGAATGCCTCGGCAAGACGTGTCCCTGATCCCTCCCGGCCTGCTAACGGTGCTGGACTCGTGACCGCGTCGCTCTGCGCACCTACACACTGCGTCGCTTTGATGTGAGCGCTTCAGTGAGACGATCTGAAATATACTCGTATTGTGACCTCGAATGTGCTCGAGCCGTTGACCGCGATTCCGAACGCGCTAGCTCGCTACGTTTCATAACGCGTAGAAGACACTTGAGCTCGGTACGTTCGTAAATCGGAACGTACCGTGGTCGCGTTCCGAAACCAGCTCGCGCCGCTGCGAAGGACATCGAGATGAGAGGACCAGCCGGAGATATAAATATTTTATATAATTTTTCGTTACCCCAAAACGGACAGTTGACGTTTAGCCAATTCTTTGTTGTTTAAGGAGAGTACTTAGTTTATTGTTAGTGTGTTTTTTATTTTGTATTTTAGTGAAAGTTGCTCAGACGCCGATGGTCCGTGGTCCAAAGTGTTCAACGATTATTTTAATACTGGACTGAGGAGGAAAAGTGATTGTGGCAACCATGCTGAGGTGGTGCACAATGTTTACCAAGATTGTGAGGACTGTAATTTCGAGGAATAATTATTCATAGCCATAAGTGATAATATTATTTTACGTTATTGTACTGTAAATAATAACATGATGAAGTGATTAAGTGATAGTGCAAAACGACTGGGAACGGCTGCATTAGAAATTTTACTTTTTTTAATACTTTTACCTACTAATTTCGAACAAAAACATACTTTACTACTGCTACGAAAGCAAGTTAATGTTGTTACATAAAAAAGTGGGATTGTGTCACACGGAAAAATATATTTATCTTATTTATCTATTAGGCAATTTTCTTTAACGTTAAAAAAGGATGGAAAAAATACTGTGACCAATATTTGGTCAAATGCGCTAGTTATTTTAGTTACTTCCGTTTAAGTATTTCAAAATGTTACCTTACTTTTAACAACAATATTTAGGCTTATTGTTACCATATTAGTATTATTTTATTTAAATTGGGTTACATGTCCAGTACTATTTTTCTTTAAATTAACTTTGTGTATTTTTGCAATACTTGTGTTGACTGATAATGATAAATCAATCTCTACCATACTTCTTGCAACACAGAGAAAGTAGGGATTATTGTAATAATATGATTGTGTAACAATTTATTGTTAAACTCGAATCAATACTTCATTTACATTGTGCAATGGAACCATGAGTGTTTTCTAATTATGTTTGAAATCTCAATTTTTGTCGCAAATAATATAGTTAAGTATTCATTCTTCTTCACCCCCTTTCTCGTACTCGTAGATGGTAAAGCATAGTGTGGGAGTGCTGGGCCTTGGTGTAAAGAAAATACAGTAACTCTATGTAAAATAATTTGTTGACATAGAATTTGAATCAACAGAATTATCTTACAGCGTCACAGTGTTGACGCCTTTTGTGCGGTTGACGCGCACAAACACTACGCAAGCGTCATCAGACCAATCTGTGTACCGTTGATTTACAACCTCTTTGGAGCCTTTTTGCGCGTTACTGAACCTTCTTAGTAGGAAAAGGGGGGGTCGACAAAGGGGAAGGGACACGTGGGAGTTGGGGGGTGGAGTCGCACCGTTCCCAGCAATCCTGTGATATTAGACTATAGCCTGAGTGTCGTCGTATTTGTGCTAGTTTTGCCAACTCACTTTATAAAACCATGCGCTGGTGTACGTATTAATAAAATAAAAATGCCATGGTGTAAATGAGTTTTATATTTTGCAGTTTTATACAGATAACTGTAATGTAAACGCTATCGCAAAGATTGTTGACAAAAAAATAAGTTGGTAAAAATATATTTTTTTTGTTTTGAGTTTTGGTGTATCTAAGACGTTTTATAAATTGAGAAATGATGTGAAAATACTTATAAATGAAATGCATTTTTGTATAACTGTTGTCACTAGAATAATGAAACGCAGTAAGAATGGTAAAGTGTGAGTCAAATTAAATACATGCAATACTGAAAGAAATCCCTTAAACAATGATTGTAACCATGAAGCAAAGAACAAAGAATTTTTATAGAGATTTATTTATATTGGCTCCATTTTATTTTGAGCCACGTACCACGAAATTGTTTAAACCTAATAATTATACATTTTATTTGTAGCGTATGAGAGACCAAAAATAGAATCGTACGTTAAAATACCATTGAATACAGTTTTATTTTGTGAAAGTGGCTTTAAAAAATTATGGTAAAATAAAAATGTCATGCCATGCTTCTTATTCCGAATAATATTTGTACGAACACAACCAAAAGGAAACGCCCGAATATGGGACAAAATGGTTTGTTAATAATAAAATAGGGAAAAGTTGTGTAAGTAAATGTTATCGTCATAATTTTAATATTATGATTAGCTACTATTTTATAAATGTTTCCTGTCCTAGGCTAAGAGATCATTAAATAAAATTAAATATAAATTAACAAGGCAATTTTATTGGTTATTTGAGCCAAACTGGCTCAGAAGTTCATAAAAGTTTGTTTGTGTATGTGCGTACGGTCGCCCACAAGTCAACATAACCGTCCGTGGCAGTTCTTATTTCGCTGTCAATAACCTGACCTAAACGGCGAAAAAAAGTGTTGACCTATTTATGAATTGTGACGTCATTTCAAGTGCGAACGTATCCCGATGCGCGCCGCGCCCCTTCTGTGTGGCTTGCGCCTTAGATAAGCGGATATGTATGTTTTCGACGACAGGCACTCGGTTTGGCAACACCCTAAAAAGCGTGGTATTTGTGTCTAAGATCAACAATAAAGTAACGAGGTAATGCTCAGCCCCTATCACGTTGGGACATTAAAATCGTCGGTAAAAAGAGAGCTGACTGTTCTTTCTGTTGACTCGGATCGGAATAACTCCCTCGGGATATGTATCGCACATCCAACGCCCAGAGCAGAGGTACCTAGCGAACGAGTAAATGAGTGTGTAAGTGCCCGAAAAGGTAGGATATACTAGGTGAAATTAAATCAACCGACCAAATTCATACTGGAGACTCGGTTAGTCATCAGGAACAAGGTTTAATGACCCTCCAGGTGAAATTCGAAAAAAACAAAATTTTTTTTCCCGTAGAACCTGCACTAGGAATTGTACTTAAACTAGTCCAACCAGTACGGGAGCAAAAAAAAATATTTTTCGAAATTGGCCAAAAGGATTACTGAACCTAGTTCTTGATCACCAACCGAGTCTCTAGACTCTCTAGTATGAATTTGGTCGGTTGATTAAATTTCACCCTATATTTGAAAGTCCGATTAAGGAATTATTTTTTAGTTTATTTTTTAATTTAAGCTAGAAAACTGAAAAATTATTAAGCAAAGTCGCTGAAACCATGTCCTCGAATCGATTGTAAATTTGGGAGCACAAAAATTCTCAACATGCCACAATAAAGGTCTGTATTGAAAATAAAGTGATTTTATTCCACGTATAGAAATTAAATGGGAAGCTCAGATCCCACTCCGCTACACTGAAAAAAAAAAAGTAATTTGAACAAGATCTTGTTAACCGTAAACAACTTAACTACATATGAGCGCAACAAGGTGTCAGTTTCCTGTTTACTTGATCATGATAACATTGGAAACAACCAAGAAGTTAGTTAATGTAGCCAAAATTGACAAGCAAGCCTCTTGATAAGGAGCCTACTTGTTTCAGTATAGATAATTTCTATGGGGTTACCTGAAAAGCAGGGTTTACGAGAACAAGCCGACGAATATGACGCAATTTAAAGCAGAATTCGGTCGTTTTTAGGGTTCCGTATCTCAAGAGGAAAAAACCGAGCTCTTATAGGATCACCTTGATGTCCGTCTGTCTGTCAAGACTTTCGGGAACGCGTGTATAGGTATGTTATCAAGTTGAAAAAAAAACATATACCGAGGTCTACAGTCCCCTGTAGCTGTAACAAAAACAAACTAAACGGCCGTATCTTTTTTAACGTTTACGATAAGTTATATGTACGGCCGTTTATGCCGCAAAATACATATATTTCGCTGCTTTCAAGGTAATCAAAATTTATAGGGTATTTTCCGTTGACCTAGAAATATGAAATTTTGTAAGTAATACCGTCTCATACTACAAGTATAGGGAAAAATCAGAAAACTATGCATTTTTAATCTACACTATTATATATTATATTTATTATTTTATTTATTATTATTTATATTTATATTATTTATATTTTTTGTTTGTATGTTTGAGGTAAACTTTGGAACTACTGAATCGAATCTAAAAATTCTTTCTTTTATAAAAAAAAAAAACTATTGCTGAGTAACATAGGCTATATTTTATTTTAATAAAAGTAAGTTTTCAGTTTTAAAATTAAATATTTGTGAACCATGTCGGGAGAAAAAACGCTGCTTAGCTGCTTTATCGGCGTTCCTTGACCAAATGGTTAGTTATACGTGATGAAACCGGTTGTTTTTCCATACGAGGAAACTGTATCAGTTTATTCCGACTAAAGATTTCCATCTACAACGATCCTGACACACCTCTTTAGCAATATTAAGCTTAAAAAGTAACTACAGCCAGGTTTAAGCATAGATACATTAAATACTATGGTTTAAGTAATGATTTGTTCGCATACGGGAAAACTATATCAGTTTAATTTGACTACAGATTTACATCTAAAACGATCCGGACACACCTCTTGCTAATATTTAGCTTGAAAAAGTGATTAAAGCCAGGTTTATGTATTGATTTTTTCCCATACGAGAAAACTGTATGAGTTTAATCCGACTACAGATTTCCATCTGCAACGATCCTGACACACTTCTTGGCACTTTGGTAAAACATGGTGACCAGGGTCTGGTGATGGGACTGGAAGATGGGTACAGGATCTCCTCAACGGACAACAGCAGACCCTTTGAGTTTGGGCTTATTTGATTGGTTTTTATTAGCACTTTGGTAAAACATGGAGACCAGGGTCTGATGATGGGACTGATAGATGGGTACAGGATCTCCTCAACGGAAAACAGCAGACCTTTCAAGTTTGGGCTCATTTGATTGGTCTTTATTAGCACTTTGGTAAAACATGAAGACCAGGGTCTGATGATGGGACTGGAAGATGGGTACAGGATCTCCTCAACGGACCACAGGAGACCCTTCGAGTTTAGGCTTATTTGATTGGTCTATATTTGCGTTTTGCTCCAACATGGTGTCCGTTGCATATAGGCGTTCAAAAAATCATATTATCATATTTTGTTTTCCTTATTTCCACGAAAATCTCATCGACGTGGGCGGAGCCGCGGGCAAAAGCTAGTTAAATCATAAAATAGCGAGTTCGACGTGCACTTGTCCCGTTTATTTTATTTAAACTTCAATGTGATATTTTTCTGTGCTTTTGGAATGGATAGATGAATTCAGGTGTGTATTTTCAAGTATTTTTAGTAAGTGACGCTATCATCCTATCAGGTTGATAGGTTGATATGGTCGGCTCTTTGAGATTTTAGGATGCGTTCAAGAAAAATAAAATATGCCTATGGAAATGTGTGGTGATGTCATCATTGAAGGACAAATTTATTGAAAGACATAGCTCTTTTTCAATGAATAAAGATATGCACGCTTACTCGTGTTTAAAAAACTGTCTACTAAAAGAAGCTACTCCTCGAAACGGTTTTCTATTTGTAAATATCGCCGAAAAAAGAATAGGCCAATTTCACATCAGAAATGAGGATAATTTCCGTTAAAATTAGGAAATATTGTCAGCATCTGGACAATTTAATCGTTGCCAAATAATTTTACATTTCTGTGTCCTAAATAAAAATAAATAAAAACAACCAAATGGACTCATTTAATTTTATTCCGCATTAAAATTGCTCCCACTCTTTTTGGACAGCCCGTATCTAAGTGACTTTAATTTATACAGCCAAACTCATACTGGAGGCTTGGTAAGTAACACGGATCGATAACATTTTTTGCTGATTTCGCAAATAAAATCTTGACGTCCCATAGTAATTGAATCGGGGCTGCGCTTGCTTTTGTATGGAACACGAAAGGAATAATTTACGAATTTCACAAAAAAGGTAATTGAACCTTGTTACTGAGTACTTGCTGAGTCTTCAGTAAGAATTTGGCTTTATAAATTAAAGTCACTTTATGCCGGGTGTAAAAGCAAAGGCAAGAATCTTTTAAGGGTGTGTTAGTATGATCGGTGAAGATATTATTTTAAATACTGGGATGTTTAAATAAAGTACCAGTACCTCATAATAAGACGATTTTCTTTACTCAAAATACACTAATCGCGTGGACACCCTCACTGGTCGCTGGCCACTCGGATGAGGGGTGCGGGTTGCGGGGTGCAATTAGGTGTGTGGGGAGGCCGGTGAGCTGCGTAGCCAATAGCCATAGTTTAGAAAAATGATAGATTTTTTGGTGAAAATTCAAGGTATAATTTTTTTTTCTCGTAATGACATCAGAATCGTGTATACTTTCATACCCTAAAGGGATTCTTGACTTTGCACTTACAGCCTGTATAATGAGGCCTTCGTCTTCAATTACCCCAAGTCCTGCCCTATAACTTAAATACAGGTGTCCACATAACCCCATAGGAGAAGTAATAACTGAGAACTAATTCCACGCGTCCCTCGTGGGCGGGCGGGAATGGCTGAATGTCAAATAATTTGAACGAAGCTGTTCAAAGGCCAAAGTTACTGCTGCCGTAAATAGGTAAGGTCAATAATCGGTATGAACGAAACGTCACATCTCCCGAATTCTGAAACGGGGGTCCCGGGACGCGCTGAAAATTATATGTATAGGCTTTACATTCTTTTGATCACACTGAACACAATTCCCAAAAAAACATTTCACAAAATTACGCTTTTTGTGTGGCGTGTCTTTATAGGTATAAATTTTTTTCAGAATTTCAAGTGATATTAATTGTCTTTCGTTTTAATTTAATGAAAGGATTGTCTATAAAGTTGCAGAACTTGATTAGTTAGGTCATAAGCTATTCTAACATAGAACTCAATAAAATAAACATAGAACTCAATAAATGATAAAATGTACTGGGCAACTACGGAACCCTATATTGCGCGTGGCCCGACACGCATTTAGCTGGTTTTTAACAGTTAATGTGATGAAAAATTCTGTTTCATGTTGCAACTTTTTTCAGCGGTTATTGAATGAAAGATCTCTTTGAAGTTGACAATATGATAATTTTTCCGCAAGGAGATTAGGAGATTGATCACTACAGAAAAAAACAAAGTACGTATTCGTAAATTTATGTGACACTACTGCTAAGGTGACAAGTACTGCTTGGGTTCGTACGTCTCACTCACTCGCACGGCTCGTCCCGTATTGATCTCTCCGTCGTCGCTTGAAGGGGAATCAAGTTGCGAACGCGCTAAAATATACCTCAATAATTAATTACAACTAAAATTCATTCAAAAATAATAAAGGGAACTCATTTGTTGTGTTAATAATAAATCGGATTAAGTTTCAAGTTGTTTCTTTGCATACTTAATTAATTGAATCGGATCTTGGTCTTAACTTGGATCTTATTGGATTTTATTTAGTTTAAAGTACTTAATAAAATTATATAGGTGGTAGAGCTAATGCCGGGCTCGACTGTGGAGGTACCACCATCTTACTCGCAAATCCTCCCGAAGTTATTCGGGGGAGAGTAAGAGAACAGCTCTCAGGCAAAACCAGGCGGCTCACCATTGCCTGGGACCGATGGATGGTGGTTTATCCATCCCCTATTGTCGGGGCTATTATATAAAACAGACTGGTGACGGGCAGCGGCGGCGTCACTGGTGCAAGGGGTTCGGCACCACGCTCACCAACCCGCCTGCCCAGCGTGTGTGAGTATGGGCATTTCTTCCAGGAGGACCGCCAAGCATGGCGAAATCCTAGAAAGGCCTATGTCCAGTAGTGGACGAAACAGGCAGATGGATGGATGGATGACTTAATAAAAATTCAAAATACTTTTCGCTTAACAATTTTAAAATCTTTTACAGAAATAACATCGGAATTGAATAATTTTAGCTTTCAGGGTCGCCATTAACTCTATCAATACGAAAGATTGGTGTATAAAGATGAATTATGTAAATTAGGAACTAGAAAAATTCAAAGTATAAATACTAAAATTTGCAAGGAAAAGAGGGGCTTTTATATACATGGTTGGGTAGTCTTATATTAACAAAAAATTAAAACTCTATATATTTTTTGGCTAAGTACAATCTAAAGGTCACTAAATCAATCCACAGCTAAAATCGCTCCCTGAATTTTTTGCTTCTTGTAGGCTTCGTTTTGCAGAATACAGCTCATCGATCGCTTTGAAAGTATATTTCGAAAATCAACAGAATTTTTTATTGTTTTGATATTTTCAAAGATCTTTGGCGAGCTTGCTAGCACTCTGAGCCGGATTTCGTCTAAGTCGCTCACGAACACATTCGAGAATTTTTTCGAGACGAACAGATGGTTTTTCGCCAGGGAGGCAATTCCGGAGAAACAATCGAATCGAGATTTTTAAAACTCAATCTAAAAATGCACGGAGTTCGACAGATAAAATAGATTTTTACGATCGAGAAGGCAAATTCGATAGACTGAGAATAGTAGGCCTACAGGTTTGGGCCTGATTCTCGATGATTCAGTTTCTTTGAATCGTTTTATGGTCCGCGATATGAACCTCATATTAATGGTCAAGTGTTTCAGCTTCCTCAAAATCCCGCACGGTCTGAAATTTCGTTTGTGCAATTGTACCGACGAGTTCGTTTGTAAGTACATAAAACAAATGATACGACGTTAACGTTTTACGTTTATGAACGTTAGATACTCAATGAATACATTGAAGGGCAAGAAAAAAGTTTTAATATTTAAAGATAAAAAATCAAGTTGAAAAAGTAGGACGCTTAATTTTCCCCACCCCCGTATATCGCCGTTATGCAGGCAGAACCAATTATCTCGAGATAATTTGAAAACCGAGTTAAGACCATGGTTGGATTCGGCTTTTTAAGCTCTATCGGCTGGTAGAACCAATTTTCTTTCAAAACGCTCCGTTGGAAAGATACTAATTTGAAAACCGAATAAATAGTGCAATTTTATAAACTCTCTCCAGCTAGTTTATGTTACCTGGACATAAGTCATTGATCCCACTAATTGTCTCAAATTAAAAGCAAATATAACGATTTAACGTTTTTTGTTAGCAAGTTAATATGGCGTTTTTAGTCAACACCGATCTGGTAAAAGCAGTTTTCAGCGGATAAAATCGTAAGAAACGAAAATTACTCCAGCTAAAAAGTTGTACGAATACTTACTTGGTTTTTACAGAAGATAAATTTAAACCAAACGTTTACAAGTCTGAACACAAAAGTAAGTTAATCAAGGAACTGTATTTTAGCTGACGGAATTTCATATCGTGTTGCTGGTAAGTGCCTGCAGGTAAAACCAATTATAAGTATTTACGCACGCGCATTTGGTATTCGGCTTCTGCGCTTGACAAGTACTTTTCGTCACGCCGCGTGCTGCGACCTAGTTTTTGGATAAAAAAATAAAAGTAACTTGCTCTGAAAATGAGTGCAGATGATATAAAACGATTGTCAGTCGATCCTGGAGATGTGGATCTTCATTCAAGTAAGTATCAACTGTTTTTAACTTTGAGGTTAGGTTATGACCAGTTAAGTGTAAATAACCGGTGAAATACGTGTCGAACCACGCAATGCAAAGGGTTCCGTAGTCTATCTATCCTGGATATGTAGATCTTCATTCAAGTAAATGTATGAACTGTTTTTAATTTTGAGGTTAGGTTATTACCAGATAAGTGTAAACAACCGGCGAAATACGTGTCTAACCACTCACAGTGAAGGGTTTCGTAGTCTAGATAAACATTTTATGGTTTTAATTCAAAGTATATACTTTGTTGGGAGTAGAGTAAAATAAAATACCAATTTAAATGCTACTGTTAATATTTCAGGTACCGACAGCACTTTCAACGATGCTGAATTAGATGATAATATTATTTCACAAGCTTATGAGTTATATTTGTCACAAATGAGTCCAGCAAAAAGTTCAGAAAAAAAAATTAGGGAAATTTCAGATGATGATCTCATGACACTAGACGATATAATATCAGAATCGCTGAAACCAACTTTTCCTATTTCAACTGTTACCAATGAAAATAAAACGATGAAAAAGAAAAGCAAGGGAAATAAGAAAAGCAATGTGAACGGCAACAATGACGAAACAATGAAAATGGAGACCAAAATGGACCAGGAGAAGCACAAAGAATATGACAACAATACGTGCGAACTCATGGATGGGGACGAGGTTAAAAATAAAGAGAAAAATAATAAGAAAGGCAAAGAGAAGACCAAGAAGACGGATAAGAAGAAGGATGAAGAATCGCACATGAAATCTCCACACGGAGAGACAAATGAGGATAAGAACAATCATAACCGGAAAGCTAAGAAGGACAAAGAGAAGTGCAAGAAGACGGGTAATAAGAAGGATGAAGAATTGGAAACAACATCTCCACACGCAGAGACAGACAAGAACAAGCACAATCAGGACGGGAAAGCTAAGAATAGAAAATATAATGACAAAGAGAATAGAAATGAGACGGATGAAGGGTCGGACGAATTTTCTGGTGATAATGACTTATGCGAATCGTCTTTTATTGCAACCGTTATTTTAATGGAGATTTTTGACACGGCATGTAAGAAAACTAAATCGTTGAATCGTTGGCGGAATCCTCAACCTGGAACGTGGAAGGTCAATGTGGCAAAAAGTAGACGTGCTGAGGGATTGCCTTATGAGACTGGAAAAAAAATAAGGAATCCGAAAGTACCAAAGGCTATTAACTGTTCAAAGTGTAAATTTCATTGCACTGACAATTTTTCTGAAGAGTGCAGAATAAGTCTTTGTAGGAAATATTGGAGTCTTGAATTTGTTGGCAAAAAGAACTTCATATTGGCAAATATAGATATAAAAAAGCCGAAAACTATTCTCGTTGAAAGAAAAAGAGAAACAACAAGAACATTTTCGACTCAGTGTTTTTTTTTCTTGAACGATGAAAAAGTACAAGTATGCCAAAAATTCTTTTGTGCAACACTTTGCATTGCACAATCTGTAGTTTCAGATGCTGTTAAAAAACGAGATTTGTCTGGACAATTTGGTCTTGAACACGATCAACGAGGGCGACACGAACCTCCGAATAAGACTACTCCGGAAAAAATGGCAGAGGTGCGTAAGCATATTGAATCTTTTCCAACGATGGAGAGCCACTATGTCCGCAAGGACATAAAGAGGAGGTACCTAGATAAGACACTGTCAATTGGAAAAATGTACAGTCTTTACGCTGAATTGTGCGAGAAGAAAAACGTTGAACCTGTATCTGAAACGATTTATCGCCGAGTTTTTGGCCAGGAGTATAATTTGGGCTTTTTTATACCTAAAAAAGATCAGTGCTTGTTGTGTACGAAATATTCGAATTCAAATGATATTCGTAATGATCTATTAAAAAAAGAGTACGACGAGCATATTCAGAGAAAAGAAATCTGCAACAATGAGAAGTCAAAAGACAAAAGCAGAGCACAAAACGAAGAAAATTTTGTCTCTGTTACATTTGATTTGCAAGCAATCTTACAAATACCATGTGGTGACGTAGGATTGCTTTATTATACACGGAAATTAACTGTCTACAATTTGACCATTTATGAGAGTGCTGAACCTAATGAAGCGTATTGTTGCACATGGACAGAACTAAATGGGAAAAAGGGTAGTGCTGAAATAGGTAGTATTTTATTGTATTATCTATCAAATTGTCTCCTGCCCAATGTGAATGAAGTCAGTCTCTTTTCTGATACGTGTGGTGGCCAAAATAGAAATAAATACGTCGCCGCTCTGTTGTTGTGGGCTGTTCAAAAAATTGGCCAACTAAATATAATAGAACAAAAGTTCTTAGAGTCCGGCCATACTTATATGGAGGCAGATTCAATGCATAGTAGCATAGAATCTGCAAAACAAAACACCGCAATTTATTCCATTAATGAATGGATAAATGTATTTAAACGAGCGAGAGCAAAAGGATCCTACAAAAAGGGCAAAAAGACAATCAAGAAACAGCCTTATCATGTCAAGGAGTTCAAGTACCAAGATTTCAAAGACCTTAAGGATCTTGCTGAAAAAATCTTACACAACACAACAAAAGATACAGATGGGAGAAAAGTTCAATGGCTTAAGATTAAGAGACTGAGATTTATAAAAGGAGAAATGAAGATCTTATACAACTACGATATGAGCGAAAATTTTCGTACAATTGATACGTTACGTACCCAAACAGAACCACAGACTCAGGTGGTAGAACACGAATATGGCACTCGAACAAAAAGAAGGAAATTGACTGCATCTACCTCTACTGTGAGTACACGGAGCCCAGTGATCCCTGATAAACTTGCACAACTTTATGATGCTCCACTAACAATTAGTTTGGCAAAGAAGAAGGACCTATTAATTCTTTGCAACAAAGGCGTTATCCCAGAAGAATACCACGCGTGGTATCAGTCGCTAAAGGCTGATGATAACGAAAAAGATAAACTACCGGAGCCAACATTATCTGATCCAGATGATTCTGAGGAAGATTAAATTAACCTTTTATAAACTTATTTTTCATTTCGCATTCACTTAGTGAGCATGTAACAAATTTTGATGACATTGAATTTATATCTGTTATCATTTGAATTATAATTGACGTCATTATTTTTTACTTTTAATGTAGGTAAGCAGACTAATTTAAAGTTGCAAATAAAAAAAAATGTTGGTACCTACCTAATTTAGGCTACACTTTTCTATTGTGACGTTATAATTCTTTGAACAAAAATTGTTTGTTTGTTATGTTACTTTCTTTTAAAAAGAATTGGTAGATTTTTTCAGGATAAAGTATTTTCCTGTCCTGAGTGTTTTGGATGATTTTTATGTCTTTCAATTTATTGTAAGGTTTCACAATTGTTTAATTTTCATGCCAAATACTTTGAACAACATATTTAAAATTTTAGATCTCAAAATTGTCTCGAGGTAAAACCAAGTATCTTAACACATTTCTACTTGGTAGTATATTAAAGAAGTACTTTTTATGTATTTTCATGACTTAATTAGCATTTAATAAATAAAAGCAATAAGTAATTTCGTTGGTATTATTATCAGCCTTTTAGTTTTTCAATTATAGAGATTTTTCTCTCCCCAGGTAAAAACAAGTAAATGGGAGACCTCGTCACAGTTTTCGTCAAATTTTATTACAAAACACCAGTTTTTTGGAACTGTAAATGCACTTACTTATAGCACATGAATTAATGTACCGATAGTATATACTTTTAATATTAATAGGGTTTTCAAAAGGTCATTATTAACATACTGAACTTTGTAACCGCGATATCTCATTTTGACTTTTTAGTAAGTTACTTGGTTCTGCCTGCATAACGGCGATATACGAGTATGTCTGTGGGAAAATTGTTTAGACAAGACATAGACGAACTTCAGGGGTGTCATTGGGTTTGGTTTCGTTTCATTCATTTATGTCAAATCCTGTCCAGTTACACTCGCTTTATTCCAACATATCGTCACGACATATGTATCTCGAAGGGGTGTCAGAGATGTTTCCCAGTGTGAACTGTAAAGTCACAGTCCACACTCGGTACACCCACGTTTCACCGAGAATTATTACGTCCCAACTTGATGGTTGGTGAGCCATGTTCTTTTGGGCACAAATACACGCTTTTTGGGCGTGTAAGTTTATCTCACAGCATTTTCTTCTTGGTAAATATTGGGCGACACGAATACTATGTGCATAAATTCCGAAATACTAATTGGTGCATGCCCGATTGGGGCATCGATCGAACTTGGGTCTCAAGACTGAGAGGCTAGCGTTTTACCACATCAGGAACAGCCGCTTTTTAAAACGGGAAATATTACCATGGTTTCAGATAATGTCCAATAAAGCGTGTTTCAAAAACATCGTTTACACGGAGCAGAGTCCCATATGACACGGAGTCCTCAGTTTAGAGTAACGGCCTTATATAAGTTTAGCCATAGTATAAATAAGTAATAGTATTCTATATCCATACATACGGGCCGAAACGAACCCCCTCCAAAACTCGGTACAACTCGGTTTACGACAGTCGCGGTCGCACCCAAAGAGTACTATGAATAACGGAAAGTCGCACCGCAGTTATGGACGCACACGTTGTTTCTGTTACGCTTCCGCGCATTTTCGTAAATTATGGCACGAAATTACAGAGTATGTTGTGCAGTGTATGGTTGCTTAAATACAACTTTTATAATAATAATATAGCAATATCAAATACGCAAACAGTCAGTTGGCAGCCCTAGGCCGTGTTAAACGCTGAGCGGCCGGAGGTTGATTTCAAGGACACCGCCTAGTTAAACTACTGTTGTTACCTATACTGTGGTTTAGCCCTACCATAAGTTTAGGCCTTGATATCCGCTAGCGACTACGTAAAATATTAGGTGACTTTGGTTTATACAGCTAAATTCATACTGGAGAGTCTACAAATGGTCAGGAACAGGGTTCAATGACCCTGTTTTCGAAATACGACAAAAAATTTTTTTTTTCCTCTACACTTGTTAATACTTCTTAATTTTATTTTGAGTATTTTACAGAAGAGGTCACTGATCCTTTGTCCTGTGAACTTACTGAGTCTCCAGTATGAATTCAGTTAATATAAACGATAGTTACTTTTCAGATTTTTGCCTAAGACCTGATTTTTAATGGAATTTCAAGTTTCTAAGTCACCATTTTCTAGGTCATTTGTATGAAATTTCAATAACTTGTTTCCGCGTTGAGTTAAAAGCCTGATTTTGTAAAAGCAGTATTGGGCCATAGACATCTTTAGGAGGTATATTAGTTTCAATTTGATATCTCTAACGGGGCTCCAAAAAAGGGTCTTGACTTGACAGAGCAGACCACGGACTGGTCTGTGGACCAGACAGACAGACGGGACAACAGAGTGATCGTATAAGGGATCGTAAAAAGTGACATTATAGTAAATTTAAAATAATTTGGTTTTACAGTCGTGATTTTATGATTTTTATAGAAATGTACAGCTAAATTCACAACTTCGGAAAATCGAAATATTTTAATTTATTTTTCAACACACTTGCTTATAAAGTGGCCATTATTGCAGCATTCTTAGGGTCATAATGCAGCATATTAAACACGTGTGATTTTTACTTTACATTATCGCACTAGCACTTTACATTACAGTTTTTTTTTTCGCTTAGCAAAGAGTTTTGATGTCTTGAGAAATAGCAAAGTTTTTGCAAATTAATAAACTGTTTCAGTTAAAATAAAATAAATAATCATTTAATTTTATCAAATTATTTATTTTTATCAACAAATTAACTGTTGTAAATACAAAAAATATTCAGTTTGTTAATATTTAATGGCGGATGCGCCAGTGCCTCTATTTCCATCTGCGCGCGCATAGACAAAATCTCCGCCGCCATTTTTCAAAGAAAATTGTCGATTCATAGCTGTGGTTTCGATTATGTGGAAAAATAAGCCGTGAAATTTTATTATTTTTCCTCGCAAGTGTGTTGAAAAACATCGTATGAAACGCGTGAGCATTAGACATTACACTCTCGGCCCCATTACGCCCTCGCCATTCGGCTCGGGCTGCAATCCCACCTCGACTGTAATGTCCAACGCAGCTCACTTGTATCATAAAGCACTATTAAAAACTCCCATACTACAATAAAATAATTATTACAACATTAAAAATGGTTTTACAAAAACCTACGTTGTTTTCAGTATCACAAAAACCGATGTTATAATTATATTATAATGTGATTGACCCAATTCATTATAACACCGGTTAAAATCCAATCAGCAGCTATTATTTCTTCTTTTGTTATGGGCTATTTGTTCATGAAATTGTTATTTGAAATAAAATAAAAAATCGGCCAAGTGCGTGTCGGGCCACGCACGGGTTCCGTGGACCCTTAAATATAAAAATCGTTCTCACACACCCACAGTGTTTTTGAACGACCTATCCAACGATACCCCCCACACTACGGGAAAGTCGAGAATTTTTGAGATTTCATTTTACCATTTGTTGACGTGATTCAACGTAGTAAACCAACCAACATAACCAAAGTATTTTGGTATGTATACCCATGCCAAGTTACAGCTTTCTAGTACTAATAGTCTCTGAGCTAAGCCGCGGACAGACGGACATGGCGAAACTATAAGGGTTCCTTGTCGGACTACGGAACCCTAAAAAATGCTCGTAAATAAGGTATTGTGTCCTACTGTGACACTTGTGCATCCCATTACAAAATTCGGCTTTGCTTCGTTCCGTAAACACGCACTCGTGTCCCAATGGCCCTCATTATGTCACAGTTGCATAAAATACGACTGAAGTACATTATTTAAAAAATATGTTATTGCATATATATCATCATAATATATGTATATTTTTTTCAGTTCGGAGCTATTTCTTACGATTTCATCCTAAAGAGGATAGTTCGCCCAAAACTGTAATTTATTCTTCCTGCTTGGAAGAATCTAGCAATACTTCATATTAAAAAAATAAGTTATCCTGTCAAAAATATTATGCATACATACCAGTGACGAAGGATGAACATTTTAAAAAGGGAAGCCGTACAAAAAACCGCCTTACCCAGGAAAGCAACCAAGGAAAACATTTTTTTTAATACTTTGCAACTCCCTGTCCACCAATTGTATTTGTCGTATTGAGATTTATGGAAATGATTGATATTTCATACACTCTTTAGTTTTTTTCTAATACATAATAAAATTAGTGAAGAGAATTGCATCTTGCAATTTTTTCCGGAATCCGCCGTTCCTTCATCGTGAAGTAACAGTGATTGATGCAAGCGTAGCCTATCCTCTTAAAACTATTCCACATTCATGCGTTCGTCAAACCCCAATCTAAATTGCCAATACACAACTAAGCTTCGCAAACAAGAATAGCGTATCCAAAAATCAATTTAGCCAGCCCATTAATTCACGTGTCTTTCTTATCAAGAACCAGCGTAACTTGAACTCTGGGGTCCCCCACGAATACTCATAAATGAACCAGACGCAGGGGCCTTGGAGACGGGAGCGGGCAACCGTCATCTCGCCTCTCTTTCTCTCATCGGGACCGTAGGCTGGTGCATTTATTGTTCTTGTCGTAATGGTTGTTTAGGGTGCTGTAACTTGCTCACAGTAACATAATAATGTTTTAGAGCATACTTCTTGCATGACGGTTTGGTGTTAAACCTGCTGACCTTTACAGTATTAGTACCAACAGAATTCGTCTCTGATAAAGAAACTATAACTAACGCTCTGTGCCTTCAATGCAATTTGGAAATCGTTATCAACCTATACAATCCATATTTGTCTTTTAAAAATTAAATGAATGTCCCGTAAAACAAAAACACATTCATTTACAAGTTTTGTAAATTATAAATTTTTACAATGCCATTTTCACAACTATAGAGAATAAATTATTTAAAAAGTATCTCCTTGATTTCTTACAGATCCATCTATCATTACGTTCAGAAAACATCATTTGCTTAAGGGGTAACTTTTTACCTCGGTACAAAATGCACATCATAATATTGTTTTCCGTACTTTTGAATAAAAAGTATGCAATAAGTGTGTTTTAAAGCAACTTGCGGAAATAGTTTATCAATAACAAAGTCTTCACAAAAAAATTACGTACTTTAATGTATTACATTTTGTTTGCAGTATATTAACAAACTTAAAGCGTGTTTACAGTTGTAATGTAATGCAGCTACAATGTAACGCATAAAATTGAATAATTTTCATGGGATCACCTATTAATGAGCAGTTTGCGCGAATTGCAATAAAACGCATTTATTGCATACTTTTGATTCAAATGTAAGGAAAACAATATTATGATGTGCATTTTGCACCGAGATCCTCCGTTACCACCTAGGAAGTACAAAGATGAGAATTACTTGAAAACATCGTGAGGAAACCTGCATGCCCTAAAAAGCGTGTATTTGTGCCCGAAGTACGGCGATAGGGCTCACCACCCATCACGTTGGGACGTAATAATCGTCGGTGAAACGCGGGTGTGCCGAGTGTGGACTGTGACTTGCATTTTCACAGCTCACACTCGAGAACACTTGACACTCCGTCGGGGACTCATGTCGTGACGATATACGTATTTTTAATAAGAATACACTGACACTTCTCGTGTAGCAAATATTAGATTTAGCATAACCTAAAACTTTTCATTGAAAAATTGGCTTTAACGCAGATGGATAAACGGGTTTTAAATTTAAGGTTTGCTGCACGAGAATAGGTCACACTGTAAGGTAAATCTGCAGATGTTGAATAATTCGCTTCATTCGGCACATTTTAGACAAATACGTCAAATTCTGTCTAATCTTGTGGGTAACCCTAAAGATACGTTAAGCTTTGACCGGTAAACTGGGTAAAAGTATTTCGAGTTTTTTTTTTTGACTGTAAGCTCATTTTTCTGACCTTTGTCGCATGAAAAAGGCGCGTTTCAGTAATCTCAATAATCGGAGGAGGACCAAAAACAAAAATACCACAGAAGGAGAAAGAAAATGAAAAATTGTTTATTAATACTTAACAATAAAAAAGTAAATGAGTCAGGTAGCTGTATCACGTGAATCTTATCTTGTATGAAACAAGGTTTAGTTTTTTACGATAGTCGACCACTCATCGTAGTCATTTCGTCACTTTTTGTGCCCGAAGTATGGCTATAGTGGGACCTTCTTGAAAGAAGAACGTGAAGAAAAAGAAGTGAAACGAATGTGAACATGGGATGGCATAATCCATAACATTTCAATCTCCAATAATTTGCTATCTCCTTGCGATGGATAAATCGCCAAGTGTTTAAAATATAGAAATTATTTCTATCATAATTTCAATTCATTAGCTATTTAGAAAGTAGATAAAAAGCTAAGGGACTTGTATATATCCCTTTTCCAAAATTTTTAATTTTACATAGTTAAATAATTTTTTAAACTTTGACTTTTCAACAAAAGCCTTGCAGGCATAATGACTTTCGTAACAATGCCAGTAGCTTGGTTGTATTAAAAAAAAAAGCGAAATGTCATGACCATAGAGCCACTTGACATTGACAGCTAGAATTTTTATTTATTGCTAGGCAAATGTATTCTAGCTATTCAGCCCATATCCTTAAAAATTTTTTTTTTTTCAGCATAAATATCTCTTGAAAAATATTTATGCCCGTTTTCACTAACGACGAACAAGGCGACGCGACGTCAACTCCTAATTTAGGGCCATGCTTACCATAAAGTTCTATTTCACCAAACTAATTTTACTATGTGATTCCTAACCCAAGAGTAGCCTAAGTTTTTTATAATTTGTCTTTGGTTTTGTTTGTCAAGTTGTCTGTTTGCGTTTTTTTTGATGTTTCACAGTACTAAATCCCAAAATTGCGACTGTCACATGAATGTGTCTAGTTTAGGACGCCTAAGCATACGCACCCCCGAATCGGTGTCGTAACTTTAGGTGATTCCTAACGTCGTTAGAATGACTTAAGAGTTAGTGAAACGTGTTTTTACTCTAGGCAACTCCTAAATACGTAGGCATCTGATTTAGGCGTCTCCTATGGTTAGTGAAAACGGGCATTAAACGCTTTTCGGAATAAGAATAAAATGATATCTCCATAAGATTTTTTATTTTTTTACCTTAACAGAAATGAAAACTTGTGGATTGCTGATAAAATGACTGTTCATTTGGCACTCGGAATACTTTTATCTATTTTGTAACTACACTTATTACCATAGGTGGCCAAATTATTAGGGACAATATAAATTTACTGTTGGAGTGAATTTATTGAGGGACTAAGTGTCTTAATATCTATCAGTTAATATTTATTTGTAACAGTGATTTATTAAGAGAATAAAAACAATATTAAATAATAAATTGTACTTATTAAGTGCTATAAAATAAAAAGCGATGACTGCACAATCTAAGATACTTTTTACTTAATATTTGGTAATTCCACCCTTAGCTGCGATTACGGCTTATAGGCGTCGGGGCATGTTCTTTATGCAGACTTTTTCTTTATGCCTGTGATCGAAGTCATAATGCCAAATGATGATAAGGGTTTCAACCATTTGCTGTTTGATTGTGATGACTTCTTTGGCAATCTCCCGTTTCGTGAGCTCCCATAGGTTTTCTATGGGGTTCACATCTGGTAAATTTCCTGGCCAAGGCAAAACAGACACGTTTTTATCAGCCAGAAACGCAGTCACACTCCTGGCTTTATGGCAAGGTGCCGAGTAGTGCGTAAACACAAACTCCTTATTATCAGGTATCTATTCTTGAAGTTGAGGCAGAAGCTGACTTTCGAGTACTCGCTTATACCGGTCTTGCCTCATGGTCACTAGCACGATATAGAGGGGGCATACCTTTGGCTGAGATAACAGACCAAACCATTATGCTAACAGGGTGTTTAACCGAGTCCGAGTGGAGCTGCTCACCTGGGCGACGCGACGTCAGGCGAAGGAGCTTTTGTTCATAGAAATTTGAAAAGTTTACTCTTCGGAAAAGCAGACCTGTAAAATATTAACATTTTACAAAAAAACTTCACTCAGGGTTCTAACAAATTTATAATTGCTATATTTACTTGACTCCAGTCCTCAACAGTCATGTTCCGATGTTCCCTGGCCTATTGTAGTTGCTTTTTTATCATAGCCTCAGCAAGGCGTGGTTTTTGACTAGGCGACTACCCATCAGGTTCTCTTCAGCTAATCGTCTCCGGACTGTCCTTTTAGAGAGGGCGATTCCTTCCTCGTTTATGATTGTAGTCAGTCGTGCCACGCTCTTTTTACGATTTTGAAGACAAATTTCCCTGATTTTATGGTCATCATGGGGGCTAGAGATTCTTTTTCTGTCACATTTTCCGATGCGGTTTACTGTTAGATGCAGTATATTATCAATTTTTATTTTAATCCTGCTGACCGCTGACTTCGAAACACCTGTGTGTGCTGCTATCTTCCTCTGGGAATATGAGGAATGAAGTAATAGGATTTCTATCTTCCTAGATTTTCTTGAGGATATATCTGAAGACTTTCCTATTATGAAAAAATAAAAATACGTAGTATCACGGTTACGTGTCAGCCAAATCTAAATAAATGCATTAAAATTAGCAAAACTAATAAATTATTACATAAGACTTACGTTTAGATAGTCTTGGATCAAAAAAACTTGCAAATAATTGTTCCAGAAACTATTACCCGATCTCAATAATTCTCACAATTTAGCAAGCAAATGACAAAATACCGCCTTTTTCAAAAACAATGTAGCAGACTCACAGTGTTGCCACATTTAAAAAATATTAAATAATACCAGAATCAAAAACACATCAGAAAACCATTTAGAATATAGTTATTTACTCACAAAATACATTTAAACCGAAAATTACAAATAATAAGGACTGTCCCTAATAATTTGGCCACCCACTGTATATCGTTATTTTCAGTAAAAGAAATAAATCAATAATTTATAATATATTATAATGTATGTTATATGTTTTGACGAAAATACAAATACAAAATATTCATTGATTCAAAAACCTAACCTAGAATAACAATATTCTTTGAAGGCTAAGTATATTTACAATTAAATGAAAAGAAGTGTAAGTGGGTATACATACATTGTATAGTTATTGGTAAGAAGTTTAAAAGGTTATTAATAAATATAAAAACACAGGGCCTACGTCTTAGGTTCTTATCCCATTATCGATAAATAACCCAAACTTCCAAGCCTTCTGACTAAACATATCCCTTCATCCCGTTAAAACCTTATTCCTTTGAGTTAAAGTCGAGTATAGTTTTAAGTAACCGCATCAATACGTTTGTCTAAACCCATGGTGGTATAGTCACCGCGGCTTGCTAAATACGGAGTCAGAACCTTTTCACTCTTATACCGTTGATTGAGAGATCATATTGCAATGTGTTAATATCCAACTATGCAATAAATGTTACCCCATGGGAGAGCACAATACAAGTGCAAAGGGGGCTGAACCACCCTAATAGAGGTTGAGAATAATGCATACGGGCCCGCGGCGATGCCGGATTCTTTGTAAAAATTAAGGCTGACAAATATTTGATGAGCCATTGACTTCAATTTTGGAAAAGTTTGCGTGTGAACTCGTAATATATCGTATTCATTAAAATAATGAATGACCGATCAGTTGCCAGACATAATATACTAAGTATATGAGTAAATTATACATATAAATAAGGTATTAATAAGTCCGCCAGTTACTGGAAGGCTTTTGGGCCACAGAAACTGAAAGGAAAGAATATCAATACTTGACATTGCCGTGATTTGCATAGTTTTTTTAAATTCTTGATTAACATTGATTTGCATTTAGAAACTGGCCGAAAGTACCATCACATGTTTATTATATCGCGTAAAAACATGCAGCAGAAATAGGGTTGCCTTCTGTAAAATCTATAAACTTGAACGAGGAGCTTAGAGACCCCGGATTCATCTGTTTATTCCTTTTTACCTCAAACATTATAGAAAAACAAGTAGGCATAATGACATAATTTTATTTACGAACGTTCTTAGACCATATAACACGGGACTAGGCAAGCGCACTTATTCCCCTCTGCCGAAGTACATGAACAATTTGTTCATGTAAGTTTGCTTGTGCGCCTTGTGTGTCTGTGTTGCAGCTTTTGATTTAGTGTGCCATATCAATTTTTCGCAGGAGTGTGCGTGAATGAGTAAATGTGCGCTGTGCGTGTTTACCTCCCCTCCCGTGGAAAACGGCAGAATAATTTCAGTACTAAGAGTCGCGCTTTGCCAAGTCCCGTGTTAAATGGTCTAAGCGAACGTCTCTAATATGAAACAAAAAGTTATAAGTTATTTAAACAGATATTTATTTTTCTATTAAAATACCAAGTAGGAAGGCAAAGGAAACTTAGTCCATACATACAGTCACATCTTAGATGAATGATGTGACCGAACCCTTTGTCTCACGTGCGCGGTGGACTGCTGGATTTTGGCGCCATTTTATTCTGGGCAAATATTTACATGAGTGAGCAGGCAGGGGGTTCACCCCCCCCCCCAAAATTCTATTGGTCTTAGCTAACCCAACGTTTTATTAGTAGGTACTTACTAAATATTATCGACAATTTTTTTTTCTTTTTGTCACGTGCTTTATTTCGAATGATCACCGACGTTGGTTGCTTTTTAAGGCGTGTCGGACCCACGGTACCACTCTAAAATTATGACACATTTATTTTAAAAATAAAGTGGTTCCTTATTGTCTCTGGTCCAGAGCTCGACCCCCCGAAATGAAATCCTAGTTACGCGCCTGGATACTATGCAACGAAAGTGAGAAACAATCTTTTACCAGCAAAACCAAGAAAAGTTATGACAAATGTCGCCAATATTGTGATTATCTATTGCATGAGTTTTTAATAAAGTCGTGTATGGAACTCTACATAACTAGATATTAACTCGTGTGAAAATATTAACTAATAACCTCTGTTATGTGCAGTTTCATAAACTACTCTTATCGAAAATACGCAAACGAGAGAAGAACTTTTACGATGTCATGGGGCGTTGGAAGAAAATTACGTTTGAATATGGAACGCTGAGACGGTCACGTAGCAACGAACGTCTGGTAACAGCTTGTTAATTACTTTCTGCAGTAAGTGGCGCCATCTTGTGATCAAACGTGGATCTACTGTGAACTACGTGTGAGCGAGTGAACGCGCTGAGGTCGTAGTACTTACAACTCGATTCGTAGCAAGCTGTGACGGAACGCGTTGCTACGAGCTATGTGGCGTAGCTCTTAGAGCTTTTATGTTACTTCTCGTCTTCACTTGGTAGTTACGGGAAATTGCAGTAGATGGCGTAGCTGTTTCGTAACGTTGTAAATACTAAAAGTTTCCATTGGTATTTTATCGTCAAAATGAGGATATGTGGAGAAACAAGTTGTAGGTTGGCAAAATGAGATAAGTATCCAAAATTTCCGTTCATCTTGGATGTAGTGTCTATCTTGTATTTGGTACTGTAAAAGCCTGAATAGGGGTAAATCTCAAGATTTACCTGTAAAACTTAAGATTACCAAGTGGTGATGGCAAAAGTGCGAATTATTCTTCAATATCATTAATTTTGGACTTAACAGGATGTCACTTGGTTAATCGTACGTTTTAACTACGTAAAAAATAAAAACCGGCCAAGTGCGAGTCAGACTCGCGCACGAAGGGTTCCGTATCTATAAAAACGGCAAAAAAAATCATGTCTGTTGTATGGGAGCCCCCTTTAATATTTATTTTATTCTGTTTTTTAGTATTTGTTGTTATAGCGGCAATTTCAACTGTCTAACTATCACGGTTCATGAGATACATCCTGGTGACAGACGGACGGACGGACAGCGGAGTCTTAGTAATCGGGTCCCGTTAGTTACCCTTTGGGTACGGAACCCTAAAAACTACGTAAACATTATTAAATTTGATGAATTCTGTCAGACACCCAGTGGGGTCTTATCACTTGGGTACCAAAGCTGGACTTCTGAAGCAGCTTTATGCAAGGAATCACTTTTCTACATGCTCGGGAAACTTTATTAAGATGAACGAAGACGTTAAAGACGAAGAAGTAAGTGTTGTCTTGCATAATCCACAAAGTTACTTGAGTACAGGGTCTTAAATATCCCTTTCGTAAAGGTAAATCAAATAAAATTTATTGTGCTAGAACATAACCCAAGGATCAAAACCTACTATTCACTCCTAATCATAAATTTACGGGATTCCAAGGATGTTTTTCATACCGAACCGAATGCAAAAATATGGTATAATTTACCATCGCCCTTCAGACAAATGTGTTCAGCTCATACATTTAACATAATTGATGCTTGTGATTGTTGGCACTTGGTGGAAATTAATATACATTATGTTTATTTTTAGCACTTGTAATTATTCGTAAAAGTGATAAAAATGAACATAATGTATATTCCATCCATCCATCAAACCTGTTTTGTCCACTGCTGGACATAGGCCTTTCCAGGATTTCGCCACTCTTGGCGGTCCCCCTGGAAGAAATGCCCATAGTCAAACACGCTGGGCAGGTGGGTTGGTGAGCGCGGTGCCGAAACCCTTGCTCCAGTGACGCCGCTGCCCATCACTAGTCTGTTTTAAATAAGACCCGGCGATTGGGGATGGATATACCGCCATCCATTGCATCGGTCCCAGGCAATGGTGGGCCGCCTTGTTTTGCCTGAGAGCTGTTCTCTTACTCTTCTCCGAATAACTTCGAGAGGATTTGCGAGTAAGATGGTGGTACCTCCACAGTCGAGCCCGGCATCAGCTCTACCACCTAAAAAAATGTATATTGTCGTATTGTAACTTCGTTGTTATTGTTAGTTTATTGCACGTAGTTTTATTTGTAAAATCTTAAAATGTAATTATATACGAGTACTATAATAACTACTCTTACTCGCAAATCCTCTCGAAGTTATTCGGGGGAGAGTAAGCGAAGGGTTTTCTCAGGTACCACCATCTTACTCGCAAATCCTCCCGAAGTTATTCGGGGGAGAGTAAGAGAACAGCTCCCAGGCAAAACCAGGCGGCCCACCATTGCCTGGGACCGATGGATGGCGGTATATCCATCCCCAATTGCCGGGCCTTATATAAAACAGACTGGTGACAGTCAGCGGCGTCACTGGTGCAAGGGTTTCGGCACCGCGCTCACCAACCCGTCTGCCCAGCGTGTGTGAGTATGGGCATTTCTTCCAGCGGGACCGCCAAGAGTGGTGAAATCTTGGAAAGGCCTATGTCCAGCAGTGGACGAAACAGGCTGAAGGATGGACCCTTGAGAATGCTGAATAGCGAAACCGGTTGGGTTGGGTATAATATACATTACAAATATTTATCTGGATAAGTACAAGTGCCAAAAATACACATAATCATACATTTAAGTTTATGTATAGACAGTGTCTAATTAAACCGAGATTCATTAAAAGAAAAGTTTAAAGAAATTCATATATTTACGGTCCCATGTGACTTTATTTATCAAGTTATTAGATATGTCAGAAAAAATATTGATAATTTCCCGAGGCTTGGTGTGCAACACTCTATTGAAACCAGAAACAAACATAAACTATCTTTTCTAAAATTAAGACTTGCCAAAGTAGGCACCTCTTTTGTAGGACATGGTATAAGATTTTTCAATAAGCTTCCAGAGGAGGTCCTTAGTTTGCCTGAAAATAAGTTTAAACTATATATTAAGCAGGGACTACTTGAGAAAGCTTATTATAAAATTAATGATTATTTGGACGATAATGAAGCATGGTGTAATAAATAAATAATAATAATAATCCTTATCAAAATTCTAATTCATAATTAGCATATTTAAATACTGTATGGTTCCTCTAAAGGCTTAAAATTAATTAATATGTAAACTGACTTTGTTGTTAAAGGTAATAGACAATATGAGACGGGTTGACTAAGATAAATTTTTTCTCGTGACATGGTTCCTGCAGTCTTATATTTTTTATGCCTTTACTTAAGTAGGTATATATTTTTTTTGTATATTTGTAACATGGTTTAGTACCATTTTTTTGTTGAAAAATGCATGTTTGCTAAATTTCTTGCCCTTCTTCTTAGCAATACTAATCGAATGGTGGGGATGGTTAGGCATTATGTATATATAATATTTTTATTCCTATACTTCTCTATTTTATGCAGGTTTATAACTTTATTACATTTTAGTAGCCCAACCTTAATATTTTTTGGATGTATTTCCCCTATTTATTTATCAACTTGTTTGTTCGTTGCATCATTTATATATAATATTTTTATTCCCTTAGCATTTATTAGTTGATAAGCTGACTAACTATATGAGACAGATGGAACATGTTTTGCTTAGTATTTTAACTTACTACCTCATTAGACAGGTAGACTAAGACATATATATTTTTTCCTCATGACACAATTTCCTTCTCTCTTTTATATCTTTATCCTTTTTAAATATATTGTTTAGTATTATTTTATATAAGTAAAAAAAAACTGTAATAGTATTAAGCCATATTCAGAAAAAAAATACTGATAAAAAGAGATGATCTTGCTAAGTTTCTTGCCCTTCTTCTTAGTAAGATTAATCGAATGGGCGGATTTAGGCATTATATCTATTTATAGGTTATTTATCTATTAACTTATTTATTCATTGAATTATGTAGGTATGTATGTACAATATTTTAATTTTTTTACTTGCGTTAGTATATATTTGGCTAGGCATTATATTTATTTAGGGTCTATTCAGTTTATTTATCAACTTATTTATTAATTGCATCGTGTACTTATAATAATATTCTTATTTAAAGTGATTATTTATGTAAGAGTAGTATCCCCCCTGTCAGCTAACCGGTTGTACGGCAGCAGTATATACAATGAAGTTAAAAGGAAAACTATCACAGCTAAGTAGGCGCTTTACCAGTTAACGAGTAATAGCCAACCAACTTAATTTTGCAGTTTTGTTTCATACATTTCATAAGTTTCTAATGTTCATTGAAATCATTTAAGTATATTATCTTATTTGAATGGTACTGAACCCTCAGGCGCGAGTTCACTCGCACTTGACCGGTTTTGTTCCTGTTCCCAGTTTTATTTTTATACTATCGCAAAAATAATTTTGTTTCGTTACTTACCGAGCCTATCACTTTTTGTGCGATCCAGAGTTTATCATCCTTCCATTCATCAGCCTGTCATCGTCCACTGCTGGCTTTTCCAAGATTTCGCCACTCTTGGCGGTCCTCCTCATCCAGCCACCACCCGCAACGTCCTTCAGCTTCAAAGTGTTTATAAATTAATTAATTTAGTCGGAATCCTTTTACTTTCTCTAGCCTTAAGAGGATATGTCACGCTTGCAAAGGTCACTGTTACTCCATGCGGAACGACCCGCAGTGCGAGAGGGACGGATCCCGGAAAAAAATGCGAAATGTCGGTTTTAAATTAATATAAAATTAACTAAAATAGCTATTAAAATTTCCAACTGAGAAAATTTAGATATTGTTAAAATACAGGATGTAAATGCAAAGTCAAGAATCCCTTTAGGGTGTGAAAGTATACACGATTCCGATGTCATTACGAGAAAAAAATATACCTTGAATTTTCACCAAATATTCCATCATGTTTCTAAGCTATGGCTACGCAGCTCACCGGCCTCCCCACACACCTAATTGCACCCCGCAACCCGCACCCCTCATCCGAGTGGCCAGCGACCAGTGAGGGTGTCCACGCGATTAGTGTATTTTGAGTAAAGAAAATCGTCTTATTCCAGATCCCAGTATTTAAAATAATATCTTTACCGATCATACTAACACACCCTTAAAGGATTCTTGCCTTTGCTTTTACACCCAGTATATCTAATAAAATATCGCTCAGGTCTGTATGTCATACTATGAAAAAAAGTGTAGAAGAAGACCTCATTTCATTAATTATATCTATCGAGCGAAAGTCACGCAATCGCGTTTCTGTACTGAACAAAACTAGAAAAAGGTTCCGAAATTTATATGTATACTGATTTATCAAATTAGTGGCTTCATCTAAAAGCAGGTATACAACTTCAAAAAGTGCCATTTTTATCCATTAAGTCTTTATTTTATGCATGTGTATAACTTTAGTAGCCCAACTTAAATATAGTTTTTTTATATATATTTCCCGTATCATATTTGTTTCATTATAAAATATTATTTTTATACAGATTAGATTTGACATGTAAAACGTATACTTTATGTATCTATTTTACAAATAAACAATTTGAATCTTTGAATCCTAGATTTCTCTATTTTATGTAGGTGTATAATTACATTTTAGTAGCCCAACCTAAATATTTTTTGTATGTATTTCCCTTATTAGTATATGGGTATATATATATATATTTATATTATTCTAAAGATATATATTGTAAAGATTAAAAATAATTAAATGAAAATATTAAATGTATAGACAAGACTTTTTTACTACCTTATTATCACAGTACAATGTGTGACCACCGCCCCTGTAGCCGAGTGGTAGGGCGCTCGCCTGCTCAACCAGAGGTCGTGGGTTAAATCCCCATGGTGCACATTAATCTGTGTACGGTCTGTGCTTCGGAAGGTACAGTAAACTCTTGGTCCATTTTGCACGAACTTTTTTCACTATTCCTCAGAAATTGACTCAGCTGATTGAACCACTTTGTGCAAAAATTACATAACCAAAAACAATGTTTTTTCCTTCTTGAATGTTGAAAGTACACTTTTTCCGACTTTTTTTCCTGAAACATGTTCTCTACAATTCTACGCCCTCATAATGATTTTTGTGTAGCTACGCACTTTGATAACATAATTATTGTTTCAGGAAGAAACACCGGTCAAAAGCGAGTCAGACTCGCATACCAAGGGTTCCGTAATTCGACAGTTTTGGGAACAGTCACGGTAGAAAGTATTTAAAATCTGTTTATGATAAATAAAAAGAGAATTGATTGTAACACAAAAGAGAGACTGAAATATTTTTATACCGTACTCGAAATAAAGCTCCTGGATGAAAAATTTAATTTTGTCATTTTGTTATCGTGAATTTCTCACCCGCTATATTTTTCCTGTCATCTATACGCTATCCCAAATTACCATGATTTTTTTCAAATTTTTCGGTTCATTAGTTTTGGAAATAAGGGGCGACGTGCCTTTTTTGTGGTTTTCAAAGATTTCTTGAAATCCGTGCCAGTAAATATAGCAAAAGTATATATTTTTATAATCAGCTCTTTAATATCTAGAATTTATTAATCCATATTGTATTTTTATTTTAAAAATATTTATTTTACGTTATTTTTTATTATTCTTATTTGTTATCAACTTTTTTAAATCGCTACAGTTTTCCTGTAATTGGCCACTTGACGTATAATCGTAAATTTTTAATTTTTTTTCGGTCCCCCTGTTTCGGAAATAAATGCATTTTTTTGATTTTTCAAAGATTTCTCGAAATCGATGCCAGTAAATAAACTACACGTATATTTTTATAATCAGCTCTTTAATTTCATATTCATATCGTATTTTTAGGATTTTTTTTTTATTTTAACATTGAAAATGTTTTTTCGCTCGCTGCTGATAGGGGCCTGTTTTCAGCGATAGTGTTACACGGCGATTACCCTGCCAGTATGTGTTCTATCATAACGATTTAGGTCTCATAATGTGAACACCAACGAGAGCTATAATATACAAGAAAAAAATATCGAAAAAGTCTAAAAATTCTGTCAAAAATAACAAAAATTAAAAATTTGGTCGTTTTTTCTCCGACTTGGGCAATGAAAAGTCTCATATCTCTAAATCCAATCAACGTATTAAAAAAATTAAAAAAAACGCCTTGGTGTGTGATTCTATTCTATATTTTAAACTTAATAAAATTGAAATATATTAATAAATAAGGGTATTTTTCTCTCCTTTGTATTGGAAATATTATGCAGAATTTCAAACTTTTAATTTTTTTTACCGCATTTTGTAGGCAAGTGAATTCTATGTTTGTGGCAAATTTCAAGTATTTATATTTAACGATGCTAAAGTTATGAGGCTATGACGGACGGACGGACGAACAACGAAGTCTCACCATAAAGGTTTCTTTGGTACCTTTTAGCTACTACGGAACCCTAAAAAGTAGTACTATTATTTCTACCGTGCTAGGGACCCCTTTTCCCCTTTGCTACGGGCCCGCGCTGGCTTAATCAGGCATTGGTTCTTACTTTTAAACCAATAAATGAACAATTATTGAAGTTAGATTAAGAGTCATAATGCCACATCTACATGTGACTTGAAGTGAGCCAAAGATTCAGAAAATTAACCTTGTGACGTTTATAAATATTATTCGTAATATTTGTTACTGTTAACGAAATCATTTAAGGTGGTAACGGAGGATCTCGGTGCAAAATGTACATCATAATATTGTTTTCCTCACTTTTGAATAAATAGTTTGCAATAAATGCGTTTTATAGCAATTCGCGCAAACTGCTTGTTGATAGTTAGGTGATCACATGAAAATTATTCAATTTTATGCGTTACATTTTAGCTGCATTACATTACAACTAGAAACACGCTTTTAAGTTTGTTAATGTAACGCAAACAAAATGTAATACATTAAAGTACGTAGTTTTTTTGTGAAGACTTTATTACTAATAAACTATTTCCGCAAGTTGCTTTAAAACACACTATTTGTATACTTTTTATTAAAAAGTAAGGAAAACAATATTATGATGTGCATTTTGCACCGAGGTAAAAAGTTACCCCCTTAAGTCACACACCCCGCGTAGATTTAATCTGGAAATAAGTGTTAAATAAAGCAAATTAAATACGTAATAACTACGCGCACTTAAAAGTATGAATAAAAAGACCAATGTTTAAATTCTATTTATTGATTCAATTTGAACTTTGAACTCACAATAAAATGCAGCACAGAAAACACAAACTTGTCAAACCATTTATCTTTTATTTATGAAGGTAGTACTTATTAAACGTGAAACAGTAACAGGGAAGGTGTGTCATCGGAATTACTGAAAAATCAGTTCATTCTAATACAACATCGATATTGATGAAAAAACGACGAACGATTGAAAATTGGATTACTGAAAATACATTATTTCCATTCCCGACATGTTTCCAGTTGAACTTTTGAGCAAAAAGTTTCGATTAAAAAAATAACTGTCGGCTTGTTCGGTTACAATAGTTATTAAAAATACGTAGCGGTTACTTGATGCAGGATTAAACTTACGTTATACACAGTGAGTTGAGTAACTTACATAAAACGCTGACTGACAAGCCACGGACGCGCGCCATAGCTAGTCTTGTTGAGAAAACACGCTTGTATGTGTGTGTTAGTGCATGTCTCAGCGCCGGACTATGAAGTTCTTTTTTCAAACGCGCCGTTTCAAAACAAGCCTATGCGCCGTGACGCGTCTGATATGACTTCCTTAATCAATAACGCCTCTACGCCCGTAAACAAATAGAAAAGTGTATATAAAGTAGCTTATATAACAAATAAGCTTAAATGTATATAATACTGAGGCAGAATTACATCTTAACTACGGCGTAACATTAGTGTGGTACGTGGGATAGACACGAGCGCAAGCCCTTACTTTAAACGGACGAATGCGATATATAATTATATTTTGCTTTATATCTATGTATCTGACGCTAAAACATCTATATAATGTATTACTTTTTGTACATCTACTTATATTATACCGTACATACACTTACTAAGCTTACTCACTGCGCCTCGCCGGCTACCCAAAGTTTGCCATACACAACCGTCATTTTGTCTCTTTTAATATGTACGTTTAGATCCAAAATGGATTCGTTTTATAGTGCAAAAGTTGAGACTGTAGAATTGCGATTGTGTGCGTGCAGACCATTGACATTGTGGAAAACAACTCTTATAGCAGCCCAGGCAAGGTCTGTTTTCAAAAAATTATGGTTTGACTTTTATCTTATTCTTCTTTTGTTACGATGTATACTTTATGTTTCCGTGATTTTTCAAAAATAGACCTTGCCTGCTCTGCTATAAGAGTTGTTTTCCACAATGTCAATGGTGTGCACGCACACAATCGCAATTCTCCAGTCTCACCTTCTTCACTGTACATGACTAGATAAATTAAAGCTGGTAGTTGTTGTGTACAAAGACATAAAAAGGGAAACTGTTGGTTTTTACTAAAATTTCCAGCAAACCTTGAGTACTCAGCCCTGTCTCGTATCGGGTACTAAAGAGTATTGTCCCGCGGGTGAACGGTAATCGGAAGAGAAAGATAGCAAAATGGATAACAGCAAAGAAGGAAAGAGACAGCTTTTCCTAAGTTCAGGGTTGACTAGAAGGGTGGATGAACCGTTCACCCACGCTGGCTTTGCCACCCGCCCCTTGATTTTCACTAAATACACATTAATTATTAAAATATATTTTCGCATTTTATTACATAAAATTCACGTTATGATCTACCTACGTTTAGAAAATTAAAGGAAAGCGGGCTTTAGGAGTAAGTTATTTAAGGTTCAAATTTGTACGCGGAGCCTATATACACAGCGTACCATGGACGTTTTTTCCAGTCATCGTGATGAGAAAATTCAATGATCTTTAAACTATAACAAATCTTATTCTTGTAGAAATAAATGCTATAATGAGATCATTATTCGAACCCCTTTGTAACAAGGAATCGTATTTAGATAAAACAAAAATAAAGAAGAAGAAGAAATAAAAGCTTTCATTGAATGGGCCCATCACGAAAGAGGATTTAAAAACTTAATTTTATAAACGAATCGACTACAAGGTGACACTTACGAGTATTTAGGACACTAGACGAAAAACTTAAATCTAATCCTTACGAAATAATAATAAATATTTTGGTGCAAAAATAACAAAATAAAATCCATTATCGTAATGATAATTATCAATGACTGACTGTGAAAACTCGCAAAAATTATCCCTACTAATCACACAAGCGGTTATTATTGAAAAGAATTACATTCTACGTAAACATAGAGTAATTTAATATAAATGAGTTACTCAGACTCGCAGCACTCACAATTCCTAAACATCTCGCTTAGAATTCCACTTTTGAATAACACAGATTAAATATTTGACACACACATTCATTCCATAAAGAATTCATCGAAGGACACATTTAAGGTGGGTACCTAACTCGGGGAATACCCTGTCACTACGGGGTATCTAACACACAACATCACATCGATAGAAGAAATAAATGATGTAAAAAATCTACGTTCTTCACATAGACCCAGCATTCTCCATCGAGAGGAGGTAAGTGTTGCGGGCGGTGCGAGTGTGAGTATGTAGTGATGTGAGTGGAGTGGTGGCGTGGTGATGGGGCGAGACGGAGTCCTTTACTCCTTGACCTCGAAGTATTTGTAGGTGGGGTTCTCGTAGCCGTTTATCTGCATGTTGGCCACGTGCCGCTCCTCAGGAGTAGGGGCCACGGCTCCTGTTTGCTCCACCTGAGAAGCAGAATTTTTGTATAATAACCAATTTATGCCAGCTTGAAAAGGAATAATGAAAAGAATTGAAAGTGGCAAGGTGTGATAGGCAATTTAGACTTATGAAAATATGGTGACTAATTGATACAGCCAAATTCATAATGGGGTTAGATAGGTTTTTACGAAATATATACCAATACAATTTTGCCACCTTTGGGGTGACTTTAACACAGGGGCAAAAAAACTGCTGGTATCATTGCATTTTGCTTCTGAACACATACGGGGTCTCCAGAATGAACTTGGCCGTATCAATCAATCCCACCTTGTACATGTGGGCGCCATCTCATTAAATCAGCTTACTGATTGGGTGCCTACGACTAAATAAATTCTTAAAGGTTGCTCAGCCAAATGGTTCAATGCAACGTTCAACGAGAAGGCTGAACGACGTTTAGCCTTCTGGCTAGGTATAGGTCGCGACGACGAGCCAAGCGAGGAGGAGCGGTTAGGTTGATATGTAATTACATAATAAGGAGCAGAGTGAAGCGGAGTGGCGCGAGGGGACTCCCGTGGTTTTAACAGAATTCACGATATGAAGAAAAAATCAAACAAGGCGCTCTTACCAAAATCCATTTAGTTAGTGTCCTAGGTATCCAATCAGAAAGCTGATTTAACCAGATGGCGGCGACATATACACAGTCGGACACCTTCATTAAATCCTTCAGCCAATATGCGTCGACAGCTGGACACAGGCCTCTCCAAAAGCACGCCACATTTTTCTATCCGCGATTATCTTCATCTAGCCACTAGATACACATTAGAAGACATACCTGCACAAACCCTTGCGCCAAGGGAGCGCGTCCTCGGCGGCGGGCCACGGCGAGCGCCACAGCCGCTGCAGCCGCTAGTGCAGCACCCCCCACACAAAGTGCTGGGTACAGGGCACCGGCGCCATTAGACGAGCTGTTTGGAGCGCCGCGGATGGTGAAGCCCTGGAAGAAGGGGACAATCCGGTCAAATATAGTCAGGAGTCGAGATTGGAGAAGCTTCCACACATTTAAGTGACTATTGGGAATCTCATGATTTTTGGTTCACGAAGGATAATTTTTGAAAAATATAATGCATAATTTGCGCTATCATCTCTAAACCCTGATTTCATGTTTGAAAATTTCAATTAATTATGAAATACAGTGCTGTGATTAAGTGGTTGGTACAGGTTTCGTTTCCGAAAGCACAACTTTTTAAATACTTTGTTCAGAAATAAGAATAACAATCATAAAGTTGGGCGTTTGGGAATGAAACGTGGATCAACCGCCCTAAGAAGATTTTCTTAACGCAGAAACTGACCCAGGAAGCTGATTCAGAAACTATTCTATTTAAGCAATTATTAAAGTTGATTCTGAAGGCTTTAATTTTAGTTTTAGTGCTGTCAAAACTTGAAATTTTTCAATGTAATATAGCTTCTGTTGTTGACACCAAAGAACAATTTTGAAACAAAGAAAATTTAGTTTTAAGCACTTAAACTAAAATTAATGCCTTCATTTCGGCTTTAATGTCGACTGTTTCGCCAAAGATGCCTTATTGCCCGATGGTGGCTGAAGCAATACCTTTGGCCGGAACTACTCAGAAGTCATATGGCAGTACTTACAGGTTGTGAATGTTGCAGGTCATGCTTCATGGCGTGCGCGGGCGGTGGGGGTGCGCGCTCCTCTGCCTGCTCCAGCGCAGCTCGCAGCCCCTCCCCTTCCACGCCACCCTCAGCCCCCCGCGTCGACGTCTCGGAGACTTCCGTCTCGGGAGCCTCGGTCACTGTGCTCGTCATCATCTCCTGGAATGAAGGCCATTGTATTTATTCCATATTTTTTTTTATTTATATTTATTATAGCCTCAAAAAAAACCTATTAGTTTTTTATTTAATTAGTGTATTATTTTATCAAATTTAAATAAGCTTAACTTAGTGTATTTCCCCATATTATACTTTGTCCAACTGTTTTATTTTACATTTAAATTTCACAAGTATTAAAATTTATAAATGTATAAAACTATTTATATTTCATCATCAATACCTTTCCAAACATCATCAACGCGATTATCGTTGGTCGAAAGATAAATTGTGATTTGCAAAATGTGTTATCGATCTGTGATATTGATCACTTACTTAGCTTTCAGTATGAATTTGGCTGTATAACTTATGTACAGGTTGTAAATAGACCGCGACCTTAAAACTACACAATCTGCTGATTATACTGAACACGCGACTCTTCACAGAGGAAAATATTCAACTACTGTAATCTCGCATTAAAGTAGTGCTGTCAAAGCTAAATTTTCTTCATTCCAAAATAGTTCTTTAGTGTTTGCAACAGAAGCTATATTACTTTGGAAATAATATATTTAAGATTTGACAGCACTAAAACTAAAATTAAAACCTTCAGAATCGACTTTATTATGGAGGTATATTTTAGAACGCCACGCGTGGACAGCTAGCTGTTTCACGGAAGACGTTGCCCCAAATAAAGCCCGTATCTCGATGCATTAGAGTGCACGCATTTTTCTTCGAAACTCAAATATTTCCGAAACTAATGGTAAGCGCGGTTATGTTCCTTGATAAAAGTGGTTTAGTAGGATCGGTAAAACATGTGGTTTAGCTGTATATTTTGGTCCATTTTCATCCCTTTTCGTTTGTGTACGTATCTCAGGACACCTTATTTAATGTGTTCCAAATGCTTACAGTGGTAGTTGTTTCCTGCGTGTAGATCCGCGGGGTGGTAAGGTCGTGCATTGTCGCGGGGGACGCGGACGCAGAGGGTGCGGCGGAGGGCGGCGCGGGGGGCGAGCTGTGCGTGCTCGGGACTACTGTCGTCTCCTCCACATCGCTCACTTCGCTTGCTTCGTCATCGGATTCTTCGCTCTCTTTCACTCCATTGGAGGTCTGGGAAGAGGCAAAGGTTCAAGTAAGAATAAGTTTTCTCTTTCATTACAGCTACCTAGAATTAATGAATGAAAGAACCTACATAATAGGTTGGGGAAAAACTCTTTTCGCAAATAGTATGTATGAACTCATAATAAAATCTCTTTGGCTATACCATTTGAATCTGGCTGGTTTTGGTATTATTAAAAAGTTTAAATTTTAAAAAAGATAATTCCAAATTCAAATTAGGTAAAATGTTTGATTTTCATTTGTTTTTCTTACTGTTAAGATGAGTGAATCTAATGAAGAAATTCGATTCATGTTAAAATTTTACTACAAAAAAGTAAGCACAAATTTGGTTTAAGCGTTTTCAATCCGGAAATTTTGATGTCTAAGATGCACCTCGCTCTGGGCGCCCTGTTACGGATAAAATGGATGCCATTTTTGAAAAAGTGGAGCAAGATCGCCATATCAGTAGTTACGATGTAGCTGAAGAACTGGGGATTGAACACAAAACAGTTTTGGCGCATTTGAAAAAAATCTGGGTACTCAAAAAATGCTCGATGTTTGGGTGCCTCATGAGCTCACTGAAAGAAACTTAATGAACCGTGTACTCATTTGTAATTATTTATTACGACGTAATAAAACCGAACCATTTTTGAAAAACCTGATAACTGGTGATGAAAAGTGGATCACGTACGACAAGAACGTGCGGAAAAGGTCGTGGTCAAAGGCTGGTCAGGCTTCACAGACTCTGGCGAAACCCGGGTTATCTCGCAACAAGGTAATGCTGTGTGTATGGTGGGATTGGAAGGGCATTATTCATTATGAGCTATTACCGCCAGGCAGGACCATCGATTCTGAACTCTACTGTGAACAACTGATGAGATTAAAGCAAGAAGTTGAGAGAAAGCGGCCGGAATTAGTCAACAGAAGGGGTGTGGTTTTTCATCATGATAACGCTAGACCTCACACATTTTTAGCCACTCAGCAAAAATTAAGCCAGCTTGGCTGGGACTTTTTAATGCATCCGAAGTATAGTCCTGACCTTGCACATTCAGATTTCCACTTGTTTCGGTCTCTTCAGATTTCTTTAGGCAGTGTCAGGTTAACATCACGAGAGGACTGCCAAAACCACTTGTCGCGGTTTTTTGATCAGAAGCCCCAAAATTTCTATAGCAATGGGATTATGTCCCTACCTACAAGATGGCAGAAAGTTATCGAACAAAATGGCACCTACGTACTATAGTTAAATGTAAATAAACTTTATTAAAAAATGTTTTGAATTTTCATATAAAATGCGAAGAAACTTTTTCCCCAACCATAGTTTACCTTACTACGAAATAAAAAAACAATATGCTTGACCATTACAGTATGTTAGTAGCAATGGGACCTAGGGTGATGAGCACTTGTCAGAAGAGTGGAAAAATGACTTCAGGCGAGGCGTTAGTCGGTCTGTCTGTAACTAAAGAATGACTGATACTAACTACGCAACAGCCTGTAATATAAACTTCCTTTCAGAAGATACTGAGAAGACAGCAGACTCTAGCACAGAATTTTTCCCGAGGCATAGCCTACCCGTATAGAAGGGTGCGCCTGAAGTTCCCCTCGCGTCGAAGCTTCGATAGAGACGGCATCTATGACTAATTCTGGTCCGAAGTGCACATGCTGGCCCGTAATGTAAGGTAAGGTGCACTGACCCTGGCCCGTTCCTCCTGTATGTCCTGCCGCTGGCGGGTGCGCTGGTCGCGCTTGACGCTGAGCTGTTCCCGCGCTGCCTGCTCGCGCTGCACCTCCGCCTCGATGCGGTCCAGCAGCAACTCTTCGGCCTCAGGGGTCATTGACATCAGCGAGACGGCCATGTCGTCCTTTGACTGCATTGACTGGAAGATAATTAATGTGGTTCACATAATACTTATTGTATATCTTCGCGACAATATATCAATATTTCAAGTCTAGACCGACACTAAAATACTTATACCCTTTTTACCGACGATCCTACCGTCCAAACGTGATAGGGGATGAGACTTATCGCTGTACTTCAGGCAAAAATACACGCTTTTCAAAGCATGCATGTTTAATAGTACTGGAAAACATACAATATCTTGTTGTTTTTCACTAATACATTTGTCAGATACGCTCACGGTTACGCTACCGGTTTCATCTATTTAAACGGCATCTTCAGGTGACACAATATACAAGCTGATTCAGTCAACCACCTAAATTCATACCGGAGACTCGGTAAGTCATTAAGAAAAAGTTTTAATGACACTGCAGGGGATATAAAAAAAAAATGTACCATTGTTCCTGTACTTGAACTAGTCCAGCAGTAATGGAAACATTTTTTTTTAATTATTTCACCAAAAGGTCTTTGAACCTTGTTCCTTATCACTAACCGAGTCTCCAGTATGAATTTAGGCGGTTGACTGAATTTCACCTTATATTAGTGGAACAACGTGATAAGAGGTTTTAGTTCTTTTTT
Organism: Ypsolopha scabrella; assembly: GCA_910592155.1. Taxonomy (NCBI): domain Eukaryota; kingdom Metazoa; phylum Arthropoda; class Insecta; order Lepidoptera; family Ypsolophidae; genus Ypsolopha; species Ypsolopha scabrella. The sequence goes on from OU342976.1 coordinate 20,334,305, forward strand.
CCATTATTGTTAAAACGCTTCATCAGATTAAGCGGAGCTACCGCTACTTTTGAATGGAGATAAATTTCGCAGTTCCGTGGAGGGCTTCTACTTGAATTATTGGCAATCATATTAACCTGTACGTAATCTTCAACTGTGGTTCCAATGTTGGCGTAAAGATGAGGACGACGTCGGAGGGCGGTCAGAGCCCGCTGGAGGGCACGGTCAGCATCCTGTCAACAAACAAGAAGACGGTCAAAATCGCTAGACTCGTTAAGAACCCGCGCGTTCACTGCCAAGATCTAGATTTAGTAAAGTGGCTTTGAACTTACGTATAATATGCTTAGGGTGGGCAGCATTCGGGAAGTTACGTCATATATTTACGTCGTCAATACCAAAGTTTTTTTACCAGTCCTTCCTTCATCCTTTTTGCCTACGACGCTAAGCATGGATTAAAAAGGGTCTGACCCATCAGTTTAAGATTGCTCAGCGAGCTATGGAGCGGGCTGCTTGGGATATCTCTGATGGATAAAATCCAAAATGAGGAGAGCCGACAGAGATAGAAAGTGACGGACATAGGTGTCGATTCGGTGTAACACGACTTAACTTATTTGACAGGACTAACCTTATTTTAAGCATTCCTTGTCTTTTCGATAGAGAAAGAAATAGACAGGATGCTTAAATTAAGTTTGGTCCTGTCAAATAAGTTAAGTCGTGTTACACCGAATCGACACCCTAGCCTCTCGAATTAGTAGGTGAGTTGGCAGTGGGCAGACCACATCTGTCACCAACATGATGGCCGTTAAGGCGTAAACCACGTATAGCAAAGAGTAGGGTAGGTCGACTTTGTGTCCGCCGGACCGACGACCTGAAGGACCTTGCGGGTGGCAGCTGGATGGAGACAGAGGACCGCCAATAGTAGCGAAATCTTGGAAAGGCCTATGTCCAGCAGTGGACGAACACAGACTGATATAGATGAATAGATGCATGCAAATTATACGTTATATATATGTGTCCATGTTTGTGTGGTTTTTACTTTTTGGAAATTTTAAATGGGAATTCAGATGATTTGAATTAGATTTGAGTGGTTAAATTAAAATGAAGTAAGAAATGTTTGTTGTTTAATAGCTTTTGTTTTGGTCAAGGTTTTTTTGAAAATAGCATTTTTTTGATATTATACCCTTCTCTAATGTTAACTTCACCTGCACGACGTGCATTTCACTGAATAAGAAGCAGACATCATTCTAAAGATTGTCAGCTATACCTAGCCCAAATGTTATAATAGTCCATCAACGGACAGCAAGGGACGGTGTAGAAACTGGTATTGATTTGTTGCAATCTTGGGCATTACTGGACAGCTATAGGCTGAAGATGAGGTTGCACCAGAAATACAACGTTTACCTGAAGTCTATCGGAAGCCCTGGCTCGTTCAGCAGCTGCAGCCTCACGTCCGTTGGCAGCAGCACGTCTCCACGCGGCGAGGGCGCCGGCGCGTTCAGCGGCAAGCGCGCGCACCAGGCGTTGCAGGCACTTCTGTACTCGGTGAGCCTTGGAACACCATGAATATGTCTTTAATTTATCTATATAAGAAAACGATTTGGCTGACGTACGTCTAGATGGACGTAAATAACACGAAATTTGGACCGTAGATTCTTTATACGACGTAGACATCCGCTAAGAAGGGATTTTTAAAAATCCACGTGGTCGAGAGAAACGGGATCCCCACCAGTAGCGCTGCAGGGCGTCCACTAGTTTGGTTGTATAATCCTCGGGACTCTCTTTGCAAAGAGTTGAGTTGGCTGGAGTAGCTGGTGTCTATCTACATAATGTCCAAATTGAAAGGTTGACTCCATCAAAAGAAGATCATGATGTAATAGCACTTTTGTGTACTTTCTTCACAATATTTTTTCAATTTAACATTTTACTCTACTTGCTCTGATATTACTTAACTATGAAGGATTCTAAGGATCTTAACTTTTAAATAACGTTTTTCGACAAGGTCGCCCAATCATTCACTATCAACTACAATCCAAACTAATCCGTTTGTTGTATCTGTAGAATCTAGTTAGAGTTCTAACCGTTATGATAAACGATTATAGCTACGCGGTTAAGCTGATCTTGTTCTTGTCTTCCATTCTTTACCCTTCTCGTTTCATCCATCCCATTCACATTTTAACGAAATGTGTACATGACTATTTCGTTTTCTAACTTAGCTTTCTTGTTGATGCTATGTTAGTATACTCACATTAGGGGGAGTGTCACGCAGGGAGCGAGTGTAGCACGACAGAGCAGTGCGTCGACGCTGAGCGAGATGCGCCAGAACCCGCTGCTGATGAAGAGCAGCCAGCCTTCGTCTCTCAGCCACACCTTCTTCTTCGAGACTCTAAAGTGAGGAGTACACGTCAAATTAGAATCAAGAAATCAGACTAGAATCAAGGATCTGTGAGAGAAACTATTTCGATGTTAAATAGAGTCGTGGGACTTGATTATAAAACTACTTAATATTGCTAGCCGTTCAATTTTAATTAATCAAAGGAATATTTCCAGAGATACTTTACATATAGGTCACGTATGATTTTTTTTAACATGGCTCTTGCTGTTAGTTACCTGAACATTAGACTGGAACTTGGCAGTCATCCGCTGACGGAATGTCTGAGCTGCAGATGGGTCAGTGTTCATCATCTGCTGATAACGCTCTTCCAGCTCCGACCATTCCTTCATCACTTTGGTGATCTAAGAGAAACATGAATATTATTTTCATAAAGCTGACTTACTTGACCCTGTTCTGGTTGGGAATGAAAGTTATATAGACAGGATAGGAACGTTTCAATTTATACTATTATCAAATAAATGAGCCCCTTTTCTCCGACTTGTTCACTTATAATTATAAATAATGGAGCCAATGCATATAAATATAAAAATGTACCTTCTCCCGATGAGTTTCTTCCAAGCGTTGCTGGGCATCCTTATAGCTCTGATGTTCAGTACGAGGGTCGAAGTGAGAGAAGTAAGGGTCGGAAGTAGCCGTTGAGGCTTGCTGCAATAGAATACATACATTTTTCAAGCCATAAATCAATACCTTACTAAAGCCATGATTTTTTAAAGGAACTAATGAGACAAAAATATGACAGGACAGGTTTCGCGATACAGATGAGTTATTCCAAAATAACAATCGAGATGAAATAACAGCTAAAAGTTGACTGGTCAAGGCATCTAAGCTTCGAATGGCGTTTCTTTCGCCAGCGTAGAAAATATTGTGCCATACTGTCACCCGCGCTAAAACCTACTAATATTAGGAGATTGTGAAGACTCTATTTATAGGTAGTATTGCGAATAAAGACTTCGCAAATAATAAATAATACTAATAATAGTAATACCATAAAAACTAATTGATTGATTGATAGTCTGTCCCCTAAGTACAGGCGCGTTGGTAGAGGTAAAATTTAACGACAATCATTTACGGTATACTCTAGCGAAGATTTAAATTACCTCTCCCGTGCGATTAGATAGACAGAGTTCAATATTAGAACTACAGATGAGAATATTATTTACCATCTGCAATGAAAACTATCACATGAACAATATACAAAGTGATTAGTTATTTATTAATACCCAGATGATGCTGTAAGGTGAAACCAGTTGTTTAAATAAAGTGAATATAAGTGAAACAGTACAAGTGTATTTTCAGTATGATGACAGATGAGAATCTCTTTAGCCTCAAAAACAAATTGTCACTTACAGTGGTAGTAGTGGTAGTGGTGGTGGTAGTGCTGGTGGTGGTAGTCGAGGGGGCGGGGGAGGATTCCTGCCGCGGCCAGGTGTTGTCGTCTGCGTCGGTGTAGTCGTCGTCCTCGGCGTCATCGTCGCGCGATAAGTCCGCGTCTTCATCTTCATCCATGTCTGGAATCATTGAACCTCGTTTAAATATTACAAATACAAATATATTTATATATATAGTATAAAATATACAGGGTGTAAATGTAAAGTCAAGAATCCCTTTAGGGTATGAAAGTATATCTACACGATTCTGATGTCATTACGAGAAAAAAAATATACCTTGAATTTTCACCAAAAATTCCATAATTTTTCTAAGCTATGGCTACGCAGCTCACCGGCGCGGCGTCCCCACACACCTAATTGCACCCCGCAACCCGCACCCCTCATCCGAGTGGCGAGCGACCAGTGAGGGTGTCCACGCGATTAGTGTATTTTGTCTTATTATGAGGTACATACTGGTACCTTATTTAGAGATCCCAGTATTTAAAATAATACTTTACCGGTCATACTAACATACCCTTAAAGGATTCTTGCCTTTGCTTTTAAACCCGGTATATACATAGTATAAAAACACCCTAAGGGACTGGTTTATCAATGTCTAGACCAAATAGCTGTACCTAGGAACGAGAAATTTGGAATGTAGGATTTTTTTATGACATACATCCGCTAATGAAGAATTTTAGGGAATTGGCGAGGGCCGGGCGCGCATCGCTGCGGAGCGTCTGCTAGTTCGAGTATATTCATGCTGACCAAATCGGTGACATACTGGGGAAGGTACCAGAATGGAATAGCTATGTTTAACCCAATTAATCTGAATTACATTAAATTGAATGAATTTTCACAGTGGAGGAAGGTGAAAGGTGGAAAACGTGTGTCAAATCGTAGGAAATGGAGGTTTGTAGTCTCTGTCTAGTCTACTAAGCTAAGATATACTGAGTATGTACGTATTTTGTTTTTCGCACACTTACTGGCGAATAAGAGAAGAAAGCTGAGGCTACGAAAAGAGAAAGCTGAGAAAGCTACGGTTGAGTGGATCAAATGAGCCATTATTCGTGAACATTATATTGAACATTAATTTCATGGTAGAATTATAACAAGTAATTTTTTTTTTGCCTTATGAAAGGCTCGAAGAGACTCGCCAAAGAAAAACCTATTTTCTATTATTTTAAAGGGTTATTTATAAATAAACTAATTTAATAAACGGACGCAGAGAGTTCCACATTTTTAGATGGGAAACAAGATTGTGTAAGTTTACAGATATCATAAACAAAGGATTTCATTTCTTTTCTTCTTACGTTATATACTACTACTGTTAAATGTTAATAAAGTCTGAAATAACCATCATCGGCGTCATCATCGTCGTCATCATCACTGAGGTTCAGTGCATCATCGTCGTCATCATCCAAAGCGTCATCATCATCGTCCAAGAGATCATCGTCACGTTCGTCCATGGCTGCTGAAGCTGCCAGCATCTCCTCACCGCCGGGGCTGACCGGCACGCCGACATCCATGGGCTTGTGCATTTTTACGTTTTCTAAAAAGAGGTGCAAATAATTTTAAAATTGTTATCTAAAATCTTTTCATTGCTATAACCTGATATACTGGGTGTTAAGATGTAGCGAAAGCCAAAAAATGGCGATAGTACTCGTTCATGTAAACAACTTTTACTATGAGACAAACAGCTAAATCGTGAATAATAAATAATCAGCGCTGTTCAATAGAAAAGTCAACATACCTTCTCGACTAAAATGTATGAAACAAAAAATTTCTTTCCCAATTTTTCATTTACTGGATTTATAACAATAAAAAAACCGAAAACAAAAATGGTACTAGACTATTGTAAATTTGTAACAACGTTTACTATGCAGCCATCACTGAAATTACGAAGAAATCAGCTCTTCCATAAAAAAGGTACATACTTAGTTGACCAAAATGTGTTCGTATAGACGAGTACTATCTCAAGTTTTCAACGACAAAAATCCAGCTACAAACCATAGAACTGAATAAGGTTCAAGCTCTCCCTACCCTTAAAATGCTTCGGGCAGCAAACGAACTCTACTCCAGAGAACAGACTGATCCCGCAAGGAAGCAGCATGGCGAAGGTCCTGAGTCTCAGGCCGCGTTGTGCACAGGCACGGCCAGCGGTGGCGTTCCAGCGGGCGAACTGCCAGCAGCGACTCTGATTGTGGATGTGGTCGAAGAGGCAGCTCTCAGGGACCAACAACGCGTCCGATTGGAATGGACCTTCTGCCGACAAAGTAAGTAGAAAAGGATGCTGTCTATGCTTCTAACATAGAGATACCAGCACTACTCCTGCATAGATGGGGGGTATCAAAGTTTTATAAAAATGAATCCCAATGCCTAGCTGAAGAATGTTTTTTTTTTAAATATTAGCTAGTTTTGGTACCAAATGCTACTTTTATGGCTTTAAAAGATGAATTCAATAATTAAATAATTACTTCTGAAAAGAAAGCAGCCAAAAATAGTCCGATAAGCAACATAAACATAATTTTATCAAATACCTACTTATAGACTCACAAAGCCATAACAAAAATATGAAATTTAAGTGAACACAAACTTGGTGCACATTTTATTTTAACTCTAGTTTTGTGACTTACATAGCCATACAAGGACTGTAAAATTTAAGTTAACACAACTTGATGATTTTTTTTGCTACAAGTCCAATTACTCTACTTTTGTGACTAAAAATACTTTTGATATGTTAACTTTTAACATTATACTTTCTAGAAGAAATGTAATACATTTTTAGTAAAGCATCGATAAAATATCAGATTTCGTTTTATAAAAGGAGAAAAATTGTGATAGGTGGCTGTTAAAAACTCATACCTAATATGTAGAAATATAAGGTTGTATACACTACCAGTATGTAAAAAATACGTCAAAGGCATTCGTTATGTCGCATGATCGCTCAGATCAGCTGGAGACTTGGTTGCCCCAGAAATTGTAAGTGGAATATCGTAATTGATCCAATTAGCAGTCACCAAGCCGACACGTTGCTAGGGTCTAAGTGGATTTAATTCCCGTAAAATTGAAGACATTAACCCGGGCCGGTGAAAATTGGTTTCTTTGGATCTAACTGACTAGATTAAGATTCTAATACCCCCCTTAGCTCTTTTTTTAAATTGGGTTATTGGCCCATTATGATCAAATAAGGATTAGAATATTACGAGTTTGGCTTTGTGCAGATAATACGAGTAAGTAAAAGAAACTTTTTTTTATTTTTACTTAACTTTTTTGGTTTGGATATATAGATATAATGAATGAACGAAGAGTGACGAACGAAAGAAATATACGAGTATGATGTGCAAATAAGAGGTAAAGATCGATCGGGCCGTCTTAGAAGGATGTATACTGACTGACTAAATTTGCGATATACCAGATAAGAGCCAAGTCAAAGCACCCGAAATAGAAGAGCTTGTCTAGATTGATGGATAGATGTGAAAGAGGCGAAAAAAATGTATCAAGAAATCTGTAGTCTCTGCCCATCCCTCTGAGATACACTTTGAAATATGAATTTGAATTAACCGAGCTATTTCAGTTTTTGTTAGAAGCAAATAACATTATTATGGACTCGTATTAGTCAAAATAATGCTCCTTGTACGGTTTCATTGTTTGAATAGGGCCTAAGTCTAAATTTTCAACTTTATAGTCCTCTTCTGAATCGATGCGTTGTTTACGCGCGGCTGCATATCTTAAGGCTTACACGGTGCTCATGCTTTGTGTGCACATTAGGTCAAGTAATCAAGAATGCTTATTACCAAGACAGCGGAAGGGCTTGACCCAGCGCGTGACCTTGCACTTGGCCGCGTTGCCTGTCCCCAGCTTGCACCAGTTGCTGACCTTCACGTAGTGGGACGCCTCCACGATGTTCGTGATGTCATGGCTCGGATACACCTGGAATGTTACACAAGTATGGTTAAAATAATGTTATTTTTGACTTGAAAGCTGGAGGTTCGTTTAATTTTGTTTGAACAAAATGATACACACATTTTTGTACTTTTATTTCACAAATCAAGTCGAGCTAAAAAGCCGTAAAAGCCGTCCCGTCCTTCTCGAAACAGTTCAGGCCATTTAGACCACCCTATAACTTCGTTGTGGATAAAACTAGAAGCCTGAATTTTCAGTAACTAAGCAGGCATTATGTAAAAACGATATATTTCAAATTTCATTCAATTTGAACCAGTAGTTACACAAAGTTTCTGAATTGTGTCACTCACTGACTGACCGATCATCAAAACTCTAAGGCACTTCTAGCAGAAATAGAAGCTTCAAATTTAAACAATTAGTGTTTAGTGTATGAATCAAGGAAAAACGAATATATTTTGCAATTTCGGTCCAGTTGTCTAGATACATTAACAGCATTAATAACTTTGTAATCCCATATATCAAATCAAATCAAATCAAATCAAACTATTTATTTTCTAAAATAGATACATAAAGTATACTTTCTACAAGTCAAAGTTAATCTTTACAATAAAAAAAAAGAATAAAAAAATAATATGAATATACTAATAAGGGAAATACATAAAAAATATATTTAGGTTGGGCTACAAAAATTAATTTATACACATACATAAAGTAGAGGAATCTAGGAATAAAAATATAATATATAAATGATGCAAGGAACAAACTAATTGATAAATAAATAAGGGAAATACATCCAAAAAATATTGAGGTTGTGCTACTAAAATGTAATAAAGTTATAAACCTGCATAAAGTAAAGAAATATAGGAATAAAAATATTATATATACATAATGCCTAACCATCCGCACCATTCGATTAGTATTGCTAAGAAGAAGGGCAAGAAACTTAGCAAACATGATTTTTTTTCATTTGTAACATAACCTTAATCTATGCAATTTTCTTATACCTTCTTAAGTAAGGCAAATATAAAACCATACGAATTATGTCCAAGAGAAAAAAAAATATTGATCTTAGTCAATCCGTCTTGCATTGTCTATTACATTTTACAGCAAAGTCAGTTTACATATTAGTTAACTATAAAGGGCTTAAGATTAGCCCTTAGAGGAATCAAACATTTCGTATTAAAATTTGCTAATTATGACTCACAATTTTGATAAAGATTATTATTATTTATTACACCATGCTTCATTATCGTCCAGATAATCATTGATTTTTTTAAGCTTTTTTAAGTAGTCCCTGTTTAATGTATAATTTAAACTTATTTTCAGGCAAACTAAGGACCTCCTATGGAAGTTTACCTTGGCAAGCCTGAATTTTGGAAAAGCTAGTTTATGTTTGTTTCTGGTTTCAACAGAGTGGTCCACACCAAGCATCGGGAAATTATCAATATTTTTTCTGACATATCTAATAACTTGATAAATAAATTCACATGGGACCGTAAATACGAGTATATTAATTTCCTTAAACTTTTCTCTCAATGAATCTCGATACTTCATGTTATAAATAGACCGAATTTCTCTCTTTTGCAAGACAAAGACTGCTTCTATATCCGTGGCTCTACCCCACATCATTATGCCATATGACATAATGCTGTGAAAATAACTGAAATTATATAAATATACAGGATTACAAAGTTCCATTTGCAGTGAATGAATCGGTGTACCTGTATATATAGGAATAAAAGTAGGACTATCTACAAAAAGAAATGAGATTCCATCAAAAACAAAACATGTAAAAAAAAACCAAGTCTCGCAACTTCTACCGTAAAAAGTTGTGAGATCCATGTAATACCATACCAAGTCGGTTAATTTATTCAGTCCCTACTTAAGGGACCTTCTGTCTTAAGTTATTAATTACGTAATTAGCATACCTAACAACATCTTACAGTGACCATATCAAATTAAAAATATTTGATGTTTTAAATAAATAGATTGACTTGGAAATGGCACTAAATAATCTAATTTAATATAATATGTATTACTTGTGAGATACATTGTGTTTTCATGCGATGGCCAAGTCAATTTATCTATCAAAACTGGAGGTTCGTCTAATTTTACATCATGCTTCATACAAGTTTAAACAAAAATGATACGTACAAATATTTGTACTTTTATTCCACAAATATTTTATTTCTATTAACTTAGCCGTGATTAATTTTTATAATTTTCTTGTTTTAAATTCATTAAAATTTTTATGTACCTGCATTTAAAGATATTCTTAGTACGGGAAGGATTACGAGCAGCATCGGCCTGGCTGCTGGGTGGTACAGTGACCTAAACATTTCCAGCTGCAGGACTATAGGCAATCTTAGAAAAACATGTTGTATTGTAGCTATTTCTATAATAACCAAGCCATTTTCCTTATCTGGCAAAAGGACAGTCCGCTACAATTATATGTGTATCCTCTACTATATCAAAGCCCACCAAATACTGAAACGCGTGTTTACAGAACTCATCAACATAATAATGGATATGAACGAAAATGAAACGATGACAGAGCATTGTGGACGCGCAATGTGTCCCGGAAACTATACAGGGGGTACATTTTGAGTGACATCGTAAATTCGGTACATACCCGGGACACCGCAAGCGAAACCACAATACCGTGGCATGTTATAGGTATGCCGTTGACATAACCACAGAATTTCGACCACTAAAGGTATTTTAATTAAATTTCTGATAACTACAGTTTTTTTAATATATAGGTAGATAGATAAATAACTTCTTTATTCCAGTTCCACAGTATTACACACAACTAAGAAATAACACATCAAAATAAACAAAAAATAACAAAACAAAACACAAATAAAACCTTACAAATTATATAAGTTCTGTGGTAGTAGAAAGGGTCCCAGCTCAGCATATTGCAAAGGCAAGCCACTGCGCTGATTTTTGAATGAGGCCCATTTAAACAACCGACCCAATACAAGAACAAAAAAATAAATATAAAACAATTGTTACAAAAGATGTTATAAAAGATAGCAGATTTTTTTGTAAATAAATACTAAAAACAAATAAATAAGAATAATAATCTATACTATACGAAAATATTATAAAAAACTAAAATGTTACATAGCAACGTTTCCTTATTATTACTTTTTGGGCTCATTTATTTGTTGAAAAATACAAAGATCTCTATATTTTATTTTAAAGTTTTTAATTGAACAAGACAGTTGTATGGGTGGTGGCAATCATTCCATATTTTGGCAGCCCAATTTATGAAAAACTTACCTGGCACTATTTATGTATTGGAATAATCATACGGTACTTGCTGCCTCTAGTAGCACGATTGTGTATTGAAGAGTGCCAGGTAAGTTTTTCATAAAGGTAACGCCTCGAAAAAGCGCTAGTGCCCCATCCACACAGAAATATAAATCCTTTCATACTCACAACTCAATAATGGCTTATCAAAAAAGGGTTCAATTTGAGCATGTACGGGCGATTGATCAGAATAAATTTGATGTGACCCAGGGAAAGTGTAATTTAAACAGTTTTACTAAAATCTATTCGTCGGTACTTGTAAATTGTGTACTGAAATTTACAAAAAGTATTAAATTTTAAAACAAATACATAATATAATATCAAAATAATAAGATTATACCCAAGTAAAACTACTTCGAGATTTGAGACTGCGATACTAGAATGCGAGTATAAATAATCAAAACAGATAACAATGACGCTACAGTATCTCATGAACTCGTGATACTAGTATCTCAAGTTTACCTTCATATTTACTTTGTCTAGTCTAAGCAGGACTGTTTACCACTGCTAACAAGGTTACATCTAACTAGACTGGCTAAGTTACATAGAGTTTAACTTACTAAAGTAAAGGTCAAGATCAATGAACTGAAGTACAGGCAGTTCCGGAAGACAAACAATACGAAACACTTAGACTTTGAAGATTTCATAATGTGTGTGTGAGGGGGGGGGGGGGGGTGCAAAGAAACTGTGTTTGGTGTAATTAACAGACATTACATGCCACAAAGTGGGAGGATGTTGCAGAACAAGTCTTTGAAAATGACAGGAAATGAACTTTTCAGTTATAATGTTTCTAATAATAATGTATTCCTTTGTTTTTAGTTCATGTAAGTGTATCCCGCCGTATGGGCATTTCTTCCAGAAAGACAGCTAATAGTGGCAAGATCTTGGAAAGGTCTACGTCCAGTAGTGGATGACCTAGGCTTCCCTCCTGCGCACCACCCTTTCTTGTCGAGCTTTACGCGACGCCATTTGCATTTGTGACTTATTCGCGCCCGCCTGTGCTCATGTATATTTAACTGACCTTTTTGCAGTAGTCGAGTATCTCCATCTTGTCCTTCAAGCAGTTGTGCGACTTGGTGGTGAGGTCCGGCGTCCACCGGCCTGCAGCCGACATGTACTGCGGATGGTACGTGGCTCCCGCCTCGCACAGCACTGCCACTTGGGGCTCCGCACCGCCTGTTGACACCTGCCGAAGGTCAGAACGTACATGTTAGGTTTCTGATGATTATACGTTTCTTAGAAGGCGCAGTCAAAGTCGAGGTTAGAGAATTAATAAGAGACGTGAAATTCAGTCAACACTCGAGTACAAATTTATATTAAAACAATAAAGTCTTCATTGTTTTCTCTCAAGTTTACTCTTCTAGGTAACTTCCCTCCAAGAGACGCCTGTTGGCAGAACTTGAAGGCTAGAGATACTGTTATGCATCAACTTTGATAATCACTTGAAGCCACAACAGCCGAGGCTACAAGAGCTCGTTTAAGCTCTTTAAGTTAAGCTTAGCAAGTCACACACAAGTATCAAGTCGGTAATGAAGGTTGAGAGATTAAATTTGTTGGATTATTTGAAAAAAGACAACAGGAGTAATCACACTATCGAGTTTTCGTCGAGCTAAGAGGAACTGAGCCTAGCTAGAACATTAATAACGCCAGACTTTCGAGGATTCGTTAAATAAAAAAAAAATATAAATGATTTGTTGATATTCATAAAAAAAACTTAATATAAATTATATATACTATTGTAGAGCCGTAGGCCTCTTTAATCCTGAAGCTCACAATTAAAATTGCCTTCTTGCTACGATAGAAACACAAAATTATTAATTTTGTACCCACATAAATATGTAATAAGGATGCAACCATGTTAAAACTTTAAATAAATAAATTGTTGTTGTTGTTTTTGTTATTGTCTAAAAATAAATATCAGCCTCATTATACGTTAATAATATCAGCCCTAGTTTTTTGTTTTGAAGTATTCCTTACAGGAATGCGGTTACGGGATAGACTTGTTTTTTTTTCATAATACTTATAATAGTAATATGAAGTGAATCTACTTCAGTTCTATTTATTTTTGTATATGAAATATTCCAGTGGCTAAAGACCCTCTTCAATCTTATGTTTCGCTGCATGATTTATTTTATTAGTAATACCTGTTTTGCCAAACAATAAAAAAAAATAATTAAAAAGCTAATAAAGTCTTTGCCATTGGCCTTATTGTGTTGGAGGGATGGTAATTTTTTTTCCTAGCCTATTTCGTACCCTTAAAAAGTGTTTTGTTCGTTTTGTATTCTTCGCATATAAAACAACAGTCATAGTGAAATAGGGAAAGATGGAACTGAAAAGAATAATTTACAACTCCAAGCCTTGCCTTGTTAGAAAATGTATGTTTTGTATATTTAGTTCTATAGCATCACAATAAAGACTTTAGCCATCTGGCAAACAGTTACTACTACAGTTCAGTTTAAGGTGGTTAAGGATTATTAGAACCGTCTAGACGAGATGTCTGCGATTGTTGAAGAAACGTTACGTCCTAGAAATTATACCCATGATTACTGAAACAAACCTTCTCATTATAGATAAAATATTATTTCTCATACGAATGATTTAATTATAAACAAAGGAACCTTTTATTGTAGATATAGCAATCGAGAATAAAAACATAATATTTGTGATAAAATAAACTGTATGATAGAAATGAATTTATATATTTTAAACAGATGCACATGCTCATTAGTAACACGCTAAGAGTGCTAAGAGCTAAGAGTGCTAAGAGCTAAGAGGGGCAGAAAGAGCCGACTACTTCTCTTTCTTTCATATAGCGTCCTCTCTCTCTATACATGCTATAAATTAGCACGTGTAGCTTTTCGCTGTTTTTGGCTATTTTTGAAAACAAAATAGAAAAAAAAACAAAACACGGGGCGTCACGTAGCTGCGGCCGGCCCCGGTATAAAAATACCGTAGCATTGTATTACTCAATTACTAACATAACACGAGGATTTGACGCAAACTTGAGTTTCAAAATAAGCTTGAAAAATCCTTTTAATTCCCTATTCAAATAAGTAATCATATATTAAACAAAGGCAAAGTGTACCTTTAATGGTGTCGTAGACTCCTATACTCCCATGAAATACCATTCCGTGTGCAGTCTGAAGCCTAGCCTAAGTGACGTGAATGTAGTAGGTATTCAATACCAGACGTAACCCAACCCTCTCTAGGCACCCTCTATACCAGGCATGGGCAACCTTTGGGAAGTCACGGGCCAAATAATCATATGCTCATGAATTTGCGGGCCGTAGGTTGATACGAAAATAACGAAGCAATCGGTGAACCGCAGGTTCAACTAGAAAAGTTGAAATGTAATATTTTCATAATTTCCAATAGATGGGATGGGAATCTTGTGCCAAATTTTCAGATCCAAGACTACTAATATCTGAATTAATTTTGCAAATTTTTCTAGGTTACTACTCTCGTTCGTGACTTGGATTTATTTATTTTCATCTCTGCTTATTTGTTAGTTTTCACCTTTCATTCACTTGCTCCTTTACTCAGATCGGCTCAAGTTGCATGAAAACAACAAATCGTGACTTTCCGGTAAAATGTTAGTCTAATTTTAAATTGTTCCTCGCCGCGGGCCGTTATAAACCTTAATATATTGAAATATTATATGCTATATTGTCTTGAGATGCCAGCCTTATGGGTGACTCGGTCGTACGAGTCATTATGTTCATGCTAGAACTGAGGTACGAATATATTATACCTATTAATTACTACCTGTACCTACCTACCTACATTCAAATAAAAATAGGTTTCCTAGAGGAGCCAATAGAATTTCATAATGAATGTCCATTTTATGTATTTTATTTTTACAATACTTTGTCGGTTTAGGTTGTAAAATAAAATAAAGGTAAACAAATTTAGAACTTAAGAAAAAAACAAATTTAAGTTCGTAAAGATTATTTTTTTATTCTAATTAAATGTGTATGTACATATTATAATTAAAATAAAGTAGAAGACTTTTAGTTTGTGTTGTTTTGATGACGACAAAATAAAAACTTGTTGATGTTGTTGGAGAAACTTTGATTATTTAATATATTTTTATATGTCTACAAGTACAGCCTAACTATAGGTACCTATATACTCGTAAGCTACTTAAAAAAGATCAACAAAATGACCAACATTTTCGTTGCTCTTACAAAAAAATACTCGTATATAGTTACCAAATTTCTTTATTAATGGTTATAAATGAAAAAACAAAAAAACGGTCAAGTGCGAGTCAGACTCGCATACTTAGGGTTCCGCAATTCGACAGTTTTGGGAACAGTCAGGAAGAAGGTTTTTAAAATCTTGCCCATAACTGTTTATGATAACTAAAAAAATAATTGATTGTACCACAAAAGAGAGACTCAAGTACGTATTTTTATACCGTACTCGAAATAAAACTCTTGGATGAAAAATTTAATTTCGTCATTTTGGTATCGTGAATTTCTTACCCGCTATATTTTTCCTTTAATCTTTACGTTATCTTAAATTACCATGATTTATTTCACATTTTTCGGTTCATTAGTTTCGTTAAGTAAAAATTAAAATATTGTATATACATACCTACATAATTCAATTAATAAATAAGTTAATAGATAAATAAACTATAAATAGATATAATGCCTAAATCCATCTTAAATGTAATTTTTTTCGTTATTTAAGTGCATTATCATACAATTTTTTTATGTGAAGGTTGGTGTTGCTTTTTCAAAATCAAAGTTGTATTTTTAAAATCTGGTTCCACTTATAATCTGTTTCGTATTTATTTGTTCTCATTATGTAAGGTGACTTTCGTTTATATGGCTAAATTCATACTCCGTAAGTGGTCAGGACCAAGGTTCAATAACCCTGTTTGCGAAATACGAAAAATAAGTTTTGTGCCTCTACCTATATACTAGTCAAGAACGACCTCGACTCTATTAGTATAGGGACTCTAAATTTTATTTTGCGTATTTCTCGGAAAGGGTCAATAAACCTTGGTCATGACTACTTACCGAGTCTTCAGTATGAATTTGGCTATCAGCTATATACAAGTGTAGAGATTGATTTAAAAGAGGTAAGTACTCGTAGTTTAAAAAAAGTAGTAAATGTTTCAGTGCTTCTCTGATATTTCTTTAAAATCTTTTTTTAAAATCTTCCCAAAAACTTGATAAGAGAATTCATTGAAATTCCGTTTCAAAGCTGAATCAAAAGATATTTCTACAAATAGGTTTTCCTGTGTCATTTTCAGGCCTTCGGATATGCATTTTTTACGAGACTTTTTGGTGGGATTAATTTATTAATTTTATCAAAGATGGACTTGTCCCCACGGATATAGTCGTGAACACCGACGGCTCTACAGATCACAAGTTGGGAAACGCTGCTCTAACACAATACGATTAGATCTTTTCGTAGCTCTCCAATAGCAGTATAATAGAAAGGCTCGAACAAACGTGAATATGACAAAAGAGAGCTTGGTTTCATCGAGAGCTTTTCACAGCACGCTCGATATTGTCAAAGGGAAGCGAAATACGAGAAGTTTTGTGGCTGTATTTCCATGAAAACGGTAGATAATAGAGAAATATTATATGAATTCAAGGATTCCGTAACTCCTTACCGATTACTAAAAAACAAATGGGTCGAGGTGTATTAGAGTACTAGGCACAGTTTCCTTTTTTCTATTTCTGGAACGGGACTCTGATATGCAAGAAATTTCAAAAAAGAAAAAAAAACGAATACAAATGTTTTATTCGCTTTGCAAGTAATAAAGTTTTAGATGCTCAAACTTAGGGAAGAGAAATGCCAAGCGCAAAGAAAAATATGCCCTTTCTCTTTTGTCTTTGATTTAAGATTCTTATATGAGATAGTGACGTCAGAATTTTTTCATCTGTTATATGCACAAGGTTTTATGGGTCCGAGCCAAAATAATATGAACTGCGATCTATAATTTTACTACTATTTTTTCTATACTGAGAATTAACTTTCAGAGTATTAAGAGTGTCGATTGCTATAGAAATTTTAATTTTGTCGTGATCACAACAACACAACCTAAAAGTCTCCTATTATTTTTAACTATAATATAAACACATTTACCTAATTAGAGGAAAAAAAATCTTTTCGAATTTAAATTTGAAAAATGTATTCACTCTTTTTTTCTTTTATTTTGTTTACCTTTATTTTATTTTATTCAAAATTCATGTAAAAAATATTCTTCAAACTCCAATGGGCCGTTTCACAGATTTGCCATTTGACAACATCGGAGAATGTCGAGTCTTCGTCCTAAGAACGACGCTCGTCTTGAAAATGCCAAAATTGTATTGGTGAAACAGTTGGCATGAATACAACAATAATAATAATACGTGAAGAGCGGAAAGGCGAGCGGCAACGAGAGAGGCGAGGGAAGCTTAGTACTCCCTAGATAAAAAATCAATAAATCAAATATATTTTTTCCAATATTAAGATAGTCCTACTTTCGTAGTCGACCATTTCATGAATGTTCAATTCTATGATCTGGTCACCACATGTGCATAAATTAATTAATCATTTACGTATGAGTTGTTAGAAGTTTGGAACGCGGCTAAAACCACTTATAAGTAGGTTTTTGCGGTAACACCTTAACAGTCAGCCCTTTAAATTTCAGATAGTGACCATCCTATACCCTCTTCAGTAAAAAGTTTTTGACACTCTACTTAACTTTTAAATTGAGCTAACTCTTATTTTTGATAATATCCCCCATTTTTTATTCCAATAGTAATATTCATCCATCATGAAGTCCATCGTGTTCTTGCCAAACAAATTAAGATTTATATCAGTCCAAACACTACTGACGTCAGACAGAGTGCAAACACTATTCACGGCAAGTTTCAGGAGGTTGTTGAACTTTCAAGACTATTGGAAAGGCACGAGGCAGCAACTGCAAGGACCAGACGACTAGACATATAACTCATATTTACTAGTAATAAGGAGTATTGTTGATTAGCTCCATGACTTAACAGTGTTGGTAATACAGTAGTTTTGCAGACAGAATATGACTCTTTAATAGTCTTTGGTAAAGGGCGAAGAAATCGAAGTCGTTACTAGCACTTAGTGAGTGTTGGAAAGTGTAGTAGGTTCAAAAGGGCCACTGATATTTTTAGAGACCTATCCAATGTATGGGAAATTTTCATAAACAAGTTGGGCTAATCAACTCTTTCACCCACACTGCTAGTTTTATTAAATAAGCAACTTCAACGCGTTGTTTTTTTGTCTTTCTAATCAAATAATCACACTCATCACACTAACCACATCACACTAATATTATAAATGCGAAAGTTTGTGTGTCTGTGTGTGTGTGTGTATGTTTGTTACTCTTTCACGCTGAAACGGCTGGACAGATTTTGTTGAAATTTAGAATGGATATAGCTTATACCCTAACTTAACACATAGGCTACCTTTTATTCCGGAAAAATACATGTCGTTAAACCGAATAACCCGCGGACGGAGCCGCGGACAAAAGCTAGTGCTTCACAATTTTATTGTTGTAATTTTCATTAAAACTAGGGGACCACTCAGTAACTTCGATTTGATCAGAGATCAGTAGAGAACACCGTTTTTCCATAGATAACTCCGGTACAAACTCGTATATGGAGTTATAATAAATTTTTCAAAAAATACAAATTATCTTGATATAGTAAGTAACCAAAACCAAAACCAATTGATTGAATAGTGTACGTACTGGCGTACTGACGTCGTTGATAAACTCGGGAAATTTCGTAACATATCTATGACAATGATTGGCAGCTACCTTGACAGCTATGCAAGTCCACTAGCGCCGCAGACGGAACAAATAGCAAACATTGTTTTAAGGATGTAAATGCAAAATGCAAATGTTTGTCCAAAAGTCTAGTCATTGGATTGGGTGGTATCCCCGAAAGAGTGTCAAAGGTGTTTCCGAGCATGAACCACGAAAAGCAAACGACAGTCCATACTTGTACACCTACGTTTCGCCGACGATTATCACGTTCCAGCCTAATTAATGATCCACATTTAAAACGATTTTCAACCATCGGCCTAATAATTTATGAAGTACATACACAAACAGAATACCTTTAGAACGTCAAACAACGTGCCTGAAGAATTCATTTTTATTCTTATACTTGCAGTGTTAAAAAGAATGCAGTTTCTCAGGAAATAAACGGTCCTTCTCAAATGTTTTTCAGGCGCCGGGCACTTCCTAACCATTACAGAATCCTTGGCACTCGCTCCAGGCGTTTCCCGTCTCGTTACAGCTATGCAAAGTTAATTGCCGACTTTTCACCGCCGTTTCAGTTTATTTCGTTTTGGCTAATTCATTCAAGAGAGCGCTTTTTTGCCGTTTTTGCGTGGTGGATATAATATTTTCTTTTATTACATTTTTTGAATTTTTAACGTAACAGTGTAGCTGTTGTGCAAGAAACGCGTTTGCTTGCAGCTGTTCGTTTGCATTAGTGTACAATAATGTACAATAGTGTACATTAATGTCATGTGCAGTGAGGAAATATGTTCTGTAATTGTAGAAAATTGTTCTGGATTTCTACGACTCAACGACTCGACGTAAGTAGCCGCGTAGCACGTAACGTGAAACTTTTGCTACGAAAATTGTTACTGGCTCCACCGGTTTTGGGGTTTCTTATTGGACGTATTAGGATGGGTGATGGTATCAACTTGGTGATAATACAGATAAATATAGTTATAGCATTGACTAAATAATGTAATAGTTAAAAAGCTCATTTGTCCGCATCTAGTTGAAGGGACATTATATAAAAAAAATTTGGAAGTTCGCACAAGGTGAGTTTCGTTTATACAGCCAAATTTATACAATCAAATCAAATCAAATCAAAATATTAATTTTGTAAAATAGATACATAAAGTATACTTTCTACAAGTCAAAGTTAATCTTTACAATAAATATCTTAAGAATAAAAAAATACAAAAAAATAATATGTATATACTAATAAGGGAAATACATAAAAAAAATATTTAGGTTGGGCTACAAAAATTTAATTATACACCTACATAAAATAGAGAAATCTAGGAATAAAAATATTATATATGAATGATGCAACGAACAAACAAGTTGATAAATAAATACGGGAAATACATCCAAAAAATATTAAGGTTGGGCTACTAAAATGTAATAAAGTTATAAACCTGCATAAAATAAAGAAAATATAGGAATAAAAATATTATATATACATAATGCCTAAACATCCCCACCATTCGATTAGTATTGCTAAGAAGAAGGGCAAGAAACTTAGCAAACCTAACATACTGGAGATTTGGTAAGTGTTCAGGACAAAAATTTAATTACCCTTTCTGTAAAATATGCAAAATAAAATTTTGACTTTCTATACTAATTGGGTCGAGGTTGTCCTTGAAAAAGTACATCACAAAAAATATTATCCGTATTTCACAAACTGGGTAATTGAATTTGGTCCTGATCACTTACCGAGTCTCCAGTATGAATCTGGCTATACAAACGAAAGTCAACTTATAAACAGGGTTAGCTTTTCAAGTGGGCGTGGATTCGTCGATAGCCAAATCCAAAACAAAAGGAAATAGCGAAAAATTGCCAAAGTAGTCTTCAGGGCCGATTTTGAAGAAAACCAATACAGGAACAAATACATTTTTTTAAATTATCTCTCTATCCGAGAGTCAGAAACCCAGATCTTTAAACACTGTATATTGTTTCACTATCCGATAGGTGGTAGAGCTGATGCCGGGCTCGACTGTGGAGGTACCACCATCTTACTCGCAGATCCTCCCGAAGTTATTCGGGGGAGAGTAAGAGGACAGCTCTCAGGCAAAACCAGGCGGCCCACCATTGCCTGGGACCGATGGATGGTGGTTTATCCATCCCCGGGCCTTATATAAAACAGACTGGTGACGGGCAGCGGCGTCACTGGTGCAAGGGTTTCGGCACCGCGCTCACCAACCCGCCTGCCCAGCGTGTGTGAGTATGGGCATTTCTCCCAGGAGGACCGCCAAAAGTGGCGAAATCCTTGAAAGGCCTATGCCCAGCAGTGGACGAAAACAGGCTGATAGATGGATGGATGGATCCAATAGTGTCGCTTATAAGGATCAAATTCTGGAAAGTAATATCAAATGGAAAACCAAAAAGGCTAATATTTGCACTCTGCACTTGCCCGGTTTTATTTTCTATTATTTTGCTCAAAGGCTCCTGTATTGCTTTAGACAAAGGTCTATAGCTATTCAGGAATATAAAAGACGTTCTTCAAGAACACTGAAATTGCAATTCTTTTCGAACGTTTCTAGACGCGTCAATGTTTTACTCGCTGTGTAAGGAATGTTCAGCAAAGACGTGAATATGTAGTACAACAAAGGCCCAGGGCTTCTCTATAGAATACAAAACTTGTGTATTCTGTTCTTATGAATCGAATATATCATAAGACTGGCTCTCCACTAGAGATGTGCGAGGAAGCTGAGCGACGTGCGATGTAAAAATCACCAATTAATCTTGCTTTATTTTCCTAGAGTCGCACAGCGCAGCTCTGGTGGAAAAGGGTTTAAAAGAGCGAGGTCTTTTAACGTACATGTCAGCGAGAGATATGTGTGCGAAGGATGCGTTCACAGCTACCCTTGTGAGGCTAGCGGTGTGCCACTACGCATCCTTTCATTTTCCTAGAGTCGCACAGCGCAGCTCTGGTGGAAAAGGGTTTAAAAGAGCGAGGTCTTTTAACGTACATGTCAGCGAGAGATATGTGTGCGAAGGATGCGTTCACAGCTACCCTTGTGAGGCTAGTGGTGTGCCACTACGCATCCTCGCAACGCTCAGTGGAAAAGTCACACCGTTTCACAGCTTCGCTACGCTTCCTCGCAAATCTTTGCTGGAAAGCCAGCCTAAGACAGAAAAAAAGCTCTTATTGTTGGTGAGTATAGGAGTTACTGCTGATCCAAGGGTATACTTATTAGAGTAGGTATGTATAGAAGTTTGCCGAGAGCAATATCTTGAGTTGGTATTGTTATTCGGGGCGATGAGCAAGTTTATGCCGCGATGAGAGAAACTGAATAGTCAATAGATTCTGTAGTGTTGGGAACTAAATCTGTAACTAAAACACCGCAAGATACACAGATTCAGTCTGGTCTAGAATAACATAGCAGAGTTAATTAATATGGTGCGGGTATTCTGTGATAGATTTTACTGTAGCAGAAGAGATGAAGTATCTAAATTCCCCGTCACGAGAAGCTATACATGTTGTAAATAAAGAACTTGTACTAAGTTACGTAGCGACCATTCAATCAACAACAAGTAATCCCAAATTCAATCAACTCAAAGTAACATACGTGTAATACGAAACTAACGAGCAATTGCACTTGGTCGGGTTATATTTTAGGGATATAAAGCGCTATCGTCTAATGTTTTATGGTACTGGAACGCGTCTGGTAAACATTTGGGCCGCCATTTTGAAGTAAGTTCACGCTGACGCTGACAATGCTGTCATTCGAGTTTTGATGCATCTCCAAATCCAAACCATCGAATGTGTTTACAAAATTTATAGCTTCTCGTGACGGGGACTTTAGAGTAGGTATTAAATGAACCCAGACGATTTTAGAAAATAAATCCAAAGATAATATCCGAAATTCATTATAATTTGTCCAAGAAGTTTGCAATACAATACAATGATTTATTTACAAGTAAAAATTTGCAAGTCAGAAAAATACAATAGTAAAATAATGCCTAAGGTGTTCCAGTCAATATACTCCTATATCATTAAATTATCATTTAATTAAATTAATAAATTATACTTGTTAATTATACTTTATTATACAATAGATGTTGAGTAAATATATTTTTTCATTATTTTTTGTATCTAAAACCTTTTGTATCTCAAATAAGTATTAAATTGTACTGTATTCGTATGTATAAGTACAGTCGATTTTTTTGAGGTATCCCCGCATTCTCATATGTCGTTACTTAATCAATCATTAATATGAAACATTATGTTTATTTATTACTCATAAACTTATCCACAATATACTTATATTAAATATTATACCCAACCGGTTCAGCATTTTCAAGGGCTTAACCACAATACTTATTTAATTACATTTTCAGAATCTACAAATGACATAAACATAATGTGTATTAATTTCCACCAAGTGCCAACAATCACAAGCATCAACTATATTAATATGAAATATTATTTTACTTGTTTAGATATGTGTCTCAAGTACACAACCATACAATCCTAGCTGAATAAAAAGTATATAATCATTGTTAGTAATTTAATCATCAACGACATAGATCGAAGATTGGATCAACCTCACTTGGTCAACAGACCGTACATATAATTTTGTACTGATTTATGTTGTTTATTGTTGATCTTTTATCTATAAGTAGAGAGTTTCCATAAAGGGGAAAAATAAGGTTAAAAGTTGAATTACAGGGGATCCCTTAGAACCGTAAAAAATATTGAAAACGTATCAAAATGCTTTTTCTATTTGTAAAAGTAATGAACGGATTTGGATGGGATTTTTGCTGTTTTGTAGCTTAAGTCCTTGGAGTAACTTGAGGTTTATAATTTTCTAATTTAAAAACATTACACAATAGCGTAGTTTTATTTTTCTCTTATACATATAAGAATATTGTAATGTGATAATTACAACTCATAGTATTGGTAGTTCTTATTACATGCCCGTAACAGTGAAAATCATTTACAAATAGAGAGCAAGAGCTGCAGCCGACTGTACAAAAAGATGGCGCTGTATACTGAGTCACGGGTTAGGTCAGATCAGACGGATCACCTCATTTTGCATCAATCAGAACTGAACTCTACGACATCTTCTTTTAGTTTAAAATGGCGCGCTCTCAGCCGTGGCTGTTATGACCACCAAGAAACACGCGCCCACAAAACTGCTTCTAAATGAAATTTTAAAATATTCTAAGACGAGCTGACGATGTCATTTGTTAACTTATTTTTAAGTATTAATACAAATTTGAAGGCAGTATGATTTAAAGACACTTTGACACTCGAAAAACATGAAATTTCGAGGTAACTTAATGATGTAATGTAATGATTTGGCGTTTTTTCTAAGATGATTTTATCAGCTCTAGATAGTCTACTGTCTATATTATTTTTACTATACCGATTAACCAATGTGTTTTGCTCATTTGAAGTGGTGCGTCTAGCCTTATACGGACCCTTTTAAAGGGCCATCCATCCATCAGCCTGTTTCGTCCACTGCTGGACATAGGCCTTTCCAAGATTTCACCACTCTTGGCGGTCCCGCTGGAAGAAATGCCCATACTCACACACGCTGGGCAGGCGGGTTGGTGAGCGCGGTGCCGAAACCCTTGCACCAGTGACACCGCTGCCCGTCACTAGTCTGTTTTAAGGCCTGGCAATTAGGGATGGATATACCGCCATCCATCGGTCCCAGGCAATGGTGGGCCGCCTGGTTTTGCCTGAGAGCTGTTCTCTTACTCTCCCCCAAATAACTTCGAGAGGATTTGCGAGTAAGATGGTGGTACCTCCACAGTCGAGCTCGGCATCAGCTCTACCACCTACAATAAGGGTGGTATAATTTTAAAGGGCCAGCGCCAACAAAATATCGTGGGGCGATAATCACATGTTTTGAACACTGACTGTTGTAGTGTGGAGCATCAATTTTTCAAGCAGATCACAGACATTGGTGTCGATTCGGTGTAACACGACTTAACTAATTTGACAGGACTGACCTTATTTTAAGCGTCCTGTCCTTGTATTTTCGATACAGAAAGAAAAAGATAGAATGCTGTCAAATAAGTTAAGTTGTGTTACACCGAATCGACACCAATTGTGTACGATGTATATTTGACAGTTGGCCCAAATACATTAATTAGACCAACATTTATAGGTAGATGTTGGTTGATGTCGCTTCAAATGTGTTGAAACTCAGTAGGCAAGTTGTCGACTTATGTTGCCCAACTTCTAAACTGAGGGTAGCGGGGGCGAGCGGGGGGGATGCGACGGGGGCGCGCTAAGTGCTAACTCTGGTACAGAACTCGAAGTTTAGGTGAGTTGGGCCGACACACTAAACTGTGTGATACGGTGAGGTAGTGCCGTTTAAATAAAAAGTTATAAAGTATGTTCATGGGTTATTTACACCTTTATTATATATCTGTGTAAACTTTTTATTTTATTGGAGTAATGTACATCTATTACTGTAATGTTTTGATTTTTTTGTTATTAAATAGTTAAAAAAGTAGAATATCGTGATCATTTAGATTTATTCATTTATTTCAGCAGTGTAAACATTGAATATTCAGAGTATTCTTGTTGAAACAAAAGCAGATTCCAAGTCCATCATAATTATTGAAAAATGACATGCCGAGTTATTCAAAAAGGTGCCTGAATAAAACATAATTTATCCCTGAAACTTGCCCTATGAATTCTGAAACAACTCGGAACGAAATTTACGTGAAATAATATTTTGAAACGAAACTTGCTCCTTCAAAACGTATCTTTTTAATTTTCTGTAAGTACTGACAGAAAAATTTGTGATGACTCGCATACTCATCAGAGTCGTGAAGAATACAGGTAAATTCCTAAGAAAGACCTAACTTCATACGTATGCAAAATCCAATTATTTTGAGACTTATCCATCCATCAGCCTGTTTCGTCCACTGCTGGACAATCCCTTTTCAAGATTTTGCCACTGTTGACGGTCCTCTTGGAAGAAATGCCCATACTCACACACCCTGGGCAGGCGGGTTGGTGAGCGCGGTGCTGTAACCCTTGCACCAGTGACGCCGCTGCCCGTCACCAGTCTGTTTTTTATAAGACCCAGCAATTCGGGATGGATATACCGCCATCAATGGGTCCCAGGGATGTTGGGCCACCTGGTTGTACCTGTTTGAGAGCTGTTCTCTTACTCTCCCCTGAATGACTTATGGGGGGGGGGGGTCGCAAGTAATTGGAGGTGGTGGAGCTGTACCCGGCTTGACTGTGGAGGTACCAACATCTTACTTACATTTCAAGACTACCTACTATGATATAATTCAAAATATATTTTTATAATTGTCGTGATGAAATTATTTTAATTCGTGTTTTTTAAATAATTGAACAAATACAGCAAAAATTTATGGTTCAGTATAAAACTAAGTACACAATGACTCCTATTCTCGTGTAGCAAATATTAGATTTAGAGCTGCCATAACCTAAAACTTTTCATTGCAAAATAGGCCTTAACGCAGATAGATAAAAGTCAGTAGACCTTGTAATATTTTAGGTTTTTCAACTCTAAATTTAAGGTTTGCTGCACGAGAATAGGTCACCATATTTTCATTATGTCGGCTAGTTTTATGTCCCAATAACTTGGAGATTAGGGACAACATCTAACAATATTTTGACTCGCATTATTAGAGTACCAAAATAGTTGTAGCGACAAAGTTACGACGATCATAAATCTGAGCCCTTAAATGATTTATTTGTATTTATAGCTAGTTCGTAATTCTGCGTGGGTTTAGTTAAAAAGCTGTAGCCAACAAACGATATTAATCC
The DNA here is from genome assembly GCA_910592155.1 of Ypsolopha scabrella. NCBI lineage: Eukaryota > Metazoa > Arthropoda > Insecta > Lepidoptera > Ypsolophidae > Ypsolopha > Ypsolopha scabrella. The sequence continues at coordinate 20,360,800 of OU342976.1, forward strand.
ATAACTACATACATCGATAATACGAATAAAGTAGTAAATAGGTCTCGTCTGTACATTTAATATTTTTTCATAATTTGCAGTGAAATGGGTTGTTAATATATTGAAGCCAAAACTAATATTTTCATAATTTTTGTCTGTCTGTTGCTATATATGTATGGGTAAAGCCCGAAGTCGGGTAAAGGCCGAAAAAAGTCAAAAATAGGTGCGACGACGAGTGAAGCGGAACGAAGCGAGGCGACCCCCGAAGTTTTGTATAAGATTGCTCGGGTAAACCTAGGTGTACGCTATCTTCTAGTATTACCCGTAACATATGTTCCGTTTTAACTGGAAAATGGTTACACGGATTTGTATGCGGTGTATTTTATTACCATCGCAGTAACCCTGGCCTGGCCTGTTCATAAAATAACGCCAAAGCCGAAAACGGGGCAGGGATTGAATATACGTGTGTGGAGCCGGGCAAAGGCTAATGTAATTTTTTATCTCCTCGCGATGGATAAATCGCCAAGTTTTTAAAATGTAGAAATTAATTTTTATCATAGTTTCGATAAGCGATATTCAATTAGTCTTATTAAAAAGAAGGGCAAGAAACTTAGTAAGATCCATGTCTTTTTATAATTTTTTCTTTTCTTTTGATCATTTTGGTTAGACGAGATACAGAATCCTATGCTCACAAATAAAGCATTTTGGTTCTGATACTTGCTTCAAACATTCCTATTATTTCTAAATACACATAACTAATAGACAATACCCCAATATCCATAGACAATCGATGTGGAGCTCGACATTCCACCGCAGTCGAATGTTGGCAACAAAAATGCTGAGCTAAGCACTTTTCAGAAACCGCTATCCTTTTTATGATGCTCTTTCTTTTAGAGATTTGATGGAAATAGTTTCCGTTTGCTAGCATACTACGATAAACATTAACTTTAAGCAAAAATCAAGTAAAATATACTTTTAGAACAATTAATTGGAGCTCAGATTGTATACTCAAATTCGGTAAGGCTTGTACAATTATGGGGACACAAATTAATATGAGGACCAAAAAAGAAACACAAGCTGTCATTTTTTAATATTAGCAACGGAGTGTGACAGTATAAATTTGGCTGGATAATCAAACTCACGTTACGTTTTGCTAAAAAGAATGCTTACTCACTTGTTGAAGGCCTTTCTTTTAAGACTCCCAGGCTTTCGGCTCGCGACAAAGGTTTTAACTTTCATGCCGATACCTGCCGCACGAATTACTCTAAAAATCGATATATGATTCGTGCCCCAAGAAAATATAATCAATTGATAAGTGACATTGATATTTTCTCAAAAAGGTTGCATTCTTATAAAAATAAGGTTTCATTTGTTGTGACAAATAAATAACACATTTCGTATGTTTTATCTCATTAAAGATTGTTTTTTTGTACAATTGATTAATTAGGCACTTTACTTGTTATTTCTCATCTAACAGTAATGTAATGAATGAGCTACTGTATGTTTGTTTCATTTTTATGTTTCTTTAGGTTTGTTTGTGTTTATATTGATGTACTTTATCGGTGTTGTAACTGTTTGTCAACCTGAATAAATAAATAAATAAATGCTTAATTAGTTTGAACTTCAATTTTCACAAACTGCAACTTTACTGCAGCAACATTATATAGCCATAAGTCTCTGAGCTTACCACTACAACACTGTAAAGAACCCTACACACTGCACTCGGAAATTGGCAGCGATGTTGCAGAACTAAGCTCTTTTCGCCACCGCTTTACCGGCTTCGGGAGCTGCAGTCTCGAACACTGAGATGACAAGAAACAAGCAATCTTTGTTTTGGAAAATTTCAGGGCTTTTAGAGTTCCGTACACGAAGGTGCCAAAGTAGTTAGGATTACTAAGCCTCCGCTGTCTGTCCGTCTGTCACGGGGGTACAGCTTCAACCGTAATACGTAGGAAATTGAAATCTCCAGAGAATACTTGTTACTATAGCCTCTATCACGACAGATAAAATATAAAAAAGTGGGGTTCCCATACAAGAAACCTCGAAAAAGTTGGATTATTTAAACTTTATTGGTTTTGATTATTTCTTAAAGGCTGTAATGCACACAAATTTAGTGATATTGTAGGACATACTATAAAGTAAAACAAAAAATAATAAAAAGTAGAGTTCCGTACGCAAACGGTGCCAAATTTTTTGTCAAGCGCTACCATTTTAGCGCCTTGTTTTTTGTAGCCTTGATGTTGCTTTGGCAGTATATTGTTGTTATTTACCATATATTTTTTTTGGGTTCCGCTCTCGTATTGTAGGGTGGTACGGAACCCTTTGTCTGTAAGTCCGACTTGCACTTGGCCTTATTATTTTTAACAAGTGGAAGGGACTAATAGTGCAATTTGCTTGTCCATATATTCATCTGCTACCTAAAAAGGAGGAAAAGTAGTAAATGTAGAAAACAAAATTTACAACAATAAACTAATAAGTTTTAGCGACACAATAACGTTTTATTTTCTTATTTATTTCAGTATGGAATACTAAAATCAAAGGAAAGTTTATTACAATTCCCTTTGACGGGAGAAAGGCAACGGCAACAAACGGCGTTAGTTTTAATGATGCAACGCGAAAGATGATGTTACAGAAGAATTCATTATTTTATTTAAAAAGGCTGGAACTGAAATTATTTGTCGTTGGAAAGATTTTAAAATATAAGGCCACGTTAACATTACTTATTTAACTGGCCAAATTCTATGTATTGTGTAAATAAAATGTCAACATCTGAACATTTTTTATGGCCCTACATAAATGGAAGAAAATTTTTATTTTTTTAAAGAAATTTTTTGTATGTATTATTTGCTCTCTGTTTGTAAATGATTTTTCAACACACTTGCTTATAAAGTGGCCCTTATTGCAGCGTTCTTAGGGTCATAATGCAGCATATTATAGATGCGTGCTTTTTACTTTACATTATCGCACTAGTGTTTTTTACATTACAGTTTTTTTTAATCTTAGCAAACAGTTTTGATGTCTTGAGAAATAGTAAAGTTTTTGCGAATAAATAGACTGTCTCAGTTTAAATATAATAAATAATCATTTAATTTCATCAAATTCGAAATTTCGAAAACTCGAAATTTTATTGTAAATACAAAAATATTCAGTTTGTTTATATTTATATTTGGCTGTTTGGCTTTTTGCGTCAGTGCCTCTATTTCCATCTGCGCAAAAAACAAAATCTCCGCCGCCAATTGTTAGTTCATAGCTGTGGTTTCGATTATGTGGAAAAAAAGACAATGAAATTTTATAATTTTTTCTCGCAAGTGTGTTGAAAAAAATCGTATGAAACGCGTGAGCATTAGACATTACACTCTCGGCTCCATTACGCACTCGCCATTCGTCTCGGGCTGCAATCCCGCCTCGACTGTAATGCCCAACGCAGCTCACTTGTATCATAATGATAGGTGTTGGTGTTGGTAGTGACCGTACATAACAACATGTTGGATTTGACCACAAATCTAGATTTGACAAATAAATGACTGTGGCGGATGCCGGACCCAGGGTAGGGCCCGAAATATATATCACTCTCAATATTTTATTATTATTCAGTAAACAGTGTGAGTATCGTTAAATTGCACATTTACCCAGATTCATATATGCACTTTAAAGAGACTCACACTGAATATGTATGTCGCCAGCAGATCGTAAAGTATGGTGCGACGACGTGATTTGGGGAGACGAGCGAAGCGACGAGAGAGCGACCCCCTTAGTTTTAACAGAAATACGGTATGCCTGGGCTGATCATGATATGCCCAATTCTACGATCTGCCGACGACATATATAAGATGTCTTTAATTTATGCAGCCAAATTCTTACTGAACACTCTGCTGAATAAGGTTCGATGACCTTTTTTTGTGACATTCGTAAATGATTCTTTTCGTGTTCCTTACAAACGCAAGCCTAGCCCCGAGTCGATTACTATGGGACGTCAAGATTTTATTTTGTGAAATTTAAAAAAAGCATTATCGATCCGTGTAATATTGATCACTTACCACGCCTCCAGTATGAGTTTGGCTGTATAAATTAAAGTCACCTTATATACAAAACTCTATAATAAAGACAAACCAATCAATTAATCATATTTATTTACAAATAAACACAATAACAGTTCCCACAAAAGCCAGATTAACCGACTAAAACTTACAAACAATTAAACTAGAACCCAGCAACTAACGAGTGGCAACTTTTTAACCAATTAAGACGAAATTCGCCGAAGTTTCAGTTTAATGCAAATTCATGTAAAACCAGAGACGCGAGTAGCGGCTGGCGCGGAGACGAGCTGGGAACATCTTGTCTGCTCTTAACTTACTTTTAGTTGCGCTTGTTGGTTCTCTACGAGGTAAGAGATAGAAGTGTTATGTTTTAGGGTTCCGTACCTCGAAACGGAAAAATGAAACCCTTATAGGATCACTTTGTTGTCTGTCTGTCTGTCTGTTTACCAGGATCCTTTTTCTCGGTCCCGGTAGAGGTTGATACATGACAATAATAAGTCTACGAACCAATGGTGCTGTTAAAAATCAGACTTCTAACTCATAATACCATTAAATATGTTTTACATACATTTCATAAGTTTTTAATTTTTATTCAAATAATTTTTATACAAATCGGCTCACCATGAAAACCTACAGGGCACTTCCAGTTGACTTAGAAATTTGAAACTCCGATAACAAGTAGGTCTTATATAGGATATAGTCAATTATTCTAGAAGATATAATTGTCCATCTTAATTAGATCCCTGGAATACATATTCACAAGTATCAAGCTAAGCTGCAAACTGCACATGAAATAAGTTTAGGCCTAAACGTTATGTACAGAACCCTCAAGGCCCGAGTCCTGCTCGCACATGACCGTTTTTTTAATTTTTTTTTTCTGTAGTGCAACTTGAGGAATTGCGTAGGTATCTTAGAAAATGATAATTGACAGATTTCAAAACTAAACTGCTGCATTTATTGTCACGTGTATCATATCGTAATTTCTTTCATATTGGATTTTCAGAAATAAATCATTGGCCATAATTTTTTTCAATTATTTGTGAGTAGAAAATCAGATTGTTTTTACCATGAGACTTCTTTTAATTAAGTTTCAAATCAAATCAAAATATTTATTTTTGCAAAATAGATACATAATGTATACTGTCTACAAGTCAAAGTTAATTTTAACAATATAATATATCTTTAGAATATAAAAAATATATATAATAATATGGAAAATAAAATATACACGTGCATAAAATTGAGGAATCTAGGAATAAAAATATTATATATACATAATGCAATGAAGAAATAAGTTCATAAATAAAAACGGGAAATACATACAAAAAATATTAAGGTTGGGCTACTAAAATGTAATAAAGTTATACACCTGCATAAAATAGACAAATATAGGAATAAAAATATTATATATACATAATGCCTAACCATCCGCACCATTCGATTAGTATTGCTAAGAAGAAAGGCAAGAAACTTAGCAAACGTTCCTTTTTTCAAAATGAAACATATGATACAAAATCATATACATACCTACTCAAGTAAAGGCATAAAAAAATATAAGACTGCACGAATTAGTCACGAGAAAAAAATATTTCTTAGTCAACCCGTCTCATATTGTCTATTACCTTTAACAAAGTAAGTTTACATATTAATTAATTTTAAGACTTTAGAGGAATCATACAGTATTAAAATATGCTAATTATGAATTAGAATTTTGAATAGGATTATTATTATTTATCACACCATGCTTCATCAAGTATGAATTTGTAAAATCCAAACAAATAGTACATTACGATACGAGTCGAGAAAAAGTTTCTCGCACGAGTTTCGTAGAATATTTTATAGCAAAAGTGCGGAAAATGCCGACTTTACGCAAGCGCAGCGTGCGTAAAGTGTTCATTTTACGCACGGTGTGCTATAATAGTTCATAATAATACTGCCGCTACATTTCTTCGATGTCTTAGTATACAAGTGTGGATTAAACCACATTGTAATTAGTTTAAATTTTTTGGAAATGGTATTATATCCTGTAAAACAATAGGTACGTGTAACGCCATAAGACTATATCTAACTAGAGGTACGTAATGGAGGTACGAGATCCATACATCCAGATTTACTTTCATCTGTGCTTATACCTCAGTAGAACGTCGATGTTTACAAGATATTTACAAAATATAAACAATATTTTTTTCTGTGTACTCTACATATTTGCAATTAGTTTTTCATAGAATCATTTGAAAATATGTAAAGAACATATAACTACACATATATTTACGTATTACTGACAATAATAGCCTATTAGGCTGTTCAAAATATCTTCCAAGTAACTAAACCAACATCAAGCTAAACGAATAATTGGTAAATTAACAACTGTATGATCGTGAAAATCAACGAACCAAAATAGAGGAAAATAGAGAAAAAGAGCAGACCCACAACCTCATATCTCATTTTAAAACGTGATAATATTCGCACTAGCGCTCCCAGAATACTCCTCTAACCGCTTTAAAATGTACCGCAGTTTTTAACGATGCTCACAGAATGTTAGGGCGCTTGCCAAGTCTACAAGAACACTTAATATGAACTTGGGAGTCTCTTGGGACTGCCTTGTACAGGGGAAAACCATATACGTATGTGTAAATATAGGTATATTAGTAAGTATGATAAAGGTTTTTATTTTTCGTACTTGAAAACCAGAAATAGACAGTATTTTTTATATTGTAAATACATGTCATAAAACACAAATTATTGTGAGATATATTTCTATAGCGAAATAATTTCAAATTTACAGTTCGTGGGGCCCAAGGAATTCGAGTTTGGGCTGATGTCGTGCTTCAATTTTACCTGACACGGGTATGGAAAACGATCTGGGAATCACCAAAATATTCATCAAGTTTCAATATCAAACAAATTAATAAAAAATACTGAAACAGCTACAAAGGCTAATTTTATTTAAACCAAAATATTTTCCATCTCAAATGTGTATGTAGATATTTTTATCTGTAAATGTAAAATATTTTTTCATACTCAACTGAATCATACCTTGAGAACATTTTATTGTTTATATTTATAGTTTCACTGGCAATCTGCACAATCCAGGTATTCTATACAATACCTAGGCAATGTATAGAATACCTGGCGCATCCAGGCAATGTATGAAATATTATGAATATTATTGTCCGTTACATACTTTACCTAGGTAATGTATACAATTCCCAGGGATTGTATACTTTACTTAGGTAATGTATACAATTCCCAGGGATTATATAGAGTACCTACTGGTCAACCAGCAAAGTGTGAAGTTATTACTAATCAATGGGATAATATTATATTCGCAGTCAAAATTAATTTTTCGGAAGTACTGCAGCGCAGAAGAGAGCCGATAGATTAGGTATGTCGATATGGTCAAAGCATTGCCTGCAGTGTTTACCTGTTTTTGGATTTGCACTCTATTATGTATCTTGGTATGATAATATGTTTGAATGTAACAAGGTGTTCTGTTGGTGAACCTAATAAATAAATAAAAAAAGCCCGAAGTCGGTTAAAGTGCGAAAATAGGTAGCGACGACGAGCGAAGCGAGGAAGACCGTGCTAGGTTGACATGTTAATACACATTGGGAGCTGAGCGAAGCGGAGCGGTGCGAAGCGACCCCCGAAGTTTTGTATATTTAAATACATGCCCTAATCAATTTCCCGCTCTCGCTCTCGTCTTTTATACATATCACCGGCTGCGCATTCAGTACTGTATAGAATACCGAGGCAAACTATAAAATAAATAATATTCCATACATTACCAACTGGGCTCGACTGTGGAGGTACCACCATCTTACTCGTAAATCCCCCCGCAGTTATTCGGGGGAGAGTAAGAGGACAGCTCTCAGGCAAAACCAGGCGGCCCACCATTGCCTGGGACCGATGGATGGCGGTATATCCATCCCCAATTGCCGGGCCTTATATAAATCAGACTGGTGACGGGCAGCGGCGTCACTGGTGCAAGGGTTTCGGTACCGCGCTCACCAACCCGCCTGCCCTGCCCAGCGTGCCAGCAGTGGACGAAACAGGCTGATGGATGGATGGATGGACATTACCAACCCGTTTTGGATATTCTATACATTGCCAAGGTATTATATAGAATACCGGGTATACAGATTGCCGGTAACATATATATTCTTTACAAATAAATAATTTCAACCTAAAAAGATCATACTTTGAAACAATTAAGATTGCTCAATGTTATTAAACTAAACTTTTAAAAATCGTAATTTGTAACAGCTTATAAAGTCCAATTTTATGTCATTTTCTCGCTATATTAAATAACCCATATTTCACAAAGGGATGCCAGTGCTTGGATAAATTAAATTAATCGTGCCATAAATTGCCTGTAAGTAGGTAACTATAATTTATTGTGTATTAGCTTTACACTACGTAGAGAGTTAGACGAAATTAAAATTTTCGTTGAATTTTGAACTTTCCTATCGCAAACCAAACGTTTACTTTAGATTGCGACCGATTTTTTCACAACTTTAGCGGGCACATTGCAAAACAACCTCTATTTCCAACTATCAAGCTTCGGATTTGATATCGTTTGTTTTTATATGAAAGTTGGCTGATAATATAGTTTTTGTAGACAAAGAGCTGTTATCGATTTCGCATCAATACGATAATGTGTGTTTGGCACGCACACACCCTCACAAAACTTTAGGAATGTATCAGAAGGCTTTGAAGGATTACATTTAGCCGAAGTTTGGATTGGAGACATCTTCAAAGTACTTATGATATGTTAAGGATTCTTTCGCTTGCTCTAAGTGGCAATAAAAACTGTTTTACTTTAGACAAACTTGAAAGTATTTGATGTGATGAATGACACTTCAAGAAAAAAAGTCACTTTATTGCATTTTACATACTCTTAAGAATAAATTAATTGATTCGCGTGATTATTTATTTTAAAATATGCAATTTTTTATAGATTTCGTTGAGAAAGAAAACCTTTCAAGCTGTGCTCCTCTTATACGTATGTTTATATACATAAATAAGGTCAAATATAAACTTACAGAACGGTGTTTTGGATCCGCACTTTACCTCCGCATTGAAATTCAAAACGGGTTTACTTTAAAATCTAATTCAAGCAACAAAGGGCAGGCTCAACGATTAATTAAGGCAATATTAAAACATATATTATACGGCTTTACCCTACTTCAGCTGTGGCTAAACGACTAATTAATATTTGTTTTACTTGACTCAAGGTTTCATCCGGTAGGTTAGCTGCTAGCAGACCTTTATAATGCTATCCCATCAAAAACATTCCATGTAAACTAGGTCGCCAAGACTTCAAAAGCTCATGACGCTTTCATGGCCTAAAAGTTATCAGATCTCATGTAGAGCCAAGCCCTTAACTCTACAAACCCTAGATCTTGATCAAAAATTATGGCTTGGCCTTTTTCGCGGCCGTCAAACAGACACTCCTGTGGACTTATATTATATTATATGTCATGCAACAGTTCCATGAAACGGCCAAGCCATACTTTTATTATTTATTATAGCGGTTTGATTCAACATGGCTGTTGAGAATACTAGCTCTCAATGGTGCTCCGTCGTAAACCTGAAATCCTATAGACAGACTAAAGTGGTTTCACCAGCCGTGGATCCTCGTCGCCTCAAAGAAACTGCTACGTATTAATGAAATAAACCTTCGCGTGATATTTGGCTTAATTACCGACACAGCCACCTCAGCAGATATTTCTAACAGGCCCATTCCTAGGATTAGTTCTTGTGCAATTTTCAAATCGTGTTTCCAAGCATTTATTTCTACCTCTTGCACAAGAAACAAAAAGGCTGCTTTTAGAATATAAATAGAAGAAAGTCACCAAAACTTGTGTCGAAACCTCTGTGCGTTCTATGTGTAGATGTCGTAGGCATCTGGTTAAATTCAGTGACCTAACTAAATGACTAGGTTTTTAGTTTAAATGGTGGTCATAAGAAAATACGTGGCGCGACACGCCATACCTAACCTTTTTACCTAAGCTCCTCTCTTCTGCCTGATTTAACCAAACGCCGGATTTAACCAAATTTCTGCGACATATATAGGTATATATAATTATTTGGTTAACTATGGTAGTGGACATGACGTTCACTGTTGTGGCCTGAAGTTAGCTGCCGACCACAGCTTTCCCTACGATTTTTGAAATTTATTTTCGTTTTTGATCGTGGGTGTTTTTTGTAGAAAACTGTAGTTTATTGTGGATTCATAACCACACTATAAGTCCGCTTTATTCCATGATACCGTGCAAAAGCACTGAAATAAATAAAAATAAAATAAAAGCAATAAAAATTCCTTTAATCACTTCGGTCTTTTCACGTGACAAACAAAAAACTCTGTATTCAAAACATTTTGATTTAGAAATTGCAAATTTCTCAACGCTTCTATAGCAATTTATTCATATAAACGTTTCCTATACTTATGTTTTGAGTTTAGCCAAATATTATTTAACCCTCAGTAAATAGCTACGAGTAAAAGGGTTTTGTTAGTTGTGGTGAAATACACACCCGGGAGAATTATTCTGAACTAGGTGCATTTGTAAATTACATGTACAACTAGCCAGAGGGCCAAAGGCCCGCGTTTATTTAACCTCTGCCCCGTTTTCGGCTTGGGCGTATAGTGACACAACATGTAACACGATATTGCAAGCTAGCCACGGGGCTATCATGTAGTATACTCTATCTCTCATGTAGTATACTATCATCTCTCATGTAGTATACGCGTCCCGTATACCGACCTGTATTTGTTACGAAAGGGCAATACAAATGCCTAGTTTTACGTAATAAAGACCGTTTTATTTCACTTCATAGTATAACATTGGTGTACAAGTGAATACATAAATAACGATACATTAATAACACCAAAGGCGTTATTATCAACACGTTTTATAGCCTATATGTTGGCTGGTCAATACGATGATAATAAAGAAAACTGCATCCAAATCCGTTGTGTGGTTCTCTATCTAAAACGGAACATACAGACATACAGAAAAAAACATGGTAGTTTTCAACATGACGAACAAAAACACTTATTTATTTATTTAGTTAGTCATACAGCATTACAGATGGGATTCAGTGCACTGTACAATAAGTTTTCAAAAGTAATAAAATAAAAAGATTAACACATATATAATACATATAAAACATTAAAATTCAACACACATTGGCAATATAAAATAAAGAACCCCAGTACTCTAATAGTTCAAATGTAGGGACATAGTTATCGAAGCTTCGCTCTCACAAAACCTTAAGCACTCTTGCATTACATCCACCGGCCTATCAGAAAACGATCACACTCTGGCACTGAGTTTAAGAGAAACTTGTACTCGTTTCACAATACTTGTAAGTATATATGTTAATCCCAACCGGTTTCGGTATTACACCATTATCAAGGGTTTAATATAGTAGTTTATGAAACTGGTTCATAAAAAGGTTATTAAAAACACGAGTGTCAGTTTAAAAAATGAGGTGAAGGCGAGTTTTTTAATAGAACACGAGTGTTTTAATACCTAGTTATGTATAGTTTCATACACTACTCTATATAAACTCATGCCTACTAACCTGCTTTCGTAATCTTGGAAAGTTTTTCGTTAGCCATTTTTGATTGTTCTTGTAAAAGTTTTGTTCTAAAAGTGTTCGTAATTTCCGTCGTTATTTTCAGAATGTCTGGTCGAGTCAAATATCATCACCATCCCTGCTGTCAGTAATTTTTGGGAAAAATAATTCTTTTGACCTATAAAACCACAGTAAGTAATAAATACATTTCCTCGAAAACGATGTCGCAACAAACAATTCATCCATTGACAGACCGAGTCCAAGCCTAAGGCGCCGTAAACCATAGACAATACCTGGATCGAACCTGGATCTCAAAGATTGAAAGGCCAGCGTTCTACCCCTGAGCTACCGCCGCCGTTTTTATATATACAATTGTAATTATACTATGTAGTACTATTAAAACCCGCGTTATACAGTTTTATGATATTCACATTCACATATTATTGTTGTTGACAACATGTCAATTATTTTAACTATTTCGGCAGTTTGACTACGACGGTGAAGCCGCAGCGTATCACGACAAAACTCGCTTTAAAAATGCCAAAATTTTATTAGTGAAATGGTTGGCATGTAGTCAACACTTTAATGAAAATATTTTAGAGATTTGGTTGGTTGTCTTGCGAGCGACCATAAAAACAACAAGGAGGAAGTTGTATTTATAAATAAACAAAAACGAAATTAAACTGAGCCCAACAGAGTTCGAGTCAGACAATCAGCACTGAGTTTGTCATTGTGTACACCCCCGTGGGTAACGGGGTAATCTGGGTCAAAAGCGTTATGCTGTCATTGAAATCCACAATATTCAATAATTTGAATAAGATAAATTTGGGCAAGAAACAAGAATCCCTTTATCGGTATCACTAAACTAATCGATTAAGGTGAGGGTTCCCGAATTTTCCAGATTAAATTATCACACTAATATTATAGATGCGAAAGTTTGTGCGTGTGTGTGTGTATGTTTGTTACTCTTTCACGCTGAAACGGCTGGACGGATTTGGATGAAATTTAGAATTGATATAGCTTATACCCTAACTTAACAGATAGGCTACTTTTTATCCCGAAAAAAGGATGTCGTTAAACCGAATAACACGCGGGCGGAGCCGCGGGCCAAAGCTAGTGTAAAATATATATCATATTTCACGTCTTTCAAATACAATGTACAATGTTACATTGTACAAAGCCAAAAGCTAAAAAACCAAAAATAAAATTTTCGATACACGATTACTTGCATCTAATAAAATCGCAAAGCCTAAAAAGGCCTATGATCTAATTATAATTTAATTTGAGTAACACTAGGTTTCGGACATTTAAACTTATATAAATAAATAATAAATCTCGTACAAAATTTTATATTATAATAGCTATTATGTACCTAATATTATATATCCCTCTACTTCTAAGATAATAAATAAACACACCTTGAAATCGCGAGTTTTCTGATCGGTCCTCTTCCACTGAGCAGGATAGACAAGTGAAAATTGAAAGCGTTGGAGCAGGTTGCCGCCGCCTTAAAACTGAAAATCGGCTTGGGCAACACTGAATTTGCAATTCCGTCCAGTACAAAATTTTCCAAACCCATTTATTGAATGTAATGTAGACGTTGACAAGTTACAATAGAGTTTAATTTTACTTGACGCGTTTGTAGAATAAGTATAGCGAAGGTACAGTTTAATTAATCATGTCATCCAAGCAAGTAGCGTTTGTCACAGACAGCGCGGATGTTTGAAGGGGTAATATTGGACGGTTGGGGGGTGACTTTGATCAAGTTTACCGCTATTAAAAGTCTATTACTTTGATATTGGTAGAAGGATGGCAATGGATGATATGTTCATTTGGTATCGATTTATAATTGGGAGACAGTTTTTGTGTGAATATTTTTTAATTTCTGGCATAGAAACATGGGGGACTTCAACGCCAAAGTGGGAGTACAAGAGTGTGGTGAATCGGTAATCGGACCACACGGTTATGGCTGCAGAAACCCTCGGGGCCAGATGCTGGTTAGCTTCCTTGAAAGCCAGGGGCTCTATTTGATGAATTCATTCTTCAAAAAGAAGCCTCAAAGGAAGTGGACCTGGCGAAGCCCTGATGGTAAGACTAAAAATGAGATAGACTTCATAATGACGAATCAAAAGCATATAATCCAAGATGTATCCGTGATTAACAGGTTTTGTACCGGTAGCGATCACCGACTTGTCCGAAGCATCTTGAATGTCGACTTACAGCTTGAGAGAAACCGTGTGATGAAACCTACGCTCCGCCCTTCTCTGCACCAAACCGCTGTGGGATCCGAAAAGTTCCAAATGGAACTTCAGAACCGATTTGCTCTGTTGGAAATCACTGAGGACGTTGACCAGCTTGCTAACAATTTCACAAATGTCGTGCGCGAGGTAGGCAGGGCTTATTTTAAGCCGGAGCGAAGGACTAAGGAGTCCAAAATTTCGAGTGGAACTCTGGACCTGATGAGGCAGAGACGGGAAATGTCTTCAGATTCTGCAGATTACTCCCTTCTTAAGAAGCGCGTTAAAAGGCAAATTCGTTTTGACCTGCGCCAACATAATACTCGCGTCATTGAAGACGCGATCAAGCGAAACAAAGGCTCAAAAGTTTTTGCCCAGCAGTTAGGAAGGACCAATCTGACGAAGCTGAAGACATCTGACAATAGAACCGTTACCTCTAGGCCAGAGATCCTCGCCGAAATCGAGAAATTTTATGGGCTCCTATATTCTTCACACGCTCCCAAGCCAACTGCTCGCGATAAAGACGACAAACGTGCACCTCTAGTCCACCACTACACCGACGAACTCCCGGATGTCGAAATGGGTGAGATTAGGATAGCTCTTGAACAGCTGAAAAACAATAAGGCGCCGGGCGAGGACGGCATCACAACTGAACTCCTGAAAGCTGGAGGTTACCCTATACTCGGACAGCTACAGGACCTCTTTAATGCCGTTATTCGTACAGGTACTACGCTAAAGGAGTGGAGCAGAAGCCTGGTGATTTTGTTCTTCAAAAAAGGGGACAAAATCCTACTAAAGAACTATAGACCAATTGCACTCCTGAGCCACACCTACAAGCTGTTCTCAAGAGTTATCACGAATCGTCTCACTCAATGATTCGACGACTTCCAACCTCCAGAGCAGGCTGGGTTTCGAAAAGGCTACAGCACCGTGGACCACATTCACACGCTAAGGCAGGTTATAGAGAAAACCCAAGAGTATAATCAGCCTTTATGTCTAGCGTTTGTGGACTACGAGAAAGCCTTCGACTCCATCGAAACTTGGTCTGTTCTGCAGTCCTTGCAGCGATGCCAAGTTGACTGGCGTTACGTGGAGATGTTGAAATGTCTGTATGACTCCGCTACGATGTCCGTCCAAGTACAGGGTGTACAAACAAGACCGATACATCTTCAGCGCGGCGTGAGACAAGGAGATGTTATTTCCCCAAAACTGTTTACCGCCGCGCTGGAGGACGTCTTTAAAACACTAGACTGGAATGGACAAGGCATAAACGTAAACGGAGAGTACATTTCACATCTTCGCTTTGCCGATGAGATCGTGATAATGGCGGAATCGCTGCAGGAACTGGAGGTAATGGTGCGCGGCCTTAGCGATTCTTCGAGACGAGTGGGCCTGCGGATGAATTTGGAGAAGACTAAGGTCATGTCCAACTGTCAGTCATCCAAGGGCCAGTAACCGTCGACAATGTCAGCATCGAAGTTGTTCAGAAATATGTTTATCTGGGTCAAGTCATACAACTGGATAAAAAAAACTTCGACGCCGAGGCTGACAGAAGAATATGCTTGGGTTGGGCAGCATTCGGAAATTTGCGTCACAAATTTACGTCGTCAATACCGCAGTGCTTAAAGGCTAAGATGTTCAACCAGTGCGTCCTTCCTGTGATGACGTATGGCGCTGAGACGTGGTCTCTTACAAAGGGCCTGATCCACCAATTTAAGGTCGCTCAGCGAGCTATGGAGCGGGCTATGCTTGGGGTATCTCTGATGGATAGAATCCGAAACGAGGAGATCCGTCGGAGATCGAAAGTAACCGACATAGCTTGCAGAATAGGTAAGTTGAAGTGGCAGTGGGCAGGCCATATTTGTCGCCGAGATAATGGCCGTTGGGGCCGAAAGGCTCTGGAATGGAGACCACGTACAGCAAAGCGTAGTGTAGGCCGACCTCCTGCCCGCTGGACCGACCACCTGAAGGGCGTTGCGGGGGGCGGCTGGATGAGGAGGACGGAGGACCGACATGAGTGGCGAAATTTGGGAAAGGCCTATGTCCAGCAGTGGACGAACACGGGCTGATGGATGGATGGATAGAAACATAGTTAAGTATATTTTTTTTATTGTATTCAAAACGATTACAAAACGCTTAAGAAAAATATACGAAAATGCATACGAATATTTTAAAATATCACATTGGGTATAAATCGATAGCAAAGAAGATCGGGCAATTTCGTATTGGGGACCCTACCCACGGTGGACACAAATCAAAAATACCGTAATGTGTAGTCTTTTTATCATAGTTCAATATGCTATGAGCACCGTGTCTGTAAAAAGCAGGATTAAGAAAAAAAAACGACTTTAATAATCATAATGATAGTATTACAACATGAGGCTGTAACGAATAAAGCGCAGTTTTATTTTTCACAAACATGTTTGTCTTGAATCTTAGAAGACAGATGGAGAAAATATCACAAAGCATAAGGATTTGAAACAAAAAACACATTCATTAACCTGAATGCAGCCATTGTCAGGTTTTTCAATTAAATATAATAATATAAGCATGTATTGCAGACTACTGCAGATGCGGTCATTTACCATTCCCAAAGGTATATGATGATTGCTTGTAAATGTATACCTGATATTCCATCGATAAATAATATTCATATTGTCAAAACATTATTGATTTATCGATAAATCATCCACGTTACATGTAACTTTAAGAGCGCTATTTTGTAAAATGTCCATTAATATGAATGAAAAACAAAACATAGTTTAGATAAATAAATAAATAAAACCGGGTCAAAGATGGTCTTTTTCTTTGAACCTAATCTATTATTAGTTATTAACAGAATTCATTATTAAGCCGAATTGATTATTGACAACAATGACCGTGACACGATGAGTAACCGTTTTACAAAAGAGATCTGATGTGTCAAAGAATTATCGTCCTTGTGCAGTTAGAATAAGAGCTTTTACAAGTACATTTTCACGTCGCGCTTCTAGACTGAGGTTAGGGACGGCGACGTACTAGCACGCTTAGAAAAGGTATAGTAGGTTAGATACCAACAAACTTCTCTAAAATTATAATTTGAACTTGATTGAAAGATGCCATAGCTGTTTTTTATACTACCTAATGCCATCAGCCTTCTGGGGACTCTGCCACATGACAGTGGCGATCTGGCATTTTTTTTTTACTTCGTATAGCTTTTATATGGTAAGTATTTTAGTTTATATTAGTATAGTATGTTTAAGTATTTTTAGGATAGATTTATGTTATTTAAGTTTCTAACTGTAATATAAAATAAAACGCCTCTAATTTATAATAATAACGCCAATAATAATAAATATTTCTACTTAAAAGTTTAAGAATAAACTTTAAATATTTGTGCAAATAAAGCTTCACCGGGGTGTTTCTTACCTTTTGCTAAATAAATAAAAAAATATGTGGTTTTTCCATAATTATTGCATAACCTTTTGTCAACGACTTTCACATCGACAAACTTGTTGAGACTGGGAAGTAAGTTCCTTTACCTTCAGTATTTGTGCGTAGCTCCATCTTATTGATCTTTGCATGCGCGCGCAACTTGTCCCCCCCTCACCCGGAGAGGACGCAGAGGGAGGTTTGGGGGCAAAAGGGGGCAAAAACGAACAAGGGTGACGCGACGATTCAAATCGAACCTTTTTATAAGGGTGCGAATCGTAAGATTAACGGAGATGGCTTTTAGGTGTTTTGTCGAGGTGTATGCATATTGCATGTGACGGTTTTATTTGTCGAAAATATCGTGGAAAATATGTTTCTTATCTCTCTAATGAAGCTGGGGTGCGACGAGGCTTATGGCAGGGATGTTCCAGAAGTATTTAAGGTTGTATGAAGCAGGCTACAAAATATTGTATTGAGTTAGATACGCTGTTGTTGGATAACTTTGAGAAAGTTTGAAGTTTTGTTTAGTTAACTAGACAGGTAACAAATTGTTATAGACGCTTCATTTGAACTTAGGCATTATATTTAAATAGAATCGTGAAAACATTTCATAGACTTGATATAATTGGGGTGGATTATTTTTTATGGATTTTTGATAAAAAGTCTTTAAAAGTAACACTGAAGCACTGAAAGAAAAAAATTGTTTATTAGTTGATTCGTATTAGCAAAAACCACCAAGGAGTAATTGCTACTTTTAGTTTGTTTTTTTTGTAATTTAATGTTATTCACCAAACCCAAATAAACAAATTGATTTGTTAATGTGCAACTGAACAGTTGTATCAAATTGTAATATAACTGTTCGATATTATAAGTCAATTCATTTACGTTTACGTTTTTCGTAAGCATTGAACCTTTCTTGTGGTGTTCTAGATATCATTTTTTTATAAAGTTGCCAATCTTTTCTTGTGTATAGATAGATAGATAGAGAGACACAGAAATGAACTGTTTTCAGTTTGATGCGTTCGTAGGCTCCGTTCAGTTTGATCGTCGGACGACACCGCCTACCACTGACAGCAGGACATTATCAAGGCATGTGAGGTGAAGAAAACAAAAAGAATGCCTGCCTTAAGTTCATTTGCAGTATTTATTGTCTGTTTGTTGCTTTAATTATGTTTTATTTATTTACTCACACTATCCATTGAAAAACGTAGTATGATACACATGTGTAAGGGCAATAACTTACTCGGAACGTATAAAACACTCGTTTATCGGTCGCGTTTCAAATCGTCCTCGTAAATAATGATTTTTCAAAGTGACATGTTAATTTTTTCATATTTTTTTGTCAAACTTGACCTTCTCGTTGCATTTCCAGCAAAAAGTTATATGCACGCCACTGCAAACTAGTAAGATCGTATTTTTGTTAAGACTTAAGACGTCATCTCACTCCGCTCCGCTTCACTCAGCTCCGAATTTATATTCACAAGCAACCTAACACGCTCCTCTTCGCTTCGCTCATCGTCGCACCTAGTTTGTTCTGAAAGCGGGTTTGGCCGGTAACATATACATAAGGCTTCCAATTCTTTCAAGTTTTAAGTTTTTTTAGAAAGAATTTTTTTTCAAATTATTTGACAAGCAGACCACATTAAATAATAAGACTTCCATAAGTATGAATTTAGGTAAAATCATATTATCTAGATCATAAGTTCAGCTATGCTTTCTTCGGAATAAGATATGGAGCAGGGTAGGGTCAGCAGAAAACTTATCTGTGATGGCAACGCCGTCAACGTATAGACTGACGAGTGGATATTAGTGAATTTTCCGGAGATATGGGAGTCGTTAGCCACAAATGATGATGATAGTCCAAATGTGCAGCTCATGACAATGGGTTTCCTTCCCTGTAGTTTTTCATTGGCCTATATAAGAATGGGCTTAGAGATAAATCTTTTTATTTTTACGTAACAGGTAGTTTTTGTTGCAAATCTGTTTAAATAAGACCCTTGTACTTGTTCAACCGGTTGGCTGTATTGAAATATATGTATAATAGTTTTGTGGACAAATACAAGTGTCTTATTTAATGGGGGTAACTTTTTACCTCGGTACAAAATGCACATCATAATATTGTTATCCTTACTTTTTAATAAAAAGTATGCAATAAATGTGTTTTAAAGCAACTTGTGGAAATAGTTCGTTAATAATAAAGTCTTTACAAAAAAATTACGTCCTTTGATGTATTAAATTTTGTTTGCATTACATTAGCAAACTTAAAAGCGTGTTTACAGTTGTAATGTAATGCAGCTAAAATGTAGCGCATAAAATTGAATAATTTTCATGTGATCACATAACTATTAACAAGCAGTTTGCCCGAATTGCTATAAAACGCATTTATTGCAAACTTTTTATTCTAAAGTAAGTAAAACAATATTATGTTGTGCATTTTGCACCGAGATCCTCCGTTACCACCTTAAGCAAAGATGTGTAATAAGTTCCACCCAGTGTTCCGACAATCACAACCATCAACATTTTGTTGCATTGTTTATTGATTTAATAAATCTATCGTTTTCTATAATTAATATATAGAATGAAAGAATGAACGAATGATAGATTAATAATATGAATGAATCTAAATTTTTGTACTAGTTTTTAAGTTAATTATGTAAACAATGTAATATTATTGGTATATTAATAAGAATATTGGTACCCCGCATTTCTGTCTTAGCCGAGTTTGGGGACCCTTCGCAACTTTGTGTATTACTTCTGTGCATGTCCATAATAATCATTGTTATTTTAATTTACGTCTTTTGTAATGTGTTTTTCATGCAATAAAGTGATTTTGTATTTTTGTATTTTAATTTTAATTTTAGAAGATTCCATTCTAATAATCCAATGTTATTTTAATTGATAATATTCCATACTATTTATCTGGCCAGGACTGAAAATCAGCTCTTACTTGTGTATGCACAAGCAGGACCCTGCTGCGCTCTGACCATTTTGTTTTATACCTGTAATATAGACATTATTTTTTGTGTTTTGAAGACAAATAAATCATTGTTATTTTTTGCGTCTTTGTGTTTCTTTGGGAATATGTTCATGTGATCATAAGATTATGTAGTTTAATTTAAAGATACTTGTCCTTTACACCCGTTAAGTAAAATAGCCATTTATAGGTCAAGGTTACACCCGTTCCAGGTTTAAAAATATAACAATCTACACGTTCGGATTATCTGACAAACAAACGTCACCAGATTTTGAATAAATATTAATTTCCATCAATCCCGTATATTGCAAATGGCCGATCGGTCGGATCAAACACGAACTTTATTTGTTGGAAGTAATTTTCTGCCTGATTGTGTTTTGATTAAGTGGCAATTAATTTAGTGTTTGATTTTGGGAATATTTAATTTTGTGTGAACTCGTCAAAATTAAACCACATTATAGAAAGCTTCGTTTGAAACCCGTATAAAAGTTACATTTATTTCTGACAGCCAAATTCGTACTCAATGATAACCTAACCAAGTGATCAGTATTACAGATCAATAAAATTATTTGCGAAATTTGTAGAATAAAATGTTAACTTTCCACAGTATTGTCTCAGGGCTTTCCATAGTATTAATTTTCCCAAAAAGAGTAACCGATTACTTACCGAGTCTGCAGTATGAATTTGGCTGCTTCAATTAATGTCACCTTATATAACTGGTTTGTTTTAAATTAACAGGTTCATGAGAACATAATGAGGCAATTTAAAGGAACCACGTGTATTGCGCTTTATTATATAAATTTTACACATAAAGAAACATTAGAGGTAAGTCTCATGCCAATTTGAAATATTAATCTTACGAAGCCAGCAGTTTCATAACACCACAGTAATAAAAACTGGAAATACAAGTCAAAATGTCCGGAAATCAATCTCGGTTTTCCGCATTACCAAGCTTTTTGTTTAATTTTTTTTTCACAATCCGTACAGAATGAAACTGTCAATCGTGCCGAAGATAGTTCCACAGCCCAATTCTGAAAGAAAAAAATGTAGATTTTTCGGCAACCAGTTGAAAAGGGAATTCTATTTTAAATGGGTACAGCAGGTGGACGTATGATGCTAGAATTTTAATCTTGAGACCCGGATTCAAATCTTGCCGGTCGAGCAATGTGCTTTGAGGAATTTATGTGTAAGTGGTAAGTAATTGTATACTGCTGAAGGTGAAGGTAAATACCGTGGGGGAAACCTGTATGATCTAAGCAGCATGTATTTGTGCTCAAAGTACGCAATGGCGCACCCCCTAACACTTTAGGTGAAAACTGGGTGTTACAGTATTGACTCTAAATAACTCTAATAACCTCTCGGAGGTGTATGTCGTGAGAACATAATTACACTCGGAAAGAAGTTGTTACTGATACAACAACGACAACCTTCGAAACACTAAAGAAGTATAGCAGACCCTACAGTGTGTATAAATGACATTGTACAATTATCTTACATTGGAAATGAGTAGTATTATCAGTTGAACTTATAAACAGTACCCGGCAGTAAATATTACACATCGGCTAGCTTCGATTTCGTAGAGCGTCGTCTCTGTCACCGGGCTGTTAGTGCTGCGTGCGACAGAGATGACGCTACGATACGATGTGTAACGTTAACTGTCGGAACCTATACAAAATTATTTATGGTTTATTCAGTTTATTTATCAATTTATTTATTTATTGCATTATGTATAATAATATTCTTATTCCAATAACTTTAACTTTAGTAGCCCAACTTAAATATAGTTTTTTTTGTATATTTCCCATAAGTATCATATTTGTTTCATTATAAAATATTATTAGATTATTATATTTAGATTATTATTAGAATATACAGATTAGATTTGACATGTAAAACGTATACTTTATGTATCTATTTTACAAATAAACATATTGTCTTTCTTTGAATTACTGATGGAAACTGCTGCCACAACTAAACAGCAATTTGATTGTTCAAGTATTTTCCTTTTGAAACCTTGTAAGTGTTAGTAGTCGTCACTGGCTCCTGTAATTTGCGATGAGTGATGTGAGGAATAAGCAGCAATGTTGAGGTATGACGAAATACAATTATGTAAAGGAAGCTAGCTTTCCGAAGAAAGTAGTCTAAGTCAAAAACTATAAACCGCAACTCAGGGTTGAGGTAACCAATGATATGTTTGGTGCCACGTCGACGCTTTAGAGGAAAAACAACAGAACAGAGCAATGTCAAGCTGGATTTTCATTTCAGTAGCTAAAATAAAAAACCTATACGAACAGCTTTTTATCGAAAACCAGGAAAGTTAGAGTCGGACTCGTGTACAAAGGTTGCCTTATCACCACACAATACTGGTACCTTAAAGCATTATGGTAAACTAGCTTTTGCTCGCGGCTCCGCCCGCGTGTTATTCGGTTTAACGACATGATTTTTTCCGGGATAAAAAGTAGCCTATGTGTTAAGTTAGGGTATAAGCTATATCCATTCTAAATTACATCTAAATCCGTTTAGCCGTTTCAGCGTGAAAGAGTAACAAACATACACACACACACACACACACACACACACACACACAAACTTTCGCTTTTATAATATTAGTGTGATAACAAACATAGCTAGATGGCATTGCAAGATCAAGTGCGACAAAAAAGAAGGACTAAAATAATTCGGCACCTTCTGAGTACGGAACACAATTTATATTGTTTTTTTGTTTTATTTTAGAGTTGTTGTTGATTTGTTGCCAGAAACTTGTCTTTTGAAAGATGGTTTTTGTTAATTTGGTTAAAATTTTTTAAGGTTCCGTACCAAAATTACTGAGGCTCCACTGTCCGCCTGTCACAGGTTGTATCTCATGATCCGTGATAGGTAGACAGTTGAAATTTTCACAGATGATGTATTTCGGTTGCCGCTAGAACAACAAATACTAAATTCGGCCAAGAGCGAGTCGGACCCGCGTACTCCCATAAAACAGACATGTTTCTTTTTTGCTGTTTTATAGATAATGGTACGGAATCCTTCGTGCGCGGGTCCGACTCGCACTTGGCTGGTTTTTTATTGTTTACCGTGATAGAGGTTAAGTAACGAGTATTCTGTGAAAATTTAAACTGGCTACCTTTTACGGCTGAAGCTGGTTCCCGTTTGGCAAATTTACAAAACTTGCTGCATAGCTGTTGTTATATATGAGTGCACGAACACCAGTTTTCGTTTTGTTTTTAATCTAGTACCTATATATGAGACTCGTTCGCTTTATCCTCCATCTCAAAACGGTTCACCAGAATGCGGCTCTTCTAGCAATATATTCGGTTCGGTCGATCGGACAATACAACGCTATCAGTCTATCTATCCGCTAATAAATTTCTCCGTGACAATAGAATTTGATAGATTCGTGTCACGCGAACCGAGCGCGGGTGAACCATTCGACTGTTTTATTTTGTTAGTTTCATTTTTACGAGTATTCGTTCGTCGACCGCTTTCGTAATAAAACGGTAGGAAGTTTTGAATTTGGAGAGGCGTACCTGAAAAGTCTGTCGTGGGTTCACTTACGTTTATCGTCACGACATGAATCCCCGGGGTGTCAGACCTGTTCCGAAGTGTGAACTGTGAAATTCAAGTCACAGTCCACACTTGGTACAACTGCTTTTCATCGACAATTATTACGTCTCAAACTTCTTACTTCAGGCACAAATGGACCAAAAACTTAACGTGCCTTACGAAACACGTAGACCGAACAAATTGAGAACCCATAATACCTCAATTCGCAGTCCTGCTCTAACGCTTCTACGTTTTGAATGTCCATCCTACTCTAATCAGATGCCGCGCACGCAAAAACATCAGTTATTTCGAATTCGCAGCTACACTGATGGTTTTTTCATTTTTATGGAACAGTCTGCAGCTACTTTATGCTAATTTCAGTTATATTATGCAAAGTTTTAGATATAATTTCAAGTATTCATTGAATGCTATCTGTTTATTGTACGGTTTGGAGGTAACTTTGTAATTTTTTTCTATCGAGAAAATTTAATGGAATCAAGTTTTCACAACAGCATGGACATAACATTAGTCCTCAATTTTATCATATATTAATTTCAGAGTGATTGTTGGAGAATTTGTTGGTATAAAACAGGATCATGCGAAGCGAAGTGAAGTATTATACACCCGGAGATTGTACCCACAACCTCTGGGTTGGCAGGCCACAAAGGCGGTCTGTTATGGACTTATTATTAGATCTACGGGTTCTATAAATGTACTTAGTTCGGTACACTTTATGTAGAATCATGAATCGTGGATCGCCGGTGCGACGAAACCACGAGAAATCTCACTGTTTCATCCATCCATCCATCCATCAGCCTGTTTTGTCCACTGCTGGACATAGGCCTTTCCAGGATTTCGCCACTCTTGGTGGTCCTCCTGGAAGAAATGCCCATACTCACACACGCTGGGCAGGCGGGTTGGTGAGCGCGGTGCCGAAACCCTAGCACCAGTGACGCCGCTGCCCGTCACTAGTCTGTTTTATATAAAGCCCGGCCATTGGGGATGGATATACCGCCATCCATCGGGTCCCAGGCAATGGTGGGCCGCCTGGTGTTTTTGCCTGAGAGCTGTTCTCTTACTCTCCCCCGAATAACTTCGGGAGTATTTGCGAGTAAGATGGTGGTACCTCCACAATCGAGCCCGGCATCAGCTCTACCACCTATACACTGTTTCATGCTTGACAATTATTTGACATATGTCAAACAATTTGTCATTTTTCCGTTTCCGTATTTAATCGTCTGCCGAACAACCAGCTAAGAACTTGGGTTCGCTTCCTAACCATACATTTTTCAAGCGCTTGGCACCCGAAGCAGCTCCAAACATCCACTCGAGGACACATGTCACGATGGTATATTATTTATTTCTTTATCAGTATATTTACTTAGGTAAAACTTAAATAAACTTTAATTTGCTTTCGTAACGTGTTTGCTCTGAACCGAGTGCTGCGATGCGAACTTGCGAAGTAATTAAACTTTGTAATTATATCGTTTACAAAAGTTTCGCTCTAATGTCAACGCGAATGTTATACAGGGGTTTTTTGTACCAAACTACATGTCACAGTTGCACTGGTAACTGTCATCTATATACTTCTTGAACAAAAGTACAGATAGCGCGCGAGTTTATGTCCATCCTGAGGAATGCGGTAGTGCTGTGACCTATTATTATATTGTTTAATAATTATCAGGGGTTTTTAGCAGAATTGCGTCATTTTATGCATTACGTTGTAAATGAATGGGTAACGACGCGTAACACAAAATCATTGTCACGTCTTTATACGTACCTATACAGGTAAAAGAGAAATAAAACCAATGATTTCTATATTAAGTCTCCCTATTTTGATGTAAATACATAAGCGTAAGCTTTTAAACGGTTATGAGCATAAATCTAAAGTGCAATAAAAACCTCAACACCCTTGAAACGCGTCGTGTTCGGAAATAAGTCGTGAGTTATAGGGAAAAC
Organism: Ypsolopha scabrella; assembly: GCA_910592155.1. Classification (NCBI taxonomy): domain Eukaryota; kingdom Metazoa; phylum Arthropoda; class Insecta; order Lepidoptera; family Ypsolophidae; genus Ypsolopha; species Ypsolopha scabrella. Next base: position 20,386,524 of record OU342976.1, read on the forward strand.
GTTTTCTGAACCAGAGGAGAGAATTTATGCGGAAATTGCCAATTTCTCGCCCTTTAATGGCCGCCGCCGATCGGTCAGTTAATAGTGCCGCCATATTTATAGAACCCTGGAGTTTACAAAAATATCGCCGCCGTATGATGGAATAAACAGCATTTTCGCAAAAACTTTCGTTTAAACATAGTTTCATTACAAAATCATACGATACAGGAGGATTCATGTCGTGAAGATGTGTATTTAGGGGATTCCCACGGGATTGATTGAAACGGGAGGAACGCTGCGGGGCGTCCGATAGTACAATTTTTTTAAATTGAAATTTCCCTGAATTGATATCACACAGAGGAAGTCACCGAACATTGAAATACCAAATTTACGCCTTGCTTTCTATGTAGTTTTCGATTTTTTCAAATTATCTTACTCGCAAACCAAGTTATGCTGATCCTCATATAAAAAGACTGGAGATGGGCAGCGGCGCGGCAACACCGGTGAGAGGGTTTCGGCACCGCGCTTACCAATCTGCCCAGCAGGGCGTGTGAGTACGGGGCATATCTTCCAGGAGGACCGCCATGAGTGGTGTTGGTTTATTTACAAGTAGTAACCCACATTTTTATAGCACGTCATAGGATATGAAAATAGCTAATTTTACTCTCTGTGTAGTAGAGTTTTAAATTTGTAGAATTATCCACGTTTTGTTCTATTCCGAAACTTAATACTTACGATACAAAAGCTGGACTACCCTCATATTCACGATATTCCAATCTTTACGGTTTGGTTATGAGATACTTTAGCTGTGGCTACGTAGCCTCATAGGTCCTCGGGGTATATCTACTAGGTACCCATAACGTGAGCTGAAGCTGTAAACTTTCTTGCTACTTGGGCATTTGCTATCCTTAGGGAAGAGGAAAATGTTCCGCTGGAGCTTCTAAATATCTGTATAACTTGGCAGGGAAACATGGAATTGCATAGCTATCTATAGATGATATTTCATTATAAATATTGATAGAAATAAATAAACGATACACATAAATATTATATCAAGATATATTTCGAAACGTTTTGGGATCGGCATCAGTTGCATTGAGAAGAGGAAAAAAAATGACATTTGGTTTTTAGGGTTCCGTACCCAAAGGGTACCAAACGCGACACTATTACTACAAGACTCAGCTGCCTGTCTGTCCGTCCGCCTGAGACAGAACTGAAAATTAATTTGAATTTTTCGCAGAACACTTGTTACTATGGCCTCCATCATGGCGAATAAAAAAAAATCTTATACAAAACGCCGAAAAAGTTTTTTCTAATGTTTATTTTATTTTATTTATTTAATGAAAAACAACAGGAGCAAACTACATAAAGAAATGTTGACATGTACATAAATCTACTCCCTATAACATTTTTCACAAAGAGATAGACTTGTTTATTAACTTTTGGTGACATTACAGATTAAAGAATATAAACAAAACTTAACTTAACTAAATTTACAACTGCACTACATTACAAATTCTATCTTCCGAAATAGTAAATAGTAAATACATAAATAAATAAGTCAGAAAATATACATACACACATACCTATACACATATACAGTACTGCTGTACTTATAATATTACATTAATAAACATATTCATATTAATACTATACGTACCCAATGTTTAATATGTTTTAATTAATTAGATTATATAGGGTGAAATTTAATCAACCGACCAAATTCATACTAGAGACTCGGTTGGTGATCAAGAACTAGGTTCAGTAATCCTTTTGGCCAATCGAAAAATATTTTTTTTTGCTCCCGTGCTGGTTGGACTAGTTTAAGTACAATTCCTAGTGCAGGTTCTAGGGGAAAAAAATTTTTTTTTTCGAATTTCACCCGGAGGGTCATTAAACCTTGTTCCTGATGACTAACCGAGTGTCCAGTATGAATTTGGTCGGTTGATTTAATTTCACCTAGTATTACTAAATTTTTTTCTGAGTCGTCAAGGATTTGTCTTTTAATGTTATTAGTTTTAGCTCTACTTGAAGGACGTTATTACAGACAAGTTTAAAACAGAGCTTGTTGTAAATACTCTAAAGAAAAACTACAATTAATAATTAGGGGTCCAACCCGCCTGCCCAGCGTGTGGGTGTATGTGCATCTCTTCCAAGAGAACCGCCAAGAGTAGTGAAATCTTGAAAAGGCCTATGTCCAGCAGTGGACGAAACAGGCTGATGGTTGAACCTATGAAGTGAAGAATTGTTTGTCAGGTGCTAGCTTGTTGTTATCGCCTTGATGTTGCAATGCATGTATATTGTTAGTTATTTACCATATTGTTATTGGGTTCCGTATATACGGGTGTATTGTTTGGCGCTACAGAACCATTTGTGCACGAGTCCAACTCGCACTTGGCCATATTAATGTTAAACGAGTTTGCGTTTTCTCTGATATTAAACTTAAAATGTTCGATCTTTTTGGGTTCCGTATAATACGGGTGTATTGTGTGGTGGTACGGAACCCTTTGTGCGCGAGTCCGACTCGCACTTGGCCACGGAACAAACTAAGCCAAATTATTTTTTGAACTGGTTTGCCTTTTCTCTAATATTAAAGTTAAGAGGTTGTGTCTTTTCACGGTTCTAAATATATCTTGCTTCAATATACCGTATTTATGTGTATATTTTAATTAAAACTATTATATCTACCAATATATATTTAAAAAGAAAAGCCCAATGCTTACGTATATAAGGTCCTACAATAATGAGTGAAAATAATTCTACGGTAGATCATGTATCGTTAACTGATCAAGTCCCAGAAGAAGAAAAATTTTTTTGATGAATAATTTTTTTCACTTCCCAGTACAAAGTGGTCCAATCAGCTGACTAAATTTCTATGGCAAGGTAAAAAAAAAATCGCGCAAAAATTTTTTTTTATGGAATGTGGTCAATTTTTTTCACTTTTAATTGTAGGACCTTATACTCGTATATTTTATTACTAAATTATATTCTAGTGAAATTTCTGTAAAATAATGCTAAGATCAAATTCTTATGGCTTCCAGAAAACTTTAAAACTGAATTTCTTGCTATGAAAATTTTACAAAACGATAATAGAACATACAATTATACAAATATACTGAAATAACTACCTACTATTAGTTATCACTTTAACTGTTCGAAACCTATCTTATTATTCAGACAAAATTTGACTTTTAGAATTTAATTTTTCATTTGATTTTCAGACCCTGACAATGCTTTTCCATTAAAGCCTCACAAGGATAAGGTAAGAATTTGTAAATTTTATTCCAAACCTTATTAACTTCAAGCCCGACTAGAGTCAAGTTATATTTGGCAAGTTTTGTCTTATTTATAGAGGTAAAACAATACATTCACAAGAATTTGCAAGTAGGTGTGTTAAGGTTGCGGGCGTTTTGGCAACGTTCGTCGTCGCAACAACCGCATAACAAGTTTTTCCGTCGTGTAAAGTTTTGCCGTAGTTTCGATGAACGCGAGTTTTTAATGTGAAATTTACTATTTGGCGGCTAGTTTGCAGGTTGCCAAGTTAATAACCATCTTCTTACTCTTTGAACATCTCGGCGGAAGTTAGATACTTAAAAGCGTCTTTGAAAAAAGGTAAACAGGTAGTGATTGATTGGTGCACACACTTCATTGGACACGCCACCGTTTTAGTACAAAATTTGATAATCCTTTTCTTATTTGTTTTTCGTTATAGACCAAATTATAAGACCTCTATCATCTGGTACTGATATTTTAAAAGGCACCATTTTGCCAAAATTTTGAATATGGATTTTGTTTTATAGATATCAAGCTGGACAGATTTACATACAAAGTTGTTTTACCTGTACTAAAATTTTACATTTCAGTCAGATAGTGACTTTGTAAATGTCTGTATGTAGAGGTCTCAAACTTTAGTGTATAACGAAAAACAACAGAGAAACAAATGGTGGCACGCCTTAAGTAATTGCGTAACATCTAGAGTTGACGTCAGATGAATCCATGAGCGGAGTAACGATCTCTTCAATGGGCATTTGCACCTCTAGGGTACCAAGGAATTGCATTAATATCATCCTAAAGTATCTGTCCATACAAACGCAATCTAGGAACATAATCTATAATTTACAGACATGCTAACAACATTTTCTTTGAGCACCGTACTTTTGGCTGAAACCCCGACGCACTTTCACATATTTGAAATTTAAACTACACGCAGTGGACCGGCGCACTGCGGATACCGGATACCGGATACTGGGGATTATCCGCACTTTGAACCGGATTGTGAATCCGTGGCACGTGCCATGAATCACTTGGTGTTAACTGGTGAACTGGCTTTGTGTTGAGAGTTGGTATTTTGGACTCAGTGACACTATTTACTATATTGCAGTTTAGATGATACCTACTTGTTATATCCAAAAATTTGATAATATCACCCTTAATACAATAGAGTTACTTTCAAAACTAGTAAACCGCTTCTTGCTATGGTACCGACACGTAGTCTGGTAGTTGTGATGCACGAGTATGGTTTAAAATATTAAAATACATGTAAACGGATTAATTTCAGTTGAAGAATGTGGAAAATTTATGTGAATTCCCGGATTACACAAAAAAACGTACTTGTACCCAGATTACAGCAATAATTTTGTTGGAGCTTCAAGTAGAATATGTAAATTTCAACATAAATCACTGTTTAGTCGTCATGGTTATATGTACATTGACGCAGTTTTCATGAGTAGCATTAAATTCCGTTTAATCTGTTGAGTTCTCAATATCGCTAAAACAGTAGATAGTAGGCAAGATCGCGGCCTATTTATGGTTTAAATTAAATTTAATAATAATAATGTAGATTTTATGATGATTGAATAGATTTGAAAGTATTTGCAAATTTTACCGGGTCGTACGTGAATAATAGTAGTTTATGGAACCAGTACTTACATAAAGAGGTTATCAGAGGGATAAAAGGACACAGTGATCGCTGGGTAACGACGCGGCTGAAGAACTGGCAAAGAAAGGCGCAAAACAAAAACCGGTAGGTGTTGAACCACTGGTACCCTTGCCTTTTAACCAGATAAGAACATGGCTGCGGGAGAGAACCAGCACTCAACATGCTGAACAATGGGAAAGCGTGACAACCTGCAGGCAGACGAAAGAGGTGTTACCCACCGTGGACCGTCGCCTGACGAAGAAACTGCTACGACTTAATAGAACCAACCTTCGCATGATGGTAGGGCTAATTACAGGACATAGCAACCTTAACAGACATTTCTATATTATAGGTCTAACAGACAGCCCTCTGTGCAGAGCCTGCATGGGGGCCGAAGAAACGCCGACCCACGTGACTATAGACTGCGTAGGTGTCAGCAAACAACGGGCCAAGATCCTCGGTGAACCGGCTCCGCCAGTCCTGTGGCGACCTAGGCCGCCTCTTGGGATTCTGGCGTGAGCTGGGCTGGCTAGAATAGCCAGTCCCACTATTTCCACGCACAAAGGTCCAAATGAGAGACTAGGTGCGGAAACCGAGCCCGCCAAGAAGAAGAAGAAAGAGGTTATCAAAACACTAGTGTGAGTTTAAAATAACCTCTATGTACCAGTTTTGTAAACTACTATTATAGCATTATTGTATTTAGAAAACTATACCATATTTCATATTTTTTCTCTATCAGAGACGTTCGTAAATAAAATATGTCATTATCATTGAAACATCAAACCATGGACCTCGGGTCTAGTATACAATTTACCAAAAGTGTCCTTAGTGAAGTGTCAAAATATTAAGAAACAAAACATTTTAATTTGGATCGTATGTCATTGCTGCATGGCTTAATTTTGATTGACGTGTGATTGACACCCTTTTCAATTTTCAATGGTTTTGACTCTCTTTTGGTTCGGACACTTTTGAGCACAGACCCGATGTCCACTTGGTAGTACGTCAATGGTCATTATGCACTATTTCTGCGTTCATAAACGATATTATATGTTCTTATTATTGTACCTTTACGTATCCCAGCAGTTTCACGCTACGTGCGTCCTCCCGCGACTAAATTTAAAATAATGTTTTATTCGCTTACAACCGAAAAGTGTTTAATGGTGAAATGGAAACGTACTGTAAGGTGCAGGTAGCGTGAGTGAGTGAGATAGATATATAAACCATCAAATTAAAATACCAACTTCAACGTAAGTGATAATCTGACTAACTTAATTTTAGAAAAAAATCTTCTATCCAAAAAATATTCGTATCAAGTTTTGTAATGATACGATCCACACCACATAACAGACATAAAAAATGATGAATCAAATTGTCAGAGGTCTCTTTACGATATTTTCTTCAATTATACGGGATGACTTTTAACCTAACCCCGATAATTATGTATTTTGTACAAGAACACAAACTGGTTTTATTAAAACCATTCAAAATAATATTCATAAAATTTAAATATTTTCGTTAAATCCAAAGAAATCATGGTCGCCCGGAGAGATAAGATAATTAGATTGGCGCGAAGTTATTTTTATTATTAATCCCACTATTTTAGACTATTTTCAACATTTTCCGTATGGGAATGGCTAGGATAACCTTAAATTTTATTTCCAAGTAATTTTTTTACATATTATTTTGACTTTTAATTTTCATTGTCATGTTTTCATTATCTTTTACATTTAAAATGTGTTCTACTAATGTTTCTTAAAAACCTCTAAAATTATCGGGGTTTGTTTGAAAATCAACCTGAAAACCTCAATAGAAAAAAACACAGTCTTTCTAGGAATACTTTGTTGTCCGTCTGTCTGTCTGTGTGTCCGTCCGTCCGTCCGTCCATCTGTCTGTCAAGACCCTTTATCTCGAGAACGCGTAAAGGTATCGAGTTGAAATTAAAACCATGTACCTAACTCTTGAAGCTGTGAAAAAATCAAACTTCTAAGTTTGAAAGTAACATAAAAAGAATATACGGCACGGCCGTTTATGCCGTAAAAAATATATATATTATAATATTATTTCGACACTTTCAAGGGAATCAAAATTAATAGCGTTGACCTAGAAGTAGTATCGTCTTATACTACAAGTATAGGGAAAAATCTAAAAACTATACATTTGTAATTAAATCATAAAAAATGTAGTTTTTAGCGGAACCCTCGGTGGGCGAGTCCGACTCGCACTTGTCAGGTATTTTAATATCGTCAAAAGATTTCTCATATCTTCAAAAATAATAACGTTTTTTTTTCAGTTTTGTTTTCACATCTGTTTTTCTGAAAAACTGGTATAAAGTTGGATTTCCGTACGCTCACTTCCCCTTAATAATGTGTGTGTACCAAACGCGAAGGTTTCGCTTCGGAAAGCCGATTTTACATTTAGAGTGGAAGTTACATTAGAACCTGATTACAATAAAAACAATTTATAATTTATTTTAAGTTTCATACTCGTATCTTTTGGTATATAATAATTAATAACTGTTACAAAGTTGTAGAGCATGAACAATCTTATAATGGAATCATAAATCGTATAATAATTGTAATGGAACTTAAGTTTCTGGTCTGAAAATACCGCTTTAAGTTTTCATTATTTCTAAGACACTAGATCCTAATCGATCGTGACTCTGATCAAATATTAGGCTAGATAATTATAAATTAGACCTTGAACCATGGCGTTAGAATATTTGTAATAAAAATTTGAGAAGCTGCACTACGCAAGACGAAAGATTGAAACGAATGAAGATAAGTGTTTTATACCATGGTCGAATTCATACTCGCAATGGTTCAAACAACAAATAAAATTCTCTTATGTCAAGATGAAGTCCTTCGCAACATGGTTCCATCAATAAAAATGCATGTGCTTGAAAATATTACGCTTCATTCCTTCTAATAGGAAACCGATCAGAGGATTTGTGTAGAATATTTAATACAAAGTTGTGAATTTTGCAAGACCCCCATTAAATATAAGGTGATTTTAATTTATGCAGCCAAATTCTTACTGAAGACTCGGTAAGTGCTCAGTAACAAGGTTCGATGACCCTTTTTGTGAAATTCGTAAATTGTTCTTATCGTGTTCCTTACAAACGCAAGCCCAGCCCCGAGTCAATTACTATGGGACGTCAAGATTTTATTTTGCGAAATTGGCAAAAAGGTGTTTTCGATCCGTGTTACTGATCACTTACCAAGCCTCCAGTAGGAGTTTAGCTGCATAAATTAAAGTCACCTTATAATCAAGGAAACAGTTATCAAGTTAACGTCTTAAAAAAGTAACTGTCCTCCTTTTTTCCACACCAGAAGAGTCTTGCCAACTCCGTAACCTTTCAGATAATAGTAATTCTTCGGTTATCTCGGTTAATCTGGGTCACCTATAAGCACTATCTGAATTAATTTCTGAGGTCAAGAAAACAACTGCAATGCGGAACAAATTGGCAGCCCGGCCGGAGCTGATGCGTAGACTTTGTGGTGGTCTGCCTAGGCCAAACTAGACTTTCAGAAATCCTTCAGTGCAGAAGAGAGCTGTGGTAATTTTTTATGACAACCGGTTTGTCCTAGGCAAAACAAGTTTGTTCTTAGATCGGGTTTTGCCGGTAACATATTATTTACATGGTAAAAATTTACTACTGACATTCCTTATAACCAATAAAATATGGTAAAATTACAAATAAATAAAAAAATGCTCTAGCATACACAAATTATTTTCGTATATTTCTTCCAAAACAAGTTTCCACAATCCGACATGAAAAAAAACCTATATTTATGTATTCGATAGTGATCTTATCTAAATTTAGAATTCAAGAGACCCAAATATTTGCAATAAAAATGGATGTAATTCACAGAAAACCATCTAAGATCAAAGGATGTTCTCAATTTTTCAGTTCAACAATTTCCCCAACCTCTGTTTCCGGTATAAATAAATTTTCCACCGTAATCTATTTCAGACGGGACTTTCCGAAGGTTCTTTCTAGGACACTGATCACTAAACCCAAGTTACCCTTCTTTGTAAGCAGGTACCTAAGGTCGATGCCCTTCCTTGTAAAGACACAGTACAGATGTAAAAACTGTCTGTAGGCTTATTCTCTTGACATTTGCGAAGCTGTAGTCTTTGAGAATCCTTTTATGTAATAAAATTTCGTTTATGAAGAATTTCTTTTGTGGGAGACTGGTTTTTATTTACTAAATACTTGAGAGTTTTTTGTAGCCGTTCCTTGGTTTTGATGTAACTTTAGTATTTAGCTTTTTTGAACAGATGTCTTATTTTCATACTGATCATAATACGAATCGTTGCTATATTTTTTGTAATTGTAGGAGTATAACAAATAACACTTACTTATTTGTATAAACATAATTGTTTGAAATTACAAGAAAAAGAACCATTCCTTTCAAACAAATGTTCGATTGTTGGGGATCCGTGCTTCATTATGGATAAATGGAACCATTATAGGATCACTTTGTTGTCCGTCTGTCTTTCTTTCTGTTTAGTGTTAAGGCCCATTCCTTTAGACACGGCTTGAGGTATCAAGTTAAAAATAATAATGTGTGTAACGTTTCATTTTTTCGTACAAAATTAAAGTTTATAGTTTAACAGCAATAGGTTTTTTAAATCACTATTAAAATTCATACTTTTTTTGGCCCAATGTTGTGTAATATAATATGAAATAGGTAGCTTAAGTAAAATAAAATAAAAGTAAATATTTGTGGACTAAAAAGTAAATTTATGTATAATTGATTGAAGATTATCCCACTAAGAACCATCGAATATGATCATTAAAACTATCGGGTATTTTCCACTGATCTACCGTCTTGAAAGGTATAAAGGGAAGTTTTCTTGCACATGAATAAATAATAAATCTAAAAATCATTAATTTTTAATTCTAAAATAATACTTGACCAACTTAATTTTGCAGGTTTTGTTTTCATACATTTTGTAAGTAGTGAATTTCGTTCAGATTATTCAGGTCTAGTAACTTATTTGAATGGTACAGAATACAGAATCCTCAGGTAACTGGTGAACGGTTACTTTTGAAGCGTCACCGTATTCCGTTGACAATGTTTTAAGATCCCGTCGTCGTCGGTCGTAAAACAAATTTAATATTTATAGGGCACTTCTCTGATTATGGCGTTAAGGCCGAGAATCCAACTTACTTCGGAGATTGCGTCCTGAATTGTAAAAACTTTTATCTTGTTGCCTTTTAACAAAATTCTTCGAGACACAAATACACAGAGGAAACAAATATTACGTTTATTGACAAATAAATAACAAACAGAATGAAAATAATAAATTCATTTTGGGGTTCCCATCTCCTTATGGTTTGACTCTTTTGCTCGTCTGACTGCTATCTGTCACAACCATTTTCTCCGAGACTGGTACAGCTATTTGGTTTCAGTTACGAATAATACCAGAACTTACTTGCAGGCGACTGCCGCCCGCTTCCCGCGCGATTCCCTTCGTCGTCATACCCCGCGTCCCTGGAACGCCGCGGGCGCAGATTGAGTATACGGATAGACTATAGTTAGGAGCTTATATATCTTTGTTAGGAGCCAAAGGAGCTGTCTCAAAAATATTTTGTTTCCTGTTCAAGGGAATTTAAATTTTAAGGGAGCAAAAACTAATTTCTGTTTAACCCAGCAAGGAGGATATCATTTGAAAGGGCGTTGCTCATAAATATTCTAAGACATTTATCACTCGAATTTTTGTGCGTAAATTTTAGAAAATGTACATAACAACCGTGTTTCACCCTTTATTGCTAGAAGAATGCAAACAAAAACTCTGAAATTGTTCTGAAGTATAATAAACCATATAAATAAAACAGAAAAACTAACAATGATCCCGGTATGAATAAAATTAACAGAAACACGATTTAACGCATACGTTGCCCCTGACGCGTATTTCCGATCGGACAACGGCGCAGCGTAGCGGGTAGAAAAATCGAGGAAGCTACGGGATCGTAACACTTGCTACGCCGTAGCAAAAAGAGGACGCAAACGCGGTACCGAATCATCGGTACGCGGATCGAATACAAATAGGTTCTTCATAGCAACGAAACAACACTTTCACCCATCATTTATACTACGGCATAGTAGTATTTCCGTATTGTAGATCTGCTACGTCGTAGTCCAGTCCATACGTCAATGTTACAGCGTAAAAGGTCTACAAAGTCGAAAAATACATAACGGAGGCATAGAAAGCTACATCGTAGTAAATAATTTGGCCAAGTGCGAGTTGGACTCGCGAAAAAACGGTTCCGTATCACTACATATTACGGGTACGGAACCCTAAAAACATTAAGGTACCGTAACAAATGACCGCCCTTAAGATCTTAGCGCCATCTATTATCTTACCAATGAACCTCTGTGCAAAAAGGTTGATAAGCGCTCTTATATAGAGCCATCTATTACCTCGGTAAAAGCTGTCACACAAGTTATCTCAGATGGCGCTATGGTTAACTCAAGCTTTATTGTTAAACGTTTTTTTATTTTTATTATTTTTTGTGATAGAGGGCATAGCAATACGCATTCTGTAAAAATTTTTATGTTCTACCTATTACGGTTCAATATGTAGACCCCTGTGACAGACGGACAGACCAACAGGCAGCGAAGGCTTAGTAATAGGGTTCCGTTTGGAACTCTTTGGGTACGGAACCCTAAAAAGGTACTGATAGCGCTAGAGACAGACAGATATAAACCGTTGACTCAGCAGACGTGGCCTAAGACTCTCCCGAGGTCACACTGCACTGCGGGACTGGCACCAATGCGCCACGATAATAAGACCCTGGGGCAGTCAACGACCACCTTTATTCCCAGGCACTACGAACCCTGACATATCAGTAGTCGTGGTGAAGTCGATACGTGCTAAGAAAGCCTAATATAAGCTGTGATTCTGTGACACTCGATTATACGTGGATAAAGTTCCAGGATTTCCAGTCAACTCGCATCTCCTTTGGTCGTATTTCAAGGTTTATGTTTGGTTTGACTTTTTACGTTTAAATAGATCACACTTTTCCATTTTTAAATTGTATGTCTGATCCATGGTTTAGGTACTAAGGAAACATAATACTAGCAATATAATTTTATGATTATTTTCATTTCGCAATCTACCTTCGTTACTACCTGTGCTAGTTCCAAGCTATTTTGCAACGGTTATTAAACATCGTAAAAAAAATCAAGCATTCCTTTTTTGGTAAAATTTAAATCTATTCTAAAAAGAGCATAGGTACAAAATAATCGGTTTAAATTTTAACTGTATGTTCTAATTTAAATTTTTACCTCTATTTCCCAGTAGATTAATAAACCCTCGGTTACTATGAATCTTTAAGATTTGTAGTGCCTAGTTTTAAATTAAACAATCTACCAATTGCTTTTTTTCTCTTCCTCAAAAGTGTATGTGTGACGTCAGCAAAAAGTTCTGACCCCAGATACCACAGGGGTTGGGGTAATCCGAATAAATAGCTGTGAATATTTTCGCCACCGTGATCCAAGCTCGAGAACGGTCGATATGTTTTGATACACCAAACATTTCGGAATCAGGTAGCTGTTAATAATACGATCAGGGTAAGGTTCGCCGAAACTGGGACGAAATGATCCAGTTCAAGTTGATGGTGAGTTATTACATCCCCAGTTTTGAATGGAGAATTAAATTTGAAATGAGATGGTGGAAAAGTTTAGATGGGTTGTAGGCGGACCTTCCTCGTTCCTTTACGATTATGAGACGTGGTTTTGACAAGGCTTAGCAGATTATTTGTTACTAATAAAAGGGTTTAAGGTGGTTGCGACGTGTCTCGTCCAATCGCAGAACTTATGATTATATTTCTTAATTTTGAATAAAATGTATTAAATAAATGTCTATCGAATCGACCATATACGAAACACTGAACTGCGCTCAAGAACTCGACTAACTCACGTTGGTGTGCAGATGGTAAACTAAAATGGAATTGGGATGGATACGTTAGTCGGTAGATAGGCAAAAAGGAAATAAATGTTCAGATATTATTAGCCTCAAGCACCAATATCACTTTAATGATAAAATTTTGATTTGGTGTAAAAGCTCTAAATTGCATCAGTTGGGCATAAAGGTCCTAAATTTTTTTTTAGCGATTATCTCTCGCTTTTATGTAACGCGCAAGGCGGCATTGGCAGTAGTGGGTCAAAAATTATCGTATCGTCCATACTTAGACGCACCTCTCACATCCGCATAGGTGTAATAAGGTAAGGCCCGGGGTGCATACCCCCCCCCCCCCCCTTCCCCCTCAGAGCAATATCTAGCTCCCCCAGAAATACGGGCGTCATTTATATAAAAAGAATTCTTAATCCAATCTGAGGCATTATTTGTTTTGTATTTTGGTTTGTATGTGATCTCGTTATATGGAGGTTTATCTCTATTTATCTTATTACCATCACATAATCGGGAACAAATAGTTGTTGATGCTTTCAAGAGTTGGAGCCGTGGGCTGCCCCATCCCAGTCACGTCAATTGCACATCCCCTCAGGGATTCATGTCGTGAAGTTGCATTTCTTTCCATAGTTTACGAATTTACCATCGTAAACTTGAAAAATATCTTGTTGATAAAGCAACTTGTTCGCGGTTGGCAAACCTGTCCTCCCCTCAAGGACTGTAAAAGAGAGGGCGTCCAAAAGTCATTTGAAATAACGACCCGAATAAACAAAACCTTGCCAGAATACTCGAGGGTGCCAAAAATTCGACGAAGTGTGGGAAGTACTAAAATTGTGGGTTCTGGTTTTTAATAAAGCTTGAAACTTTGTTTTTAGTAAAGTTTATAAGTCTTTGTTTAACTACCTGCAGTATTAACAAAAATAAAAAATAATATGTTCACCTAATATAATATTAATTGTTATTAGTTGATGACTGAAACACTAACAAAGTTTTATATAAAATGTTTTCGTCTCAAAATGTATTCACGCCTTCTTATCTTTGTAGAAAATTTTCAATAATTATTAATGTGACGTTAGATTCAGTATTTTCAAAGGAACCCTAAAAATTAAGTACTAGGTTATGTTGGGCACTTAAGTGTTCACTGGGAATTACCCCAACCATCTTAGAAATAGACTAATTTACAATATTAGAATTTATAACATTGACGTAAAGAAAATTGGTTGAACATTAGGTACGGTTAGGTTTTCCACGAAGAGGGTGGAACTTTTCTATTGTAACAAAATTCAGGTGAACGAACTTATTTAAGGGTTCCATTTTCAATAGAATTTTCAACTATAGTGTTGTTCCTTTCTTTTACTGTCTGGCTGCAAATTGAATCAGCAAAAATGTGGCATTCATTAATCTATTGGCTAATCATGAAAAAGAACAATGGAAGACATATAGGTATATAGGTACATACACATATTCAAAACGGTACTTGATTGATTGATAGATGTGGATGCAAATCTACACTATTTTTCAAGACATAGTTAGCGCTTCCTAAAAATGCATGTTTATTATTAAACTGATTACCATTGCAACAATGGGGTTTTATTTTTCTTATCATATATTTGCAATGCAACATCAAAAAACAGGTGGTAGAGCTGATGCCGGGCTCGACTGTGGAGGTACCACCATCTTACTCGGAAATCCTCCCGAAGTTATTCGGGGGAGAGTAAGAGGACAGCTCTCAGGCAAAACCAGGCGGCTCACCATTGCCTGGGACCGATGGATGGCGGTATATCCATCCCCAATTGCCGGGCCTTATTTATATAAAATAGACTAGTGACGGGCAGCGGCGTCACTGGTGCAAGGGTTTCGGCACCGACCGCGCTCACCAACTCGCCTGCCCAGTGTGTGTGAGTATGGGCATTTCTTCCAGGAGGACCGCCAAGAGTGGCGAAATCCTGGAAAGGCCTATGTCCAACAGTGCACGAAACAGGCTGATGGATGGATGGAACAAAAAACGCCTTGTACTAAGTGTAAAAGACAAACATTTAATAAAAAAATTATAGCTGAATATGATCGAACGAAATGAATAATCAATAAAACAGTACTAAATTAAGGTTGTGCGGCATTGCTAAGAAATACGACGTAGCAACGACTACGGCTAAACAATACATCGCATCGGCGTCTTTTCCACCGCGCTGTGCCGCCCCCTGTCTACATATTTTACCAAATATTGAACGAGAACCAGCCCTTTTAATTAATTATTGATAAATAACACATTACCTTTAAGTAACATCGGATTTAAATGTCGAGCTTTCACTACTCGGAATAAGTGTTTGTTCAGTATACCACCCGCAGGTACAGACTACGCAAAAAATAGATTTTTGGTTAGGGCTTGTGATCTTTATAATAAAGACTTTATTGATCTTGACATATTGCATCTTTCGCTGGGACAAATTTAGAGGAAGATTATTTAAAATGTTTGTGAAAAATAAGTAATTTTAAAATTGTAGACGCTTTTTCTTGTATTATTTTGTTTTTTAATAGTAATTTTTTGTATCTTGTTTTCCGTTAATTTTAGTAAATCGCTGTGTGTGTTTTTTTTTTTTTTTTTACTGATAACTTGTGTTGTTGTAAATGTCCGTGCACTAATTAATTTTGTTGTTAAGATTTATGTGGAAACTTTTTTTGGTTTTAGCTATTCCTGATTATATTGTGTGATAAGAAAACTGTTTGTTTCCCAATAAATAAATAAATAAATAAATAAATACAGACAAAAAAATGTACAGACACGACATTTTAAGATGTCATGGCAAATCATAGGATTCGGCATGACATGTTTTACCTCGGCAGATCGTGAAGTATGAAATCGAAAATATATCACCAAAAGTTTGAAAATAGGTGCGGCAACTAGCGCAGTGAGCAGGAGTGTGATAGGTTTACATGTAAATAATAATTTTGGGGAGCAGAGCGAAGCGTAGCGCAGCGAGGCAACTCCCCTTGGCAGATAATTCTACGATACGCCGACAATATACGAGTAGATAAGAGGTCCATGACGTAGTATGCAATACAACAGAAGAGGAAGAAAAGGAAAAACGTTTATTAATATATACAGTACATGAAGGAGACAGACTTTTAAGTTTAATCTGCAGAATAGATTGGACTGGACTACGATCTGTTCTTTTACTAATAATGTTCTTTTATAAAGGGAGAATCTAACATATTGTGGATAATTTTATATAAAAATAAAATATCACGACAGGCACGTCTATCCTCCAGAGAAGCAATCGTATCACGCTGAAAATGAAAGTCCGAACAATTCCTTTGTCTATAATTAAGATATTTTAAAAATTTGTTTTGAATTTTTTCCAAAGAGTTTATATGCGTTACATATAAAGGATTCCAGACTACAGAGGCATACTCAAGATGAGATCTTGTCAATGCGTTATAAATACTAATAAGTGTGCTTGCACTTTTAAATTCCTTGCTCTGCCTCAGCACGAACCCCAGCATCCTGTAAGACTTCGCCACAATCTTTTCCATATGAATTCTAAATGAAAGTTAAGTATGTTCCGTTTTAAATCGGGAACAACTTGGATGCGTTTTTTTTAATCATCATCGTAGTGTTCCCACTCAACATAAAAGGCGTTGATAAAATAACCGCCAATCCGAAAACTGACGATAATTAAAAGAACCTTCCCCGCGAAGCTACAAGCAAAAGTTTGTAACTTTTATCATTTACTCGTCGATTCAAGCTATGCAAGTTTGATTCTGCAACAACCGTGTATTCATCTCGGGAAACATCATACATTAGTGTGTAGACTAGTGTATTCGTTTTAGTTAATATAATGAACTATCCAGTAACTAACTGCAAACTGTCTTCTGCAGGCGGAACGTGGTTCCCAAGTTTTTGTTGTAAAGTTACGAATTTATACTCGATTTTGGACGAGGAGGTTGCATGTGTTTTTGCACTGTTTTTTACGTTTGTATGAGTCGGCAATACAAAACAGCTGGGGAACCTGAACTAAAATTTATAACTAGTAAACTTAATTGAATAATAAGTTATAAGCTGGTATGTGTTTTTAACAACGTTGCTTTATTATACCATGAGCAAAAGAACTTTTTTTTTTATTCGGAAAATGCGTAACCGCGGATGAAACTGTGTAACAGGTTTGAGTAGGTTTGTCTCTGAATCACAAATAGGAATAAATATTATATATTTGGTTATATAAAGCTTTTAGTTTGTTTTAATATTTAAAGGTACTTGTAATAATAAAAAGAAAAATATTTTAATTTTCGAAATATATTTCGGCCCGCTTTGGGGCCGGCATCAGTCTTATAAATAACAGAATGTAAAAATGACATAAAAATATATACAACCTTAGGACTTATTAACCTACGAATCTACTAACCTACTTTTAACATTAATTATTAAAAAATAATATTAAAGACCAAAAATAAAAATTGTTTCGGTTGAAAAGCCATCTTGCGGTTTCCAGCCATTCCGACATTTATTTGGGATATCAGCGATACGTACCGAAAACCTCAAGATGGCACTGCTGTTTATGACACCCTGGTTTTAATATATACATATATGAAATAGTTTTGTTAGTCTGATGTCAGTGTTGTTCATTAAGTCCTGGTCCGTAGTGCGCACCAAGTGACCATATGTAGGAGTATTCCCATGTCCTTAATTTTATGTCTGTCAGTGGTGGGTTAAATGATTTTATGACTCTGACGGTGAAACAGTTATTAAAAGTTTGGTTATGGGACCAAATAATGCGGATGTGAAGTTTGTTCCGGGTTTTTTTAAATGTAATTTTTACATTCCGTTATTTATTCGACTGATGCCGGCCCCAAAGTGGGCCGAAATATATTTCGAAAATTAACATATTTTTATTATTACAAGTACCTTATTAAATACAAATAGGAAGATTCCGAAAAAAAACAAAAAAATAACGATGAATTCACATTCAAAAATGTTCCTGTACGGTACCATATCTTAATGTTGCCTGCAGACTTCAGCGTAATTTAAAATGCAATTCCTCTTTAGTTTTCCTTCATTCCGCTACGTATTCATTCCACTCACACTTTCAGCTGGATATTTCAGAATTTAAAGATCTTTTAGAGTTTAAGTGTTAATAAAGTGCAATGCTTCTAATGGATAAAGCTCTCAAGCACTCAAGATCTTTAACTCAGTTTGAAGGCTGTACTAAGTTTAAATTGTGTGTATCGGTGACTTGCTCTTACTTAACAAATAAAACAACGTGGTCTTGCATTGTGAGTTGATTAGTTGATCAACTTGAACAACATGTCCTGTGTGAGCAATAACACTGAACAAGTTAACATGCTTGTTCATTGCGAGTATTGACTGAACAGCTTATTCACATTAACGAACCATAATACTAAACAACTGAGGCAATTTTTTATAAAGTAATAATACTAAACAACTAAAAGTACATGGTCGATCATTACGAGCAATGATACAGATCAACTATCAAACAACATGTTCTATATTTACTATTTATGAGCAATATTATTGAATAACTTACAAAACGTGTTCTAATTACATGCAATAATACTGAACAAATTAGGCTCTACGATTGCTGAAATACAAAATAAATACACGAATTTGTGTTTAAAAATCGCATAGTGCAAAAAGTCTTATCAAAACTGGTTGGGTCTCTATGATCACGATCGGTAGAACTTATTGTAGCAAGACAGATGTATAATCATAATTATTATAGAAGTATTGTAGCAAGACAGATGTATAATCATAATTAGGTTGTAACAAGATAGTTGTTTGGTGTGGTCTCTGGGCTAATTGATGTTATTTTGGCTTGAAATATATTTTCTGTAGTGATGAGCTTATTAAGTAAATGTTTTTCTTTCTAATACTTATTTTTTTCATTTATACTTGTTAAATGTCTTTGAAAGTCTTATTATTAATATTAATAATGGTTGAATTCTGTTCTTCGGTACGAGTAAATATATAGTTTCCTGATAAATTCTTAAGTAATTTTTGTAATTATTTTGATGGCCCGTATAATCATTGAAGCCAAATGAAAAATCCAGGATTATTAATTTTTGCCAAGTTTTCTTAGACAGCTAGAAAATGTTTTCTGAGACTTAAACTCCTTAGCCCTGATTCCACTCCCCCTATCGATATTATTTTCAAAGCAAAAATATAAACACTAGAATATAACCAATTTTTTGTGACATTCTTATACATGTTTTTCTTTTGCTAGTCCTACAAAACCCTGCAAATTAATATACCTGTACATAATTAAATTCAGGTACTTACATGTCTGTATCCTGTAATCTTGAACCCTATTCCAGGAAGTACTTTATTGATTGTTGTAGGGTTTTCCCATAGGGCAGTGCTCTACTGAATGGGGTTACACTATGACTCATATGCGTGTTTGTAGGGAATGACTTAGTGTTTACTGAGTCATTATTTTTAGGGTTTGATTTATTTCAAAACTGGTTTAATTTTTGATAAGCTTTAAAAGGTTGGTCTGGCGTTTTCACAGTTTTGCGTGAAAACAAGTATAGTTCGCGCCAAACTTAAGGCACTTCAGTGGTTAGTCGAATAGAGAGAAATACGTAGATGACAGAGATAGATGAAAGAGAGAGATAGACAAAGACCATAGACGAACTTCAGAGGAACTATTAAAGTTGGTACCGTTTATATTTGTTAAATTAGAAAATATCAATTAGAATTGGCAAGTGACTTGTATACCTGGAACACTAGTGTTGTGTACGCATTAACGTTTTGCAACGTAACGTAAAACGCTAGCATTTAAAACAAAAGCCGGCTACTAAATGCACGATTTATTTTAACAGAATCACTACGCGTAATGTTAATGGCCAATTGCTTTTTCCGCAACAACGATACTTGTTATTTAGTTTTCCCATTAATAACTGGTTATTGCGTTCTTGCTTAGCAATCACTGGTTATAGCCTATTAACTGGAATAAATGAAGTTATTATCGGAAATTGACATTATTTGAGCTGCTATTTATACCAAGGCAAATATGAAATATGATAGGTGTCATTTAATAGACGTCTTGGTTTTTCAAAAATAATTAGGTATGCATCACATCACTGATATATAGGTACCATCGAAGAAATGGCCGCAGACCTACTTTTCACTCTTATTCTTATTACCATTACAATACGGGCGGAAGGTAGGTCTGCGGTCATTTCTTTGATGGTATTTCTTTATTTTGTGGAAAAACTTACACAAAAACATTACATTACTAATTACATTTTACTGGGGAATAATAAATTTTTATTATGTAAAAATTTAGTAACCTTATTAGATTAGAAGTACCCATCCTCTTATAGGATATTTTTCCTAGATGTGGAAGACGTCTATATTTCAGAAATTTCAATTTCAAGTCGTCAATTTATAGCAGAACTATAAACAGCTGTAACAAAACCAATATTATAGTTCCGTCAAAACTACACAGAAAACGACGTAAACAAACAAAACATTAAAACGAAATCGATTGCAAGCAATTAGCGTCGCGAACGTTTTTGAACGGGACGAGTTGAAAATCGAACAAAACTTCGATGCAATTTCAGATTTTCCGAACGTAGCGAGCGAAGGCCTATGAATGACGTAGCATCCCAATCGGTGCAGTCATAACCGCTGTGTGATGTACCCCGCTATTCAGTTATACGTTATTTTATCGGCCCATCTCTATATTTTTGGTGCAGACTCGTGTTCCAAATTTTGTAAAACATGAAATGTTTATAGGTCATTCTAACCGATGCGATGTAGTTTATTATAAAAATAAACGTAGGCAGTTAGTTTGTTACAGAATACATTATTTAAAAAAATATGTTAAAATCGATGATTAAATCAAAATAATAGTTGAAATGTATACGCTATCGTTTTTACGGATAAATGGAATAAAAGGAACGGGGTAAGTTTTAATATTACACTAAATACAACAATAAAATATTGCTAAGCGACTTTTATTTCAGTAACTAGTACTAAGTTAAATTTTCTTCAAGATTATTTTACCGTACATAACTAATAACTATTAAGGTTTATTATAGTTCAAAATAATACTAATCGGTTACTCTAGACCTAGATTTGAACACCGGCCCTTTGAGTTGATATTTAATCGAACTTAAGAAGATAAAAATAAAAATAAGATTATTTATAATTTTTGTTTTTATATTTTTAAACGGCTTGTTATAAAGGGAACGAGATGGAAAAACTTTGTCACCTCTGAGAATGGTTAAGAATGATGACAAAAGTTTCACTATTTAATAAACTTTTCATTGATATTATGGGCTTTCGTAAATAAATGTATAATAAATAAATATAAAACCCGCACCGGATAGAATAATAAATAGCATAGAATAAACCATTCCATTTTGAAAGTACTATGCTTAAAGGGATCCGTTTATTAGCGTAAAATGCTTTTTTCGTCAAAAACCTATTCGTATAAAAACAGAATTACGGCGAACAGGCTTTAAAACCGAAATTAAAATAATTATTAAAAGTTAAAACCTTTAACAAAAAGTCAAAACTAGGTGCCACGACGAGCGAAGCAAAGCGAAGCGTAATACGTTTACATGTACCATCGACGAAATGGCCGCAGACCTACTTTTATTATAATGAAAAAATAATAATATAAATAGTAAATTTAATTATAATGGTAATAAGAGCAAAAAGTAGGTCTGCAGCCATTTCTTTGATGGTACGTCCCGTTCGGCATCCTTCGTACGGAACCCTTAAGGTGGTCGAACTGAATCTCGGTGTAAAATGCGCATCATAACATTATTTTCCATACTTTTGAATAAAAAGTATGCAAAAATTGCGTTTTAAGGCAATTGCCGGAAATTCATTATTAATAATAGGGTTTTCGCATTAAAATTATGTTAATTTATGCCTTACATTTTGATTACATGCGATTATAACGATAAATACGCCTTTAAGTTTGTTAACCGAATGCAATCAAAATACCGGGTGTAAAAGCAATGTCAAGAATCCTTTAAGGGTGTGTTAGTATTATCGGTAAAGATATTATTTTGAATACTGGGATCTCTAAATAAAGTACCAGTACCTCACAATAAGACGATTTTATTTACTCAAAATACACTAATCGCGTGGAAACCCTCACAGTCGCTGGCCACTTGGATGAGGGGTGCGGGTTGCGGGGTGTAATTAGGTGTGTGGGCAGGCCGGTGAGCTGCGTAGCCATAGCTTAGGAAAATTATGGAATTTTTGGTGAAAATTCAAGGTATATATTTTTTTTCTCATAATGACATCAGAATCGTGTATACTTTCATACCCTAAAGGGATTCTTGACTTTGCATTTACAACCTGTATAAATCATAAAATGATATAATTTAAATGTGAAAACTTAACTATTACTAATAAATTTTGCCAATTGCTTTAAAACGCAATTTTTGCATATACTTTTTATTCAAAAGTAAGGAGACCAATATTATGATGTGCATTTTGTACCGAGATTTGGTTCGAAAGCCTTAAACAAAGGGCGGCATGTACGCACATGAAAAACGAAATGTATTTTTCTTACTCTGTTTAAAAGTAAACATTCATCCAATTTGTTTTTTCATCCGCTCGTTGTCCAAATAACGTGAGCGGCATAAAATATTAGGATCGTTTTCTAAGTTTTACTCTACGTTATGGTAGCTTTTAGCAGTGGCGTGCATATAACTTTTTGCTAGAAATGCAATAAGAAGGCCGAGTTTGACAATAAAAATGATATGAAAAAATTTAAATGTCACCTTAAAAATCATTATTTGGATGGAGCCAGGGTAGGCACTGCCTACATACATATAGGTACATACGTACATGACATCATACAAAAAAAAAATTTTTTCTTGTTGCTTTTTATTTTTTTTTTCATGTTATTTTTATCGTGAAACTTGACCTTCTCATTACTTTTCCAGCAAAAAGTTCTATGCACACCACTGGCTTTTAGCGTCACAAAAAATATTTCCCTTTGGCTCCCGGTCTATAAGAATCTGAAGATGATTGATTGAGAGCAGTGGTGTGTTCGCGACTGGCATTGTGCGAGGTATGGGGTTCGAATAAATGGTGTAATACTGGAGGCTCATCATGGAGTTCATGTCATCAAATATGCCCCGCTGTTAAGTCCTTATGGACGTTGTAGTATGGACCAAAATGCCTTAACTCATAACACAACCTTTGATAATGGAGGAAGGTTAAAAGCTTTCCATGTATGTGTGTGTATGTATGAAGATAACGGGAACGAGGGTCATGTTATTTAATTTCAAACAGCGGTTTTAATGCCTACCCAGTTTTTCTTGTAACTACATAGATAAAATGTTTTATTCATGCTTCATAAATAGCAATAAAAATTCAAAAACAAAATAGGAAGACACGTACATGAATAATAACTAAACGAAACGAAATAATTAGGAAAATATAATGATATTGACATAAAGCAAAGTTATATACCGGATGTAAATAGACTGCGACCATTAAATGAAACCATGCACATATTCTACCGACCCTACTGAACCACTTTTCCCAAGAATCATACCCGCGGACACCCTTAGTTTAGGAAATAATTGAGTTCCAAACGTACAAATCATCTATTTTAAAATAGTTTAAAGTCGTGTCTGTATTTTCGCAAATTTTTGAATGAAATGGATTATTGGTATATTGTACTAAGGCAGAAACAACAATATTTTGAAAAGTTTGTCTGTAGTTGTGTCTGTCTTTCTGTCTGTCTGTCTTCTTGTCTGTCTGTATGTTCCGTTTTAACTCCAGAACTATTCAACGGAAATCCGTCTAAATCATCTAAATAGATGAGTTTTTTTTTATTTACATCGTAGTTTCCTTGGTCAAAATAAAGGCTATAAGGGATGTTAAGGTTTAGAAAATATATATAATTTTTTTACAAGGTTTAAAAAACTTCAAAAACTGAAGTTTTATTATTATATATGATTACATGATAAACGATGTTCTTTTCTTTATTTCGGGGGTGGTTTGAACCTAAAAACCCTCGTACGCCTATGGTGTACAACTTCATCTAAATATGATTAGTAATATTTATTTGTAATCAAAAACATTTCACGTTTTACTTGGAATTTATTAGTTCTTATTTTGAATACTCGTAGGAACCCACTAAACGAGTACCTACTTAATACAAATTTATTAAATTTGTTCTCCCCTGCACCTCACCATAAATTTAAGGTAACTTAATGCTGTCCTCATATTTCCCGTAATATGAAATTAAATTCCGATTTGTAATCAACTCAGTTAAGGTGAGTGTACTTCCAGCGGTAAGCTAATTTGCACGGTTGTCGCCTCTGCGACGCCGTATAACTGAATTATACTGCTATAACAGCTTTTTAAGCGCTGCTTATGCTGCCGTGAAGCTGCTGAGAGACTTACGACTTCCTTTTTTATAACCACTGATTCAATTCACTTGGGTATTCGTTACACTTTAGATAAAACCATTATACTTTTCATAGTTTATATGCTAAAATAAACGGTATAATGTATAAATACCACTTCTAGATAGCCCAATTTTATGTTTTGAAAAGGTTTTTTTTTAGACCAAAAGTTGCTGTAATTTGTGTATTTTTACAATCGCTCATGCGGCGTTTCATTTAATACCCACAGGTTTCAGAAAAAAAGGTCATAACCGGCGGGGTACGGTAAGGGGATTTTTTTAGAATTGCTAGTTTTGATTAATGATACAATAGTACTTGATTTTATTATCCTTACACACTTATATTTAACCTATATTTAACACCCATACACTTGTATTTATATCTTAAATTTACGAGTATTAATATTTTAATAATTTCTTTATGTTTTCTTGTAATATATTGGTAAGTATAGAATAGCATAGTAAGATTATGTTTCTATTGCGAAATCCATCGCTTTGGAATAATCTAAATATTATATATATACTTAGTAATATATAATATAATATGTATAGTAACTAATAATATTTAATAGCATAGTAAATGAATTGCCGACTTTCAATAAAGCGATCAATCTTTTCTTTACGATAAAAACAGTTTACTTAATGACTTTAGGATCTATTGACAAGTATATTAACGCTTAGCTGCGTAATAGCCCCAAAGCGTTTGCTTATATTACCGTGAAGCCGTTCACAGCTTCTCTACAACTTTAAAAGTGACGACAAAATTTACTGTCTCGCGAAAATAGAGCGCATTTTCAGGATGTAACGTATTAAAGCTTGTTTATCTAGATTTTATAGGCGATCATGTATGCACGGTGAAATAGTTTTTTTTAGTTTATTGCTGGTTTATGTTGTGGTAATTCTAAAATTTTTATTATTAGCATAAATAAACACAAATAAGACAAATATAGTATATAAACTTTAAGAAATCAAGATATGTCCTTCCTAAGAGGAAAGAGAAATTGGGTAAAATATGAGGTCACAAAAAACACATTTTTAATAAGCATTAATCTTGCTCCCCTTATTTTTGTGCACATATTTGTCTTCAAACTTCGGCGAAGGGTTAAGAAAAGTGGCGACAGCCTTTTCTTTGAGATAAATTGTTTGCTACAAAAGTAAATATTGTTTCATGAATTTTTAGCGACCCATTTATTTTTACACAAGTAACCTTTGCCTAGGTCACTGAAGAAATTTCCTCTGTTGCCCAAGTAAAGTTCTGGATAGCTATTTCTTATTTACGCCAATAAGAACATAGCTGTGCCCCATACAAGGTTGTAGCCATTTTTTCGTTGGATACAAAAATTTTGGCATTGCTTTCATTTTATTCACATGTAAAAAATCGAGGTCGAGCTGTCTTCATTGCATTTTTAGAATTCGCGGAACTTAAAATAAATATAAATTTTTAAATGTGAAATCGTTTTTTTTTTAAACCATACTCCATGTTATATTCGAACTAGCCAAGTCAGGCTTCAATATATTATCCTAAGTTATAAGAAGTAATTATATTTTAAATTGTTATAATATGTTGTTATAGATAAATTTCAACACTGACCATTGAACTTGGCACCCATTTAGATCTCAATTCTTTTGTCGTTGAAGTCAACAACCAAGGCATGAACTTGGCTCTCATTTCACATTTATGTTTTTGAAGGGATAAAAGATATACACGCTTGTTCTAAACTTTGTACTAAAAATAGATAAGAAAAGGTTTTCCTCGAAATGTTTTACTAATATTGAGAAAATATTGGAGAAAAAATAAGAAGCCATTTGGAACGTAACAATATGTTTCTTAGAACGGAACTTAAATCTATAACCAAGCGGCGCGTTCCTTACACTTCCATAATTTCCAATTTCCGTTTCACTTATATGTTCACAGTTCCATCTCTTTTGCACGCGTTTAAAATTATATTGCTACCCTGTTGTCAGTGTCAGTAGCTGAATATAGTTCAATTTTGAACCCAACTCCGATACAGAGCTGCGTTCATAAACTCTTGATTAATTCATGCTATCTATTTTGCACGCGTGGTGAAATAACATGCCAACCGTTCATTTTAGTACCGCGTTCAATGATTTGAATAAGACCAGATAAAAAAATATCTCAATAACCGTGACCTTATGAAAATATCTGCTACTACCCGATAGAAAAGACAACACCATATAATTTTACTGCAGGCTCATCTTTATTGTTTTATTGGGTCCGATCTCTTTATCACTCTTTCTGTGATTATAAAAAAACCACTAAGTCTACTTAGATTTCATTGGTTGAAGAAAACACTTGTACTGTATCACAAAATTACTATATTTCTATTTAAATATTTTTAGAGTGCATTACAAACTAGGAAAGATAAATTAGAAACAAATGTGAAGACAAGAATTTGAAAAAAATCCTCGGGCCAGGATTCGAACCTGCGACCTCTTGTTATCAAGACAAGCGCACTAACCGACTGCGCCACCGAGGTACTTACCTAGACCGTTGAATTTTTCCACCATACTTGTCCACCGAATATTTTTGTAACTATTTGATCTAACCAGCTTATAATGCACATACTGAAGGCTCACGAGGGCGTTATGTGATTTCATGCCTAGTCTAAACTAGTCGGAATATTTAATAAATGTACAAGTATATTAGAAAAGCTGTTCATGTATGTGACAACAGGATGACAATAATCTCCAAAACCAAACAAACCAAGTGCCGACAATCGCAAGTATTAACTTTAGTTTTCATTATTGATAAATGAATAATTGAATGACAAGCACACATTTTTAAAAGTTACGACAATGCAATTATTATCATTTCTTCTTTCTGTCACTGCGAGTAATATCCAGGATTACTCTCCACCCGCATATCAAAATTTTGCTCAGTCAAATTCGAAAAACGGATAGATAAACAAACATGGCTCATAGGGTTTCAGCTTTTTAACAGAACCCTAAAAGCAAAAATACAGTAGTACCAACGTATCTGTAGAATGAACTAGCGTATTCCGGGCTTGTCATTGGCCAGTATTCAATATTATCCAATCAGATGTGCTAGTTCCGCTATTTTCATTGTACAGATAAGTTGGTTTTACTGTACTGCTACCTGTGTCGCAACTAGCATCATATTGTTCGTGTGGCACAGTAGGGTGAGGGCGCCAGTTGTTGGCGCAGTGGGGCGATCGACTCACTCACCTGGAACAAACGGGGCGAGTGTCACATGTGGGCAATTTACCCCATTTGCATTCTGATGTGTCTGCTGTTTTCCTAAAGAAAATTCTGTCTTTCTGCACGAAGGAGATTTTTATTTTTATTTTTGTCTTCATTATTTCAAAGGGAATGAAATGCTTCCAATTATAGTAAGCTGGCTTAGTTTTAATTTGCATATTTTTGAAATGGTGTTTTGAAGTCAACAAAAATTAATATAGTAGTCAAGTGTACTTTGTACATAATACCAGATTTATTTGCAATGTTTATTTTTCTCAGAAATATTACATAATATAAATCCATCCATCCATCCATCAGCCTGTTTCGTACACTGCTGGACATAGGCCTTTCCAGGATTTCACCACTCTTGGCGGTCCTCCTGGAAGAAATGCCCATACTCACACACGCTGGGCAGGCGGGTTGGTGAGCGCGGTGCCGAAACCCTTGCACTAGTGACGCCGCTGCCCGTCACCAGTCTGATTTATATAAGGCCCGGCAATTGGGGATGGATATACCGCCATCCGTCGGTCCCAGGCAATGGTGGGCCGCCTGGTTTTTTGCCTGAGAGCTGTCCTCTTACTCTCCCCCGAATAACTTCGGGAGGATTTCCGAGTAAGATGGTGGTACCTCCACAGTCGAGCCCGGCATTAGCTCTACCACCTAAAATAAATAAATTAATAATTAATTAATATTATAAACATTATGGCGAGATATCTGTAGCACACGAGTAAGTACCAACGATCAGGGCGGCTGTTCTGGCAACATTTTTCACACGCTTAATTTTTCATACAACTTTGTTTATCCGTGATTAATGCCGTGTGATGATAATTCAACTAACTATAACTCTTAAAAACAAGTTAAACGGACAGAAGGTTTATATTTTAAAAGCTTTTATAAACAAAGAGCTTGTTAAAACCATTCATCTTCGGCCTTCGCAAATTGTGGCATGTGTGTGAAGGAAAAATAATTTTCAAAAAATATTTAAATAAAATCATTTGACTATATCGTAGAGTAAGAGCAAGTAGGTAAATCAAGATTACAATTCTAGCCCCATTGTCCCATCTACTTAACCCAGCGCTACACAGCCGCACCATTAAAGAAAGGACCTGGAATACTTAAAGTTAAAGCCTGGAAATCTCTGAGAAGTTTAACGTCACACATATTTCTTCAAGGAGCAATTCTAGCCCCTATTACCAGAATTTATGGCTTCGTCTCGCCATTCGTAACCGAACTACTTACCAACTTATGAGTAACGCGGAAACTTAGCATAAATACGGGTTAATCTGCAATTGATAAGAAATTTTGTGGATTTCGTTCTCTGCCTTGATTGCCCTTATTCATGGTAGTAAGCTTCAAAAGACAAATTATTATGAAATTATCGTACTTTTGCATTAAGAACACAGTTTATTATTGTCTTTTTTTGTATGAAGCTAAATTGTGCTCTTAAAGTTACTGATAACCTCAAATACTTTCATTTGCCGCGTATAAATTCCTTAAAACACCAGAAAACAAGAGCTAGTTTAGTAAGCAACTCAATTATGTCGTTTGAAGACGCAATTTGTAAAATAATGAACTCCTATCTGCAAGCAAAACACTAATAAACAGGTAATTTTGTAAATAAAACCAAATGGATTTGATTTTCACCCAGGAACTTTAAATACAATTTACAAAAGGTAATAAGCGCCCATATACAAAGAGTCCTTTATCAGAAATGACAAAACGCCCTGAAAAAAAAATTTCGGTGATTGGAAAATTTTAATCAAACGTTTCATACACAATATTTGGATTTTATGTATATGTTTTTTTCGCAAAATGACCATTATACCAAATTAAATATCGGTTGGCCTCACTCCCTAAGTGATATTTGATATATGCTGCATTTCGCTATTCGGTTCCCCGTTTTCTGACACAAGCCGCCCAGAATTAAAGCCCCTAGTCAATAGCCATCCATCCATCAAGACCGCCTTCACATCTTCACCATTTACAACAAACCACTGGAGACCATGAAAAATGCTTTCACTTGACAGCTATTTATGCCTCATCACTCTTTCACTGACTGCCCGCTACTGGAACCTTTACCCTACCTCCAACCGGCCACCTAGATAAATGTATTCCTATCAATGGAATAGCTACCGTATGCCAGGCGAAATAAGGTTGGATATCCGGTGGCTAAATGTGCCAATTGAAATATTTTTTCATAGAGGACTTGTTAACCCTAGCTGATTCAGTTAGTTCTAGTGTGGTTCGTCGTGAAATCTTAGCTAGTTGTGATAGAGGCGAATTTGATTTGGCACAAGGCTCCACTTGTTAGTATTTTCAGTGTGCTTTTCACTGTGCCAGTTAAATGGAGTTAAAAACATGAAAGTAATTTAGTTCGTTGTTGGTACGAGTATTTTGAATTTTACAATGTGCAGGTTTCTATATTTGTGTAGATAATTTATTCTTTGAATGAGACAACAGGTGGTTGTTGCGATCTAGTTAATTAATAATCATATTAGTGCATTCGAGTTAAATGTGAATTTAGAAATTTTGTAAAATACGAGTTAAGTCGAATTTTAGTGGCAACTTTTTTTAATTTGCACCCCCTCTAAAACTTCTTTAGGTTTTTACATACACCTATTGTTTTAAACTGTTTTTTCATGATTTTGAAATTAAATTTTTCCAAAGTAATAAAGCTTATGCTTAACACTAAAGAACTATTATGGAATGAGGGAAATTTAGTTGTAACAGCGTTAAAACTAAAATTAAAGCCTTCAGAATCGGCTTTATTGTATGATTTATAATAAAAAATAACATCTTATTATGTACTCCACCCACCAAAGTAAAAAAATTTACAATAAAATTAAAGAGTAAAAAAAATTCTGCGGTAGCAACATCTGGTGAACAAACAGGAAGGAAGGAATTTGCAATGAAGGGTTAACCTTGCGTGATTTACTGACCATAGAAAGGGTTAACTGTGCGTCGCGTTGTAAAACTGAGGACTGCTGACATAACAGTTACAAATTTATAGTTAATTAAGTACTTACAATTAGTTAGGTATGCATGTTACGACTATAAGGCCCTCTAGACGATGATCACGCTAACTAGGGTGACTGAAAATCTAAACTATATAACAAATCGTACCCACTCAAATAAAATTGTATACTCAAATAAGCACAGACGTATAATAAATTATATATCTGTGCAAATAAGTGATGACGTATGGCGCTGAGACGTGGCCTGTTACAAAGAGCTTGATCCACCGGTTTGAGGTTGCTCAACGAGCTACGGAGTGGGCTATGCTTGGGGTATCTAGAATCCGAAATGAGGACATCCGTCGGAGATCGAAGATGACCGACATTGCCTGTCGAATCAGTAAGTTGAAGTGACTATGGGCAGGCCATATTTGTCGCCGACATGATGGCCGTTGGGGCCGAAAGGCGTTAGAATGGAGACCACGTTTAGCAAAGCGTAGCGTAGGCCGACCTCGAGCTTGTCGAACCGACGCGTGACGACTTGAAGGAGGTTGCGGGTGGCGACTGGATGAGGGGGACAGGGGACCGCCAAGAGTTGCGAAATTTGGAAAAGGCTATTTCAATGTACTCTGTGGGCTATGTCCTCCAGCAGTAGACGAACACAGGCTGTTATAAGAACTGTGATAAAATTGTTGTATAAACTAATATTAAATTCATATCCATTCATCCATCCATCAGCCTGTTTCGTCCACTGCTGGACATAGGCCTTTCCAGGATTTCGTCACTCTTGGCGGTCCCCCTGGAAGAAATGCCCATACTCACACACGCTGGACAGGTGGGTTGGTGAGCGCGGTGCCCGAATCCTTGCACCAGTGACGCCGCTGCCCGTCACCAGTCTGTTTTATATAAGGCTTGGCAATTGGGGATGGATAAACCGCCATCCATAGGTCCCAGGCAATGGTGGGCCGCCTGGTTTTGTCTAAGAGCTGTTCTCTTACTCTCCCCCGAATAACTTTAGGAGGATTTGCGAGTAAGATGGTGGTACCTCCACAGTCGAGCCCGGCATCAGCTCTACCACCTATTACATTCGTATATTTATAACTAATACGTAAACATGATACACAGAGAAACAGCACCTAATTTGGATGCGGAAGAAATTAGTAATCTTTAGGGCGGGTTGGAGCAACGTGTATTCTTATATTATTTATATGGTCACACTTATTCGATCCATCCATTTGTCTTCTATCATCGACCAACGTCCAAGTCGTTGAATATCGAGGTATTGAGTACCAATTACAACAAACTTTAGGTAATTATTATTATTACTATTCCTACTCGAATTGCTGCTACAGAATAAAGCTCGTAGATGCTACGCCGCGCTGTAGCAGATTGTATTAGTCTTCCGCTACGAGAACGCTATTTGTGCCACGTAAGCGTTATAGTAATATAAATACCTAATATCGTATAGCTTTGTTTACATATATCGGGTGTAAAAATAAAATAAAATACTTTACAGATCATACTGAACAACTTTCCTACACAAGAATATATATGTGCAAGTGAAAAAAAAAACGTTTTCTCCATACTAATTTTAAATGCCTAGTATAAATTTTGCAAGCAAACATTTTACATGGAAACTTTCTTGGAAAAATTGTTCGGTAAAAACGTGTATTGACGATAGCTCTCTATTTAAGCTCGGTACATTATTACTATGAAGCATTCGTAGGTACAATGGAAAGGACAAAAAACAAAACGGTTTCTACCACTTTTCTAAAACAAAGACGCAGTACAAAGTAGAAGTAATTTGCAATAAAGGGTTGCCCAGGCGTGATTTACTGACCATGGTGGGGGCCAAGGGTGCGTCACGTGGCGGCTGGGCCTTCAGAACTTTTACACTGTTTTGTATAATACCTATATATGGACTAGTTTAAGGCTTGTCATGGTCACTGGCGACCTAAGCGTGTGGAGCAGTAATGATTGGCGAATTCTTTGGATACTCCGTAGGTAGTTAAACTAGGTTTATTATGTCAAAAAATGGAATCCTTATGGGGGAACGTTTCGAGCTCGGTGCAAAATGCACAACTTATGATTGTTTTTCTTACTATTGCGTAAAAAGTACTAAATAAATGTGATATATGGCATTTCGCGACCATTGTTTAGTGTTAATTAGGCTTTTCTACCAAAATTTTGTAATTTTAGGTATTACGTTGTAATGTTTTAAGTTTGTATACCCATTCATTTACAACGTAATGCATAAAATGACGCAATTCTGCTAAAAACCCCTGATAATTATTCAACAATAGTCGCAAAATAAGATGAAACTATTTTATTTCATACATTTTATTTTAAAATAAGGTAAACAACCTTATGTTATGCACTTTGCACTGAGCTCGAAACGTTACCCCCTAATTTAAAAACTTTCATGTCTATTAGTGTTTTTGTAGAGTAACTCAATAAACTCAATATACGTAGATACGATTGTCTATGTGTTTTGATTGAATATAAATTTTTAGACATAATAAATCCCTTATCAAATTTAAACAATTAAATTGGTTAGTTAAATTACCAACCTACATGTATTTGGAGGACATTTACATTATCTATGACAAAAAAAGAAAATAAAATCCAATGATATCGTCACGACACGAATGCCACGATGCATATCGTTTAAATGTTATGTATTGCGTTTTTTGTATTCTATTTACTTAGTAGCATATAATGATGACCATGGGAAACTATTTTATTTCATAGTTTTGTAATTATTTCCATTTAAAAATACAACATTTTGATGAAATGAAACGCAAATGCAAAACGCGTCACCGTTGGCTCAAATTCCTTTTGAGACAAAGTGAATACATTTCATCATAAAATAGTAAGTTCCTTCAAATATTTTGTAATAGGTTGTTTTAATCAAAAATAATGAAAAGACCGGCCACGCGCCATATACCGCAAGCAAGAGCAGTATCAGGTGACGTCACTTGATGCGCGCTAAAATGGCAGCCGTTTGAATTGTAGAAGATTATTATGAAACTTATTTTGATTTTTATGAAATATGGATAATTTCGTTGTAAATTCTTATTCATAGCCCTAAATTGATCATATATTGACTGATTTCTGCATTAAAAAAATTACATGCATATTCTTTATTATCGGAGGTTTTGCCTAGTGTCAGCGGGACTGTTAAAAACTCCCTTTAGGAACAAGTTGTTGACTTCTTATAATGCTGAATTTGCAAATTTCTGAATTCTCAAAATAACTGTTCGTAAATTGTTGATTCCAATATGCGGAATTTCAATTTTCCCAAAAATTTTGGCTTCTTAATAAATTTACCATGTCTCTTGTACATAGGTCAATCAACGCTTTTTTCTCCGAGACTTGTTGGCTCTCTACTTGATTCACATACAATTTCAACAAAACATATCACAACACCTTGTATCCCCAAATATTGTAAATGTTTTCTGTCACAGAAACGATTAATAAAAATTATTTTAGAAATTTGTGTGCTGAATCCGAACATGAACTCAGATTTTCTCTATCACGTCGTAATATTTGTCAAAGACAGGCTGAATTTTGAAAAATCGCGTGTTTTACTACTGGTGCTTTACGCTTAGCACAATTAGTTTTTCGGCTTTAATTTTCAATAATACTTCTTGTCAGTAGTTCTTTTTAATAATATGATATAAAAGATTCACGTAACCAAGCCTAGTTTTTGATTAAATGTCTCAAAACAATCACACCCAATTTTTCATAGTAAAAACTTGGTATGAATTGTATGGACAGAACAAGCTCTCACAAAATATTATTTATCTTGAAAAATAAAGTTCACCTTGATAACTATTGAATAAGGACTTGTAATGCTGAAAAATAAATATACAAAATACATTTATATTTGAAGCATTAAAGAAACGTAAAATTTCAATACTTAAGTTGATTTTACAAAAACTGAGACCTGATGACTGTCTTCTGTTGACTCAGCTACCACTGGTACTAATTAACTGAGTTACCACTGCTACCAATTAATTGAACTACCACTGCTACTAATTAACCGAGCTACCACTGCGACTAATAAACAAAGCTAGCACTGCTATCAATTAACTAAGCCACCACTGCTACCGATTAACTGATCTACCACTGCTACCGATTAACTGAGCTACCATTGCCCCTAATTAAATTAGCTACCACTGCTACCAATTAATTGAACTACCACTGCTACTGATTCACCGAGCTACCACTGCTACTAAATAACTGAGCTACCACTGCTACCCATTAACTGAGCTACAACTGCTACTCATTAACCGAGCTACCACTGCTACTAATCAACAGAGCTACCACTACATCAAAATCGAATCAAAATCAAAATATTTATTTTGTAAAATAGATACATAAAGTGTACTTTCTACAAGTCAAATTTAATCTTTACAATATATATATCTTTAGAATATAAAAAATATATATTATAAGGGAAATACATACAAAAAATATTTAAACCTCAACGAAGGTTTCTGTAATGTGTGGAGCAGCATTCAGAACAAAACCTTTATCAGTTCACATTCTACTGTTGTTTTACATCTATCAACCCATCGCAGCTCTTTAGAACCAGCCCAGTAGCGGGCTTACAGATAAAATAAATCTTTTAATGGACCTTTATCGGTTGTTGCGAGGCTCAAAGAGCTTTGAGTAAATGTACAGTTCGACCAAAATAAAATTATTCTTCTATTTTGAAATGCATCGATGAATACATTCAATGTAATTTATTATACCTAATCTTTGATATAACGCAACAAATTAATAATTATTTCATACATTTTGTTGAAAAAAGTACAAAAATAAACTTGTGACGTTTAAACAAGTAAATAATAAACCTCTATAACTAAATGGGGCCATTTCTCACGAATCCGTTGAAACACTTAGGGCCTAATAGCATAATTTAATAAACGTAAAATTACCCGCTTACCCCCAATAGTAAGAGGCAGCACGGCTACATAGTCCATACATTGTTAATAAAGACGCAGAAGGTTCTATGGCTAAACAAACTAATTTATCCTGTCCTCACAAAGGAAATTCGACTTTATTCCTTCAAAATAAGCCCTAAAGCATCAGCAAATATAATTTTGCAAGCCTATATTGTCGCTAATTTCTGCACTCCTTCTAAGGAACCTTGCTAAATAGGAAGCTGGCAGGATCTTACAAGCTGCAACATAGAGTTCATAATGTATTAGCACAAATTTTAAATTACCTTAGCATTTGACTCATATAAGTTCGTTTACCAGGCACAGGGACGTATTCTGCAAGATCATTTTAGACCTCAGCACACTTTAGGGACCTAAATAACGGAAAACATTAAGAAAACTGGGCGTTTTTACGGAACTTTCTTTGTATTTGTTGGGACCCAGATGGCTATAAATTGTTGAATTTATTTTCTAGCTTAGTTAATTTTACATTGTTATCAAAATATTGTCGCCCGTGTATAGAACACGGCGGGAGTTGTATTTATGTAAAAAA
Organism: Ypsolopha scabrella; assembly: GCA_910592155.1. Taxonomy (NCBI): domain Eukaryota; kingdom Metazoa; phylum Arthropoda; class Insecta; order Lepidoptera; family Ypsolophidae; genus Ypsolopha; species Ypsolopha scabrella. The sequence goes on from OU342976.1 coordinate 20,422,421, forward strand.
TGGCTCAAAAGCCGTCTCTTTGGATGAACTCTGTGCAATATCGGTTGAGCAGGTATGTGAAATATCAGCGATTCAACTTATTGACATTAATTTAATTGTAGTATGTATTTACCGCTCAAATCTTACCCACTATAATGACTTCCTTCCAGTTTTAGAAGGCTTGCTGAATAAAATTGCCGAACATTATGCAAATAGTAGTATAGTCCTTATAGGCGATTTTAACATAGATGTCTTAGTTAAGTCGACTCATCATACAAAACTTAAAGACATTCTTAACTCACACAATTTGTGCAATCTTGTTGACTTTCCGACTAGGATACAAGATGATTCTATCACTTCGTTGGACCACTTCTACACGAACATTGACACGAGCCTCGTGACAACGGAGCCGGTACGCACGTACCTCAGCGACCACTTCGCGGTCCGCGGTGTCGTGACGTGCGAGCTACCGTCTCCTCCGTGTGGAACTATCTCAATGCGGAATTTTTCCCGATCTAATAAATTGAACTTTGTGGCATCGGTGAATAGCTTTGACTGGCTGACTTTTTGTACCGCACCAATAGTAGATGTGAATTACTTTGCGTCTAGAATTATTAATATTATTACATATAATTATGACATTTGTTTCCCATACCGGCGTAAGCCTGTAAAAAATAAAGAAAACCGTTGGGTGAATGAAGAAGCGCGTAATCTTAAGCGACTTCTATTTGACTTGCTAGACATTGACACAATATATTTGGACGAACCATCTATCACTATGATTCAACAGATAAGACGTAACATCGGGGAGAAATATGACGCTGTACTAAAGAAGGAACGCACATCTTTCTTTTCTAAAAAAATTTCCTCAAGTTACAACATAAGTAAAGAGATGTGGAGCGTAGTTAATGAGGAACTTGGCCGTACATCTTGATCAGCACCTGACCATACCGACCTAATCAAGAAAACTGACGGTACCAAGTACAACTCAAAGCTTGACCTTCTGAACGCAATGAACTCGAGGTTTGTCGGTGCGGCTGTTGCATGCAGTGCACCGCGAGCGGACATTGCGCGCGTCACTGCAGCTCTGTGCAGCGCGATTGCACCGGCTGATCGATCACTGCGACTGGTACCGTTCACACAGCGTGAGGTACATCATATCATCACGAAGAGGATACCACACAAGCAGAGCAAAGACATATATGGCATATCGTGTGATCTATTAAACACTTTAGCTGACTGTCTTGCTACGCCTCTATCCCTTCTCTATAACGAGTGCCTGAAAGGGGGAATCTATCCAAAAACCCTTAAAAAGGTAAAAGTTTCTCCAATACACAAGGGTAAAGGGAAGAAAGAAGACATTGATGCTTACAGACCTGTTGCCGTCATTCCTGCTCCCGCCAAAGTTTTTGAAAATGGCTTAAGCTCACGAATTACAGGATTTCTGAACTCTACGGCAGCCCTCAGTGACCAACAGTATGCGTACAGGGAAGGACGGTCTACGAATTCTCTCGCCCGTGAGGTTGTTTGGAGCATATATAAAGCGCGAGAGCAAGGGAAGCAGGTAGCGTTGCTATCATGCGACTTATCGAAAGCATTCGATGTTGCAGATCATGATATCATAGCAACTAAATTACAACACTATGGAATCAGGGGACCACCACTGGCTTTACTAATCGACTTTATGACCAACAGAACTCAAGCAGTGGTTGGCGAGAGCGGTACAATTAAGTCAAATGAAATGCAAACATATATTGGCGTTGCCCAGGGATCCTCTCTATCAAACATTATGTTCTCGTTGTTGTTAAATGATTTACCTGGTTCCATAAATGGTGCTGAAATCACTATGTTCGCCGATGACGTTGCAGCAATAGTCACTGGTAAAACAGTCGATGAGCTGGAGTTGCACCTGTGTGATGTTGCTAAGCAACTGGCTGAATGGTTCCATATTAATGGCCTTGTTCTGAATTCCAAGAAAACAAATTTGATGCACTTCAACCTGGCTGGACGTCCCTATCGTTCACTGAACGTAAAAATTAACGAAGACATCCTGTCTCAAATATCTACCACCTGTTTCTTGGGATTCAGACTTGATTTCGCACTATTGTGGGACGTTCACATTGAGTGGCTATGCAAAAGACTGGGAAGTGCATGCTTCACCCTCTCTCGCTTAGCAGCCACTCTGCCTTGGGACGTTGTACGTACGGCATACTTTGCTACTATTCAGTCCCTTCTGTGCTACGGACTTGAGTTGTGGGGAAGAACAGCGGACTGGCACAGAGTTTTCGTCATGCAGAAACGAGCGGTGCGGACGATAGCCCGCATCAAGTATGACGACACAGCACGACCACATTTTGTTGAGCTAGGTATACTGACGTTGCCCTGCTTGTATATACTCCAAGTCGCGTTATTTATGAGGCAAAACCTCCACAAATTTGACAGGAGATGCGAACGTACTAGGGGCCGTGACAAGCTCCGATCAGTTTCTCGTAGGCTTGCGAAGAGCGCTCGATCGGTGTACGTATGTGGTCCAACTATTTACAACCGACTTCCAGATGACATTGCAAAAATCGAATCGTTTTCCCTCTTTAAATGTAAGTTGAAGAAATGGCTCATTCAGCAGGCATTTTATTCAGTTGATGATTTTTTAAAATAAAGTGGCTATTATTATAATTATCAGAATTAGACGATGTGATGACATTAAGAATATTAAAATTATTATTATTATTATTTTTATTTTTTTTTTGTATTATTTGACATTATGATTTTACATTTCATACACTGTGCATGACAAATTTGCTTAGATAAATTACTTTGTGACTAGTTATTTAACTTAATTTAATTTTAATTTAATAATTATTGTTTTACTCCATTTTTTTGTTATTTGATAACAACATGACATGTAACTGACCGTTATGAATAAAGTTCTGTATTCTGTATTCTGTATTCTGAATTCTTTACAAAGGTTACCTTGCTTGTAATGGAACTAAATTGAAGTAGGAATCCATCACATAGGATTTATTTTAAGTTCGGTTGCTAAGTTCTAAACCCTTTTTAGCTAAGGGCTTAGTAGAGTAAATAACTCCTCTGAAGGTAAAAGTGATTATTGAATTGGTTAGAGATGTTCAAGAATAAAACTATAAGTTGAACGGCAATTTTGTTTAATCGGGCTGTCATCGAATTCTGCGTCAATATACCCAGCATCCCAATCAGCCTAGTAGTAGTTTTTAAATCACTCCACAGACAGATGTTGGGAAGAAATAAGCTCCGTTTTGGCGAAATTTTTTAGGGCGCAATCAAACGGACTGCGTGTGTGCAAAGACACGTTTAACTGTGTGCGGCCGTGACTCGAACTGCTTGCACTGCTTGACTTCAACTTTACGCAGTCAGTGCGTCGACACTACACGACTGTATGCAGTTAATCTTGACTTCACACGACTGCAGCCGACCGCGTGATGTTGATATCACGACTGAACGAAGTCGAACGTACAACTGCATGCAGTTGTAATATATCGACTGCGCGTGGTTGCGGCGATGCTGTCCGTCTGATGGCAGCCTTAGACACTACATGACTGCAGCCGATTGCAGCCAAATTGCAGCTGAACTGCAGCAGACTGCAAACGAACTGCAAGCAGTTCAACCCGTGAGCGCAATTTACGTTTTCTCGTCCATCCATTTTCTAAAGACAACGAGACTGGTAAACTCTGTACAGTTTTTACTAATGAGTTAACCACGGCACATGAATGATAAAATCTGTGTAACTGCCTCCATAATTTGATTATGTGTACTTTTTAAGGCTTACTGTAGTTTGTTCAAATAAATACATTTTAATTTTTTGTTTATTTTTATAACGTCTTTTTTTAGATCACCTACTCGTATCTACCAATAATTGCTGTTGTTTGTATTGTAAGATAAAATCTTGTACCGGCAGTCGTTGCCTATTGTATGATTTCGTAAGATCTTTTGCTTTAAACAAAATATTAACACCTAAAATATACACAAAAACCCTAAATCTCAATCTTCATATCTCAGGGCGTATACAGAAAAAAAGTTACTGATATTTTGAGAAAAGTATAAGTGTAATAATAATTGTTTGTAACTTTGTAACTACTAGATATATACATTTTTTGTGTTTCATTGCATGTTTAATTGTAAGTATTTTTTCATTTTCATTATTTTTGTTGTTGTTATTATATCTTGCATTTTAGTCGTTTGTCGTCTTTGTCGTGTTTTATTAGTCTGTAAAAGCTTTTTTGATCTGTGTTTCGTTTAAAGTGTTCTAATCCTGTATGTTTTATATTAAATACTGTATGTTTTCCTTAATAAAACGAAATAAATAAATAAATACCTAATGTATAAACTAATTATGTAATCAAGTAATTAACTAATTATAATTACACGGCAATGCTAACCACTAGCAGCTAGCCCTAGCCGTAGTTTGCGCACACACACAATGTGTGTGAACAAGCTAGTATGCGCGTGAGAGCAGTAGGGAAATAAATCGGCTAGGTTCTATTGAGTGTCGGCTGAACGTGCCACTGCAAAAATGCAGTTCGTTTGATTGCGCGCTTACATGCTTTTGTTACAATAATCCTTTCCTGTAGAGCTATCAATATTCACTAGTTCTGAATGCGTACCTGCCGGGATCCTACATATTCATATAAAGGGGGGTAGTGGTATAAACTTGCTAAAGTGGCGGGAGTTCGAAATCAATTTTGCTGTTTGTTTAAAGTTTGATAGTGAGATCCCTTCTCTCATACCTTACAGTTAAACCCGTTCAGTTATCAATTTTCGATTTAACAATTTAAAATATGAACACACGACTGTGTTTTTCAAGGTTTCGTTAGGAAACAGAAAAACTGCCTGCATAAATACTGGAATTATTAAGTTGAAGTTTTCATGGCAATATACCGGGTGTAAAAGCAAAAGGAAGAATCCTTAAAGGGTGTGTTAGTATGATCGGTAAAGATATTATTTTAAATACTGGGATCTCTAAATAAAGTACCAGTACCTCATAATAAGACGAGTTTCTTTACTCAAAATACACTAATCACGTGGACACCCTCACTGGTCGCTGGCCACTCGGATGAGGGGTGCGGGTCGCGGGGTGCAATTAGGTGTGGGGGGAGGCCGGTGAGCTGCGTAGCCATATCTTAGAAAAATGATTGAATTTTTGGTGAAAATTCAAGGTATATATTTTTTTCTCGTAATGACATCAGAATCGTGTATACTTTCACACCCTAAAGGGATTCTTGATTTTGCATTTACATCTTGTATATTATCTTGTAGAGACAATGCAAAAATATTGCTATGAAGAGAGCCCTTTACGCGCAACTGAAATCATCGATGCTGCATACAAAAATCCAGAGGTGTTGGTGACGTCACGTCCTACTTGATCTTTATTTATTTTTACCGTGTTAGTTGATTTATTGTTAACTATGATATAAATATATTTCTATGTCTTAAGCACTTGCAGATTTATACATCGCAAGGAGATACAAATTAACATTAGCATTGCGGTATAGAAAAGCAGAAGAAAATTGGAAATTGAATTGAACGTGAGGAGCTCTGAACCGGTATCGGACCCGTACCTCTCGATAACCGGGTGAATGCCAACTGATCTATCCAGTTTTCAAAGATTTATTGTTGTTCGTTAGCTTAATGTGAAAAAAGCATTTATTTTTTCTATTGTACGAGAACATAAAAAGAGTTCTAATTTTGACATTGTAGTAATTTTAAAACATCGGTTTATAAAAAAATATAAGTATTTATTCCTTTTAAAGATGTATGGAAAGTTTCATTGCGATCAAACCTATCGAGAGACCACAAACACCTACAGCTTTTTCTATGTCAGCTAAGCGGAATGGCCCACCTTAAATAAGCCACTTTACATTATTTCATTTCAAGAATGAAAATTCTAAACCATGTAAGGAAACACTCATAAAGCATCTCGACAGAAGCCCTCTCACAAAGAGATTTGCAAAACAAGCAAAACAAAGATAATTACGTTTAGAAAAGAATTTTCTTCAAGGAAAGAGGGTATAAGAGTGGAGAATAATGCGTGTTGCTTAGAAAGCTCATTCTGTGTCGGAAATACTGCAGCCATTTCAATTTAAACTGATAACAATGTGCTACTTGGCTTATACATTGATTTATGTTAAGAGTACTCCGACCAAAAGAAGCTAAATCGGCAGTCACGGTTAAGTTGATTTAATGAATAATATTTATAATATTATATACTTCAATATAAAAAAATATATTTAGTATCACAAAAAATATATGCACACTTTATCCGAAGCAAAAATTAAAAATAATTTGTAGTTTATAAAGCAAAACTATTTAAACTAAGCCCAAAATGTAACAAAGGCGTATAGGCGTTTAAGTCATTTTAACAACTTAACTGTAGAATTTTATCTCAAACTTAATTTGTCCAACTTACATTTTATAAATATTGCCTGGCAATTTAAATACGATTTATTCAAAATGCACCACAAATCCGCCATACATTTTTAGTATGGCCGCGCAGCAGTCAATAATACTGACCACGATAAACACGACCACGAGAGTACAGAGCGAGGTGTCTAATTGCCGTACGCTCGGCGCAGCCTTAAAGACTGTTTTTTTCTTAAATCTACCTAGTCGGTTCTTAAATACTGTCACTGGCCATTTATTTTAAAAATAGAACACCTAGAAAAAAAAATGAAATGGTGTTTGATTTTCAAATATTTTTTGATTAATAATCTGCCAAATCACAATTACATTCATTCATTTTTTACGATGGAGTGGACTCGCAAAGAGGACCGAGTAGCAGTAATTGCATTGCATCGTTGCGGCCATCCACCGAAAACGATATTCAACTTGCTTCAAAAATTAAAAATCACTAAGAGGTTCGTGTACCGTACCATCAAGAGGCACAATGAAACCTCTAGTGTCGATGACGAGAAAAGAACTGGCAGACCTCGTTCCGTTAGGACTCCAGGGGTCATCAAAGCAATCAAGGCGCGTATTGCAAGAAATCCCGCCCGCAAGCAGAAACTGATAGCTTTGGAGATGGGATTAACCAGAAGTACCGTAAAAAAAGTACTCAATGAAGACCTGGGACTACGAGCTTACCGAAAAAAAAGTGGACATCTTCTGAACGCGCGTCTGATAGCTATGAGAGCCAAAAAATCTAAAGTTTTGCTAAAGCAGTACGCAAGAAACAGATACCGCGATATCCTGTTTACAGACGAGACATTTTTTAATATCGAAGAGAAGTACAACAAACAAAATGACAGGGTGTACGCTACCAGCTCTGCGGCCGCTGGAAATGCCATTCCTAGAGTGCAGCACGGCCATCATCCATCATCAGTCATGATTTGGTTAGGAGTGTCCTACTATGGCCCTACTGAAGTGCATTTTTGTGAAAAAGGTGTCAAAACCAGTGCAAAAGTGTACCAAGACACGGTTTTAGATCGCATAGTAAAAGATCTGCCCCAGACACTCTTTGGAGGACGGCCATTTGTGTTTCAACAGGACTCCGCATCTGCTCATAAGGCCAAAACAACTCAGGAGTGGTTCGAGCGCCAGAATATCGAGCTAATAAGACATCAAGATTGGCCCTCATCTAGCCCTGACCTCAATCCACTGGATTACAAAATTTGGCAGGAATTGGAGGAGAAGGTCTGTTCTAAACCTCACAAAAATTTGAGCAGCCTAAAGTCATCATTGATTAAAGCAGTGGCCGATATCGACATGAATATGGTCCGTGCTGCTTTTGATGATTGGCCGCGATGATTGAAGGCTTATGTGAAAAATGGTGGCAATCATTTTGAATAAATTTTGTGTTTAATGTAAGCTAATTAAATTACCTTTTATTAAAAAAAAAACTTTTTTTGAATATCGTGACTAGTTTTCATTTTATAGCCAATTTTGTTTGTGACAGAATTTAAGCACCGACTAGGTACAATGGGCTTACGCTTGGCCATCATCTCGCCTGACGGAAAGAGTCGATAAGACCTAAGAAACCTCACCTGATCTCACTCGCCCGGAAACTGGGAGAGTGAGATCAGTTATGAGGCGTTAATCAGTATTTCCAGAAACTTCCGCAAATATACAAATACATTTGACACTTACTATCAATAAATAAAAAAGGTACATTGAAATAAAATATCTCCATCCATCTATCCATCAGCCTCTTTCGTCCACTGCTGGACATAGGCCTTTCCAAGATTTCGCCATTCTTGGCGGTCCTCCTGGAAGAAATGCCCATACTCACACACGCTGGGCAGGAGGGTTGGTGAGCGCGGTGCCGGTGCCCATCACCAGTCTGTTTTATATAAGGCCCGGCAATTGGGGATGGATATACCGCCATCCATCGGTCCCAGGCAATGGTGGGCCGCCTGGTTTTGCCTGAGAGCTGTTCTCTTACTCTCCCTCGAATAACTTCGGGGGGGTTTGCGAGTAAGATGGTGGTACCTCCACAGTCGAGCCCGGCATCAGCTCTACCACATAAAGTATCTAATTTTCATAAAAGAACCTCAGATTAAAGATACAAGTTTTTTTTCCTTTGCGCTTGGCGATTCTTATTATCAATTTTAAACGTCATTTGTTTAAATGTTTTAAATGCGAGTAAATTATTTATAAAAATCAATATGTCACTATTTCTAGGAAAAACTGCAAAAAGTTATGGAACCGACTAAAAACGGCGCTTAAATAAGTTTTTCTGTCGCATACATGTGAAGGATCAAAAAGTGGATATCGCTTCAAATGAGAGGCTCCAGTAAACTCGCTGTAATATCTAAGAGATTAACAAAGTAGGACGACAAAGTCGCAAGGGGCTTGTAGGGCCATTTAGGTAGATTTAAACTGATGTGTACCTACCATATCTGTCAAGGTGATATGTGAATTTTTCAACGGTCACTGTTACTCCATGCGGAACGACCCGCAGTGCGAGAGGGACAGATTCCGGAAAAAAATGCAAAATGTCGGTTTTAAATTAATATAAAATTAACTAAAATAGTGATTAAAATTTCACATACACAAAATTTAGATATTGTTAAAATCTATCTAATAAAATATCGTCGAGGTCTATATGTTATTCCTATTTCGCATACTATGAAAAAAAGTGTAGAAGAAGACCTCATTTCAATATTTATTTCTATCGAGCGAAAGTTCTGCAATCACGTTTCTGTATTCAAGAAAACTAGAAAAAGGTACCCGTATTTATATACTAATGTATCAAATTAGTAGCTTCTTCTGAAAATCAGGTAAATAACTTCAAAAGGTGCCGATTTTAGTGAGGTAGCGCTTTAATTTACGGATGGATGGGATTTTGTTTTAAATACAGTCAATTGATACCCTGTTGTCGCTGCGGGAAATATAGTGAAAAACTATTTGGATTTGATTAGGGTTCTTAAAAGATTTTCCTTAAATTCCAATTGGCAAGTCACTTACGAGCGCCAACTGTTAATTAAAGAGACCTCTGAGACCCTATCCCCGATTTCACATTTGAGAATTTCATGTAAAGCGATGCTTATGCCTATAATACCTACTTGAAATTCTCAAATGTGAAATCGGATTGGCTGTGATTGGCCTAAGTATTGCTTAGCGAGATTTTCCTAACTCAGTATTACCCACCTACATGATTATGCAATTTACCCAAATTAATGGTTTGATTTTTGTTTGTTGATTGAAAGAGCTCTACTTAAGGCATCATGAGCTGGTGATGCCCTGATCCTCTTCAAACCATTAATACATTTTCATTAATCCTGTAATCTGATTAGACAGGACCCATGTCTTCGTCTACCCACCTCATGAAATAACTGGTGCAACGTCTTTTATTGCTTTTAATAACACTAGCCCTTTCCTTTGTGGTCCAACGGTTTGAACGCGTTGACCACCTGATCCGGGACGTTGCGGGTTCAAATTGTGTCCTGTCTGCGTGCTTTAGAAGAAACTTAAAGATGTCAATAAGGTGCTGAAAATCAGCGCTGGAGACCTCTTACGGGGAAGCCAGCACCTTAGCTGAGCACTCTCTTTTTGTCAAGTAATTATGTTGTCTTTCGTTTTTGTTATTTTTATCTTATGTCTGTCCAAGTTGTGCCCGATTTACGGCGAAAGGGCTCGCCACCCATCGCGCGGGTACGTAATAATCGTCGGTGAAACGTGGGTGCTGTAGTTCACCGTCATACTCGAAACATCTCTGACATCCTCTTGGGCATTCATGTCGTGACGATATATCCGGTTGTACATATACTGCTACCTGCAAACGATGACGATTAACAACATTGCCAAATAAACATAACCGAGCAAATAAAATGGAAATAGAGAATATGCATGTCGTTTAAACAAGTAATATATTGCGTTTTTGTATTCTATTTACTTAGTAGAATTTAATGATGACAATGGGAAACTATTTTATTATATAGTTTTGTAATTATTTCCATTTAAAAATACAACATTTTGATGGAATGAAACGCAAATGCAAAACGCGTCACCATTGGCTGAACACAATTGTCTTTTGTGACAAAGTGAGTACATTTCATCGTAAAATATTAAGTAAGGAATTAACAAATGTAAAATAAAACCCTCAAATATTTTGTAATAGGTTGTTTTAATCAAAAATAATGAAAAAACCGGCCACGCGCCATACACCGCAAGCAAGAGCAGTATCAGGTGACGTCACTTGATGCGCGCTAAAATGGCAGCCGTTTGAATTGTAGAAGATTATTATGAAACTATGAAATACGAATAATTTAGTTGTAAATTCTTATTCATAGCCCTAAAAAGATCACATATTAACGATTAGTGCATTAAAAAAATACATGCATATTCTTTGAAAGTTCATAGGTTTTGAAACTTAGTAAGGAAACGTTAAGAATCCATCCATCCATCAGCCTGTTTCGTCCACTGCTGGACATAGGCCTTTCCAGGATTTGGCCACTCTTGGCGGTCCTCCTGGAAGAAATGCCCATACTCACACACGCTGGGCGGGCGGGTTGGTGAGCGCGGTGCCGAAACCCTTGCACCAGTGACGCCGCTGCCCGTCACTAGTCTGATTTATATAAGGCCCGGCAATTGGGGATGGATATACCGCCATCCATCGGTCCCAGGCAATGGTGGGCCGCCTGTTTTTTTTGCCTGAAAGCTGTTCTCTTAAGTTCGGAAGGATTTCCGAGTAAGATGGTGGTATCTCCACAGTCGAGCCCGGCATTAGCTCTGCCACCTACCACGTTAAGAATAAATAATAAAAACGTTAAGAATATTTTTTTTATATCCGCATACATTATTCTTTTGGTAAGTTACTCAGTGTGATCAGTAACGATCGGAGCCGATCATTACCATCATCATTATCGTCGTTGTTTCAGTAGAGTATGTAGTTTTATTTAAAGATCAATTTATACACTTTTATTTAGTGTTGCATGGAAATCGATAGTCTGTCGATACTATCGTGACCTTGGAAAAAAGTAACAATATCGATGGTACCGATTATATCGATACTATCGATAGAGAAAATTCCGTAATCAAATCAAATCAAATCAAATGTATTTATTTCAGATCAAAGATCCATATAAACATGTTAGTAATAAAACAACTTATGCTATTGTTAGTAACTTATGCTAATACATCAATATACAAAATATACAAAGAAGACTCCACGCCCCACTACACATGGACATGCAGGCCAATCCAGTGGCGTAGAATCGGAGAGTCCCACCAGTCCAGAAACGTGCTCAGCAAGCTGTTGAAGCTGGAACGCACGCGCTTCAACAGAGACGCACACCTTTTTCTTACTACGGCATGGAAGCCGTCAGTATAGGCCTCTGCAAACATGCCAGAAGCGCTACAAAATCGCCTCAGCCCCAACAACACCCTGAACGCGTTGTTATATTGCACGTTATAATCCTTTTGGCCAATTTCGAAAAATACATTTTTTGCTCCCTTACTGGTTGGACTAGTTTAAGTACAATTCTTAGTGCAGGCACTATGGGGCAAAAAAATTTTTTTTTGAGTTTCACCTGGAGCGTCTTTAAACCTTGTTCCTGATTACTAACCGAGTCTCGAATATGAATTTGGTCGGTTGATTTAATTTCACCTTTGCGGAGCCTTAGAGCTCCGCGGAAGCGCACTTTGAGTATAGCTCTAGTCCTTTTTGAATACGAGTAACTAATTAATTAATTGTGAAATTTATAAACTTATTATTACTCAATTATTTATTAAACAATAATATATGTACATCATAAAATAAAAACCAAATACCTACAAATAAATAATAATCTAAAATATAACTAAATAAATCTAAAAGCTATAGATAAAAAACTGGGTCCAGGTCGCTGCCCCTCGGTAGGGTGCCCAAAATGCTGGCCACATTACCTCTCTGGATGGCTAGACTAATTCTCTGGCCGAGGTAAGCACCAGGAGGCCAATTCCGGTGGTATGGAATTTTATTTTATTCGACCGCTAGGGATAGGTTGCGACGACGAGCGAAGCGAGGAGGAGCGTTTATGTTGACATGTAAGTACATATTAGAGAGCCGAGCGAAGCGATCTCCATGGTCGAAATATCAGGCGAGATACTGCTTATCTCCGCCGAAAACCAAAAAATGCTATTCTCGCGATCTCCATACAGAGATTTCTCGACCGCAAATCAGCGAGATATTACGGCTGGTCATTTGATATGGAGATGCGGTATCTCCCTTGCAACAACTGTCAAAATTGACAAAACATCAAAGTAATGTTTATCATTTTGAAGTCTTTAGTGGATTGTGTGTGGTTATTTTTATTAGATACTTACGTACATACCTATCTTCCTATTATATGTTATTTATCATTTGACTCGGTCACGTTTTACAGACTCTTGTTACCTGTAACTGTGCTTTTGATGGGTACTGCCACCAGACTTACATTGAAGATAGAAGTCTTTGACTGCCACAGCCACCTATATACAGGTTGACTTTCAAACAAACCCCGATAATTTTAAAGGTTATTGAGAAACATTAGTAGAACACATTTTAAATGTAAAAATAACTAAAATTAAAAGTCAAAATATTATTAAAAAATATTATGTACTTGGAATTAAAATTTATGGTTATTCTTGCCATTACTTTACGGAAAAAGTTGAAAATAGTCCAAAATAGTGGGATCAATAATAAAAAAAACTTCGTGCGATCTAATTATCTTACCTCTTCGGGTGACCATGATTTCTTTCGATCTTACGAAAAACTTCAAAGGGCTCCAACTTTAAAAAATAATTATAAATATGATTTTGAATGGTTTTAATAAAACCAGTTTGTATTCTTCTACAAAATACTCAATTATCGGGGTTAGGTTAAAAGTCAACCAGTATACTACAACCCATGCGCGTAGATTTGACAATGTCGCATTTTCCCAACTGAGTGTTTTATTCATCTGAGGAGTGAACCTAAGATCTCCATCATCGACATATTTGGACTAATCTCCGTTGATGACCACGGACCCACTGACTACTTACCCACGTAAATTGAATATTTCGTAATATTTCATTGGCAATGGTTTTTTTATGAAAACCAATGAACAAGACAAATACACTGTATAGTAAATAAAAAAATAAAAAAAGGTAATAATACTGTTTAAAAAGACTACACATCCTCATCAGCTACGATCACGAACATAATACAGAATATCCACTCCTTTGACTTTTTCCACGTTGACCATCGAGTCATACAAAATCTTTTATTATAGTTTTTTGATCTAACGCTTCACCAATATTCACCAATTTGATCAGCATATATCCATATATGACATATCGATTATATTCAAAGTGAATCGATAAAACCGGAACGTCTCTTAGCAGAGATAATTTTCTCCGTTGTAATCTTTCTCCATTGTCTACGAGAATAGAGTTTTTTAGTAGTGTCGAGATTTGAACCGGACATTGGTGCGGAGATTTGAAACAGAGATTTATCTCAATGGTCGTGATATTTCCATCGAGCCCGGAATTGATGTCCAGCCCCCTGATCATCCGAGACGTCGACCAGGCGCGATGAAAGATTGTGAAATAGGTTTCTACCATTTTAAATGTTTAGAAATTGTTTAATCGATACCGATCTACTTGCGGTTACTCTTATACTTATCACTGTCGATGTTCTATATTTTTATAATTTTCTATAATTTTCAGTTTTAAAACTGTTTGTATATATCACGCAAAGTGGGACGCACGCTGGTAAAGATCAGGCATAAAGCGGTGGGAGCGTAAAACTTTACCCAAATTCGTTACGCGAAATCATACGAACTCTTGTTAAATATAATAAATTATCCAAAGTTATAATGAAGAAACTCTCCAACTCTCAGTCTATCTTAATTAAACAGGAACTGATAAAACTGGAAGATCTTTTTTCATGAAACTGGTAGCCATTGTTGTCCTTCTTTGTTTCAGTGCCTTTCAATAGTCGGAAGAAAATTCCCTTAATTTTTATAAAAGGAAGCACATTAATGTAATGAAGTCCAAACTGTCTAAAAAGGGTAGACAATAAACCTTTTACTGTATATTTTACGTTTCTTAAATGAGATAAACATTTTCAGGATTCCGTAACCGAAGGGTGCCAAACGGGACCCTATTCGTCCGGCTTCAGCCGTTATAAGTAGACAGAATATTCACAAGATATGTATTACTATAGCCTCTGCCACACAAATTATAAAAATTGAAAAAATTCGAAATACAAAGGACCCTTGAAAAATTCAATTTTTTATTTATTTTGTGTTATTGGTTCAGTTTTATCTTAAAGACGGATAATACAAGATTCATTTTGTCAGATTGTTATACATACTCCAAAGTAGAGTTCCGTACATCTCCGTTATTTTGTACAAATATGTACTCATCCATCCATCCATCAGCCTGTTTCGTCCACTGCTGGACATAGGCCTTTCCAGGATTTGGCCACTCTTGGCGGTCCTCCTGGAAGAAATGCCCATACTCACACACGCTGGGCAGGCGGGTTGATGAGCGCGGTGCCGAAGCCCTTGCACCAGTGACGCCGCTGCCCGTCACCAGTCTGTTTTATATAAGGCCCGGCAATTGGGGATGGATATACCGCCATCCATCGGTCCCAGGCAATGGTGGGCCGCCTGGTTTTGCCTAAGAGCTGTTCTCTTACTCTCCCCCGAATAACTTCGGGAGGATTTGCGAGTAAGATGGTGGTACCTCCACAGTCGAGCCCGGCATCAGCTCTACCACCTTCAAAATATGTACTCAATACACATGAATCCTATAGAGAGACAGCGTTCGTTGAAATTGGTAATACGACTGTAACTGTACATTTGCTGGAGCATTCATAAACATGTTCTGTTGCCTTAAGGTCGTACACACACTGAAAATCGAACGTGCTGAAGCCTTTAAAAATAGGTCAAATAACGTTTTACGTTTTCTCGCAAAAAATCAAACATGGCCGCTTAAGTGGGAAAATTTCCGCTCTCTACATGAAGAATGTTTTATCTTGTTTTATTTATCTTTATCGTTGTTTGTGTCGCAGGTGTTTGGTAATTCGTGATTCAATATTTAGGTTTTAATAAGAAAAAACACTTATGAAGCCTACAACGGTTGAGGTTGACATTTTCTTCGAAACGAATCAATTTATTATTTAAAAAATCGAAGTTCCCACTCGTAATAATGAACCAGTCTAATCCAAAAGTCAGTTTCCTTATAAATATAAATTAATATATCGTGGACCAAGGGTGTGTCAAAGTAAAAGTCACAGTCCACACTCGGTACACCCGCGTTGCACCGACGTTATAATCGCCGTCCCAACGCGATGGCTGGTGAGCCCTATCGCCGTACTTCGGGCACAAACCAACAGCTTTTTAGGGCATGCAAGTTTCCTCACGATGTTTTCCTTTACCGTTCAGCAAGTGGTAAGTATTAGGTAAGAACACAAACACTACACGCATAATATCCGGCTGTACGTCTTTGGAACGAGTTACCCACTGAGATTAGTATCTCGTCCACACTGGCGATATTTAAAAAGAATGTCAGATCTCACTATGAGAATTCTATAGGTTGGTAGTCTAGTCTCTTATTTATACTTAGTATATATCTTGTTTATTTACATATGTACGTAAGTTTATGGTATTTATTATACTGTTAGCTATAATAGGTAGGCAATATTGCTATAACATACAAGTATTTTGTTTTATATGTATTATATATTGGCATTATTGAATTTTGACTTTATTTATTGAATTTTTTATTCATTGTTGTCTGTCCCCATTGTCTGACCCAAAGGTTGGCTGGGAGAAATCGCTCTTAGTGATAAGTCCGCCTTTGTGCAAAATTATGTTAGCAAGCTCTGTTTTTCTTTTTTTATGTGTTTTTTGTACAATAAAGTGTCATTCATTCATTCATTCATTCCGAAAAACTCATTGGTGCATGCCCGACCAGGGATTGAACGTGGGTCTCAAGATTGAAAGACCAGCGTTCTACCATCTGAGCTGCCGCTTTACTTATAATCGGAGTATTATATTATATTTTATCTGATTTAATATTGCTTAGGTTAACACAATTGCATCCACCATTTGATACGGCGTAGCAAGTGCTACGAGCCCATAATTTTCCAGTTTTGTAGACCCTCTGCGCAGTATTTCGAACGCAAATACGCGTACGTGTTGGTTGGCGTAACAGTTGGCACGTAGTCAACATCAATAATACGTGAGTGCACAGTCGTTCCTTAAATAACAATGTAGTATGTCAGCTCACGTGAGTTTTTAATATTATAACTAACTAGCTTTTGCTCTTCTTATTAATCTTCTGTGTTTATTTTTAGGACAGGTTTTTTTGCTTGTCTCTGGCTATCGGACAGTTTTCATGACGCCCTTCTCACATAAATAATTTTTTGGGTGAATTTGTTTTGAGTTTGACGGTGTAATGTTGGGTTGCCTGTGGGCACCGGCAGATTTTTTGTATGTATTTCCCTTATTAGTATATACATATTATTTTTATTTTTTTTATTGTAAAGATTAACTTTGACTTGTAGAAAGTATACTTTATGTATCTATTTAACAAAATAAATATTTAGATTATAATTTTGATTTTGATAGATAAGCAACTACACTTAGTAGCTAATTTTTATGTAAACCCCTGGTACTATCCGTTTCAAATGCTATTAGGGCAGGACCTGTTGCTTGTGTGCGTTAGCTCACTATGTGCATCTCACTCACTCACGCACTTCCGTCAACGTTGCTAACGCACACAGGCATCAGGTATGACAAGGTCCTATCCTAATAGCATCCGAAACAGATAGTATATGTAAACATCCCCTTAGATTATGCGATTCTATTCCGCTTGGCTATTCGAACGTATTCAGTAATAGGTTAATTTGATAAATTTTCTGGGATAATAAGCAAACGGGCTAATCCCATATTATGTACATACAACTAAATACGGATTCCGGGACTCCTTGCCAATCATTTCTTTTATGTTTTACTAGTTAGCCAAACACTGATCAAATGGGTCATTCTGTAAAAAAATATAATTCTATTTTTTGTATTTTCACTCCCAATAGCCAAAAGGTCGAATCTATGCATATTTTTAAATTTCGCAGAGAAATATGTTTTTTTTATTTAATGAAATCCCAAATTATAATTTTAAAGTATTTTAATCCCTGTTATATCACCTTTGTAGAATAGTAAGGATCCAGTGAAAATTCCCGCTGCAGTTTTACCTTCTCTTTGAACAATAGAAGTGTGCAAGTTGAAAGGAGACTCGCGGGACATAATGAAGCTTACGCCTATGTCAGAGCCTCGGCTCTAGAGTTCAAAGTGCTTGTGTTTCTCCCTTTCTTCAGTCTCTTTCGTGCATCTGAGTTTTACATCAGGACGGCTATTCTAGGATTATTTTTTGTCTCTTTGGTGCATCTGAATTTTATATCAGCACTTGAAAAATTTGAACAATCACAGTACCTTTTCTTTATTCAAACATAAAAAAGTAAAGCTAAATTTTAATGAACTAATAAGTTTCTGTAAATTTAAACAGACAGTACTTACCTAGAGTATTAGTTATATTATTTAAATATGATTCAGCTGAAACAAACACCGAAATATACTAAATATAGGTGACACGTAAAATACACAATTAACGACGTAGCCGCGCAAAATCAATTTAATCTACCTACATAATTCATCACTTATTTTATGCAATGGTACCTTTTGCGTTTGGTTCCGACCCTATATTTTCTTTTGTCACGCCATATGTGTACAAATATATATAGAGCAAGCCTTTGCTAGCGGCTTCAGCCACGTTTTTATCAATCTCTGAACCGTTTTCAGCTTGGCGCTTATTTTATGAACCCTTATAGCCTATATGTTGACCAGGGCCACTGCATCCAAATCCGTTGACTATTTGTCAAGTTAAAACGGAACAAACATGCAGACAGACAGAAAGACAAACAGACAAAAATTCATCGTGCCGTAAGTCTATTTTAAATGAATTGTTATCGTGAATCAATATTTCTACTGTTTAGTTGATTAGTATTTAACCAACAAAGAAATAAAGTTTCAGATTGTAACATTATATAATAGTATGGACGGGAAAATTCCTATGGAAGCAGACACATAGATGTACTTTTTATAAAGACCTGTAGGATTTATTCCTTATTGTTCCTGAACCATTTGTGGATACAATTTAATCGACATCTATCGCAGCATTTGTCTAAAATGAACTCTAGGATGAGGTAGGATATAGGGTCTAAAATAGGTCGGTCCTCATCAGCTAAAAGGTCCGTCGGGGGGTAGTAAATGACCTACATTGACTATGTATGATGCCCAGACCGCACAAGAGAGGTTGTATGCTCTATACTTTGTATGTACCGACACTACATTGTGTTCGTATAGTCATTCATTTCTGATGTAACGACAAACTGCGGGGCGGATGAAATATTCAGTTTAATCAGGATAAGGAAGATTCCGGGTTCCTTTTTATTTAACCGCTTCTTCGGGCTTGTTTTTTTTGTTTCCGTCAAAAACGGCCATTCTTACAACGAAGTCTTAGCGTCTGTTCGTTCGCAGTAAAACTAATTCTGTAATATGGGTCCGAGCCAAGGTCTGGGCTACGGTCTATTGTTTCAGCAATAGTGTCTGGCGAATGATGACAGATAAACACGAGAGACAAAGAAAAAAAAAGAAGTAACTATGATACAGTCTGAGTATATATGTAATACTTATACAGGTAATAAATATAATAAATATGGCTCACGTAAACGTTCTTGTTTGACATCAAAACAGGAAATAATAACTATTTTTTATTCCGAAAAAAATCTGCCGTCGCCAATCGGAAACCCGACATCACCACCGTCAAACTCAAAACAAATTCACACAAAAAATATGTATGTGAGGAAGTTGTCATGAAAACCGGCCGATAGCCTGAGACAAGCAAACAAACTATATCCTAAAATAAACAGAGAAGATTATTAAGAAGAAGAGAAATAATAATTAAATTAATAAGAAAATTAATAATTAATAATACATAATAATAATAATGATACAAATAAATTTCTTTATTGCGCAAAACTTACATACTAAGATACCTTTGCTCTTCCATATAACAGGTAGGTAGCTATTAATTTGCAACAATTTTAAATATTTTTATGTAGCATAATAAGTTGCTTATAGTAGGATCTTCACAAATAATAAATCTATAATAATAAAATGCCGTCCTCTCTTATATTGCTGTGTCTGGACAAGGTCCATAATGATCTAATAATATTAATGTTTTTCACCTGTGTATATACATTATGGAATGCAATAAAATATATGAATATGAATATGAATGTGAATATATTTTAACATGCCGTTTAAGAGAAATTACTTTATCAATAGCAGTAATTATCGGATACCGCTGGAAATAGGCACCTAATAATAATAATAATATATATATTATATATATATTTTATATATATAATAGAATATATATATAATATATATATATATATATATATATATATATATATATTATATATATATTCTATTATATATATATATATATATATATATATATATATATATATATATTCCTGGATCCAAACTTTTGGCCTGAGCTGAGGGCATGGTATTTAGACAGTACGGAGCCGCGACCGAAAAATAAATGCCTATTTACGTTCGAAATAATACACCAATTCTTTTTACCCATCGAGGATAAAGAACATGAAAAAACAAACAAAATCGTGTCTACGTATCATTAAAAGCTAATATAAAACTGTTATTCTTCAAATGGGCCATTGAACCAGTTCACTCCATGAAACTGAGTAGCCACGCCCTCTATAAAAACCTACTACAGCCCTAATCATTCAAGTTTGGACCGTAATTGGTCTGCGTTTAAGTTTCAAATTGCTCGAGTCGTCGTTATCATAGACAACTGGTGAAAAGTTGCGAAATCCCAGAACAAAGCCCTAAGAGTTTTTGTTTCATTGTAATGTGATTGTTTGATAGAGTCTTTTGTTCGCGATGTCTTTGAAACCTTGGGTTTTGTTATATTAGGGTTCAATCGCAAAAGGATAGCAAATTAATATTTTATCATTGCGGTAGAGAAAAGCAGAAAAATAAATCTGGATGTGAGGAGCTCTAAGCCGAGATTTAAACTCGAGACCTTTCGCTATCCAGCTCTCAACACAACCTGCGAATTTACCCATGTGCTTTCCCATACCGCAACGAGATGAGCCACTTGGCGTCTAGAGGACGCTAGTGTATTCAAGATGAGTCTAAGACTATTTATGCCCTACCGTCACCTGTTACAGCATCGGGTAGTGAAAAATACACGTTATGTACACTTATTGAATCTCTGTAATAGAAATTAATTTATAAAACATTTTAAACACTTGGCGATTTAGCTGTTCAGAGGAATATTGTGCCTTTCTATCTGACGGCAAATGCTGAGCATGCCGCCATTTGCCAGAACTTCATAAAAAACAATAATACTTAGGACGTGGTGTATAATATAAAACTTTATTCATAAGATTTCACTTAAACTAATACTATTTAATTTCTTGTTATTCTAATCTAACACTTTAATAATGTCTTTTTTATGTATAAGTATAAGTCCGAGTGTTTTGTTTTATTTTTTTAATTATGTTTTCTAAAATTTTTACTTTTTTGTGTTCTGGCAATAAATAGCATTTTCTTTCTTTCTTTCTTTAATTTATCCATCGTAAGATGACAAATTAACATTACATCATTGCGGTATAGAAAAGCGAAATAAAGGTAAATCTGGATGTAAGGAGCTCTGAAGATAATATTAGTTTGTAATTTCCTTGCGATGGATGAATCGGTAAGTGTTTAAAATATTTAAATTCATTTTTAAGGATAGTTTTTACAGGATTTAAGTGATATCATATAGCCACAGTTTAAAAATCCATACAGTTGTCCAACGAAAGCGCTCAAACAGAGCAATTGAGCGGGGCCTGCGGGGCGAGACGCGGGAGGTAAGCCACAGAGCTATAGTTTGTCAAAAAACTTGTGAAATGAATATTGAAGAAACTATTTTTCTTTCGCCTGGTTACACCAAACAAATAAGTACAAAATCTGTTAAATCGAGTTAACCGCGTTGTTATTTCATAAATATATTACCTAAATTATACTACTTGAACGTTTAAAGTCCAATAAAGTTAATTAAAGTTTCATTTTCATTTCAACACTTTTTTGACAGACTATACATTTTCGAACAAGCACAAACACAAGCGCTCCGTCCGAACATCTTCGTTGGAAAACTGTATGGATTTATAAACTGTGATGTAGCTCTGTCTGTATATAGGACCCACGACCTTGAGATCAGAGATCGAACCCTGCAAGTCGAGCAAGCACCAATCTACAACGTAAGTAGTAAAAAGTCCTGTCTGACCGGAAATCCGGAAATTGCCGATGACCTACTCGTTCATTTACTTAAAGACATGTCCACGTGACGTCGACCGTTCAAATGACTGTCTACACTTGGAAACACCTCTGACACCCCCACGGAAATAGCTGTCGTGACTTTCGGTTAGATAGCCTTTACCCTTTCTGTGAAATACGCAAAATGAAATTTAGACTACCTATCTATTGAGTCAAGGTTGTTCTGTGACACAAGAAAATATTTTTCGTATTTTGCAAACAGGATCATTGAATCTTGGTCCTGACCACTTAACGAGTCTCCAGTATGAATTAATCTACATAAAAGAAAGTCACCTTATAATTAGTGTAGGTAATCAACGACACGACCGGACCAAGTTCTCGTATCTGTCAGTGATAAATTGCTTTTGACGGGTCTCAAAAATATGTAATTTACGAGAAAAGTAACACGTCTTGTATATCTGTCTTGGGCATATCGCAGAATTGGGCAGGCGTATCATGAAGTATAAAATCGTAAGTCTTTCACCAAAAAGTCAAAAATACGTGCGACGACGAGCGGAGCTGGTGGGTGTTTACATGTAAATAAATATGGGGAGCCGAGCGGTACGGAGCGACCATGGTCTTGATAGAATTCATGGTATGCCTGACTCCATTAAATCATTCACTCCACCACTGACTGACATAGATCTAAGAACATGGGAAACGTTTAGTTTATGAAACATCTAGTCACTTGGTGCCCATTACGGACCTGGAATCAACAGACAGCACATACATGAATCATCATACTGAATAACCAGACTGTTCAAAATTTCAAGTAATAATAACGACAACATAACATCATAATGGAGTTGATGCTTGTGATTGTTGGCACTTGGTGGAACTTTTGATACATTTTTGATTGAAAAACACTTGTACTTGTCCACTTATTTATATTATTTCCCTTACCGGTTTTTCAATCAAAAATGTAACATCTTAATCTAAACATAGCCACATCTCTACCATTACCAGAAGTGATCAGCATTACCAACATGAGATAGCTAAACTTATTTATAACAGTTGTTACTTTCACTTTTTTATTTTTTTACTTTTTTATTTGTCAATATGTAAATACCTTCATTCGACTGATGACGCCCCATACCGTGGGCCGGAATATATATTTTTTGTTTTTCCATATGAAAATTGTAAATAAAATAGATAGGTATAAGTACTAACTATTAGGAATTTTACCTTTTCTTGAACAATGCTTTATTTTACAAATCCTTAGAAGGAATTAAGTACTTATAAAAAGAAAATTGAAGGAAAAGGCTCTATAAAATATAAGCACGTTTTGACCTATTTATTCACCACATTTTCCTCTTAAATCTCGTTTAAGTAATAGCCAAGAACGGACCTCAACATAATTGGTATAAGCCCCAAGGATCTCCGATTTGTATCGGGATTTTCTTCTTTTCCTCTTATTGGGTTCTGTATTTTTACAATGACATTTAAATTTGTTTTATTTGGAGTAAACAACAAACAAAAAGAGAATTTGAAACCCTGGGAAAAACGAAAAAGCCCTACATTAGGTACAGATAGAATCCAAGAAACCAGAGTATGTTATGCCGTGTTCAAAGGTCATAAATCGTATTTTGTATAATCGTATTAAGCTAATCTAACTTATAATGTATAAAATGTACAAAAGTACCAGAGCAAGGAACCTGGTTTGAATAAAACCACAAGGTCCACAATGCTAACAGATTTTAATGAACATATAAATTTAACATATACAAAATGAGTGGAACAATTGATATCGCGATGCAATTGCGAGGAACGCCATCTACTGTGCGTTCAAAGGAAATTACAACAGCGTTAACATACCGCCCGCTATGGACGAAGTCCATTAAAAACTACAGAAACAATTTCTTATACAATTTAGAACACTATCATTGACATAACGATTGTTAAGTACAACTGTAATAGGAGTCACAAAGTGCAAACCCTAATGTTTTATTCCAAATATGCAATACAAATATTCTCAATCGTAACTTAAACAAAGGTTAGCCCAAGGCTTAAAAAACAAACTGGGTAATATAATAAACAACAAAAAAAAACAAACTTAAATAATAATTAAGAACAAATCAGTCCATCCACACATAAAATGTTTGTGCCCTTCGGCGTAGAGACTCTCGGGCCATGGGGACCAGAAGCGCGACAACTCTTTAAGGAGATCTCGTCGCGCCTGATCGACGCTTCAGGTAACCAAAGGGCTGGGACATATTTTGGTCAGCGGATTAGCCTCGCGATCCAGCGAGGCAATGCCACCAGCCTTTTGGGTACCTTGCCCAACGACGGTAGCGATCTGGCCAGCATATTTTATTTATTCCATTAAATAGGTGTCCGAAATTTCCCTTTCTTTTATTTATTTGTATAATATTTAAATTGCTAGGTAATTTTAATTTTTAATTCGTTTAGTTTTGATGTAAATTGTTATTTAAGTTTTAGAATATTTACTGAATAAATGAATTATCTTACTTATAATGTTACTACCCGTATTAAAATAAATGAAACGTACATATGTAAAAACGAAAAAGTAGGTAATTTATTTATAAAGGTTAAGGAAATCACAACATTGCTAACATTAGTAACTATAGGTTTTCTATTAAAATACAGATACAACCATCTTTCTACCTCCTTTTTATTCAAGATATCTGTAGTTGAGTACTATAATTATATAACTATAATTATATCTTAAATATAAGATCCAAAGACAATGCTTGGTAATTTCATGAAAACTGACCATTTTTATCGCACCTGTTAATTCTGTTATTATATTGATAATTCGGTCCCTATTTTAGTATGCATTGGTAACTTACAAAAGTTCTTAAAAAAAAAAATTGTTAATAATTATCATGTCATGTTATTACATATATTGAAAAAAAGTAACGGTTGTGACATCTTCCGTGGAATTACTTTTATGCAATAATAAAGCATCAAAGATCATATTGGAACAATCAAGCACTTTGCAAGAGCTTGATGTGCCAACTATTAATAATAAAATTACTTTACGCACAGAAAACATAAGTGGTAGAGCTGATGCCGAGCTCGACTGTGGAGGCGCCACCATCTTACTTGCAAATCCTCCCGAAGTTATTCGGGGGAGAGTAAGAGAACAGCTCTCAGGCAAAACCAGGCGGCCCACCATTGCCTGGGACCGATGGATGGCGGTATATCCATCCCCAATTGCCGGAGCTTATATAAAACAGACTGGTGACGGGCAGCGGCGTCACTAGTGCGAGGGTTCCGGCACCGCGCTCACCAACCCGCCTGCCCAGCGTGTGTGAGTATGGGCATTTCTTCCAGGAGGACCGCCAAGCGTGGCGAAATCCTGGAAAGGCCTATGTCCAGCAGTGGACGAAACAGGCTGATGGATGCATGGATGGACAGAAAACATATATTTTATTGTGAGCTCCCCATATTAATGCAACTGTCAGAAGATCAAAAGCAAGAAAGCATTGCCGTCACGAATGTCTTCGCACGTTGTAATGCAACTGGAGGGTAGATGATTTCGCTCCCTCTGGGGACGCCTATCTTCAGTGGGGAGATGTTCTACTTATACAAGGTGTAGATATGAAAAGTTTCTCGTGCTTTGTTGAGACAACTAATATTACAGCAACAAATAAAATTAAAAATAACGTAAGAAAAAAACATTTATCGTACTTTTTATCAGCCTGGTTTCCTCCAATGACATCTACAAAATTATATGCAAGTTTGTCAACGTCTTTTGTCACAGATTCAGTAAGGCTTAACCAAGAAATTACGACATTATCTAACCGTTATGCAAAGCTAAAGGTTAATCCGAGTATAAAACCTCCTTGCGAAGCATCCTCCTTATCTTGGGTGATCACTGCTGGAAGCTATAAATAAGGCTAGATAAAGTGAACCTTGGCAGACAGACGTACTGTTCGATCTGGTTGTCTGGATAAATCTACATCGATTACCGGGATTTCATTTGCCTGTTCGCGCAGAAATGCTTTTTGTTTAGAAGAATGTCTGTCAAATATTTGTCGTGGAAAGTGAACAGGTTAACGCCACAATCAATTTGTTTTCAATATTTACATTAAAAGTCTTCGTAAAAATAAAGCTTATGTATTTTTATTTTGTTTTATTGTGTGTTTTTAATGCTTATTTTAAATTTTTCTTATTCACTCATTCTAAAAGAACATCAACTAAGGATTTCAAACTAGATGTTCATTTCCAAGAGATTATTTAAAAAAAACTTGGCATGTTTATGTTCGCTGTCAATGTCAACAGTCACAATGAAATGACAGTTGTTTTTTTTTTAAATATGGAATGAACTTGAAAGCAAAGGTAATTGTTTTTAAAATCCTGTGTTTACAAACATTTGAATTTTTTTGAAAATCTCTTTATTCGATAATTACTTAATTTTGAAAAAAATATATGATGCTCAGAAGGCCAATATCTCGAAATGGTTTTTAGTTTCGTACTAATTATTAATTTGTAATGTTGTCGATTGCCAATAGGCAGGGACTATGTCAGAAACAGTTCAATGACATTTGTTAGTGTACGGTTGGGAAAAAAGGAAAGAAGAAAATTGTGCGCCATATAATAATGAAAATATGATATTGCAATTACAACTCATTGATTTTCACAGTGATCAGTCGTCGAAGCCCGTTGAATCAATATAAACAAGAAATGTGCTTTTTAATCTGAAAATACCTGAATAAAAAACAACGTAACACATATACAATGACGTTTTGTCATAGTATTGAGTTTAGTATTAGCAGCCAATTATTATATTAAAGGTGATAGAGCTAATGCCGGGCTCGACTGTGGAGATACCACCATCTTACTCGCAAATCCTCCCGAAGTTATTCGGGGAAGAGTAAGAGAACAGCTCTCAAACCGGCAAAACCAAGTGGCTCACCATTGCCTGGGGCCGTTTGATGGGAGTATATCCATCCCCAATTGCCGGGTATTATATAAAACAGACTGGTGACAGTCAGCGGCGTCACTGGTGCAAGGGATTCAGCACCGCGCTCACCAACCCGCCTACCTAGCGTGTGTGAGTATGGGCATTTCTTCCAAGAGGACCGCCAAGAGTGGCAAAATCAGTGGATAAAATAGGCTGATGGGTGGATGGATGGATAGAGTCTATACTATACATAGACTAACGAAAATCAGACTTGCTCAACTGACTCTACATCATCTACGCTTGGTGTGCCAAAGCCAAAGCTCCAATGAAGTGTGCTTATTTAGCTCGCAACAGGCTTTATACAGTTTTAGGGTTCCGTACCTCGAAATGAAAAACGGAACCCAGATAAGATCAGTTTGTTTTGTTCGTATGTCTATTTGTCTGTCCGTTTGTCAAGACTTTCGGGCCTCAATAGAGATATCAAGCTGAAACTAATTCCTTCCATAGAAGTATACGACCCCACAGAGTTGTTAAAAAACAAGGCTTCTACATAATTTACCGCGGAAAAATTGAATTGAATTTACCTTTACGTAATCAATTTAAAATGAATAGCCGACCAGGAAAACCTATAGAGTACTTCCAGTCCTTCCAAATGGCTTGGAAACTTGTCATTCAGTTCCAAATGAGGTTTTATGGCATGGCACACGTCTAGGAAAACAATCTGAAAATTATCTACTTCTTATTATTCAATAAGAAGATAATCAACAAACTTAATTTGATTCTTACAATACATTTGCGTGACATGCGGAGACTTGTCAATGGCATAGGTTTATCAATTATGTATTATATTGTAAGTTATTATGCCGTAAGACTCCCAAATATTAAATAAATAAATAGAGTTTAATTCATGATTAGATTAGATTATTTATTTATTCAGCAAAAGACATACAGATTTTTGTTTGCAAAAAATTGAAGCCAAACTGCGTAGCAGTTTATCGGCTATACTCTCGGTACATGTCTGTTTTTATACACTATTATATATTTATTTGCGTACAAGTAAGTAGTATTAAGACATAGTTTTTTAAATTTAATATATAAGAACAACGAACTGAGACGAAGTACGGGCGCCTGCTTAATAGGGTACCATTGGCAGTTGTTATATCAGTATCATAACTACTGGCGTCCGTACATAAAAAGTCAGAAATACAAAAAATATTAAAAAATATCTTACAATCATTATTTATGTAATGTAATTGACTGAAGTAGGCACTTTTTTAAAATATTTTTAAATTTAGTTTTACTTATTTTACTATTTAAAGTTTCGTCAACGTCCCCTGGTATTGAATTAAATATTTTTGGTATTAAGTAGGCACCCGTTCTTTTTCCATAATAGTTTGTATACCTTGGTACAAAATATTTAGATTATAAATATTCATCGTAAGTGCCGAGGTTAGTTGTTCGTATCAATGCAAATTTTTCGATGTTTATTGTCTGGGGACGCTCCATATATTTCAATTATTTTTAATTTTTATTATTTGCCGTAAGAGAAGCCATAGTAAGACATATTCTGTAAAAAAAACGGTTGAAGTTGTAGACCCTGGTGACATACGGACAGACAGATAGACAGCGGGGGCTTAGTAATAGGGTCCCGTTTGGCACCCTTCAAATAAACTTGAGGTTTCGGTATCAGGGCTTTAGTGTTTAACAGAAGCATTTTATTTCATTAATAAATGTAAAAAAATAAACACTATCCTTTGGCTTTACTCGCATGAAGGTGACTTTCAATCTTTGATGAATATCGACAGTTTTCGGCTTGGCAGTAATTTTATCAACACCCCTTATAGCCTATATGTTGACCAGGGTTACTAAAATGATAATAAAGAAAACCGCATCCAAATCCGTTGAGTAGTTCTCAAATCTAAACGGAACATACAGACAAAAATTCTAAAAATGGTATATTAGGTATCAGTACAGAACCTACTATAGCCCATTTAATTTAAAAAGTAGAAAAAAAGATTCAGTGTACAGACAGAACTTTTTTTACTACTTTATTATTATTATTATTATTAGGAAACACTTCAAAAAAATATCAAAAGAGCAATGTTCATCCTAACATCTCCACAACAGACAAACTCCCCTCGACACACAGGAAGTTAAGAAATCTCCCGAGTGTCATTACAACACTGGCCACCCTCCTGGTGCAAGGCGTGATAATACGGGCTGGGTTGACGTTGATGCTGCCTGATCTCACCGATTCCTGCATTTCATTCGTTTGCGGAAAAATGGACTTCCATCTGCTACGATCTTGACACACCTCTTTTGCTTCTTCTACATCCATTAATCTAGCCATATAAGCTCTTTTACTCCGGGTGCTTTTTACTTCTTCAGTATGTCTCCTATTTGGTCGGCATACGTCTTTCTAGGGCGGCCCGGTCGAGCTTTACCTTCCACTTGTGCAGCATAAATTCTTTTCGTCACTCTACTTTCATTCATCCTATCTGTATGCCCAAGCCACCGAAGCATACCTTTTTCTATTCTAGTCGCTACATCTTCTTTCAGGCCGCAACGATCCCTTATGTCGATATTTTTCTCTCTATCATTCAATGTCAGACCACACATACTGCGTAAGGAATGCATTTCCACTGCATTCACAATACTTCGAGTTTTTTTTCTATTTATGAATTAAAAATGTCAAAAATCTGGTCGTCGTATATATTGTTTACTAGCTCTAGCTTGCGGCATCGTTTGCGTGGCAATATACATCAAAAGCAAAATCCGAGTCTCATTCGGAACGGAAAACCTTTTTGGAGATAGACACGCCAGGATGACAGGCAAGTATATTATAACATTTATAACCTTTGCCACGTTTTCGGCTTGGGCATGATTTAATGAACACCCCTTATATTTTTTGTGTTGAACGGGTCACTACGATGACAATAAAAAAAATCGCATCCAAATCCGTTGAGTGGTTGTCTAGTTAAAACGGAATATCCAGATTGCAGACCGACAGACAAAAATTCTGAAAATTGTTGTTTCGGCCTCAGTACAGTACCAATAACCCATTTAAATTTTCCCGGAAATATTAATTGTACAGACACGACTTTTTTACTACTTTATTATTAGTATAGATACGTTTGGAAGGGGTCCGTAACTTTGATTCAAATCCCTATTCCGCCTAACAAGCTTAGATTAACTACACACAAATACTGCATTGATTAACAAACCAACACACACACACACACCCTCTCACGCATCCTGTCACACTACGAAACATTGTTAATTACAATTAAAGCCACGTGACCCTCTCAACCCGTAACTGCAGTTGGGGTAACACGGGCAATCTGCCCCCAGGGTGTTTTTAAACACCTTGGGGCAAATGCACTTTTTATTCGTATAAGTTATTACACAGATTCAAGATAGTGTTGAATATGTAAATTTGGTACAACGTATATTATATTAAATATCTACCGTTCAATGCAGTAAATGACCAGACATTGGATCAATACCATTCTTTTTACTCGACTGAACCCAAAAAAGTTTCGTGTGTTTATTTTTCTTAATTCAACCATAACTTCTTAAGCCTGAACCGATTTCAAAGTGTGGGGGATTGTTAGAATATTTTTAGCATCCTGAGTGGAATAGGCTATTAATATATACAAAAAAGTATTAAATAAAAATGAATATTAAAAAACACTATTACATTGGATACGTGTTGTTTTGTATGTCCCCGGCTGCACTGAAATCCGAATTAAACCTCTATTCCGGCAGTCGTGTTTTTTAATATTTTTTATTATTTATTTTTATCAACAATTTGAATAATGTTTCTGATAATAGTTGTGTCAAAAGTATAGAAACAGCAATTTAGTGTTACTAAATGCTATAGAAAGAAAGAAAGAAAATGGAAATATGTTGCCAAAACACCAAAGAAAAAAATATAAACTTAAACTAACATAAAAAGATAGCAGATACATTTTAATAATTAAATTTAATATGCTATGTATAACTCTGGCAAAAGGCTGCATGCTTTTGATTTTACATAATAACAAGAACAAACACCGCTGTTTACATCAGGTCATGAAATATCTGTATATAAAACATTGAAAATATGTGTTCCACGAAAATCGACTTGTACAGTCATACTGAACATACTCAAAATTTCAATATCAAGTCCAATAACTAGTTTCGATCGACAAACCAAGTGCTAATTCCACAAAATCACAACCTAACCCTCTCTCAATTGCTAGTACCTTTATTACAATTATGAACACGTAGGCCGAGTAACCCCCACAAACACAAGGGGTCTCTCAGACCCCCGGGGGATCGTTACGCAGTTAGCAATGAAATAGGAGTCTACACTTATCTCGAACGGAGGACTATAAAGGAAACAAATCGCTTTTGACTTTTAAATTTCGGGATTTGTGTTGCAGGTTTCTTTGTGATTTCATTGTTGCGGTTTGAAGGGGTCCGGATTAACCGAAATACCACCTTTTTAACTATATTTCTTTGTCTCTTCCACGCCAGACAGCGCCTAGCAAAAAACTTGAAAATTAATCTAGAGCCTATGCACACAGCGTTTTTTTTACGCGCAGGTGATGTGATACAAACGCGATTCTTACGCAAACTAAACGCGCGTCAGCCGCAGCCAGAAACCTTTGCAGACGTCCAAATTACGGTCAAGCGTACGTATCGATATAAACGCGCAGATATGTCGATACGACGTGCTGTAGACGCGCATTTATATTCATTTTTCCAGTAGTAAGACGCAACAGTAGTACGTAGATGGCGTCGGCCGAGACACCATTTCTTATTTTGGCTGTATTGCTGCTTTTAAAAAGAAAACCTAAAAATAAACGCCCCCTTCGCTTTTTGCAACGCAATGCTTACGCGCTTTTCAATCGATACATACGCGCAGGCAACGCGCGTTTGT
This sequence comes from Ypsolopha scabrella, assembly GCA_910592155.1. Classification (NCBI taxonomy): domain Eukaryota; kingdom Metazoa; phylum Arthropoda; class Insecta; order Lepidoptera; family Ypsolophidae; genus Ypsolopha; species Ypsolopha scabrella. Next base: position 20,454,063 of record OU342976.1, read on the forward strand.
ATCGATATAAATGCAACAATCTTCTTTTTGGACTGAAAACGCGTAGACAACGCGCGTTCGTGAATTGACCGTAGCCAGCGCGTAAAAAAGACGTCGTGTGCATAGGCTCTAAATGACTCTCTGTATATAGTAAAGCATAACAAAATAGTTTCAGATTTAGTCCATAGAATAAAATATTACAAAGCCAAGCTTCTGTTAAAAAAAATCAGATAGTAGGTGTGAAAATTCTCAAAGAACGCGTGGAAACTTAACATTCTTAACTAGCCCCGAGAAGTTGGCAGCTAACACTCCTCATACTTAACAAATCTAACTCCTGGGAACTTTTAATAAAGACTATTTTTGATTATCACGGTAATCTACTTGTCCAAGTGTACACTCGGGGAACGTGCCCACCGCATTGCCAAATTCCAAGCCACTTGCGAGGGGTCTATAAGTCGAACGAAAGTTTGAGAAACACTTGGAAATTTCGTAATCAAGTTGCTGACCCGGTTACATGAAGAAACGAATTGGAGAAGTTTTGCGGAATTGTTCTGCTCTGAATGTTTATTAAATCGTCAGTGAAAAGTGGATTGGCAACAATCAATAAGGTGTCGGGGGATTTTTAATACAACTCTACGATGAAGTGGGTATTTATGAAAGGTAATTCTCAATCAAGCGTGATTCAAAACTTTTTGTAATCACCGCCAAAACTTTTTATTTATGTAGCGTTTCATAAGCAAATTTTCATTTTTATTTTGCGTGGTTTGAAATATATTCAACTTTCTGAGCGCCATTTTTGAGGGTTCCGTACCGGGAGAGTGCCAAACGGTCCTATTATATTATTTTTCGAGGTTTATCGTCCATCCATCATATCCGCCACTCTTGGCGGTACTCCTGGAAGAAATTCCCATACTCACATATGCTGGGCGGGCGGGTTGGTGAGCGCGGTGCCGAAACCCTTGCACCAGTGACGCCGCTGCCCGTCACCAGTCTGTTTTATATAAGGCTCGGCAATTGGGGATGGATATACCGCCATCCATCGGTCCCAGGCAATGGTGGGCCTCCTGGTTTTGTCTGAGAGCTGTTCTCTTACTCTCCCCCGAATAACTTCGGGGGGATTTGCGAGTAAAATGGTGGTACCTCCACAGTCGAGCCCGGCATCAGCTCTACCATCTATAGGTTAATCGTATGGGGATTTTTTTATTTTCATTATTTGCCGTGGTAGAGGCCATAGTAACACGTATTCTATAAATATTTCAACTCGCTACCTATTACGGTTGAAGCTGTAGACCCCTGTGGCAGATGGACGGACAGATAGACAGACAGACAGCGGAGGTTTAGTAATTGGGTCTCGATTGGCACGCTTCGGCTACGGAATCCTAAAAACGGTAACACATGCAAATTTTGTCAGATTGCACTGCATACTCCAAAGTAAATTAAGAATTAATGAAAAATTAGGGTTCCGTCCTCAAGGGTGCCAAATTGTTCGTCAGTTGGTCAGTCGTCGTTTTGTTTTTTGTCGCGTTGCTGTTGGTATGCCAACTTTATTGTACTATATTTTAGGATTCCGTACCTGTATTGTGTGGTGGTACGGAACTCTTTGTGCACGAGTCCAACATGCACTTGGCCGGGTTTTTGTAACAAATCAAAAGTCATTTCCATTTAGTTTGCTACCTTTAGAAAGTATTTTCGGTTCGTTTTTCATTAAAAGCATTTCAAACCTTTGAATTGTTGTAGATTTTAAGCATTCTTCATTTTAATAGAGTGAATAGCTCGCCGGATTCCGGAGACGTTTGTTGAGTCTCGACCTTCGTGACTTACCTGCAAAAATACATTTTCTTATTACAAAAGAGTTTCTTTATTTCTGGTTTAAAGGAGGCGTTCCTTCGGAGCAAAGCAGCTTCGCTAATATGACCCGGAAACTGACTGACTATAATAAACTCAAAATGCGCACGAAATTATTCATAATGAGTCTAATTTTAAGATTAAAATATCATTATATTGGATTTTTTTTTAAATCTTAGATGCAATAATTAACAAGATGTTTTACTGATCGTAAAATATAAGACATAGAGTTTAAGTGAATTTAAAACAAATTAAAAAAAAAACATTTGAAAAGAGACTATTTTCCAAAACACAATCCATCTAAAGTTTGCCAATTTAGGGAACGCTATATACAGCGGATAGATATAGGATGGCGAAAATTGCTTTATCGAGAAAAAGCGCGCTTTTTCTTGACAAACTGAATTATGGCGTAAACACTTACGACTTATCGCCGCGTAATGTTTTAGTCCAAATCTTGAAAATAAACTAAACCGTGCAGATTTAAAGCGTAAGTACCAGTTTTCAATTCATGATATGATCTATTTAAATACTATAAATAACATTGCATAAAAAGGGTCAGCAATTACACACTTCAGTAAACATGATGGGGTACACAATGCTTCGCCAAACAAAAGATAAAAATAATCGAAAAACGATTTTCTGCAAAACGTCGAGCGTTTCGTTAAGTACCTAACTGGGCTATTTATGAATTGACGCGCAAAAGCCTTTGACCCGAAATTTAAACAAGTATTTACGTCAGAGCCCGGATTCAGTAAACGGTTCGGCGTTGAATTTCAGAGATTATAGCATTATTTTCTGAGGCCTGCACCCTGCTTCTGTATCGTAAAATCAGTTGCCAAACTGAGTGCCTGTCGTCTAAAACATACATATCCGCTTATCTAAGGATACGTTCGCACTTGAAATGACGTCACAATTTGTAAATAGATGAAGGTTATTTTGGAAGTTAATTTTTATCTGTTTTGGGTGAATAGCAACCATAGATGGCAACTGAAACTAAGTTACATAATAGGCCCGCTGGCATCATACAATTTTCGATTGTATGAGTATGGTACTATTAATTTTAAAATAATGGGCTAAGCGCTGTTTCCTTTTTTTTGTTGTTTCTAAGTGAGAACCCATTTTGAATTGTTTATAACAAACCTTCTGTTATGTATAAAATCCATTCAAAGTGGAATTTACTTACAAAACATTTTATACGGCGGAAAGGCGCGAGATTTATCATTGGGGCCGTGAAAATGAGTTCGAGGCGCGAGAAAATTGTGCCGTCCTCTGTATACAGGTTAGGGTTCCTTTCTGGAAACACTGACGACGGAACATTCTAATTTTTGTTTCATTTTATTATCTTCACATTTTGCAATTGCCATATTCCGAGGGTGACTCGGGCTTGCGAAGTATAAAATACTAGCCTTCCATACAAAACATTGAGTTGAATACGAATAACCTAAAATTACAAATATAACATAATTACTATTTACACCTAAAAACAAAAACCTTCCTAAAAGCGGTTATAAAACTTGAGTGCATATTTTTTTAAAATCTAAGTAGAATAAGAATTTTTGTCATAACTCGTTACATATGATGAACTGAAAATGCTTTATATTTTAGGGTTTATTCAGCAACCCCGTGGGTCATATAGCAAAAACGAAAATGAGGTCCCTTTTATTTTATTTCCATCCAATCGGCACCTAATCCCCTTGAGATAGGCCTTATTTCGATTCTGACATGGGCCTTGCAAAGCTATAACTCTGTTAAATACCGAAATGGCATCACTTTTGGGATTCAATCAAATATAATATCGAAATCATATCAGTAAATGCATAATTCTACAAATAATTTAAATAATAAAACAACAAATATGATATGTATTTCTAATAATAAACGCTACCTATTGTCAGTCCTTATTGCCGCGCTATAGCTGTTAAAGTTGCTTGAAGTGCAGGCGACGACTGTACTATAGTACTCATATAATACGAAAAAGTTATGAAGGATGTAACTGTTTGAAGTATCTACTTCTGAAAGTGGTCGCGTTACTTAATACGATTTTCTTGCAAAAAGCTCTTCTTTATAATGATATAAAGCACGCCTGGGACCGAGAGATTATAACTTTTTTTTCTTTTAAAAGTTATTTTGTAAGATAATTTATATGGAGCTATTATTAATCTGGGATTTGGACTGTTAGCTTGGAGTCGGGAACAAATTGTATTACTCGAATATTTTCCGAGAGGTACCTGTGTTTTTATTTGGGGTAATTTGTTTTCGGGAATAATGCTTTGATACAAATAAGCTCAGTTTCAGTCAAGTGGGTTTCGCTTTTCGAATTTTGTTTTACTGCCGCTTTACCTTCGAAAACTGCGAAGAGAAAGTCAATAAATACATAATACAAATATATTTAATTCAAATGGCACACTTTATTGATAGAAAGGTCACTGAACCTATAAATAAAGGCAGTAAAGTGATCAAAAGTTCAACTTTGCAAACGACATCGCTTCTTCACAATCTATACCAGCACTCAAATACGTTATCACAACAAAATGTCCTCCCATATTCTCCAAGAAACGTTCCGCTGTCGTATATATTCAATCAGAGCGCCTGTTTCCAACAAACGCGATAAAAAATAGCATTAGCATACACTAGCTAGCGTTCGCCAGCCATATTTTATGAGCAAATAACACAAAACATTGCTCCTTGCAAACTTTAACATATTACCTAACAACCTTCCAACGATCCAAAAGAAACCTTAAAGTTACAAAGATAAGATTCAAATGAAAACAGTGCTTAAACTAGCTAACAAAAACCGTAAAGACAAGAGCTTAGGACGCCTGTAAGCGTCATTCGAGGCGTATTATCGAAGGTGATCGATTACAGATCGTTTCATTAGCAGCTCAATTACAGTAGCAAAAGGTGGATTTTCCTTCAACTAAACAAGGTGTGTGTTTAATCTACTCGTGCAATGCAAATAAGGTTTTATGCGATTCGGTTAAGGTGTAAAATACAGTGTGAGTGTGAAGTGGATGAGTCACAACTGTGGAGGTTACCTCTTGTTGTGGGGTGTTTATACCTCCCTGGTACCAACCCCGTGGCTACTGTAAGGTCGAATGCAAACTTTACCTTTGACTACTAAAATGCTCGTTATAACATTTTATAGGCACAAGATAAGGTTGTATGGCGGAATCTCTTTGATACTGCGTAATTTTACTTCATAAACAAAACTTTTGCTGTTGTTTCTTTGTGTTTTACTCAAGTTGTTAATACTTTTTAATGACAAAGTTACTTTGTGTACATGTTAAAACTGTTTTCAAACAATGAACGAGTTCTACTCACTATAAAAAGTATAACTTAGCTTGATTAGCTCAGTTTTTAAGTTATCTCCCTGCAAACAAATAGATAAGTAAAAAATAATGTCATTGGATTAATAAGGGGTTTCATTTCAACGAACCCTCGAAAGAGCAGACGGTTAATAAAGAATAAAACCCAAATAATAAACTTAAAGATTCGCCATTTCACAATAAAATAAAAACCAATGCTCTGGCAATAAGCTCAGTGAAATGGATTCTATTGGATCGAAGTCAACGTTTACTTTTCCCTCCATTTGTTCTATCGGGGATCAGTCGCTGAAATTTACGTCTGTACAAGTGTAAATGTAAAGATATTTTTAATTTTCATGAAATGTATGTTGAAATATCTAAGAATAAATATTACCAATTGACTACAGGCGCTTTAAAAATGTCATTGATTTTATCTGTATTAATTAATCTATTAAATTCTAATATTCGCTAAAACAATAATCACAGTCCAGATAGTCGCCTGGATCCCTCTTAGAGGGTAAATATAATGATAAAAGCTTTGTTTAGTCATAAGGCAATTTCGATTTCAGATTTTCCTTTAACATGACAAGAAGCGAGTAAGGCATATGGAATTTTCGCTAAACATAACTGCTACGCCGCGCCGTAGTATGACCGCTACGCTACATCGTAGGCCGCTAGGAAAAGGCTACGGCCGTATTACATAAATAAGGAAACTTTGTCTGTATTGTACTTGTTAGTTAGTGCAGTGATCTGTAGTGGAAAATAAATTATATCTGGTAATATTACAAAGTATTCCCGGACAACATACTAGGTGAAATTAAATCAACCGACCAAATTCATACTGGAGACTCGGTTAGTCATCAGGAACAAGGTTTAATGACCCTCCAGGTGAAATTCGAAAAAAAAAAATTTTACCCGTAGAACCTGCACTAGGAATTGTACTTAAACTAGTCCAACCAGTACGGGGGCAAAAAAAATATTTTTCGAAATTGGCCAAAAGGATTACTGAACCTTGTTCTTGATCACTAACCGAGTCTCTAGTATGAATTTGGTCGGTTGATTAAATTTCACCCTATATATGCCTGGTTGGCAGCTATGAATTTATCATTTACAAAATTGTTTCTATAACTAAGGGTTCGCTAGTAGAAATCTCTTTCAGTGATAAGTTCGCCTATTTGCAAAGACTTTATTTATTTATTTATTACTTATTAAAAATAAATAAATTGCTTTATTTCAGGCAACAAGGCCCATAACAATAAATACCTTATACTACTAATACATATATTTTTATACTAAAAACTAAGACTAACAATATCATTTTGGAAAACTAGCGCTATTTTAATAACAGTAGAAAAATACTTAAATTTACACTACCTAGTCAATTAAAGTTTCCGCAGAAACTTTAAGATTACTTGTCATTATACATTTTTGTGTGCAATAAAGAATTTGCTTAGGAGTATGAATCTATAAAATGGAATACGAAAAAAGACGGCCGAATAGAGATGTTATGGAATTATTAAAGTTCAGCCTTTGGAAAAAATAATCACATTGTCAACTTCAAAGGGCAATTTTTTCATTCAAATTCAATAAAAATACTAAAAACAATAGTCAAAACATCGGACATATAAATTTTTGACACTTAATGTACCACATTTTTTTTATTTATCACATTAACTGTTAAAAAACCGGCCAAGTGCGAGTCGGACTCGCGCACGAAGGGTTCCGTACCACTATCTATAAAAACGGCAAAAAATCATGTCTGTTTTAACGGAGCTCCCTTTAATATTTATTTTATTCTGTTTTTTAGTATTTGTTGCTATACCGAAATACATCATCTGTGAAAATTTCAACTGTTTAACTATCACGACTCATGAGATACAGCTGACAGACGGACAGCGGAATCTTAGTAATAGGGTCCCGTTGATTACCCTTTGGGTACGGAACCCTAAAAAAGACTTCCGATACTTAAATTATCCCGATTAATGTCGGCAGTTTATCATGATCTTTGTGTTGAATGAAGCATAATTACAATCAAAATTTCATGTCATAGTAACCTGTGATATTTAATCAATCGAATTCTGCAATTTTATTGACAATATTTTCATATGATTAAACCAAAATCACTCCAAGTTTGTAATGTAGTGTAGTTGTAGATTTAGTTAAGTTAGGTTTATGTTTATATTCTTTCATCAGTAATGTTCACCAAAAGTTAATTACAAGTCTATCTCTCTGTGAAAAATGTTAAAGGGAGTAGATTTATGTACATGTCAACATTTCTATAACACTATTGCTTTCTGTAGTTTGCTACTGTTGTTTTTCCATAAATAAATAAAATAAAATAAAATAAGATCCAATAAAATTACGATGGCGCCATACAAAATGCGTAATTTTGAAAAATGGCTTCTAAAAGTATGGACAACAAACAAGACACATCATGATATAACACTCACCTAATATGATTGTATACTCGTAATTGATTTCCTCTAATTAAGGATGGATTGATAGAAAAGTAATTAAGGAATACCAATCCTTGGCACAAAATACTCGTCTTTCGTCCTGTTTCATTAAGAAGCAAAAAGCATTTAAATTTCTCTGATAAAGCGAAATAAAAGAGATTGAATGAAAAAGGAAAAACCAAATCAGTCGTCAGTGGGAATGACAGAGTGTTATTAAAACGAACGTTTACTTATAAATTTTAGATTATTTTTGACAAATGACGTTCGTTATCACTATAAAACATAATAATAGGTACGTAAGTAGGCTTCGAATTGATCTGGAGGCACGGGAGCGCCCCCCGCCAAGACGAGCTAAACGAAGCAGGGCACTACGTACCTTTTCTCAAAGCGTTTCGTCATATTTTCGAACCCTCATAGCTTCAGTCTGGATAATACTAGAGATACCAAATTCTCAAGATAAGATGTAGGAAGCAGTTTTAATTAACACGATAAGTTTCATTAGTCTAGTTTTCATACTTTGAATTTTATTAATACCTAAAATACGTCGATTTCGTCACTCACTCACTCACTCACTCACTGATGATCATCAAAACTTCTAGGGTACTTCCTGAAGTCCTAGAAAGCTGAAATTTGGTATGCCGACTAGGATTAGTACACAAACAACAAATAAATTATTAAATCTGTAACTTTTACCCTCCAAACCCTCTTAAGCGGGTCCGGTTCTGTGTTATTAAAAAAATATATTCCCAACTTCCAAAAGTCCTAGAAATCAGAAATTTGGTATGAAGGCTACACTTTGCACACACCCAACAAAAATATTAAAATATCTGTTAATTTTATCTTCCAACCCCCCACCCCATATAGGGGTCAAGCCGACAAAAAACAAGGCGCTGAAGTGAATGCGACACCCTCTTGAGTAAATTGCAAATAATAAGCCAACAAGAAAAAGAGGCGAAGATAGTGGGCTATAAAAAAGTCATAACTGGAGCGCAAGAAATGCAGCCTAAAAAAAAAATGAGAATCTTACAAAAAGAAATGAAATCCTATCAAAAACATTTCATGTAAACTAGGTCACCAAGACTCAGAAGCTCATAACGCTTACACGGTTAAAAAGTTATCAGATCACTGTTTAACGTTGTTCACACTGTTCATCTGTTTAACGGCTGTGAAACGGCCAAACAATACTTTTTGTTCAAGATGTAGGGTTTGTAGAGTTAGGGCTTGTAGAGTTAAGGGCTTGGCTCTACATGAGATCTGATAACTTTGTAACCGTGAAAGCGTTATCAGCTTCCGAGTCCTGGCGACCTAGTTTACATGAAATGTTTTTCATAAGATTTACTTTACAAGTAAAAAAATCGCACTGTATTGTTTTAGCGATTACGAGAACTAATTAGGGTTCAATAATCGTGTCTCATTTATATGCTAATTGAATATTTAACCAATTTTAAAAGTGTTCTCATTTAATTACGAAATAAAGTGGTAAGTGTTACAGTTTCCGCAATACGTGTTAGGAATAGTTTACCGCTCGCCATTCGAGAGAGTCCATCAATAGCCATCTTTAAAAATAGAGTCCATCAGCACTTTTTAGATTTGCAAAATAAATAACTCCTATCACACCTGCCTTCTCAGTCCATGTATTAACTTTGAACCTGTCTCCTAATTGTGTATCACTCATTATAAGTATTATTTATTTATTTTTATTATTTATATTTTATAGTAAGAATATGATATTTATTATTATTTAGATTATGTTGATATTATGTATCGTGTATATTTTATTTGAATATTTAATGCCCCCGTTCTTATGGATTTTAGCTTTTGTCTATGACCGACACCTTTCCTGGCATTACCAAAAACGATCCACACCACCAAAGGTTAACTGGTAGAAAAAGCTAAATAGCATTAAGTTCGCCTTATGTACAATATTTTTAGTGCAATAAAGAATTTTTATTATTGTTATTAAGCTCGTGACAAATATACCTTTTTCTTTGACTATTAATATTCAAGCAGAAAACGTCAAAAGACATCAACTGCGAATAAAAGATGGGAACCATTGCGCTCAAAGTAAAAGAAAACTCGTTGTTTCTTCACGTTCCTTTGTGTCTATTTTGTATATTATTCTCCTTGAAATGGCGTTAAAGAGTCGAAAATAGCTTTAAAGCCGTACTTTTCTGTTTCTTTTGTGCTATTATAAATTATAACTTTATTAACATAACAAAACTAAACTTCTCTTGATGCGCGTGCAGCCCGCGTGGTGTTCGTTTTGTGTCAATGTGTCAATATTGTTCAAATCTCAAAATCTTTGGGTGGTCAGCAAAGTTAAAAACGTATCGAAAAGCACGGCTTTAAAGCTATTTTCAAGCCGTTTAAGAATCAATCTGTTTACCTAATGATTGCCTAACCAACTCCTAATGTTTTAAAAGGTGTCGCCATCGAAGACTGAACTAAGTTTTTAAGGGTATCTGTGTATCTCTCCGCCTTTATACTTGTCAGCTCAATTAGTTCAGAAGGACGGACAGATATTAGACTAGGTTTTAGCGGAAAACTAAATTATGATGCATTTAAACAATGCTATGAATATTTCGGTTCCCTTTATCAACAAACAAACGTTCATTGACGACGGGACGTTATAGATCGTTATTATCTATGAAACAATAGGACTGCCTTCAAAGAACCATCCGCATACCCTGTTCCTGTCATGCTATCTCTGGTCCATACGAGGGTAGTTCACAAAAGAGCGTGGCATTTGCGAGGTTCACGCTTGATTCACTTGAGTGAGCGCTCAGTCGACCGACGTACGCTGACAAGAGCGCACCTTTGCTGAAGGACCATCGATTTTGGCGAGCTTCTTTTTATAGTTTTTATCACAGCACTCAGTCATATCAGATAATTTTATCACAATCCTTCGTAAAAGTAAGATTAATAAAATGCTAGTATGTAGTAGTCTTATATAGTCTTAATAGTTTTGCGCTACTTTCTATATTCTGTTTTATTGGTTATGTCTATTTTGGTCAGTGGATATTAAAATTAACTTTAGTATTCTTTTTTCTTGCTAGGAACATATTGAATGTATCGGAATGAAATATATGTGATATTTACGAGACATGTGACCTGACTGTAATTATCTACGTTAGCACTTTGTTGCAGAAATAAAACACAGCAAAGCGTTGTTCATATGTCGTTCACAATGTACTCGTTCCATCAAAGACAATGTCACAAACTTAAAAAGACTTGGGAGGGCTTGACATTTTACATATTTTTCCAGAAGGTGACGCTTAAATAATTCTTCATATGTATATAGGCTGAAATTAAATCAACCGACCAAATTCATACTGGAGACTCGGTTAGTGATCAAGAACTAGGTCCAGTAATCCTTTTGGCCAATTTCAAAAATATTTTTTTTGCTCCCTTACTGGTTGGACTAGTTCAAGTACAATTCCTAGTGCAGGCACTACGGGGCAAATTTTTTTTTAAAATTTCACCTTGATTGTCATTAAACCTTTTTCTGGTGACTAACCGAGTCTCCAGTATGAATTTGGTCGGTTGATTTAATTTCATCTAGTATTACCGACGGTATACCATTTTTATTCTGCTTACTTCATTGGACCCAACTTTGTTCCAGGCATCGAAGCCTCTTTTTGTAATTTTTGATGAAATATGAAATACATTTGCGAAATGAAATAAATTCGTAAAATTTTAACTTATGACACTCGTCCATAATTGACGTATACGGTATTTAATTATTACGAGTAGGACCATCGGATTTTAATTTAATTACACTTTTGGATACAATTATTTTAATTATTCCTGTTTACAGTGCGAATAACAATCTCTTTTTCGCATTAATGTCAATAGTATGGGTGAAATATAATATTTAATATTTTGACTTTACAGAGCGGTAGTTCCGGCGCGGTTGGAAAAATTGCAAATTCAGATGTCGAGTTGTTTGTTTTTACATGCATGCATGAATATTTCTCGAACTGGGGCCGATTTTTTACATTTCATGGTCGTCATTTGAGAAATTAAAAATGAAATTTTAAAACCGTAGAACTTACGTACTAAGATTCGGAAAAAAAAAATGTTATCGATAAATATAATAATTAATCAAATAAAACTACAAAAAAGTACCTAAAATTACATATATTGAAAAACATAGCTGCTGCAAACGCATTAGAAAATGATTCTTCTGTTTTCACTATTTCATCTGCAACAATTTCTGCTCCATAGTCAATAGTCTGTTTTCACTCGTACAGTTGCTCAAGAAGTTTCTCAGTGTCCTTAGGCTTGGGAACAAGTATGGTAAATAAATATTTACAATTATAGTAGCTTAAGTTAGTCAAAAAATAATACGGGGAACACATTTGTTACTATAATACTAATTTTAGTAAGTTTCAACTTTGTTGATTCTTAATTGATTAAACCGGATCTAAGTCTAATGACCTTGTTTCGGTATTTCATAAATTTAAAAATTCTGTAGTTTATCAAAGTTTAGTATACATTTTATCATCCATTTTTTTCGAACCCCCAAAGTCCCCCCCCCTGCTTTTATTTGTCTATTTTATACGAGTATTTAAACGACGAATATTTAAAATAAAAAATGTATTAATATAAAAAATTTTAATTTTAAATTATTTTTAAATTTTTAATTCCAAAATTTCCCTTTCTTTTATTTATTTGTATAATATTTAAATTGCTAGGTAATTTTAATTTTTAATTAGTTTAGTTTTGATGTAAATTGTTATTTAAGTTTTAGAAATATTATAAGGATTTATTGTATTAAATTTTTTTGATTCCATAATATTTGAAAATGTACAAGAGTGTGTGAAATTAAAGAACTGAAATTAATATAAAAACTATAAACCTATTTTCTTAACTACTTTATGCATTCATCCTGGAACCAAGTAAACCTGCTTGGTTAAGAATAGTATGTTATGCAACTAGTGAATAAAGGACGGATGTAAAGCGAGGGCCATAGATGAATCACGAGCAAGTAAAGGATTCTAACGACTGAATCACTACCGTAGGGAGTGATTCATGATGATTGAAACACGAGCGTATCGAGTGGTTCAAGTGTTAGAATCCTGAGCGGCGCGAGTGATTCATGGCCCTCAATATAAATCCGTACATTATTCAAGAGTTGAATACTATACTTTATACCATGACTACGAGAAAAAGAAATAATTTAACCGAAAATAGACATTTAATCAAGAAAAAAGGAAAGTTAAATTAATTAAAATGCACACAAAGCTTGATTTTCATTTTTCCATTTTCGAAACTCATCGTAGGCTTTGATGTAAACGAGCCGTGATTTGTTGGGTAGCAAGTTTTCTACTGTATCGGCCGCCCTCTCTTTCATAAACTCAGGTGTTAACGCGTCTTCTTCATCACTTGAATGCATATTCAATCGATTTATTATAAAGTAACACTAATCTTTGTGTTCGTACAACTTACAGTATTCAAAATGGGGCCAATTTACTTTTTTTTTCTGTAATGGCAGCCAATAACACAAAACAGTTCTTATTCTAATGCTAAACTCCTTGTCGCAAATATCGACCAATCAAATCTCGAGGAGTTATTTGCACAAAGAGTTTGTATGTCGAGTATTCTTTGCGCAAGGAGTTTGTATCGAGTATTTTTTGCGCAAGGAGGTTGTATAAGCATTGAGATGGAGGTCGAATATATTGGTGTGTTCTAAATTTAAACGCCAAAATAGTGATTAAAAGGCCTTTTTATTCACTGTTTTCAGTGATTAAAATAAGCTTTTTAGAGTGGGAATGGTATAAAGATATTTTTAGGTTCGTAGGTCTGCTAAGAGATAGGACGGTACTCAAATGTGTGTGTTACATAACAAGAGACCATTAATTTGTGGGTAAATACTCACACACTTCCACTGGCATAACAATACATGCATTTTAATATCCTTACGGCTTTAAGAGCTGTGAAGTGCTGCCACTTTTAACAAAAACCCATTACTTACTACCAGAATAGTTAATTGAAATGTCTGTTTAATTAAATGTCTAGAATTGGCAATGAACTTTTTTTAAACATAGCTTTTAATAGACAGTTGAAATGAGCTAAAATTTATACAACATAATATGTTGAAAGCGACCGCTTTAGCAAAGTAAAATTTTTATGTTTAGGTTTTAGAGAAAAATAGACGTATTATAAATAATCGGCTGTTTAAAGTTCATTGCCAATACAAGGCTTTTTTTAAATTGGCAGCGTTTTCGCTTTTCCTAAGACTATTAGAGAGCAGCAGTTACCCAACTTAATAACTTCTTATTCAGATATATTTACCTAAATAGCCTAAATAGTTATAGTTTATAGGGATACAGGTGAGATACGACATAGCTTATTTGACCTCTACAATAAATAGTTTTTAATTTTGATAAATGGTATGGTAGTTATGTTCTAAAAATCCTATATTTAGTCAGGCTCTAGGGCTGAAATTCGGTCAAAACCTGGAACTCGTCGCTACATAAAAAATTCTAGGGTGTTTTTTTTTTGACCCTCTTTGTAAAATACGAAAAATATTTTTTGAACCTACTTGTTCAAGAACAACGTCGACTCGATTAGTATCAGTCCAAATTTTATTTTGCATATTTCATAGAAAGCTTAATTGAACCTTGGTTCTGACCACTTACCGAGTATCTACTATGAATTTTGCTGTATAAACGAAAGTCCCCTTATATTGGGCATACGTCCATGTGATCTTGCTTTTGCGTAAAAGCTACAGAGATGGTGTCAGTTCGGTGTAACCAGTTTGACAGGACTAAACTTAATTTAAGCATTCTGTTTTTTTCTTTCTGTTTAGAAAAGACAAGGACATGACGCTTAAAATAAGGTTAGTCCTGTCAAATAAGTTGTTTTACACCGAATCGACATCACTATAAGAGAAAAACAATTATTATTACTTTTTATTTAACTAATTAAAAGAATTCAATAAAAATTATATTAACGTTATATTCAGGTTCTTAGAGATATATCTACATATATCCTGTGCCTGTCTAACGTTGTGTCATCTGTGTGCAAAGTTTAATTGAGATCAACGTATGAAGTTGCCACAAACACCTAAACTTTTAAATCTTATTTGAACACGACTCGCTCTTGGTGGAGTTACTCGTAGCTAATTTCCACATATATGCAAAGGTATACCGTAAATGCTGCGGTACAAAATTTAATAGGAGTCTCGAATACGTACCTAGGTCACCACTTATGGGCTTAATATTATGCATACCATTATGATATTACTTATATAGGTCGTGATCCTTGATGGGTGGGATAAACGATATCTCTTTAAACGAAATTGTAGAGTTCAACAGCATTATATTATTTGTATACGTCTGTGATTTGTTGATGCAAAGGTATACCGTAAATGCTGCGGTACAAAATTTAATAGGAGTCTCGAATACGTACCTAGGTCACCACTTATGGGCTTAATATTATGCATACCATTATGATATTACTTATATAGGTCGTGATCCTTGATGGGTGGGATAAACGATATCTCTTTAAACGAAATTGTAGAGTTCAACAGCATTATATTATTTGTATACGTCTGTGATTTGTTGATGCAAAGGTATACCGTAAATGCTGCGGTACAAAATTTAATAGGAGTCTCGAATACGTACCTAGGTCACCACTTATGGGCTTAATATTATGCATACCATTATGATATTACTTATATAGGTCGTGATCCTTGATGGGTGGGATAAACGATATCTCTTTAAACGAAATTGTAGAGTTCAACAGCATTATATTATTTGTATACGTCTGTGATTTGTTGATGCAAAGGTATACCGTAAATGCTGCGGTACAAAATTTAATAGGAGTCTCGAATACGTACCTAGGTCACCACTTATGGGCTTAATATTATGCATACCATTATGATATTACTTATATAGGTCGTGATCCTTGATGGGTGGGATAAACGATATCTCTTTAAACGAAATTGTAGAGTTCAACAGCATTATATTATTTGTATACGTCTGTGATTTGTTGATGCAAAGGTATACCGTAAATGCTGCGGTACAAAATTTAATAGGAGTCTCGAATACGTACCTAGGTCACCACTTATGGGCTTAATATTATGCATACCATTATGATATTACTTATATAGGTCGTGATCCTTGATGGGTGGGATAAACGATATCTCTTTAAACGAAATTGTAGAGTTCAACAGCATTATATTATTTGTATACGTCTGTGATTTGTTGATGCAAAGGTATACCGTAAATGCTGCGGTACAAAATTTAATAGGAGTCTCGAATACGTACCTAGGTCACCACTTATGGGCTTAATATTATGCATACCATTATGATATTACTTATATAGGTCGTGATCCTTGATGGGTGGGATAAACGATATCTCTTTAAACGAAATTGTAGAGTTCAACAGCATTATATTATTTGTATACGTCTGTGATTTGTTGATGCAAAGGTATACCGTAAATGCTGCGGTACAAAATTTAATAGGAGTCTCGAATACGTACCTAGGTCACCACTTATGGGCTTAATATTATGCATACCATTATGATATTACTTATATAGGTCGTGATCCTTGATGGGTGGGATAAACGATATCTCTTTAAACGAAATTGTAGAGTTCAACAGCATTATATTATTTGTATACGTCTGTGATTTGTTGATGCAAAGGTATACCGTAAATGCTGCGGTACAAAATTTAATAGGAGTCTCGAATACGTACCTAGGTCACCACTTATGGGCTTAATATTATGCATACCATTATGATATTACTTATATAGGTCGTGATCCTTGATGGGTGGGATAAACGATATCTCTTTAAACGAAATTGTAGAGTTCAACAGCATTATATTATTTGTATACGTCTGTGATTTGTTGATGCAAAGGTATACCGTAAATGCTGCGGTACAAAATTTAATAGGAGTCTCGAATACGTACCTAGGTCACCACTTATGGGCTTAATATTATGCATACCATTATGATATTACTTATATAGGTCGTGATCCTTGATGGGTGGGATAAACGATATCTCTTTAAACGAAATTGTAGAGTTCAACAGCATTATATTATTTGTATACGTCTGTGATTTGTTGATGCAAAGGTATACCGTAAATGCTGCGGTACAAAATTTAATAGGAGTCTCGAATACGTACCTAGGTCACCACTTACGGGCTTAATATTATGCATACCATTATGATATTACTTATATAGGTCGTGATCCTTGATGGGTGGGATAAACGATATCTCTTTAAACGAAATTGTAGAGTTCAACAGCATTATATTATTTGTATACGTCTGTGATTTGTTGTGATTTTTTTAAACGTTGATATGGCGTAAGTATGGTGTAGTTTATAAACCAACATGTTTATTTAAGTCCAAAAACCATAATCCAGGCTTTCAATGACACTAACTAAAAGTTTGAGTTGACTATTACGTCCACTGGTTGCGTCACACTCTATAATTACCTAATTGAACCATATTTTCAGGAAATTTTTAATCTTACTTAATTATATTAAAATATAAAGACATTATTTAAGAACTAGAAGTATAATACGGTTTAATTGTTTACCCACAGACCACGTTTTATCTTATCTATTGTAGTTTGGAAATGACACTATTATAAAACCTATTTTTTTCTAACAACATAACTACTCTAATTTTAGTTTAAGGCCTCACTTAAAAGAAGCCTCACTTCTGAATATATAAATAAAAAATACCTCCACAACGGCTATCCCATCGGCCATCTAATTCACGCCACAATATCGTTAGAAAGGAGGTCAAACAATAAAAAAGCCCGACCCGGTTCGATGGGCATCAGAAATAAATCATACATACACATATCCTTATTTTTACTCTCCGTAGGGCTACCTACATTACCCTCACCAATTCACCGAGCCCTTTTTGCCTGTGAAAGGATCGTATTGGATTTGATTCAGTATTGAAACGTACGTTCATAATCGTATTTGTAGGATTTAGGGCTTGGAACATGACCCTAGCCTGGAAATTGTTACGATTGTTAAATTTATTTTCATATTTTTTACGGATTTTGGCGCGCTGGAGAAGTAAAATACTTAACGATCATGTGTCTCAATAGTATTTTGTGCAACTATTGTATGTTGAGAGCCAGTAGGATATATTCGTTATAGGCTAAATGGCAAATTATGTCAATTTGGACACAATACTTTATCCACGACCATCAAAAATATTGTCTTCGCGTGACATTATAGGTATAAATTTTCAACTACCAATTACATGAAAGTTGAGAGGAAAACGCGTTTCTTTTACATGACCCTGTAAGCAGATTTTGTTCAGCCGAATTATCAATAATTTACTTATTGAAGGTGTTCTGTGGAAGCATTCGAAATAGGATGGCAGAGATACCTTTGCCTAGCCTAAAGTAAAAGTATTAGTCGTTGATTGCGTGTTTGTTGCGTGTTGTGTCGTTGATGGCGAATCTCAGCTAAAAACCACGGATTTATTATAACAACGGTTTTTCAAATCAGACAAACAATTTAGGTACATAATATGTATTATAAAACCGTTTTTTAGGGTTCCGTAGTTCGACAAGGAACCCTTATAGTTTCGCCATGTCCGTCTGTCAGCGGCTTAGCGCAGAGACTATTAATACTAGAAAGCTGTAATTTGGCATGAATATAAATATTTATCACGCCGACAAAATGGTAAAAAAAAATTTTATGGGTACCTCTCATACACGTAAGCTGGGGATGATTTTTTTTTCTCATCTATCCCATAGTGTAAGGTATCGTTGGATAGGCCGTTTAAAAACATTGTGGGTGTGTGAAAACCATTTTTCGATTTAGAGATCCGTTGGCGAAATATTAAGCTTTAAAGTGAAAGTTTTAGTTAAGAGTCCCTATTGGCTAAACGGTTGTTTATAGAAATATGAAAAAATTCACAGAAGTAGTATATATAATGAATTTAAAAGGAAAACTATCACAGCTAAGTAGGCTTACAGGTTTACGAGTACAGGTCGCGCCAATTTTTTGGTCCCTTATAATGTATGGGACCAGATGTTTGGCGCGGTCTGGTCTGTTGACCAACTTATATGTACCGGGCAACTACGGAACCCAACATTGCGCGTGGCCCGACACGCACTTGCCCGGTTTTTTAAAATGTTGTAATTTAATTACCTTATTGTAATTTTACTACTAAAAGATTCGTGGTTTAGATTCATATTGATATTGAAACGGCTCCTCACAATTTTAATAGTCAGATTTCGCGTGACTAGGTTCACTGTATTCGTACAGTTTCTTCGGAGGCAGACATGGTTACGCGGCGCGGCGGTTCCCCGTTTGACATCTTATTGTCCTATAGGAGTAGGTAATAGTAGTTTATCCACGCTAGAGTATCCACACTGCTTAGTAGCCCAACCTTAATATTTTTTGGATGTATTTCCCGTATTTATTTATCAACTTGTTTGTTCGTTGCATCATTTATATATAATATTTTTATTCCTAGATTTCTCTATTTTATGTAGGTGTATAATTAAATTTTTGTAGCCCAACCTAAATATTTTTTGTATGTATTTCCCTTATTAGTAAACACTTATTATTTTATTATATTTTTTATTCTAAAGATATATATTGTAAAGATTAACATTGACTTGTAAAAAGTATACTTTATGTATTTATTTTACAAAATAAATATTTTGATTTGATTTGATTTGATTGACTAGAGCATAATGAAATAGTAGTTTATGAAACTGGTACATAAAAAGGTTATTAAAAACACGAGTGTTTTAATACCTACTTTTATGTACCAGTTTCATAAACTACTATTTTGTGTTTTAGAGATGTCCATGAAAAACAATTTTTCATTATGCCTGTAGGTTTGAGTTCGTAATGAGGATTTTACGATATGAGGTTAGATAAAAAATTTTAACGAACGACTCTATTACGGAAAAAAGTTCAAGTTTAGTATTTTTAACAAGATAATACTACGTGGGAAGGCAAAGATAACCTTGCCCATGTCGTAAATAACATTTGTCACATTATGCATGAATTTTGAGTTCATGATCAGGATTTAACGATTAAATAAAAATCTTTCTCAGTAAGCGCCTACGTCGTTTATGGCCAAAATAGAACCGACTAGTGGTTTATATTGCTAAGTCTTGGAGATTTCAAAATGAGCGAGAGTATGTGGTGGTGGACAAACACCATGTTTCCACGATGAAACTTTCGGTCTTACAACGCACTCCTAAAAACTGAAGTAATAAACCTTGAAGGATCGTCGAGTCCCGAAATCCGGGATTGGTTCCTGAGTACATATGATAGTAACTGGAACCGCAACCGGTAAATAAATATTCAATGAGATGGCTGATACTTCAATACTTCTCCTTTTGCCTTTGTATTGGGGATGTGATTCTTATTTTAACAGATTTTAGAAAAATAGAAATTATTTTGTTTGTTCAATATACATAGGTACGTCTTATTATTTTACTCTTATATTTTATAACACCTCGATTTTAAATGTAAAAAATCTAAGGCACTAAATATAAAGCCGGAAAAAATTGGCTTATTTAAATTTAATAATTACTATAATGCAATGTATATGTCGTGACCATCATAAAATTTAATATTTCATGAAATGGTCGCACTTTATGAAATATTATATTGTTTGTTGACCATTTCATGAATTGGATTGACCAAATGAATGAATAGAGATCGTTTGACGATATAATCAACTAACACAAGACCATTTCATAATCTGGTCAAACATCGTATGATCATATCGTAAAATAGTTACATTTATTCAGCACTAGCAGCGCTGATGGCGTATTGTTATTGTTTGTGCGACTTTTATTTGGTATTTCCTAGGCCAAAGTAGGTGTGACGATGAGCGAAGCGAGGAGGAGCGGGTTGCTTGTGAATATAAATTAAAGAGCCGAGCGAAGCGAAGAGTCAAACGTTGCTGACCAAATCGTTAAACGTTGAACATTTAATGATCTGGTCAGTGACAGTTGACTATTTCATGAAATACGATCATTTCATGAAATGGTCGACTATTTCATGAAATGTTCAATTCTATGGTCTGGTCATGACATATACAATATGGATGGATGATAAATTCCTGAAACATACTAAGTATATACAATATATCTACTAATTAAATGAATACATGCCTAACTCCGCCACTTCGATCACCTATAGTCTGAGAGGAGCTGAGAAGAGGGGCAAGTAACTTAGCAAGACCTTCTTCGATGTCGATGAAGATAACAGGATAAGAAAAGCTTAAAATAATCAGAACCTTGGCGGAGTTATCTTTTTCTATACACAAAAAATAAAAACACGCCTTAAAGTTGTTGTGCGAAATAATTTACAAATTAATGCATAAAATAACAGAACTTTACCAGAAAAGCCTAAAGGACATTAAACTATTGTCACGTAGTGCCATAAACCACATTTATTTCAGACTTTATATTAAAAAATAATAAAACAAAACCTAAAAACCACCTAAATAGTCTATCACTTATAAAAATTTCGTTAATAACTGTTCAAAGCCTGTGCCTTGTACTTTGAAAGGAAACCATAAAAATCTAGTCGCTAACTTTTAAGTAACTCGATGAATGATGAATTTAATATGAAGAAACAATATCTTTCGTGGCTAGTTGCACAAAAGTGTCACGTATCGGCTACACTCCACTTTGTATCTCTAAGAAACAGTAGCGGGTTCACGTTATAAAATTCAGCGTTTCTCGAGTTAAGTCTAGGTCAGGGATTCTCAACTATTATTTCATTTTAAAAGTTCAATGCTTTCTGGGCTTTTTTTCACATACAGTAGTATGTCTTGCTTGTCCTTTATCGCGCCTCATAGAAAGTTTCGATAAGACCTAGGATGAAGCGCGCTCACCCAGAAACTGGGAGAATGATAGCGAGCGAGGTGTTAATAGTCTTTCCAGGGACTTCAGCAAAAATCTACGGAAGCCGTTACTGATACTACACAACTGCCTGTAACCACTCCCCCAGCACGGCTACTTATGACGTCATGCTGGAAGACGACAAGTCGCTTGGCGGCCTGGTTTCGTCATGAGGGTGGTGACAAGCCACGGCCGAAACCAACCAGTAAATAGGATGCCTACGTGGTGTCTGCATACGGTGGATTTACATTATTCCTGTTTATTTACACTAAATAAAAACTGTGGTTAAACCCATGGTTAAACCATAGATATCCCAATAGTATTACGGTAAACGTTCTGGGGGGCAATTCTGGAGACACAGTCGAAGTGAGATTTCTAAAACTCGATCTAAAAATATATGGAGTTCGACAGGTAAAGTGTGTCTTTACGGTCGAGAAGGCTAATTCAACAGACTGAGAATAACCCTCCTGGGCGTTCTCTACATTTGTCCGATAAAGCTGGAAAGACCAAATAGCCAACAACAACAAAACAAAAAAAAAACAAAACAAAATATTAACAGATGATTTATATTCATATATTCATATTCTTTATTGCACAGAAAAGTTATACGTACAAGCAGTCATAAATTAAACGTGCTATAGGCGAGCTTATCTCTGAGAGAGATTTCTGCCAGCAAAACCTAGGTGCTAAGGAAATATTAACTAAAAGTGTGTGATCAAATGTGCACACATAAAGAAACAAGTGATATAAAAAATAAAAATGTGGAGATAATATGAACTTAAAACTACCATAAATATACCTAACTTTTAAATAAATACTTACATAATAAATTAATTAATAATTACTTAAATATAAAAAGAACAAACATACTTAAATACTGTAATATAAACATGAGCATAAACCTACATAACAAAAGTATTCATAAATATATGTTTAAAACAAGAATTTAGTATATACCAAATATAAACATAAATACATACAGTGTATATACCTGCATACATAATAAATAAATATATATTTTAAAGGGAAAAATATTTATAAATAATGCTCTTTAAGCTTCTTCTTGAATAGGCTGATCGTAGGACAGTCACGAATCGTATGCGGTAGGGAGTTCCAGAGTCTGATGGATGTCACCGTGAAAGAATTTCTAAAAGCACCCGTGTTATGACATGGAGTTTTTAAAAGAGATACTGTGTGTGGTCTGTTCTGTTTGTCATTGGAAAGAAGGTAGTTAAAGCGTTCACGCAAATAGGGAGGGGTAGTAGGGCTCCTAAGGATATTAAAGAGGCAACATAAAATGTGAAAATATCGTCGTTGACGAATAGGAAGCCATTTCAGCTCCTCTCTATAATGAGACACATGGTCAAACTTACGCAGTCCGAAAATAAACCGAATCCCCAGGTTTTGAAGACGTTGTAGTTTGCTAAGCAACTCTTCATTGGCATCTAGGAAGCATAAATCCGCATAGTCAATGGTTGGCAATAGAAGGGTTTGTGCAAGAGTTACCTTTGTTCTATGGGGCAGAAATCGCTGGAGACGCTTGAGGGAGTAAAAAGTGGCAAAAACTCTTCTACTAACTTCATTCACGTGAGCAGTCCACGATAAGTTACAGTCAAAAATGACACCAAGATTTTTCACAGTTTCAGCGTATGCAATGGGGATACTGTTATAGGAGACCTGTGTCAGGGTAGATTTGTTCAGGAGGTTGGTCATGTATCTACTACCAATGATTATCGTCTGAGATTTTTTAGGGTTCACTAAGAGCCCATAAGATTCAGCCCACTTCTGCACATGACCCATATCCTCATTTATTTGAGAAATTGTAGTTTCAACTTCAGATACTACAAAGTGTCGATATAGCTGTAAATCGTCTGCATAAAGATGGTAGTTGCAAGAAAGTACTTCTGAGATGGAATTAATAAAAATTGAGAATAGGAGAGGTGAGAGGACGCCACCCTGAGGAACACCAGCAGATAGTTGACACCACTCCGAGGTAACCTCGTCCGAGCGTATGCACTGCAGTCGACCTCTAAGATAAGTATCGAACCATTCTGTAACAAGTGGAGATACGTTAAGAGAGCGGAGTATACCTAGCAGAACATCGAAGTCAACACAGTTAAACGCACTGCTAAAATCTAATAGCGTTAAAATTGTCAGTTTCTTATTGTCGATGGCTAGCCTTATATCATCAGTAACTTTTAAAAGTGCGGTTACCGTACTGTGACCAGGTCGAAATCCAGATTGAAACTGATTCAGAAGATTGTTTTTAATCAGATAGGAGAAAAGTTGGTTGTGCACGATGGTTTCTTGGACTTTGGAAAGGATGGGAAGAATGGAGATAGGGCGATAGTCGGAGAATGAGGCAGGATTAGAAGTTTTCGGAAGAGGAATAACAAGCGCCTGTTTCCAGGGCGAAGGGAATGTACAGGTAACCAAGGAGAAATTGAGGATATCAGTGATTACAGGTAACAGTGAATCAAGAATAAGTAATAGCATCTGGGAACAGATATTATCATTACCAACAGCTTTTGAGGTAATAGACAGAACCGCTTTCTTAACGTCACACTCTGTTACACAATTGAAAATGAAGGAATCACAATCAGGCTTGGGCTTTTTATTTAAGAAATTGAGTGTTTTATTTTTTATTTTGTCTTCTAAAGTGACAAGTGGTTTAGAGAATTGCAAATTTAGTGCATTTAAATCGACAGTGCCATGGTGAGTATTAGAAACTTTACCAATGCCTAGTGTTTTTAGGAATTTCCAAACCTGACTTGGATTAAGGCTTTCAATTGAATTATGAATGTGGCTCCTCTTTGCATTTCTACACATCCTTGTACAGCGATTACGCAACTTTTTGTATGCTTCAAAACTGTGATCACTTGGTGTTTTTTTATATTTGTGCTTAGCCTTATCACGCAAAGCCATTGTGTCTCTAATTGCTTGTGTAAGCCAAGGAGCTGGCACGTGTTTTACTTTGACCTTTTTGATAGGGGCATATTTGTCGAAAAGGGCAATTAAAATTCGGTTAAAGTTGTCAACTTTGGAGTCAGCTGTTACAGAGCCAGTGACTGGAGACCAGTCAATGGCTGAAGCATCCTTTTTAAGCGCCTCCAGTTCTATTCCCTTAAAACTACGTAGAAAGAGGTATTTATTTTTATATTTGGGAGGACGTATCTTGTACGAGACATATATTAAATCATGGTACGAAAAGGGGGCAGTGAGTTGGCCATGAGTGGCGACTTTATGGGGATTGGAAACTATTATGAGGTCGAGAAGAGACGGAATACAGTGAGGTTTATGATGAGTTGCGGAAAGAGGTAGAATATGAAAGTCAAGAGAAGAGACAATTTGATTGATGATTTGTTCGTCCATCAAATCCTGTTTTTGGGACAAACAATTAAACCGGTGTATTCTACCTATTAACATAAATAACTTTTACCATAGAATGGGACGAAACCTGTAATTGTGAAATAAATACATCTGTTTTCTTTGAAATAGCAGAACTCTACCACTCGGCGACAGAGGGCATTCCTGAATATTTAAAATTGACTTAATATTCTTACCTGTATAGTTGAATGCTTGTGACTAAGGGACTTATTTGCTTTTTAAAAGTTGGAAATTGTGCTGAAACGTTTGTAAGCCCTGTATTCGAATGTTTGTCTCATACAATATTACTGAACTGCATGTACACTTGAGCTCGTTTTATGTGATTGGACACGGTTTGTTGTCCAGTTTTGTACACTTCCACTTCGCCCCAAGTTTGTATGGATGGATGGACTGTCCACTATAGAGACATTGTATACCGGTTGAAAATTAACCCTCTGGGTATAACAAAGGGAACTGTTCTATGTTTGAAATAAAAAATACATGTTTTGTTACTTTTGTCATGATTCATAATTTAAAAAAAGATATCGACCGTCAAAGAAGCACTAATACTCCGGAGACAGAGACGACGCTCTACAAAACCTATGTGTACATAGCCTATGTGCATTATTTACCAACGGGAATATGTACAGGCTATCGTCAGTCACATGTCGCGTCGCGTAAGCTGGCCATTCAATCGAAATTTAGTAACCAAAAAATAAAATTGAAAAGATGCCTTTTTTTACTGGTTTGTGTCATATTAGTGATTCTGATTCATAAATTTGGGTTTCCGCCAAATCCCATAGAAAAAAACCCCAGTCCCGGCGCAAAAGAATTGTATCTCAGATTTTAGACAATTATTAGTAGAAACAATATCAAGTGTCACTATTTCCTGATTCGGTGGCTAACATGGTTATTTTGCCCAGAGAAGTTTCATAGGCGCTACATGCAAACATGACAGTTTTTAGGAAAAGCCCTTATTGAATACTGAGAAACGATAATGAAGACCTATTGTAATAGTATAATAGAGAAAGGTTAAACACTGGTTACTAAAGGCGGCGGGTATGCGCATATTCTTTTCCTTATAAAATAAAGATAACTGCAAAATGTATATAATTATGATGCAGGCTAATACATATCAGTGTGTACGCATATGTGCCTATTATATTCAATTTTTTGCAATTACCCACACGTTTGCGTTGTTAATGAGTGAATTAATACAGTAAAATGAAGTTTTCCAAAAAAATGCCATATGTATAGGTACATTAATGTACATATGTGATAATGTGTTTATATCATGTGTTTTATTCATTTTTTGCCAATTCAATGTCAATTAGAGCAGTAAAATGAAGTTTTTCCTAAAAAGTGCCATGTTTGCATGTAGCGCCTATGAAACTTCTCTGGGCAAAAAAAACATGTTAGCCACTGAATCAGGAGATAACGACACCTGATATTGTTTCTACTAATAATTATCTAAAATCTGAGATACAATTCTTTTGCGCCGGGACTGGGGCAATTTTGGCGGATACCCTTTCAATAAAGCAGGGGGGTTCATTTTCAACCTGTATAAGGTAACTTTTGTTTATATAGCAAAATTCATACTGGTGACTCGGTAAGTGGTTAGGACCAAAGTTCAATAACCCTTTCTATGAAGTATGCAAAATTAAATTTAGACTAGGTAGTATGTATAGGAATACTAATTGAGTCGAGGTTGCTCTGAAACAAGTACAGAGGTAAAAACATTTTTTCGTATTTTGCAAACAGGGTCATTGAACCTTGGTCCTGACACATACCGAGTTTCCAGTATGAGTTTGGCTATTTAAACGAAAGTCACCTTAAATATGCTTTATCTAGAGGCCTAACATTAGACACCATTTGACAGTAGATTCCATGTATTTACTGTCAAGTGGTGTTTGAAATGGTGTTAAATTAGGTTTCACCAAGGTTAAAGACCGCTTCTGTTGTATGGTGGTTTGAACTTCTCGCACACTAATTCAGAGGTATGGGTTCAAATCCCGTAAAGCACATTTTGTGTTCGATCTGAGCCCTTGGAAGTCACGCTGCTGCTTTGGCTGCATATTTGAGCCCGAATCACAGTGAGAGGGCTCGCCACCCAGCACGCTGGGACGTAATAATCGTCGGAGAAACGTGGGAGGACCAGTTGCACTTCACAATCCATACTCTAACACTTCTGGGGGATTCATGTCGTGACGAGTTCAAAGATGAGAAATATTATTATTTCGCGTAATGGATTTGTCTATAACCGGCACAGACATAATTATTACTAAGTAGCAGACCAAACGTAAGGATTAAATACAAAAAATAAGCTACATTTAGGCTTCATGGTACGAAGAAACGTATAAAAATGGGTTGTTTTGGCTGGCTTATGCTTGGAACATATTTGTTAATTCCTAAACTAATCTCTAGCATATATTTTGTTTGGAAACAAGCAATATTTATATTTAAAAGAGCCCGAAGTTCACTGAGCTAAAATTGCCACGCGTCGACTCTATGCGTTTATTACTGCTGCTATATTATACGTCTGTGATAACCGGTCACACACATGCAAATGAACACACACACGCACACAGTTTGAGCAGGTATGTCGTGATCCAGGCCTTCCCTTTGATGTTATTTTAATGAAACCAGCTATCGCCTACGTTACTCCCACGCGCTTCCTATGCTGTCTTCACAGAGCCGCATACTGGCAATCATTTGTGTGAAATATTTGTGAAATTGATAAGAAATGAAAGACCTAATATTACATGAGCGCTGATTGGTTAAAAGACCTCATAACAATCAGAACTGGTTGGTAAGTCCTTGAATTTTTATACTTCATATATAAGGTCCTACAATAATAAGTGAAAATAATTCTAGGGTAGATTGTGTATCGTTAACTGAGCACATTTAAAAAGAAAATAAATATATTATACTTCCCAGTATAAAGTGATTCAATCAGCTGACTAAATTTCTATGTAAAATTAAAAAAGTTCTCGTAAATTAATATTATTTTCGGTGGAAAGTGGTCTAAATCGGAGGAAAGTGGTCCATTAGCGATATCTATAATCTGTAAATTTTTTTTCACTTTGAATTGTATGACATTATACTCGTATAAATAATGTTTATATTTCAATACCTGGTTGAACAACTAAACTCACTGTCATGAAACATGTACATATAACCTGAGGAATTTCGAGCCACCACCCAAACCACCCGATCCCCTATCGTCACGAAAAAAATCTAGACCGAAAATTGCCACCGACTAGATTTATAGATTCACGTATTTCATGTTTGATTATATTTTAGGCGTAGTGATGCAAATATGCTAATTAAATAGATTTTATTTAAGTATATTATACATGAAATTATAAGGTTTTAATATAGAGTATAAGTATGACTATAAAGAGCAGCATCTATTTTCTTTTATTTAGACTAGGTACTGATCGATCCGACCTCGAAAC
Organism: Ypsolopha scabrella; assembly: GCA_910592155.1. Lineage (NCBI taxonomy): Eukaryota > Metazoa > Arthropoda > Insecta > Lepidoptera > Ypsolophidae > Ypsolopha > Ypsolopha scabrella. The sequence continues at coordinate 20,482,332 of OU342976.1, forward strand.
TAGTTTGTTTTTATCAACATCTATTATTGGTTGAAATATTCCCCGTTAGTTAAATATGACTATAAAGAGCAGCATCTATTTTCTTTTATTTAGACTAGGTACTGATCGATCCGACCTCGAAACTAGTTTGTTTTTATCAACATCTATTATTGGTTGAAATATTCCCCGTTAGTTAAATATGACTATAAAGAGCAGCATCTATTTTCTTTTATTTAGACTAGGTACTGATCGATCCGACCTCGAAACTAGTTTGTTTTTATCAACATCTATTATTGGTTGAAATATTCCCCGTTAGTTAAATATGACTATAAAGAGCAGCATCTATTTTCTTTTATTTAGACTAGGTACTGATCGATCCGACCTCGAAACTAGTTTGTTTTTATCAACATCTATTATTGGTTGAAATATTCCCCGTTAGTTAAATATGACTATAAAGAGCAGCATCTATTTTCTTTTATTTAGACTAGGTACTGATCGATCCGACCTCGAAACTAGTTTGTTTTTATCAACATCTATTATTGGTTGAAATATTCCCCGTTAGTTAAATATGACTATAAAGAGCAGCATCTATTTTCTTTTATTTAGACTAGGTACTGATCGATCCGACCTCGAAACTAGTTTGTTTTTATCAACATCTATTATTGGTTGAAATATTCCCCGTTAGTTAAATATGACTATAAAGAGCAGCATCTATTTTCTTTTATTTAGACTAGGTACTGATCGATCCGACCTCGAAACTAGTTTGTTTTTATCAACATCTATTATTGGTTGAAATATTCCCCGTTAGTTAAATAAACATTTCCGAATACATAAAATGTGTTTGTCATACTAAAATTGTTCCAGATTCTACCCTATGGGTATAAAAATCAGGACACAGCATACATTTTCAATCTTGTAAAACCTATTATTTGATGTGTTTCACGATCACCTAAACTTTGACCGTCCACTGCGTGCAAACTTCTTATCACTTTCCAGTCGACTTACCACACAAACAAGGCACAAACTTAGCAAACAGCAAGTCGACAGTCCAATCCAAGTAACCAGTCTAGAAATCTAGACTCGACGAGATATTCCAATCCTATTTAAGGCAAGACTGGGCTTCTGTTGTGACCTAACTAGGTTGGTTCCCAGATGCGAGTCTTGGGGCCGGGCGTTGGGAATTCCTGAGATATTCAATTATTTGAGAGGTATTATAATGTGAAGATGTTTTGTTTAGCTATCGGAGCGCATTTTAACATAATTTCGTACAAGAAACCCTTTTATTCGTCTTCTTCCTTCCATTCATCTGCACTGCAGGATCAAAAATTACAACAACAAACAATTTTGTGGACTTGGTAAAAACAATCAGATGTAACGTAAAATAAATTGTTGGAAAAATTTTTAGTTTAGTTTTACAATTCATGGATAGAGTAAGATTAAATTTAACATGAAAAATAGTTTAGCCAGCCAAACGCCTATTACGTTCTCCGCTTTGAGCTACAAGAACCTATATACCGAATACATAGAGATGAAGTTATAGAGGTAGTTTGTACAGATATATTGGATTATTCTGTTTAACTAAAATCTCAGGGTTTCGAGTGAAATCCGACCGTTAGTTCATAAAGGGACGTTTCAGATGACGATGAGATCTATGACGAGAGGTTATTTAAGTTAAAGTCAACCAAACATGACTATATTTAAACTAGCACGTATACGGTATGTAATTACGTTACTTATCTGAAAATTACCTAAAAAGTTAACACAACATTTAGTCATACATAACGCTGCAGATATCAAACTTCATGAAAAATGTTTGATAAAACTACTAAACTGATTTTGAAAATTCATGCTTATGACTTAGTTAATGGTTAGACTCTTCATTTGGACTACAAATGTAATATTGAAAATTATTTTTCTGTTTAATTGCATAGATCTTTACTATATATTAGCGCGGATTACTTGTGGAGCTACTTAACCGATTAAAAAAATTATTTCACTGTTGTAATGATTAACCTTTAACCTATTAACCTTTTCACTTGACACCTGTGACGAACGAACGGAGAGACAGACAGCGGAGTCTTAGTAATAGGGTTCCGTTTGGCACCTTTCGGATACGGATCCATATAAAAGCTAAAAGTGTCGGTTAAACGGTAGAACCATTAGAATAAATTAAATTTAGGTTGTCTTACAACTACTAAGCCAAAAGGGGTACAATTTAAGTGCTCACCAAAACGGATCAAAGCCCGAAGCCGAAAGTAGAAAATAGGTAGCGATGACGAGCGAAGCAAGGAGGAGCTTGTTAGGTTGACATGTTAATACGCATCGGGAGCCGAGCGAAGCGACCCCCGTTAGCATTGACTATACAAAGATTATTAAAATGAAAGTTACTTCATGAAATAAAATTTGGTGAGCATTTATCCGTTTTGGTGACCATTAATCCGTTTTATATATTATATGCATTTTTGGTAGGCTTAAATACAAGCCATTAAAAAGTATCGGTCAAGTGCGAGCACAAATCGCACGCTAAGGGTTTTTGTATCATTAGGTATTTATTTATTTTACGAATAAAAGCTATTAACTGGTTTTTTGCAGAAAATTATGTTTATTAACCTAGGTATTTATTCATGTGTTTTTCAGCGCCATTTATGATTAAATAGGTATGTGCCAAAAAATGTATGTATGTCCTTTATGATATTTTGAAATGTACATTTGAAATAACTAGTATTTAAATCTATGGGATGCAACTGAGAAGATTTGTGAAGTATAACCAAGAATGTGTGAGGAAATTTAATAGCCTATCGTTTTCCTAATTTGATCCAAGTTTTCAAATAAATTTGTTCCTATCGAGTCGGTAACTAGGTACTGAGAAATTGCTGCATAAATTCAAGCTCGTTTCATAATTCACAACTATTTCAGCCAATTAAGCAACGACCTACAGATATAGGTCGTTGCAATTAACTTTGAAACGCCGTTCTCCCGATGAACATTCATTTACAACTAGCTTTTAGCCCGCGACTCCGTCCGCCTGCGCTGAAGGCGAAACTGTCCTCGGCTCCTTTTTCTGCGACGTTTTTTATGTCACGACTAGACTTTGCCTGCCGCTCCGCCCACGTTTTTTTTCAATCTCTGTCGCATTTTCGGCTCAGTAGTTATTTTATGAACACCCCTTATAGCCAGAGTTACTACGATGATAATAAATAAATGCGAAATGCGGGTCTACGTTTCATCCACTGCTGGACATAGGCCTTTCCAGGATTTCGCCACTCTTTGCATTCCTCCTGGAAGAAATGCCCATACTCACACACGCTGGGCGGTGCCGAAACCCTTGCACCAGTGACGCCACTGCCCGTCACCAGTCTGTTTTATATAAGGCCCGGCAATTGGGGATGGATATACCGCCATCGGTATAAAAAATGTAAATATTAGTAAAAATTTCAACATTATGTGTCTAGTATTCTTTGAGTTTATGGATGTGGAAGAGGCGAAAGAGGTGTGTTCGATGGGATTATTTATAAGCAAATAAACATTTAGACAGAAAATTGTAATTTATAACAGAAAAAAGACTGTTAATTTTTACTTTTTCCCCTAAGAAACTTAGGATGAATAGTGAAAAAGTCTGTTTTCTAGAACATTGCCTCAGGTAAGTAAATATTACCAAGGACTTGCATGTTTTCTACCGTATGTGTGTCAAGGCTTTAAAACGCCCTTCTAAAAGATGGCCGTCAAGAGCGCGGCGTGCACAACGAACGGGCTTTATAAAAAAAAAAAACATTTTAAATCGCACATTTTTTTTTATAGATTTTCGTAACGTAAAGTGAATGAATATTCTTAATTTTTTTCGGAATCCTTATCTTATGAGAATGATAGTGAATAATTTATTTAACTACAGGTTAATATTTATTTGCTGACAAACGATGTTCGTTAATGGCTCGTAGATAATAATATTAAGACCTAATGTATTCCCTGAAGATGGATTAATTTTCGAAACCGGTTGGAAAACCGTATTAAATTAAATGAAACTAGTGTACAAGTGTTTTTGTTAACAATCAAGATGCTGTATATGTTTCATCAGGTGCCGACAATTGCATGTATAAATTAACAATTAAACTTATTAAAGCAACTGAAAAATAGACTATATAAAATTGAATATAGGGCTTAACTAAATTGTATAAAGGAAAGCACTTAAGACATATAATGTATGTAAATTAAAATAATGTTATCACGAGTAAATAAAGATGATAGTTACCAATAAATATATTAATATACGTTACATACATAACCACTTGCTTAACTCCGCCATTATAAATTAGTCTTGCTATGAAGAAGGGCAAGAAACTTAGCAAGATCATGTCTAATGTCTTCTTCTTTTAGTTTTATTCCACCATATTTATAACAGAGTTTTAGTAAATAGCGGAGCAACATGCTTATTCCGTACCAGCATGCCAATACTCATTCAATCCATCCTTTTTAGACTTTTTAAAAACAGACACGGTCGCAAAAGGCTTCCGTTATTTTTCGGCACTCTAAAAATCTAAAGCAAAAGTCACCTCCGAGATGTCGAATTTTCCTGCAGCGGGGTAAATCGGGAAAGTCTCTAATAAACCCCCCATCACCTGAAGCCCCGAATTAGTACTCGCCCCAGATGCTCCTCTAAATGGGCTGGTGCTGACACCGGGTGGGTTTATCGATGAAACATTAGATCGGGAAACGTCTTGTGTATGGGGTTTTGCAACTCAACTCGACGATTGCGAACACGCGTCTTGTAATTAACATTTAATTTATATGCTAGCTAGGATTTGTTTTAAGCAGAAATATTTGATATAAGCATGTTATTGGTATTCTAATAAAATAAGAATCATTGTTGTAGTCGTTGCAAAATGACAAATAACAATTGATCAAAGTAAATATAACTTTAAACGCTCGATTGCAAATTGAGAGAATATATGGTATAAATGGTAATTTTAAAGCAAATTCTCGCTATGCACGTGGGCATCGTGAGGTATAAGCACTAGGAATTAAGATCTATGTTTGCGAATATCACCAAAGTGATAAAACTGTCGACTATCGAACTCACAGCGTGTCCCATCCTTACTTCTTAAGAGGGCACGTACTCTAGGAATTTCTCATTTAGAAGCGCGCGGCGCCGAGCGGCATGCAGTACGGAACCATCGGCTTGTGTGTGCCACTGGACCCTAATTGTAAGATTTTCTTTTGCAAACCTGCTGTATTGACAAGTTACGTCTAGTTTTGTGTTTTTGTTCCGTAAATTCCTTATTTGTTCGATGAACGAGTTGTTTACAAATGCCAGGGTGAAAATAAAACTAAAAGCTACAAAATGAAGATCTTTACTTGTTTGGCCTGTATCGATCACAGGTACCTGCAAGCTCTAATTGGGTCATTTCAAAAATAATGCACCCCTTGCTTTTTGCGTGTCCCATACATACATATTTGTTTCTATTTCCAGGCTATTAGCCACGGAAGTTTCTTATTTCTTAATGAATAAGAAGTAAGTATCTGGGAACCAATTGCAATAATTGCATTTTAATACATAACATATTTAATGGATTTATTTATCGAGTATTGAAAATACTAAAAATGACGGTTTCGTACTGTCCCATCGGCGAAACTTGTAACTTCTGACTGCGTTTTAAAACATTTTTCTTCTGCATAAGTTATTATTTTTTTGTTGTTAAAAATGGTATCTTGAGTTTCATTTAATATTGATTATTTACATATTTAAATAAAAAATAATTCTGGAAAAAGCAATTTTAAAGCTTGTCCCACGAATTCACATCTTTGAGACATGTCTACTTTTAGTAAACTTTAAACTTTCGCGATTTTCACACATTATTAACTTTGTATTGGCAACATATCTATTAAGGTATGTTGTTAGTTATCGTGAGTAAGACCCCAATACAAAGTTAATAATGTCTACTTTTGTAACGGTCATTACTAAAACAACTTGCCGAAAAATGTGAAATAATTTAGGCTGAAACAACACTACTCAGGAATAAGTCACGTCCACTGAGCGGCAGTTTTGAGATTAGTCGAGCTCCAGAAGTAGAAGAATTTTTTTCGGAAAAAATTGTCGCGTTTTGTTACGAAATTTACTAGATTTATTTATAATAACTCAAAATGAAAAATGATTTATCTATAATGGGAAACATGTGCTGTTCATAGCTTAATCTGTGAGGAATTTTAAAATAACTCGAAATTTCTATGACAGGTAAAAAAAATACAACTAATGAAAACAAATAGCTTTATATACAAAATATTTTTATGACCCTTAAGATTTATTAAATTTAGAAGGTAAGGGAAATTTAAACTTAATCAACACGTATTTGTTTTTCTATCTTTCAAAGTTAGGGGTGCATTACTTTTGAAATGGCCCAATTGTGACTTCTTCGTCTTCTTGTGGTGTGGTTACTCGTGAACCTGGGGTCAGAGTTGATCAGCCATTCACCAAATTACGCTTTTTGTATGGAGTGGCTTTGTGGATTGTAGTTTTCTTGGAATTTGGAGTGATTTTAATTATGTTTTACGGTCCAATTAAATGAATGGAGTCAATAAATTTCAGAATTCGTTTGTTTAAAGATCATGGTTATTGTGACATGAATTTTTAATTGTAATTATGCTTAATTCAATGCAAAAAAATTCTGGTAAACCGGCGACAATGATCAGAAAAATTTACGGAAGTATTTTTGTTTCAACAGTTAAGTCATGTGATAAATAATAAAAATTCTGGTACATTATGTTCCTACAAATTAATGTCTGATTTTTTGGCAATTTTTTTTTCAGTAAATTTATTGAACTTAGATGCTTGATGAATGAATGAATGGAAGATTTTGCTGTTTGAAGTTGACAATGTGACAATTTTTTTGTAAACGAGGTGTAGAAGAATAGTCACAACAAAGAATATAAAATAGTATTTGAAACATGATACATGAATGTTCAATGCGAAAGATTGGTCTATGTTAAACAGTCATAAAATCTTTTCTAGGATAGTAAATTAGGCACTGGAAATTTTAAATTTTCACATGGAAATGTAAGGTTCACATGGTTTCCGAGGCACGGAGGCACCCAAATATATAAGGTGACTTTAATTTATGCAGCCAAATTCTTACTAAAGACTCCCCGAGTAAATTACTATTGGGGCGCCAAGATTTTATTTTGCGAAATCAGCAAAAAGTGTTATCGATCCGTGTTACTGATCACTTACCAAGCCTCTAGTATGAGTTGGCTGTATAAATTAAAGTCACTTTATATACGTAAAACGCCCAACGATGGGATGAACTATAGTGAATAAATAAATAATATATACGTAAATGTCACTAAAGGTCCCCCATCCAGAGATGGTTTCTTGCTTTATCATGCTTGCTTAACCACGGATCGTATCTGATCAGTATTGTAGGTGGTAGAGCTGATGCCGGGCTCGACTGTGGAGGTACCACCATCTTACTCGCAAATCCTCCCGAAGTTATTCGGGGGAGAGTAAGAGAACAGCTCTCAGGCAAAACCAGGCGGCCCACCATTGCCTGGGACCGATGGATGGCGGTATATCCATCCCCAATTGCCGAGCCTTATATAAAACAGACTAGTGACGAGCAGCGGCGTCACTGGTGCAAGGGTTTCGGCACCGCGCTCACCAACCCGCCTGCCCAGCGTGTGTGAGTATGGGCATTTCTTCCAGGAGGACCGCCAAGAGTGGCGAAATCCTGGAAAGGCCTATGTCCAGCAGTGGACGAAACAGGCTGATGGATGGATGGAAATACGTAAATGTCACTAAAGGTCCCCCATCCAGAGATGGTTTCTTGCTTTATCATGCTTGCTTAACCACGGATCGTGTCTGATTGATCATACGACTGCACGATGCTATAAAGGGCCCTCTGTTGCTACTGTAGTAATACTTACCATGGTAACACCTAAGAACTGTCATTAGAGTTGAAGTGGTACTATACTGCCCCCTGATTCTGTATCGTAAAAGCAGTTGCCAACCGAGTGCCTATCGTCGAAAACATCACACTAATATTATAAATGCGAAAGTTTGTGTGTGTGAGGGTGTGTGTGTGTATGTTTGTTACTCTTTCACGCTGAAACGGCTGAACGCATTTGGATGAAATTTAGAATGGATATAGCTTATACCCTAACTTACTAGGCTACTTTTTATTCCGAAAAAAAGAATGTCGTTAAGCCCGAATAACACGCGGTTGGATCCGCGGGCAAAAGCTAGTACGTACATATAGGGTGAAATTAAATCAACCGACCAAATTCATTCCAAACTCAAGAACTAGAACAATCCTTTTGACCAATTAAAAAAAATAGTTTTTTTTGCTCCCTTGCTAGTTGGAAGAGTTTAAGTACAATTCCTAGTGCGCAGGCAATAACATTAAACCTTGTTCCTGATGACTAACCGAGTTTCTAGTCGGTTGATTTAAATTCCTTGGTATACTGTCGAATTCCGCTTACCTAAGGATACTTTCGCCCTTGAAATGACGTCACAATTCGTAAATAGTTCAATACCCATTGAAGGTTATTTTGGAAGTTCATTTCTTATCTGTTTTTGTTGAATAGCAACCATAGTTGGCAATCGATTCAAAGATACGTAATAGGCCCGCTGTACGGTTTCTCCTCAAATGTATCGTTGCAAATTATTGGTACCCGATAGGTTCACAGGTTTTTTCATTTTTTCCAGGGTCTCAGTGTATTCTTTATCTACATGCCTATTATGAGGTGAATTTCTTTTATATAGCCAAATTAATACTGTAGACTCAGTTAGTGGTTAGGACCAAGGTTCAATGACCCTGTTTGCGAAAAACGAAACATTTTTTTGTGTTTCTTTACTTATTAAAGAACAACTCGACGCAATTAGTATAGGAAGTCTAAATGTTATTTCGTGTATTTCCCATAAAGGGTCATTGAACCTTGGGCCTGACCACTTACCGAGTCTCCAGTATGAATTTGGATATATAAACAAATGTCACCTTAAATAAGGTCCTACAATTCAAAGTGAAAAAAATTCAACAGATGATAGAGTATCCATAATAGACCACATTCCAAACAAAAAGCTTTTTTTCCGCGTATTTTTTTTTACCTTTCCATAGAAATTTAGTCAGCTCATTGAACCACTTTGTACTGGGAAGTGAAAAAATTACTTGAGCAAAAAATTTTTTCTGCTTCTGGAATTTGATCAGTGAACGCTAGATGATCTACCATAGAATTATTTTCACTTATTATTGTAGGATATAACCCGCGGTCAGACGGACAACGAAGCTCAATAATTATATGTCTGTGGAAGGTTTTGTTAGTGTTTTTAACAGAATCCAAAAATACGAAAGTCAATCCATCACGGAGGTTGTCCATTTGGAGCAATAAACCAAAACTGAGAGCTGCAACAAACAGCCGAATGGCCCCCACTCAGCTGAACCATAATGGTTATCAATTTATAGCCGTCCTGTCTGCAGCCGTGATGCATGCTCGTCGTGGTCGAGCCTCAGTGATGATGCGGGGGAATGGCCTATCTGGTAGGCACATTACTCTTTAATTGACTGCTTTGTGGGCTGATTTGTGATGACGAAGTTGCTTTTTATTTAAATTACTTTTGTGGGTTCCATACAAACGAAGCTGTCAGTTCGTCGACAGCCTTATACTCAACACAGACTTTTTTTCAGGTTTAAAAACAACATAAACATATCGACACCACATGAATCCCCGAGGGGGTGCCAGATGTGCTCCCAAGTATGAACTGTGAAATGTAAGTCACAGTCCACACTAGGTACACCCGCGTTTCACCAACGATTATCAAGTCCCAACGTGATGGGTGGTGACCTGTCACCGTACTTCGAGCACAATTACACGCTTTTTAGGGCATGTAGGTTTCCTCGCGATGTTTTCCTTCATCGTTCAGCTAGTGGTAAACATTAGGTAAGAACACAAACACTCTCTGATGGATAGAATCCGAAACAAGGAAGATCCGTCGGAGATCGAAAGTTACCGACATAGCCTGCAGAATCAGTAAGTTGAAGTGGCAGTGGGCAGGCCATATTTGTCGCCGACATGATGGCCGTTGGGGCCTAAAGGCTCTAGAATGGAGACCACGTACAGCAAAGCGTAGTGTAGGCCGACCTCGTGCCCGCTGGACCGATGAGGAGGGCGGAGGACCGACATGAGTGGTGAAATTTGGGAAAGGCCTATGTCCAGCAGTGGACAAACACGGGCTGATGCATGGATGGGACAAATACTATTCACATAAATCCCACAAAACTCATTGGTGCGTGCCCGACCGGGGATCGAACCTGGGTCTCAAGATTGATAAGCCACGTCCTACTGCTTGAGCTACCGTCGCCGCTAGGCTTATGGGTTTTTCGCTAGGTATTTTTTTCAGGTTTATTTGCCTTTTTATAGTGCTAGAATTATGCTAAAACCCTAAAAATACAACAAATATTCGATAACGTCACATGAATTGTCAAATGCAAACATTTTTTCCTTGGATGAATTAACCACATTTTTTTAATCATAACGTAGGTCACTAAGCAATCTTTGGCATGATCATTGGGGTATCTCATTATTACATTACATTTTTAAATTTCATATATTATTATAATAGTGGAATCACTTTGAATAAATCTGATAAAAGCCCGAATAAAATAAAATTAAAAATATTGGACTACATCTTCTGCCCCGCACTTGATTTAAAGTTTTACAAGAAAAATATGGACTTTCGAGACACCCGATGATCATGATCGTACATAAGATTGCATATAGTTACCTACCTATATTTGAAAATTTATTTTTTAATTTGTTTAAGGGGTAACGTTTCGAGCTCAGTGCAAAGTGCATAACATAAGTTTGTTTAACTTATTTTGAAATAACATAGTTTCATCTTATTTTGCGACTATCGTTGAATAGTTAACAGGGGTTTTTATCAGAATTGCGTCATTTTATGCATTGCGCTGTAAATGAATGGGTATACAAACTTAAAAGCGTGTTTTAAGTTTGTATGCCCATTCATTTACAACGTAATGCAAAAAATTACAAAATTTTGGTAGAAAAGCCTAATTGACACTAAACAATGGTCGCGAAATGCTATATATCACATTTCTTTAGTACTTTTTATTCAATAGTAAGAAAAACAATCATAAGTTGTGCATTTTGCACCGAGCTCGAAACGTTCCCCCTTAATAAGTTTATTAGTTTCAGCAGGCTTCGGACGGGGCTTGTAACCATTCTATGAGGGAACCATGACGCCAAGCGACTCAACATGACGTCACTTTTTTGCTTTCTGTGACCTAGGCGCCATCGACGCTTTCGATTAGACGGGTAGTGGCCAAACATAAGCCCATTATTAATTCTAAAACATTAATAAAAAAACATCTCTGACGAGGGCAAGTAGCCTATTTCAAACGTATCTCAAACGTGAATTTCAAAGTACCCCGAGTAGGTTTCAAAGCTAACAAATCCATCCACAGTTTAAGGACTAATTAAAACTTGACGTCATAAAGCTCTGAGTCTTGAGGTCAAATAGCGGTCTGTTTGCAATAATTATGAAGTTAAATACTATATTAGTTCCCGGAAAGTCAAATACTATGTTAGATTTATGGAAAGTTTCCACGTTCCGTTCTGTGTCAGTAGTGTTTTAAGGCTATACAATCTGTCATTGACAAGTATTGTTGCGTGATAGAGAAAAACGGAGTTCAAATTCGGATTCAGAACATAAAATCTCAAGAAAATCCATCCGAAGAAAATTCGGGCATTAAAAAAGAATGTGTTTTTATAGGCCTGGTTTATTTCGAAGATTTTAATCATTTATTGCGTGACATCCAAGAAATTAAAAATAAACAACTATTATGATCACAGGATTTACCACGTCGTTGTTATTAGCAACGAACAAAAAAGTCAAAGACAGGTTATTAAAATGTAGGGTAATTCCAGGATAGATTCCGCAGTGGGATAGTTGCCGCAGTGTCAAAATCTCGCACTTCCCGAAAAGTGGACAAACCCGTGACACAATCATTTGAAAGCGCACCCCTTTCCCTCCTCAGTGTAATAATAATCATAATCATAATCATAATCATTTTATTCATAATTTTCATTACATGTATCGGTGACGACCCAGAGTCATGCACGTGGCTCCCGTAAAGAAATAAAACGTTATGTGCCAATTTCTGTTTCAACCAAATATGTATCTTCTGTATCTTTTAATATAAACAGTAAGTGTTTAGTTTTTATAATATTATTTGTTGAGTCTTGTATTTTTAGTACATTTTTGTTGATTTTGAGTGTTTATGTATTTAAGTTTTATTTTATAATTGAAAAAGGCATCTATCCCTTATAAAAGAATAGATATTTTGTTATGTTTGTATCCCACGTAGTTTTGTTTCTAATATACATTTTACTGGCATCTAAGTTATTTGAAAGATCGTGATGTCACGTAAAATATTAATGTACTCGTAAATCTGTCGTTCAACAGCGAACAGTTACCAGGATTATAGAAGGTGTAGCTGTAGCTATGGAAGAATTGAAGAAATTATGTGATGGGAGATAATAAAATAAAACGGTCTTATGGTACCCCATCAAGAATGCTCTGAACATGTTAAAAAATAGTTTAAATTCTTTTACCTATTTCATCAATGGGGTCTCAATATCACACCTGAGGCGTCTATCCCCAAAAATAGGGTATCAAAAAAATTCAATTATAGCATAATTAATAATATTTTCTTATAAGGAATAATAACCATAAAAACTATCTATATAAATAATGAATCACTATGCTTATGCTTCTTATTAAAAGAAATACAAAATAATATTAAAATGTTGGGCATCTATCCTGGACTTACCCTACACATATTTTATTTTTAAATCTTCCATAGCAGAAGACAAATCCTAAAAAATAAAAATATACAAATCACTGCGTGTTTGTTGTTTAAATTCCGTCTGCGGCAGATCTTGGTCCACAAGAAAATCTGCCTGACGAAAATGAAAATAGGCGAAATAATTAAGGCTTAATTGGTACAAAAATAAGCAAAAACCAATAAAGTGTGTACGCTTAAGGTAAATAAATTAATTGGATGGTTGCTAGGCAACGAGTTGAGTAAGGATTTCTAAATTAGAATATCAAGTACAAGCTCTGCCTGTGGTTACTACAAGGACTGATGTCTAGCTCACGGGTCATACGCAAGCACTAAAATATTCTGAAAGCTTCCAAGCTAACGAATTCTCTTTTTGTTCAGGGTGGGACCTAAAACCGTAAAATAAATGTACGAAACAAAACAAAACGCATGCTAAAAGGTTTTGTTTCATAAACCTGGTGGATAGTGCATTTTTCCAGTATGTCAGGCTTGCGGTACACGCCCCGGTGCGCTGGGACGACCGGGAAAACTGGACCATTGTTGTCAGGATAAAACATGGTCGGGGACATAATAAAAGGGAGTAGTGTGTCACTCTCTCGTGATTTAGTTAAAGGTGCTTTTTTGATTTCACGGATTAAACCTATCCTTTTTGTTAAGAACCTACATATTGTATTCTTAATTGTTATTATGGTAATTTCTGCAAATTTTGCTTTGGTCTGCGTGCTTTCTCTGCGTTGATTACCATTAAATGTTTTCGCTTTCTCTGTAGGCACAGTTTGGCCCATCAATAAGGCCAAAAAAAGTACCTCCGAGCCCTTAAATACAGTTAATAAATCGTTATTAGGAGTACGGGAACTACCGTGTTAACTTATTATTTATTTCCAAAATAATCAATCCAAAACTTATTCAATCAGATCAAAAGTTTCTATTAAAAAAGTTTAATTATTTAAACAAAGACACTAACTTAAACACCTACACAAGACATTCAAATATTAACGTTAGCAAATAGAAAGAAACATAAAAATGTTTTAAAACCTATAATTAACTGCCCACACCACAAACACACCCGATTAGTATCTCCCACATAAACCATGTTCTGACTTAACACGTTAAGCGCAATAAAGTTAATAAAACATTAAAACTGGGTGTTTCGGAATGCTTATGGAGATATAAATCTTTTTGGTTACACGTAATAAGGTTACTGGAAATTAAATACTTATCTATTCTAATCAAATATTTTCTACAAAACAGTTTGGTCGCAATTCAGTGTAAATATTGTCATCATCTGCAGGATCCATTGCATAAAAAGACAATAAGATTGCCTTGTAAATTTATGACGGAACCTGAATGCAGAAATAAAGTAAATAAGAATATACAGGATGAACCAAACGAATGCCCCCTGGGGGGAAGGTATCTTAAATATTAAAGATAGCAAATTTTACTTAAAGAAACTTTTGTTTTATTTTTAAAGTAAAGGAAAACTGCGACAAATGTGTAAAAAAACATCCTGTATTTTTATGATACCGATCGAAAGGGTCAAGCATTAGAACCAAATTCTCCGAAGAAACATAGTAACGGAAATTAAAGGAAGACCATGAAATTTAACATTTAAATAACAAAACTCGGAAAAAAGTAAAAGTACGGAAAAGACGCAGGAAAAATGCAGGTAAATTTTCAGAATTTTTAGAATGCAGTTTTTCTTCAAAAAAAAATATAAAGGTTCCTAGCACAACTTGCTATCTTCAACATCCAGGGCACTTTCCCTCCAGGGGGCATTCGTTTGGTTCACCCTGTATAAATCATAAATGAAAATGTTGTCTTTGTACGTTTCCGTCAAAATGACACGTGAACCCTGGAAAATGGTTTCATTAATTCGATAACGTTTTGAAAATGCACGTGGAGACGCCTTAATTTTAGAATCTATTACCCTTTAAAATTGATTGCAGTGCAAAAACTCCCACGCGCAGGCGATTTTACAAATAGACATTTTCCATGTGTTTCGTGTAAGTCGACAGTCGAAAGTTTGTCAAAGCCGCGTGTCAATCACTGTTTTTCTGTTTTTAAACAATTTAGTCCTTTTTGTGAATTTGTAAACTGTAATTAACTTTCAGCAGAGTTAAAAGTGTTTTTTTTAAGGACCCACGATGCGCCTTGCTTTTCAGTTTGACAATATTTCTTTTTTTACTGATTGAAAGTTCTTACAAGCAGACAAGTTACCAAAAAATACGTACTTTTAAGCGTTGACTTAAGTACGGTTGCGATAACCCTGACGAAAATGATAAATATGAACAATTTTCTCGTTTATTTTTGCTTCATGCGCACGCGATAAACTGTAAACAATTTAATTAAACCTCGTATCTTTACGGTTCAGTGAATTCTTGTTTTTGTTTTTTGGAAAGTCGATTTATGCAGAGCTTTTGTGTAACAGTGAATGTGACCTATGGGTGTTATGTCTACAGAACCTTTAGGGTACTGTGGGTAGCTCTACAGCTTGATCAAAAAATATGGCTTGTCCGTTTCATGTAACCATTGCATGACATAATATTATAAGTCCATGGGAGTGTCTGTTTGACGGCCGCGAAACGGCCAAGCCATACTTTTTGATCAAGATGTAGGGTTTGTAGATTTAGGGCTTGTAGTGTAGTGTTAAGGGCTTGGCTCTACATGTGATCTGATAACTTTTTAACCGTGAAAGCGTTATGAGCTTCTGAGTCTTGGCGACCTAGTTTACATGGAATGTTTTTGATGGGATTATTGATTACTTGAACTGATAAAGAGTAAAATTTAATGCTTTTGTAAGTCATGTAGGCTTATGTAGCCTCTATACTAAAACGAAACTAAAATAAAACTCGTCTTGTTCGTACACACTTCAGGTCCATACTGAAATATAATACAGAGTTCCTATGATTACGGTCCTACGAGTTTCGTCGTTTTTAGAATCAATTAGGCAAAGGATTACGGCCTCTCTTATCTTTGTGCCGCCCTGATAGCGGACCTCTTTTCATTAAAACTTCAAGCTTAGGTACCGACCTTTATAATGACCTTTATGGCCCAAGTAATAGACGACGTGAAGGTGGACACTGGAAATTTCAAGTAGACTAGAAGTATTTTATCCTTTAAGGTGGGGTTGTCACGAATTTGTCTCTTTTCAAATTCATTTTAGACTAACATATATCAAACTTTGCTCGATCGAAAAAAAAAACGGAAACTTGGTCGACTTTTAAAGATTGTTCCTTTTTATATGAAATTAACATGACCAAATTGTATGAAAATTGCAGCTTATTAAAGAAAAGTTACTTATATTATTAGTGGATAATTTTTTTCACCGTAAAAAAGAAAAAACAGAAGCGTTTTTGAAAAAAAAAAACTGGATTTTTGAGAGAGTCGTAACAGCCGTGGCTTAGACGTGCTAACGTGCTAGTTCTACCTGATGCAAAATGAGGTGCAAATGTCAGGGATAACTGGACCTTAATCACAATTTTTATCAATAGTAATACCTACAGAGAGGTTTTGCCATAAATAAACTACTTGGGTATGTAAGAGTATAAATCTAACAATGCAACAAAAACTGGACTAGTGGACTTAGTGTAAAAAAATGCAATAAAAACAATTCTTCGAAATTGGGACGAAATCACAAAAATTACTGTAACGCCCAAAAAGCTTGGTCCCAGCCACAAATCAAGTAAATAATAACTAATAAATAATCACTCCCGCAGGGCAGTGATCTGGAGGCAATCTTTTTTTTATGATTATTGTGTATGCTGGTTAGTGCTTTTTTTTCTTTAGGATTATTTAATTTCTGTAATTTTAAGATGTATATTATAATTTATAGTTTATCCCCAAAATTGTATCTCTTGTAAATAAGTAAATAATGTACTATTTGAAAAACAAATGTTTTTTTTTTCTTTATTAGATTTAATCCAAAATCTAAATCAAAACAAAATGTTTATTTTATAAAATAGATACATAAAGTATACCTTCTACAAGTCAAAGTTAATCTTTACAATAAATATCTTTACAATGAAAAAATATAAAAAAATAATATCTATATACTACCTATAATATGGGAAATACATACAAAAAATATTTGGGTTGGGCTACAAAAATTTAACTATGCACCTACATAAAATAGAGAAATCTAGGAATAAAAATATTATATATATAGGTAAATGATGCAACGAACAAACAAGTTGATAAATAAATACGGGAAATACATCCACAAAATATTAAGGTTGGGCTACTAAAATGTAATAAAGTTAAGAAATATAGCAATAAAAATATTATATATACATAATGCCTAACCATCCACACCATTCGATTAGTATTGCTAAGAAGAAGGGCAAGAAACTTAGCAAACATCACACGTCGTCACCGTTTCTAGAACGACACTCCCCTTGAAAATGCCGAAATTGAATCGGTGAAACGGTTGTAATATACACAATAACAATAATAGATGAGTGTAATATCTGTTTTCAAATATTTTTGTATGTCAACTGACACGAGTTTAATAGTATTATATTTTATTAATCAAATGCAATTCTGCATTTAAGAGCCAAATAATATACTATCAATAACAAAGAGTTGTGCTCTTGGTATATGTATTTCTAATATCAATTACTAGTTTTCCGAACAAAGGAACAAAACTCTGGAATGCATTATATAACGCAAAGCTAAACAAGTCCGGGCTAATCCCAAAACCCCCTCATCATCCTGGCCACCAACGGAGCAAAGTTTGATTTGTCGTGAGGTTTGTTCTAAACTGAACTTTGTTCTACTTCGTCACTATGACACAATGGAAGCCGAGCTTTTATGGACACAGATAACTAAACTTTAAATTAAATGTAAGCCAGTAGAGTATTATACTTATCAGCGATAAATATAGACACGTTTATACGAAAAGTTGTGGTGTATGTAAGGTTATCTTTCAAATACAGTTCATGGTCTGTCTATGCTATATGGTCGATAAAAAAATTAAAGGATAATTCTACTAGTTTCCTATATATTATGATCTATACAATACAGACAATTTGAAGAAGTGGCGAGGTTTCGTAGTCTGTGCCTAAAATTATCAAATAATGCCTGGCCGGAGAAATTACTACGTTTTGAAATAATGTTTGAACGATTTTCATCTGTATTGGGGCTTCTATTCAGAATCACAGCAGTTTTGTACTCATTTCATTTTTGTCCCGTGACAAATCCGGAGGGGCAGACGAATAGAGAGCAGAGCGACATTAATAGGGCTCCGTATTACCCTTCGGGTACGGACGGAACCCTAAAAAGGGCAAAGGACCAAAGCCGCTCTCAAATGCGGAGATGTGTCGCGAATTTTTCATCGTATTCACAAAAATAAACCCTAGCAGTAGTAGCGCGACTTCTAACCACCCAATTTTTCGTTTCTAAGAAGTATATTTTACACGGGTCGATATGTTGTCGCGGTACGCATGCTATATAGCGATGTCCTGTTTTATAAAGACAACTTAATAAAAACTTTTAATAAATTTTCTATATATTTTATTTTCGTGCGATGTTACCATCAAGAAAGTTTAAATCAAGCACTCAAACCACAATCACGTGCTGGAAATAGACATTTTAAGTCCAGAAACCGCTTCGTGACCGAGTGATCAAGTAATTCCCTCACATCCTTCCTATTCCACACGAAACCTCCAGCAAACCAGTTTAACTGCTCCATTCCACTAGCCCCTGAGACGTGGTAATAAAAGCCATTTTAAATCACTGCACCCCACAGATAAGTTGGTCGTTAAAGAAGCGCGTCCAGTCTTCGGAACGTTGAGGAATTCTAACACTTTGCCAGAAGGCTTTATATGAGAATTCCAGACACTTTTATCTTTGTCGAACATTCTTGTGAATTTTTGAAGCTCAAGTTCTGGGTATAAGAGGAGCTTTCGGGCCTAACACCAAAGTTTTCGAGCGCCTCTGTGATGAAGTATATTAAATATTCAATTGCCATCTCGATTACAGTTATGGAAGAGATATTGGGCTTTTATAATGGGTGATAGCCATAAATAGCAATAAGAGGTACAGAATTTTCATAACTTTAATACAAAAAAATCGTATGTTTTATTGATTAGACATAAAAATTGGTTATACGATCAAAACTTCGCAGATTAAATTAATCGATCGACGTTTATCTATTCTTTATTTACTCGTATTTGTTGATTACTTAAATGATTGGCCGTAAGCGTATAGTCAAGAGCCAAGTGAAACAACCATTATGCCCTTTTAATAGCATAGAGAGAGATAATAAATGATTTGAAAAATACTGAATGAATTAATGAATAAACACTTTATTCCACACAAAACAAGTTATTTACAAACATACAAAGAACAGACAGGAGGCAAGGGCGGACTTATTCCTACAAGGAATTTCGTCCAGTCAACCTTGGAAAACAGAAACATTTTATATAAGAAAAATTCACATCAGTGCATAGCAATTTAAAAAAAGTTATTTTAAACCTATAATGTAATTATAAAATACATACATAAATGCACAGTCACATACATACAAATAAACAAGTAGCTTTGTCAGTAAGTCATTCAGAGAGAGGAGAGGTACATTTTTTTAAAGTTATATTTATAAGAGGACACAGAAGGAAGATCTTTAAGATTTTGCGGAAGTTCGTTCCAGAGCCGAACAGCATTGACCGTGAAGAATGTGGAGAAACGATCAGTGGTGTGCGTGCGTAGGCATCGCTAGATCGTGGTGGTGACAGGAGCGAAGCATTCTGTTGCTACGGTCAGTGCGAAGGAAAACTCTTTCTTTTAAATAATAACCAAAATATTTCCAAGTCATGATCAAATTAAAGTCTGAATCAGGTAGCACACAGTCAGTAGTCACATATTAAAATTAATTCCCAAAAAAAATTAAATCAGTAAAAAGAAAAAATAAGATATATTCTTCAAAAAAAATAATTAAGATACTAAACTTTCACGGAAACAGTTTTACATGTTATCTAAATATAAATATAAATTTCATTTTATAAAAACGGACTGACTCAGCATCTGCAGAGCAGCAAGTAGCAAAACAGCGCTAGATTTTAGCTTGTCCCTGTCGTTCTAGTAATGCTCGCATGCATCGATGAATCGAAATAGTTACACCTTTAGGTATAGGCTAATTAACTTTTTTACCCACACTGATAGTTCTTTTAAGTCAGCAACTTTAATGCGTGGGTTTTTTGTTAGAAATCAGAATATTAGATAAAGAAATCATTACGTGTCTTTTTAATCTAATCAAACAATATTTCATAATTATTGTAATTTTCATTAAAACTCAGTAGACAACACCGTTTTTCCATAGTAACTTCGGGACAAACCCGTGGAGTTACCATAAATTTGTCAAAAAATACAAAAATCTATTGTTGACATGAATACAAACAGAAAACATTGTGTGACATAACCTCGTAAAGTGTCACATTTGAAGATATAAGCAACCAAAGTCAAAGCACCAGAAAGAAAACATTTTTAACGTTTAGGGCATGGCACACCCCTACTAGTAACACGCAGGGTGCTACGAAGTGCGAAATTTTGCTCACACTAAAACGACCCTAGCAAAACTTTGGTTGCTTATATCTTTGAACTTGAATTTTATGAGCTTTTGTAAAAGTATATTTTTGTCAACCATCGAATTTGATATTTTTCAACTGATACCGGACCCAGTAGGGCCCGAAGTAATCTGGGCTTTTTTGTGTTTTTTTTAACTAAAATTAATGAAAATAAAAGGCTTCAAGGAGCGATGTATTTATTTATTAAAGAATTTTATAAGAAATAATTGTGGCCACCATTTCGAAATAACAACAAAATAGCGGATGGTAGCTACCGGGAGGCCAGACTCCATACTAAAATCTTCCAACCCCTTTGCCAGTCATGAAAATCGCACGGCAGGCGAGTTGGTAATGAGGAGCAAACGCGAAGTGAATAACTTTAAAAAGGCACTATTAACTCAACAAAACTACCAGGCGTGCATAAAACATAAAAGTCAGTGTGTCACGGCCAAGCTCGCCTTTTGAGCGCCTCGCCGCCGCCCACCCTCAGCCTCTCTCAAGATAAGCAAAGCGCTTCCGCCCCCAAGAGTGGTTGAGTTAATGAGAAGCGCGTTTATCTCACACTATCTTATCTATGGTCGGTTTCAGCCAGTGACATTGCTTTCGATGGCGCTGGAAAATCTGGTACGTGAAATGGTTTCCTGGTTCAATAAAACGGTGAAAACCACTTCTGGATTACTTACAATTTAATTTTATTATTCCCCCAATTTGCCGGAGTTCGCCAAACGATCAATATCTTTTATTACCATAAAATAACTAATACGAGTAGGTATAAAGTTGGTAAATCAAGAACGAAATTACTGAACAATTTTTAAAAGATTCAGTGCGGCCTCTTTTTGTTATCACGCAAACAGACCGACAACGGACACAGAAGCTTCTTACAATAGTTTCCACTTTTGACGGGACCTTAAAAAAGTAAAATTGTTTTATTAAGTGTGTCACAATATAAAAGTTTGTTCAAGCAACTACATACTAGACGGAACTCAATGGGTTGAACAGCCTAACAGACATTTTATTTAATGTCCAGATCCGGATCCTTGGTTTGATACCTTTTCACTTTGTTAAAAAACGAAAATGAACAAAAGGTAAGAAACATTGATTGGGTTCAAAGATCTCAGCATTTGCCCAATTTTTAGTTGGATTGAGTACAAGAGAGCTCTTGACATATTAAGGACGGTCATCATGAGCGCAGCAACTCGGGTGTGGGCGTAACCTAAATGCTATTTCATTTCGCATTACTGTATACCTATAGTAAGTAAGATCATTGCATGATTCATTGTAAAAACGAATATATAAATACTACATTTTATTTACATTAGTACAATAAACGGACACTTTTCATCGACCTATCCGTGTGTTTGATTGTCTCAAATCCCTCATCCTTACATGGCGACCCTGCTCAAAACTTGGAACTTGCGAAGGCAATACTGATTTCGCATTGGCAACGTAATCTAGAATAACTAAATATAATATGTTTGAAAAACTTCTGCGATTGCACCATTTTTGTTGTGGGCACAAAATTGAAAATGTGTTTCAGGAGAAACAAAATTTTGCCGATACTGTGATGGTTTTCAGACATATTATTGCTTAAATTTAATTTAGATTACATTTTCGATGCGAAATTAATATATTTTTTTTTACTTTATTATCATTGCGGTGTAGAAAATCAGAAAAGTTAATCTGGACATGAGAAGCTCTGAATCGAGATTTACTTTTCTGATTTTCTGTATCGCAATGATTTAATGTTAATTTGTTATCTCTTTGCGATGGAGAAATCGCTAAGTGCATAAAGTTATTTCTATCATAGTTTTATTTTATTTTATCCATAACAATAAAAACATATTCAGCTATACTTTTGGTAACAGACCGTTAAATTTATCTTTTTTGAGAGTTTCTTGTTAAGATATGATTCAAATTTCCTGATTTTTAGTTCTGTTTTGGTACAAATCTAGATAATAACTATCAATGGACTCAGCATAAAACATTAAAAAAACATTCAAAAGACACCTCACAAATTTGTGTTTGCATTTGTATGGAGGTTTGCGCATGATGGCTGACCTTAAGTAGATCTCTAATGATTTTGGACAGGAAAGTGTGCTTCTCTAAAGTCATTTCCTAACGTCGTCGTCGTCGTTTTTTCGTTAACTTACCAAAGTCGTTTTCCTTGTTACCGTTTCATCGGTAAGTGGATAAATGGTTCCTATACAACTACACAAAAAACTAAACCATTTGTTAGAATTTAATTAGATTTCCGACTATTCCCTAAATAATGCTCTTCCCTTCCCATATATCGTAAATAAAACCGTATTCTTTATCGAAGAATTGCGGAATGGACCCTTACAATAGTACGAAAAAGGAAAAAGTACACAATCTATTATTATTCAATACGCGTCAAAATATACCATGTGAGTCTGTACGTGGGACGAAACTTGAATAATCGTTATTGAATATTGTTCTTTATTGCAGCTATAAAAGAGCGCATTTTTATTTCATCAGTAATTTGTTACAATTGGAAATAGCAAACGCTGATGATATGAGTAAACTCTGCTATTTTACTACACGACTTCCACTTACTACGACATCTTTTAAGACGACGTAGGTAGTGAAACATGAATTTTTGTAACAGTATTACAATAGATAAGGTTCTGAAAAAAATACATGTTATAAAAACGCAGTTTCCAAGGCAACGACATAGCCCAGAACGTGATAGGGAAAAGTGCGCTGCATCGAAAAATTTAAGGCTATGTTTTTCAGTTCAAAAAACATTCCGTTCAAAGTAATAAAGTAAAAATAACAATATAGGGTGAAATTTAATCAACCGACCAAATTTATACTGGAGACTAGGTAAATGATCAAGAACTAGGTTCAGTAATCTTTTTAGCCAATTTCGAAAAATATTTTTTTTTCTCCCTTACTGGTTGGACTAGTTTAAGTACAATTCCAAATGCAGGCAATACGAGGAATTTTTTTTTTTCTAATTTCACCTTGAGGGTCATTAAACCTTGTTCCTGATGAATAACCGAGTCTCCGGTATGAATTTGGTCGGTTGATTAAATTTCACCTAGTATATAAAATGTACGTTTTGTAGAGGAAACACTTTTAATTGAACTGAAAGCGTAAATTCCTTTATTTCTTCCTCCTCAACTTCGATTGATAAAAAAATCACAAAGTAAGCTCTTCAAATTAGAAATTTTGCTTAGTTAATTTATTTTCTGCTGTAACACGATTGATTTACTTGGACATTATTCGATATAATCCCGTGTGGCAACTTTTAAACTCATAGAGTATACTTTGATAAATTTTGGCGTGGTTCAGAAAATTCAAGTTTCATGTTTCAGAAAAAAATATACATATATTTCACGTGATTTAAAGCTGCGGTCAAAATCATTAGTGCAGTAGGTCGAAATTTTTTAAATTTGGTACATAAAGATCGCTTTTTTGGAAATCAATGTTCACCTTACTGCACTAATAATTTTCACGGCAAAAGTACTAACGTAGGAAAAACTAGATTCGTATTATATGTAGCTATGTCATAGAAATACTACACAACAAATATTGATCCTTAATTAAACGATAAACCAACATTTTTTTTCTAGCCTTGCTACGACTCAAATTGATCAGTTGTATCAATTTTCATGCTTTTAATACCATTAGCAGCATTTTTGGCGTACCGCTAGGACTAGATGCAGGAAGTCTTAGGGCAGGGTTTAAATTTTGCCTAGTCAGATGTACAGTAACTAAAGTATATTTTTTGCACAAAGGAGGAAACTGACAGTGCGTGTAAGTGGGAAATGCGCTTTTAATTCTTATGACGCATGAGCCATTTCACATTGTCGCGAACTTTTGAATGTTGCAATCTGAAATAGCTCATGCATCATAAGAGTTAAAAGCGCATTTTCCACTAGCTTGAACTGTACTATACTATTTTGCTGAGTGCGTTACTTGCTGAGTACTTTACTACATGCGTTACCCACTCTAGAAATAAAGAATGAAAAGCAATTTAGTTTAAATACCTCCAGACATAAAAAATCACACACTTATAATTAAAATTAACAAAGAGTAAGAATGTATAATATAATAGGATTTTAACATTTAGAAAAAACGGTGGTAAATAAAAAGGGATACAAGTCGGCTTAATGCTGCGGTAAGTGCGACAGCGCTGGTATTCTGTTAAACCCCGAAACTAAAAATTAAAACTTAAACTATACCTATGCTATGGTGTAGTTTACTCTACGCTCCTAGCTTCTATCTTTAGTACTACTTTGTAACTGTTGACATTAAGATACCTAGTAATGTTCTTATCCCTGGTACTATAGCCGTGTAAACTTGACTTAACTGATACCTTCTAGCAAAATACGTGTTTGCATATCATTTCAATAGGATATACGAATCCAATCTACCAAACAGAAGGTTGTTTTCTTAGGACCGCTAGCCGAATGTCAATCCCAGTGATTGCCCAAACGCTTTGTAGCGAGACGGGGCGAGCCCGTCGCACTAATGGAGTGATTTAGGTTCATGGGTTAGTTCCGTTACAACGTGGTAGATTTACTGCCCACTTCTTGCTTTAATTGATGTGGTGTAACTTGAGCTGCAGTTAAATACTTTACGATTTATAGGACAGGGTTACGTATACAAAGAAAGCCCTTGTTGTAAAGTTGGTGCTCACATTGTGACCGCCAGCGCCGTAAGGCTGATAGAGCAAAGGATGGATTTGGCTTTGATTCTCGATTTGATTAGATTCCTCATTGTGTCGTTTTAATGGTATTTTTATAAATCAGAATTATCTTTATGTTATAAGAAGAAGCTGACTAACAAAAGTAGTCAATTCTGAAACGAAGAAAAAAGTAAGTCTTTTTATAAAACAAAATATAGGTATATAAAACTCGCCTCAAGTGTCTTCGACTGGAAGACCAAACGAGTCCAAAATAAACCAAATTACGTAACCGTCGTTAATAAATAAACCATGTCCAGACCTAAATTAAGTCTTTTCTGAACTGTTGGTAGCCGTATCGTACGTTTTAGGCGTTAGAATAGAGACGTTGCGGGTGGCGGCTGGATGAGGAGGACGGAGGACCGCCAAGAGTGGTGAAGTTTGGGAAAGACTTATTACAGTTAGTGGATAAACACAGGCTGATCTGATGGATGGAAACATGGACATTTTATTCAACTATATAAAATCGTTATAACAATTGCTTTTGGACATGTTGAATACATATATTATACCGGGTGTAAAAGCAAAGGCAAGAATCCTTTAAGGGTATGTTAGTGTGATCGGTAAAGATATTATTTTAAATACTGGAATCTCTAAATAAAGTACTACTACCTCATAATTAGACGATTTTCTTTACTCAAAATACACTAATCACGTGAACACCCTCACGGTCGCCGGCCACTCGGATGAGGGGTGCGGGTTGCGGGGTGCAATTAGGTGTGCGGAGAGGCCGGTGAGCTGCGTAGCCATAGCTTAGAAAAATGATGGAATTTTTGGTGAAAATTCAAGGTATATATTTTTTTCTCGTAATGACATCAGAATCGTGTATACTTTCATACCCTAAATTGATTCTTGACTTTGCATTTACACCTGTATAAATGTATTGGAATGTTACAAAATAAAGAGTTAAATAAATACCCTCAAAAATACAAAACAAAATAAACTGCCTGTAACCACTCTCCCGGTACGGCTTCACATTACGTCATACAGAAACAAGACGAGTCGCCAGTGACTAACCACGGCCACAGTGGCATATAGGCAAATACACAATGCCTACTTCGGGCTTGGCTTAGCTAACTAGACCGCTATCTATTTAATTAAGCTTCACCCGTTCTTTGAAATACCTACCTGCTTGCTCCGCAGCGCCCGCTACCGTGGCAAATGCGATGCCAATTCTCTATGTGTGCATCCGTAAACAAAATGAAACATAATCTTTAATGGGATAGATTTGGAATTTACAGTTTTGTGCTTACCCTACTTAAAAATCCTATGCACGCCATTGGGTCAAAGCCGTTGAAATGAAAGTATTTGTTAGATGGGTCTTGATCTGATTTTTGTGTCAATTAATTAGGAGATTTTATTAGCACCGTCATGTAGTAGAATTGGACCGCCGAGTGCTCCATTAAAGCAATGGACGTCAAATCTTCTAGGTATTTCGTTTAAACTTTATAGTAAGTTTTCATAATTGAATTAAGTAGATCCACCTAGCTCCGGCAAGGTAATACCCGGGCGGGGGAGAGGCGCGGGTAGAAGGCAGGAGGGAGGAGAGGACTGCCTCACTCGGTCGAATGATGAGATGTACCCGGGTGAATACTGATTCAGGCGGGCACTGACCTAGGAGACTATTCTTGAGTAATAGACATGGGTGAAGGACTAAATTCCGAGCGAAAATGAGATTGAAATGCAAGTGCTTTTACGGATCTAAAAGGAAAATATCTCGTGTTTTTTGCGAATTCAACCCCCAGTCGGGTTATTTATCACGACATAATGCTGGGCGTATTGCTTTAATGCTACGCTTTTTAATATTAATACAGGTTAGAGCGCTTGAGACAGATTGATTGCGTCAATTCAGATCGAAATATAAAATACAGGACTAAATTGAAGAAAGAAAGAAAAGCCATATTGAATTCTACAACAATACAAAAAACAAATACACTATATAAACAGTTTCAGATTTTTAACAATACAGCTTTAAGTTTTTAAGCTTTTAAGGCTCCTCTTTCGCAAAATACCATGAAACTGAGTCATTTTGCATTGATATAAAACGACAAAAAATCATCTTTTTTATCAGAAAAAAATATGTGTTAATCTACAAGATATGAGGAGTGATTTGGTGTTCTCCGAATTCTCTGAAAATACATAGAACCGAAGAAAAAAATATTTTAATTCAGCCCTGATTTTTGCACTTGTAATGGTCTAACTCCTGCAATTTTTGTCGAAATCATATCAAAATTTATTAACTTCACTACATAGTAAAGTAGAAGGAGTTGGTATTCTTTCTTCTTCGAAATTACGTTTACTTTATTTATATTAAATAATAATGCGTCTGATTCGAGAGCGAGTTCATGCCGTACCCCGCTTTCGCCCGAAAAATCAGTGCGGGGCGAGACGTGTTGCTGGATGGACCTGCGCTGCTTTACGCTCTGACTACTAACGCTAAAATTTAATACTAAGTTGTAAAATACGCAGTAGTGAGTTCAAGATGGGAAGCAAACAGAGGCGAAAAAAACTTTACCTTAAAAAATTCTACCGGGAAAAAGGATGCAATTTAACGGTTTAACACGAATACTATTGGGAATTTCGACAAACAAGCCCTAGATGAAAAAAAAACTACCGGGAGAGATAATCATAATATTGTATGATATCAAGTAAACGACCGCCATCTTGAATTCTGAACTCGTGGTCAAGATTTGGACCTGCCAACATCGAAATTTGTGTTCAGTTGGTCCAAATCAGTGGAAATAGCTTATTGGGATTTTTTTACCATCAATGTCGCTAGAGTTCATAAAATGTCCCTTTTTGAGAAAAGTGAACCAGCCTATGAGTTTTTTAATTATTTTTATTCTTCACTCAAAATCATAGCTTTCCTAAATTGAAAGGGGGTCAAATACCTACATCTGGAACTATCTATTTCGTTTATGTAGCCAAATTCATACTGGAGACACGGTAACTCAGTCACAATTCACACCCGGAATACCTGACACCCCCTCGGGGATTCATGTCGTGACGATATACAAGGTGATTTTAATTTATACAGCCGAACTCATACTGGAGGCTTGGTAAGTGATCAGTAACACGGATCAATAACACTTTGCTGATTTTGCAAAATGGCTGGCTTTGCGTTTGTAAGGAACAAAAAGGGTCATCGTACCTTGTTACTGAGCACTTACTAAGTCTTCAGTAAGAATTTGGCTGCATAAATTAAAGTCACCTTAAAATATATATATGTTACGGCTAAAGGTAGGTGTGAACGTAAACTTAAGATTAGCCGGCTAAATTTAGGTTTATCTTCGAGAAGCAGCTAAAGTTCGATAACATGTTAGTTTGCGTCGTGATATTCCATCTTTAGCCGGTTAATGTGCACATTAACCGAAACGAAACGGCTAAAAATGTATTCGATAGGCGCGCCGGGCCGGCGGAGGGCTTGAGGGGGCGCGGGCGGTGGGGAGACAACGCGCGCGCACGTGGCAATGTTTTGGTTTAGTATTGCGTCATCTTTCTATGCAGTTGGTTGCGCGTATTTGCAATGTCGGCGTTGCAAAATCTCAAAACGCTTAAAACGAAGTTTGACAGTAAGTTTCGTGAGTTACTAACATCAAAACGAACTGATAATAGTTTTTATTTGAGTGACGAACAATACGATAATGTAATTCAAGAAGTCAGGTCAGCAAAACTCGCCGCTAAGCGTTCAACATTGCAGTATCGACGATTAAAAAGATTTGATATTTGCACTATTGGCGGCATAGAAAAGCTAATAGCACCAGTGGCAGGACATGGCAATAGTATCTTGTATTATGTGAAAAATTCAGACCTGTTTGATGTGTTGCATACCATTCACATTGATACGGGTCATGGTGGGCGGAATCGCATGATAAATGAATCAAAAAAGAAGTACAAGAATGTGACACAAGAAGGAATATTATTGTATTTAAGTTTATGTGAATCCTGTCAAATGAAACTAAAAACTAACAAGAAAGGAATAGTCGTCAAACCAATAATATCATCCGAAATGAACAGCAGGTGTCAAGTTGATTTAATTGACATGCAGATCAGTCCAGATGGTGAATTTAAATTTATTTTAGTTAACCAGGATCATTTAACTAAATTTGATCAAATTCGCCCTCTACGTACAAAAATGGCAGTGGAGGTGTCAAACGTGCTTCTTGACATATTTTGCATATTTGGCGCACCATCAATTCTACAATCTGATAATGGGCGCGAGTTTACGAACAGCGTTATAGCAGAATTATGCAGTAAGTGGTCAGGCTTGAAGATGGTACACGGCAAACCTCGACATAGCCAACGCAAGGCAGTGTCGAACGGGCCAACCATGACATTCAAAACATCTTGATGACGTGGATGAGTGATGAAAAATCCTCAAAATGGTCGGAGGGTCTTAAATTTGTACAATTAAAGAAAAATTCCGCCTATCACGACGGTATCAAGAGGACACCCTACAAAGCGATGTTTGGAAGTGAAATAAAAGTGGGTTTGAAGTCATTGTCTTTGCCTCATGAAGTAACAAACCAACTAACACGGAAGAAGACCTACAAGAAGTGATAGATAACTTTAAGGAAAATGACTTGAACGATGAACAACAGACCTTCGAACTTCATACCTCAGAAAATACCTGCCACCTTTGTGAAGAACATGGCATTTTGATTGACGACATGACATGCCCTCTTTGTTCAAAAGAAGCAGATATTGAACATAATCGTTCAGAAGCGAAATTAAATTTAGAGTACCAAGCCATTAAAATGAAACAAAATTCAGCTGCAAAGTTTCCAGAATGTCATATAGGCGATACAGTAAGAGTAAAGATACCGGAAGTAAATCGAGGCCGAGGCGATTTTAAGAACATTCTATTGACAGTCTTAGATAAAAATGAAGACGGACTTTATAAATTGGGCAACGAAAACGGTACAATCGAACAGCTTTTTTCACGAAATCAGTTTACAGTTTGTGAACAAAAATTCGTAGATTTGGAAAAAGTGTCATCAGTGAAAATGACTATTCGCCAGCTTGCTAATGAACAGTCAACATCAGGTGGACAAGGCTTTCAAAGATGTCATTGCAAGACAAAATGTGGTACACGCAAATGCCGTTGCCGAACAAATAATGTTCTTTGTAATTCGAAATGCCATTCTAGTTTATCATGTTCCAACAAATAGCCTCATATTATTTAACAATTGTGACTAGATATTTTTTTAAGTAATTTACATTGAAGAAGATTTATTTTGTAGTTTTGTTTTATTTTGAAATTTTAAATACCTACAGAAAATTCTGTAATGACCAAATGGTTACTTTTTATTTTATTTTAATGATTAGGTTGATATTGTTTTAACTAATTAAAATTTTGTAATTGTAATAATTGTTACTTTGAATACCTACATAGTACATAAAAGTATGTGTAATGAAAGTGATTATTTTTTAATAAAGTTTTCGTGTCAAAATAGTAAACATTTTTACATTGTTTCCTTTTCCATTTCCTTCTACATTTTTAGCCAAGGACCTGCAGCTACACTTAAGTTTAGCCGGCTAAAGATAGAACAAACTAACATTAACATTCCGTCGAAGATAAACCTAGGTTTAGCCGGCTAATCTTAAGTTTAGGTTCACACCTACCTTTAGCCGTAACATATACAATATTTCACATAAAGGGTCATCGAACCTTGGTCCTGATCACTTACCGGGTCTCCAATATTAATTTGGCTACATAAACAAAAGTCACCTTATATTTATTAACCTACTTAATATAAAATCGTAGGTATCTGTAATTTCACTACTCTATGGCCCTGGCACTCTCGGACGGTACGTAGCGACGAGCGTTGCGCGCGCGATCTTCCGGTGCGGGTAGCGCGGGGATGAGGTATAGGCTCCGCCCAGATTCTCAAGGTTATTCGCGTTGGGAGCAACCAATGCAGCAAACAAAAAGGTATCTAACTCAGCCAAATGCCTCAGCAGAACTGTAACGCTGATCTTTCGTCAGAGACCAAGAATTTAAAATAAACGACGAGTTTAAAGTAAAATTTACTTGTTTAGGCTGCAAACTCAAGTAAAAAATGTATTTAATGTGTCAATAATACAATTATTTACACTTAAAAAGTTAATATATAAAATAGTAAACAAAATAAGAGAATATAAGGCTGCGCCGAATCGTTTCGTCGTCGTCCAAAAATAAAATCGTATAAACAGGATACACAAAACAGAAATACTAAGGGCGAAAGGATAGAAATGTATATTTTACAGGCTGCAAATAAAAAAAGAAAAATTGGAATGGAACACGTTCGAACCCTGTCAGATTATATCCGGATCGCATCAGGCGTAATATCCGGATGGGAATACAGCCTGCGCAGTTTAAAGGGAAAAGTAAATGTTCTATTTCCCTAGCGGATAAGGTTCACTTTTGGTTCCACATCTACTCGTAGCTCATAGTCTCATAAAGCTTGTAAAGGACGGACGCATGTGTCGTAGTATGAAAGCTCCATATCAAAGTGCTTATTGCAAAGGAATAAATACGAATATGCCTTAATTTGTGGGTCTTCTTTTGTAGCATTTACTCAAGTAAGGAAATGAAAATACGCGATTAATAACATTCGGTTAAACCGGAATGACGTACAGACAGCTCTCTCTCATTCGATTTTATAATAATGACGGGGGAACTGGGAAAATGAGATAAGTGAACCGTTGTTGGGGAAATAAACGCGCCACCTGATTCGTTAAATGAATTAAATGGTCAGGCAAAGTGATAACACAGCAAGAATTTAGAAAAAAAATATATAATTTGTATATACAGGATATAGCGAAGGTGGTAGAGCTGATGCCGGGCTCGACTGTGGAGGTACCACCATCTTACTCGCAAATCCTCCCGAAGTTATTCGGGGGAGAGTAAGAGAACAGCTCTCAGGCAAAACCAGGCGGCCCACCATTGCCTGGGCCCGATGGATGGCGGTATATCCATCCCAAATTGCCGGGCCTAATATAAAACAGACTGGTGACGGGCAGCGGCGTCACTGGAGCAGGGGGTTCGGCACCGCGCTCACCAACCCGCCTGCCCAGCGTGTGTGAGTATGGGCATTTCTTCCAGGAGGACCGCCAAGCATGGTGAAATCCTGGAAAGGCCTATGTACAGCAGTGGACGAAACAGGCTGATGGATGGATGGATGGTATATACAGGGTGGAAAAAAGACCGTGGTTAGAAAGAAACTTACTATCTAACAGTTCTAAATAAGTATGAGTTTTTCTATCGGATTAGCTGCAGGGTGCTGTTTGTAGCGTTAATTACTGCTCTTCTCAATTTTTATGCACAATATGTCGGTAATGGTAGTGATGTTGGTTTTGTTTACATTGCGGTGTGATTGGTCATTATTATTACTTGAAATTTTGAGCGGTGTAGTTTGTCGGTAGAGTGCGTCATGTATATCAGTGCTGTCTATTGAGGTTCATAATTGGCACCAAGTGATGACGGCTCCATACTGTGGGCCGAAATTATATCGAGTACATATAAACATATTTTATTATTTAATATTAATAGCTGTCCAAAATAAATAATAAGGCTCAAAAAGAGTAAAATACATATTTATTCATTTAAATTATCTTAAATTAAGAGAACACCATATATGATTTCAATTTAAAAGTTAAAAAAAATATCGCAGGTGTAAAACATACTTAACAAATTAATAAGCTTAATAGTAACTAAAGTACATAATTGAATTCCTAAACCTGCTCAAAATCATACCCATTTTCACGATACAAAATATTTTGGCAAAGTATCCCTCCACCCACGGGCTTTTTTTTCACACTGTATATTTATATCTGTTCTGTACAATGGGTCAAGCAGGTAAATTTCTTGATACTAAAAATTGTATTTTGACAGTAAGAGATTTTATCTCTAGCAGTTTATAGCATTGAAAATTGAAAAAAAACAACTATAAAAGTACTAGGGCCGCGTGTATATAATCATTTGCACCAATCAATTATAGACTCTCCCAGTGATGCGGCATTCATCTCAGCAATAAAGAAGCAGAAGAAGTGGAAAAGGCATACTATACATTTGATGAATTCTTTGAGTGACCATTAATCTTCGCTGCTTGTAAAGTTGGACTATATACATAAATAATGGACTAACATAATTTTACTACTAACTAACATAATGTTTCAATCTCATTAATTAGTAAATAATCAATAATATACTCGCAATCAGTAATCTAATCTTATCAATCAATAATGTCTTGACTTAATGTTTTAAAAATGTACCTTTATAATGTATGACGTATAAACCATGTTTATAAATAAATGAACTGAAACTGAAACCTATTTTTAGAGGTATCGAAAAGAAATAATGCTAACAAATAGTTTGCGAAAAGAAGAATTAGATACCAAGTAACTTATAACAAACTTGAAAATTATCGTCACGACATGAATGGATGTCAAAGCTGTTATGACTTTTTTTTCCAGAATCCGTCCCTCCGGCAATGCGGGTCTTTTTGTAAGGAGTAAAAGTGATTGATGCAAGCGCGAACTGCTGTAAAACTTTACAAATTATATATAAGAACTGTATTTAGAGTGGGCCACAACAAATACGGTGTCTTGTTCATATCTCAAGAGTTATTGCTTTATTTAATGGCGAGTATTCCACAAGAAGTCACGTCTCACTTTCATGGCTTCATAAAAATAGCGGCCATCTTGAAAATGAGACCTGGATGTGCTTGGATTTGGAGTCACCTGAGAGTGCCATGAATAACCTCAACATTCAGTCACTGTCCTTTCAGTATAAGTATAAACAAAGGTAAAATAGCTTTTAGTTTTACAATTTACCACGACTTGTTTAATGACATATAAATCGTTCACTTATTCTTTATAAGACACTAATTGAAGGAATAACAAACTTGATCGAGCATCCTGTATCACACCTATATAACTTGAGTTTCGAAAAATACATTCTTTACGGGTTCCTGTATAGTATAAGAAACTTACCTGCCTTTGTACTCTCTAAAGTTTCTCAGATTTCATGATGAGTGAGTGGAATTTCACTTGTATGTAACAGATCAATAAAATAATAGCAACTTTTTATTTTTATTTTTTTTTTATTTATTTATTTTATAAGAAACAAAACGTCTTAAACTTAAGATGATAAACTTAAATATTAAACAAAAGGACTACATGTTTCATAAATGGTACAACAAAAGGATATTTTAGTGATTTGACCGCTAGGCTTCAGGAGTTTACAAAAATAAATGCATACTCAACACACTGACATGAAAAGAAAAATGACTGAAATTTAGAAAAAACAATGATGTTTAGAATAACAAATAACTTAGATACATGAAGGTGTTGACTAAGGTAATTATTATTATTATTTATAATAGCAGGTCCTTACAGATAATAAACAGTGAAGACAAAAATTCTAACAAAAACACACCTATAGAAGGAATTCAAACACGTTCTTATTTTTATTTATATTAAGAGCTAACATTGGTTCGTAGCACTACTAAAACCTGTTTTTGGAAACAAAGAGATGACATTTCTATGGTAGGTATGCATTAGAAAAGAATTTCACGGAGCAGATTTTTAAATTGATACAAACTGGATGAAAACATGTCTGTGGATTCTAGTTTATCATTATAAAGTTTAGAAACTCGTCTTAAATACGTGTTGCTAGCGTAGTTGGTTCGACATAAAGAATTAAACAATAGGTAACGAGAACGTGAAGAGGGTCTGCGCAAATAGAAAAATACTTTTTCTAGTAAAGTAGGTGAGTCAATTTTCCCGTTGATAATTTTAAACAAAAACAAAGCATCCAAATATTGACGGCGCTTAGCAAGAGAAGGTATTTGATGACGGGTAGCTGATTCAGCATAATCCTCAAAGTAGTTACCAGTTCGATAGTCTAAGGATTTTAAAAACTTATTTTGTATTTTTTCTATACGATCGATGTGGACAACGTATTGAGGATTCCACACAATACAACAGTGTTCTAAGAGACTGCGGACAAATGCAAAATAGAGTATTTTATAGGTATCTGACCGTTTAAAGGGCTTACCCAGACGCAAAATCAATCCCAATTTTTTATATGCCTTATTTATTATTTTATCAATATGAAGATTAAAATGAAGTTTACTATCTAAAGTTACACCTAGGTCTCTAATCTCACTTACCCGCTGCAAAATATTACCCGATAAATTATAATTAAAGTTAAGTGGATTAAGCTTTCTACTAAAAGAAATGGTGTAGCATTTATTAAAATTTAGAATAAGTTGATTTTGATTACAATAGTCAACAAAATTACTAAGATCATTTTGAAGGTTTTCACTATCTTTAATACAGCGAATTACACTGTAAATTTTAGTATCATCTGCGTACAGCAGATGGTTATTAGCACTGAAAACTTTGTCTGAAATATCATTAACATAGATAGTGAAAAGGCAAGGGCCCAAATGTGAACCTTGTGGAACACCAGAAGGCACGCGTAAAAATGTTGATGTATACCCCTTAAGAGCAACAGCCTGGCTGCGGTTACTGATATAGGATTTAATCCACCTAAGAAGATCGCCGTGTATACCGAACTCATACAATTTACAAATTAATAGTTTATGAGAAATTTTATCAAATGCTTTAGAGAAATCGGTATACACGGCATCCACCTGATATCCATCATCCATACCATTCAAAATGAAATCAGTAAAGGTAACAAGGTTTGTGTCAACACTCCTACCTTTGATAAAACCATGTTGTTTACCTGATATATGTTGCTTGACCATTTGATTTAACTCAAGCGTAACAATTTTTTCGAAAACTTTACCAATCAAAGATAGCTTTGAAATAGGTCTATAATTAGGAACTTCATTTGCGTCGCCACCCTTAAAGATTGGTGTTATATATGCTTGTTTCCAGACATCTGGAAAACATCCCTCTTTTAGAGACTTGTTAAAAATTAAAGCAAGGGGTTTAGCCATTTCTTTTGCGCATTTAGAAATAATGAGTGGATGAATGCCATCAGGACCAGCACTTTTTGTTGTATCAAGTTTTTGAAGATGTTTAAGAACTATTGTTTCATTCATGTTAATGGAAGTAACATCAACAGATGAAGATGATGCACAGCCAGGAATATTCGGTAACGTACCGTCGCTTGTAATAAAAACTGAACCAAAATATTCATTAAATAATTCACAAATGGATTCTCCATTATTACTAATTTTACCGTTATATGACATAATATCCGGGATCCCATTAGATGATGATTTTGACTTAATGAAATTCCAAAAATATTTTGGTGATTTACTTATATTATTTTCGGCATAACTAATATACAAGTCATAGCATTCTTTTTCCATTTTACTTTGTCGAGCTCTTAAACATTTGAATTCTAAATAGTCAAGAGGATTGCTATAAGATTTCCACCTTTTATGAATTTTTCTTTTTTCTTTAGTTAACTTAATGAGTGCAATGGAAAACCAGGGTGGATAGCGATGGCATGAATAAATTTTACGCCTAGGCACATGCTCTTTAATAAGATCATTTAAAATTGAATAAAAAACAGAGACAGATTCATCAGTGGACAGATTTTCTAATGAACTCCAATCAAATGAACTCAAACCGGCAGAAATACCGGCGAAATTTGCTTTATTGAAAATATAATTGTTAGTACATTTCGGCTTTAGAAGTTTCTGCAAAGATTGTCCGAGATGAAGGTCTATATCAAGAGATACGTGGTTCAAGTCTTCACCGGTAAGGGGCAACTCGCATGGTGAGACTGTGCAATTACTGTTTGAAAATATTAAATCAAGGATCCGAGCATTTATATTTAAACACCAGTTATATTGTTTAAAATCCGAAAATGACATAAAGTTAGAAATTACAGTTGCAATTTTATCATTATTGGTTGACAAAGATAAGTGTTTTGAACCGTCACATTGTGTATTCCATGACGCATAGGTTGAATTATAATCGCCTGCCAGGAAAAATAAATCGTCGGGATGACTCGATATATTTTTGCAAGCGTTATCAAAAAATCGTGACAAACATTCGAGGTGCATTGTTTCATTTTTACTTGTTTTGTGGGGTAAATACACACAAGCAATATGCAAATATTTACGTCGATTCAATGAGTCGGTACGGTGACATATTGGGATACTTTTATAACTTTTGGCAGTAACATAAAAAAAAATTAAGGTAAAAATATAAAGAGGTCAAACCCAAACAAAAGCTGGACAGTGTTTTATATGAGCTTTCGAGTACTGCTCTTATATTACATACATACTATTACATATGTAAGTCAATGGCTCAGGGTCAGTTTACAGACAAATAAATTTCTTAGACAACGAAGTAGCAAAAAATATAAACAATATTAAAGACATCCTTTAAACCAAACTTTGGCCTATTATAAATATTACTAAATTGGTTCCATTAAACAGGTTGACACTCACCGTATTTAATTATGAGCAAGTTACACTTCAGAGAACTTAGAGAGCAAGTATGAAGCTGTCCTTTATACATAATTAAGAAATATTTCTGCCTAACATTTCAGAAGCCCAAAAGAGACAAGTTTCATGTCGTATTTACATAACAACCGTCATCAAAACACCAAACAGCATGAACAAACAAAAATAATTAAGAAAGTGTCGTTTATTTACCAGACCCATGACCTTACGAGGTTTTTAGGGTGTCTCATCAGGGGTCATCATTTTGAATAAAGTTGAAAATTCCGAAGGCCAGGGTGTTTCCAGTTTGGTGAAGGTCTCCATGCAAAACACGTCACCGCCACTTTATCAAGCGATGGGAGAGTGATAATATGCCCTTGCATGAAAGTGATAGTTTTGTATTCAAAGCTAGTAGTTACACAACGAGTGATTGAAATTGTGTTAAACACCAAGTAAAC
Source organism: Ypsolopha scabrella (assembly GCA_910592155.1). NCBI lineage: Eukaryota > Metazoa > Arthropoda > Insecta > Lepidoptera > Ypsolophidae > Ypsolopha > Ypsolopha scabrella. Next base: position 20,520,303 of record OU342976.1, read on the forward strand.
AAAAACTAAATCAGGTTTTAGGAACTTTAAATAATAATATTCTATAGTCTACAAAACTCTTATGCAGGAGTAGATACTATCAAACAAAAATCCGCAGGCCCATTTATCACGTGCGATATGTAGGTCAACGGCAATTTCTTCGATGATACCTAAATATATAGAACTCGCACCTCTGGTGTCGGTGTAGGAGTGTACCTGCGTAGTGATCTTGATTGCAAAGTCGTCTACCAATCGGATAGTTCGAGTGAAACAGAACATCTATTCATAGAAATATCTCTTCGTCATACAAAAGTTCTTTTGGGGGTTTAATATAGTCATTCATGCAATGTCAATTATTTTTCTTCTCTAGAATCACTGCTTGAAGCCTTTAGACGGCATTATGAACAAATTATCTTGGTGGGCGATTTTAATACTTGTATTATAAAAAATGACCACAGAACAAGAGCCCTCAAGTCCATGACGGATTCTTTTAACCTTAATATTTTACCGTCGGGTCCTACACATTTCGCACCTGGTTGTACTCCGTCTCTTCTAGATCTTATAATCACTTCTTCTCTTGATCATGTTGTTAACCATGGACAATTTAATGCCTCATGTTTTTCTCATCACGATCTTATTTTCTTGTCCTACAATCTCCGTCCTCCTAAGTTGAAACATAAATTCCTTTTTCTTCGTAACTTCAGTGGTAGTGACTTTGAGGCACTTCGTGGGGATGTGAGTGGAATGGATTGGTCATCTATAACTCAAATTTCTTCTGTAGATGGAAAAGTTGAACGCTTTAACGAACTCATGTTATCTCTGTTTGACAAACACGCTCCACTTAGAAAGACGAGAGTAAAGCATCTTCCAGCACCATGGCTCACTAACGATATAAAGTCACTCATGGCCCAAAGAGACAGAGCTCGCATTCGTTGTAGAAGAGACTCCTCTGAGCATTTTATCCAGCGATACAAAATTCTACGTAACCGTTGCAATAAAGTTTGTAGAAATGCAAGGCGTCAGCATATATATGAGTCTATCGACAACTGTCCTCCTAATAACCTCTGGAAATTCTTAAAAACTCTTGGCGTCGGTAAGTCTAAATCTTCACCAATCTCAAATATTGATCTAAATGCGCTTAACCAGCACTTTAGCTCACCTCCCTCCTCTCTCTCTAGCGCTGATAAGGTTGAAACCCTTGCTTCTCTTCAAAACTGTATCCCATCTGACTATCCTCCCTTTGATTTCCATGAGAATTTCCTCTGCAGATGTTCAGAAGATTCTTCGATCTATAACTACAAAGGCAGTCGGTGACGACGGTCTTAGCAGGGATATGCTAGCTCCTATTTCTGATTTTATATCTCCTATAATAGCGGAGAATATCAACTGCTCTTTGAAAACAGGTTCCTTTCCCAGTGCTTGGAAAAAAGCACACGTCATCCCGCTTCCCAAAAAATCTAATCCTTCCTCCTTTTCAGAGTTCCGCCCTATTTCTTTGCTTCCTATCCTTTCAAAAGTTTTAGAACACGTCGTGCAAGACCAGTTTGCCGATTTCTTAACAAAAAACCATCTCCTTAGCCCTCTCCAGTCCGGCTTTCGACCGGGCCACAGCACGGTCACAGCCCTCGTCAAAGTGACGGATGACTTGCGTCTCAATATAGAGCAGAAGAATCTTACTGTCCTAACACTGCTAGATTTCAGTAATGCCTTCAACACTGTCGATTTTGACATTCTTGTGGGAGTACTGAGGTCTCTTAATGTCTCTCCATTGGCTATCTCATGGTTTGAATCCTATCTTCATGGCAGAAAACAACTAGTCAAGGTTGACAGTTGCCATTCCAACTGGTGTGATCTTACATCTGGTGTTCCTCAAGGTGGTTGCCTCTCTCCTATTCTGTTCTCGGTTTTCATTAACTCTATCACTTCTGCCCTCTCCTCCTCCTTTCATCTATATGCTGACGATCTTCAGTTGTACTCCGCTACTCCGATGGATGACATTGACAATGCCATAGCCACAACTAATGCAGATCTTGCGGCTATTAGGAATTCGACAAAACGCTATGGGCTCACTGTCAATCCGAGAAAGTCTCAAGTCATCATTATTGGTAGCCAATATTATATTTCGAGACTGGAGACTAATAATATTGCAAGTGTTATCTTTGATGGTGAAGTTCTGCAGTATAGCGAAACTGTCAAAAACTTGGGCATAATCATGGATCAGACTTTGTCGTGGGAGGGTCATGTTAAGGAAGTTAGCCGTAGGATGTACGGTTCATTTCACTCACTGAAGCGCCTTCAGTACTTCTTGCCTTTGCAAACTAGAATCACTCTAGCCCAATCTCTTTTTCTGCCTCTTCTTGACTATGCTGATGTTGTGTTCTTGGATGCCACCGAAGAGTTGCTCGACAAGCTGGAACGTCTTCAGAATTTGGCTATCAGATTTATTTTTGATTTGCGAAAGTTTGACCATGTGTCTGAGTTTCGACGTAAACTGAAGTGGCTTCCAATACGTTATCGGAGATATAGTCATATCTTATCCCTACTATATAATGTCTTGAACAACCCTTCTTCCCCCAAATACCTGAAAGATAGGTTCAATTTTCGCACTGATATGAGCAAAAGGAATCTTCGGTCCTGTCATGATCTTATGTTATCTTTCCCAACTCATTACACTGAACGTTACTCTAGGTGTTTCACAGTTGACGCTGTTCGACTTTGGAACGATTTTCCACTCTCTCTTAAAAGTCTTCCCTCAATTGCTTCTTTCAAATTCAACTTGAAGAAGCACTTTTTGTCCTCTCAGCAGTCTTAGCTACTAAATATGTATATATTGTAAGTATTTATGTAGTTTATCGTAGTCAAATATATATATATATAAATATATATGTACTAATTTACTACGGTATGTTAGTGTTTAGGGTGTTAGGTTAGGCATACTTTTAGGTTAATAAGTGTATGTAGATTTATCTCATTTATAAACATATTGTACTGGAATTAATTTTCAGCGCCAATTTGTACATATTTTCTCCATTTGTGTTTTGGTTGACTGGAAGAAATTTCTTTTAGAAATAAGTCCGCCTTTGCCATGTACTTTCAACATTGTGAATTGTATTTATCCGTGTTTTTTGTGCAATAAAGTGTTTATTATTATTATTATTATTATATAAAATTGTAATTAAACCGAAATTTTATAGAGTAATAACTCTTTTTGGTGAGCAAGCTACAGCTTAAATAACTTAATTTTATTTAATGAGTTTGCATCTGCATAAAACCTTTGAAATAGGGACCTTTCAACGAATCAAGATGGTAAGCAAATGCACTTTTTAAAAGCCACTAAGTTAAATTAAATACATACCTAAATAATTAGTTAAATCTTAAGATAACTCAAGATAAGTAACCTACACAGTACGAGTATGGGACATTTGAAACTACAACTTATTTGTACCTGAAAAAGTACAGAGTCGTTCAGGAACAAGCCTTAAAGTCTCTAGCAAAAATAATGACCGAACCTCTCTACTGGATGAATATTCAAGTCTATGGTCCTCGGAGGGGAGATAATTAAAAATAATTTCGGTATCGGGCCCCGGCTTCTTTGTGAATTAGTAATAAAATGAGTATGCCATAGCGCGTACCTCGCGGCCCGTAGGTCGGGGTCTGAGGAGTTCACTGCATATTACTTAGAGAGTAAATGAGTGTAACGGGGAAATTATCATAAAGAAAAGGATTTATGAGACTTGTGGCGGAAATTTACTGTAAGTAGAGCACCTATATCCTACAAAGCTGCTAGAGTTTCTACCGAACCTACTTGTTTTCAAAATATATTGATATACTTAGCATTTTATCAAAGTAAGTATATACGCCTTTTTAGTTATGTCAGAGCTAAGGAATGTAAAGAAATAATCAGTATTTAACATTGGCTCTGTTTTTTGTCGTATCGTTTTTGCATATTGATTTTTGAAAGCGTTCATTCCCAGCATTTGCTACGACGTAGCATCTATGACTCCATAGTATTTGCTACGGGGCGTAGCAAAAATTATGACTGCATTGTTTTCTTCGCTTTAAAGAAGGTCAGGGAACGCGAATGTGTTCAAGCATATTCGAAAACGGTCTAGTAGTTGCAATAAATATTCCATATTGCCTAATACTTCTACAGAGATGCTGTTAAATGTCAAGAAAATTGTGCAAACCTAGAGTAATGAACAGCCATAATAAAAATTCAGTTTTCGTTCTTCGAATTTAATTTTAAACCTCTCTGGTTGGGACGTGATGACAAAAAACTAATTAAAGCAAGCGATTTTTCGCTCGTCAGTAAAAAAACGTTTATTTCGTGTAAAGGCTTCACAGAACTACAACGAAAAAGCTTTAACGAACTCTATTTAATTTATGTACTTTGTAATTTCATACTTATTTAAGTATTTGTTGTGAACCGTTGTAAAGTTAAACTGGAAACTTATTAAAGTTATATTGAGATAGTTGAGGCTGATCTCATTCCCAAAGGTACAACTCGTGATCGTTTCTCATAATATTTAATAAAAAATATCGAATAAATGTGATTTATGATTATAACACTACGGTAAACTATTTAATTGTATAATTTATTTTTTCTAGTAAAGTTGTTTTATTTTACGCATTACTTTGTAAATGATCCTGCACAGCTTTTAAAGTGTATATTCATTTAATTATTTTTATGAAAAAACAGGAAAGATCATAACTTGTGCTTTAGGAACGAGACAAGGTGACCCTTGCATTGATAAATTACTCACGATGTTGGGGCACTTAATAACCACAGCCTCTGTACGTACCTGTAACATACAATATTTTAAATTACAATTGGATTAAAAAATGGTAAATTTCGAGTGGAATTGACGCGGTGAGGGTTCCGTACTGTACTCAAAAACTGGACATTATTTTTCCTGTAAACTTTATGAATTGGCTAGATTTTTTTACGGATTAATGTCAATTTGTTTTAAACATAAGAGGGGGAAAGCTTATACAAAATCGGTAAATTTTATAACATAATAATTATTCGAAGCTTTTTCTTCATTCTCAAGGGAATCTAAATTTATAGGTTATTTCCCGTTGAGCTAGAACATGAAATTTGGCAACTAATACCGTCTTATACTATAAATTATCTGTATTACCATACAGTAAGTAGTAAATTTAAAAGAATATACTACATTTATTTAAATTTGGTATTCCATTTTACTAACTACTAAGATTAAGTAAGTAAGTAACGACTAAGATTAAACAGGTGAACCGAATGGACAATCAGGAATCATTCAAGTAAAGCTCCAAGTCAAAATAACTCCAAAACCCGCAAAATTCAATTGACAATCAACATGTCTGATCTAAGCTACGATAAGCACCAGAAAATCCGATCCAAAATTCGTACATACATCTCGAAGCTTTTCACAAACAATAGAGTATTAAATGAGCTCCTGGTACAATGTTTACCCCGTTGACAGTATCTGAATACCGGTTTATTGTTGCGAGTTGGAATCGTCCGGGAAACTGAGCTGTCGATCGAAAATCCAGGGATTTTCCGGGGTACCCGAACATTTCGTTAATCACTGCACCCGGGTAAAGTAGTGGAATCTGGTCGTCTGTTTGTTAAACGACACGTTTTAGCAATAATTTTGTTACTTTTCATTTTGCTACCTGCATGTTTGCAGCAGTGTATAAAATTCTTTCTTTTCATGAGACAAGGTCAGGTTATATTAAATTTAAACAACATGCTCTATTATTTAACTTTCTAAGAGTAACAGCACCCGTTAAAATGAAAACAATCGGACTCGCGCACGAAGGGTTCCTTACTATTATATATAAAAACGGCAAAAAAATCATGTCTGTTGTATGAGAGTGCGCGGGTCCGACTCGAACTTGGCCAGTTTTAGTATTTGTTGTTATAGCGGCATATAGCAGAAATACATCATCTGTGAAAATTTCAACTGTCTAACTATCACGGTTCATGAGATACAGCCTGGTGACAGACGTACAGACGGACAGACAGACGGACGGACAGCGAAGTCTTAGTAATAGGATCCCGTTGGTTACCCTTTGGGTACGGAACCCTAAAAAATGTGGTCAAGTGCGAAACATAGTTATCATACATTATGAAGATACATTTTACAACATTGAGTCAAGATAATAGTGCCCTCAGTGCCGAGGGTTGCGTTACTGTTTAAAATTATTCTACGAGCAGTTATCAACTACCAAGTTAACTTGACACTTAGGATCTTATTAAACTAAAATTACGTAAAGGGCAATAACTTCTTTTATAGCACACCGTGCGTAAAATGACCACTTTACGCACGCTGCGCTTGCGTAAAGTCGGCATTTTCCGCACTTTTGCTATAAAATATTATACGATACTCGTACGAGACACTTTTTCTCGACTCGTGTGATTGCAGCACTCACCTTCGGCTCGTGCCGCAAACTCACACTCGTCAGAAAACGTTTCATCGCTCTCGTATCGTAATGTACTATTCGCGTTGAGTTAGAAGCCTAATTTTTAACAGTACTATGGGGCTGTAGACTTCTGTTAGTTTCAACGAGACCCAAGAAAAAGGGATGGACAGAAAGACAGACATACAAACGGACAACAAAGTAATCGTATAAGGGTTCCGATTTTTCATTTTGAGGTACGGAGCTCTAAAAAATATTTTTACTTGCAAATCATAAATATACACTGAATTTTGTTTGGGAAAGAAATTTTATTTTCTTTTTTACGGTTTCACCAATTGTCTGAGCCCTAAGACAATGAAACATGAGTACAGCTTATCTATGTATTTTAAGATATGTATAATAAATTATAGAAACTATATTATTTTATGCTAGGTAAAAAGGAGTTTGATGCGAAGACAGCTGGAACTAAATACTCGCAGGATACCATTTTAACATACTGCATGGTATAACCAAATTGTGTGGTACAGCGTCCTTCTTTTCCAGTCTTTTTTGCCAAGCTGTAAGTTAAAATCACCTCGACTAATCTCAAAATTACTTTAAAAGCGGAACCGTACGGGAACCGAAACTCTTTCAAACATTTCTTATCTCCATCTTCTTACTTTGTGTATGTTAATACTGAATTCGAGCATTCTAGCAAAGCGTGCGAGATAACTTTGTACCAACGTAGCTGAGACGTGCTACCTTGCTACCAAATCACTATGGACTTCAACCTTCCTGCCACGGAAAGGATTGATAGGTCCAGATATGCTGGTTACGTAGTATTCAAATACAAGAGAGACGTGAACTACTTTAATATTGCAAGTCAGTGCAGGATTGCAAAATATAGTGAAAATTCAGGGAAGGTTCAAAGCTTCGTTTAGTATGTCATTACTGTGGTTTACAGCATATGCCTTTGCTGCGAGATCTACCCTGGAGGCTAGACATAACCAAAGATGTATGTATAGAGTCTACAACAGGAGACCGAAAGTCATTTAACCGAAGAAAGATTGCCCGAAAGTTCATGTAAAAAGATCATTTCACCTAAAAACGTGTGAATGTTTGTATTAAGAGTGCAGGCCCTTGCTATTTCATTCTACATTCAACTTCGAATTATAGAGCACTGACTGACTGTTATTGCTTGGCCCGAAAGTTCATTTCCCGAGCTCGTACGGAACTAAGCTAACGCGAGACAAAATTCATGTCTTGAAAAAACTCGATAATAGTTTTGGGTCTTCCTATGATTTCAGGAGAAATATCCTAAAAATCGAAATAAAACGAAAATATTTTTGAATAGTATAAAATATACTATGCTATGAACCTAAAATTATTTGATTTGTTGTATCGCTTCTAGGACATTACGGTACCTACATAAACATTCATGAAAATATGTGTAAAACCCAGGACTTTATAAGCTTTTAACTTTTGTATGTATTTGATTTTGATAAATGTCTTAGACTCAAGTCATGGAAATTGTATGGGATATATTGAAAAAGAAAAAATTATAAGGAAGTACCTATCAATAAGGATATTATCAGCGAACAGCGCTAGTACGGGAGTTAAGGCAAATAGAGTCGCCTTAATCTATGATATTAAAGTGACTTTAATATATACAGCCAAACTCATACTGGAAGCTTGGTAAGTGATCAATAACACGGATTGATAGCACTTTATGCTAATTTGGCTGGGCTTGCGTTTGTAAGGAATACGAAAAGAATAATTTACTAATACGGTAATTGAACCTTGTTACGGAGCACTTACCGAGTATTCAGTAAGAATTTGGCTGCATAAATTAAAGTCACTTATTATAGTATTTATTTTTGGAATATTATACGAGCACCAAAGTTTCCCAGAAATTATGTTTATAATATTAATATAATATATATTCTCATATCTGTCTCTCAAAATGGTAGGCAGAGACGATAGATTTACATCTGCTACGATCTTAACACACCTCTTTCGCCTCTTTCACGTCCATCAATCTAGTATTATAATACAAGTTCTTCTGTACCGGGTGCTTTTGACTCCAGTACCTATGTCACCAATTTAGTTGAATTATGGTATCCCGGGGCCCTATTCTCTAACTTCGACATTCATCGCAATTGCCTTCAGACACGCCGTGATTGGCTAGAAATTACATCATACGTAATTAATTTATTTTTTTTAATTTAAGAGGGCGGGTGCAGCATATTGAATACGCTATTCATTTCTAAAATTCAATTTTATATGAACGGGGGGGTCTGCCTTCATGTCACGCTGTCTGTCAACCAGTATTTAATTCTGGAACGCAATGTGGTGTGAAAAAAAATTAAATTTTGTGTGTGATATTTTTCAGTAATTTTCCCTAAATGAACAGGTAAATAAATAACTTTTTAAGGTAATACCTTCTTCTTGCCCACCATAATGTCTATCGACACTCTTCTTTCTTTCACTTCTTGAAAACTGAAAACTTGCCTAAACCCAGCATGAATTTTCGAAATGAAATTGATTAAACTAGCTTTTTCTTCGGCTTGGGCGTTATTTTATCAACACTCTCTTTAGCCTATATGTTGACCAGGGTCACTACGTTGATAATAAAGAAAACCGCATCCGTTGTTGAGTGGTTCTCGGGTAAAATAAAAAGGAACATTCATAATTAATAATTATATTTAAAAAAACTATATACAAACACTTTTTTACTACTTTATTTTTAGTACAGATATAGTACTTGACATATAGTAATGAGTGAGCGAATAGTATTTCAATTTTATTTAAATAGTCACGTTGTAAGTTTACAAAAATAAAGAGCAGCCATAATAGTAGAATTGGCGACGCGCGATCTCTTCAGTAAAAGTGCATTGGAAAATATATTTGTTCTTTTTGAAAAGTATTCAAAGCCGGATGCGAATGATTTCCACGGCTGCTACAGCAAGAAAAAAGAAATGTATAAAGAACGCTCTCTTCACAAAGATATTGAAAGATACAATTTTCAACCCAATTTGTTTAAGAAAATCTCGATGTTCGCGGCAGCAATCTTGCAATTTCTTTTCGAGACATCGAATGAAATATGTTTTATGAAACTTTGTGTCTTATTTTGTTTACAAAGATTTCAGAAACATGTTAACTTCGTTGAATTTATTATTTGACATGTACCTTTTTTAAAACATATTTGGTTTTTAGTCGTATTTTAGGTTATTATACTCGTTTCTACCTTTACTTTGCACTGAGTAGTCAATATTTACATCAAAAACTTTAATTTAAATTCAATTTAGATTTCTACCGACTTTCCGCCATTTTGATTTGTTTTTTGCAGAATTGCTGCCATCTTATAAAAATCGATTGCTACATGAAAAATATATATTTTAATTTCTTTTATCTAAAATAAAAACATGTCAAATTTGTCAGATGTCAACTATCAATTTTCTACAGAAACACAGTAGACATATATTTCGAAAAAAAAATGTAGAGGTCAGGTTCCGTAATAAATTCTTCAAACCCCATTGTCCCTAGACCTAATTTAATAATCTAATCCCCTACATTCAGTCACCGCATTTTGTGCCACTTTTCGGAAAATCCCTTAGTCTGTGAACATGTTAATGAAAAAAATTTTACGCTGGTTTCAGCCTCACAAAGTTAATCGGTACGTGTATTGTTTGACGAGGGGAGGTGGCGGGGCTGCTAAATTCTTCGCTGCTAAATTTATTTTTAAATTTTTATTCATACATGCATACTCACGCAACGCTTCTCTCAGATTGGTAATATCATTATAAACATTTTTAGGCCGATCGAAGTTGATTTACTTTGTGTCGTTATTTTGAATTCGCAATTAGTATTTTTTTCCAACTTTCTGTATAGGCCTACTCTACAATATTAATTCTAATACCATATCTCGCTCTCTCACCGTTACGAAGGCATTCAAAGAATAATTTAATATTATTCTATCACAGCGCCCATAGAAATGCGAATAACAAGAGCCTATTTATTCATATAGTATCTTTGACAGCGCCTCTAGCGACTAGGAATGATAACATACGCATAAACTATCCATGAAATGACACAAACTATAAACAAAATTGCTATAGGTACGAAGTTAGAAAGGAGTGCAAAAAATAAACATGCACATTTTAACAAAAAACCTCTTACTCCAAATACATGCACCTGCTCCATTCCATCGTGGGTAAGAAAAGTAAACTATCTACTCTACTACCAGTAATACCTACTGCTTTGTCCAATATTACTTGGTACACGAAGGATGTTTTTTAGGCTATACATAATCGTAAGAAAGAGTGTACACTGTATTTGTCAGATGAAAAAGTTTCTAAGAAATATTCTTACAAAATATATCAACCAATTTTATCAATATCCGCGGAATATTACCTACGTCCTTATGATGTTATCGAAAATATTAAATTGATGGTATATTTTAGTTTGATACTAAGAAATATAAGAAATCATAGAAATCCAACAAGCGATATATCTATAATATAATATAGTATACGACTACGTCGTAAAATACAGTATACGATTTTTTCTCGTAAAATCAAAGCGAGTTTAACTTTATCTAACTCGTCGCCCTAATTTAAGTGATTTAAGGCTTTGCTTTCTAATACATCACAGACAGACGGACCGACGGACAGGCAATGATGCCATTTTTGATGGAGTCTTAGAGCTCAAACACTTAACAACTTAAGATGACGACGTAGTTTGTATTTGGTTTTGAAACATGTTAAAGCAAAGTGAAGGCTGTTTCATCAGTTCAAACCGTACTCCATACATACTTATACAGTAAAAATAACGGTAATTACTCTTTTAAACAATAACATTTTAAAATTTATATTAAAAACCCATTATCAGAAACATATCAAAGGGGATAGTTTTTTTTTCTTTTATTTCTCTTTTGGTATTATATTACATTTTATTCATTAAAAAACAGCATTTAACCTGAAGGACTTTGCGGGGGGTGGCTGGATGAGGAGGACGGTGGACCAACATAAGTGGCAAAATTTGGGAAAGGCCTATGTCCAGCAGTGGACGAACACGGGCTGATGGGTGGATGGATGGAAGGATTTAACAATCAATTCTTGTTTTATCGCACTGCGCGGACACGCAATTTTTGAGATATGTTTGTCTATTTCGTGATGCGATAGACCCACTGCGGCTTAAACGTCGTAACGACTACAATCTACAAGAGCCATAACTTCAAGTAGGGCAAGCATAATGACAATTGTTGATGTCCTACACTAGTGCTTAATGTTGGCACGAGGCGCACGCCTGGAGGCTTGCCAGGACCTCGACCTGAATGTAGACCGCTGGAAGCAACCCTCTTGCCAACGGACGATCTGCCAGAAAAATGCACCAGTCGCTATATTTCTCCGAATTTGGAACAACTTGTTTTATGATTAGGTTTTCTTTGGATCAACCTTACAGCGTGAAAAAGATTACGCAAAAAGTTTTTGGAAAAATTTATCACTTTTCTTTTGAAACTCTCACGAGAGGAGTACATTTTTAGGACGACGGAAAAACGGAATGAGAAAAATTGAGCAAACCTAAATTACGAAATAAATCCTAACCGAAGACGGAGCGATCCCTGTGGCCTGAAAGCTTTCCTCCTTTATATTAATCAGGTTATTGGTAATGGAAAAATTAGGAAATTAATTTTACACCCCTGAAGAAGGCAGAAAGTTCAGAATACAATTTTTTCCTTTCTTATTGGCCACCGCTTCCGTCGGTAGACCGGAAATGAGTTTTGTGCTTTCGTCCCCCTCTCCTGTCGTTCCTCAGACGAGAGGGCAAGAAACCACAGCTTATTACTTGACGTCGGAAAAACCATTTCACCTCATTCTTCCCATAAGAATACACTCTTTATCGACTAAACGAATTTTACCCGCTCGGCTCCAAAAGGAAATTTAGCAAAAATGCATAACGAAGCTTTAAATAAAATAAGAAAGATGAATTAAATGTAGAAGAACTTAAATTGTTGTTCTGCCCTGGCTGGCTTCGACAAAGAAAAGTCGTACACTGAAGAAACTATTTTGTTTTATTTAGGCATCGAAAAGAATAATGACGATACGAAATGTTTTCCAAATTAACGTCGTCGTCGCCGCAAAGGAAGCATTAATAAAAAGCTTCGTATCAAATAAAATGAGAAAACATGAAGACAAAGGGCACTCGTGAAATCCAATTACAAATTCAGAACACGACTTTGCTTGAACGTATAAATTTCCTGAAAACAATAATGCATACGAGAAATGTTTTCAGTTAATTGTTATTCGATAAATATTGATTTGTTCTGTGCAATTAAGAGAAGGTCAAAGGCAACTCGAATTTTGGCCAGTGATTCTCGATATTCCCGCCAAATCGAGATGGAATTGCGGTCGTTTGTCGTCCGTCACTGATGTATTGCAAAAGATTTGTGGAACAGATATACGAAACAGGCGGTCATTTTTCCACACAATGCTTCCAATTTTTCCTATACTACGTTGGTAGACAACGAAAACATCCACTTCAAAATTTGAAATGCAGTAGGAAATTAAAGTAATTTTTTTACGCAAAGCAAACCTCCTAATTTCTCTACTTTTGTTCTGTGAAAACAAGTACAGGCACTAGGGTAGAAGAAGCATGTAGGCGGTGATGCAGTGTTGAGTAGCTGCACAAAACGCTAGTGTCCCAGGAGGCAGAGGCCCTCAAGCCGCGTGCCTAGAGGGCCGGCAGTGATTAGAGCCCGCTAACAAAGAGCCGAGGGCCCTTAACCTACATGCTCCGTTTCACCCGGCTTGCCGGAGACACTTCTTGCGACTGCTGCTAGCCTAGCACATGCAAGCTAATCCCGCTTCCTATGCACATAAAACACAAAACTGAAATTTTATTCTGGTTCAATACTTGCCCAGAGTTATTAGACGTATTAATTGATTGACAACATGATCGATAATACAATAGATAGTTTTGTAATAAATACGGCTGATTCGGACTCTTCCGACGAATCATCTTCGTCTAATACAGAAGACAACGATTAGAGAGTTCAAAATTTGTATATAATTTTTTCAAATAAAAATGTTGTACCCTTGCAAGTGTGTTTACATTCGTTATCTCGTATTGCTGGCCTTACTTTATAAGGTGTCCTTAACTGATAGTTCCAAATTCATATTAGGGACTTAGTTATAGTAATCCGTAACAAGGTCCGACAACAAATTAGCGATATTCAAAAAGATTGTGTATATAGTGTTTGACTTGCGGCTTAACTTGTAGACGAATGGGTTTTTCTCACATTTTCAGAATGTGTTGTCGAACATCTGTTCTTATAACATACCAAGTCTCCTGTATAAATTAGGCTGTATCAGTGATATTATGCTCTGCCCTCTCGCAATAATCATCAAAGGAGGGGTGACATTGCTAGTCCCAGCCAGTATTGATTCGATATAACACCCAGAACTGAGTTGGCAAGTCGTCAAGTAATAAACTGGTTATCTGCACCAGTTTGCGCCAGAAAGGAACTGATATACGCTATATAAAAGCAAGGTGAGGGACATTTCTCCAATATTTCGGCGTCTTCTGAGACTTCCGAAGGTATTCGCTAGGGTCCGATCGAAACACTGGAGATGTTTTCGGTGAAAACTGAACTGGAATTTCGGTTAGGTAGGTTAAGTTAGGCCTAGAAAAAAGCTATATATTATTTACCATCTGCAATGTAAATAACCATATTTACATAGGTAACTCATCGTTTTGTCATATTATGTTCTTAGTGACTTGTTCGACAACTGCAAGTACTAATCATGGTATCGTCAAGAGAGCTCTTGGCTTAGTTCTGTTAATGTAGAAAACTGGTCAGGCTGCAAAGAAGGACGGACTTTCGAATGAACCACAAGACAATCCTAACCTTGGTAACAAGACAATCCTAACAAGGAATAGATAAAAACATGAAATAACTCTTAAGTTTGAGCAATTGCGTCTGGCTACTTCTACAGTTAATTAATTCACAAGAAAAACCAAGTTAAATTAGTTTAATGTTTGGAAATTCGTAAAATGGTGGCAAAAAATTTAAACAAACGCGCTATGTATAGTTCTCAAAATTTACGGAAACGTATTACAAAGGTCTTTCAAAAAATTTGGAATAAACGTCGAAATCTAAAACCGAAATTCGGTTAAACTCTAGTGATTGTTCGCATATTTCGACTGGGTCGCTAGTCGATTTGAGCCGTTAATTATTTTCTCAAATGACAGGATAAATTCATTAAAGCTGTTCGTCTCGCATCAGTATGGCGAATTCAAACTTAATGAACATCTTCCTCTTCAACATATCTCGTAGTAATGAGGCACTTGCACTTTACTGCTGACAATAAAACTATCCATTTAAAACGACACGTTCAATAATTCAACTTGTAATTTCGGTTCTCATTTACATAGTTATTAAATACGTTACAAAGCTATCAAATAACATTTTACGAAGTTGTCTTGAAATGCTAACGAGTATGTTTATTTAGTATTACCTAAAGAGGATTTATTTAATAGAATTTAAAAAGAAATGCTAGTGATGAGTAGTTAGGGAATATAGGAAGGACAAAAATCTGTGAGTGCGTCGTACGAGTATATATTGTAACCGTTTATTGGCGTAAACTGTTTTCCGTGAATAAGGCACTTTTGAACTGAATGATGGTGTAAAAGCTGACCTATTACGCGATCATACGAAATTATGATGCGTTTTCGCGAAAAAGCAGATAAGATATTCCCCGAAAAAGCGAGACTATAATAATTACGAAAATCTTGAAAAAATTGTCAAAAATAGAAGAGAAGCGATTAGCGTAAAAGGTTTACATTGTGAATAAAATTGAGCCGGCCGAGCAAAGCGGAGCGGAGCGAGGCGACTCCCCTTAGTTTTACCAGAAAATAAATTCTTTACGACATAATTCTGTTTTTCCAGAAAAAGCACGGATTTTCGTGAAAAGGCAGTTTTCTCCATACTGTAGCTTTGGGCTGTTCGGAAAGCAACCCCTAAGACATGTTTGTTTTTCTAGGAATCTTACATTATTCATCTTTATTTATACAAAAAAACTAGTACTTAATTTTTATGTTATTATGATTTCAAAAAACAAACGAGAAATCATTTCATCTAAATGAACAAAAAATTACTAAATAATACTGCAAAAATATACCCATTAATCAGCAGGAGACTGAGGCTTTAAGTGTAAACAATAAAAATTGCTACCCCTAAGTCTGGTATAGTTTTAGGTGTAGATGAGGTCATTGGCCACCCAGACACTAGACTAGACGCCCCTCTACAGTTTGAAAGGATTTTCACTTGTCGCCACAATAATTTA
This sequence comes from Ypsolopha scabrella, assembly GCA_910592155.1. Lineage (NCBI taxonomy): Eukaryota > Metazoa > Arthropoda > Insecta > Lepidoptera > Ypsolophidae > Ypsolopha > Ypsolopha scabrella. The sequence continues at coordinate 20,536,013 of OU342976.1, forward strand.
TGACATGGTACTTGTAGGTACGACTTTAGCAGAGTTGACAACTCATATTGAAAATTCCCTACGTTTGTGTACGAGTTCTCCCTTCTGAAGGCTTACCTATTCTGTGTCTTCAAAAAACATTACAACACTAGAATGGTTTATGCAACTTTTTTTGTAGGAATTTAGGGATGCACTTTGATCTACCGACGAGTTAGTTATTACCCTTATATACCCTTTCCTTTTTTGCCGACTTTCCTAAAATATCATAAGACTGATTACCTTTATGCCGACATTTAAAATTTCATTCCTTCGCTGCTTTTAAGTAAAAAATTAAGCAATTAGATCATTAAGATCATGAAAAAAAACTAGTCAAGTGCGAGTAAGAGTTCATACCGTTTAAAATTCATGCATATCATAGTTCACACTTGGCACGTTTTGCGTTTCTGCGAGTTTTCGTGCATGGCTTGGAAAATTTTAACTAGCATATAAGTTATATTAAATAAATCCATCCATCCATCAGCCTGTTTTGTCCACTGCTGGACATAGGCCTTTCCAGGATTTCGCCACTCTTGGCGGTCCTCCTGGAAGAAATACCCATACTCACACACGTTGGGCAGGCGTGTGAATATAATAGATACCAAAATGTTGGAAGTAAAAATCATCACACTAGTTATTGTAACCTTATTTCTAGCGTCAAAGTGTTCTAAGAATTTCCAGAATAAACAGATCCCACTTCCCATCCCATCCCATCCCACTATCCCATCCCACTAATATTATAGGTAAATGCGAAAGTTTGGATGTATGGATGGATGGATGTTTGTTACTCTTTCACGCCGTACATAACTACTGAACCGACTGGGCTGAAATTTTGCATGAATGTAGTTCTAGACCTGGAATAGGACATAGGCTACTTTTTATCCCATAAATCAGTTCTCATGCGATGAAAATGAGTTTTCTATAGAAAAGTGATGTGTCACCCTCCTTTCACGTCATGCTTACGAAACCGACTGGGCTAAAATTTTGCATAAATGTAGTTCTAGACATTGAATAGGACAAGGCTACTTTTTAGCCCATAAATCAGTTCCCATGGAAAAGAGAGCCAGAGGCGCATAACACACACATTTCACCAACTATGTTTACTGTAGGTAACAGTCCGAAATATATTGACTGATTTTATAGGAGTTCACAAAAACTAATTAAACGCGGGTGAAGCCGCGGGCAAAAGCTAGTTTCTCATAAGTTTTCCACGTTTAGTTGTACCGTCGTCGTCCATTAGGGTTCCATTAGCACGTCGGTTTGGTTCTGTCTCTGGGATGAGGCGGAGGTTATTGAACGTCCAGACTCCCAGACGGAAATACGTGACGCACCGGCGCCTGAATTATATTCTAATAATAATAAAGATTACTTTATCACTTCTCGGGATACTCTGCCGCACGACAGTATACGTCATTACGTCATTATTAGGGTATTTTATCTTTTTTTATTTATTTATTAAGAAACTTATACTTTCCTAATATAAATGAAAGCATAATTCAATAGTAAAGTAACACATAATATACAACATACACATCCATCTTGTTTATACCAATAAAAAAAGTCGTCTCTTTACGTTGAATAAAGGTGGTAGAGCTGATGCCAGGCTCGACTGTGGAGGTACCACCATCTTACTCGCAAATCCTCCCGAAGTTACTCGGGGGAGAGTAAGAGAACAGCTCTCAGGCAAAACCAGGCGGCCCACCATTGCCTGGGACCGATGGATGGCGGTATATCCATCCCCAATTGCCGGGCCATATATAACTACGGGCAGCGCCGTCACTGGTGCAAAGTTTTCGGCACCGCGCTCACCAACCAGCCTGTGTAGCGTGTGTGAGTATGGGCATTTCTTCCAGGAGGACCACCCAGAATGGCAACATCCTGGAAAGGCCCATGTCCAGCAATGGATGAAACAGGCTGATGGATGGATTACATTGAATATTTTTGCGAATACTTAAATGAAATGGGTGATCGGCACTGAGCACAAAACTTAAATTTTTTGAATTGTTGTCTCGAGAAGTCAACGGATTTAGGTGCGTTTTTTTATTATTATCATTGTGACCCTGGTCAACATATTATAGGCTATAAGGGGTGTTGGTAAAATAATCGCCAAGTCGAAAACTGTCGATAATAGTGACGAAACAGGCTGAAGGATGTGACGCCGCTGCCCGTCACCAGTCTGTTTTGTACAGGATGTTAGGAAAAGTACTTCGTTCCTCCAAAAAAGGATTTTTAAAAGATACATTGAATCGAAGCCCCGGGCAAAAGCTAATAATTAATAATTGAGAATATTATTAATAATGTTTTTCCATTAATAGTGCTGACGGCAGGCGGCAGTATGAAATTAAAATGTTTTAGGTAACGGACAAAATGCTAAACTACGTATCTTCGGCCTGCATTTGACGGGCAAACCAAAAACGAACAATGAAAGTGCGTTTCACAAGAAGAGTTTATCGAGTTGGAATGCAAGTTCATTCAGCAGTTATCGAAAAAGCTTATGACACAAAGAGCTATGACAAAAGTTTTCGTTTTTGGCGTTTATATTTTCAGGTTTAATTATTTAAAAAAAAAAATTAACATAGACAAACTCTATTTGGATAAAATCCCTTTATCCTAAATAAATATGTAGGTACCGATATATATTATATAGAAACCCACTATTTCTAGGTACTCCCGCTTTCCAATTTGCTCGAAACAACCCGAGAGGATTTTTCAATTAACAACCAAATGGAAGCTGAACTTCAGTATTAACTCGAAGTACCCTCCAGTCAATTCTGTTTAACCCACCAAGATAAGAACACTTCTAATGTGACTCTTATTCACCAGTCATAAAGGCTGCTATTGATTAGAACTTTTGTCTCGTCTTCCTGATGTTGCTAGATTAGAAGCTATTAACCGGCGGAATAGTGTAAATGCAGCATCTTCAATTACATCAGCACACTGATTACTGTTGTATTTAGTCGTGTAAACCGTTTCAACGTTCTGCACAGAAGGAAGCTATTTAAAATATTTCGTTTTGACATGAATTCTATGAACGTCTTCCTCGTCGTCTCCGCAGCATTCCACAAAAATTTGCGGTATAAAACATGAAAGCTTCATACTCCTGAAGTCTAAAAGTTACAAAAAATATATTTTCAGCGACAATACAAATATATAAATATGTTTGGCCCTCCCTCCCACCCCGTGATGACGTCATAAACTGCGGTAGTAAGCACTAAAATATCAAAGTAATCCTGCAATTCGTGACATTTAAATCTCCTTGGAAATCATCGAATTCACGAAGAAAAACTAGTGGTAGTATCACGACTTTACCCACCTCAATTATTTAAGGTTCCGAATAAAAACGGAAACCCTTATTATAGCGACACTTTAATGTCTATCCATCCGTGCTATATTATGACGCAAGAGGGCTGCGGCGGTCCACAATCCATCCATCCATCAGCCTGTTTCATCCACTGCTGGACATAGGCCTTTCCAGGATTTCGCCACTCTTGGCGGTCCTCCTGAAAGAAATGCCCATACTCACACACGCTGGGCAGGTGGGTTGGTGAGCGCGGTGCCGAACCCCTTGCACCAGTGACGCCGCTGCCCGTCACTAGTCTGTTTTAAGGCCTGGCAATTAGGGATGGATATACCGCCATCCATCGGTCCCAGGCAATGGTGGGCCGCCTGGTTTTGCCTGAGAGCTGTTCTCTTACTCTCCCCTGAATAACTTGGGAGGATTAACGAGTAAGATGGTGGTACCTCCACAGTCGAGCCCGGCATCAGCTCTACCACCTTTAACGGTCTACAATAGAGAGACATAATCCACCGTCTGCCATCAAGCAAGTTTATAAAAAGAGTCTATCAATTTTACAGATACTAGTAGAGATACATTTTAATTAAAATTGTACTTTTTATTGCAAGGACTATTTTCGCGGGTGTTGTAAAGTATAAAGTCTGCAGTGCGGACATTCTCGCTGGGGAAATAATATTTTGCGTGGATAACTTTACAAACTGTATCACGGATTTAGATTCTTTTGCGTGCGACGTCACAAACAACCTTCGGATCTTACATTTTCCCTAACTTTTTCCAGACAATTCCCGCACTGCGGACATTAAGCACCCGTGACGTAACACGTCGATACACAGATTACTATTGAATTGAGTCGTGTAATCACTTCGACGGTCACAGATTAGCAAGTGTCACGGTCTGAGAAGTCCTAATCATCTAATGTCTAGCATTGTGATTGGATTTGGTTGCTTTATGTGGAATTTAGCGCTCTATTAATCATCCTTTGCCTTTTCAGTTATCTTACTAATCTATACTAATAATAAAGTTGTAAAAAAGTCGAGTCTGTACATTTAGTACCTATTCATGCCAAATTTTATGAGACCAAAACTACTTTTTTTGTCTGTTTGCTTCTCTGTCTTTCTGTATGAATATATGTTACGTTTTAACTCGAGAACCACTTAACTGGTATGGATGCGGTTTTTTTCCTATCATCCAGGTTCAATATATGCATTGGTAGGAGTGTTGATAAAGTAACTGCGAAGCCGAAAACTGTATATTATAGTTATTTATCTTCTATCTTCAAAAGTTTGTCTGTAGTGTTTGATTGTTAGTCGCTTTTCTACCCGATGCAAAAATGTGGCGTTAAATTTGCAGCGGTAAAGAATAGTAGTTTATGAAACTGGTACATAAAAAGGTTATTAAAAACACGAGTGTCAGTTTAAAAAACGAGCCGAAGGCGATACCTAGTTATGTATAGTTTCATAGACTACTTTATCTAAACTCATGCCTACTAACTTGTTTCCATAATCTTGGTAAGTTTTTCGTTAGCCATTTTTAATTTTTATTGTGAAAGTTTGTTCTAAATACGTAATTTCCGTCGTTGTTATTTCCAGAATGTCAGGTGGAATCAAATATCATCACCATCCCTGCTGTCAATAATTTTAGGGCAAAATAATTATTTTAACCCATAAAACCACGGTAAGTAATGAATAAATTTCCTCGAAAACTATGGCGCAACAAACAGTTCAGTTCATCCATTGAGAGACTGAGTCCAACGCGCTGTAAGCCATAGACAATACCTGGCCGAAAATAATGTTGACTGTAACCTCGTTGTTGTTTTCTACGTATTGGAGAACATTAAATAAAAACCTCATTGGTATTTGACAATAAACCTCAGACATGGCTGTATGGGCTAACTTCCCTTTGCCTTCCTCGTTAGTATCACATGTACTGTTGGCTCAGAAAAAGTTTTTATGGCATTATGTTTTAAACTATAATTTAATTTTTTAATTTTTTTAGAGACTTTCATGAAAATATTTTTCACTATGCCAGTAGTTATGAGTTCGTAATGAGGATTTTACGATATGAGTTTAGATAAAGGATTAAACAGAACATCTAAACAGATTATAAATTCCAAAAGTCTTTTAAGGAACCATCTCTGTAAAGTTGAATTCAAACTTTAGTAGCATATGGCAAGCGTAGTCCTAAAACAAAGGTACAATCGTCACCAAAATATGTAGAAATAGAAATAATTTGGGCGTGCGATTTGGACTCGCGCACAAAGGTGTTCGTACCACCACACAATACGGGTGCAGAACCCTAAAACATACATATCAACAATATAGACGCTATAGCAACATTAAGGCGACGTAAAACAAGACCTTAAAATGGTAGCGCCCGACAAAAAATTTAGCGCCGTCTGCGTACGGAACCCTACTTTTTATTGTTTTGTTCTATTTTAGAATACTCGTATGTCTTAAAATACTGACTAAATTTAAAATTTGTTTGTATTCCCCCATCTTTAAGTAATAGCCAAAACCAATAATTTTCCGAGGTTTCTTTTATGGGGACCACCCTTAAATTTAATTTCATTACACCTATTTTATGATTTGTCATAGTCATGATACAAGCCATAGTAAAACGTATTGTGTGAAAATTTCAACTTTCTACCTATAACGGTAATGAAGCTGTAGACAACGCGGCAGGCGGACAGACAGACAGCGGAGTCTCAGTTTGGCACCCTCCGGGTACGGAACCAGAAAAACGAACGTTATATGCTGATAAGAGTTTACAGAGACATTATATCAATCATCCAGACTGAAGCTATGTTTTTTTTTTCCTTTTAGAAGGTATTACCCTTGTAAGGCTAAAGTTTATCAAAGCGGAACATCAATCTAATGAACATTGAACATGACTACTCGAGATCGAGAGGCGACATCGATCATTCATCACCTGACAAACAAGGATCCGTGTACTTGTACCATAAACAGCTTTTGCTTTTACTTTTATATGAAAATAACTAGTAATACTCTGGTGACGATCATTTTGTTCTGAAACAAAAAACGTAGTACAGTCTGACAAAAAAGAGTTGAAATGAATATTGAAGGAATTATTTTTCTTTCGCCTGTTTACATCAAACAAACAAGTACAAAATCTGTTAAATCGACTTTACCGCGTTGTTATTTCATAAATATTTTACCTAAATTATGCTACTTTAACGTTTAAACCTCAATTAAGTTTATTAAAGTGCAATATTCATTTCAACACTTTTTTGACAGACTATAACTACATCGTAGTTTGCTGAAAATTTTGAAACTATCCCGTATATTCACGGGAAAATATAATTAGCACCTACAAAAATATGATCTGTCAACCAGTTTTTCATGATTTAAATTTCAAAAATACCAATTATTACTTTATTTTTATTTTTGTATGACTTGATGATATGAATATGAAATATGGATCGTTACCAATACTCTTATTTAATCCTGTAAGATTACTAAGCAAACAATCACTAATAAAATAAACTACTCAATAATATTTCAAAGATTGAAGCAGAGGTACGACGAATATAGAAATAGAAATGGATTTCTTTGCCACAACATACAAAAACAATAAATTATAAAATTACAAACACAAAATATTTTACTATATGACAAAATGGGACAAATGCTGAGTACTTGCCGAAAGTTGTAACCAACTTTACAGCGCTGGTTTCCAGTTTGCCCCATCTCATACTTAAAATTATAGCCAGATTATGCAGGTAGGTACCTAGTACTTCTATGTTGATATTAAGGTCCCGTTTCGAAACGAGCGAAAATCACTCGGAGTGATGCGAATTTCACCCTAGAGCGTTCAAAAATTGACACGAGTTAAACCGAGGGTAAACGAACTGTTACCTGACAGTTTCACGAAAGTGTTTTGAAACGCTTCGGAGCAATACGGAAATCACACTGAGCTACCTGATTGGTGCAACCAGATTTTTCTTATATAGATCTTCTCTTTCTAATAAACGAGTGAAATTTCGCACTATGATCGCACGTTCTGAAACGCTTCCTATTAAACTAAAACAAAAGTAAAAATATTACAAATTCATAGACCTGAAACACATACATTAAATAATAATAATTGGAATTTATAAAAACTTTTTTGTAAAAGAAAACACATAATAATTGATCTTGAACTGAATAAAGAAAATAAAATAATCAATGATAACAACTAATAACACACATAACTAGAATTTAAATTGTAAGAAATGATCATACACATATACGAAAAAAAAACAATAATAAATGAATTAACAGTTAAACTAGTTAACATAATTTCTGTTTGTCTAGAAGTCTTCGCCGAATATGTTTCTTAAAAGTTCCTACAGCCACAGCTGCCTACAGCTATACGCTCATCTGTTTAGACAACAAAAAATATTATATATTGTTGAATATCAAATGTATTAATTTTATTTATACGATAGTGTTAATTTATTTACGTTATTTAAGTTATATAAAGTAGGTACTCACACGTTGACGCACGTCCAAGAGCAAAAATTCCGTTTTACGGTGCGATGAATGAACGAAAACGCAGAACATTAACATCGATACTTTGACGGTACCAATTTATTAAATTTTATACTTGTAACATCAACAGTAAACTGGTATTCACCAAAATCTCTGGTTATTTCCTCGCTAAAAAAATTTCACGGTGACTGTACTCTGTGAGTACTAGGAACACAGAGAGTGCACAGACTGGATGCTCCATTGTTATTAGAACGTGACATAGACTACTGATCGTGTATAGAAACCTTTATATATGAATATGAATATGGCTAACTTAGACTTCGGTTTCAGACCGAGTCTAGCAAATACAAGCTCCATGGTTGAACTAGGTCATGCTGAATATCAAAGGATCCATTTGAGGCTGAAATTCAGAATTTCGGTCTTGAGACGGCGAATTAATTCTTTATGCGACTCCCGGGACTCATAGTCTGCCGGTAAGAAAATACTTTCAAGGAAAATTATAAGGAAAGGTAAAAGGTACTTTAAACAGAAATAATATTAGAAGCAAGTAAACATAATAAAGGGCCTCGCATGAGTAAAATGAATGAATGAATGAATGTATTTATTTCAGGCCAATGACCCATAAAGATTTATAATAATAATTGTTATGGCTTTTACGCTGAACCTATATGTTAAAGGAGCGAACTATAAATCAATGGGAGCGAAGGATTTTTTCGAGTACCGTCAACAAATTAAATTGAAAAATACTGATTCAATGACGTCATATTAAGATAATGGCGGAAGTCGTCCATTGTGAAGACATGCTAGTGTATCGACTAGAGCCCGTGTCAGCAACGAAGTCTCAAGAGTTGTGCCATTTCGGTTCAAATTCCAACGTAAATAAGAGCTTTTTAGATGGTACGAGCTTTAACTGCATCACACACATATCAGGCCCTTTCTTGCGTCACGAGTTGCGAGCCCAGCGCGCAATGAACCGAGAAATGGGCCCTTCTGCTCTACTTATCCAGGAGACAAGCCTAAACAAGGGCTTCTAAAGGCTTTCCATACATCAACCCATCTCGGAAATACTTGTAGTGAACTCTCTTTGTCTGTGGCTATGTATTTGGCTCGACGGCATGTAAGACGGTGTAGTGCGCAGAATCGGGATAACGGCTTATACTAGGTGAAATTAAATCAACCGACCAAATTCATACTGGAGACTCGGTTAGTCATCAGGACCAAGGTTTAATGACCCTCCAGGAGAAATTCGAAAAAAAAAATTTTTTTTCCCGTAGAACCTGCACTAGGAATTGTACTTAAACTAGTCCAACCAGTATGGGAGCAAAAAAAATATTTTTCGAAATTGGCCAAAAGGATTACTGAACCTAGTTCTTGATCACTAACCGAGTCTCTAGTATGAATTTGGTCGGTTGATTAAATTTCACCCTATATTGAAAAATAGACATAATCACGACATCAAAAACAAAAAATCTATAATTTTATTTACACCAAAACATGAGATACAATATACCTATATGTCTCACAGTGGCCCCAATATAGGCAAAGCCTGACCCGTGGGTGCCGGTTTACAGATTTCAGAAGTTTTATACATATTTTCTTTGTTTATCTGCAAGTTGCAGCGAATAAGTTGAATATGATTATATACATTATAAGTTATATTATAAAATATTAATATGGAAAAACACGAGAAAATATATATATTTACAATTTTCGAAATATTTCGGCCCACGGTATGGGGCCGTCATCATCAAAATTGTAAATATGTATATTTTTTGTGTTTTTCCATATTAATAGTGTAAATAAAGGCTCAAAAAGAGTACAATATACATTTATTCATATTATATTATAAAACTAAGAATTGATCGCCGAGATGTTGTATTTGAGTACTGACTGAGTCCCTCGTTTTAACGATAATTATTGCGTCCCAGCGTGATGCTTCGGGCACAAATATGGACTCACCGCTTAATGTGCCTTCCGAAGCACGCAGACCGAACACAAATATGCCTTTACAGGATTTGAACCCGCGGCCTCCGGATTAGCGGTCGAGTAATCGAACCACTACACCACAGTGAATAAAAAGATACATGTGATGAAGCTACGTTTTAAGCACATGCATATAATCTGGGTTGACTTTATACGCAGCGAACGGACTTTCTCATTGTTTTTTTATTTTTTTATTTATTTATGTACAAACACCAGTGGAAAACATCCGAACCTTCAGATGTACATGCAAAGTCGTTTGCACTTCGCTCATCCATCCATCAGCCTGTTTCGTCCACTGCTAGACATAGGCATTTCCAGGATTTCGCCACTCTTGGCGGTTCTCTTGGAAGAAATGCCCGTACTCACACACGCTGGGCAGGCGGGTTGGTGAACGCAGTGCCGAAACCCTTGCAGCAGTGACGCCGCTGCCCGTCACCAGTCTGTTTTACATAAGGCCCGGCAATTGGGGATGGATATACCGCCATCCATCGGTCCCAGGCAATGGTGGGCCACCTGGTTTTGCCTGAGAGCTGTTCTCTTACTTGGCTCATAGTAATATCTAATACAGTACGAACTTGCTGATAAGTAATTTTTTAACAGTTTCAATCAGTTGTTGTATGATCAATATTAGTTTCGGTAACAGCAGTTGCTGGCCAACCTTCACGTAAATCATCATAGAAACGATCACGTCCAGGTCTGAATTTAATGAACCAGGAATACACAGAGCTGCGAGATGTAACTTCATCCCTCGATGCCAATTAGAGTCTCTGGCTAAAGTCTGAAAGTTTCTTATTGACTTAAGCCACAGCAAAAAACATGAAAAATCAATAATTAATCTCTCGAGTTAAATCCGTAATACCGTGACACAATTTTCAGAACGATGGTACAACGAAATAACAAATGACAATCACACAAAATAAAAGGTAGCCAACTCAAAGGCAAAGGCTAGTATAATATAGAGTTTCAAAGTATGTATAAATTATAATCTATTCTATCAAACTATGGAAAAATATTTTTGTCTAAATGCCTTGTTTAAATAAATAACTTCAATCGTAATGATATTTTGTTTTTTATCGAAGTTAATATCAGATCTTAAATTACAAAGTGAAAAAAAAATCAAAGATTTAATGTTTGATTATCGCCAACACAAAGACCACTTTCCATCCGAACTTTTTTTTTACTTTTTAATGGAAATTTAGCCAGCTGATTGAACCACATATAACTAATTAAATCTTGAAAAACTGGATTTCATTAGGAAACTAGGACTTTCAAAGGACAATAACAGCCCCAAGACTTACTCCTGAAAGGCTGCAAAAAAATAAAACGTAATTGTTCCAATTATAAACAAAACTAAAAGCATCTAGAGAATGCTCCACGAATCAGGTCTATTTGAAGAAGTCCTTGAGAACTCGTTGAGGACCTGATGGACAGGCCTATTCCTGGAGCTTTCAAACCAGTTTACTGTGGAACCGTTTTAGGGTTCCACTAAGAAAGAGAAACCCTAAGTGCAGTTTTAATGAATGTCGTTCCACAGCATTATTTTTAGAGGTATGGAAAATAAAGAAGGATTTGCTAACAGTTTGCGAAAATGAAAATTAAATACCAAGTAACTGGAAACAAACATAAAAACTATCGTTGCGACCTAAATCCCCGAAGTAAAAAACATACACACACACGCACACACACACACCCTCACACAAATTTTCGCATTTATAATATTAGTGTGATAGTGTGATAAGGTGACTTTCGTTTATATAAGCCAATCGTTTACGAGTACATACAAAAAGTTAACTAAATCTTTTATAATTTACAATGGATTCTTTTTACCCTTGGGAACTAAGTCCTCGAAACTTCTTAAACAAACTAACAAACACACAAATGGTCTGTGACGCAAACTATGTAGAGCGAAATGATGCCAACGACATCACAATTTTAAAATGCCACTTTTATTCATGCTCATCGACGAAACCCGGCATATTGTGGATGACGTAGACTTGGTAGAATTTTATTCAAGTAAGTTCACTCACGTTCACCCTACTTTTTGAACCCGTTACTCCTCACACAAAGTGCTATATTACAATCAATATGTAGGTACAACTTACAGTGTCATTAATTTGCTGTAATTCTGTGTTGTTTTAATTAAACATCTTTGGTCCTGAAAATATAAGTAATAGGTCATAATATCAACACTCATTTCCTTTTCCTATAAGGGGTCCAATTTTTTAGGTGTCACAAAGATTAAGGGTAGGCCTGGGTAGGTTTGGCCTGAGATCATCGGAAAAATATACGTGATAGTTATTGAGTTATTGCTCTGCGTCTGAGATCCTATGTTTCTAGCTTAGTCTAAAACAATTTGAACTTCGAAAACCAAAATGAAGCATCGAACACTCTCTTGTTTTTCCGCGTTCTTATTTTGTTTCGGGGCCTCTTTTTTTTGCAACGCAGGTCAAAAAAACAACCAAATAGCGGCGAAACAACAAACAGCATACAATGTATATAAAAGAGATGTCACCAGCGGTTTTTCAATCTGCCCACCCCATATTTTCATAATTCTGTTTGTTTGCCACTCTCATATCATGGAGGGACGTAGTGATTTACATAATTTCGCACATTTTCATTTTGCGTTTACCGGGCGCTCGGGATTGGTGAACTTAAGGTGGTTGCGACGGGTCTCGTTCCCAAACGCTCAAATCATCATTTTTTTTTTTTTTAATAAAACGTATTAAATGAAAAGTATATGACATACTACAAATACATGTCGTCTAGATTGAAGGAACAACAAATAGACGGACTTTTTCTAAATATCTCTAGTTACAAGCTATTCAAAAGTTTTGGACTAATCTTTCTAAAAAGTAAACTAGATTATCTTTTAATTTGCCCGGTATCAGCTCTACCACCTACAGAGATTACGTTATTACGTTACTATAACTAGCCAATATCACCTATTAATTCCCTATTTACAGTTGATTTACAGTACTTTTACGTAGATAAGCAGTGAGCAGACTTAACTCTATACCTAACTAACATTTACCCTAATTTCTTGTTTATATTTTTAACAACCTTTAGTATTTAGTATTTAGCGGACCCCTAAATTTAACAAAACTAGGTATTTAGTAGGTATTTCTTGCTACACAAATTTAAAAAATGCCAACAAAAAAGTAAGATCTACTGAAGCTTTGTAACAGAAAATAGCAATCTTATATTCAGTTCCCGCATATGTAACAAACTAACAAGTTTGAAACTTGGATGAAAAAGGATCGCCCAACTTGTGGTTCAAGTATACCATAATAAGCAGACCCCTAAGGCATAGTAAATTCATCTTTATTACCAGCTACTAAGGTTCTTCAGTGTGACTGATTGTGGTCATATTCGTAGTAAGAAAGTAGTGCATTCGTCCGCAGCATGGCGGCGCGGCGCTAGTGTGCTCTTTTCACAAAGAAAAGTCCGCTTTGTCCTGTGCCAGGTAGAACTTTCCAGTGGTTTAGTAAGTACCTCCATTCTTATACGACTTGTTTACAAATTCTCTGGAGTTTTAACTGAAATAGAATTCTGGGACGATAAAACTATGCCATAACTGCATTAAGCTCTGTGCATGCACACATAAATTATAGAACATTTGATTTTCTATTTAATTGTTACTTCTCTGTCCATTGTTTTACTTATTAATAAATAATTGAAAGTAGGTTAAAAAAAGGTTTTAATTAAATGTTTTATTTCCAAGTATTTCAGTTAAACATACCTATATCAATAACGTAATCTCTATATATATAAAATACAACGTCTGTCTGTCTGTCTTCTATCTTTCTGTCTCTTCGTTCGCTTATATCTTGAGAATGGATTTTGATGCAGTTTTCACTGAAAGATAAAGCATTTCTTATGAAAGGTTTTAAGCTATGTATCGTCACGCTATGATAAAAGTGAGCAGCGCAATAAGAATTTTAGTGAAACATGGAAGGTTCGGTGCCGTAGCGTAGCCGATCGTCGCGGGTTCAAACCCCGACTGGTGAATTTTTTTTCTCTTTTTTTTTTCGGAATAAATATTTTCTTTTGTAAAAAAAGGTGACCAAGGTCTGATGATGGGACTGGAAGATGGGTACGGGATCTCCTCAACGGACAACAGCAGACCCTTCGAGTTTGGGCTTATTTGATTGGTGTTAATTAGCACTTTGGTAAAACATGGTGACCGTTGCATAATGTCGTTCAAAGATCATATTCCTTTATCCTTATTTCAACGAAAATCTCTTCGACGCGGGCGGAGCCGCGGGCAAAAGCTAGTTAAAAATAATAAAACAAGCTTAGTGTTATGCAATCATAAATTGAGCCACATACTCAATATTAAAGTTCCTGCTTACTTATTTACTTCACTTTTGTGTACACATAATTTTGTCCCGAACAACTAGGTTGACTTATATTACTTAATTCGAGAAAAGAATTTTTCTTCCCCGATCTGTACTCTGTACCCAGCAATCCTGCCGTAGAATTTGGCTCATTTATAAATATAAAAATTATTGACATTATATTCTTGCCTAAAATAACCTACTAATTGTAATAAACAACTTCCCCCCAGAAACATACCAACCGAAAGGCAAAAACAGTTTCACGTTTCTTTTTCTGATTTGTCAACCCTCTGGGAGTTTGTATGGGCAGGTTTCATTTGCTCATCAAGTGCAACTATTCTTACTTTCTCGATTCAAAGTATTATAGTTAAAATAGTTGTAAACTAAAAGCACTATGCCCTACATGCATTCCCTTTTAAAAGCATGAGCAGAAGAGTAGTTGACCGAACGAAAATAAATCGATTTATTTAATGATACTGTGGTCTGGCACATTTTATCTACCCACAACTCCACGCTACATGGTGCACTGCAAAGAGTTAATGCATGAGGAAAAGTACTCGCATGTTATAAAGTGTAGTAAAAATATCCACGCTTTCAAGCACTTTCACTATTTACGTTAAAAACTAACAAATAATTTGTTACGCAAATGACGGAATGCACAGAAGAATTGTGGTTACTTAAGGCCCTTGTAGCCTCCAATTACCTTGAGATATTTTAAACAAAGTGAAAATGAACGTTGAAACCTTGCATTTGATTTTGTAATCGACTGCTCCGAAACTTGGCGTTTACGGCAACGTGGACGCCACGCGCTCCCAAAATATCTAGTTTTTATTTATTAACTCTGCTGTTAATCCACATTTTTAAATTTCCTGCAATGAATTTTATAAGCTATACTTTTTTGTATTTTAGTGCAAGAACCATACAAATAACATTAGCGGTTTCCATGAAATAGCCAATTTTATTCCAAAAACAGCTTGACTTTGGGAAATATTTTCAAGATGTTTTTTATAGGCGAGAATAATTTCCTGCAATGAAATTGTTTCTTATTCTTTAAACAATGACATACATTTTTTAATAATTTTTAAGTAAGCCGTTTAAGAGAAATAACTTCATCAATGGGAGTAATTTTCGGATGACGCGGGAACACGCGCCTTAACCAACAAGAGCATAGCTCTTATATTTCGCTGTTCATATTGCAAAAGGTCCTATGTTACCCGAGGTCAACTTTACAGGAGAGCAAAAAAACTGATTAATTTGTTAAAAGCGGCGAGATTTAAGTTTACCTTTTATATTTAGGTTTATTGTCCAGTGTTCATCGTTAGAGTTGTAAAATATGTATTATGTATTATGCCTTTTTCATTATTATAGAACGAATTGAATCTTAAAATATCCTTTTTTGACATAGGACCTTTTGCAATATGAACGACGATTTGTAATACAAAAAACCCCTGCCTTTAGATACGCTGATAACAACTCCAATTCTGTTTAAAATATATATATACATATATAATTTGTTGTTATCTTAAATAAATAATAAGGCTTAAAAAGAGCAAAATATATATTTAAATATAATTTTATTTCAAATTGTTAAACAAAAAATTACATACTTATGGCTTTTCAAAATGATTTTTAAACGCCTGGAGCGACTTTAACTTGAATTTTTTAATCTTAGTTTAAGATTTCACGTAACTGAGAGGAGGAGGACGGAGAACCGACATGAGTGGCGAAATTTGGGAACTATGTCCAGGAGTGGACGAACACGGGCTGATTGATGGATGGATGGAGAGGAATAAAATTTCAGCGATAATCTTCGTAAACGTATAATATCTGTACACTTTCCTTTTGTAAGTGGGTCGAAGCTTCAGATCAGAAACTAATAAGCAACACCGAGTAAATCTTGCAGCAAACTTGTTATTCTGCTCACAACTTGAACCCAAGGATAAATCTACAATTAAGGCCGTATTGTACGACACAATTTTATTTTATCGCAAAAACGGCAACGTAATTATAGCGAGCTCCCGTTTTTACCCGAGCTCAAATTACATAGTTGATTACTGACATTCTAGTTGAGCGATTTATTTTGTAACGATAAACTGGCGTTTGTTTTGCAAAGTCATGTTTCAAGTTTTTAACTAACTGCTTGCATAGTCATTAGGTATGGTTCGAATTGACATCCACAACAAACAAGGGTGACTGAATTATTACATATGACGCGAAACGCAACTATTTTATTTATTCTATGTCCACGGACTGCGGCGCTTTGCGGCACGCAGTTTGGTACAGTGCAAAAGGTGAGACTGTAGAATTGCGATTGTGTGCGTGCACACCATTGACATTGTGGAAAACAACTCTTATAGCAGCGCAGGCAAGGTCTATTTTTGAAAAATCATGGAAGCATAAAGTATACATAGTAACAAAAGAAGAATAAGATAAAAGACAAACCATATTTTTTTGAATTCAGACCTTGCCTGCTCTGCTTTATAAGTTGTTTTCCACAATGTCAATGGTGTGCACTCACACAATCGCAATTCTACAGTATCACCTTCTGCACTGTATCGTCTCAATGGGATGTAATGGAATTCAGATAATGGAAGCGGATGTGGATTACCCTTCGCGGAAGCAGAAGTTAACGGGAGCGGAGTTTAATAATATATATTTGTAATCTATTAAAACAAATTGTCAATAAGGTATAAATTAAAAACGTGAATTTCAGGTAACACCTGTACGGAGCGGGCAAGATCTCGTGAAATGCTCACACCCGCCCTCCACAAATGAAAGTTGCGGAAGCGAAAGCGGAGGCATGATGTAGAGGTTCCGCACTTGCGGATGCGAATGCAGAGCTCCGTTTCATTCCTACCTTATACAATTCGTTCATTGTATGTGTAGATACCTAAAACTTTCCGAGTTTTTATAGAACTTTCCGATTCGTAAGCCAGACACATTTATTACAGGGGAACCGATCCGGGCTATAAATTGTCATTTTGATAGCAATCAGAACAGACGTGGGTCTCGAACCCCCACCCTGTGACTAGCAGACTGCAGACTGAACGGTTGGGGTCGCCTTAAATGTGATCCTGTTCATTTATTTTAATATTTCCCGCGATTTACGTTCACACTTCGAAGATCATAGAATTTTGTGTGTGTGTTTTTTGGATTTAAATTATACAACCTAATTAATTCTAAATAACAACTTGTAACTCGTACAAAAACTGAATTTTTTTTAATAATTATCTGAAACTACAATATCTACTGATTGATTATATTGTTAACTTCTCTAAACTAAAAATAAATCCGTTATCGCAAATTATAGTGCTAATTTTCATCTTGATGTACATATTTATATAGTATGAAATTCAATCAACCGACCAAATTCATACTGGAGACTCGGTTAGTGATCAGAAACTTTGATGGACTTTTTTGGCCAAATTCGAAAAATATGCTTTTTTGCTCCCTTACTGGTTGGACTAGTTTAAGTAAAATTCCTAGCCAACTCAGTAAGGAAGCAAAAAGCAATATTTATCGAATTTCACCAAAAGGGTAATTGAACCTTGTTTCTGATCACTAACCCAGTCTCCAGTATAAATTTGATCGGTTGATTGAATTTCACCTGGTATTGACACACATGGCGTACATTTTGTGTTCGGTCTGTGAACTTCGGAGAGCACGTCATGCTGTGCCCGAAGTACGTTATAATCGTCGGCAAAACGTGGGTGTACGCGAGTAGACTGTAACTTGCCTCACTCGGAAACACCTGTGACACCTTTTCGAGAGTTCATAACGTGAATATACATATTTGTTACGTTCAATATCTTTAAGAAACTATACACTTCCATTTGATTTACTTCAACAAACAAACAATAAAGCAATATCCTAAGCCGATATTGATAAGGTTTGCTTACGTATTTGTAGAGTCAACAGAGACTATTACCATTACATAGAGTTTGCTCGTTCAAAACTAAATTATAAATGGTTGCCATCGAGGAAATTTCTACTACTACCTCAGAACAATAATACAGTTTCTGATAATTAATTTGCGGCCTTATAACATTGTAATAAAAGTGAAGAGAGCGTCTGTTCCAGTTTCTCCGATAGTACATCACCACCGAGCTATAACATCATCTTGTAATAAATAATCATATGAACAAAATAATGACACCTGGTTCATAAAAGAATTCTACTTCTATGTTTATGTCAGCGTGGTTGTGAAATCCAGTAGTTTATAATTCCTTTAGGTTAGTTTAGTTCATAAGCAAACTAACAAAGATCTATTAAATTACATAAATAGTTCATCCAATCAAAATTAAATTGCTGGTGGAGGAACTGCCAACTTTGTCTAACCTTCTTTTATCGATTCCGGCTCTTAGTATGGCATCAATTTTTCCTTCAGTTGGAATAATATCGTCTAGGCTAGGGTATCGTGTATCTTCTACATTAGGCTTCTTAAGGGGGTAACTTTTTATCTCGGTACCAAAATGCAAATCATTATATTGTTTTCGTTACTTTTGAATAAAAAGTATGCAATAAATGTGTTTTAAAGCAACTTGCGGAAACAGTTTATTAATAATAAAGTCTTCACAAAAAAATTACGTACTTTAATGTATTACATTTTGTTTGAATTACATTAACAAACATAAGAGCGTGTTTACAGTTGTAATGTAATGCAGCTAAAATGTAACGCACAAAATTGAATTTCATGTGATCACCTAACAACTAAACAAGCAGTTTGCGCGAATTGCCATAAAACGCATTTATTACAAACGTTTTATTCAAAAGTAAGGAAAACAATATTATGATGTGCATTTCGCACTGAAATCCTCCGTTACCACCTATAAACCGTGGAAGCATGGGAGGCCGCTCGTATGGGACGCAACCAGCGTGGACACGCTGGCGCCTTTTTATGTTTCCAGAGTAGTAGGGCTGCTAGTTCGGCGGCGGCCGCTGCTAAGCACTCCAATATGTGGCAATAGGTTTACGTTCTTTGGAGTTGAGACAATGGGAACATGTGGGCCTCAAGCTGGTAGATGCCATACAGAGAAGTAAGGCGGCCAGTATTTTGTTCTCCTGCAGGGCAGTGATCTAGAGGTAATTTTTTTAAATGATTAGTGTATGTACGTTTTTTTTTAGAATTCATTACTTAGGTTTTCTAATCTTGTTAACCAATTATATATGTTTGTCTTCTTTCCATTCTACTCTAGCACCACATCCCACATTTTAAACAGAAAATCTGAACTGAATTTGTTATCTTTTCGATAAGTACAGTTAGCTATTCGGAGAAGTCTGTCTAGGAAAAGTAAAGTTGCGAAATTATTTAGCTTGTCTATGCTTTATTAACCCCTATATTACTGTTGCATTAATAAATACTATAGGTGTACCAGAATCTGATGGCAAAAATTTATATGAAAATTGTCTATGATTCCATACATTTTTTTGCCATGAGATTCTGGTACACCTATATCTCCAGTCAGCAGATAAGTAGTTATCAAAAGAACAATCTATCTATATTATAGAGTTTGGCCAGGGAATCGTGGCACAACTGTTACTAACACGGGTATAGAGAAAGTTAATTTTTTCCATATCCGTGGAGGAGGGTAAAGTCGAGGCACGATTCCCTGGCCAAACTCTACGCGTGCATTTAGTTTGTAAAGGCACAAGGTTTTCTTTTTTTCAAACTTGAAATAAGCCGTTTGCAGAAGTTTTTCCGTTGAGTAAGAACCCTTTTCACGTGAAAATGATGATGAATGATGGAAAAAGGGTTCGGCAATAGTCTAAAAGTTAATCTAAACTCCGCAACTCTCCAAATTTTATAAAATACCTTTTGCTTTCTAACTGATAATGAACTAATAATGTAAAGTGTACGCCATGAAGAAGTTCCGCGGGTTAAAGCATTTTCGCATTTATTACGTGACAATAAAATCTTTGATAGCGGACTTCATTCACACGAAGTAACGGTCAATGCTGTTCTGTGGATTGAACTTCTGCAAACCCTCAAAGATCATCCTTCTGTGTCCTCTATAACTTGGAATATTTCTACTCTATCTTTTCTTTGAATGACTTACTGCTGACTAAGGTACTTTTTCGTTTATATTGTTGTGTCTGTGTAGTTTATGTATGTAGTATTATATTTATTTTTAGATGATAGGTTTAAAATAACATTATTATTATTATGCATATGTTAATTTCTAATACAAAAATATAATATTTTTCTGTTATAGGAGTCAATCCACCCTTGCCTTCTCTCTGTCTTTGTATCTTTGTAACTATCTTCTTCCTTGTGCAATAAAGTGCTTATTCATGAATTTTTTCGCATCAAGCTTGGTATGGCGTTACCCTGAGGTGTCTCTCAAACACTCCACAGGCAACGCCACGCTTTCTGTTTGTTGGGCCTTCAGGAAAGGTAGTTTGTATAGGAGGCGTTACCAAGGTATGCATGGCATGTTGCTGGCAACGCACACAACGGAGCGCAAGTTCGTTCGCTTATCTTAGATGGATTCTGTTTTTGATTGGCATAATGCTCGATTTATAAAAAAATGCCAAAATGCATAGAGCTATTGTTAGCTCTTCAAACTGACGTGAAAATGTATTTACCTGCACACACACATCATACAAATACGATAGTGGGAAACATAATAAAACTGTTGAAGCGAAAATTCAACGCTTTTGCATCACCCATCTATCTGACAGAATATATGGGGAGCCAGAACAAACATTTTACGGAAAAATAATCACATTTAGATCTTTAATTGAAAATCAATAATTTTGTCAAAAATCATCAGACATATAAATTCGTTGACTCACATCATAATGTACCATATTTATTATTTATCACATTAACTGTTAAAAAAAAGATGTCACCAGTTTATCAAGATTTTTTTGTATTGAATAAAGCATAATTATAATTAACTAGCTTTTGCCCGCGGCTCCACCCGCGTTTTATTCGCTTTAACGACATGCTTTTTTCCGGGATAAAAAGTAGCCTATGTGTTAAGTTAGGGTATAAGCTATATTCATTCTAAATTTCAACCCAAATCCGTCCAGCCGTTTCAGCGTAAAAGAGTAACAAACATACACACACACACACACACACACAAACTTTCGCATTTATAATATTAGTGTGATTACAGTCAAAATTTAATGCCAGAATGACTATGATCCTCAAACAATTGAATTCTGCATTTATATTGACAATTTTTTCATTTAATTAGCTCAAAAAGCATAATTAACATCACTCCAAATTCCAAGGAAAAATTTTTGTGAAATGTGCCTTAAGAAAATAGAGAAAGGGGGAAAAAGGAAAAAACAAACAGACGAAGTGAAACGAATCCTTCGCATTTAAACTTTTTAGAAAATAATACTTAACTCACCTTATGAATGAACCTCTACACCACGGTTATTCAACAATAGCTCATCTCAAAAGCCTCCACAAAACAAAAGGTTAGATAAACCTTCTAAAAGCGCTAAAATCCCCTCAAAGAAAAGAAAATATAAATACAGCGGGCAACACCGCCGTAGTTGCCAGAAAATTCATTTAAATCCATTCTTAGCCGCTTCGCAACGCGGTCGAAATTAAAAATTTAAATTCCCACTTTATACTACCCCTTAATCCCACTTGGAATAAAACTGAGCAGTAAATAAAAAAATAAAAGCCATATTTTTACATCTTTTAAAACGTGATGAAGTTAGCAGTATGTAGAGCAAAATAGAATGATTTTTTCCCATCTTTTAATGAAGTATTTTAATGATTATAAAATCTTCCTATAACGCATAAAATCTATGACTCAAGATTCATAGAAAAATGTCCTGAGCTCGACTTAGGCACTTTATAATCCCCTACATGCATTAAAATTGACGACATATAGCTTTTATTATTGTGAACCCCCATAAATTTATTTGCATCTTCATGATTATAAGCAATGAGTCATTAAAGCAGCCATAACATTACCATTTCCAAGATATCATTCCCGAGTGCATTTGTACGAGACGGTCGTTAAAACGCCTACATGGCTTCTATACGACCGCGAAGTGTAGTCGAAGCGAACAACTCTTAAGCACTGGAAATAAAACTGTTTTTGTATTGACTGTACGTGATTAATAAGACGACTATAACTCATTTCATTTCATCACTTGTTTTCTATGAGACAGTATTGTTCGTATGTACATCTGTTTGATCGTTGAAAACACGCAAACTGTTCACAATTAAACATTTGTAGTTCTTTGCCCCCGGCTACGCTTGCGGCCCTCCGACTTCTTTTCCGATGTCTTCATTGATACTCGTATACAAGCAAATACGTATATGTAGGCTGAGATTAAATCAACCGACCAAATTCATACTGGGGACTGGGTTAGTGATCAGAAACTAGGTTCAGTTATCCTTTTGGCCAAATTCGAAAATATATTATTTTGCTCCCTTACTGGCTGAACTAGTTTAAGTACAATTCCTAGTCTAGGCAGTAAGGAAGCAAAAAAATATATTTTTCGAATTTCACCAAAAAGGTAA
This sequence comes from Ypsolopha scabrella, assembly GCA_910592155.1. Lineage (NCBI taxonomy): Eukaryota > Metazoa > Arthropoda > Insecta > Lepidoptera > Ypsolophidae > Ypsolopha > Ypsolopha scabrella. The sequence continues at coordinate 20,558,627 of OU342976.1, forward strand.
TTGAAGCTTATTTCTGATCACTAACCGAGTCTCCAGTATGAATTTGGTCGGTTGATTTAATTTTACTTCACCTTGTATATACTTTCTAGTTAAGGTATGGGGTAACCGCAAAAACAGCATAAAATAACACCCATCGTTACACCCAAGTTACAAAAGTACTTAAGGGGGAACGTTTCGAGCCTAGTGCAAAATGCATAACTTATGATCGCTTATCTCATTTTTGAATAAAATGTATGAAATAAAATAGTTTCATCTTATTTTGCTACTATTGTTTAATATTAATTATCAGGGATTTTTAGCAGAATCCATAACATTTCAAAATACTGACCCGCTTATTTAATTAGCTATTCATAAAATACGTAATAAGCTATAAAATAGTATGTATCCCTTTTCCAAAATTTTGATTTTACAAACTTATATGATTTTCTTAAACTTTGACTTTTCAACAAAAGCCTTGTAGGCATAATGACTTTCGTACCAATGCCAGTAACTACTTTGATTGTATTTTAAAATAACGAAATGGCATGACCATAGAGCTTAATAATATCTTTGACAGCTAGGATTTTTATTTATTTCTAGGCAAATGTATTCTAGCTGTTCAGCCCATATCCTTAAAATTTGTTTTTTTTTCAACATATCTCTAGAACCTAAGGAATAAAAAAAATATTTAAACGCTTTTCGGAATAAGAATAAAAAGATGTCTCCATAGATTTTTTATTTTTTCCTTAACAGAAATGAAAACTTGTGGATTGCGTCATTTTATGAATTATAGTTAGCGTGAATGTCCATACAAATTTTAAAGGGTGTTTTTAGTTTGTGTGGACATTCATTTACAACGCAATGCATAAAATTACAAAATTTTGGTAGAAAAGCCTAATTGACATTAAACTATGGTCGCGAAATGCCATAAATCACATTTATTTACTACTTTTTATTCAATAATAAGAAAAACAATCATAAGTTGTGCATTTTGCACCGAGCTAGAAACGTTCCGCCTTAATATAGTCAGACTTGATATTACTACTTACGAAAAATGAAAATATTTATTTCTTTAACAGAAGTGGTACATAGTTATATCTTGGTGGTTGTGACCTTTTATTAAGTGAAGAACACCTGTATTAAAAGTTTAAAAGGACACACTCTTCCATATCCATAAAGTTATCGTACCAAATAAACTTACACTAAAATATTTATCTTAAATATAGTATGGATTAGTTTAATTTATTAAAGTACTTATTAATATAACTAGTCAGATAAACTCTGCATCTTAAATGCAATATACAGACAGACTCAGTTGTAGTTTCTCCATTTGATTCCAAATCGATTCTGAAGTCAACGAGCAGCACTTGAATGGAGTAAGGCGGTCTAAAAACTCTGACACCAGGGCTTGTCGGGCCGATAGGTCTTGCAGCCCACACGATAAGAAGAAGAAGACCAAAAAGAGAACCTAGCTATACAACGTTGCGTTGATAATTCTTCACTATACCCTTCATGTTACCTTTCAGTAGGCCTACCATGAGTTTTGCTTACTGTACACGTTAACGTCTGCGTAAAATATTTATATGAGAAATTGTGCAGCGCCCCTAGCGGCTTACTACAAGAACCAGCATTTCCCATACAAAATATTTTACGCAGACGGTAACGTGTATAGTAAGCAAAACTAATGGTAGGCCTTTAGATACTGAATACTCTAACGGTATAATTAAAATAAAATATTCGATGGATTCGATCGGTAGTTCTTGCTGGAATATCATCTTCAACAAATAATACACAAATAATTGAATATTTATTCCACAAATATAATATTTGGTTGTAGGTTAGTTGTTTAGTGATTCCACATAAAGCACCGATTTCGTGTAGCATATCATCGGGCCAAATAATTGAAGAGCAATCATAATTTTATTAAAATCAGGCTAGTTGGTATTGCGTGATTAAAGTAAATTTAAAATGAAACATACTTAACTTATGTATGTTCAACCCTCCATATTGTAATACCATGACAAATATGCATAATTCTCATCTCAGAAAAGACTAAAGTTACACTTGAAGTGAAAGGAAACCTCATCGCCATTTCAATAAAAGGAAGAACGCCAATTCTGTTTATGGCGCAACAAAAGTCTATTCCATGTCATGGAAAAGGGACTACAAAATACTGTCGTGGCTACATTGCTTGCATTTATCGCTGTGCTTTATTTCATTGTTTATTGCGAAGGAGGTGTAAATACCCGTCTTGTTCAGCCGCACAGTGTGTTTAATAGGGACTTTTGTATGCTAACGTCTTCATATACGACTAAATGCTCTTATAACGCTGCTGTATAGAGTAATGATGCTGTAGTCTGCATACACTCAACTCAGTAATTTTGTTCTCTGGTATTTAAGATCCTTAGCTGGAATAATCTAAATGGCTCTTTTCACTCTTGAATGATGTCGTATGTGACTTTTTTGAAAAATAGCGTTTGACATCATTTTGCCGTAGAGATTTTAAAATATCAACGACTGTGAATTTTTTTTGCATAAATATTGGTTAGTATCTTTTTGCATTCGAATACTGAAAAACCCGTACAAAATTTAGATACGAAAATCTCAAATGCTTCTTTCGCTTCTGCATGGACTACATGAAAATTATACAAAATCCATACCTACCTAAAAGAATTCAGATTGAATGTTGAAAAACGAAAAATCAGAAACGTTTTATCAATCATTAGGACTTTTTGATGCTCGCCGTGGTTCTAGAATCCACGAAGTCGCCATTATGTTAAAATATTTTTTTAGAAGTTAAAGTTAAAGTGTAAAAAAACATTATATTAGATGTCATGATTTATGCTGTTATGTTGGCAATGAACACGTTATTATGACTGCAATTAATTTTATCATAAATCTATTACACACACAAGTCACAATTCACATATGCGATATGCATATGTATGATTTACTTAATTAAGCATCCTCCTTGATACTTATATTGGGACTATTTGGGACAGAATACTGACAACTATTTTAGAAATAAAAAGTAATAAATAAAACACTGTCACTGTATGTCACAAACATTTGTCATTTTTTATTAAAGACGGTTTAAGCAATATCTTATATAATTAAAAATGAATAGTTTTGTGACTTGTGAAATTGAATCCTGGTGAGAGCCGTATACGGAGTTAAAATATGATGAAGAAAAGTCTTGTATATTTTGTTCTTTATAAGATGTATCTTTCAAAGCAGAAAAAAAAATGTTTATTGTTAACCACGTGAAAAGTTTATCCCATCAAAATAACTGCGGTGAAAATAGCTTGTTGTTAGATTGGATAGAGCCTTACAACGAACTAGCAGTAAATGAAGACAAGTCCCATATTTATTGCTCCGCATGAGATACTAGCCTGAAACTCAAAAAGTCGGTAATTATAAGGCACGTTAACAGCCAAAATCACCAGAAAAAGACTGGAAATATGAGTGACTTGTATTTAGATCTTTGTTTGTTTCTCGTTAATTGCAACATTGCATGGAACAAGGTGAACCACTCAGAATTTAAAAAGTTCTTCAACAAATATATCTGTTGTCCTTGTGGAACTAAAAGATTGCCTGAGCAAAGTGTCCTAAGGAAAGCGTATTTGCAAAAGGCGTATCTGAGCACTATCACAAAGATAAGGAACGTTTTCTTAGACAGTTATATATAGCTTTCAATGGACGAAACTTTGGATAGCATTGGAAACAGTATTGTTAACGTAGTGGCAAAGCCTTTGAATGATTATTCACGACGACCATATTTGCTAATGTGTCAAGTTGTTGAAAAGGTAAATAGCGAAATAATGTCAAATTTGGTTGAACAGAGCTTACGATTTTTATGGCAGGATGATTACGTAAATAAAATTAACAGATTCGCTGTGTTTTTTACGGACGCAGCTGCTTACATGATCGCCACTAGAAAACTTTCGAAGAAAAGGCATACCAATTTGAAGCACGTAACTCTATGCCTTTCATCGAGTTTCAGAACAAATTAGGTCGGAGCATAAACTTGTAAATATTTTGATTACAAATGTAAAGAAAATATTTTTGAAATCACCACAACGAGTGAGACTTTTCAAACAAATGGCTCCGAACGTACCCTTGCCACCCGAACCTGTAATAAAAAGATGGGGCACTTGGCTAACTGCAGCTTTCTATTACAGTACATATTTTGAGGACATAAAAAATACTGTTGCAAACTTAAAGTCGGAAGATGTCATATCTATTAAAAAAGCTAAAAAGGTTTTTTCAAACATCAACTTAAGAAGTGAACTTGATTTTATAAAAAATACCTACAAAATAATACCGAAAACTATAACACGATTAGAGTGTACCAACATTTCTCTCGCTGACTCTTTACAAGTTGTTGACGAAGCATGTATTGCTTTACAATGGTGTGCTACAGATACTGTTCTAGATAAACTAGAAAAAGTGTTAGATCGGAATCCCGACTACGATACTATACGGAATTTTACCACAACGCACCACAAAGATGACGAATCGGCAAAAATTCTCGAGAATACAACTTTGACTTCAGTGGACGTGGAGAGGTCGTTCTCAACACACAAAAGAGTTTTTGATAAGTGCAGAACTCGCTTAACTCCGCAAAATATAGAAAAAATTATAATGATCCATTCTTACTATCATTTTAATGACGAACATGAAATAGTAATAGATGATAATTATGATACACTGATTCCAAAAGCCAGTACCTCATCAGAGATTTAGAAGTTTATAATATTATATTATATTAGGTTTATGAAGACATTTTTGCTGTTGTTACTAAAAGTATTTGGTTTAATTTATTGTGTTTTTAATATAATTATATACATACAAGTATAACTTTAATTTTAACTTCGAAAAAAATCTTATTTGAACATATGGCAACTCCGTGGATTCTAGAACCACGGCGAGCATCCAAAAGTCCCAAGCCTTACATTTCTTCTGTGACTTTGAATCTAGAGAGGGCGGTGTGTTGAGGTTTTCACCCGTGAGTCATATCGATAACATTTATCGATATATGTACCATTCCGTTACCAAACCACTCTGTTTAACATAATTTTGGCGTTTAATAACCTGCGGTGCGGGTAAGGGTCCTCCAACAAGAGTTCTCTTGTGTTGAAAACATCATTGGGGTATTTTTGAAAATATGTGAAACGATGTAGTAAATAAAAGAATGCGAATGATGTTTTTGATTTTGGTATTACCTCTATGCCATTTTTTTATTTATTAAAAGTATTTAATATCAAATTAGTGAATATTTTTACAGAAAAACCTTGAGTCCTTGTTTTAAGCATAAAATAAAATTTATACATCACATCACTCTTTCATGTTTTGTGCTCAAAGTTTTTAAATCTATTTTCTTTTTCGTTAGTTGTATTTTTATTTTGTATCAAAATTTGCCCGGTATATAGAGTTTCATTACCATTTTTCTCTCATTACATATTTTCTTGTTCGTTGGTTGTTTTTTTATTAAATTTTGCAAATATAGAAATTTATCGCCGTTTTTCTCTCTGGTAGTCATAAAAACAACAAGTAAAATTTTGGATTAAATTATTTTAATTTGTCTACCACTAATTTGGAGACGAGTAACTAAGGCAGCTGTATCGCAATTACAAATAAACGTCTTAATTTCCATCAGTCATCAAGTCATCAAATAGGAAGAAAGTAAACGCACACTTTTTGGCCGTCGGTAACAACGTGAGCATTACGCAACGTGCTAACAAATTAACCGTTCGACCGAAAATTCCGTAAATAAATGAAAACTTTTCTACGGCATCCTCCGCCGTACAATCAGCTCTTTTCAGTCCGCTACTACTTTGCACCGTAAAAACATTTTCGAACGTACTCAATCGATTTTCGACTTAGTGGCCTCGGAACATAAGGTGCCGGCTAAATTACGATAAATACTCGAAGGTTTAGCAAAGAACTGAGGTCTCTTACCTGTGCACCATGTAGAACGTCCAAAAATATCGTAAATACACTAACAAAGAGTACGGCGCGCGACATTTTTGCGGCCGCGATGCGTTCAGAAACGCGAATGTGACGTTTGAGCCAGACGCCCGAAACCTGCGTACTAGTTGCCAGTACAGCACCGTAGCTGTACCTAACGTGGTATAGATCGACCCTCCCGGGAGTAAGCGGGACGGGATAGCAGAGCCGGTGCGTGCGACAAAGACGGCCGAGGGAAGACCACGCATGCGTATAGATGAAACGCAACGTAACTGCGACCAACATGGCGAAATGGGAAACATAGGGAAAGCCCGGTTTTGAGCATACATTTTATTAGTGTTCGCGGCCAAATTACTGTCGTAAATTAACATTTTGTAATGGAATAAGGTATGGACTCTTTGTAAAAGTTCTGAAAATGAAGCTGCAAGTTATAAGACGCATCCATAACAGGCTTTCGGCACATTTTATTCGAACGCTTTCATCTGTTTGTCTATATGTCGGGTTAACATGCCACGGACAGAGGTTCTCAACCGGGCTCGCTCCGGGCGGATAGCTTTGTATGACGTCATACGCTTGACCCTCCCTGATTTGCGTTTAGAACGGCATATGTGCTGCATGCCAAAAAACCGTGAAATTGAGGCCATACGTATAATATTGCTCGTAATTTTTACATACAGACTTGATTTTTAGTCACTAAAACCATAGACTAAATAGTACTATTTAGTCTATGCTAAAACTGAGTTGTTCGTCTAGACGAGTATCTCTAGTTTTCGGCTTTGCAGTGAAGAAAAACTGACTGCAAAATACCGTCCTCGTGACCTTAACTGAATTTTTCATAATCTTCTTGTTTTCAGCAACTGTTTTTCTCCCTAATTCGATCTATTTGCAGTGATACTAGTCTATAGGTACTGAAAAACTACACAGCTAATTTATCTGAAAGAAATGGAAATAAAAAGAAAACCTACCTACGTTTGCTTCTTTTATTTTATTTGGTCGCGGGGTTAATTCGCAGTTTGTCCTGTGATATCTAAAATTTGGTAAAATTACAACTAAACGGAGTTTGGCTCCCGGAAAATGTCCACACAACCACTCAGTATATGGAGGCGTTACGACGTTTTAAATTGAAACAGAAAGAACCTACACATTCATTCTGTTGTTAATCTTCAAATGCAAAATATAAAATACACAATAAATTAACAGGCTTGCGTTTCTTCTTTTGTGTGAGTTTAGAGTATTATATTGTCTTGAATGTGTATCATATAAATATTTACCACATTACATTATAATATTATAGATGTTTAGTATAATATTATATAAATTTACATATACATTTAGTAATTATATTGGTAAGTAATGGTATCTTTTATTTTTAATGTCTGTATATATTTTATCTTAGTATAAATATTTAGGTTTAAATTTTAGATTAAAACTGGTACTCGTTAAAATATCACCTTATCATATTCTTTCGGCACTACCCAAATTTATCTACATCACCTAAGGTAAACTGGATGATAATGCTTATTAGCATTAAGTTCGCCTTGTGTACAATTTTTATGTGCAATAAAGAATTCTATTATTATTAGTTTCCTTGAAGGTGAAAATTTTGTTAAAACGTTGAACTTTGTAATATAAACTCTACGTCCGAAAAATTCATGGTTATACAAACATAAGTCGCTTGCAGAATGACGTCATCCGGGCCGACGATTATGATTGGTCGGATATTGATCATATAGCAGGAAGCTTATACGAAACATAAAGTCATAACATAACATAAAAATACCAGTAATATGCTTCATCCTTTGAAAGCGCTGCTTTTATTAAATTTTCTAGGAATACTTTGTGTCCTCTTGTAGTCGTGTTGAGTTTAGGATTCCGTACTTCATTATGGAAAAACGCAACCCTTTTAATCACTTAGTTATCAAAAACAACTCTAACCATGTGTCAATCAAAGCCCCTTTTTTTCAGGAACGGCTTCAGGTATGAAGTTGAAATTAATATTGAATACTTAAGAGATATACTAAGGTTCCAGGTGGTAGAGCTGGTGCCGGGCTCGACTGTGGAGGTACTAGCATCTTACTCGAAGACCGAAGAGTAAGAGGACAGCACGCAGACACAACCAGGGACCGATTGATGGCTGTATATTCAACTCAGATTGCCGGGCCTTACAAAAAAACAGACTAGTGACGGGCAGAGGCGTCACTGGTGCGAGGGTTTCGGCACCGCGCTCAGCAATGGGCATTTCATCTAGGAGATCCACCAAGAGTGGCGAAACCTTGGAAAGGCCTATGTCCAGCAGTGGACGAAACAGGCTAACGGATGGATGGATATGGATATTAGGAATATAGAACAAGGCGTGAAATCACATAACGCCCTCGTGAGCGTTCAGTGAGTGCATTATAAGCTAGTTAGATCAAATAGTTACAAACATATTCGGTGGACAAGTATGGTGGAAAAATTCCACGGTCTATGTAAGTACCTTGGTGGCTCAGTCGGTTAGCGCGCTTGTCTTGTTAACAAGAGGTCGCAAGTTCGAATCCTGGCCCGAGGAATATTTCAAATTCTTGTCTTTACATTTGTTTCTAATTTATCTTTTCTTGTTTGTAATGCGCTCCAAAGTTTATTTATGAGTATTCCAAAGCGATAGATTTCACAATAAAAACATAATCTTAACTAAATACTGCTGCAAAAAATGCAAGTTTCTAGTTTAATACAGCCTTATAAAAGGAAAAACCCTAATTTATTCTTCCTGCTTTGAAGAATCTAGCAACACCACATATAAAAGCCAAGAATATAGTGCAGAAGTGTATAGTTTAATACCGGCATTTTTTTTTTATTTATACTTATTACATTTTGTACAATTTGGGTGCTAGTAGCACTAAAAACTCCACAGAGTTTATCTTAGTACTAGCAATGTCACTATTTGTCTGAAATGTAAAATTTTGGTCAAGAAAACAACTTTGTCTGTAAATCTATCCAGCTTGATATCTTTGAAATAAAATCATTATTAAAAATGTTGGCAAAATGGTGCCTTTTAAAATATCAGTACCAGATGATAGAGGTCTAGAACTTTGGTCTGTAACGAAAAACAACAGAGAAACGGTTATCAAATTTTGTACTAAGACCGCGTCGTGCCTAAGCGCCTTCAGAAAAAAAAAAGAAAGATGGCTCTATACAGGGTTTCATGTCGAGTTTTAAGATTATTTGAGTAAAACTCTGTATAAACTTTATTAAACTTTGAATTATATTAAATTAGTACATTATACTCTGAAACGAAAAGAAAACCCTCAGTTTTTTTAATGATATGATAAAATTTGTGAATAAAATTTTTATTTTGCTGTTTTTTCCAGAATCCGTCCCTCTCGCACTGCGGGTCTTTCCGAGTAACAGTGACTGATGCAAGCGTGACCAATCCTCTTAAAGCGTATTTTCATACTAAAAGTCCTACTCACTGACTGATAAAATCTATGACTTAAAATTTGTCTTTTGGCCTTTGGCACAAGTGAAGGAATAAATACGAAAATTATTACTTTCCAATTCTATGTGAAATAATATTCGACAAAAATTCACAAAATTACACTTTCTGTATGGCGTTATAGATCGTAATTTTCTTGGAATTTGGAGTGCTGTTAATTGTTTTTTGTTTTTCGATTTAATTAAATGAAAGGATTCTCAATTTTCCATCAAGTGAACGCACAAAGCGTGTTTGAAAGGATATGAATATGAGTAACAAGTAAATTTTGGCAAAAAGTGGGTCTGCGGACTTTTCTTTAATGGTATCTTCTTCAGAAGTAATTAAAACACTAATGTTATGAAACCCAAAACCATCTGAAACGCAACTGAGTAAAGTAATTAGAATTAGGGTTCTTCATCCGCAACAATCAATCGCTTCGTTTTTTTTAATACGACGCCCAAGTGCGACTAGGACTCACGCCCCGAGGGTCCGTGCATTTTAAGAGAGGCATTTTTTTTTTCTAAAAAAACACAAAGTTAAATGAATACCGGAAAAAAACGGTGTGAGTGCGACTAAATTATTTTTATATTATAATGCTGTGAACAAATAGTACATGCCATCGTCATTGCCGTAAAATACGATACAAGTCCCTTGAAGTCCCTTGTCGCTTTCTAACTGGTACATATATCCATCAGGAAGAGGAGCGGTGGAAGTAAGACGCAGGGCGCATGATTCTTTAAAACACAAATTCCTCTATCTTTTGTTTTTGGCATGTGGTTACAGCCTCTTTTTTTCTAGAATTTAAATTGTTTTGTAAAAATAGAGATGATGTAGAAATATAGATTTATTTAAAACAGTATTTGAGTAGTTAAACTTGAAAGTTAAACTTATACTCCAAGTATGAGAGCCAAGAAAAAACCGAGCCGAGAGTGTTATGTCTAATGCTCACGCGTTTCATGCGACGTTTTTTAACACACTTGCGACGAAAAATTATAAAATTTCACTGCTTATTTTTCCACGTAATCGAAACCACAGCTATGAATTGTCAATTTTCTTTGAAAAATGGCGGCGGAGATTTTGTCCATGCGCGCGCAGATGGAAATAGAGGCACTGGCGCATTCGCCAAACAGCCAAATATTAAATATTATCAAACTAAATATTTTTTGTATTTACAACAAAAATTTGAGTTCATTTGTTGATATAAATAATCTAAGACCATATAACACGGGACTGGGCATGCGCACTTATCCCCGTCTGCCGAAGTACATGAACAATTTGTTCATGTAAGTTTGCTTGTGTGCGTGTTTTGTGTTTGTGTTGCAGCTTTTGATTTAGTGTGACAAATACATTTTTCGCAGGAGTGTGCGTGAATGAGTAAATGTGTGCTGTGTGTGTTTGCCTCCCCTCCCGTGGAAAACGGCAGAATAATTTCAGCTATAATAACACGTATTTTGTGAAAATTTCAACTTTCTGCCTATCACGGTGGAAGATATAGACTCCTGTGAGAGACGGACAGACAGATAGGCAGACAGACAGCGAAGGCTTAGTACATAGGATCCCGTTGGGCACCAATCGGGTACGGAACCCTAAAAACACAGATTAGGTCACACCCGAGATGAAAATTCTATGAATTAAAGCGTCTTTGCATACTGCGACTTCTTCTGATTCTGTATTCTGTGCTACGACGCCGTCGTAGTGGCGTAGCATAGCTCAAAGCGGTGGCGCCTACGCCGTAGTAGAGAGACAACGACGCGCGACTCTATATGTATAAGAACTTTAGAACTATAATGTTTGTTATAAATATGTCCTTGTCGACGCATAATCCCTTCTCTTTCTCTTCCCTTCTTCATCTACTCTATATATAAGGTGACTTTAATTTATGCAGCAAAATTCTTACCAAAGACTCGGCAAGTGCTCAGTAACAAAGTTCGATGACCCCATTTGAGAAATTCGTGAATATTCTTTTCGTGTTCCTTACAAACGCAGCCCAGGGAGGCAATTCCGGAGAAACAATTGAAGTGAGAATTCTAAAACTCGATCTAAAAATGTATGGAGTTCGACAGATAAAATGGGTTTTTACGATCGAGAAGGCTAATTCGACAGACTGAGAATAACCCTACAGCCCCGAGTCAATTACTATGGGATGTCAAGATTTTATTTTGCGAAATTAGCAAAAAGGCAATGGGCTTTCATTAATCTTTGTGGTGATGTTTCACTTCAAACGTATGTAAAAAATGCAGGGCGAGGTAGTAGATAAACTTACCCCTATCCTCCTCAGGTCTCCACAAGTAGATACTTAGTGCTGCTCGTGCGAATAGTACAGAAATATAAAATTGAAAAAAAAAATTACGCTTAAGTTTAGAAGAACCCACAAGCACGCGTTCCTGTCTCAATTCAATGCGGCATATGACGTCATTCAGTGCATATGGGATTGTTTCGTGTATGGTGCGTACTTAGAGATTAGCAGGGGGGGCAAGAAATGCGATTGAAAATCTTTCACTCGATAGAATTTTCATCTTCGTTTGTTTGACGAATAGGAATCATGCACAGATCTCAAACATATTGTAATTAGGTTTGAACAATATCTAGAATAAAAAGAAAAATATTAAATGATATATGGCCAGAATTTTTTATGTATTTTAAAATTAAAAACTATTTTTTGCTGTTTTGCGCTGAATTTGTCCCCGTCGCACTGCACTTTTTCCGCTGGAGTGACATGTTGCCGTTGAAAAATTCAACTTAAGAGACAATGTGAATTTTATTTTTGTCACTCTCACTCCAAGCGAAAAAACGCGCAGTGCGAGAGGGGCGGATTCAGCAAAATTTCCAAAATCAAATATCTTGATATTGTTAAAACCCATATAATAAAATATGTTTGGGTTGTACATGATTCTTATTCGTCAAACGAGGAGAAAAAGTGCCTTTGAAGACCTCACTTCAATAATTATTTCTATCGAGGAAAATTTATCCAAACGTGTTTTCCAAATCAAAACCCTAGATTATATAGTCAAAATGCATATAGCAAAATATTATTACAATTTTCTGTGTACTTCTTGAAATACACAGAAACAAAGCATCCATATATTTTTTACATTGCCTCTTAAACACCTTACATCGCCTCTTAAACACCTCACATCGCCTCTTAAACACCTTACATCGCCTCTTAAACACCTTACATCGCCTCTTAAACACCTTACATCGCCTCTTAAACACCTTACATCGCCTCTTAAACACCTTACATCTCTGCGTGGTATACAACATATCCGCCAAATATCAAGACTGTATTTGGCTTTAAGCGCCAGATATTTCGTGATGAGTGAGCGAGTGGTATTTCGGTTTCATATATTATTATATGTATACGTGTAGATAAATCAGATACATATAAAACACTATAATAATTTTACAATTTTAATTTTATTATATTTTAGTATCCCAAACAGTATTGCCGGTATTATTTTTATTTTATTTATATTATATTGTTTTATAAAGATTAACTTGCAAAAAGTATACTATATGTATCTATTTTACAAATAAACTTTTTGAATTTGAATCCATAAAGACAGTATGTCGATGTTTCACAAAAAGTTTCGTTTTCCTCGCCAAATCTGCCCCTTAATCCGCCCCTGCCCCAGCGTCTCTGTTATTAGATAAGTATGTTACCGCCTCGTTTCATCGTGCTATACTGAAAGCTGGGTATGAATATTGTTATTGAGATTGCATGCAAGTTCTCACGTTATGTAATTTTTAATTGCGTCTTGTTGCATTCCAAAACAAAAGGAACTTAGTTAAGTAGTTTTCCGCAAATGAATTAATATTTAAACTAAACCTCTAAGAGCTGTAAAAGTGCTGCCACTTCTGAAAGAAAACATTACTTACCAACCAGTATAAGTAATGGTCGAAAGTCTGCTCAATAAAATGCCTAGAAATAACGAAATATGTTTTTCAATAGCATAGTTTTCAAAGACAACATACCTATTCGATAACATTTGCTAAAAACGGCCGCTCTAGCATAAGTTAAAATTTTCTCTCTGGACGTTGTCTATGAAAATATTTTATTTAAAAATAGTTCATTGCTATTTCTAGGCATTGAATTGGGCGGATTTTCAATAATTATGTGGTAAAATAGAAATTATTTTTTTGTAAAGTGGCAGCACTTTCGCAGTTCTTAAAGACTTAATTACTAAGTACCCACACATCTCGTGCTTCATTTGTTTTCTGTTTTTAATATGCAAGAATTATAAAGCGTCGATAGGACCTAGGATCAAACGCGCACCTCCAGAAAATGGGAGAGCAAAAGCAGGCGACGCCAACGCGGTCATCAACCTTTCTGAAAAAACTAAAAATTGTTTCAATGTGGTTTTTTTATGTCCACCATTATTAACTCATTAACACACAAACAAAATACATTCACAGACCTATCAAACAAATTAAGACATTGCATTGTTCTATTCCTGTTTTTTTATATTTCTTTTTCGGGTTCCGTACCTCAGAAATAACAATACACACCTTTTTGTTGCTCGTCTGTCATGACCCCTTTTCTTGGGCATCGTTAGAAATATCAATTTTTAATAACCTCCTAGTACCTATTACTTACTAATATAATAAAAAAATCTACAGAAGTCGTAACAGCTGAATGATTGATACTACGCAACCTGCCTATAACCACTTTCCCGATACGGTTTTTCTTGAAGACACGCCGAAGCGTGACAAGTCGCTTGGCGGCATAGTTTTCTCTTGAGTGTGGTGACAAGACACGGCCAAAGCCTACCACCACCATCCACACATCCATCCATCAATCAGCCACTTGGTTCGTCCACTACTGGACATGGGCCTTTCCAAGATTTCGCCACTCTTGGAAGAAATGCCCATACTCTCACACGATGGACAAGCGGGTTGGTGAGCGCGGCGCCGAAATCCTCACACCAGTGACGCCACCGCTGTTGTCCGTCTCTAGTCTGTTTCGTATGAGCCAGCAATTGGGGATGGATACACTGCAGGTTGTGCCTGTTTGAGAGCTGTCCTCTCTCTCTTCCACGAATAACTTCGGGGATGTTTGCGTGTAAGATCTCTTCTGTCGAGGCCAGCATCAGTTGTCTGCTACCAGTTGAAGAAAAAGGATAAGACAGTTGGTTGTGTCTTGGTCTAACAGTCCAGGGGTCTTAGAAAGAGTCACAAAAAGAGTGTCTTTTGAAAGAGTCTTTAGCTGTCAAACTTGATTTCTTGTATACTAAAAGTAAAGTTTGATTGTAAAAGACTTTTTCAGATGACACTCTTTTTATGCCTCGTTCTAAGGCCCCAGTAGGTGGTAGAGCTGATGCCAGGCTCGACTGTGGAGGTACCACCATCTTACTCGCAAATCCTCCCAAAGTTATTCGGGGGAGAGTAAGAGAACAGCTCTCAGGCAAAACCAGGCGGCCCACCATTGCCTGGGACCGATGGATGGCGGTATATCCATCCCCAATTGCCGGGCCTTATATAAAACAGACTGGTGACGGGCAGCGGCGTCACTGGTGCAAGGGTTTCGGCACCGCGCTCACCAACCCGCCCAGCGTGTTTGTGTATGGGCATTTCTTCCAGGAGGACCGCCAAGCATGGCGAAATCCTGGGAAGGCATATGTCCAGCAGTGGACGAAACAGGTGGTTATATTTCACTTTACGCCACTCAGGAAGGCTTCTTTCATGCACCCCAATGACTAAAGATAAAATACTAACACCCTCTTCAACCATTAAAGGCGCTGTTAAACTGGTACCATTAGAATAATATTATAAGATGTCTACGCTGGTACCTACTCTATGCTGTTAAATAATGACAACAGTCTTTCTGTCAGTCCATTAGGCTAGACAGTAACTTTTTAGAGCGATTTCGAATCATAGCTGATAACGTTCTATCGCTATCTTATACGAGTATAGCGAACATGCCAAACTACTGCGTTTTTCAAATATTTATGAACTACGACGGGGTATTTTTTATTTCAAGAAAAATGTTGTATAAAAATAAAAACGGTGAAAACGTTTTGAAGCTTAAACACAAGATTTTTAATTACTTAGTTATATTTTTTTAATATTTCTACTACCCGAAATTTTAAGACAGATAGGAAGTATAGGTTGGGTGATCATCATCAGTTCATCAATTATTTAAGAGCCTAGCTCTTGTCTGTAGTATATTCCATCGTTCTCTGTCCAGAGCCAAATGCTTCAGTTGTTGATAACGTGCGAATCCTGCTTTGCCATAAGATGTTCTGGGGGCTTAGAACAAGGCACAAGAAGAGTGTCTTTTGAAAGAGCCTTTATCTGTCAAACTTGATTACTTACATACAAGAAACTAAGTTTGACAGATGAAGGCTCTTTCAAAAGATACTCTTTTTGTTCCGTTGTAGGCCTCCAGTTGGGGCATATGCAAATAAATTCTAATTTTTATTATATTTTATGCATTAGCGTACAAATGAGCCCTCAAATCTTTTTGTATGGCTTCAAAATACTTACTTACTCGACTTTCGTGTGCCTGTTAGTTCGTGTAAGATGAGGATTAATTACCCAACCATTGATAAAATTCATTCTTTCGTGCCATGAGCACACTTAAAGCCAAATTGACAAACGCGTTCCCAAAAGTTATCCCTGCAACTAATCGCCACACACCCTTACCTTTCCTTATATAGGGACCATAATAACATGCAACCCTCAGGGCATCCCCAGGGCCAGGGCTTCCGCGACATTTCACTAATGCAATGACTGCTGTGACCATGACATTATCTGTCAAGTCAATTTCTTTATCCAACGTGAGGGTTCCTTCAATGTAGGTATGAATTTTGTTAATGTGATAACGATAACTTTGATAATCTACACGCTTTTTCTAAGTTTCTTCTCGCCTACATAAATGCTCAATTGTATACTGATTGTGAGTGTAAATTAATGGACAGGTATCTTTACATGAAACCACACAACTTACTGATCATACTGAACAACTTCCCCTAATATATATACAGCAAACAAAAAAATATCACCAGTTAACAACATTTACTAGGAGAAAAGCTAGCACTAGCCTGAACGCCGTGCGCGCCTGTACTCCCGAAGAGTGCTGATGATAATCGAAAGCTCAACCTGTGCCTCCTTGCAGAGTTAAAAAAGTGAGTCCTGTCTGATATAAAACATTAATAATCATAGGTTTAGCAACGAATAGACCAACAGAGCCGATCGTGCATGTAGAAGGAGGGGAGAAATACGGGGTTGAGTTTTATTAAACCGCGGAAGGACAGCCCAATACTGAGGCTTCATCATAAGGGTTTCCATTTTAGACGGGATCCCAGAAGACCCCTGACTCGTGGAATGCGAGTCCTCGGGGACTCCTAAATTAATTTCTCATCGATAAATGCCAAACAAGAAGCGTCTACAACTTCGCTAAGCGGAGCGTGCATCATTTATTAGATTAAATACAGATATTTTACTCGCGAAGTCCGTTTGTTTGGCCACAAAATAATGTACATATTTATTTTGTGGTTTGGCTAAGGTTGAAGTAGGGCATGCACTCGCACATTTTCTATTGTGTGTAGCCTCGGGACGGCTACAAGACATGCCTGCCGCACACACATCACATATATATAGATATTTGCCACAAAGATTTAGGTCTATGTGATTATTTTTCTGTAAACGACGTGTAGGAGATAAATCACTAAGTACAAAAAATATAAAGTAGTATTTGCAAATGTAACAATAATACATTAAGGCGAGGAATTAGTAAACTTTTAATTTCAAATCGGTGCCTTAGGGGAGTGGAGTGAGGGGACTTACTCCATACAAGTATGCGCTCACGAACTAGCTTATGTCGTAAGATCGTATGCGGTAAAACAGTATTTTTCATTTAAAATGACAACTATAAGTAATTTAATAAATCCAATCGGCCATATTGAAGTGTATTTGTAGACTAATTTAAATAAAAACTTAGAGGCTTCATTCGCTCCCGTTTGTCAGTAAAATAGAAATCTCTGTTTTTAAAGAGGTTTTCTAAATATGTTTTTCTCTGCTATGAATATTAATCAATCAACTAAATATTCGGGCAAAATGATCTCAATGAAATGCTTCACAAGTATATAAATTGGTAATTACATAAGTTTTTTTATTGCTGAGAGAAATGGAGATCCATGTCGCCAAAATTTCCAATGCGTCACCTTAATGACCAATGCGTCAATGAAAATTTAGGTATTCAACAGTATTGAAGTATTTCCTAAGTGGTAAATTAGGCGCTAGAAATTTTAGAATTTCACATGAAAATGGAAACGGCCTATTAAGTACCGTTGTATAAATACATGATTCGCGACATTTTTGTGACATTTTGGACATTCTTATCTAATTATATAAATTTTATTTTTATCATAATAATGCATGCCGTAATTTAATTATGTAAGTAGATAATATATGTTTAAGAATACACTGAAATTCATAGGCTGAGAGGCAGAACATGGAGTGCTGAAATTATATTATAAGATCTTGTTTACATATACCCATGTTCATGAATAAAATATTTTGATTTTTGATTTTGATTTGAGGGTTTGTCAAAGTTGTTTCCGAATATGGTCTGTCAAGTGCAACACTCGTACACCCGCGTTTCACCGACGATAATAACGTCCCAGAGTGATGGGTTGTGATGTGAGCCCTATCGCCGTACTTTGGGCACAAACATCAACCTCCAAATTGGTTGTCGAGACGTACGAAGCATCAGCATCACAATTGTTATAATATTAGGTCATTTACTAGCTCACTGCGAGGCGGCCAACCCCTCGAATCTGCGTAGTGCTTGACTGTGTCTCCATCTATACAGGATGTTAAAATGATAACCTTTTTCCTTAAGATGCTCCATAATGCTTCAGACCAGCCGCAGCCCCCTGATTCTGTATCGTAAAATCAGTTGCCAAAACGAGTGTCTATCGTCGAAAACATACATATCCGCTTATCTAAGGATACGTTCGCACTTGAAATGACGTCACAATCCGTAAATAGTTCAATAACCTTGGAGGTTATTTTGGACGTTCATTTTTCATCTATTTTTGGTGAATAAGCAACCATAGATGGCAACCGATACGAGTTAGATATAATGTAATAGGCCCGCTATTCTAACGCTTTTGATTTTCAATTTTCTATTCTACTCTAATCAACCGCCGCGCACGCATATTTTCAGTTATTTTGATATTGCGGCTACATTTGGACACTGACTATACAAAAAACCGGACAAGTGCGAGTCGGACTCACCCAACGAGGGTTCTGTTAAAGACTATATCTTTTATGATTTAATTACAAATGTATAGTTTTCAGATTTTTCCCTATACTTGCCAAATTTCATAGTTTTATATGTGAACGGAAAATACCCCATAAATTTTGATTCCTTTGAGTGTCGAAATATACATTTTTTGCGGCATAAACGGTCGTATCTTTTTTACGTTAATTTAGAAGTTTAATCTTTTCACAGCTTCAAGGGACTGTAGATTTTTGAGTAGGTACATGGTTTTAATTTCAACTCGATACCTCCACGCGTTCCCGAGATAAGGGGTCTTGACAGGTAGACGGACTAACGGACAGACGGACGGATTTTGTTTGAGTAGGTAATAAATTACCATAGAACTATTGTATCTAAGAAAACATATAACTAGAGAGCAGCTCGTTTTTTGTGCGACTTCATGGTTGGGCCTAATGGCCTATCCATCCATCCATCAGCCCGTGTTCACCCACTGCTGGACATAGGCCTTTCCCAAATTTCGCCACTTATGTCGGTCCTCTGTCCTCCTCATCCAACCGCCACCCAAAACGTCCTTCAGGTCGTCGATCCAACGGGCACGAGGTCGGCCTACGACCTTTGCTGTAGTGGTCTCCATTCTAAAGCCTTTCGGCCCCAACGTCCTAACAAGTAAAAATTGTTCATATCTCATTTTAAGGGAAAAGTTAATAACGCCTGTATAAACGTCAACTCGAAGGTTTTACAACGAAAGTAAGAAGCGTAGCGATAAAAAAATTAAAAACAATCAAATTAACATTTTATTAGCAACTCTTTAAGAAAATGTATAAAATTTTATCACATTGCACAATAAACTTTGATATATTTACTTATCTAAAAATTGCTGTCTATTAAAAACTATTTAACAAAAATATTTCTAAGTATCACAACTTTTTCATGAAATATCTGCTAGTTTCAAACTTTAGGGGAATGTAAACAAATTAAGAGTACAGGGAATTAGGGCTCATCGATATTTAAATAATAAGGTTCTCATTTTATTGCATTTCTCGATATAAAAATACTCTTTAAAGAAATAATACAGAATAATAGCAGATTGCTTACGACGGTTGTTCCGAATTTCGTTTCCAAACGCACAACCTAAGTTTTTCTTATTTTTGAAAATAGTTAACAATGGTGTCGATTCAGCGCAACACGACTTAACTTATTTGACAGAACTAACCTTATTTTAAGCGTCCTGTCCTTGTCTTTTCGATACAGAAAGACAGAATGCTTAAATTAACATTAGTCCTATCAAATAAGTTAAATCGTGTTCCACCGAATCGACTACCATTATGTATAGTTTAATGTCACTTAGGCTTTTCTAGCAAAGTTGTGTTATTTAAGGCGTGATTATAGTTGTTGTGTAGGATCATGTACAAAATAGTTTTTATAGCACACCGTGCGTAAAATGACCGCTTTACGCACGCTGCGCTTGCGTAAAGTCGGCATTTTCCGCACTTGTGCTATAAGATATTATACGAAACTCGTGCGAGAAACTTTTTCTCGACTCGTGTGATTGCAGCACTCACCTTCGGCTCGTGCCGCAAACTCACACTCGTCAGAAAACGTTTCATCGCTCTCGTATCGTAATGTACTATTATTCAAAAACAAGAAAGGCAATCATAAGTTGTGCGATTGGGAACGAAACCCCGAGCTACCGCCTTAACCAAATTACGTTTTTCTCAAATAGGCTTGCTGTCCATGAGCCACTTTTTTCCATGTCCTTCAAATGACCTCATTTAGATTTAAGGGGTAACAATTTACGTTCTAATATCTTGTTTTGGATCCTTTAAGGAAGCGTTTCAAAACGTGCGATCATAGTGCGAAATTTCACTCGTTTATTAGAAAGAGACAGATCTATAGAAAGAAAATGATCTATAGAAAAAGAAAAATCTGGTTGCACCAGACATACAGACTAAACTTAAGGATTAAGTAGCGTTGGCAAGTTTCCATACAAAAACCAAGAGACATTTAAGCTACATGGTACGAAGAAACGTATAAAAATGGGTTGTTTTGGCTGGCTTAAGCTTGAAACATATTTGTTAATACCTAAACTAATCTCTCGTATATATGTATTTTGTTTGGAAACAAGCAATAAAAGAGCCCGTAACTCACTGAGCTAAAATTGCTCCAAGTCGACTCTATGCGTTTATTACTAATGTTTCGTCTGTATGTCTGTGGGTTGCACCAATCAGGTGGCCCAGTGTGATTTTCGCATAACTCCGAAGCAGTTTAAAACACTTCCGTGCAACTGTCAGATAACAGTTCGATTACCCTCGGTTTAACTCGTGTCAATATCACTCCGAGTGATTTTCGCTCGTTTCGGAACGGAACCTAAAGATTTATTAGTGTGCATTAAAATTAAGTTTCATTCATTCAAGTTTAGCTCCTTGTATAAAAAGCGATATTTTTTCATTTGTAGTGTACAGATATTTATAAAATCCCACTTTAAAATGGAGTAAAGTTTACGTTTCATTAAAAATTGTTTAACTTTGTGGTAAACTTGATAGAAACCTAGATCATTTGATTTATAGCGAATTAAAAATGTAAAAATTGCAAAGATAGATTGCGGGTGACTTTAAAAGGGACTTTTGTACAGATATGTGCTGTTTTTTTTTACTGAAAACATAGCTTCCACTCGTATTTGATGTGGTTTAGTCACTCTAATTTCCATGGCCTGGCATTTATCAAACTTTAAACAAATATCTAATCACTGATATTGCGAATGCGCAATAATGCCGGAATAGCCACCCTGGGCAGAGAATATTTTTCATAATAATAATTTTCTGATTTGAAATTTATTTCTAATTGTTCTTTTCTAGTTTTATATGCATTCTAAATATTTTTTATAATAGAAACCTAATTTCAATCGTATGTGCTTTGGTCAAGTTATTTAGGCAGCCAGGCAAACTAGGAACTGATAAATCACAAGTATTATCATAACTCATGTCACAACATGAAAATAAATACATTTTAGTCTTAAAGTGAACGCATAAAACTATTAATATTAAACAGATAAATAGTATATAAGACTTCTGATCCGCTCCCCTTACAGCGTATTTTGTTTTATTTACAAAGATAAGCTTTACAAGATTTAAATTGTAATTTTAACTAATATAATCCACACACTTTGTTCGCTGGAACTGCCTTATCTGAAAAAAAAGACCCAGGTTACTGTAGGTAAGTATTGTTATTAGTACAAGTATTAATAAAAGTATCAGAAAGTTAGATCTACTTTAAAACGAATATCCAGTTTAATTCATTACGTATGCAAAGAAACAAATTGAAATTATGTTTTTATTGCGAAATCCATCGCTTTTGAATACTCTAAATATTATTATTAGAGTGCATTACAAACCAGAAACGATAAATTAGAAACAAACGTAAGGACGTAAAATTTTCAAATTCTTGTCTTTACATTTGTTTCTAATTTATCTTTTCTGGTTTGTAATGCACTCTAATAAACAAATTGAAACTTAGTCAAGTTGTAGAATTATAACAGCAAATGATTTCCTTTGATTATTTTGTAATTAATTATTAAGTGTCAAACGGGGAACCGCCGCGTAACCATGTTTGCCTCCGAAGAAACTGTACGAATACAGTGAACCTAGTCAGACGAAATCTGACATATAAAAACTGTGAGTAGCCGTTTCAATATCATTAATTACTGAGGTATATTTTAGCCCGTTCGCAACTTGATTCCCCGTCGAGCGACGGAAATATCAATACGGGACGACTCGTGCGAGTGAGTGAGACGAACGCACCCGGGGTCGTCTTAAGGTGGTAAAACCGAATCTCGGTGCAAAATGCACATTGTTTTCCTTACCTTTGAATAAAAAGTATGCAAACATTACGTTTTAAAGCAATTAGCGGAAATTAATTACTAATAATAGGGTTCTCGCATTTAAAATTATGTTATTTTTGGCCTTACATTTTGATAATATTCGATTACAATGATAAATACGCTTTTAAGTTTGTTAATCGAATGCAATCAAAATGTAAATCATAAAATGATAGAATTTGAATGTCAAAACTAATAAATTTCCGCTAATTGCTTTAAAACGAAATTTTTGTATACTTTTTATATAAAAGTAAGGAAAACAATATTATGATGTGCATTTTGCACCGAGATTCTGCTTTACCACCTTAAGGGCTTGTATTGGGTCTTTCAAAGGTTTTTGTTTTAATATGCTGTGTCAACTACTTATCTGATCAATGTAAAACTTGGACACGTGTTTTTTCAGACCTTTGTCTTTCCGTTGTCAAGTTGATTACCTAATTGGACACATTTCGCTCGATAGATTTTATTTTTGAAAATGATGCCTTCTTAAGTTATTATTTCGTTTTATGGCTAAACGGCTTGAGTTTTGTGTCTGAAATTACTGCTATAACAAGAAAACATGGTATATTTTGCGACGTCAGGTGGAAAAACTCCTACATCAAATACTATTTCGTAAAATCCAGAAAAACCTCCAAAATTCACTGATTTTGCGTGCCGCAAGCGCGCGAAGCGAGCATTCTAATGTAGACTTTCTGACAACATACTGAAGCTCAAAATCGCTCAGTAAGATTATCGTGAACCAGGGGTAAGGCCTTCATTAGAATTAGAAACCTCACCGATCATCTTAGGGTAGGGCAGGTTTAGCGTGTCCATGATGTGTACGAACTCTTCGAGCGGCTTCGTCAATCTCGGGTTGTAGTTCTTCTCTTCGCCCACAGATGTCGCTGTCTGCCCCTTGTAGTCGTGCGCCGGGTACAGAACGTAATGCTCTGGAATTGTTAATTAGTTTGCAAATGAAAACGCTTTACCTAGTTTGACGAATATGAACCATGTACACAGAACTCAAACACACTTCATGAGATTGGTTTTACAATACTAAAATTTTTGATTTTAGAAATGTTGCAAGCTATTTTTTTTTTTGATAACAATCCTACTTTTTTCCCTTTTGCTCTGAATTTGCCCCTATAGCACTGCGTATTTTTTCGATTGTACTGACAATGACAAAAACCACATAGCCTCTTAGATCAAATTAAAGACAAATTTTCTCCCCTTCGTCAGGAATGGAATTATCTTAGTTAGCCCTGCACTGAACTTTTTACTGGAAATGCAATGAGAAGGTGAAGTTTGACAATAAATAAAAAATGAAAAATTCAAATGTCACTTTGAAAAATTATTATTTGTATGTCGCCAGGGTAGGCATTGCTTACACTAGAGTTCTTGATTTTATGCAACTTTTTTTTCGAATTTGTTTTGATTTTTTTTCATGTTATTTTTTCGTCAAACTTGAGCTTCTCATTGCTTTTCCAGGAAAGTTCTATGCACGCTACTGCCTAACGTGTACTTAACTTATATAAGCCAAGCTAGCAGACGTATGTAACGTTTTAAAAAAATATAATTACCAAGTGGCATAGCGTTCTGATTGGTTCACTTCATTAATAATCGTATCAAAGAGATAAAATAAAAGCTACTTCAACATCTGCAGGCATAGGCGTACCTATGTAGGGGCCAGGGGGGCACGGCCCTCCCCAGTGTACTGTCTGCTCCCCTCCACCCAGAAATAAGGGTGTCATTGATTATCCAATTGAAGACGTTGTTTGTTTGGTATGTAATCTCTTTGTATGTAGGGTTATCTCTAATTACCTTGTTACGATCAGATAATCGAGAACAGATACTAGTTGATGGCTTCATAAGTTGGGGCCAGGGGTTGGCAACCCGCTACAAATCCTAGTTACGCGAATGACAGCAGGCCAGTAACGTACCGGGTAGTGTGAATATCTTGGTGTGCACGGAATGGTAGAGCCTGTGCGCGGATCCCTCCTGGAAGTCGGTCCGTCCGCAGCCCCGGATGAGCAGCGTGTCGCCGGTGAACGCTACCGACTGTAAGAAAACATCGTCACGACGGGGTATCTCGTACAATCACGTTTCATTGACGATTTTTGCGTTCCAGCGTGGTGAGCTCTATCGCCGTACTTAGAGCACATTATATATACGTAACCATAGACCATAGTCTATGGCGTAACGTACCGTCAGAAGTATAACATAAATATGCCCCTATATGATTTTAACCCGCGGCTTCGGGATTGTGGTCGAGCACTTGACAACTAGACCATAGACAGAGACGGTCAATAAGGAGTTAAGACAAACAGTCTTCTTATTTTGTAACTTTAATATCCATCGCTATAGGCTTCAAAAGCGTTGTGATTGGCTAAACTGACGTGTGATGCAATGGCGAAGGGTGAACATTTAAAAAAGGGAAGACGGACAAAAAAATCGCCTTACTCAGAAAAGCAACCAAGCAAAATGAAATGAATAAACAACGTCTGTCTGTGATACCATTCATTGGGAACTGACTATAACAGATTACGCTCACTAGAGGCTCATCCTACATTCCTAAATTATATGGAAAAATTATTAAAATTATTATGGAAAAATGTGACTTTCATATAATAGGTGAATTGAATAGGTACGCTAAATGAGATGTTTAAGAGTTACACAATAACTAAATTGGTTTTATTTTTAAAACAATCGCACTGGCCATTACGACACGATTGCACTTAAAAAAGTCACATAAAAAAATAAAAAATGGCGGTTCTAAAATTTTCTGTTCGTGTTAGTTGTTGCAAACGTATTTTTGTAAGTTTTTTTTTTTATTTTCTCGCCTTACTGAAAAATGGTTGAGTGTTCAACACTGGTGTAATGTAAGTGACTAATTACCAGCCTTGTATAACAATCTACTATTAATTGTCTATCTTGCTCAAATACCAAATGAACTACAGTCAAGTTCTACAAACCTGGTCATGGCAGATGTAAGTCAAGCACCCATTCGTGTGGCCCGGCGTTGCCGTCGCCAGCAACCTGTGCTTCCCGAACTGCACCAGGTCTCCGTCGTTCAAGTGGACGTCGGCTTGAGCACCGCTGGCTTTGCCAATAACGCTCTTAGTACCAGGCAGTAACGACTTGAGCTTGCCCGAGCCGGTCACGTGGTCGGCGTGCATATGTGTGTTCACTGGAAACGAAAAATGTGCGTTTAAAAGGCGGTCGAACGCTGGTCTTTCAATGTTGAGACCCAGATTCGATCCCAGTCGGGCATGCACCAATGAGTTTTTCGGAATTTATGTGCCCGGTATTTGTGTTCTTACTTAATCCATCAGCCTGTTTCGTCCACTGCTGGAAATAGGCCTTTCCAGGATTTCGCCACTCTTGGCGGTCCCCTGGAAGAAATGCCCATACTCACACACGCTGGGCAGGTGGGTTGGTGAGCGTGGTATCGAAACCCTTGCACCAGTGACGCCGCTGCCCGTCGGTCGCCAGTCTATTTTATATAAGGCCCGGCAATTGGGGATGGATATACCGCCATCCATCGGTCCCAGGCAATGGTGGGCCGCCTGGTTTTGCCTGAGAGCTGTTCTCTTACTCTCCCCCGAATAACTTTGGGAGGATTTACGAGTAAGATGGTGGTACCTCCACAGTCGAGCCCGGCATCATCTCTACCACCTAGGTTCTTACCTAATACATAGTTAAAACAGAATAGTAAGTTAACTCCCGCGCCTCGCGAGACTTAAATGCCTTCTGTTGTAGGGTTGTTATTCCAAATACAGAACAATAATATTATGTTCGTTCACGTGCTATCGACATATTTGTATTTACTTTGGTGGCCGTGCGGCGGCACGGCGTATCGTGACGTGAATTCATACGACTGGCCGACTGCAGTGCGGGCTGTGGAGCCCAGTCCCGATTTGTACCGGCAAAACAAGCATAAATGTTGCCGTTATGTGCGTGCTTTGGTTAGTGCATACTGACACGCACGCATTTTAGCCGCGCTCGGTTCATTTATGTGAAGATAGCTTACTATTCTGTTTTTATTATGCTAAAATTCTAATACTTACCACTTGCTAAACGCTAAAGGAAATCGCCATGAGGAAACCTAGATTCCCTAAAAAGCGTGTTTTTGTGCCCGAAGTACGGCGATAGGGCTCAGCACCCATCACGTTGGAACGTAATAATCGTCGGTGAAACGCGGGTGTGCCCAGTGTGCACTGTGGAGTGTATTTCACAGTTCACTCGGAAACACGTCTGACAGCCCCTCGGGGATACAGTGTGTCGTGATGATACGTATGTACCTATCTATGTGTGTGTTCAATTGATAATTCTCCAACAAAAACAGCATCGCTTGAAAATCTTCTACTAAAATATAGTATCTATCGGCCAAAGTGACAATGCTCTTTGAGAGTGGTAATGTACAGATAATGCGCGAGTTGAATGCAGAGATAAGGTATGCGCTATATACACACACAGTCATTCAAGCTCCCGCCCTTAGCCTCAGTCCCAGACCGCATTCAAATCGCGCGCTACCGGAGTCACTCTCCCTCCACCTGCAGCTGCTGCACTCAGTCGGTTTATTTTATTCGGCGTCAATGGTGCGAGTGGACATTTCTTCCAGGAGAATCACCAAGAGTGGAAAAATCTTGGAAAGCCCTATGTCCAGCAGTGAACAAAACACTAATGGACGGATGGGTCATTTTAGTCTATTCAGCTTACTCTCACTCATAAGTTTGTCCCTTTCACCGGAACTTGAATTCATACTTGAGTTTAAGTTTGAATACCTCCTTTCAAAAACCTTGGGGTTGGTATTGGCGGTCCACTATAACCTAAACTAAGTAGTAACGTAGCGTGTGGCTCTGTCACCGGAACAAAGAGGGTCAGCGCTACCTAACTTGTTTACTCACTGGCATATAGCAGCTTGAACCCGAGCTGTTCTATGAGAGTGGCGTCTCGTTCAGCATGCTCCAGCACTGGATCTATCAGCACCGCCTCCCGCGAGCAGCTGTCTCCGAGCAGATACGAGTAGGTGCAGCTCACTGGGTCGAATAACTGGAAACAATTGGATCGAGATTTGATAGAAGGAACATCACACCCAAGGCGTATGGGTTGGTGATCGTAGAGCGAGACGGTTCAACAGCTCAGAATTAAAACATAGAAGCTACAGGAGTCATAGCTGAGTATCCACTTACTGAGCAAATGTACAAACTGTAGTGAAAATTTTCTTGTACTGTATAAACATTGCCTAGTAAAATAATTAATAAAAATTTGCTGCATCGATAAATGAATAAGTAAATATGTACCTAACCTACATTTATTTTACGTGAAGATGAAACAACTTTCTTCTTTTGGAAATTTATCTATATAAGGCTGTCGAACCAAATCTCGGTGCAAAATGCACATCATAATATTGTTTTCCTTACTTTTGAATAAAAAGTATGCAACAATTTCGTTTGAAAGCAATTGGTGGAAATTTATTAGTAATAATCAAGTTTTCACATTTTAAATTATATCATTTTATGAATGACATTTTGATTGCATTCGGTTAACAAACTTAAAGGCGTATTTATCGTTGTAATCAAATGTAATCAAAATGTAAGGCATAAAATAACATAATTTTAATGCGAAAACCCTATTATTAGTAATCAATTTCCGCCAATTGCTTTAAAACGCAATTTTTGCATACTTTTTATTCAAAAGCAAGAAAAACAATGTTATGATGTGCATTTTGCACCGAGATTGTAAATAAATGTAAACTCCGTAAAAACAGCTTTTCGTTTTTATATTATTATAAGGCAACACGAAGCATGATATAGACATACAATAATTGATAATATTTATTGCATTATTTCATGCGTATTATCTTTGTAATTAACACGTAGCAAGCATTGATGATGTAATACTCTGTTGTGTTGGAGCAGCTGGTGTGCTGTATCGTTGCTAAATGACAATACACAATTAGAATAATGCATTGTTTCTGAGATGAGTTCTATCGAAGGTGCCATTTGTGTTTCGCAAAAATAGTTCTTATATTCAAGAAGCAACACTACCTATTGTATCCGTACAGTGTGTATTGTATGTTATCAATTATCATTAGAACAGTGCAATGATTATAAGATAAGAACATTAATCTTGTTTTTTATTGTATTTTAGATTTGGTATCAATTTTGTTGTTATTGAAAATTATTAAAGCTCACTTGGTAAGGCACTGATTGCAATCATGTCTTCAAATGAATCCGTGCTTCGCCCATTTAGCCAGAAGACCTAATTTTATACAAGGTATTTTATGAATACAGAAGACATAAGTAATAGGTGATAGAGCTGATGCCAGGCTCGACTGTGGAGGTACCACCATCTTACTCGCAAATCCTGTCGAAGTTATACGGGGGAGAGTAAGAGAACAGCTCTTAGGCAAAAAAACCAGGCGGCCCACCACTGCCTGGGACCGATGGATGGCGGTATAACCATCCGCAATTGCCGAGCCTTATATAAAACAGACTGGTGACGGGCAGCGGCGTCACTGGTGCAAGGGTTTCGGCACCGCGCTCACCAACCCGCCTGCCCAGCGTGTGTGAGCATGGGCATTTCTTCCAGGAGGACCGCCAAGAGTGGCGAAATCCTGGAAAGACCTATGTCCAGCAGTGGACGAAACAGGCTGATGGATGGATGGACACCCAACAACACAGTTTAGGCTTGTACAAAAGGCGGACGTAGTCCAGATGGCGTAGCTATTGGCCTCTTCTTTTTCTACAATATCAAGGAATAGCTTTCATTAAACGGTAATCAGAGTTTTAAAATAAGCGTGCATATTGTACAAATGAAAAAGAGTTATGTCTTTCATTTGCCTTTCTTTCAGTGATATCATCACCAGACATTTTTATACGCCTATTTTGCTTTCTTGAACGTATCCTAACGTCCGACAAGGATCCGATCATTCAACTTTATGTAATTAATTATATACATTATTACACGGTACCTAAATTGATCACTTTATTCCAAAAAGGTGGTAGAGCTAATGCCGGGCTCGACTGTGGAGGTACCACCATCTTACTCGGAAATCCTCCCGAAGTTATTCGGGGGAGAGTAAGAGGACAGCTCTCAGGCAAAAAAACCAGGCGGCCCACCATTGCCTGGGACCGATGGATGGCGGTATATCCATCCCCAATTGCCGGGCCTTATAAAAATTAGACTGGTGACGGGCAGCGGCGTTCCTGGTGCAAGGGTTTCGGCACCGCGCTCACCAACCCGCCTGCCCAGCGTGTGTGAGTATGGGCATTTCTTCCAGGAGGACCGCCAAGAGTGGCGAAATCCTGGAAAGACCTATGTCCAGCAGTGGACGAAACAGGCTGATGGATGGATGGACACCCAACAACACAGTTTAGGCTTGTACAAAAGGCGGACGTAGTCCAGATGGCGTAGCTATTGGCCTCTTCTTTTTCTACAATATCAAGGAATAGCTTTCATTAAACGGTAATCAGAGTTTTAAAATAAGCGTGCATATTGTACAAATGAAAAAGAGTTATGTCTTTCATTTGCCTTTCTTTCAGTGATATCATCACCAGACATTTTTATACGCCTATTTTGCTTTCTTGAACGTATCCTAACGTCTGACAAGGATCCGATCATTCAACTTTATGTAATTAATTATATACATTATTACACGGTACCTAAATTGATCACTTTATTCCAAAAAGGTGGTAGAGCTAATGCCGGGCTCGACTGTGGAGGTACCACCATCTTACTCGGAAATCCTCCCGAAGTTATTCGGGGGAGAGTAAGAGGACAGCTCTCAGGCAAAAAAACCAGGCGGCCCACCATTGCCTGGGACCGATGGATGGCGGTATATCCATCCCCAATTGCCGGGCCTTATAAAAATTAGACTGGTGACGGGCAGCGGCGTTCCTGGTGCAAGGGTTTCGGCACCGCGCTCACCAACCCGCCTGCCCAGCGTGTGTGAGTATGGGCATTTCTTCCAGGAGGACCGCCAAGAGTGGCGAAATCCTGGAAAGGCCTATATCAATCCTATATTAACAATTGTAAATATAAATAAATTGAATTGAATTGAATATCCAGCAGTGGACGAAACAGGCTGATGGATGGATGGATTCCAAAAATCAGACAAACATCGGAGTATGGTGTACAAAAATTACCGAATTAGCATTCTCCGAACTTCTACGAGGAAGGGGTGTTATATCCGGACTTTCAGCCTTACGTCCGGACTTTGTCGGGTTTTTAAATGTGTCTGGATTTTTGACTTTTTAAGTCAAATATAAAATAATAATCTTTTTTTTATCAAATAGTTCACATAATTATCAACCTTAACTTAAACGCGAGTTTTGTTTGCTTATTAGAACATATATTATCTTTTTAACCTCTCCGCGCCCACTATGCCCGTGATAAAACGGGCGCTACGCGTGGGATTTACTACTTCATAGGTAACTAAAAATTTCCGGACTTTTTTTAACGAAAGGATTTTTATGATTTCTAAATGGTAACCCTATGCCACAGAATACGGACAGAAGGTTCTCTATTCAAGGATACTCAAATAAAATGCTACTCTCGTTACGCGGCAATAAAGTGCAATTCAGCTCGCACAGCGCTGCGTGGCTACAATTTTATCCACCTCGAGGCACCTCTCTGCGCTTCTCTTTCTATCGCGTAAATCTATCCCTTCAACCCGCCCGGTCGGGCCGCCGATGTACTTAAATAGCCTTCGCAGAGCGGAACAAGCCTGCCTACGCGCAGGGGACAGCTTACTTCACCCGCGCTTTCTGTACTTTTCCGAACTATACCTATAGGGGGAAATTAAATCAACCGACCAAATTTATACTGGAGACTCGGTTAGTGATGAAGAACTAGGTTCAGTAATCTTTTTGGCCAATTTCGAAATATATTTTTTTTTACTCTATTACTGGTTGGACTAGCTGTTTAAGTACAATTCCCAGTGCAGCCAACATGGGCAAAAAAATTTTTTTTTCGAAATTCACCTGCAGGGTCATAAAATCTTGTTCCTGATGACTAACCGAATCTCCAGTATGAATTTGGTCGGTTAATTTAATTTCACCTAGTATTTGTTTAGTTAATAGCCTAAAACTAGACAAATAAAAAAGGGGATGGAGTCGCCGCTAAGGAACAACTGAAGCATAGCAATAGCGGCGGTTTACAAGTGTGTGCAGGGATTACTATGTAATTAGGCTTACTTTGATGATGTGAATGTGTGCGTGCCGGGCTCGTGCGTACACGCGAGTAAGCTTACCATGGATGCTTCAGTTTTTGGTTGGCGAAACTAACTCCGACTTTTTTTGTACTTCTACGCTAAAAACGAATAAAAACATGTATACCTAAGTAAAGGATATATGGATATAATTTGCAATATTCCGCTAAACAATTCTTGTCGTGCTATTCAAAATGCAGACTCGTGCACCGCCCGCCCGCCCGCATAAAAACATGCAACAAGCAAGCAAAGCAATCTTAAATAACAAGCAAGAAAACTTATCGACACGTGTTTCGCCTCTGAACGAGGCATCCTCGGGATGTGTTGCTAGTTCGGCTTCTCCGCAGAAACCGATGTGTTGCTCGCCCAGCCGCTCCGCAGCAACTGATGTTGTTCGCCCGACAGCTCAGCAGCTAGCTAGTGACGAGCCGCCGACCAAAACTCGCCTTTTATACACCGGCCTGACTAGTTGTTTGGTGGGGAAAATGGGGAAACGATTCGACACGATGGGGCCTCGTTCAGAGGCGAAACACGTGTCGATAAGTTTTCTTGCTTGTTGCATGTACGAGTCTGCATTTTGAATAGCACGACAAGAATTGTTTAGCGGAATATTGCAAATTATATCCATATATCCTTTACTTAGTGATGGACTTCCGCAAGGTAACGCCTATTTCAATTAACATGTATACCTGTCTAAAGAAGAAGTCTGAATTACTCTGCATGGTTGACATTGCCCTCCGGGATCCTGATTGTGCCACAAGTCTGATCACTTCTGCTACCCTCAGCCCACTGAGAAGTTTCTCCATCATTCTGTAACACAAAGGAATATTATAATAATTATCAGTATGATATCACAAAATAAATAGCTGTATAGCTACCTCTTGTTATAAAAACAGTAGGTTTAACTGCATAATATAGCAAAAATATCATAAAGTTGTTGAAGTATCCTTTGTTCTTATGTCTGGGGGCATGGCAGCAGTGCCCCCCGCCAAGACGAGCCAAACGAAGCGGGGCACTACGTACCTTTTCTCGAAGCGTTTCGTCATATTTTCGAACCCTCATAGCTTCGGTCTGGATAATGATACCAAACTCTCAAGATAAGATGCAGTAAGCAGTCTTATTAAAACACGATAAGTTTAATTTAAAGCTAGACGCTTTTATACTTTGAACTTTATTAATGCCTGAAATACGTCGATTTCATAATTACTTGGACATATTCGTAACATGAAAACCTTATTGAAAAATAATTAAGTTACCTATCCATAAATCCTTGAAGATAATCCCACTCCTACTTAATAATAATATTATAAATGCGAAAGTTTGGATGTATGGATGGATGGATGTTTGTTACTCTTTCACGCCGTAACTACTGAACCGATCGGGCTGAAATTTTGCATGAATGTAGTTCTAGACCTGGCATAGGACATAGGCTACTTTTTATGGGATGGAAATGAGGTTTCAAGTTTCTATAGAAAAGAGATGTGTCACCGTTTCACGCTGTACCTATTGAACCGATTGGGCTGAAACTTTACACAAATAATGTTCTAGATCTACAGGGTGGGCCAGAATAAAGTTCACTTTTGAAACCTTTATAAAAAAAGACTGATAATACTTAGAGAGTTTATTCAAAAAGTTACTTAATTTAACATTAATGTAATTTACTTCTTGAAAATAACATCGTCTAGGTGTTCTCCGTCTCGCCGCAAGCACTCTTCTAAGCAGAACTTAAGATTTTCAAAAACGCGCCGGCACGTTGCTGTCGATATAGCCGCCATTTCCGCTCGAATGTTCGCTTTTAAGGCAGTAATTGTCCTCGGTTTATTGGAGTACACCTTATTCTTGAGGAATCCCCACAAAAAGAAATCCGGTGGGGACATGTCTGGGCTTCGTGGTGGCCACTCGATGTTACCTCTCTTTGAGATGACTTTACCGGGGATCAGCTGCTGTACGACCTCCATGCTGGCATTAGACGTGTGGCAGGTAGCCCCATCCTGCTGGAACCAGGTCAGGGAGTTGTACTCTTGCAGCCCAGCAAGGGTTGGCCTTAAAAACTCTTGAAGCATTTTCACATAACGGTCTGTATTAACTGTTACTGGTTGACCTCGAGAATTTTAGAAAAAATAAGGCCCAATAAGCCTTTTGGCTGAAATGGCAGCCCAAACCGTCACTTTCTGGCAGTGGAGTGGCTTTTGATGCTTGCGCGAAGGCTGTACAGCACTCCAAAAACGGCAATTCTGCTTATTGACGAATCCGTTCAGGTGAAAAAGGGATGTTCCCGAAGTTGGAAAATCTCTCTAACATCAAGGTGGAAAATGACGCCCTTTTTGTATGGTCATCATGGGAAAGTTCTTACACCAACTGGATCTTATAAGGATGAAGCTTCAAATCATATCTAAGTGCTTCGCGAAATCCCCAGAGCCACTGAACGTCGTCGGGTAGAGAGTTCCGCATTTTCTTGAACAGATCGATTAACCTCCCGAATCGCTTGCTCCGTGCGTGAAGTACGGGAGCGACCTTGACGTCTCATTGGTAGCGTCGAACCAGTTTATTTTAACCTCTTCAGCCATTGTTTAAGTAACTGAGTGCTAGGACACTGCCGGATACTCCGTAAATTGAATTTAACTCTGAACATACGAGGGGTGGCTGATATAAAATCTCCTTTGTTAAAGAAAGTTTAAAAAATGTTACTGGCCACTATATTCTCGTATTCTTTGTTTATTCCTTTTTTAAAAATTATGACACTTATTTGTTTCTACGAGTTCAATTTTTTTTTGGCGCGTCTTCGTTTTTATCAAGTTGCAATAAAATTAAAAATGGATAAAGTTGAGTATCGCGCTGTGATTAAATTCCTCGGTAAAGAAGGGAATACGCCGACGCAGATCCGAGAGCGCATGTTTAAGGTGTTCGGAGATTCATGTCCTTCCGAATTTGTAATAAAGTTTTGGTCAAAGCAGTTTAAACAAGGCCGTGTGAGCTTAGAAGACGATCCCCGTAGTGGAAGGCCCATTTCTGCAGTTACCGCAGATAATGTGGAAAAAGTGAAGAAACTGATCCTTGCCGATCGGCGAATTAAGCAGTGGGAAATAGCTAGAGATGTTGGCATTAGCAAGGAACGAGTTCATGAAATAATTCATGAACATTTGGGAATGTCCAAGGTGAGCGCACGTTGGGTGCCTAAAATGTTGACCCCGTTTGATAAGCAAAGGCGTGTGGAATGTTGTCAGTCATTTTTAGACTTGGTAAAGGATAAAGAGGAAGAAACTATCTTGCGAATAGTGACCTGTGATGAAACTTGGATTCGTCAGTGGGATCCCGAAAGCAAACAAGAATCGATGCAATGGAAATTTAAAGGGGAAAAACCACCAAGGAAGTTTAAGGTCCGGCTGTCAGCGGGCAAACTAATGGCAACCATTTTTTGGGATGTTGAGGGGATTCTTATGATAGATTACCTGCCAAAAAACACCACGATGAATGCTGAATACTATGCGAACTTACTTGACCAGCTACGCAAAAAAATAAAAGAAGACAGGAGGGGCAAACTTAGCAAAGGCGTTTTGATTTTGCATGATAATGCACCCGCGCACACGGCCTTTAAGGCGCGGTCATCTCTGACAAAAAACGGCTTTACAGAGATCAACCACCCACCCTATAGTCCAGACCTGGCTCCCTCTGACTACTTCTTGTTTAAAAATTTAAAGAAAAATTTGAGAGGGCGCAGATTTTCAACAGACGAAGAGATGAAGGACGCTGTGAATGACTATTTTGACGAACAAAATAATAATTATTATTTTAATGGTATGCTGTCACTTATTGACAAATGTCGTAAGTGCATTTCAGTTGCAGGGGACTATATTGAAAAATAAAAAATAAATTATTAATCCATGTATTTTCTTTCATAGTCAGGTAGATTACTTTTCAGCCACCCCTCGTACGCTGCCCAGTAATGTCAGAACGACCATTATCGTAAAATGCTTCAACAGCGAACGCGCGCTGCTCTCCCGTGAACTGACTTATGGCGACTAAACAATTGCAAGAGACGCGTTGCCTGATCACACCCCGCGCACCCCGCTACCCCCCGCAGTCAGCGATCTATTTGCCAGGGAAAAGTGAACTTTATTCTACTTTTTATCCGATGAATCAGTTCCCAAGGAAAAGCTATAAAAGAAACTTACAAAATGGGAAACACAGGGGTGCATAACACACACCAGCTGTGTTTACTGTCGGTAACAGTCCGAAAATATTGACAGATTTTATAGGAGTACACAAAAACTAATTCAACGCGGGTGAAGCCGCGGACAAAAGCTAGTAAATAATAAAATACAAATTATCAAGGCCAATCTCTAAATTTAAATTATATTATTTATTACCTGGTAAGTATGTAATTATAATACGGGAAAATGCCTGGGTGGGTACTTATTTCGTTTTTTTATTTTACTTTATTTAGGAAAAC
The DNA here is from genome assembly GCA_910592155.1 of Ypsolopha scabrella. Lineage (NCBI taxonomy): Eukaryota > Metazoa > Arthropoda > Insecta > Lepidoptera > Ypsolophidae > Ypsolopha > Ypsolopha scabrella. The sequence goes on from OU342976.1 coordinate 20,594,770, forward strand.
AAACAGTCTATAAGGCTTGTACTTGCTTAAGTAAATATTATATAAAAATTACTTATGTTTCAAACAAACAAATTGAATGATAATATTTATGATATGAGTGGCATAACAATAAGTAGAAGAATTGCACTAAGGGGGAATTACCCACAAACACTAAGGGGACTGCAGCTTAAAGTGCAGCAGGTGTTGAACCATCCAGTAAATTAAAGATTTGAGATTGTTTGGAAATAATAATAAGTGTTGTCATATATTATTACCACTCCCCCTGGAAGTGTCTATTTTTTTTTTAACTTCAAACATTAAAATTCCTTATTTTACCAATATTGTTTTTAGCCATGGTGTAATTAGGCTGGTTCTTTTTTATCCAAAATCAGAGATTTGTGAATTATAATTTTTCTGTTGTTTTCTGATGTATTCTCAATTTTCACTCAGTTTCCATTTAATTCAACCTACTCCATAAAAACATTCTTAGTTTGACTGGACTAGAAATAAAACAATGCATCATTGCTTATATCTTTTGTTTGTAAATTTCAAATTGCATTATGAATAATGTAAGATTATATAGATGTGTCCATGCCGTCCCAGAACTGAAATTCACCTCCTTACATTCTTGTGTATTCAATTTATTCTTGGTAACCTGTGTTTATTATAAGCAAGTGTATATTAATCATGCAGTCTGACAAATAATATTTTTTTCACTCTTCTCTAGAGAGTTTCTGCAGTCCCAAAGTCTTTTTTTACCTAAAACAAATTACATAAGTACAGCTCAGAAAAACCTGATTAGGTAATAAAAATTGCTAAGCCGTGAGCAGTCAATCAATCAACCAAATTATTTTTTTTCAAGCAACTATTAAGCTGTCAAAAAATGCCTGCAGTTTTCTGGTAATCCATGACTCAATAACTAACCAAATTCAAATCTAAATTTGAGCTTCAAAAACCTAAGGGTGAAATGGTTATTTCTATAAGTTTTTGAGCTATATTGTTAAGACCACTGGAACAAAAATTATAAAAAAATATTTTTAGTACACTTTCTCAAAATATGTGACAGTTATATGTTACATGCCTGTTTAGCGTGCGTAAAATTACATATTTCGCACTAGTATATTTTGTTTTTAGTACTAACGCCATCTAGGGGAAACCAGTGGCATCATTTAGTGAGGACCTTTACTTGTTGTTTTGTTGGTATTTCTGGAAGTAACCGGATACACAAAAAATTGTTTAGGAGTCCTAAATTAGGACGAGTATTTTCAAACCTTTATATTATTATTAAATATTAAATTGTAAAAGATCTTTTGAAAATTCAAAACGATTTTGTATGTCATAATTTATATTCTATACTTCTGGACACATCTATTGGCCCACCTTAGAGTTTAGGTTTCGATGAACCCTACCTAAATATGATTGCTAGATTGAACAAAAACTATTGATCCAGTTTTAAACCTGATACATTTTACCATCTTTTTCGATCGTATTGTTTTAAACTTTTTGCTCGAACTAATATAATTTTTTTAAAGGACCAAACGAAACTGAAAATGCAAGGTGGGCCAATAGATGTGTCCAGAAGTATATTTTAACTATCTTGGAACTTATTATTTAAAAGATTTTAGAAAGATACATTGGTGTTTGTGGTATAGATTGGCACAAACCAGACACTGCGTTTTCTTCTGTTGACTTGTATCTGTTTTGATTTGCAACAAAATTGCTTTTATTTCATTGTTTCATGTAATTTTTCGCAGGTGTATTGAAAAATATTCTTTGATATGCAGGCGAAAGTACCTAAAAGTTTGTCATGACTCGAAATATCAACCATTTCGCACAAGCATCAAAATGTACTATAAGAATACTTAGAGCTATCTCTTTGAAATGATATTTAACATGATATATACATTTAAAACAACCTTTTGAGCCACCCATTATCTATAACCAAATTTTCTTCTTAAACTTTAATTGGTAATATCAAAACATAAACATTATGCTAAATTTCAAATTCCTACATGGTTAGGCATATAGTTTTTAAGAAAAGCCTGTGTGTGTAACCGACAAACAGACGGACACGAGAGTGATCTTATAAGGAATGTGTTTCCTTTTCAGGTGCGGGATCCTAAAAACAGGTGTTATAAAGAAAAATAGATTTTTCAGGTACTGTCTCAAAAATTCAGCATTATTCTAGGATAAACTCAAGAAAAGGTAGTCTTAGAGAAGTCCTCGTGCCCCCTTATGTCAGTTTCCTTGCACTATTTTATAACCATTGAAAGATTTAGACCAGATAAAAATATTTCGTGTAAGAATTGAGTTCCTAAATCCACCCCTGTAAATCAACGTGAACTGATTCACTTACAAACTTCGGACCATGTTCATATATATACAATTATTCATTTACACTGTCATTACAAATAAACAAGTTAAATCTTTACCTCTATGATTTGGCTTATATCTTGGATGAACACAAGAAGTGATTTAGCTTGGATTTTCTCCAGATTAGCAAGTCAACAACAATGTTTTTGTATTGGGATCTTTCGACTGCTTTCTTTCGACGGTGTAAAATAAAATCTTGATCAAAGAATAAAGTACTGATGTTGTTGATGATCAATCAGAATCAGCTGGTCAACTGTCAGTCAACTCACAGCGCGTTCCGATTCAAAACATAATCGATTACATCCCGTCTATCGTCATTCCGAGTCAACGTTAGCCCGATAACGATAGCCCTAAAATGGTTGTTTTGACGTCATGAATGACATCATTAAGGCCACCATGTTGTGCTATCATCGCCCATGCTTCTAAGCAGCACTTTGAGTGATCTATCAAAAGTGACAGCCGATCGGCGGCAATTTCAAAAATGTGTCATTCTTAGTTTAAGAGTTTAATATTAAACGATGAATCAGAGTTTTTAGTTCGCTTCGTGGACCTAAGTTAAGGACCAAATAATTACGAGCCCAGAAAAAAGGATTTTTGACGTAAAAACCAACCAACAAGTAATGATTGCTCTCAATGAGGGGCAAATAACTCTTGCACAACACGTAGTTAAAGTATACCCTTTGTTGGTATTTACGTAATGTTATCAAATTTCTTAAAATTGTAAAGGATATATGAATATAATTTGCAATATTCCGCTAAACAATTCTTGTCGTGCTATTCAAAATGCAGACTCGTGCACCGCCCGCCCGCCCGCATAAAAACATGCAACAAGCAAGCGATACAAGCAAAGCAATCTTAAATAACAAGCAAGAAAACTTATCGACACGTGTTTCGCCTCTGAACGAGGCATCCTCGGGATGTGTTGCTAGCCCGGCTTCTCCGCAGCAACTGATGTGTTGCTCGCCCAGCCGCTCCGCAGCAACTGATGTTGATCGCCCGACAGCTCAGCAGCTAGTGACGAGCCGCCGACCAAAACTCGCCTTTTATACACTGGCCTGACTAGTTGTTTGGTGGGGAAAATGGGGAGACGAAAACATGCGTAACAGTGGGGTAGTGGTAAAGTTAGTTTGTTCGTTTAGTAAATCAGGGTTATTCTTGTTTTTTAGTATTTCTAATTGTTCTAACACACACATTCTTAAATTATAATTATATTTGTAAGAAAGGTTTAAGAATGTGTGTGTTAGAACAATTAGAAATACTAAAAAACAAGAATAACCCTGATTTACTAAACGAACAAACTAACTTTACCACTACCCCACTGTTACGCATGTTTTCGTCTCCCCATTTTCCCCACCAAACAACTAGTCAGGCCAGTGTATAAAAGGCGAGTTTTGGTCGGCGGCTCGTCACTAGCTGCTGAGCTGTCGGGCGAACAACATCAGTTGCTGCGGAGCGGCTGGGCGAGCAACACATCAGTTGCTGCGGAGAAGCCGGGCTAGCAACACATCCCGAGGATGCCTCGTTCAGAGGCGAAACACGTGTCGATAAGTTTTCTTGCTTGTTATTTAAGATTGCTTTGCTTGTATCGCTTGCTTGTTGCATGTTTTTATGCGGGCGGGCGGGCGGTGCACGAGTCTGCATTTTGAATAGCACGACAAGAATTGTTTAGCGGAATATTGCAAATTATATTCATATATCCTTTACTTAGTGATGGACTTCCGCAAGGTAACGCCTATTTCAATTAATCTTCTTAAAATTGTGTTAATGTTCATTTTTCTGTCACTGACAAGTGTAATCATCCACGTCGTGTACAAAAGAGTTCCGAATGGATCATAAGTTTAAGCGGTGATGGACGCCATTTCCCATTCGGAATGACTTGATGGGCGTGAGTAGTATTAGTCACAGACATCCAGCGGGGCTATTATGTAACTCAGTGTCGGTTGTTAGTTATAGTTGCTATTTACCAAAAACGGATAAAAAATGAACTTCCAAAATAACCTTTAATGGGTATTGAACTATTTACGAATTGTGAAGTTATTTCAAGTGCAAACTTATCCTTAGCTAAGCGGATATATATGTTTTAGACGATAGGCACTTGATTTGGCAACTGAGTTTGCGATACAGAATCAGGGGGCTGAGGTGTAGCACTGTTATCCCCATTCGGAACGCTATATCACTCACAACAAAACTGACAACCAGTGTTGCCAGCAAGCTCTACCAATTTCGGACGACAGGCCATCTGATTTTTTTTTAAAGGGACGGTATTTCAATGTTTCGTAGAATAAAAGTTTAACTTGTTTTAGCTTATCTTATAAAAAAATATTGAATTTGGAAAGCTTAAAAGTTAATTCTAGACAACTTTGTATGTTTTCATGTATAATCTTAGAGGATGTATTAGGTATATAGCGCGTGTATCTAACTGGGAACTGTACCCACGGGTGAGAACATCGCATCGTTTCGCTCACAAGCGCTAGTAGCCGTATAGGATTACTATAGAAGAGCCAACGAGAGATGGAACCTATGACAGCTGCGTTTAGTGATGGGGTGCATTTTAATTTCGGCAAAAATAAAAATCAAGTGCGACTATTATAGCGACGTGAGTAAATAAAATATCGATTTATTTAACACGTCATACAACATGCATCATAATAATACAAATGGCAAATGTGCATTTGCTTACATTAACAAAGCAGCCATAAAATCTAGAAAACTGGTTTACAATTTATTAATCACTAGCTTTTGACCACGACTTCGTTCGCGTGGATTTCGGATATAAATTCGAATCAGACTTCCCATAGATTTATATAGTAGCCTTTGCCGTTTGCATCTATTCAGTCTTTGCTCCGTTTTCGGCTTGGGCGTTATTTTATGAACACCCGTTGTAGTCTATGTGTTGACCAGGGTAATTACAATGATAATAAAGAAAACCGCATGCAAATCCGTGCAGCAGTTCTCGAGTTATAAAATTGTTTATTCAATCTTTGCCCCGTTTTCAGCTTGAGTGTTATTTTATGAACACAACCTATAGTTGATGTGTTAAGAAAGATGATTACAATGATAATAAAGAAAACCGCATTCAAATCCGTTGATCTCAAGTTATAAAAGCGTTTATTCAATCTTTGCTCCGTTTCCGGCTTGGGCGTTATTTTATGAACACATATTATAGCCTTTGTGTTGACCAGCGTCACTGCGATGATAATAAAAAAACCTCATCCAAATCAGTTAAGTGGTTCTCGAGTTAAAACGGAACATACAGACAGACATACAAAAATTCTAAAAATTGTTGTTTCGGCCTCAGTACATTACCAATAACCCATTTCATTTAAAATTTCGTGAAAATATTCAATGTACAGACACGACTTTTTTACTACTTTATTATTAGTATATAGATAAAAAGATATAGTTTGTAAACAGACGGAGGCGTACGATTAAGGAGAATAGAACCCGTTATTTATTAATAACAATGCAGCCACTAACATTCCTCATGGTCCCTTGAGTTTTTAAATAATTAGAAACTTATGCTATAAAGTCTTTATAAAATCGAAAAATGATGATCGAAACGAGTAGTACGTCACTTTTCGCTGCCAGCAACAATGAAGTATTAGATTATTTTAGTGACACTTACCCATAAACAATTATGAAACTTGGAAGATATTTTAACGTCATAGGTGCCATCTCTTGTTGGCTCTAGTTTAGTAGTGCGAGCGTCCGTTGTGAGTTCTTCGTGTGCCTACAAAAAAAAGTTGTCCGCTGGCTGGAAGTTGTTTCAAACTCAATTATTGTCGAAACAACACATGCTAGAAACTTGTTCTTACTTGGAACATAATGCAGGGAAGTAGAACTAAAGTTTGACACCCATTTGGAGTTCCTGAGGCTTATAAATAGAAAGTGTCCCGCTGGCTGGAGGTCGCCTTAAAAATCATGTCCCTTGTCCATTTTGACGTAACAAATTAAAAATTTGATTGGATTCGATAGAACAAATTTGGAACTAGGTCTCTCAACTACTAGCATCGTCATAGGACATGGGGTCCCGCTGAATGTAGGCACACGAGTTCTTAGTGCTGAATTTGCTAATTAACTTGACAAAATGGTGAAATGTGTCGTAAAACCGTTTGAAAACTATACTCCAAATCACACTAAACAAAATTCCAAGATCACATTTGACCGGTAAGCAAGTTTATTATACTTTTAAGTTAAATTATGGGACGTGATGGTGACTGTACCACCCGCACTGCCCCGCAACCTCGCTTTGATTAACGATTCTGATAGTTATGTGACGCGTTCGAAAGAGGAATCGATATGATTACCTATATTATACTAACAGTGGTACGGCAGAGAGCAAGTGCTCTCTGTGGTACGATGAGCAATAGATACACTAGAATGATTGCTTGATTGAAACTTCCACCCAGTAAAAAATTAATTATGTATTATGATTGTGTGAATGATTTACGTTTGAGTAGGTATTTATATCACTTCGAATCGACTTCAATAAAAAAGAAGGTTTTCAATTCAACATGTATACCGGGTGTAAATAGAGTGCCACCATTTAATGAAACCACATATTCTACGGATCATACTGAACCACTTTTCCCAGGAAAAATACCCGCGCTAACTATTAGTTTAGGAAATATTTGAGTTTCAAGAATACAGAAAATGCGTGAACTCTAACGCACCGACATAACATAAGAGCGTTTTTTGAAACAGCGTCTTCCGTAAAACAGCTGTTACGGTGTAGCGTTCCAAAATTGACCTTCCACCTACGAGATAAAGTCTTTGACTTACCGCTGAATATCTTTGTCTCTGAAGATTTGCGCAGGTTTTTTCTTCAGGGAGTTGTTCAGTATGATCAGTAGAGTATGTGGTTTTATTTAAGGTCGCACTCTTTTTTCACCCTGTATATTTTTATGTGGGCAGTTTTCTCGCTTCAGGCTTGACCAATTTTAATGTAGTTTTTTTTATTCGAAGGCGAGTTTGTTGGTCATGGTTATAAGTATAAGCTATGTTTGTTTAATAATTTTCAGGGAGGTGCAGTTCAGGGACAGTGATCATTTAAACGCAGTCTATTAACCCTAAGGTCATAGGGTCGCAGGTTCGTGGGTTGAGAAGTAGTAGGATCCAGGCCCGTAGCTAGGATTTCATATCGGGGGGGCCGGGCTATGGACCAGAGACAATAAGATACCACTTTATTTTAACATAAATGTGTCATAATTTTAGAGCAATACAAATTTACCTCCTTACAAAGAAACCGAGGTCGGTGATCATTCGAAATAAAGTGCGTGACGAAGAAGAAAAATAAATAGTTGAAAATATTTAGTTAGTATGAATAAAACGGTGGATGGCTAAGACCAATAGAATTTCGGGGGGGGGGGTTGAACCCCCAAAACCCTCCCTACCAAAAAAAACCAAAAAACCAAAAGGCAGCTTTACTATAAGCTCACTCTTTTTAAAGGGCAATAAAAATAGTCAGTTTTCAAAAATACATGCATATATCGAGAGCAGGCTGGGAAATAAAAAAAAATGTTTTTTCCTTTTTTCGTATTCCAGTAAATCTTTTAAAAGTGTGTGAAATTAACAAGTTTTCTTTTTTTTTTAATTTCATGTTACCTGCCAGATACGATTTGTTTTTCCGTTTTTATTTTAGACGATAAAAGAGTTCTTCGTCTGAACTACTCAAGGCATACATTGCACTTGGGCTGGTTTGAATTTAAGCAAAGTTAACAGCTTGCCTCATTACCACATTATCAACTCGCTTGATAAAATTGCGTTGCGGTGCGGCTCGGTCCATTACATAATGTGCTTTGACAGTTTTGCAATGCGATCCATTAAGGCCCGGCGCCACTGTAATCTGCGCTTACCTTAAGGTCAATAATACCTACCTAATACAAAATGGTCATTTATAAAAAAAACACTCACAGATACAATAGGTGCCATGCAGTACCGCTGTTTTTATCGACAATTGCACTTGCGGCGCTCAATTGCTTATCCCTATTCTTCACATAGGTATCTATCAATGTAAGTAGCTATAGATAACCTGCCTACGCTGCAAATTGGGCGGGTGGGGTGATATGCTTGCTCTATACCTAATACAGTATGTACCTACTCTAAATGTATAATATATCGATTCTTGTTTGTCCAAAGAGAGACGGTGACTTATAAATTGATACGGGATAAAAAAGACAGCTTATTGCCAAAAATGACGAAAATTGCCGTTTTGAGCAACGACCTTAATTGTATAGACTCGCAGTTCCCTGTTAAACTTATGCCACAGTCAGGGGTTTGTTCCGCTTAATCGTCGGATCACGCCCGCTTATCTTGACATCTCTTTTGCACGCGCAGAATTTGTATTTGCTATCCCACTCTCGATGTAAGGCAGGCGTCCTCTAACGATGAAACTGAACGCAGCCGGGGAATATACGTGTAAAATGCATGAATAGGTGAATATGCGGGCGCCCGCGCAGATGCGCTACGAAACAAGCTTTACCTATTTCTGTTTCGTCTCTGAGAGTAAACCACTCATTTAGGCTCGAAAACGAAAGGTCTGTTTATTTGAACTAAAACAAAACTTTAAAAAGATGAAAATTATTCAGGTAAAATAATTTAAACATAAAACATAAACTCTTTCATGAACCATTTATTAAAATAAATTTGAATAAATATGCCCATACACGTATACAGGTTGACTAGTAATTAGATCCAATCCTTTGAAGGGGGTTTAAAAGAGAGCTATTGCAGTCGATTCGACCATATAATGCCTAATGCAAAAGTGAACTATTTCTCAGATATTTTGAATTTAGGTTTTTTTTCTAAAGTAAACTTAAAAAATTATAATAAAAAAACCAGGCATTAACGCTTTTTACTACTTTTACGTGGTATATTAGGAGTTATCTCATGGTTTTTAAATGAAGCTAGAGTACAGTGGAGACCACAAAAAGCCATACACTTGCAGTACGACATTAGCCCCTACAGGGAAGAATATAAGATAGGTACAAAGTCCCAAGTGTCTAACTTGATGCGGTCTCCACTTTACATGCTGAACAATAAATTAGACAATAAAGTCATATAGGTGATTTGTGGTTAAAATTTATTTCGATCAGTTTATTTCAATCTGTTTTTTTGTGATTTGTCAAAAAGTACCTAGGTGTTTCTTTTTAATAATAAAAATTTACGGTCACCCATCCCTAAAACAACTGAGACGAACGTTGCTTATCTTGAAGCAACAAAGAACATAAACATTAAAATGAACGCAAATGTTCATGCGCATGTGTTCAAAGTTAGATTTGAAGTATTTCAAAATCATTACATCTTTTTATTTAGTAATAATGAATGTAAGTAAAGAGATTAAATAAAACTACAAAGCTAAATATTCAGAGTCTTTTACGTATCAAGAACTCATTTTATATATGTTAATTCATTTAGTTACACTAATTTTGATTTCACCCGCATAAATACCTATATTATTTCGGGTTGCAACCCGGGAAGATTTGCCATACAGACTTTTACACATAAAATGATATTGACATTTTTTGTCACCATTTCGTGGAAGTGTGCGCTACGCCATGAAAAAACATTTTTTCTTTCTGTCTAATGTTATATGGAATGGATAGTAACATTTACACACACTATAAACTATCACCGACACAAAACCGGTAACGCTGTCTGTGCCTTACTCTATAGTTTTATTCCCTCTAAGAATTACCGGAGCTGAGTGGACTCTGAGAGCCCTTAACTACAGATCGTGGCGTGGCCAAAATCAGCCCCCTGATTCTGTATCGTAAACTCAGTTGCCAAACCAAGTGGCTATCGTCTAAAACATACATATCCGCTTATCTAAGGATAAGTTTGCACTTGAAATGACTTCACAATTCGTAAATAGTTCAATACCCATTAAAGGTTATTTCGGAAGTTCATTTTTTATCTGTTTTTGGTGAATAGCAACTATAGCTAGCAACTATAGCTAGCAACCGAAACTGAGTTACATAATAGCCCCGTGATCATTCCGGTATCATTATAAAAACTTTAACAGCTGCGCCCCACTGTCAAAGATAACCACGCGGCAAAAAAAAGCCTTTTCGTATTGTAGCACAGCATAGACATCTTATAATATTGGTCTAATACACTCATTTATTCTGAGAATACACTAGACCGGCTGTCGGCTTGAAACGCCGTAAAAAATTCCGTACCCATTCGAATTTTATCAAAGACAATAGTTTATTTGTATGTTCCGTATAGGGATGTTCCGATACCCAGAAGGTATCGATACTTACCCATATAAGTAGTCCTCAAATAATTTTTCGATACTACCATATGAGTACCTCTAAAGTATCGATACTTACTCATATCGACACTTTTTAGATTTTTTCATGGGACAGTTAAAATAGTTTTTTTTTTTCGGAGTAGTTGTTAACAGTAAGTAGAAGTATCAAATGAATCATCTTTTATTAATTGCAAAAATATTTTAGACCTCGTTATCTTGTCGCAACGACGTCACAAAACGGTAGATAGGGGATAAAATGGGTACACCTTGGAGTTTGTGGTGTTTTGGAATAATTTTTTTTCATCAATCTTGATGCGGTCTGTATATATAACTGGCCGTTGAGGCTTTATCATCACAAACATGAAGATATTTGTTTAATTGTTTTGTTTACTTTTTTATATCTATATCTTGAAATATTGGTCATATGCGATGCGATAACCACATTGACATACAGTAGCAATCCATAGGTACCTGAAAGTAAACTTTTTATTTACGAATCACACCAAAAAGACACCATACAAAAACAATTAAATTCATAAACGCATAATGAATAAGCAAGCGGAAAATTAAATCAGGAAAAGTTCAATACGGATCGATTAAAATGTATGATATCATCTAATATACAATAAAATAAATTGGAAAACACCGAGTTTCGAGCTTTTATTATAGAAAAATTGCGTGAATAGTAAGTACGCAAAAACAGGAAATGTACTACTCCCTTTGGAATCTACAATAAATTGCAGTATTTGCCAAAACAATATTATTATTACATTTACTAACCATAATATATTAATATGCTTACTATTTAGGCTGAAATTAAATGAACCAACCAATTTCATACTGGAGACCCAGTTAGTAATCAGGATCTAGGTTCAGTAATCCTTTTGGCCAAATTCGAAAAATATTTTCTTTTGCTCCCTTACTATTTGGACTAGTTTATGTAGAATTCCTAGTCTAGGCTGTAAGAAAGCAAAAAAAAAATATTTATCGAATTGCATTAAAAGGGTAATTGAAGCTTGTTTCTGTTCACTAACCGAGTATCCAGTATGAATTTGGTCGGTTAATTTAATTTCACCTTGTATACTTATATGTATAATATAATATTTACCAAAATTGGTATAAATTTTGGGTGTTCGGATTATCAAGGCCCTACTGTATGTAAAATAAATGTATATAAACTTTACCAGCTTGTTTTTTTATTTGTTTTTTATTATATTGAAGTATATATGCACACAAAAGAATTAAAAAATATTATTTCAAGATATATCAGTTGATATAGTAATGAAAAATTTTTTTCATACTATATCAACTGATGCCGGGCCCAGTAGGGTCCAAAATATATCTTGAAATAATATAATATAATATACTTCAATACTGTATGTAAAAGGACACATAAATTTTCATATTTTTATATCGGGTCATAATTTTAATAAAGTTTATGACAGTGACATTTTGTCCTCTTACTACCCTTTTGTGACGTTATAAAGGGGTCTAGTAATAATACTAAATATAGAACTCTTGTTTCTGAACTTCTGTCCATATTTTCAATTCTGGTAGCGCCATTCGAAATCAAATACAAACCAACAACAAGCCAATAATGAAAATAAATTTAATAACTTTACAACAATTAATATAACAGTGTTACTGACAATAATAAATTAGTTTAAAGGTAATTTAACCAAGTTAATGGTTTCCCTGATATATATTTTATCGATAGTTACCTAAGGTTGAAATAGGACATCACTTAACGTCATCATCATAAATTCACAAACTATAAGTACCAAAAAGGCGACATCCATTCAATGTATTCTATGGCAACATCCGTCGTAGGTGATTATGAGAGCCACCTATTACTTGACAAAATTACATAGTGTACCCCGCTACCCCCTCGCACACCTATTACGTCTATTCTCGAGAGAAATGTTGGTTGACTAGTAGGTTGCTCTCGAAACGTCAGAATCACGTCGGTACGCTATCAAAGCCCTCAACACCTATCCATGTTATACGCTTATTATAGATCAGTGTAGCACAGACATACATCGAACGCCACGGTCCAAATTAATTGTAAGCTATCTTATAGTTCATTCATGCCGTCCTTATCGCACTTACTAAAAAAATTGTGTGCTATCTCTGACTCACCCACAGTTTGAGCGATGTAATTCTATTTCGGACAGCAAATTTTGGACGTCTGTGAGTTAATGTGTCAGTCAAGCACGTCAAAGTGACATATTATACTGAACTTTTCGAGTTGTTGTTCCAAGGTGTAAATCGGACCGCACTGTCAGATTTATTAATCCACACTGTCAGATTTGTCTGATTGCTTACGAATCTGATCCGAATTTAATCCTATTTGTGTTTTCAAGATTTAAAAATAATAATTTTGAAAAAAAATGTCATAGAGAATTAGATAATCAATCATCAAACAAAACCAAACCAGTCACATTAATCCAGGCACTAAAATTAAAGATATGTAATTACAGTCGTTTTGGTTTACAGATTTGAAGCTTATTTTAACAACCAGTAAGCGAAAATTTTACTACCATCCATCTTAATTTATAGAATTTCGTAACCAAAGGATGAAAAGATAATTTTTATTCCGTATCCCAGACCTCACATAAGTTTTAAACAACTAATACTACCACATAATTGACCGCCTCTGTGGCCGAGTTGTAAAGCGCTCGCCTGCTAACCCAAATGGATTCCACCCTCGCAATTTACATTAATTTGTATTCATAGGATCGTAGCAGATGGAAATCTGTAGTCTCTACCTACCCCTCTGGGAGACAGGCGTGAGTATATGTATGTATGTATTCATACTACGCACTTCGGAAGGCTTCAACAATTAGGTGCTGCAGCCCCGCTGTATGATGACGCGCCACTTCATTTGTCGCGCGTTTTATCGCGCACATTGACTAAAATAAGCGCTATGATTGGTCGACAAGCACGACAAAACGCGCGACAAACGAAATCGCCCGTCTTCGTACTATGGTTGCTGGTGACCCCGGGTACGTGCGTCTCACTCACTCGACGGGGAATCAGTTGCGAACGCACTAAAATATACCCAAGTAACTAATTACAATCATAATTAAAATTCTCTAACAATAATCGAGGGAACACATTTGTTATGAAAGTAAGTTTTTAATTTGACTAAGTTTGAAGTTATTTCTTTGCATGGGTACTTAATTAATTAAATCGGAACTTAGTCTTAACGGGCTATATAAATTTTATTTTTGTCACTCTCACACTAAGCGAAAAAAACGCGCAGTGCGAGAGGGGCGGATCCAGCGCAAAAGAGAAAAAAGTAAGTTTTTAAGTTTATAAAAAAAAAACTAAAATACCTAGCAAAATTTCTTTTTGCACTTTCCAGTTCAAAGTGGTTCAATCAGCTGACTAAATTTCTATGAAAAGGTAAAAAAAAAGATCGCGATAAATTATTTTTCGTTGTAATGTTGTATATTGGGGATACTCTATCATCTCTTAAATTTTTTAAATCTTTATATGTTGACCAGGGCCTCTACAATGATAATAAAAAAATCGCATCCAAATCAGTTGCGTGGGTTTTCGAGTTAAAACGGAACATACTTACAGACAGACAGAAATTCAAAAAATGGTAGTTTTGGCTTCATACATTTTGTATAAACTTTGAAAAAATTTTCACTAAACAGATACAACTTTTTTTTAACTACTTTATTATTTTTGTAACTAAGTAAGATACTGAACTGAAATCAGAAAGGGAATGTTCAGTGTACTGTCATTTATTTACTTCCATCCATCAGCCCGTGTTCGTCCACTGCTGGACATAGGCCTTTCCCAAATTTCGCATGTCGGTCCCCCGTCCTCCTCATCCAGCCGCCCCCCGCAACGTCCTTCAGGTCGTGGGTCCAGCGGGCACGAGGTCGGCCTACACTACGCTTTGCTGTACGTGGTCTCCATTCTAGAGCTTTTCGGCCCCAACGGCCATCATCTCGGCGACAAATATGGCTTGCTCACTGCCACTTCAACTTACTGATTCTGCAGGCTATGTCGGTTACTTTCGATCTCCGACGGATTTATTTACTTAATCTTGTTATTTTGTCTAACTAATGCAAGTAAGTAGACACCTACTTAGCTTTCGTCAATTGTAGCCTTTTGTACAAAATACTAGCAAAACATAACAGGACCAGGCAGGAGGGCGATTAGTAAAAACTTAGACCACTCTATTATAAATAACAGAAGAAGGGTTCCACTCTACCACCTCTCTACTACGGTTTGTTGTGATTATTGTTGTATATTCTTCTCAATTTTCCTAGACTATCTCGCATATTTCCGTCTCTTTCTATCCTGCAGCGTCATTGACCCCTTTCATCCCCTCCAATTTTGAGTCAGTTGTTCCTTTTACCACCATCACGCGTTTAGAAATTCGCAGCGTAAAACGATGCATCCTCTAACATGCATGAAGGGCCATATAATATATCCAGATCGATAGCGCTTGATACAGTGCTCCGTCTCACTCTGTTGGTCTACCTAAAGAGGGACAGACAGTGTATATCGAGCTCAGCTCAGCTCGATCGATATGTGCTACCACGCTAGGTGCTTCCACGCTTTCTGAAAAATGACGGTTTCTAGATACTTAAAAATGATCGACAGATCGATACGTCATCCTCCGACTTATACACTCGGTCGGTACAGCTTTTTATAGCCTCCAAATATTCCCATTTTCCGCGCAAGAATTAATGCTTTTATACTAATATTTAAGTCGAGGCACGAATCCCTTAACAAACTCTACTTGACTGGTTTCGCTTACAGAAAACCACCTTCTTGGTAGTTAATGAAAAATTGTTTTTGAGTAAGTATGCAAAAAATGCTATAGGCTTATAAACATGCTGTCGAAACGGGTCAAGTATTGTTATTGTTTTAGTGATGAGATGAACATGCTGTCGAAACGGGTCAATTATACACACACATAGGTGTGTAAGCCCTGCTAGATACTAAAGCTCATTGATTTATAGTTTTGAATTGTTTACGTGTTTGGCGCAGCCTAGATCAAGAAGTATTCGTTTGTCAAGTACCAAATGTTCAAGCCTGGCTCATGTAGGTGGGAAAAAAATATTTTCGATGTTCCCTGTGCGTTAATAATTTCCTATAAGTAAACAAATTATAGTTTTATGTATCCTGATATAATATCTTTTAAGTATCTGTTCCAAGCTTGCAGCAAGTAGCGCTGCTTGTTGCGAGAATAGTGGTGGCTAACCCACGCTCGTGAATGTAGAGAAACACGGTTGTGTGAGTAATAAACGCGCAGAGAGCTCGCAGCGAGGCGGGTATTGCGTCTGTGCGACGCTCAATGTATTGATGTAAACAATTTCTTGTCACTTTCAGTGCGTTTACAACATCGGATAAACTTCTCACAGGACTCTTCTGTGGGTATGTAAACAGCTGATGGCATCAAAATCTCCAGTGGAACCTATGTGAAAACGATTGCAAAGAGAAGTTTGGGAGTAAAATCGATTGTGCGATGTTCTTTGTTTACATAACAAGTGTTTAGTTTTATGACAAAACTAGTTTTTTTAACAACACAAAAAAATATCGGAATAGAGAAAAGGTGTTCCGTGGACTTTCAAGAGGATTTCAAAGGCTTTTGAAGGTGAGTATTTTGATTTCCATTTTTTGAGTTAGACTAATAATTTATTTACATTTTAATGAATTATAAAACTGAATCTTATCGATTTATTTATGCTAATAAAAACCGGTTTGTTTTCTTTGTCACGCAGTGACTCTACCTTTAATAAACTAATATTTTAATAATAGTATTTTAACTTACTACCTTATTAGACAGGTAGACTAAGATGTATTTTATTTTTCCCTCATGACACAATTTCCTTCCGTCTTTTATATTTTTATCCTTTAGTTATTAAACTTTAATACATTGTTTTGTATAATTTTATGTAAGTTAAAAAGACTGTAATATAATTAAGCCATATTGAAAAAAAAAACTGATAAAAAAAGACATGATCTTGCTAAGTTTCTTGCCCTTCTTCTTAGCAAGATTAATCGAATGGGCGGATTTAGGCATTAAATCTTTTTATAGTTTATTTATCTATTAACTTATTTATTAATTGCATTATGTATATTAATGTTATTATTCCAATAAGTCTTTATTTTATGCATGTGTATAACTTTAGTGGCCCAACTTAAATATAGTTTTTTTTTTATATATTTTCGTAAGTGTCATATTCTTGTTTCATTATAAAATATTATTTTTATACAGATTAGATTTGACATGTAAAACGTATACTTTATGTATCTATTTTATAAATAAACATTTTGAATATTTGAATCTTTGAATCTAATAAAGTAACTACTCATACATAATGTATAATTTAATTATACAAATGCAAAAATAAAGTAGGTATTTTTTTGCTTTACGGTATATAAATGCAAGTTTTTCCGTTATCATTATTGTGGAAAACTAGTACATCCATAACTTCCCAATTATAAAAAGATATTATTTAAAATCAAATAGATAAATTAAATTTTCATTTTGTTGAATTGCTTGAACAACTGTAGGTATGTAATTTATCATTTTGAACGTAGGGATAATCAGTTTCACCAGTTGCTATTCTCGTACGGAAATAGAAGTTCGGCCTTGCATTCACGTTGGGCGCGAATGTGTATGTAACTCATCGTACTGAACTATTACCTCCCAGTTTATATTATCGCATTCGAATAGTTTGTTTATTTAAAATTTATGTACGAAGATAGAAACTATACTTTTTATTGTGTAATATTTTAAAAAACGGTTTTCGTGTTTTACGCTCGACTCGACAAGATGGAATTAAAAATTCTTCAAAATCATAGCGTGGTTAAAAAATGCAAATTTAAGAGTCCCCTAAATAAACACAAATGAGTCATCAAAACGTATTAGTAACCTAGGTATATATGATAAAAAATACCCACTTAACATGCAATAAATGCAACTCATAGATATCATAATAAAATAATATACTTATAGAGGTCGGTGATACAACTAACTATCTATTATGATGCGATACCATCGCCCTACCGCTATTTCTGAAGATAACTCTACAAAAGATCCTCTCAATATCCTCAAGCCAAAAACTACCACCCTTCTACTTACAAATATCGTTTTCTGTTATAGAAAACTCCAGTATTCCTATCTAACTTCTTAAATAGCGATCATTATTACTCGTAGTTTGAAAGATTCAAAAAGTAAAAGATATTTTTGCTATCCCAATACGTTTCCGCCTATCAATTAGCTAGCTGCACATTTATATTTTATAGCTGCAGTTTATATTAATGACCAGTAATTATTTTTCTTCAAATACATACAAACCATATCTTCTTAATTTATGTTTTTTAAATTTAATTAATTCTTGTACGCTAAAATTTACTGCGCAACATAGTCATCAATTGGTTTTTGTCCATTCCTCGAAGTATTGTTGAAGGACAAATGTACAATTTCGTCAACAACACAATGCGCGATTATTACGCTATCTGAGTAGCGCGTCTGCATAAAATCAGGTAGATTGGTGTTTTTTCCTTTTTTTGTTTTGCGATTTTATTATGTTTTGTGGCTAGGTACTTTTTTGTTTCCATTATTTATGTTTAAAATGATTTTGAAGCCCTAAATATTTTTGCATCTTGCGTAATTTAAGGTCGCACCATCAAAAAGCCCTGCATTGTATAAAAAATTCAAACTGAATCCTGCATGGCCCACGGGCCACCTGCAGCTCTCTGAGGTTCCATCTGTGGCCCAGCGATAGGCTGGCTGAATTTTATTCTCAAATTAAAATTTCATGACTTTCAAAACAAAACGAAGAAAATACCTACCTACTTATCACATCAATGTAAACAGTCATTTTCTCAAATTAACAACGTAAACTCCAAGGCAAGGACCAAAATAACCGATGTTTACTTTGGGTACAGTTCGAGAATCGCAACAACCACTATTCAATAAATAGGTTAAGATTGAGATTAAACATTGTCGAACTTCTCGCAGATTGAGTTTAATTGATTTCATTAAATTAATTATACATAATGATATTTTTTAACTCACATTATGTATAACTATATATTTTTTTCTTTGTGTTGCAGTCCACTAAAACCAAAAGGAAATATTCTCGGCCCTTGACATCAAAAAGGTTGAAGACCCCTTCCCTAAACTGTCTCGAGCAGTCTCGACATAGGGTGTGTCAGGCGCGTGTCGGGACTCCAGACATATTAGTTAAGATTTTTCAGGGAGGGAGCAACCTAGCCATAAGCAACCATAAATGGCGCTTCAAAAAGTGAAGAATATAAAAATAAAACAGAAAATTAAATAAAATCCTAATACAGTTATTATTATTTATTATGCAAAAAAAAATACTTCCAGACCATATACGTTCATAAATGATTGGTACAACGCGAAAATAGGCGCATTTCCTTTAAAAAAAATTAAATTTTACTTTTCTGTCTTTTCAGTCTTGCAAACGTGGTTAACATCTGTAAAAACAACCAACAATTTTTAAGACTATCGATTCGTCTAAGCTTTTACACATAATACCTACAAAAGTATCCAGACAAAGAATCGCTGTTCAGTTTTTAGTGTTCAGACGTTCCCGTTGCATTCAAAGGTGCAAACGAACAATGCAGTTCTTAGTAATATACTTGTCATTAATTTGATTAGCCTTATTGTCTCGCATGTCTCTGGACATTTATCCACGATCATATATAATTATGGGGGTATACAATAAGTATCGCGATTTGTACAAAAAATGCGAGTATCATTGCCAATTGTAATGTATGCCACATAGAATTGGGTATGGTTTAGATTACTATTGTTAGAAGTCTTACTTAATCAACACAAATTGATGTAATCAACCTTACATATAGACATTACAACAAGTATTAACGGCCAGCACGTAATAATGAGCATAATTTAACTTTGACTGGCCTTGGGTACTCTTGCTTTCAGAGCTAACAATTAACTTATATTCAGATTATAATTTTTAAAGTGCCTATTAGATTTTAGCAACATCTAATTATATATCGTTATTATTTACTTAAATTACCACTGCATTATTGTACGCACCTTTTCCTTTAACTATTAATCTTCATTTTGTTTGACCATTTTCCATCTATGTCATTTATGGCCTACATAAAAGATCGTTCCACATTTGAATCAGTGCGTACATTTTATCACTGCAATGCAATGTACTGCACGTTGCCAGTTGCCACCATTGTGCAACGAATGATGCCTGCAAATTGTGCAAATACTCATCATCACATTTTATACACGGCTATGAAGTAGTACTGTAGACAGTTATCTGAATTTTAATCGCAATAAAATAGCTCTCGTTTATTGTAAGAAATTGAAGTATTTTACTTTTAAAGAAAAGCATATTCGTTATTTTGAGATTATTGCTTATCGAAAATAAGTTACAGACATGCAAAAGTAAATGGAAACAAAATTAAACAAACGCCACCTTGGGTATTGTTCGTAAAGATAACATCTAATATTAGTGCAATCACTCGGGTGTCATGGTCGTATGACCTTTGTCAAATCATGTCTATGGATAGTGTAATGATTGGAATCATGATCTGGGCTCACGGTTCCGTCATGGCAAAGTATAAACGAAGCTTATTACGAAAAGTAGTCTTTTCAAAATGTAAGATTTACATGTGCTAAAATAGGCTTTTCCCATATCTCTAGATGGTTTCCATCAGTACTATATCAGGGACCAAAAATTGGTTTAGTAGTTCCTGGGATTACATTAGGTTTGTTAAATAGCAAACAAATTGAATTTCGTCTTTAATAAGTTATTGTAAATTTTGGTTTTCTTTCAACCCGATATACATTTAACCCTAAATCCGGATAATACCAGACAGAAATAAAGTGCACATTAAAATCAACCTTGAATTGCAGCATTTACAGCACAAGGAACCTTCGTGACTCAATCGCTATGCCTTGTGCAACACCCCTTCTAATTAATAAATGTTCCTGCCTGTCTAGCGAACTGATTTTCTAAACGATTTTTCATGCACAAATTCAGTTTTTATAAGTTTATTTTCACATAGACATTTTATTATTGCTTACGCCATCAACAATCTTGCCAATTAGAAAACAACAGATTCCAACATCTTAAATGACATTTCTAGTTTATAGGGTGACAAATTATCGGTACAAAATAGCTCTAGTATAACCCCTTTCAAGGAATTGGTTGAATTACCAATCACCTGTATTTTATTACTACTTACGCAGTAAACACCTTACATTAATGAATACTTCTACATAATATTATTTATGAATATCCTTCGGTACGGACGCCAGCATGATAGCTACCTACTGACAGTTCTTATTGCGGCGTCACAGGCTTTATGATCATTTACTAATAGGCAGCTTGAACTGCAGGCGACTGTACGTATTCAGGAATTAACCGAATTGGTCTTACTTAATAGACCATACTAAATTTATAAACCAGTAGATCTACTTACTATTTCATTTAAATTCCTGGTTACATAATTCTGTAACAGTTACATACGTTAGTCCTTTTAATATGTTCCTTCCAGATCGAAGTGAAAATAAAGAATTGAATTTTTATGATTTTATCAAGTTGAATTTATATATTTGATGCTATGTATTTATAATCCTTGTCCACATGGTTAGTTTCATTTGCCGGTTGATCGCGCACCGTTTCGTCACGCATGCGGTGATCTGAGAAGGAAACGGTGCCAGTTAGAAACTATTGAAACAACACCTCGTGCCGGTGGTTATTGATTGGGACATTGATGTAATTAATTTTCTGTTTGTTAACGCCTGTGTTCCGATAGGCTATTAATATTTAGAGGCACATTCGTTTACTTCTGGGATTAAAAAAGAGGAAAGTCACTATATTAAATTGATTTGTTATTTCAGGCTGTAGCCACCAGGCACCATGCCGTCACTCCTAGAAGCACTAGAGCGCAAATATGGCTCAAAAGGGGAAATAAACCCACCTATAGATGACATGCCAGTGGCCATCTTCGTCCCAAAGAGATCTCCAAGACTCAGTGTGCCAACACTTTTAGTTCTGAACGACTGCGACATCGACTGTGCAGGAGACGCTTGTGTTCTGGCAGATAAATGTGCTGATGTCGTTGAACTGGACCTCGCTAATAACAAGCTTACTGATTGGAAGGAGGTAACTGCTTTCTGATACTTACCTGACATCAATTTCCTTTAAATAAAATGTATACTTGACTAGAAACTAACATCTGTCAACATTGTTGCAACCTATTAGTTATATTCTCATCATTACCGCTTTTGCAACGAGCAAGAAATTATTGGGTACCGCAGCAATTTTCTTTCCGCGGTTATATAAACTTTTCTCATATAACACAAGATCATTATTTTCTCTAGGTATTCGCGGTATTGGAGCAGACGCCGCGAGTTCGCTTTCTGAATCTATCGTTCAACCGTCTCTCGGCGCAACTTCAGGCAGCCCAAGCGCTGAAACCTCGATGGGATAGCCTCAGCAATCTTGTTTTGAATTCCACATTCGTTGGCTGGCCGAATGTCCACGCACTACTCAAAGCTCTACCAGCTCTAGAAGAGTTGCATTTGAGCCTCAACGAGTATTCATATATTGACTTGAGCGGCAAGGACGTCGATGTAAAGGAAAAGTGCGAGGCTTGCTCCCGTTTAAACATCCCAGACTTGACAGCACCAGTTCAGGAGAAGCTAAAGAAGCTCCATTTCTCTGGAAATCCAGTCAGTAGTTGGCGAGACATCTCCAAGCTTGGATACGCCTTCCCGAATCTGGAAACTCTGCTCGTGAACGATTGTCCTATCACGACACTGGAGCCTGATCCATGTGAAAAGTGTGCAGACGGCAACGGTAATAAGAAAAGTCATGACGCATTCTTGTAAGTGTCAAAATGTTTTATCTTTAATGATAACATTTGTTTGGTTAATCTCTCAAGTATATTTTATTTATACGGAAGCAATTACAAGTTATACATAACATAACATTGACCATTACCCTCTTCAATATATTGATTGTAACAATAACAAAATTATATATTATTTTCAGACGTCTACGGTTTTTAAATCTAAACAATACTGGTCTAGCAACATGGGATGAGGTCGACAAGCTAGCCCTCTTCCCTGCACTGAAAAGTTTAAGAGTCCAGGTGAGTCCAAAACTCCAACCCATCCTTTTAGAAAAGTTAAATATTATCTCATTGACACCTACCAACAATACCTATTATTAACCTTATTGCCTCATTTCATTAGCCATTCAGTCGCCAATTTATGCAACGAATAACAGCATTTCTAATGACGTTAATATGACTCTCCGGTGTAGAGTTTCACCCAGTAACCTTGCGTCTTATTTACAATCCCTGTCGTCTTAATTCGTCCGGATAGCGTCCCTCGGGAGAGCGCAGCTATCGAAGAATACGGGTGAAGGTCTTCCACATTTAGCCACGACCTATTTGACGCCTCGGTCTTGCGTAATGAATGACTCTCTACACTAGCCACCGGCCACCACCGCTCGAGCTCCCGGCACGCGGAATTTCAACACCGCTGAGGGGCGAACGCGCAGCGGTCATTTGGGAATCAACCTTGAGTTTAACGATATTATTATCTCCAACATAGCCTTGCTATTTTTATTATGTTTGGATTTCATTCATGTAATTTTAGAACTGATTTCTGTGTATTATTAACCAACCTAAACTAGACTGACACACGAAAAGAAGATTTTTTGAAAGTCGAACCTATTAAAAGTTGTTAGGTAACAAGGTTAACTTAAAGTCTTCTATTTCAATTCGAATAGTTAAAAGTAAGGAATAATAATAATAACATACTCACTCACTGCCTGCCTGACCGGTTTCACTTTTTAACGATAACAACAGTGCGAATATTTTTTAAACTGAAATCTGTTTGTTTACTATTGTAAAATCTCTGTGGTTTTGTTATTGTAAAATTTGTCTATAATAATAAACCATATTTACTATCCTTTGAATCATAAATAACACGCTTTTATTTTAGTCAAGCAGTAGCAGAACATACATACTGTTTAGTAAAATACTACGCGGTTGATAAAATATTTTACGCGCAATTTTGTGAATACCACTAGATTTAGAGTCTCTCGTTTGACCTTGACAATGATACACGTTCCAAGATTCCAACTTGATCGTCGTACGTAATTCATTATCATTACAAACAATCAAACAATTCATCTTTACAACTTGCGCCCACGCTGTTTGTGAACTAGAGACAAAAACCGCAGTATGAAGTGTTTTACAAATTATATTAGTTTTTGCCCGCGCCTTCGGTTGCGTGGAAGTATCTTTCAATCGATGTATAGTAAAATATAAAACAGCTAATTGTCGAGAGCTTTCGACTTGGCGGTTATTTTATCAACATTCCTTATATCCTATTATGTCCTATATCCTATTATAGTGTATTTATGTCCTATTATATCCTATCATGTTAAAACCGTTTATTCAATCTTTGCCCCATTTTCGGCTTGGGCGCTATATTCGATGAAGACCCCTATGTGTTGATCAGCGTTACTACGATGATAGTAAAAAAAACCGCATCCAAATCCACGTCGATTGGTTATCGAGTTGAAACAGAACATAATAGACTTACATAGAGACAGACAGACAAAAAATTCAAATTCAAAAAAGTTGTTTTGGCTTCTGTACTACTAAGTAATAACCTATTTCATTTCAAATTTCGCGAAAATATTCAATCATAATACCTACCTATATTGACATGACTTTTTTAATCGGTACTTTATTGAACGAGCGAGCGAAGCGAACGAGTTCTCCGAGTCTACTAGAACAATCCGGCGTTTGTATGTATGAATGTTTGTTCGACGATAACTCGAGTATCGTTGATCGGAATGTCATGAAATTTGGCAGGCGAGTAAATAAGGCATAACGAATTTTTAAGTTCGAACATGAGCCAAATCGGTCAAGCGCGAATCGGGCGAGCGCGAGTTCACAGTTCGGGGCGAACTACTACCTAGTTACTTTGTATTAGGTATAGATATAAGTGTCTGTCTCAAAACCTACTTGAATTTTGAAGAAATTCGAAAAAAATTCTTTGTGTCCAACATGGAACGCGCATATTTTGCAGTTTTCATAAGCAAATTTTGATGTTAACTCATGCAGCGTTTTCCAGTTGAGCAACGCACAGAAATTGTGGAAATTCACCATCGAACCGTGAGAACTTTACACGGACGTTTCTAAGTGTCACAAAGCCACTGTGGAAAATGAAGGCTTTAAGGGAGTTCACAAAACAACGCCCAAGCTGAAAACGGGGCAAAGATTGAATAAATCAAAGGCATTTTGTAAGCGGGAAAGGACGGTTAATAATGGATAATCGCGATATTAAATAAAAATTGCTTTTTATTAATTAGGTATGTTTTAAGTCTTGAAAAAAAATAAAGATAACGATTTCTTTAAAAAACGCTCAAGTCGATCACCTTAGCGAAGTCTTCGGATTAGAAGACGGAAATATTCTTTTATTGAACAAATGATTCATATTGGGTTGGGTCGTTGAACGAACTGTTTGCCCTTTGAATAAGATGACACTGTGCAACGCTTACTTTGACACTTAGAAACTTTTCTGTCGCAAGAAGATACACAATACAAATTAATTCGATACTCAATTCGTATACTTATATGCACTTTACAAGTTCATCGATAATTTGTGCGAAGTGGACTCGCGCACAAAGGGTTCCTTACCACCCCACAATGCAGGTGCGGAACTCTATAAATATTAACAATAACAACAATATACATGTATTGCAGTACATCCCAAAGCAACTTCAAGGCTACAAAAGACAAGGGGCTAAAATGGTAGCGCCCACTGACATACCAAACCATGGACCTCGGGTCTAGTATAAAATTTACCAAAAAAGTATCCTTAGTAAAGTGTCAAAATATTAAGAAACAAAACATTTTAATTTGAATCGTATGTCATTGCTGCACGGCTTAATTTTGATTGACGTGTGATTGACACCCTTTTTAATTTTCAATGGTTTTGACTCTCTTTTGGTTCGGACACTTTTGAGCACAGACCCGACGACCACTTGGTAGGACGTCAATGGCCCCATTTAATTTAGTCAGATTTTAGGACACACTCTAAAGTAAAACAAAAAATATTCAAAAGTAGGATTTCGTACGCAGATGGCGCCCAATTTTTGTCAGGCGCTACCATTGGCCCCTTTTCCAGTTACCGGCAATCCACCGGCACCGGCACCGGCAACGGTGACGGCACGGCTGAGGTGGTAAAAATGTATGAATTTACAATTAATGTAAATTCATACATTTTTACCACCTTAGCAATGCCGTGCCGTCACCGTTGCCGGTGCCGGTGCCGGTGGATTGCCGGTAACTGGAAAAGGGGCCAATGGTAGCGCCTGACAAAAATTGGGCGCCATCTGCGTACGAAATCCTACTTTTGAATATTTTTTGTTTTACTTTAGAGTGTGTCCTAAAATCTGACTAAATTTTAAAATACCAATAACGTTTAAATAATGCAACTTTTTTTTTATATATATTTGATTTTTTTCCGTGACAGAGTTTAATTATAATAGAATTTAATTAATGGCTATGTCCCTAGAGAATTGCTTTTCCACTGCAGTCAAACTGGGAACAAGCATTTCCCTAGGGACATAACCTATGTCCAAGTACTTTAAAATAGTGGAAGAATTTTCAAATTCGGTTTATTGGTTACAGAGATTACTCGCGCAAATTTAACCAAGGGGTTTTTCCCTAGGGAACTGTCCGTCCCTAAGGAACACACTATAGGCTATTGCACTCAGGGATAATGTAGCTTCATATTAGTGAAAGGATGTTTAAAATCGGATCAGTAGTTCCGGAGATTACCCCCTAAATCCAAACTCACAAACATATCTCCATAATATTGGTGTAGATATAACCTTTACAAGGTCCAGAAAAGTCATTAACTAAGTCGTAGTTAATTTTATTACTAAGATATATAACAATACAGATAAAATGTACATTTTGCCATTAAAAATCTTCACGAGCAGAGTAAATATTGATTAAGTTAATACAATGATTAAGTTCTTCAGCAGTGCCGGATTTACCAGCAGGCTGAGTAGGCTGGAGCCTAGGGCGGCAGATTTTAGGGGCGGCAAATTTGGGACTAAATTTTTTTTCATGTCTTACAGAAATTAAAAAGTTTTATATGTATATACCGAAACTTTTTTAGATCCACACAAACAATTCAACATGTTTTGTATTTTACCACAATTACGAAAAAAAGGTAATTAAAGGTAAGTGTAATTAAAACTATAGTGCTATAGTGCACAAATCATAAAGTTACAATTTCATTGACAGTTTTTTATTTATTTCTATAATTGTAACTCGATTGTAAACTTTGGTATTGAATTGTGGAGGCCGGTAACATGTGAATAGCCTACTGGCGGCAAATGTGTAAATCCGGCGCTGTTGTTCAGGGGCTCATATAAACTATTTAAAATTTAATGTTAAATTATTCGATACTAACACATTTATATCACAGACGTATAATATAGTAGCAGACCTAACATTAATAATAAACGCATAGAGTCGACGCGTAGCAATTTTAGCTCAGTGAACTACGGGCTCTTTTAAATAAATATTGCTTGTGTTGCTGAAGCTACATCGCTACATCCTTTTTCCTACTTTATTATATTTTTTAATTATCTATGTATTTTGATACGTCCTGTTGACTTTTGATTGATATTACATTGTTTCTTTTTTTACCAGCGATCAGACTTTTATTTTATTATTTTAATAATAAAGCTATCGAAGTCACTAAAATCTGGTCCATTCGGCAAAAGAAACGTATAAATGGAGATTGAAACCCGTTCGTGTTCACGTGAATAAAAAAAGCACACCGTGACGCAAACCTGC
This sequence comes from Ypsolopha scabrella, assembly GCA_910592155.1. Lineage (NCBI taxonomy): Eukaryota > Metazoa > Arthropoda > Insecta > Lepidoptera > Ypsolophidae > Ypsolopha > Ypsolopha scabrella. The sequence continues at coordinate 20,622,272 of OU342976.1, forward strand.
GAGATGGAGTCAAGCAGTCCTCCGGCTTACTGGCTGGACACGGTTGCCCTGAGGCCGGCGACACTTCGTCGGGTCCTCCGTTGGGCACACCAGGCGCTACGTCTTCCGGCCTACTGACTGGACATGGTTGCCCTGAGGCCGACGACACTTCGTCGGGTCCTCCGTTGGGCACACCAGGCGCTACGTCTTCCGGCCTACTGACTGGCCATGGTTGCCCTGAGGCCGACGACACTTCGTCGGGTCCTCCGTTGGGCACACCAGGAGCTACGTCTTCCGGCCTACTGACTGGACATGGTTGCCCTGAGGCCGGCGTCACTTCGTCGGGTCCTCCGTTGGGCACACCAGGCGCTACATCCTCCGGTTGCTCTGAGGCCGACGACACTTCGTCGGGTCCTCCGTTGGGCACACCAGGCGCTCTGCTCCACTGCCCCGCTCCAAGAACGGTGACACCTGGGCGCGTGTTCCAAGAGGTGGTGATTCAGCGGCCGGCGACACATCGCTCGGGCCTCTGTTAGGCGCAACTGGCGCGCCACCTCCACTGCCACAACAAGGAGTCGAGCAGCCCTCCGACCTACTGGCTCCGTTGGGCACACAACCAATCAAAAAGCTTTTTCTTTAGGTTGAATAAGGGGAGTATGTTGCTGAAGCTACATCCTTTTTCCTACTTTATTATATTTTTTAATTATCTATGTATTTTGATACGTCCTGTTGACTTTTGATTGATATTACATTGTTTCTTTTTTTACCAGCGATCAGACTTTTATTTTATTATTTTAATAATAAAGCTATCGAAGTCACTAAAAGCTTGTTTCCAAACAAAATATATACTAGAGATTAGTTTAGGAATTAACAAATATGTTCCAAGCATAGGCCAGCCAAAACAACCCATTTTTATACGTTTCTTCGTACCATGACGCCTAAGTATAGCTTATTTTTTGTATAGAAACTTGCCACGCTATTTAATCCTTATGTTTGGTCTGCTACTTAGTAATAATTTTATGTCTGTGATTTATATATAAAAATGTTAGGTATATATGGACATCAGCTTTTTTGTGCTTTCTAGTTTTTGGGGCAATATAAACTTTGCTAAGAAAACAACATTTTAGTATCGCGGATTATACATTTTATTTTACACAATTTTCCACAAGGAAGAAACTTTTCGATCACGCTTCAAGGTCGCAAAGGGTTTGACCTAGATATAGACTTGGACTTTGGCTTTACAATCTTTGCATTATTTATTTAGAACGAGAGCTTACCTACTATTATACGTATTGCAAATGCCAATATTCTTCTGCTCCTGAGTACTCACTACTCACACACAAATGATTACATCCGTTTTTAAATGGGGACTTGTCAGCCCTTGTATGTTTTGCACGCCATTCCTATTTAAATGAAGACTCTGTTCTATTATATTCTAAAATGCTACGATAACACCAGCAAGATAAAAATTTACTTCAAGGAAATTCAAATTTACTTGAACTACTTGCGCCAGAAAGCATAATAATGCAACTGCTGTTTTACCCAGGTTAACTCCGTATAACTCTATGGCTTGATGTGACAAGTTCCTTGGTGCTGGTGTGTCTCAGTATCTGAAAGGTGAAGTAGAGATGAGTAGAAAATTATAGATATAACTTAAAATACCTAAATAATAATGCACTAATAAGGGCAACTATTGCTACGTTTAATAAAAAGACGTCATCTCCTAACGAACATATCTCCCCTGCAGGCACTTCTAATGTTTCTTTGTGTACAGCTAGTGTTCGTATGTCTACCTAGGTACACTAGACTCGGCGTCGTCTAGTCGTGACCTAATGCATTGCTTCGACCATCTTGTTGGTCGATTTTCCTGTGCCCTTACGGTTAATGTTGGTAAGCAGGGATTTGTTATAGCTACACGTACGTACATTGATACCTTATGGCCTGGTATGAAGACAACACAATTTTTCTTCATTTATCTCGTCAACCTACAGATCCGTCTACCAGTCCATGTAAAAAAATAGAAATATTTTATTTTCAAATTAGTTTGGAAATTACTAAGTACATTTACTAGCGCAATTTATATTGTTTTGACATTGCGTGTTGTTACACTACTCATGGTCGTACTGTGACGTGGTACATATTTTAATTTTACCGATCGTCTATCAAGATGAGTTTGATATAGGAATATCCATTTTCAAACCTTTAAAACAGTTGATGCAGCAAGCATTCAAAACTATTTAAGAGGGAATGGACTTAAATTTATCTTCTCACTATTTCTCACCTTTGAATGAATATGCTTTTTCTGAAAGATTTTTCCGCCAACCGAAATTCTTTAGTTAGATGATAGTTAAAACACAAATAAGTCAAGCAAATGTTTTGTCTTTTCCCATTAATGTAATGATCTTTGTTCAATCTCCTTGCAATAAAACATTGCCGAGTATCAACTCCACATACCTAAAGTGTATAAATTCTGATATTCCGGGGCAATATTCATCATCTTTCCTCCATAACATAAAACTCCTTCCGTGATTTCATGTTCCCATACTTACTTTATTATAGTGAAATGGATCAATAATATTATGTCAGTAACACGACCGGGCGTCTGCAAATGATTAATTTTGTTTTCCCCTGCATGTAATAGCCCTTTTTGCAGTCATGGACCAATAAATTTAAGGGAAACACCCAATGACACCTATTGTCGTGTAGCAAATATTAGATTTAGAGCTGCCATAACCGAAAACTTTTCATTGCAAAATAGGCTTTAACGCATATGGATAAAAGTTAAATGAGCTTGTATTATTTTAGGTTTTCCAACTCTAAATTTAAGGTTTGCTGCACGAGAATAGGTCACAATATGCCTCCCTTGGATCAAAAGGACCGTTACAAAAGGTCGTATCGCATGATTGAACATTCATACTTAAAACTGCAGGTGATGGTTTGTAAAAAAAAGTAAAATATAGGTGTAGTTGTGGGGACATGTAAACTAAGAACTAATCGAAAAGAAAAAGCGTGTAACTGTAAGTAACCATACGCAAGGTTCTTTTATCAAAAGGTTAGTTTTGTACGGTTCTTTGTTGGTTTATTGCTCAACAACTTTTGAGGCCTTGTAAAGTTTCCATCGACGGGTTTTATTTCTTTTCAAACTATAAAGTAAGTAATAACGTTCGTTACTTGCTTACTTTTGTAAATAGTTACTTACCACAAAGTTGAACAAACCAAAACCTTCAAAAGACTTGTTTTACGCTTCATTAACTTTTTTGTCTGAGTCATGAGGTCAGTTTTGATTGAACCGATTATAATTTCTCAGGAAACGTTTTCTTGTATGTTTCTGTCAGCTCTTTCTACCAAGCCTGAAACAGTAGTCATTCATTCATTATCATTATACACATCAGTTCGTTCGGTTATGTTAAATTGTTACTCGCTACAATGAAGTTCATTGCTTACTAAATATTAATATATGTGTTTACTTAAAAGGCAATGGGATTTATTGTCATTTGAATCATTTGGTCACTGCGTCTTTAATTTATTGCGTCTTATTTTACCTCTTTTGAACTTCGTCGTATTTAGAAGTCGCGTGGTTTTCAAGATACTCGTAAATATTGACACGTTTATGTGTGGTTTGTCATCAGCATTTTATGGCATCATAACGCTTCTTTATAACTAGGACAGAGGATTCATTTGATCTTAATTTTCATCAACCAAATAAAATAATATTAAAAAAATATATATATTTTTTTTATTGATGCTCTTATGAAATCACTTCGCCGGTAGACATTCTAAGATCTGCCAATCGCTTCAGTTGAGGCACGAGCTTGCTAGTATTATAGGACTAAATGTAATAGGAACAAAATTCATTTTTGCTAGTCACTTCAGAAGACCAGAGTCTTGTTTAATATAATCACGTTAACCTTCAATTGGTTGGTAGTTTTCCTATTTTCCTCGTTCTTGCACAAGTTCCTTTGTTCGCTTGTCTAACTTAACAGCAATCCGTTCTATATAAAACAAAAGTATATCATGTAATAAGGAATCCAGAGATATCATCACTTATAATTATTTGAAGTACCTTTTGTATGAAAACTCACATGATTGTACATATAAGTTTAACTTAGTACTACGATAAAATCGTGATTCGTGACTTATCCAGGTATTACTTATGTAAATGAGTAAAATATTACACGATTGTTATAATTGTAAGCGACGGTGCAGCTACTAAAACAAAGAATATTCATGCAAATAAATTACTTACTTCCAAAAAAATAGACACAAAAATGGAACCTCTGGGAGAGTTTAAAATGGAATAAGTACGCAGTAAAATCAATGACATGGATTATTCATTGAGTTGGTTGAAGCACGAAGTCATGTCACTAAGTGGAACGGAAGTCACGAAAAACACTCGTGATCCATATTCAAACTTTAATCATCCTGACCAATAGAACATGGAATGGTTGTAAAATTGGTCAGTGTAACATGGCACCACGGATAAATCACGAAGTGGTAAACACAGTCAATTAAAAAAATCGAATACCATTTAAAAGAAATTCAAAATCTATTCCCATGTTGAAGAAAACTTACGTTATATATAAATAACGAACATGGAAAGAAATGTAAGTGGAATACTCGTATAAGAAAAAGTGGTCGTTAACTCCAAATGCCAGGGGTCTGATGCAAGGTTTCCGCCTTGCCTTTTTAGGATAAGCAGGTTCTTTGTACCGCAAACCCAGAGCCAATACAAAGGCAGAGATCAGTAACAAAGCATTATTAGAACTCGTTGAACAAAGATGGTTTTGTCAGAAGATCTGAATTAGATGAAAAACTAACTTCTTGTGTAGAAATTTCCTGCTTCTTTTAAAATGTTAGACTGAGCCATTTCTAAGAATTCTTCAATCCTACCTTAGGAACACAATCGTGTCCTTTTTGGGGTTTTTTTCTAGAAGAATAATAAAAACAAGGGGAACCAAAAGATACCAGACGAGGAGAGCGTGTGTGTCTTTTTGCCAAGATCCACCTATTGCTCCGTATAAGGAAACTTGATACTCGGTTGTCTAGCCTTGAATCGAATAAGTAATAAAATTAAATCAGCACGTTTTTGCTCGAAATTTATAAAGATCCTTTTGAAATATTATTGTTCTATGTAGCCAAATTTAGTGAAGGTATTGATTAGCTTCCGGTGGCCAATACGCTGTATCTTAAAATATCTACAGATCTACCAACCTTATTTGTGAAAAGGCAAATGGCGAAATTAGAGCATTGCAGTTCTATATTTATTTAGACATAGTCAAAGTCATATCAGATATAAGGCGACATTAATTTACGCAACCAAATTCACACTGGAGGCATGTTGCGTGATCAGCATTACGGATAGATAATACTTTTTGCAAATTTCGCAAATTAAAATGTTGACCCCCATAATAATTGAGGCTGGGCTTGCGTTTGTAGGAAACACGTAAAATATTTTACTGAAAGGCTTATCGAACCTTTATGCTGAGCTTTTACAGAGACTTCAGTATTAATGTGGCTAAATACATTACTGTCATCTTGTATTATTTATTGCCATCATTCAGAAAGTTCATTTAAACGGCTAAATTCTGGCTATCGAAAGGATAAAGTTAATATTTGCGATTGTCGGCACTTGGTGAAAAATCATCATGGTTGAAGAAAACACTTGTACTGTTTCTCAAAATTACTATATAAATATAAATATTTCCGACTAGTTTCGCTTTAACGGCATTTTCCAGGATTTAATAAATGTACATTATATCACAAAAATCGGAAATATAAATATAGTAATTTTGTGAAACAGTACAAGTGTTTTCTTCAACCATATCGAAAGGTTATTGGAAAAAAGACACATTCAAAAAACTTGGTTGTATTAAATGATTTGGACAAGTACAATTAGCCACGGTGTGGATTCGGGGTTGAAGTCACACAACCTATTTGCAGACGCTTCTACGGAATTTTTCTTGTACCTATAAAGTTGGCTAGGTGCAAGAAATTATATTTGGGAGTTTATATTTTGGAGCTAATAAAAAATAACGATAACCAAACTTCACAAATAATCTGACTGTGTTGATAATAGTGTTGTAATCCTTCCAGGGTTGGCCGCTATGGGAGCGCTGCGAGTCAACGGAGCACGAGCGGCGGCTACTGCTGGTGGCGAGGCTGCCACACGTCAACACGCTGAATGGAGGGGGGGACGTGCCTGAGGAGGAGCGCGACGCAGCCGAGCGGGCCTTCATCAGATACTACATGGAGAAACCTGAGTCCGACCGACCGGATAGGTAGAGTGACTAGGCCAGATTTATAATTTCATAGGACAGCAGCATTAACAATACGGGGTCCGAGAGTAAGGAACAAGCAAAACCTAAATACTTATTTGAATAAAAAAATCAATATAGGTAGTTTAACTTATACTTGCGATTGTCGGCACTTGGTGAAACATGGAACAAGTTGTTTACACAACTTTATTTTAACTACTTTTAACCCAACCGGTTTCGAAATTTAATTCATTTTCAAGGGCTTAACAACTCATTTTAATATTTTAAGACATAACCTACCAGCTATAAATAAAACAAAAATTCGCAGGTCATGTTGAGAACTGGATAGCTCAGTTGGTAGAGCAACCACCCGGTAAGCGAGAGAACCCGGGTTCGAGTCCCGGTTCAAAGCTCCTCACGTCCAGATTTACTTTTCTGATTTTCTATACCGCAGTGATATAAATTTAATTTGTTATCTCCTTGCAATGGATAAATCGCCAAGTGTTTTAAAATACAGAAATTTATTTCTATCATAGTTTCTTATGATTTTAATTAAAAAACCTTTTATACGAATATTTATATTGAATGATAAAAATACGGGACAATGAATACCGTCCCGTATTGGTTTTGCCAAATTTAGGGACCCAGTAAAATTCATAACTGAAAAACAGGACATCTTGTACCTGTAACATACGGGACATCGATCACCCATAGGATAGAGGGAAACCAATATAATCATCACGACATGAAACCCCGACGGTGTCTCGGGTGTTTATGAGTGTGGATTGTTGATTGAAGTTACGTTTCACAGAGCATTATGGGTGTAGTTCTATTGCCGTACACAGATATGAACCCAGTCTCCATCCATCAGCCTGTCATCGTCCAATGCTTTCCAATATTTCACCACTCTTGGCGGTCCTCCGTCCTCAGATGGTCGGTCTAACGGGCACGAGGTCTTACTGTACGTCGTGGTCTCCATTCACACATATGGCCTGCCCATTGCCACTTCCGGCAGGCTATGTCGGTCACTTTCGATCTCCGACGGATCTCCTTGTTTCGGATTTTATCCATCAAAGCTATCCCAAGCATGGCCGGCTCCATAACTCGTTAGCAAGCCCTTAGTAATATAAGAGTCCACATCTCAGCGCCCTACGTCATCAGCATCACAGTAAGAACGCACTCGAGAACATTTTCCCCCATCGGTTGTGTACTTCGGCAGATGTCACCAGTCCATTGCCACTTCAGCTAGCTTATCTTAGTGGCTATGCCCTCATTCTGATAAGAACCATCAAGGGAATTCCAAGAATGATTCAATACTGTCGTCAAATTCAAACAATAGAAACCAATTTTGACATTGGAGTTATTTCCTCTATGTAGGTATTAAGGCCCTTGTAGCTTACAATAACCTTGAGATATTTTAAACAAAGTCAAAATGAACGTTAAAACCTTGCATTTGATTTTGTAATCGACTGCTCCGAAACTTGGCGTTTACGACAACGTTGACGCCACGCGCTCTCAAAATATCTAGTTTTTATTTATTAACTATGCTGTAAATTTAAATTTCCTGCAATGCGTTTTATAAGCTATACTTTTTTTGTATTTTAGTGCAAGAACCATACAAATAACATAAGCGGTTTCCAATAAATAGCCAATTTTATTCCAAAAACAGCTTGACTTTGGGAAATATTTTCAAGGTGTTTCTTTTATAGGCGAGACTAATTTCCTGCAATGAGATTGTTTCTTATACTTTAAATAATGACATATATTTTTGAATAATTTTTAAGTAAGCCGTTTAAGAGAAATAACTTCAACAATGGGAGTAATTTTCGGATGACGCGGGAACACGCGCCTTAATACAGGGCGCGCTCGTCAAATCTAACACAAATCTAAGATAACAATAACCTTGTGAAAGTCGATCGAAGGTCACAGCCATACGAATGCAAATGGTGGGTGGAAAACATGCGCAAATATTATGCCGACCTAAATAACTAAAATAGTATGCTAATACCAACTCAGTATGGGCGAAGAGCAAATCAGTTTCCAATAACTTGTCAAATAAATTCTATTGTGGGTATGTGACATAGACCTAAAAATGTTTCATCATGGAAAATAATTAGGTACGTCGTCGTGTGGTCTTTGCTACGCAGTGTCATGCTCTTTTGATTATTTTCTTACAATGCATTTGTAATTCCCTGGCTTATCTATAGCTGGCCGTCATACCATGATATTCGCACTTTAGTAATTACGTCGTAATTAAGTAAAATAACCTTGCGAGATCGGCCTGAAAACCTAAAAGTCCATGACGATATTCAATGGCTGTTAAAAATGGAGTGCGTAGCGTTTTGTAAATTGCGTAATAATTATTTTCATCACTTCGGTCTTAAATGTTAGCAGGCATTTGCTCAACTACTTTTTTTCAAGCCCTACCTATAGCGAAGAATCATTTGTTTTGGTTAATTTTAACGCTGTGCCATTTTCCGTTGATTTGGACTATCCATAATGCAAATTACGTATTACCTTGAAATATTCAAGAAATAACTTAAACAATATTTTCAAATTTAAGTTTCTACGATTTTATAACTATGATATCATATTTCATTTTGCGAAATTAGCAAAAAATGTTATCCATTCGCATTCATGATACTGGTCACACAAGCCTCCATTATGAATTTGGCTGTACAAATTAATGTAATCTTTTTAAGGTACCTAGGTAGTTTCCCTCCAACGACCGCTGTATAATCAGATAATCACACTATTAATTATTAAGTATTATAAATGCGAAAGTTTTTGCGTGTGTTGTGTATGTTTGTTACTCTTTCACGCTGAAACGGCTGGACGGATTTTGATGAAATTTAGAATGGATATAGCTTATACTCTAACTTAACACATAGGCTACTTTTTATCCCGGAAAACGCGGGCGGAGCCGCAGGCAAAAGCTAGTAATTACAATAAAGCTGCTCGTATTGTATGATTTTAGGATGCTTACTTCCAGCGAGCATGGTAAAAATGTGAAATGCACGCGCGTGTACAAAATATGATCAGTTTAAGGGGAAAAATCGCAAACTTTAAAAATCTCGTTTTCCTGCCAGTTTTGTCAATATGAGAAATATTTGGAGGTCTCCAAAAAAATGCATAAATCCCTGGCTCATTCCGTGAGCGCAACTTCTTTTTGCTGAAAACACCGTACGTGACGTACTGCGATTTGCAAAAAGCTGATCAAGAATAATAATACATACAAATATATACCTAAAATAGTGAGTAATAATTGTTTAAGTACCTAGTCTCAAAATCTGTATTCTGCATTAACTGATATACAACACGTGTGGTTTTTTTTTGTAAGTTTTGTATTTGGCAATAAACTACTGCTGGGCTTGAAATAAATAAATAATCATGACATACTGAACAAATCTTTCCGTGTTCAGATACTGGGAGCTGGTGGGGGTGCACGGCAAGCTGGACCCCCTCGTGTCAGTGGACCTGAGGCCGGAGAAGCGAGTGCAGATCACCTTCACGTGTGGCGACACGAGCGAGGTCCGCACCGTCGATGTTTACAGGTCATTGCTGTTTGTTATATCACAATAGATTGATAAAAGAGGGAGACGGAGTCGCCGCTAAGCAAAAACTGAAGCAGGGCAATGGCGGCGATTACAAGTGAGTGTATTGTCTATGAAATTTGGCTTACTATGATGTGAATGTGTGCGTGCCGGGCTCGTGCGTACACGGGAGTAGGCTTACAATGGGTGCTTCAGTTCCTGGTTATCGAAACTCCTTCCGACTTTTTTTGTACTTCTATGGTTATCTTATTACTTGTTCGTTCGTCATCTCTACAAACTTGGTATTTTCGAAAGGATCTAACTGAAACTTCGAAAGGATGTAACTGTTTCTTTCAATAGGGGATTTTCTAGTAGATAATGAAATAAAACCTTAGTCCTAAATATTTCGAAAGAAGTAATGGTGTACGTAATTATAATTACTTTCATTTCGCAAAAATGTTTTCAAAAAGCAATGAAAAACTACAACATTAAAAACAAAGGAAATATTAAAAATTTGCAAAAAAATGAGCTTATAAACCTTCCTATGCTTCAGACTCAGTAACCTGGGATAGATAGCTATATCTGAGATCTGAGGTAACAGTAAATGTGTTGATAACGTCACATTTATATGGCAACATTATTTTTTTCGATTACCTTCTGCAAAAATTTCGAGTTTGTAAGCCATAAATAACTTATGAGCGCCATCTATCGAATAATAAGTAATTGAATATTACTTATTTTTGGTTTTTTAATCGGGTGTCAGAAAATCCCTCATTTTATTTTATCGATGCCGGCATGGCAGAGAGTATCGTAGATTTCTGTCAATCATAGATTTCTGTCAAATTGGACCCTTGACATACACATGCCTACTTAACTTTTTCAAATTAATACCTACATAATAAACCTAAAAATATGTGCTCAAACACCTATTCAGATTAGTAATTTTCAAATATGTTGTTCTTATAGGACGGTTTCAGACTTGAAGACACGCTTGGAACGATTGGCTGGGTTTCCAGCAGCAAAGATGAGACTCTTCTATGTTGATCAAGAGTTGAGAGATTCTCAGGTAGGTAAATTTGTTAAGAAATCTTCGATTAAACACCATGACTAATAGTCAAGACAATTAGCCTGTTAACTTCTCGAACTGAGTAATGATTTTTTCTACTCTCTCTTTGTCCCTCTGCATATCAGGACCTTAATAGTAAGGAAGTGCCTCAGCTGCCGGCGTTGTGTCCCAAATTTGCAGCCGGCGCCGGTTGCTGAATTGGCTGCCGGCACTGACTTTAAAAAAGAAGCGGGTAATGGGGTTATCATATAGGTATAGGGCTAGGAAGGGTAGGGTAGGAAGTAATTTTGGGTTTTGAAAGTGAGAAAAAAAAACTTTCACCAAAAGAAAAAAAATAGGTGCGACGACGAGCGAAGCGAAGAGGAGCGTGTTAGGTTGAAATGTAAGATAAAATAAGTCCCTAGTTTTGACAGTAACTCAAATTTGAAAATATTCATGTCGCCGATTTCAACTGAGTATTTCAAAAAAAAAAACAAACACAATACATACACAATCTTACACTTTGAAATTTAACATCCTTTGCGCGTAAGTTTCTACCGTTAGCGCCGCCGGTGTCTATCATAGGAGCCGGCGGCGCCGGCAGCCGATTTTTTTTATCTCTGCTGCGGGTAGTAATGTACTGCCGGTTCCCAACGGCGTTATTTTTGGGTGCCGGCGCCGGCAGTGAAGGCACTCCCTAATAGGAATTTAAGATTTTGAGACGAATCTTGTATTTGTTATCTGTTCTTTTTTTTCTTGATGAAATTTGACCATGCATTTACTACACGAGCTTTTTCATTTCAGGGTCCCGAAGAAATGAAGTATCCCACGAAGCAGCTCTATTCTTACAACATCAGGTCCGGTGATGAAATAATTATCGACTCCAAACTGAAGCACTCTATATCTGCCAATTCTACAAACTCTGCTAGTGCCTGAATTGCCTTAGAAGACACAAGATGTTGCTGGTCCTTTTAGCAAAAGTTCTTTTATGTAAAGGAAAAACCTACATTTTAGTTTCTCATTTACTTTATTAGATACGCGCAATGCATTAGAGGTATACCGACCACAAAAATCATTTGTTTTTTTTTATTTGTATGTTTTAATAGGTACTACTTTATTTCATAAGGTGCTCCAAAGCACCTTTGTATGGGACAGAAAAGAATTTCGTTGTGTTTTTTAAGAAATAGTATTGATTCAATAGGTACTATTAGCAGTACGCTGTATTCAACTACTTACATCCGCAAGAAGCAAACTTATTTGTTTTAAATTATTATTGGGTCGTTTCTCCAGATTTGTACCCAAATCACAATAAATAACTATACTAGCTCCTAGCTAAAAACTATGCAAACATAGTATTAATGTACATAGGTACTAATCGTAATACTTAATGTATTTTAGGCAAAAAAAATACTTATAATCAACGAGCTATTTCGTCGTTGCTTATAATATTTTAGCAGATTTATGGTGGTAACGGAGGATCTCGGTGCAAAATGCACATCATAATATTGTTTTCCTTACTTTTGAATAAAAAGTTTGTAATAAATGAGTTTTATAGCAATTCGCGTAAACTGCTAGTTAATAATAGTTAGGTGATCACATGAAAATTATTCAATTTTATGAGTTACATTTTAGCTGCATTACATTACAACTGTTATTGTAAACACGCTTTTAAGTTTGTTAGTGTAATGCAAACAAAATGTAATAGATTTAAGTACGTAATTTTTTTTGTGAAGACTTTATTATTAATAAACTATTTCCGCAAGTTGCTTTAAAACACATTTATTGCATACTTTTTATTAAAAAGTAAGGAAAACAATATTATGATGTGCATTTTCTACCGAGGTAAAAAGTTACCCCCTTAAAACATTTGAACTAAAAACCGCAATTCTGCTGTGAATTACAAAAAAATCTTGTCGCAAATATAGGTACTCTATCTTTTTATTTGCATATATTTGTATTTGCCACCGAAAGATTGTCAATGTGGAATATTAAGTACAATAACCCCAGGAAGATAGTAAAAAAGCAATAGGTTGTTTCTCTCGTTATTTAAACTTATTTTTATTAATAACTTTTACCCATTTTTGAAATCTAACGGCGCGACGTAATGTTTTTAGCTAGTTGTTTTTTCCTATTTTTATTATAATCCTCTGATTTCGTTACAAATCTGAAGAGTCGACCGTTAAGGTTAAGGGTATGTTTCACCATGTGCGTTGAACTTCCTGGTAGTTTTATATGTCATACAAAATACGTTCTATATTTAAACTTGGGATCTGGATAGCGCTTATCAACAAGCGATGTAAATGTAACAGACCCTAAGAATGTTCGTGTGTTTCCTTGTTGTCACGGAGTATTCTAGTTTTATTTTCGTTGAAAGCTGAAAGCTCGTTTTTTTATTGAATGTGTACCTGTGTGGCAGATTCTGAAGGCTTTCGTTTTAGCTTTATGTCCAAACATAAATATTAAAGTAGTTTATTTTGCAAAATATCAAGTTTTAACAGCACAAACCTTCAGAATCAGCAACTATAAGTTTTTAAATTTGCGATGCACAATTACTCGTAACGAATCGCAATATAAAATATTTAGAAATTATGATTAATGTTTTTGATCTGAGAACTTGCGTGAATGTGAACTTTAAAACATAATTGCAATCTTATATCTTTTGATAAGCCACATGCTACATGCAGATCTCGAGTCAAACAAATTTATTTGCTACATAAGAATCTGTGTAGTTTATTAACTACATTTACAAAACATATTATGACGATGTAATATAGAAAAAAAATGATAATTTTTAATTATACGGCGGCAATCTTCTACAAGCATTTTCATCGATTATATCATAAAATTTTCATTATCATAAAATATGCAGACACATAGTTTGAGTTTCAGAAATCAACATATCATCCTTTTCCTCGATTTCATTATAATTAGGTGTTGTAAATGTAAAACTGCTTACTTATTAACAATCTGAAAAGTGATACTAACTGCCATTTTATCGAGATTTAAATAATATTATCGCAAACAACTGTCTAAGCAAATTTTTAAATATGATTGAAATAATTAATATTGACGACAAGTGATATATAGCTGCCAAAATTCTTGATTGAAAAATTATTAAATCACAAGAACAGACAGCAGCACAAATGTTTTAATCACATAAAGCATGGCAGCCATAAGTGATAAATGCAATAATGTGTTTCAAAAGAAATATTGTGAAATATTTCACCCATAGTCTTAGAAAGTTATATTGGAATGGAAATAAATATTAAAGTGTATGAACTTATAAATGTATATTTTATTTATCTTTAAGGTGGTAACAGAAGATCTCGGTGCAAAATGCACATCATAATGTTGTTTTCCTTACTTTTGAATAAAAGGTATGCATAAATGTGCTTTATGGCAATTTGCGCAAACTGCTTGTTAATAGTTAGGTGATCACATGAAAATTATTTCATTTTATACGTTACGTTTTGACTGCATTACATTACAACTGTAAACACGCTATAAAGTTTGTTAATGTAATGCAATCAAAACGAAATACATCCAATTACATTATTTTTTGTGATGACTTTATTATTAATAAACAACTTCCGCAAATTGCTTTAAAACGCATTTATTCCACACTTTTTATTCAAAAGTAAGCAAAACAATCAGGTCTTTATGTATAGTACGCGACACGGCGGGAGTGCGGGTGAGTACATACATGTCAGTATGAAACGGCTCCCGCCTGTCGCGAAATTTAAGTACCTACTTCAATGCAATTATTTTGTCAGATTTAAAATAATTTAGTCGCTTATGTATAGTTTTTTCCCATAAACAGCTATCATAGCACTCTGAACTTGTTCTATAATATAATCATACACTTTTGTCCAGTTATCACAATTAATTTCTCGAGTCCTTCTTTTTAAAAAGTTCAGCAAAATATCAAGTGTATCAATATCTTTACTAATCACCATTTCACGCATATAAGTTGCTATAAGTTCAATATCACAAGATAAAGGCGCTTGGCCGCTATCCAACCACGCGCGTAAAAGTTCGCGCACTTTTTGCCAAGAAAGGCCTAATAAACCTAGCCTTTCTGGCTCTTCTATGATTGGTTTTTTAGTAAGGTTTTTTGTGTTGTTCTCTTCTTTAACTTGGTGTATTGTAGACTCCTGGTGACATGTTTCTTCTTTGAAGGTAAAAGCAGACTCCTGCTTTGTGCCCTGAAGGAACTTACTGATGAGATTCTTAGAAGGTTTTACTTTAAAAGAAAGGCTTTTAGAAGGTCGACCTCGTCTTTTTCCGGTTGGCGATTTCGTTAGTCCAATTATAGGAGATTTGTTTTGAAGTGGAGGCTGATAAGCAGGTAATTTCTTTGGAGTTAACAGATTTTTTTCTTTAATTTCCAGATTTGGTTCTAACTTTGGATGATATTCTTGATGTGTATTAAAAGAACTTCTTGATGTGACTGCCTGATTTTCTATATTGCTTTGCTTATTATTAGACCTTGATGCAATTAAAAATTTATTCAATGCTCCTGTAATTGGTTTGGTAGTTGAAGGTTCCAATTTTGTTATCTGAATACCAATACCTCTTAATTCTTTTGGATCTATCTTTTGTTTCTTATAAATCGAGATGACTTCTTTGGATATAAGTTCAGAGTCATTAGTAGATATATTAAGCGTAACAGATTTATTTATAACATTGCAGAAGCCATGTCCCATGAACTTTGCAGTTTCTACAGGGGCTTCTGCATCTCTAACCATGAGTTTTAAAGTAACACATTTACCAAGAACTTTGAACTGAACCATTCTTGATTGTACTTCTGCTGATAATTGTTTAATAAAATCAAAACATTGGTCATATGTTTCAAATCTGATTCCGTAATTGACTTCTGCAGATACAGATTTTCTAACAGTGAGAAATGTTAATGGACTAGGATCCCGCCCTCGACACTGATCAAATAACTGTATTCCTGTTTTGCTTCCTAGATGACGCTGTAGTTCATTTGACGTCAAACTTTGTAAAGAGCTACATGTTTGATGGCCCAATGCCTCTAGTTTTTGCGAAATTTGTCGACCCACCCCTGGCAAATCCCTGAGTTTTATATTAAACATGAAATCATTTACTAATTCTGCAAAAAGAAAGAACTGACCATCTGGTTTTGCATGTTTTGTTGCTAGTCTTGCTTGCAAACGATTTCCACCAAACCCAGTAGAACAAGGACAGCCAGTTTTAAGTTTAATCTCTTGTCTTAATGCTGTGGCGAAATCTTGAGCAGTAACATCTATAGACTTCAAAAGCTCGGTGCAGTCAACATACATCTCATCACACGACACGGCTTCAATATCCAATGTATATTTTGCTACTGTGTTATATAAAGTGTATGCTACATCTTTGTATCCTTCAAAATCATATGGTATTGTTTGTAAGTCTGGACACAGTTTTAATGCAGCTCCCATAAACATGCCATTACTAACTCCCTTAGCCCTGGCTTCATATGAACATGAGGCTATCTCACTCATTGATCCATACTTCTCATTCTCATCAGCAATGCTGTCAACTCTTGTTTGAATCATATCAATATCTATTTCATCACCTGGCACTCCAGCATTACTAAGTTTTTTTGCCTGCTTCTGTTTGTACAAATTGAATTCTGCATTTCTATCGACTCCTGCTCTTTTTGTTTTTGGTTGTCCTCCTTTAGAATGAGTTACTGCAACAGGTTTACCACGTAACTCTGGTCTTTTTCGTAATCCTACTGACACAAAAAAGCAGTCCATATCAATGTGCATTATTGTTTTTCCTCCTTCAAAATGACTTTGTGAAGTTTTTGCTTTTTCTAGATTTGAGATGTTGTGTTTTAGCTCTGTGTGAGCAGAAAATTTGAAATCACTTGTGTCTCTTAAATCATTAATATGCTGTTTAAAACAAGCTCCAAGTTGTGATATATGATGTAACCGAGAATTATTGTAGAATTCAGATATGAAATTTGGATCTGAAGCAGTTTTGGTGCTATGCTCATTTTGTTTTAAGTTATTTGGCACAGTTGATTTTAAAGTATCATCTTTGAAAATTAACTCATCAGATTTATTACATGTTGATTCTACTTGAATGGTTTCCATTATGGTGAGTGCAGTTTTTGGTTTAAAATCCATTGGATAACTATTTTTAGTAGGCTCTGCTTTGTTAAAATTCAATTTAAGCTGGGCCCGAGAACCATTATAAAGCAAAAAATCTCTATAGTCTAACAAGCGATTTGATGCTACACTCTCTGTGTTGAATATTTAAATAGATACAATAATCTAAAACCATCAATGTATAAATTTATTTATCACCAAGCAATGTACACCGAACAATGAATATTATTTTTTAAATTTTGTCTATGACTGTCTCTGTCTGCTTTTTTGGTTGCTTGCATGTGTCAACCAAGATGTTGGTTCAAATAAAACATTAAAACGCAATACCTAATAAAAAAACTCTTTTAATAAAATAAAGCTTCCACAAATAAAATTAAAAACAACAGGTTATGGGCCCAGTCCCCGCTTACCACTGAAAACTAAAAAAATAAAAAAACCAGTGCTATAACGAAAATAACAAGTAAAAAGTGCCGCCATTGTGGCGTGTTCCTGTGAAACAAAATCGACGAAAGTAAAACATGGAAAAATACGAAGAAATTGCAGGCATTCAGAAGCTTTGTGATGAGAAATCTTTTTCCTGTTGGAAATTCCAACTGAACATAATATTTAAAAGTTATGGGTTGCACGAAATAGTGCACGGTGAAGAAAATGCAATTGCTTTGGGTGGTGACAGAAAGGAGCATGAAAAAAATGATGCAAGAGCTCAGAAAATAATAATGAACACAATTGACAAGAAACACATGCCCCTGATTATGAGCTGCCCTAGTGCAAAAGAAATGTTTGATAAGTTGTGCTTCATATTTGAGAAAAGTACAACACAACAAAAATGTCAACTTCTGCAAGATTTCTTTGAATACAAGTATGATCACAGGCAAGATATGACATACCACATAAGTAAACTAGAAAACATAGCTTTCCACCTAAATTCCATTGATGAAAAAGTTAATGACAACATGATCATGTCAAAGATATTATCCACCTTACCGAATGGATACAATAATTTTGCAACAGCCTGGGATTCATCACCATTAAGTGAAAAAACATTAAGGAATCTGACAGCAAGGCTCCTAACAGAAGAACAAAGACTTGGTAAAGAATCTACTGATAATTATGAACAAAAATGTGCATTCAAAGCGAGCTTCAGAAAGACAAACCAAAACAAATATAATAAAAAGTTCTGCAAGATCTGTAAAAAGAATAATCACAATGAAAATGATTGTTTTTATAAAAAGAAAGAAGAAGTAAAGATGTGCAAAATATGCAAAAAAAATAATCACACGGAAGAAAAGTGCTACTTCAGGAAGAAGGATAATAAGATAGCGTTTATTACTGAAATACAGAAAAGTCCAGAAGAGTTCATAATAGACTCAGGATGTACGTCACATATGACAAATAAATTGGATTTACTGAGCGAGGTTACAAAATACAACTGCGATATTACAGTGGCAAAGAAAAATGAAAAAATCGAGTCCACAGAAAAAGGAAAAATAGAAACACAACAATGTGATTTAAAAAATGTGCTTTTTGTGCCTCAACTACAAAAGAATTTGATGTCTGTTAATGCAATTACAGAAAATGATGGAGAAGTATTGTTCACAAAAAATAAAGTCATTATTAAAAGAAATGAAGAAATAATACTACAAGGGAACAAGAAGAGCAACGGACTGTATTCAATACAATTAGAAACTACAAAACCAGAAAATTCTCTAGTAACAATTAATCATAACAGTGCACTTGAATGGCATATAAAACTGGGACATCCTGGCAAGGTAACTATGAGAAAAATGCTACTATGTGTTGAAGGCTTAAGCATAACCGATAAAGACATTGATATGTTACCAGAAACTTGCACAGTATGCTTACAAGCTAAACAAACAAGACTGCCATTCAGTACACAAAGAACAAAGGCAGAAAGATTACTTCAAATCATTCATAGCGACGTTTGTGGCCCAATTTCGCCAAACACCTATGACGATAAGAAATACATACTCACTATTACTGATGACTTCACAAATTACACTGAAATTAAACTCCTATCCAATAAAAGTGAAGCATTTAAAAATATCAAGGATTATGTTGAAGAAAAAGAAAGAGAAAAAGGGATGAAAATAAGTATGATAAGATGTGACAATGGAGGTGAGTATACCAGTAATGAAATGAAAAATTGGTGCCTGAACAAAGGAATAATATTAGACTACACTATACCATTTAGCCCCCAGCTGAACGGCAAGGCCGAACGATTGAACCGTACCATTATGGAAAAAGTGCGAGCTCTACTCTTTGAATCTAAAGCAGAGATTTACCTATGGGGAGAAGCAGCCAAAACTGCTGCATATTTAATAAACCGAACACCATCTGAGTCAATAAACAATTTGACACCTATTGAAATGTGGTCGGGAAAGAGACCAGATCTTAGAAACATACAAATATTCGGGTCTGATGCATACAGCAAAAGGCTAGGACACTTACAAAAACTGGAATCTAGAATGGAAAAACTAATAATGGTTGGGTATGCCCCAACAGGATATCGACTATTTGATGAAGAAAAAGAAAGAATAATAATAAGAAGAGATGTTTTATTTCAGTCAAAAAAGAACGGTGATGATGATCCTACTGAAGAACCTAAAAACATTGTAGTTCATGAAGAAATTGAAGAAAACAAAGAACCTGTAACAACAAACAAAATAACCGAAGATACCTCACTACAAGATGAGAATGAAAATAATGAAAATTGCTCTGAAACAAATGTTGAAATAGAAATCGTCCAAGAGAATCCTGTCCCAATCCCAATACTGGAAGAAAATACTGAAGAAAATCCAAGAACTGAAAATAATTCTACACAAGAAAATGAAAACAAAGATACAAAAAAGAGACCAACTAGAGAAAGAAAAATACCAACTAGATATAATGATTATGTTTTGATCACATATGAAGATGCAATAAATGGAGAAGACAAACGTAAATGGATAGATGCTATCAATGAAGAGAAGAAATCCCTAATGAAAAATGAAACCTGGAAAGTTGTACCAAAAGAGAAAATTCCTGAAAACCAGAAAATCCTAACTAGCCGATGGGTATTAAAAATCAAAGAAGATGGAACATATAAAGCCAGATTAGTAATAAGAGGCTTCGAACAAGAAAAAGGAATTGACTATAATGAGACATTTAGTCCTGTCATTAACAGTAGCCCATTAAGACTACTATTTGCAATAGCACAAGAGAAAGAATTCACCATAAAATCATTTGACATAAAAACAGCATTTCTGTATGGAAAGATCGATGAGGATATTTATATGTATCCACCAGAAGGAATGGAAGATCTACAAGGAATATGCAAATTGAAGAAAGCCTTATATGGCATGAAACAAGCCCCTTTAAAATGGAATCTGACTTTTACAAGTTTTCTAGAGTCTGAAGGTCTGAAACAAACAACAGCAGAACCATGTATATTCAGAAACGAAGATGCTACAATCTACTTGGGCATACATGTAGACGATGGCATTCTTGTGGGCACAAATGATACAAAAATTGAACAAATATTGGAAAGAATAAGCAAAAGATTTGAAATGAAAGTCGACAGAAACCCCAAAAGATACATCGGAATGGAAATAGAGAAGACAAAAGACACACTGAAACTAAAACAAGCAAAATTCATAAATAAAATCTTAGATGACTATAAAATGACAGATATAAAAACAGCAAACACACCGATGGAAGGAAACAACAATGATGAACAAAGTAATGGTAATACAAATTTTCCATACCGACAACTACTTGGAAGCTTAACTTATATCTCAAATAAAACCAGACCAGACATAAGTTATGCAGTTAACTATTGTGCAAGAAGAACTGAAAATCCTACGGATTCTGATGTCACAACAATAAAAAGAATAGTAAAATACCTGAAAGGAACAAAAGAAAAAGGGTTAGTATACAGAAAAGGCAATGGACTAGTTGAGTTAACAGCGTACTGTGACTCTGACTATGCCGGTGATCCCCTGACAAGAAGAAGCACGACTGGCTACATTATATATTTTTGTGGTAACCCGATAAGCTGGTGCACAAGAAAACAACCAATTGTTGCACTCTCAACCAGCGAAGCAGAATATATAGCAGCAGCTGAATGTTTGAAAGAACTGTTATACCTGAAAAGTGTATGTGAAGAATTACTAAGTGTAAGTGTTAGTGTAAAGCTATATGTGGACAATCAAAGTGCCATAAATTTGATAAAAAACGGAGTGATAAATAGACGGTCTAAACATATTGATGTCCGATTCAAGTTCATTCATGAGAAAGTTTGTAATGGTGAACTAAAAGTATATTACTGTCCAACTAATGAGCAAATTGCAGACTTATTCACTAAACCTTTGCAAAAGATTAAGTTTGATAGATTTGCATCTAAAATAGTGACATGATTTTTTTTTTTATGTATCTGTTAATTTGTATAAGACTGCTATGTTTCTTTACTAAAAGGATTTTTTTTTATTAATCAGTGTTAATATAAAGATAGAGACAGAAAACAACTTTACCATTGCATAAAAAATGTTCAATTTAAAAGTTAATAATATTTTTTTTGTTTAAAAAATTAGATACTTTGAAAACATGAAAATTTAATTTGTAAAATTGAGGATTTTAGATTACGGGGGTGTGTTGAATATTTAAATAGATACAATAATCTAAAACCATCAATGTATAAATTTATTTATCACCAAGCAATGTACACCGAACAATGAATATTATTTTTTAAATTTTGTCTATGACTGTCTCTGTCTGCTTTTTTGGTTGCTTGCATGTGTCAACCAAGATGTTGGTTCAAATAAAACATTAAAACGCAATACCTAATAAAAAACTCTTTTAATAAAATAAAGCTTCCACAAATAAAATTAAAAACAACACTCTGTAATCCATTCTGGTCTAACAACTTTAGTGAGAGACATTCTTTTCACTTTAGTGTCTGGTAAGTTAGAAGCAATAATAAAATCATCAGATCTTTGATATGTATGATAAACACCACCATTTCTTGCCATAAGTTCTTTTAGTTCACTTGCTGAAGGTTTTGTATAACCATTTACAAATATACTCACGCCACTAAAGATGTTAGATATTTGTTCTTGATTATTCTGAGCATGTGAACGATATTGTTGTTCCAATTTGTTGATTTTAGCTTGCATGTAACCTCCCCAGGCCTCGAATCCATTGTCAGGAAAGTTTGACTCTTTCCGCCTCATGTTTGTGATTTTAGTTTACAATAAATCTAACTATAGCTAACTAAAGCTTTAACCATAGAGTAACTTATAAATGGCTTTAACCAAAAAAGCTTCGTAAACAAAGTAGGTACCTACATAAAAATATTATTACTATTAGTCACTTTCTAAAAATATTCAGATAGCCGTTAACCACAAATTAAATACAGATACATACTACGTAAAATTAACACTTTCGTCAGGTTCCCACATAGCGTATACAATCGTAGTATACATTATATTCTCTTTGTATACAATTTTCAAAGCGTGCGACAAAGATGGCATTAGAAAGAAACCGTGTCGGCGGAATTTATGAATGAATTTTTTTTTTAGGATGTGACTAAATAGCCGTTAGCGGCTCCCTTACTTTTAATTTTATTCGACCGGCAGAAATAGGTTGCGACGACAAGCGAAGCGAGGAGGAGCTGTTAAGTTGACATGTAAGTACATATTAAGGAGCCGAGCGAAGCGGAGCGGAGCGAGGCAACCCCCGTAGTTTTAAAAGAATTCATGATATGCAGAAAAAATCATTTTCCGAGCACTTTCCAATGACTTACGGTTCAATAATTTATAAAATTAAAGGACCGCTTCTGTTTCTGAACTGAACATTGCAAATTGAACTTTATTAGTTCGTGCTAAGGAAGATATTCCAACAGCTAAATAGTGACTTACGGTTCAATAATTTTCCAAATTAAAGGACCGCTAGTGCTCCTTTAGTAACTTCCTTTTTTTATGGCTACTACGCCGGCGTAGACAGATCTACGTACTGCGGTTTTTAAAAAAAGGCCAGTCTTGCCAGCGTCAAGTGATTAAAATAAAAAAGTTTATGGAGAAGGAGGAATATGAGGAATTATTACCTCTCGGGTAATACATAAAATAAAAATAATACAATATAGTTAGATAGTGCTATTTATGGATAACGGTAAATATGAAGTGAAAAGATAAACATTATGTAAAATAAGTATATATTAAAGCTGATTTTGAAGGCTTTATTTTTAGTTTGACATACATAAATTATACTTAAGTGGGGTTAAACGAAGAGCCATTTTCAGGTCACCATTTTATAAACGTCAAACTAAAATTTTAGTTTTCAAAGATTTCCTCCCTACCTACATCCTCATATCTACAATATTGTCGCTAAAGAATGCAATTTGAAACTGGCTTCCGTACATGAAGCAAAACGAAAAATTGAAAAATGGCTTCTTAACTTAAATTATGTCGATACTGAAAATATATTAGGTATATTTGGAGAACAGATATCATACACTTGAATATTCTCTTATTTTCTATATATCAATAGTAAATAATTCTCTTGTATATAGTACTCATACATACTCATTACTTATTTCAATACTATCTATTCCATTATATATAAACACTCGCTTAATTTATACATATTCTTTCTATATAGGTAACTATTTATTTTCTTTAGTAGCATTGAGTCCTCATTAGATATTTAGATTAAGACCCTAAAAATGCTTTCTTGTTCTTTTTTGTTTTAGGCTTAGGTTAAAATAAGTTTTAAGGTTATAGATCTTAATCACCTTATTCACAAATAACACATTCATCACTTGTCCAAATATAAGACAAAACTTTTGATTAACCAACCTACCAGCACCCACGGAACAGACTACCCATCGTCTAGTCTGGGAGCTACTGAATTTTTTGTAAATGTTACCATGTGTGTGAAATAAATATTTTTGTATTTTGTATTTGTAGTTTGACAGCCATAATTTACTCAATTTAGTGATTTTAACTTGTTTTGGTAATTTCATAATATTAATTACAAATTAAGATTATTAATAATATTATTACATTTTACCTGTCATTTGATTGAATTTAAAAAATTTAGTTTGATTTAAGAGCGTTTAAAAGACTTGCTAATTTTAGTTGGTTTGCCCTTCAGAATAGCAAATTAAAGTGCTGTCACTTAATATAACTTTTTTTAGTAAGTTTCTGGTATTTTGAGTTAAAAATAAATTAAAGTTATTGAATAGTCCTTCGTGTTATACAATTTTGCCTAATTAACTGTTGCATAAGTTATTTTATGTTTTAGTTCAACTGTCCGTTTTTTTTTTTTTTTTTTTTTTTTTTATAAATATATAACTTTATTTGTTCATAATACAAAATAATACTTAAAGAATGTTCACTGTCCCCTAACCTACGTATTCGTGTATCGTAGGGTCACAGACTTATCCTTCTAAATTCTAAAGCAGAGACTATTCTAACATGCATGAGTTATAATTAATTTTGATACATTTAACATAAAAAGCAACGAACAACAAAAACATAATTCATACATTAAAACTAAATGTGTAAGTGAGTGAGTGTGTGAGCGTGCGTGTGGTTGTGTGGAGAGTATTCATGAGCGGTGAGTTCTTTGAGTATTTATATGTGGTGGATGAAATGTTTGTAAATTTATTAGTGGAAGGTGTGATAGTGATGTATGTGATTTTTATTGTTGACTGTATGTTTGTCCTTAATTGACATAAATAAAATGAAATGAAGGGAATTGGAGCATAACTCTAGGTAGGTATTTTAAGAAGCTCTTCAGTTTGACTGTAATTTAGTCTTAGTAAGTATTGGTGAATAGATTGTCCACAACTTCTACGAGTGAGGGAAATTAAAGTAATTTTTTTGCTAATGGTGTTATAAGTATATGGTCCAAGAAAAATATGGCAATTTTGTGCAAAGCAGGTACGGGTTTTTGGTGTAGTAAATATACGATTTTTCCTCCGTTTAATTTCAAGCTGTGGTTTGAGTGCTTTATAATCTGCTTTTGTGTGTTGACGTAGTATAATTGATTTTATATACAGTTGCCGAACCGTCAAGACAGGACATTCTCTATACAACTCTCTAGTGGGATGACGCCTAGGCTTAAACAGCATGACTTTAAGCAATGCGCGCTGAGCACGTTCAAGAGGAAGAAGATGACTTTTGGCTGCTGCACCCCAGGCAGTGATACAGTATCCAAGTATAGATTGGGCTAAGGCGTGGTAAACCAGCATTACGACCTTTTGCTTACCAACATGTCTTAATCTTTTAAAAATATGAATAAGTTTGCGTGTTCTAGCAGACAGGTTCTTAATGTGTTCTGACCACGTTAGCTTCTCATCGAGAATGACTCCGAGGTATTTGATAGTGGTTTGTCGTTCGAGGGCTGGGCAATTACAATTTTCCGTGTTGTTGCAAGTGTGAAGAGTAATATTAAAATTCTGGTTCGGTTGGGTTCGTGAAGTAATTGTGAAGGTTACGTATTTAGTTTTGGTGGCGTTAACTGTTAGGAGATTGTTTTGCAGCCAGTGGGTGACATTATATAGACCTTCGTTTGCACGAGTTTGCACTTCATCCCAGGTATCTCCATAGAATAGTAAGACAGTGTCGTCCGCGAAGGTAATAACCTGCCCTTTAATGAAGGTTTTACTACAAAGGTTGTTGATGTAGATTAAAAATAGCGTGGGGCCCAAAATGCTACCTTGGGGAACACCAAAACTTATATTAGTATCGTTTCCTTCGAAATCACTCAACTTTACCCTCTGCTTCCTATCGGACAAATAACTTTTGAACCACTGTAGTGGGAGACCACGAACTCCTATGCGTTCTAATTTTGCAAGGAGAATAGGGATGGAGACGGTGTCGAAAGCTTTGGCCAGATCTAAAAATATACCTAAGCATTTTTTGTTGTCGTCCAGTCTGTTAACAACAAATTCAGTTAGTTTGGTCACTGCATCTTCTGTAGATCTCTTAGCTCTAAAGCCAAATTGATTATCTGAAAGTAAGTTTTTTGTTTCTAAAAAGTTAATAAGTCTTTTGTTAACAAGTTTTTCCAGTATTTTAGAGAGCGCTGGAAGCAGTGAGATTGGCCTAAAGTTCGTGACATCGCCCCCATCTCCACCCTTATAGATTGGACAGATAATAGACTTTTTAAGTGCCTCAGGGACATGTCCATTTTCTATGCTGAGTTTGCATATAATAGATATAGGTTTACAGAGTGAGTTGATAGCATACTTAAGTAATTTATTTGTTATATGGTCCCACCCAGGAGCAGAGTCGTGTTTTAGGCTTCTTATTACTGCGCATACTTCATGTTCATCTGGTGGAATAATCGCAAATGAGTGAATGGGAGAATTTTCTGAAGTTATTTGATGGGAAAGTTCTGTCTCTGAGCAATTTAAGGTCGTAAGAATACTTTCAGCTAGCTTAGCACCTACAGTAGAAAAGTACTCATTGACCTTTTTGAGAGAGTCGCTTATATTGTCTTCCAAAGTTAATAATTCATCTGATTTATTATTATTTTTTGTAACATTACATATTCTTTTAACTTGTTGCCAGATTTTCTTAGAGTCATTTTCATGTTTTTGTAGTTCAGCCTGATAAAAAGTATTTTTGCATTTCCTAATGATGTCATTACAATGGTTTCTATAATTGCTATATACAGATTTTAATTCTTTGTCATTAGGGTATTTTTTAGATTTATAATGGAGTTTGTCACGTTTTAAGATACATTTTATGAGCCCACTAGTAATCCAGGGTGACATATTCTGTTTAGAACGGGGTAAGGCTTTTATGGTCGTATGCTTGTTAACTATATTCGTAACAATTTTAATGAATTGATCAGTGGCATGGCAAACGTCTGTCGATTTCAGTTTGTTTTCCCAGTTCACTTCGCTTAGGTCCTTACAAATGGAATCGTAGTCTAATTGTTTCGTTGTTTTGTTTTTATTTGTGATCACAACAGACTGCGATTTGGTGACTAGAATAACAGGAGAATGGTCTGTAGCACTTGGCGGGATAACTAATATTGTAGATTCGTTCTTAGATTTAATCATACAGTGATCTAGACAGGTTTTGGTTGGTTCGCGAGTGTGAAACATATGTCCAGGAAGAAGACCATGCGTAGCTAGTAAAGTTAAGTAATGGGAAGGATCAGGACTCTCTTCACTGCGTTCAAGGAGATCAAGATTTATGTCGCCCATCAGAAATATATTGGGAAACATTTTATATTTTTCCAGGATATTATTTAACGTGCCACAGAATTGGGTAGTATCTTTAATGAAAGGTGGTCGGTAGATAGCTATAAAAGCATAGTCTTTTCCCAAAGTAATAGCAAGGCAATTTATATTAGGTATTGTTTCCTCAACTATCTTAATGTTTTTAAGAGAGCCCTTAACGTATAACACAATTCCGTCATTTTGGTTTATGTAATTGTTTGTAATGTAAATATCGTAGCCAGGGATGATTGGTGGGTTGTTGTCTATTTTGTTTAGCCAGCATTCAGTCAAAATAATTAAGTCAAATTTAGTATTCAATCTATTTAAAAGAACTAGAAGATTATCAAAGTTTTTATTGCAGTATACACTTCTGATATTAAGAGTTATTGCTGAGACAGTTCTATTATTAAATTTCAAATACGTCTTACACTGTTCGGGTTCGGGCATGTAGAAAGATTGGGAGACATTGATTGCATCAATGTCTGTACCAAGATCCCTTGTATTATTCATAATACTATGAATAAATATACCTTGGAAAAAAACGCGTTTCCAAGGATTAGAGTTTGAGATAGACCGATCCCGAAGAGTGCTTTAAAGTAAGGACTTTTAGTGTGTGTGTTTGTGAGTTGTGCAAGTAAACGCGTGGAGTATGTGTGTATGTGCAAGAACTTATTGGATAATATAAAGAAAACATAAAAAGACAAGTAATATAGCATGCAAATGATTATAACTATGATAATAAATAGAAGTGGACAATAGCTTATATTGTAAGAGTAACATTTATCATTCTAGACAGATAGTCATGCTTCTATGTTTCCGTTCGATAACGTGTCTCTTGGGGTATTCTGCCGGTTTTTCAGATCTTCCAGTTGTAGTAGTGATCTTATCTCAACCGCGGGTGTTCCTTCATCTTTCCTTATAAGAACTTTTCCCCGAGACGTCCAGCAGAATCTATAGTCCGTATTTCTGACAAAATCACGAGCTGCGTAATGAAGTTGCTTCGCTCTTTTTGTGAGTAAATCGTTAGCGTAGATGATTTTTTCTTCAACGGGAAGACCAATTGTCTTAGTACTGAACTTTCCATCTTTATTCTCCGAGTTGAATATCTTCAGTGCTGTCAGTAGTGCATGTTTCTGTTTAATGGTCTGAAATTCCGCTACAATAGGCCTTATTTGATCGGGTTTTCGGCAAAAGCGCCAAAAATATAAAAAAATAAATAAAAAAATAATTTGGAGAATTATCGTAAGGTAAAAGAGTGGATTAAATTTGCAATTAGTTTATGCAGAGATATTTTGAATGTGTATAAAATAATAGCCCATACTCAGTGATTTCTACCAAAAAGAACATAGGTGGGGCAAAAGCGTCCGTAACAAAAATAACGCGTTTGCCCCAGACTAATTCCAGGGGTTATAGAACATAGAAAATAAATGCTATTTTGAATATTATTTTACACACATGTCTTGGAAGAAACAGTATTTTTAAGAAAAATACTCCTGTGTCTTTTGGTTTACATTTCAACTATGGAAATCAAAAACATTTATACTTTTATTTTTTATTAAGTACTAAAAACTGGTAGGTAATCAAATGTTTCATGTTGCTTTAACAAAAAGCAGCAAAACTATGTATTTTTTTTAACTTTATTTGAGATTTTTTACTGGACATTGAATTGTTTAAAATTTTATTTGAAAGTAACAAGCCCTCTACGAGATATTTTTGGGGTTTGCAGAAATTCCACTATATCTTCCGCATGTTTAATATCCGAAACATCTTCTACGTCGGGATAATGAAAAGAACCGCTTCGGCTGTTTTTAATTCTTCTTAAGAATTTTACCTTCGGTATACCATCCTTCCCTATTTGCACAACATTTCCCACGTAGTGCTTGACCGTTTTTTTTGTAGCAAATTGTACCACTATCCAGTCATCGGCGTTTGGATGGCGTCGCATAAAATGTAATTCGTACTCGTCGTCGTTTTCTGTTCTTGCAAGATTTTTGCTTCTATTTTCTTTTTCTTCTGATATAAACTCTTCCTCATCACTTTCTCCGCAAATCAAATGATTACAGTAACTCATTATCGTATAATTTTGTGGCAAGTTCCTCTTCTAAGGTATTATCACTTTCATCACTTATGTATTTCATGTAAATTCTTATTTTGCTTATTCTTTGCAATTTTTTGTTTCTTTTTTGTTTTTCCTTTGGTGGACTCATCATCGTATAATTTTATGCCAAGTTCATCTTCTAATGTATCATCACTTATGCATTTCATGTAATTTGTCTTTTGCTTGTTCTTTGCATCTTTTTGTTTCTTTTTTGTTTCTTGTTTGGTTTCTTGTTGCTTTTTAAACTTTTCTTATTTTTCGTCTTCTTCTTTTCTTAATTCATCCAAAAATTGTTCTCTTGTAAAAACTTCACACTCCCTTACAGCTCTCTTTTTTTTCAATTTAATTTTTTCATCGCTCCTTTTTATTGTTTGAAGTAATAAGCTTTCAAATGAACACTGCTCTGACTCATCTAACAATCTGTCTTCCAATAGCACAATTCTGCGTTGGGGTTTTTGAGTTGAAGTCATTGAACAACAAGGTATATCGGGTTATCGGGTGACGATATCAAAGTTACTGGTTCTGTTATTTTTTGGCCGATGGTATCTTGTATTTTGCGTCCGAGTCTCTCAGTTGAAGTCAATAAAGGCATATCAGGTGACGATATCAAAGTTACTGGTTCTGTTATTTTTCGGCCGATAGTATCTTGTATTTTGCATCCGAGTCTCTCAGTTGAAGTCAATAAAGGCATATCAGGTGACGATATCGAAGTAACTGGTTCTGTAATTTTTTTACCGGTTGCCACTTGTATTTTGCGCACGGGTCTCTCAGTTGAAGTCATTGAGCAACAAGGCATATCAAGTGACGATATGGAAGTAACTGGTTCTGTAGTTTTTTGACCGATTGCCATTTGTCACTGTCCCATAACTTCTTCGTTTTTGTTAATTACTTGTAAGCACAAACGATTCAATGACGGAACATAATTCCTTTTTAACTTACTGTCTTTGAAGCGCTTTAAAGTGTTTGGGTCATATTTATGCTCAGGAATGACATTCCTGTTAAATGGACGCACACCTCCTTTTTTAAAACCATTCCTGATGGTTATAGGATCAAGTTCCAACCACACTTCTCCTATTAGGCGGCTAAACTCTTCCTTTGACAACTGTGTGTCAACATTAAGACGTTGCCATTTGATCCCTTAAGTCTTTCTTTGACTTAAATACGGCAAAATCCAACGGTTGTAGCAGATGGCTCGCGTGGGATGGTAATTTTATGATAGTCACTCCCATTTGGCTAGCTTTCTCCAGTATTTTCAATTGAATATGTGTGGAATAGCCATCGTATATTAGGAGAGCCGGCTTGTCTTTACTGATTTCCGGCAACACAGTTTGTAACATAAACTGTTAAAAAATCTTTGATTCGATCCGACCATTTTTGGTTGCTGCGTAACTAGTGTCTCGAAGCGCTTCTTCTGACATCCACTGATCCCACACTTTTTACCTTTGTATATTATCAGTGGCGGTAACTTATAACCCAGTGCATTTGTCACAAATAATGTGGTCACATTTTCCTTCCCAGATGATGCAATTGTACGAGTGCTTGCGTGACCTCGGACACCTACTATTTTAGATTTTTCAGGATCCTTGGAAAAGCTAGATTCATCTAAATTCCATATTTTTTCTGGACATTCTTTTAAATTTAGTTCATCTATTACACTATCTAGTGTGTCGAAATAATTTTCAATTATAAATGGATCGCAAGCAGTCTTTCTAGCATTCTCGACAGCTTGTGGTTTTTTCAGAGACATATTGTGTCTTTTTCGAAAAGAAGCATTCCAGTCATATCCAGGCCTATCGTCTTTGAATGGGGTTTTGAGCTTGTTGCTTTTGACAAACTTTGTGACAATATCAGTCATTTCTTTCGATTTCAAGCCAAATCCATTTTTTCCATTGTATGTAAACCATTTGCCAGTCTTCTCTCAAGCTCTGAATCAATGGCTGTTGGCCTACCACGACTATCCTGTTTGATACCTCTTCTATTATTCACTCTGTCTTTTATAGTTGTACGTGAAGCTTGGTAGCAATTAAGTGAACCGTTCTTCACTTCCTCAACAGCCTTTTTTAGTGTAGTTAAATCGTATTTGGTAGTCGTTTTACGCACATATACTCGCACCATTGTGCGATCTGAAACAATGTCAATAATAATAAATAAAAGTTTCTGCAACAACGAAAAGTGAATCAAACATAGAACTGAAAGAGCAATTACATTTAAAATTTAAAATTCTTTATCCCCATATCCTCATTTTCCAACTTTCATCTAAGTAGGGCCGCGCATGGAAAAGGTTTACAACCACTGAATTTGGGGCAAACACGCCACACAGACGCAATTGCCCCAGGTATGCAGACGCAATTGCCTCAATACACAAAATAATAACCTCAAATTTGAAATTAATTTTGTCCCTAATAAAATTGTTTTCTTTCAAAAATAAAAATATCTACATGTTAAGCCAACAAAATTGACAATACTCACCCAAAGTATGGCTTAAAACACCCTGAACTTTCCAAGATTTAAAAAGATTTTTGCACCACGTATCGCCGGTGCCACGTTCGGAAAAATTACGTTTTTTTAAAATGGTGGCTATCACCATGATTATGATATGTAGTGACATCTGTCATAGTTGAGTTGGAGGTTTTAGTAATTACTTTTATCACTAGAAGGCAATAGTAGTTTTATTGTGATGCATTTCCTTGTAATTTTCAAAAGTCGCCTTATCCCCATAGGCGCCTTAGCCCCGGTTGACCTTACATGATAGATATAAAAATAAGATGGTGATAGCATAAATTAAAATATTATGCATAAATAAAATATAATTATACACAACCCACACCAACACAACTTCACAAAACTGCCTCCCCCTCTCCTTCCCTCCTCCCCTCAACTATAACATAGTGCGTTCCGATAATCGATTACATCTTGTGTATCGTCATTCCGAATCAATGATGGCCGTACGGCGCGGCGCGGCGTGAGTAGTTTGATCATAGACATCTTTCTACAAGTTTAATGGTATTTTTATTGTTGTCAGCGCCATGCGGAACCCGGCCACAGTCAGTGCCTCAACTATTTGATCGCTCGCTCATCACTGACAGCAGGATAGCATTATACAAATTCAACGCGTCCAAAAGAGATGTCATGATCACCGGGCGTCGGTGGGCGATCAAACTGAACTCAGGCCTGGGAACCTCAACCAAAGACATTGTATAATAACAAACAAGACTGTGCACTGTCCAATTTTTGCTCAACTAAACTAGATTTTATTTCTTTTAGAAATAAGGTTGTAATTAGGTGGGTGGTTAGGTATTTGTGTAGGTGGTAGAGCTGATGCCGAGCTCGACTGTGGAGGTACCACCATCTTACTCGCAAATCCTCCCGAAGTTATTTGGGGGAGAGTAAGAGAACAGCTCTCAGGCAAAACCAGGCGGCCCACCATTGCCTGGGACCGATGGATGGCGGTATATCCATCCAGCGCCGGATTTAGGGGAGGGCAACCGGGGCTGAAGCCCAGGGGCCTCCACACAAGAGGGGCCTCCACAAGTTTTTAATATTGTACACTAATTGTTTTTTCAAAATAACACATAACATCGAAAATAATTTATTTTTAATTCATTAAAAGGAATATAATAACTATAATCCATTAACTATTTTTAAACCAAACAGGATCTAATAACCCATTAGGAATTAATAGAAATTATGATAAAATTCCCTTTCACCCATTTTTTTCATTAAAGGATTTAACAGGATTTATTATTATATATACATTTTTAATTATATTAACTTTAGCAAACCCATATTTATCTTGCCGTATACATATTTTTAACTACACATCTTCTTCTTCTTCTTCTTGGTGGTGGGCTCGGTTTCCGCACCTAGTCTCTCATTTGGACCTTTGTGCGTGGAAATAGTGGGACTGGCTATTCTAGCCAGCCCAGCTCACGCCAGAATCCCAAGAGGCGGCCTAGGTCGCCACAGGACTGGCGGAGCGTCCCCGGTTCACCGAGGATCTTGGCCCGTTGTGTGCTGACACCTACGCAGTCTATAGTCACGTGGGTCGGCGTTTCTTCGGCCCCCATGCAGGCTCTGCACAGAGGGCTGTCTGTTAGACCTATAATATAGAAATGTCTGTTAAGGTTGCTATGTCCTGTAATTAGCCCTACCATCATGCGAAGGTTGGTTCTATTAAGTCGTAGCAGTTTCTTCGTCAGGCGACGGTCCACGGTGGGTAACACCTCTTTCGTCTGCCTGCAGGTTGTCACGCTTACCCATTGTTCAGCATGTTGAGTGCTGGTTCTCTCCCGCAGCCATGTTCTTATCTGGTTAAAAGGCAGGGGTACCAGTGGTTCAACACCTACCGGTTTTTGTTTTGCTCCTTTCTTTGCCAGTTCATCAGCCGCGTCGTTACCCAGCGATCCGCTGTGCCCTTTTATCCACTGGAGGGTTACTTTATTGTGTCGGCTTACCTCTTCCAGTTGGTTTAGACATTGTAGTATGAGCCCAGAGTTTACCGTAGTCCTGCTTAGGGCCCGGAGTACCGCAGTGCTGTCAGAAAGTATGCGAATGTTGAGGCCTTTAGCTTCTCTGCTGAGCACCGCACTTGAAGCCAGGATTATACCGACGCATTCCGCTTGGAAAATCGTGTTATATTTACCTAAGGCTGTTGATTTCTTAATATTAAGTTCAGCTGAGTACGTATTAACTACACATACAAATACGGTAAGTACAAATTGCATAAAGATGTTAGGGCTTACGATATTTTTTTTTCTATTTGTGTTGCCTTTATCGGTATTAGGTGGTAGAGCTAATGCTGGGCTTGACTGTGGAGGTACCACCATCTTACTCGCAAATCCTCCCGAAGTTATTCGGGTGAGAGTAAGAGAAAAGCTCTCAGGCAAAAAAGCCAGGCGGCCCACCATTGCCCGGGACCGATGGATGGCGATGGATCCATCCCCAATTGCCAGGCCTTATATAAATCAGACTGGTGACGGGCAGCGGCGTCACTGGTGCAAGGGTTTCGGCACCGCGCTCACCAACCCGCCTGCCCAGCGTGTGTGAGTATGGGCATTTTTTTCAGGAGGACCACCAAGAGTGGCGAAATCCTGGAATGGCCTATGTCCAGCAGTGGACGAAACAGGCTGATGGATGGATGGATGGTTGCCTTTATCTATAAGAACTATATTTTTTCGTTTTAACTTACTTTTTAAGAAATGTAACTATACTAATCAAAGTGTAATGTTAAAACACAAACTTGTTTTCAAACACTAAGTACAACTAACTTCGTTCTTGCCCAGGGGCCTCCACACCTTAAAATACGGCCCTGTATCCATCCCTAATTGCCAGGCCTTAAAACAGACTAGTGACGGGCAGCGGTGTCACTGGTGCAAGGGTTTCGGCACCGCGCTCACCAACCCGCCTGCCCAGCGTGTGTGAGTATGGGCATTTTTTTCAGGAGGACCACCAAGAGTGGCGAAATCCTGGAATGGCCTATGTCCAGCAGTGGACGAAACAGGCTGATGGATGGATGGATGGTTGCCTTTATCTATAAGAACTATATTTTTTCGTTTTAACTTACTTTTTAAGAAATGTAACTATACTAATCAAAGTGTAATGTTAAAACACAAACTTGTTTTCAAACACTAAGTACAACTAACTTCGTTCTTGCCCAGGGGCCTCCACGCCTTAAAATACGGCCCTGTATCCATCCCTAATTGCCAGGCCTTAAAATAGACTAGTGACGGGCAGCGGCGTCACTGGTGCAAGGGTTTCGGCACCGCGCTCACCAACCCGCCTGCCCAGCGTGTGTGAGTATGGGCATTTCTTCCAGGGGGACCGCCAAGAGTGGCGTAATCCTGGAAAGGCCTATGTCCAGCAGTGGACGAAACAGGCTGATGGATGGATGGATGGAATTATTATGATACCATTTTCAAGCGAAAAACAAGCCGAGCGAGATAGCTGTCGCTACTCGTGTGTCCTTGTCTAGCAAGTTGCCAGTGTATATAATATACTTATTGTATAGTGTTGTTGAGTTTCCAACGTGTTAGAAAGGGACCAACGAGTGCCAACACCCATCTCGCTCGGCTCGTTTTTCGTATCGTAGTGAACAGTCTTGTTAACTATTTATTGTCTTTGACCTCAACTCATTCAATATATTTTTTTAAATATTGTAGGTATGTTTTAAGGTCCTGGTGTCAAGTCCTTTTTAGCTTATGGTTAATAAAGCCGATTCTGAAGGCTTTAATTTTAGTTTTAGTGCTCTAAAAACTATATTTTCTTCATTCTAAAATAGCTTTATCTATAGTTTTGACAACAGAAGCTATATTACTATGGAAAAAAATATATTTTGACAGTGCTAAAACTAAAATTAAAGTCTTCAGAATCGACTTTACTTAAATACTTTATACCTATTTCCCAATAAGTTATTTTTACTTATTTTAGTCAAAAAGGTCAAAATAGAAAGAAATAAAGGGGGGGGGGGCATCATAGAGAAAAATAAAAATTCAACCTTATCCTTACAAATCGTAGGTCCTTTCTTTTATAACTGGGTATTAGAGTAATGTTAAATATTATTTGATACACACATCTTTTTTTAATTTTAATTTTGTTTAGTTAAGTTTTTTAGAATATATTTTAATTTTAGTATATCTTTAAATATACATATTTGCATTCTTTCATTAAAATACTTTAAAAATAAAGTTATTAAATAAAATACTTTGGGAGGGAACTTCTTTCGTGAAAAGAACGTTACACTTTCAGATTCTGTCGTCTTGGATTGGACTTTAGACATTACTTTTATCTGTGACTTGAAAAAAAGAAAGTCATGATAAAATAAAAACTGACTCTATGTAGGAAACTTTAAAAGGTACATAACGGCTGTCGTTATTGTGAACTTGTATGTAAATCATTGAAAAGTTATTTTGTTACTGACAAAGTTAAATATCTTTGGTTACTATAATCATGTCTGTGGTGGAGGACGACGTCGTTTTGGCTCCTTGGGTTGGGTCAACATCGTTTAAAAATAGCCTTTCAATCATAGTTCTTTCATCAAACATGGATTTGATTGAAAAGATATGTAACGCCTTGACGGAAGTTCATGCAAAAGGCTCTCAGAGATGGCAAATGATCCTGCTCCGAGCCCTAAATTTAACACAAGTATTGAAGGAGACAAAAATCACTGGAAACGTGTCGATAGACTTTGTTATTCTTGCTCTAGATACCAGCAGAGTGTTTTGCATTGAATGGGCTAAAAGAGTTCTCATGGAAGTGCATCCAGATCTTAGAAGACGAAGAGTGGTACTTGTGAATGCTAGTGGATTACCCGTCAACTCAATGGCAGTAAATGCTGAACAGCTGTTATCTCTTCAAGATGAATTTAACTTGGACCTACTCTCAGTGAATGTGAATATACCTGAAGATGCGAGTTTCTTGGCGCAAAGATTACTAAAATATCTAGAAGTAACATCTGGAATTAGCTCTGGGATACCTAATTTAAATATATAGCAGTAACAATGTAATTTATTATGTATTATCTGCTTAACTGGGGTTGCATTCTCCATAACATGGTTATGACTATAAACCATGGACGAATTAATTATTCGTCCATGCTATAAACTCATTTGAAAGTTGTTGTGCAAGATCATTTACATAGTAGTGCATATAAACAATTTTGTTAAAAAGCCTAATTCACATCTAGTTATTATATGGTGCCATAAATCAGCTTGATTTAATACTTTTGGTAAAAAAATGAGTAAAACAATCATAAGTTCTGTTTGGGAATGAGACCTGCCACAACCACTTTAAAACTCGGTTAGATATTACCAAATCAGCACCTATATGGCCTAGTGGTTGAAGTACTCTACTAGTAATTTGGAGATTGCAGGTTTAAATTCTTTAGGGGCACATTTGTGTATGGTCGAGACTTATGCAGTGGTTCTATATTTGTGACTGAAGTATGGCCACTAGGCTCACTTCAGCTGGGATGTACTATCCTTGCAAATTGCTAATATACTAGGATGTAATTTGTTTAAGGCCACATAATTTTGTTAGCATTGCTGTGGAGTATGATATAATAATATGTACTTTTGATTTTAGTATCTAGGTACCCATATATTTATGGTTTGTCTTGTTCATGTCTATGATCTTAAGGGGGAACGTTTCAAGCTCAGTGCAAAATGCATCACTTATGATTGTTTATCTCATTTTTTTTTAAATATAATATGAAATAAAATAGTTTTATCTTATTTTGTGACTATTGTTTAATAATTATTATACATATTTAGTAAATATTCCGCCTTAAGTTAGTGCCAAGCTTTATTTTTTTCTGACAATTCTTAATTCAAGTTTATTGTGAATTATTATTTACACAAAGTCCTAATGCATGAGCAATTTGCGAGAATTATAATAATCATCATTGAGATATGGTTGTATGATACGAGTGTGGACAGTGACTTTAGTCCATACTCAGAAATGACACCAATGTCAAGATGGCAGTT
Source organism: Ypsolopha scabrella (assembly GCA_910592155.1). Taxonomy (NCBI): domain Eukaryota; kingdom Metazoa; phylum Arthropoda; class Insecta; order Lepidoptera; family Ypsolophidae; genus Ypsolopha; species Ypsolopha scabrella. Next base: position 20,660,017 of record OU342976.1, read on the forward strand.
GTGAATGAAAATTCTTCCAATATGAGTTGAGTTTACTAAAATCTCAAATGGCACTGTATGTGAATTTCTGAGATAAAAGCTTAGCAAACAACACAGGCAAATCTTTTTTTACCATATATTAAAAACAAATTATCTCAGAAATGTAGAGTGCCACATATGAAGAAATAAAATTAGGAGGTATCAATCAGGTAGTAAATTGTTATGAAGATAATATAATAGTATGTGTTTTAAACGGTGCAAAGCAACAGTAATCCTGCTATCAAGATGGCGGGACCACTAACTAGTTTTGCTTGTGATGAAAATGAAAATGAAAATGAAAATTATTTTATTGCACAACAAAGGATTCGTTTACATAAATATGTTTAGTGGCCAGGACCTCCTATTAGATGTTCAATGAGACATCTGTGTGAGGGGGACCTGCTCTTCCTTAAGACCATCTACATGCTAAGTTGCGCTTATAACATAAAATATAAAATTTGTTAAAAAGTTACAAAATAAGAGGGCTTGTAAGGGTGAATGAGCGTGTGTGTAATGTGTGTGAGTGTGATGTATCTTAATATACCTATCTAATACATTTCAAGTAGATTTTCAACCTCATTATATAGCAAAGGTTTTAACCATTCCGTTACTGCGTTTTTGCAATTAAAACTAGTCATAGGATATATATCGATTTTCCTGTTAATTTTATTATATAAACGGCAAGACAATTTATCATATTGAGAATTACAAAAGGCTGTTTTCATACCATCAGCATGGGCAACAATATCTTTCCTTCTTTTATTTCTTAGATTAGGATCATAGCCAAGAGATTTGTGCTTTTTAACAATCACAAGAACAATATAAAATTTTTTGAGAGATAGCAAGTTACAGAGTTTATCCACAGTAGGGAATCTGTATGGTTTAAAATACATTACTTTAATAAGCGAACATTGAGATCTTTCAACATCAAGAAATTTGGTCTTCAAAGCGCCACCCCATACTGTGATGCAGTATGTTATGACAGACTGAGCAAGTGCAGTATAAATGATGTTTAAAAGATTTTTTCCAGGGTTAGGCTTAGATTTTTTGTTTGAATATCACCTTGCTGTTTATTAAAACTATTAGTAGGGACAATATGGCGAAGCGATTTGAAAATCCAAATTAATTTTCTTATTCTATTAGAAACTAGCTCAAGATGAGAATGCCATTTCAAGTTTTGATCTATTATAACACCAAGATATTTGACAGAAGTCACTCTAGTTAGCACAAAGCATGAACAGCTGTTATTGAAACTATTTCCACATTCATGAATTTTAATCTTAAAGTTGTTAGTAGGTTGAGTACGATCAGTCAGTGTAAAACAGGTGAAGACAGTCTTGCCTGTATTTAAGGTAAGTAGGTTACCACCAAGCCATTCAGAAACCTGAGCCAGACCCTCTCCCGCATCCACAGCAATATTTTCCCAAGTTGGATTAGAGAAGACAATGGCGGTATCGTCTGCATAGGAGAAAACTTTGGCATTTTTGATTTGCAGATTACATAGATCGTTGATGTAGATTAGGAAAAGGGACGGCCCAAGAACACTACCCTGAGGGACACCAAAACCAGACAAATCGCAGAAATCACTCATGACGGAACCAATCCTAGTGCTCTGTTTCCTTTCAGAAAGATAATTTTTAAGAAGATCCGAAGGGGTCCCTCTAATACCTAGTCTTTCTAGCTTTTGCAAAAGAATGGAGACAGAGACGGAATCGAAGGCTTTCTTAATATCTAGATACACCGCCATGCACTTCATTCCTTTATCTAAATTATTAATAATCAAAGATGATAAAGCCGAAACAGCATCCTCGGTGGATTTCTGTTTCCTAAAACCAAATTGATATTCGGAGAGAATTTTGTGAGTTTCAAGGTAGTCTAAAAGCCGGTTATTGATTAATTTTTCGATAATTTTTGATACCCCAGGCAAGACGGAGATCGGCCTGTAGTTACTTATATTGTCTTTGTCTCCACTCTTATGCACAGGTGTAACAACAGCTTGCTTTAGTGTTCTCGGAAACACCCCTTTTTTAAAACAGACATTAGCTAAATGCGCAATTATTGGGACAACCTCATTACTGGCTAATTTTAAGAATTTATTAGATATTTTATCATGGCCAGGGGCACTATCATTTTTTAAGCTCTTAAAAATGTTGTACACCTCGTTGTGATCTGTGTCAAGAAGAACAAAAGAAGAAGAGTGAAGAGGGATATTTTTTGAATGATCATAATTAGGGTATTTTAAGGCATTATTTTCAGCGAGACTTTTCCCTATATTACCAAAAAAATTATTTATATGGTTAGCTGAATCAATGGGTGAAGACTGGTAATTTAAAAGTTCATTAGAAGTCTCTTTAGATTGTGTAGTATAAGTCATAGATTTAATGTTTTTCCATAACATGTTTGCATTTTTACCAGAGTTAATTATACAGCTGATTATTACGCTTTACCTTCTTAATTAACGTGATTTTTAGAACGTCATTATGTGGGTCATTGCGAAGTTGCTTTTGCATTTTATTGCGATTCCTGATACATTTTAGTAAACCCGGAGTAATCCATGGCTTGATTATACGTTGACAGTTAGGTACATTTATAATAGTTGTATTTTCAGAAAGGGATTCTAACAGTTTTTCAGTTAATTTTGTAACTATAGCGTCAGGGTCATCACAATGCAATAATTCGGGTAATTTTTTTTCGAGTAGAGATAGGCTTGCACTTGCGTAATTTATTACAGTTTTTGTTTTGGGGCAGGGAACTTTATTCTTAATTTTTTTAATGCATAAAAATGTTGTTAAGTGATCTGTGATAGTAGTATTTAAAATGGCAATGATAGCAGAAATTTTGTTTTTATCAACTTTTAATATAAAATGATCAAGACAACTCAATCCTCTGGTCGGTATAAAGTGTCCAGACATTAGGCCTTGACTAGATAGCATATCCATGTAGTTAAGTCTATTATTACGTTCGTACGAGTTTTCATTTTCCTTATCACATATCCATCCATCAGCCTGTTTCGTCCACTGCTGGACATAGGCCTTTCCAGGATTTCGCCACTCTTGGCGGTACTCCTGGAAGAAATGCCCATACACACGCTGGGCAGGCGGGTTGGTGAGCGCGGTGCCGAAACCCTTGCACCAGTGACGCCGCCGCCCGTCACCAGTCTGTTTTATATAAGGCTCGGCAATTGGGGATGTATAAACCGCCATCCATCGGTCCCAGGCAATGGTGGGCCGCCTGGTTTTGCCTTAGAGCTGTTCTCTTACTCTCCCCCGAATAACTTCGGGAGGATTTGCGAGTAAGATGGTGGTACCTCCACAGTGGAGCCCGGCATCAGCTCTACCACCTGTCACATATATTTATGTTTATATCACCAGTGATGATAATGTTTTTATTTGTGCTTAGACTAGATAAATGCGAGTTAATGAAGTGGTCAGCTATGGTGTTAGATGGGGAACGATATATACCTAGTCGGTGCTTAAATTCTGTCACAAACAAAATTGGCTATAAAATGAAAACTAGTCATGATATTAAAAAAAGTTTTTTTTTAAAAAAGGTAATTTAATTAGCTTATATTAAACACAAAATTTATTCAAAATGATTGCCACCATTTTTCACACAAGCCTTCAATCTTCGCGGCCAATCATCAATAGCAGCACGGACCATATTCATGTCGATATCGGCCACTGCTTTAATCAATTATGACTTTAGGCTGCTCAAATTTTTGTGAGGTTTAGAACAGACCTTCTCCTCCAATTCCTGCCAAATTTTGTAACCCAGTGGATTGAGGTCAGGGCTAGATGAGGGCCAATCTTGATGCCTTATTAGCTCGATATTCTGGCGCTTGAACCACTCCTGAGTGTTTTGGCCTTATGAGCAGGTGCGGAGTCCTGTTGAATCACAAATGGCCGTCCTCCAAAGAGTGTCTGGGGCAGATCTTTTACTATGCGATCTAAAACCGTGTCTTGGTACACTTTTGCACTGGTTTTGACACCTTTTTCACAAAAATGCACTTCAGTAGGGCCATAGTAGGACACTCCCAACCAAATCATGACTGATGATGGATGATGGCCGTGCTGCACTCTAGGAATGGCATTTCCAGCGGCCACAGAGCTGGTAGCGTACACCCTGTCATTTTGTTTGTTGTACTTCTCTTAGATATGAAAAATTTTCTCGTCTGTTAACAGAATATCACGGTGTCTGTTAATTGCGTACCGCTTTAGCAAAACTTTGCATTTTTTGGCTCTCATAGCTATCAGACGCGCGTTCAGAAGATGTCCACTCTTTTTTCGGTAAGCTCGTAGTCTTCATTAAGCACTTTTTTACGGTACTTCTGGTTAATCCCATCTCCAAAGCCATCAGTTTCTGCTTGCGGACGGGATTTCTTGCAATACGCGCCTTGATTGCTTTGATGACCCCTGGAGTCCTAACGGAACGAGGTCTGCCAGTTCTTTTCTCGTCATCGACACTAGAGGTTTTATTGTACCTCTTGATGGTACGGTACACGAACCTCTTCGTGATTTTTAATTTTTGAAGCAAGTTGAATATCGTCTTCGGTGGATGGCCGCAACGATGCAATGCAATTACTGCTACTCGGTCCACTTTGCGAGTCCACTCCATCGTAAAAAATGAATGAATGTAATTGTGATTTGGCAGATTATTAATCAAAAAATATTTGAAAATCGAACACCATTTTTTTTTTTAGGTGTTCTATTTTTAAAATAAATGGCCAGTGACAGTATTTAAGAACCGACTAGGTACATAATAAAATAAAATTTAGAATTTCAACTTGCAAACAGGATGAATGTGCCGAACGGATTTCTTTAACTTTGTGCGGTAGTCCGTTCTTAATAAACACCACTATCACCAATTGTGATAATTGAAATCATTGATTTTTTTTTTAATCGTGTTACCAAATGTGTTTCATATACTATGTAGGAGAATTTTCATTTAAAAGACAAGCTCCCATCCCGCCATCTCGATGTTCACAATTAATTTTTTATCTCTAAGAAATTGGAACAGTACCATGCATATCATGTTTGACACTGATTAAGCAAGTTGCAATGTGAATCCTAATCACGGACAGAAGTATAGAATATACATTTTAAAGATAGATGGCAATAGAGCCAGGGCCACTAGATAAGTTTATATATCTAGGACTGCCTGTGAGTGTTGAGTTTGTACTCTATAAATCTAAGCCTTAGTTAAGAAGTAGGTAGTTATAATGTTTAGTTTGTTTGCAATAAAAATGTTCTGAAACCAATATGTCCATTATTTTCTGTAGAGATCATACCTAAATATTGATGATAAGCCAGTCGCCCGCGTTTATTTAATATCTGCCCTGTTTTCGGTGTGGACGTTATTTTATCAACAATCCCTAGAGTCACTATGATGATATGAAAGAAGCCGCATCCAAATCCATTGAGTGGTTCTAGAGTTAGTACGGAACAAATATACAGACAGTAAAGATTTTAAAAAAATAGTTTTGTCTTCTGTACCATATTCTGTACCCATTTCCTGCCCATTTCAAATTTGCGTTTAAAAGCAATTAGCGGGAATTGATTACTAATTAATAATATGGTTCTCGCATTAAAATTAAGTTATTTTATGCCTTACATTTTGATTACATTCGATAACGATAAATACGCTTTTAACTTGGTCAATCGAATGCAATCAAAATGTAAATCATAAAATGATAGAATTTGAATGTGAAAACTTAGTTATTACTACTAACTAAATACTATTACTTTACTAAAGGTAAACAATATTATGATGTGCATTTTGCACAGAGATTCTGCTTTACTAACTTAAAGAAATAGGTATTCAATGTACAGACACTAGGTACTTTTCTATTTATTGGCAGGAACAGAGAGCTTTATGGGCAGCACAGAGTCTGTACTAATACTTAATGGGTGTATTGTCCAACGAAAGCGCTCAGACAGAGCATCATCATAAGCTTAGACCATAGTCATCTAGCTTCAGGAACAAGTCGGTTGAAAGTTCATTCAGTCAGGTCAAAAAATTTGGTATGTTAGTCTTTATTTCTGGGAAATGAACAGGCAGGCGGTGCTCTAGTTACATTTGACATTGTAACAATACAGGATTGTGGGAATTGTGGCATACTAAAATTGTGTCAATAGGGGACAAAATCATCTGAAAAAATAAAACTCACAAACACATTTCTGAACTGTTTATTATAGATTGTACTACAAAATAATAGGAAAGTTTCTACAATTACAATTTATATCACATAAAGAAACAAGTACAGCAGTCCTCAATCATAGCTTTTGCACAGAGATTCACTTCGTGACACTTTCATTATAAGGAGTTGGATAAAAAAAACTATAACCTAAATTTAAATACTGCTCATTTGTTACCACAATAATATAATGAATGTTATATTATTTATAAATAGACATATTCTATGAAATAAACCCTAAAAACTTCCCAAAATTATATAAAAATTAACCTATGATGTCAATATGTATACTTAACGCTTTTCTGCATGTTCACAATACAAATGCAAAAATTTCTTTTCTTAAGCTTGCTCTTTTATATGTAAACCTAAAACACATATTTATAACTATGATTGCGAAATCTAATGTCACAATTGATGCACTTAAAATAAACGTATACATACAAAGATTTATGATGATAGGGCAATATCACAACTAAACCACCTTCAACAATCAGGTGAAATAAATAAATAAAACTTAATAATTATGATTAAAAAAATCTAAATTTTTTAAGTGCCATTGTGTGGGCGCACTTTGTAAATCTAAGACAAATTTAGAAGGACAGTTCTAACAAAATAGTTACAACAAAAACCAATCTATAAGCAATCATGGTCTATGTGAAAATTTAGTTATTCATCCGTCTTTCAAATAGCATTGTGCAGTAATATATTAACAATTCAAAAGGTTGAATACAAAAATAATATTGCAAACTGTTTCGACAGTGGGAAGTAATTGAATTATTAATATATTATTGCACACTTAATTATGTGATTAGATTACAATGATGAAAAAAGTATTAATTTTAATTGAAAAAAAAAAGTTTTAAATCCAGTTTGTGAAGACAGCTAAACCATCTCAAGTTTGGATTATGCCTGACAACATTACAAATGCAATGTACAATTTAAAGTACTTTTAAGGAAATATCATCTGACATTTGGTGTTATTACCATTTGCATATTTAAAACCGCTACTCTGTATATTTATACTACGTATTATGATTACATATTATGGAATTATTGATCAATCATAAATACATATTTTAATGTCTTGAAAATGTCATTCCAAAACACAGTTACTTTCCATCGTTAAAGAATTTAAAATATGTGAATGTATAAAGATAATGTAAATTTTCCTCGAAGGACAATATACGTGATACGTTTTAAATCTAAATAAACGCAAGCGATGGTGTTAGATCCATAGATAAAGAAAATTATTATCTATGGTACTGAGACTACTTAAACCAACTTATGCAACCGATTTAACCTTTTATTCGGTTGACATAAGAAACGTCTATTAGGGCAAATTGAAAGTATTTTTACTATAATGTAATAGTGCCAACACAACTTAGTTCTGGGTTGTAGCTACATTATTTAGATTTAGACCGCACTCTTTCTACGACTGATGTGATTTAAGGATGTTAAACACTGAAAATTACTAACTAACATTAATTTTATAATATAGGTAGCTTATAAGTAACTTCCTGTACTGAGAGATATAGGTAATTTTAAATCGTCGCGTCTGACAGTCTACAACCACAGTTTGAAAATCTATACAGTTGTCCAACGAAAGCGCTTGGCCTTCGGGGCGAGCTAGAGGCGGGAGGTAAGCCAACAAGCACAACCGCTCCGACCAAACGCTTTCGTTGAACAACTATATGTATCTTTAAACAGTGCTATAACCTTACTGCCTATTCGTATAAAATACGTACCTATGTAACCTTCTGCGACCGGGTTCTCAAGTTGCGACTGTCAAACTACTGGGGCACAACACAAGTGTCATATTTTAGTTAAGACAAAACCATGCTTATTACTTATCAAAATCTAGCTTTTGAATTATAAAATATAACACAACTTGTGCAGTTCTCATTGTTACGTTAACGCCTTAGGCCTACGCTAAATTTTATTGAAGACAAATTATGCAAGTACAAATTGTATCCTGTCTAATACAATTTTCAATCTCCCTTTAAATAAGGTGACTTTTATTTATGCAGCCAAATTCTTACTGAAGACTCGGTAAGTGCTCAGTAACAAGGTACGATGACCATTTTTACAAAATTCGTAAAATATTCTTTTCGTGTTCCTTACAAACGCAAGCCCAGCCCTCAGTCAATTACCATGGGACGTCAAGATTTTATTTTGCGAAATTAGCAAAAAGTGTTATCGAACTGTGTTACTAATCACTTACCAAGCCTCCAGTATACTCATACTGGCTGCATAAATTAAAGTCACGTTATATAAGAATAAGAGAAAAAAAAACAAATGTAACAAAACAAACTTATAGGCTACTAGTGTACGTTTAACAAATTCAATAATTATGATCATGAACGAATCTTTACGAATAAAATAATGCAGAGATTCTTGATATGTGACGTAAGAGCGCAAGCCTAGAGGCGAAATTCCACGTGACAGACACTGACCTCTCATAGACATCTAGACACACACTCTCCAAGAAAAGTTGGTCAGAAAGCGTCCGAACGGCGACGTACATAGTAGCAAAATGCTTCAACCAAAATTAAGACTTTACATCGTTAACATAAGATGCAATGTCAGTTGTACGCAATCGTCACTCGAACTTGTCACGCCATAGCGGTGACAAGATGCATCGCGGACATTTTTTGAACGAGATTGTGAGTCTAGTTGTTTATGAGAGGTCAATGGTGACAAAGCTTACTTTACCATTCATAGTTAGGGCCTCGGTAAAATATATGTATCGTATAATCGTTGCGTTTTTTATTTGTACACAGTAATCCATATATTCCAGAATCTAAGTAATAATTAAGTAAATTTGTCAGTTTTCACAGAAAATTATAATTTCCTACAACGTTATTAAGGGGCTTCACAATGCTAAACTTCAGTTTTGCATCGGATACAGTTAGGTCTATGCAGATAAAAAAAAACTTTGTTTACTCACAAGAAAATTATTTATTACACTCTATACATATAGGTACATACTTTCAATCTTACGATTAAATAGTAGGACTTAAAAAGTACAAATGTGACAAAAACGATTCAACTCCCATATTCAAAACCGATTAAAACGAAATTAAGTCACAGATACACAAAATAAACTTAATTACATATAAGTAGCCGCAATTTCAAAATAACTGAAGTTTTGCGTGCGCGGCAGTTGATCAGAGAAAGATAGAAAATTGAAAAACAAGTGTCAGAGCAGGACTGAAGTTCAACATTATAGAGCCCTTTAAGATATCGAGCGTTGACTGCCGACTTATCGCAGGCGACATAAACCAAAATTTACAAGATACGTTCTTTGTACCTAATAAATTATAGATTTTTAGATCATAAAATTTGATTTCTACAAAATATTTACAAAAACTTTCCGCTATAAAATTTCATTTACAACCCGGTTATGATAACTTGAGACCCCACTTTCCTTATCCTGCCTGTACAGGACATATTTACCTATCGCTCGCCAGCCTCTTGATTCTGTATCGTAAAATCAGTTGCCAACCTTGTGCCTATCGTCAAAACAATATACTATTGAATTCCGCTTCTCCAAGGATACGTTCGCACTTGAAATGACGTCACAATTCGTAAATAGTTCAATACCCATTGAAGGTTATTTTTGAAGTTCATTTTTATCTTTTTTTGGTGAATAGCAACCATAGTTGGCAACCGATTCAAAGATACGTAATAGGCCCGTAGCTAGTCTTGCATAGCAAACCATATTTAGCTCGATAGCGCTTGATACAGTGCTCTGTCTCACTTTATTGATCTACTTAGAGAGAGACAGACAGTGTATATCAGCTCGATATGGTCTACTATGCTAGGTACCCAGGTCTCAAGTTCTATCACTACTGCTTTCGATGGTATCGCGATTGTCTAGAAATTATACTGAATGATGTACCTCGATACCTTAGAAAGCGATAAAAATGTTAGATAATAGTTAGTTTAGATAAAAGTTGATAATAATAATAATAAGGCCCAGGGTAGTGTGACGCGTATTATTCGGCGGTTAGAGTTCGATACATGCAACTTTACCTAGACCGCAAGCGCTATACCACGCCTTAGGTAGCTGCTAATAGTAACTGTAGCTAAACGGGGAGAGGGAGGGGTCGAGTAGCTGTCATATCGTTCGGCAACGTTCCCCGCGCCTCACCCGTCGCCACCCAAGGCGTGGTACAGTGCTTGCGGTCAACGTATAGAAGCCATTTGTCCGATTTTACATAGCCATCATAGTAAAAGTTAAATGCTCAATAGTTTAATAAAACAACATATTGGTCAACCCTTGTCGACTACGGTATCCTTATAAAAAACGCAACGGCGACGCGGCTTACCAAGACCTATATTTGGCTAGACGGACGAGTGAGTCCAGTGGGAAATACCGCGGAACAAAATAACTAGACAACAGAAGTTAAACGATAATCGCCCTTGCCGCCACTCAATAAGAGTGCAGTTGTCTAATTACCTCAGGCGATGACCCACGTCGCTCGCACAATATCGTAGCACCTAAACATCCTCTGTACACCTCACTAATCACTGTACACTGGGGTATCTGAAACGAAATGGTTTTTATATTAAATGCATTGTAGCGTGCACTTTAAAACAGGAAATAGATAATGTATGACGGGTTGACTAAGATCAATTTTTTTTTCTCTCGTGACATAATTCCTGTGGTCTTATATTTGCCTTTACTTAAGTAGGTATAAGAAAATTGTATAAATTAAGTTTATGTTACAAATGAAAAAAATCATGTTTGCTAAGTTTCTTGCCATTCTTCTTAGCAATACTAATCAAATGGTGCGGATGGTTAGGCATTATGTATATATAATATTTTTATTCCTATATTTCTCTATTTTATGCAGGTGTATAATTACATTTTAGTAGCCCAACCTAAATATTTTTTGTATGTATTTCCTGTATTATTATATTTTTTTTATATTCTAAAGATATATATTGTAAAGATTAACTTTGACTTGTAGAAAGTATACTTTATGTAAGTATCTATTTTACAAAATAAATATTTTGATTTGATTTGAAAATAGTTTTCAATGCAAGTGCTCGTAAATACCTATTTTATATGCTTCAAAACTGTTGTCAAAGTCAACGTTACCACACATGTGTTTAATTTATTTATTGAGAAAACGTTTCCAGTCTTTTCTTGTGTAATAAGCTACAAACGCATCAAACTGAAAGCAGCATATTTTCGTCAAGTTGGTAACTTGCGTGCAAAGAATGCCCGCCTAAAGTTAATTTGGAGTATTGTTTGTTTGTTTCTTTAATTAAGTTTCATTTATTTTCTCACACTATGCATTGAAAAACGTAGTATGATACAAGTAGGTAAGGGCAATAACTTACTCATAACGTTTAAAACACTCGCTTATCGCCCGTGTTTCAAATCGTCCTCGTAAGCTATTGCCTCCATACCGCACTTATAACATAATAGTACATTACGATACGAGAGCGATGAAACGTTTTCTGACGAGTGTGAGTTTGCGGCACGAGCCGAATGTGAAAAATTTTCTCGCACGAGTATCGTATAATATTTTATAGCACAAGTGGGGAAAATGCCGACTTTACGCAAGCGCAGCGTGCGTAAAGTGGTCATTTTACGCACGGTGTGCTATAAACTACTATTTTTAAATACTTTTTATTTGTTTAGGCGACACCACGAAATTTTGGCGACATGGATCTCCATTTTTCACAGCAATAAAAAAACATATGTAATTACCAATTTATCTACTAGATTAAGCATTTCATTGACATCATTTCGCCCGAAGGTTTAGTTGATTGATTAATTTTCATAGCAGAGAAAAAAATATTTAGAAAGCCTCTTTTAAAACAGAGATTTCTATTTTACTGACAAACGGGAGCGAATTGAAACCTCTAAGTTTTTTATTTAAATTAGTCTACAAGTATTTGTATTCAATATGGCCGATTGGACTTATTAAATTACTTATAGTTGTCATTTTAAATGAAAAATACTGTTTTGCCGCATACGACCTTACGGCATAAGCTAGTTCCATATTTGTTTGAAGTAAGTCATATTTGTATTGAAGCGCATATTTGTATGAAGTAAGTCCCCCTCACTCCATTCCCCTAAGGCGCCGATTTGAAATTAAGAGTTTATCAATGCCTCGCCTTAAGCCGGGTTTCCAGCGCGTGTTTTGTCCTACACACTACACCAAAACGTGTACACAAAACATTGCTTCGCTACACATTTTTGCTGATAAGCATCCAGGAGACACGGCTTATCAACAAAAATATGTAGTGAAACAATATTCTGTGCAGACGTTTTTGTGTAGTGTGTGACAAAACACGCGCTGGAAATCCGGCTTAGCTCGATTCACGCGGTAGTAAAGTTATTCGATAGGCAACTCGCACTTAGCTCGCTGACCCAAAAAGAAATACTCACAAGTTTAATCAGAGTCGAGATCGACGACGTCCTGGCTGGTCTGCGGGAGGCGCGGCTGCGGGGGGCGGCCCCGGGGCCGACCTCGCGTGTCCCCCACCATGATCGCCCTGGCCTGCTGCTGCTGCAACGCCATGGCTACTGGGTCGCGGCTGCCTAGCCCGCCCGCGTAGTACTTCGCGCCCATTGACTGTAGGAGGGAGTTTAGCTATCATACTGAAGGCTTCTCGAATTATCGCTGGTTCACTGGAGATTATGTTTTTATTGCGAAATTCATCGCTTTGGAATACTCTAAATATTATTATTAGAGTGCATTACAAACTAGAAAAGATCAATTTGAAACAAATGTATGTTTCAAATTGATCTTTTCTAATCTACAAGTGCATGTACATTTGTAGAGAATTTTAAAATATTCCTCGGGCCAGGATTCGAACCTGCGACCTCTTGTTATCAAGACAAGCGCGCTACCAAATGCGCCACCTGTTTCTTAAGAACAAGGCGTGAAATCACATAACGCCCTCGTGAGCGTTCAGTTTGTGCCTTACAAGCTGGTTAGATCAAATGGTTACAAAAGTATTCGGTATGGTGGAAAATTCAACGGTCTAGGTAAGTACCTTAGTACCTAACGTCTAGTTAGGTCACTGGCAAGCGATAAGCAAATACGTATTCCAACCTCGCCTGGGAATATTTTTTCTAAGAATTTGCTTCAAATTTATTTTTACAACTTGTAATTCATTGTTATAAATAACTAAAATTGTCACAAGCGTTGGATTTCACTATAAAAAAATAACCACACTAACTTTATTTATCTTTACAATAGTTGAAAGAAAAGCTTTCATAATCTTAGTGTAACGGGACATATAATATTCCTTGCATTTTAAGAACCCTCTATTGCAGTTCCAAACTAACGCTTAAGGCGCATAGGCTAGGCATGCCACCGTTATAGTGCAAACAAAACCGTTTGATAACCCGTTTCTCTGTTGTGTTTCGTTAAGACCTCCCTCATCTGGTACTCCTCTTTTAAAGGGTACAATTTTGCCAAAACTTTTGAATATTGATTTTGTTTTAAAAATAACAAGCTGCACCGATTTACACATAAAGATGTTTTCTTGCCTTAAATTGTACCTATATCAAAATTTTACATTTCAGCCAGTACTTTGTAAATCCCTGAATTAAACTATTATTTATTTATTTATTAAAGCCAACTTGTAGCACATATAATGATTACGAAAAAAGATTTACTATTAAGATTTAAATTAAAATAATTTTATACAGTAATTAATTATTGAATTATATCAATGTATATGTCCACACAAAATAATTATACATACTCATGCATTACCTACTTATCAAACTATCCCATTTCCCACTAATATTATAAATGCGAAAGTTTGGATGTATGGATGGACGGATGGATGGATGGATGGGTGTTTGTTACTCTTTCACGCCGTAACTACTGAACCGATTGGGCTGAAATTTTACATGAATGTAGTTCTAGACCTGGAATAGGACATAGGCTACTTTTAATCCCATAAATCAGTTCCCATAGAATGAAAATGAGCTTTCAATTTTCATTTTTATTTTCTGTGCAATAAAGTGTTTATTCGTTCATTCATTCTATAGAAAAGTGATGTGTCACCCTTTCACGACATGCTTACGAAACCGACTAGGCTGAAATTTTTCATAAATGTAGTTCTAGACTTTGAATAGGACAAAAACTACTTTTTCCCTTTGTTCCCATGGAAAAGCTATAAAAAAGACACACAAAATGGGAAACAGAGGCTCATAACACACACATTTCACCAGCTGTGTTTACTGTAGGTAACAGTCCGAATAATATTGACTGATTTTATAGAAGCAGGTACACAAAAAACTAGTTCAACACGGGTGAAACCGCGGGCAAAAGCTAGTAAAATATATATTTCAAAAATTGCAAATGAGTTTAATATAATGAAATCAAAATTAAATAGCATGTCAGGAAAATAATGAATTGATTGGAATTCAATATCTTAATATTGTTAGTGTTGTACTACAGTTCATCCCATTCCAGTTCGAATTGCCTCTAGCCCACCGAGTTCACAGCACGCCTTGTCCATTGAATTGCTCCAGCACGTCGCGAGGGCGACCCGGGCGTCGTCGCGGCGCTGGACGAGGGCATCACTCCGTCAGGGAGCGTTTGAATGTTTGAATCATTCGAATTTCTATTCGCATATGAATCCGCATGATTCGCATACGAAAACTTGTAATCAGTATTTTTGAAAATTCATTCCGTGAATTCTGCAACGAGTGGTCTCACCCAGTTGTCTTCTGATTTCTACTGGTAGAATTTACGCAAGAATGACATGACTGATATTGAATTGACAAGTAAAAATTTGTTGATGCATAACCTAAAATAGAAGTAAAAACAGACAAAAGAAACGAAAACAATCAAAAGGAAAGGAAACAACATCATGAGAACGAAAATGTCGATGAGAGACTGACATTATGCAATACAATACAATACAATATAACTTTATTTGCACACCACAAAGAAGGAAACAAAAATAATATAAATTACAATAGCCAAATAACGTAGGTACAATCAGGCGGCCTTATCGCTTATAGCGATCTCTTCCAGACAACCTTTGGGTAGAATCTGGTTTAAAAGGAGATTGATGAATAGGCGGTGCACTAACTTTAAAATAATATTTTAATATACTATACAAAATCTACATTAATAAATTAAAAGAAAAATAATAATGTATTATAGATAAATAACATTAATGAATAAATATATACATACATACATATATTACATAAATAATAAATAAACTTTAAGAGGAATGTAGATAGTTCAGTGGTCAGAGTGAGAGGTAGTGTTCTTTTACCAGTCTCTTAAAGACTGGTAGGGATGGTGCTCTTCTTATAGATAGAGGAAGATCATTCCACAAACGGACGGCTTGTACTGAAAAGGAATTGTCATAGAAGGACGATGAATGCATTGGGGTAGCCAGGAGTAGATTTTGAGAGGACCGTAAGATACGGTCATGAGTACCATGAAGAAACTGAAAGCGAGCTTTGAGATATGATGGGGTGGCAGGATTATTTAATACAGAATACAAAAGAGACAGAATATGAGAATTGCGACGACGACGAATAGGAAGCCAATTAAGACGCGAACGAAAATCAGAAATGTGATCGAATTTACGAATACCAAAAATGAACCTAATACAGAAATTCTGAAGACGTTCGAGTTTATGAAGTTGGACCTGAGTAAGATCGAGGTAACAAATATCTGCGTAATCGAGAATCGGTAGTAACAAGGAATGTGCAAGCGCAATTTTAGTAGCAGTCGGGAGGAAATTTCGAAGCCTTCTCAGAGCTCCTGCAGCCGCAAAAAGTTTTCTGCTAACTTCATTTATTTGGGGGTCCCATGACAGGCAACTATCTAATAGGAGACCTAAATTTTTTACTTTGTTGCTGTATGGTATTATAGTCCCATCAAATACAATAGTAGGAACTGTTTGCCAGTCAATCCTATCGGTGAACCAAGGACTTCCGATGATAATGACTTGCGTCTTGGAGGGATTGATTTTTAAGCCATATTCGTTGCTCCAGACAGATATTTTTGATAGATCGGCATTTGTCGTAGCTATGGCTTCTGGAAGATCTTCTAATTTGGCCTGAGTGTAAATTTGGAGATCATCTGCGTAAAGGTGGTAGGACGAAGAAATAAACTGAGATATATTATTAATAAATATAGCGAAGAGAAGAGGAGATAGGACGCCACCTTGAGGAACACCGGCAGTAGTGTCGCACCATTCAGAAAAGGTATCATCAATGCGGATACGTTGCCGGCGCCCCTGTAGATAACTACGAAACCAGTCAATCACCGTTGGAGATATGTTAAGAGAACGTAGCAGACCCAGTAGGATTTCAAAGTCAACTGTATTAAATGCGTTAGAAAAGTCAAGTAGGGTCAAAACTGTGAGTTGTCCATCATCCATTCCTTTGCGTATATCATCAGTAATTTTTAGAAGGGCCGTAGCGGTACTATGACCAGGGCGGAAACCTGACTGATGAGGATTCAGAAGGTTGTTTTTGTTCAAAAAAACACTTAACTGATGATGGACAGCACGTTCAAGGACCTTGGAAAGAAACGAAAGGATAGAAATAGGACGATACTCAGAAAAAGTAGTGGGATTTGCTTTTTTAGCTAAGGGAGTCACTTGAGCATCTTTCCATAAGTTCGGAAAAGATCCTGTGGAGATGGATCGATTGAGGATACAGGTGATGATGGGTAAGAGGATATCAAGGATAGGAACGATCATTTTACGACTAATACAGTCACTTCCTACAGCGTTGGATGAAATGGCATTAATGTGTTTCTTAACATCACAATCGGTGAGTTGACTAAAATTAAAAGAAGGGTAGTCGGGTGTTGGGATTGATGAAAGATAGTTTAGAGTTTTTATTTTCGTTGCACTGTCAATAGTGGACGAAGAAGAAAAATATTGGTTAAGTGAATTTAAGTTCAAATCTTTCGAAATTGAGTCTTTACGAGATTTACCCACACCCAGAGATTTAAGAAATTTCCAGACTTTGGCTGGATCACCGTTTTCGACGGATTCATGAATATGGCGTCGTTGGGCGTCTCTACACACCTTGTTGCAGTGATTCCGAATACTGAGTACCTATCTTTGTTGGGGTCAGTTGGTCGACGTTTGAATCTTGCCTTAGCAAGATTCTTTTTTACCATTAATTGTTTAATGTCCTCGGTGAGCCAAGGAGCAGGAGCATGCTTTATTTTGATGGCTTTAACTGGAGCATGTTTGTCAAATAATTGTGTCAGTAACGAGTTGAAGACACTAATTTGACCATCAACGGAATCAGCATTTAAAACCACGTTCCAGTCAATGTTTTTAGCATCTTCCCTAAGGTTATCCAGATTCATATTACCAAAATTGCGCTGCAGAAGAACTTTTGGCTTAGCCTTGGGGGGACGGACTTTATAGGATAGAAAAACCAAATCATGGTACGAAAAAGCATCAGCATTATACTGCCCATGCTTTGTTACGTGTGCTAAGGATGAAACTATAATAAGGTCAAGAAGAGAAGGCTGACAATTTGGAAAATGGTGCGTAGAACTAGACGGAAGGATGTGTAGATTGTTGGAGTTAATGAGCGATCTGAAGGAAGATGAACGGTGGTAATTTTTGAGGAGACATGTGTCATTATGACTTTTTAATTTACGTTCCGTTCACATTTATTACCGGTATTTAAAATCAACGAAATATTGCTTTCCGGTTTTATTTTTTCTGCCTAAAACAAAAACCGTTACATTGATTTCTACTGATTCAAAAATACCTAAAATCGTGACCAATTAAATTGAATTTCGCACGTGAATTTTTTTCGTGCGTGAATTTATGAAATACAGCTCCAGCTCTCGAGTCCAACGTCCGTCGGAACAACGAATCACGTGGCCCGCCCATGACCATTTCAGTTTTTTGGCATGTTGTATAGCATCAGTTATTTTACTCTTGCGTCTCAGATCTTTGTTGGAAGTTTTATCAATGAGCCTGAGATTGAGTATACTACGTTCAATCTTTCTCTGCGTATTTTCCAATGCAGTTACGTTATTCTTCGTCAAAGTCCAAGTTTGTGCATCATATGTTAATATTGGAAGTAAACATATATCTAATACCTTGGCTTTCAATTTTGTAGAGACCTTTTTGTTTTTAAATATGTTTTTCAGTTACCAATATCTCTTCAAGTGTTCGCAATCCGCCTTTCGATTTCTTTTGTCTGACTATTAAGGAACGAGAAGTTTCTACCAAGATAGATGAAGTTCTTGACAGTTTCTAAAGCTTCTCCATCTGTTTGTATGTTTAGCGTACATTCCGTGTTGTGCATAATTTTCGTTATAAACTTTAGTCTTTAACTAAAAACAACAGAGAAACGGGTTATCAAATTTTGTACTAAAACGGTGGCAAGCCTATGTGCCTTAATGAAATCCTAAGCCTTTATCCGCTCGGTATAAAAGAGCAGTGCACTCACGTTCTGCTGCTGCTGCAACATTTGCTGCAGCCTCATTTGCTGCTGTTGCTGCTGCTGCCGCTGCCACGGCGGCTCATACTGCAGCCCGCTCGTGCCGCCGCCCATGCCCGCTGCACCTGGAACGTCACCCTTTAGTTATTTATGTGGCTTGGTAGAACCACACTCCCGACACCGGCGAACATTCTGTGTGTGTACAATAAAAGATATCATTGGCGTAACTAGGATTTTCCGCAGGGAGGGGGGGGGGGGGAGCCTCGGCCTCATGAAAGCATCAACCAGTATCTTTTCTCTATTATGTGATCGTAATAATAAATAGAGATAACCGTCCGTACACCGAGATCATAATTGATATTGATCTGATCACATACAAACCAAAAACTACACAAATAACGCCCTAAAATGGATAAAGTATCTATTTACATCAATGACACCCATATTTCTAGGGGGTCCGGACGGTACTTTGGGGGTTGATACCTAAATTACCATACAAAAAATCATTTCTGTGCCCTCCGGTGAAAAACGATTTAACCCAAAAAACCCAACTTTACAGAAGAGCAAAAAACATTTTTTTGCACAATTTGAAAATCGATGTACATCTAATTTCACAAGATGTGATGTTTTAGTATGCGACTAACTCTTTTTAAACCAATTTGTACCGCAAAAAATATACCTAAACCAAAAAGATATCGAGAATCCAGTTAGACCATATTATAGAGAAAAAAAACGGAGCAAAGTGGTAAGAAATAACATTTTGGACTTAACCGTTTTGATTTAACCGTTCTTCACTTGACTTGAACCACAGATTTGTTCTATTAACTTCTATACTAACCAAGTCTCTAATATGAATTTAGCCGTATCAAGCTTGTATTCCAATTTACTCGCAAATCCTCCCGAAGTTATTCGGGGGAGAGGAAGAGGACAGCTCTCAGGCAAAACCAGGCGGCCCACCATTGCCTGGGACCGATGGATGGCGGTTTATCCATCCCCAATTGCCGAGCCTTACATAAAACAGACTGGTGACGGGCAGCGGCGTCACTGGTGCAAGGGTTTCGGCACCGCGCTCACCAAGCCGCCTGCCCAGCGTGTGTGAGTATGGGCATTTCTTCCAGGAGGACCACCAAGAGTGGCGAAATCCCGGAAAGGCCTATGTCCAGCAGTGGACGAAACAGGCTGATGAATGGATGGAAGCTTGTATTAGACGTCTTATTAATTCCATGGTGCAATTTAGCTTCTTTTGACATTTATGGCAAAACTTTGATTATCATTCGAACAAGCAAAAAAGTTACCTGTATAACTTTTGAAGGCACAGTTTACAAGGTAAAAAATAAATAAAACTCACCAGGGTTCATACTCATGTTCATCATTGGATTCATCAAGCCGGGCTGCGTGTATTTGTACATTTGCTCGCTCATCTTCTGCATTAACTGTGAACATACAATTCGTTTGGTCTTCAGAAACTCTCACGTATAACAGGATGCATATGCTTACAGGTCAAATGAACCACATACTCTGCTATACCAATAATAAAGTAGTAAAAAGGCGTGATTGTGTTATTATATTAGTGTTGTACTGAAGACAAAACTATTTTTTTTCGTCTGTCTCTATGTCTTCCGTTTTAACTCGAGAACCACTCAACGGATTTGTATGTGGTATTCTTTGTTATCATCATAGCGACCCAGCTCAGCATATAGGCTATAAAGACTGTTCATAAAATAACGCCCAAGCCGAAACCGTTTTCGGCACAGAAATTTATCGTCATTTTTCGTTATTGAGTTAAAATGGAACATACACATGCATGAACAGACACGACAAAAATTCTAAAAATTGTGGTTTTTGCCATCAGTACAATACCAATAACCCATTTCATATAAAATTTCACAAAAATATTCAATGTACAGACACGATATTTTTACTACCTTATTATTACTATAGATTGGGTATTTAATATATAATTAGTATGGGAATATATTTTTTTGCAGATGTGATTATCTGGTAACATTGTTTTGCATAGTTAGCAGAGTATGTGGTTATAGTTCATTTATACCTATAGGCTGACAATATCGTGCGCGATACGCCCGTGGTCTAAGGCGCGGAAAAATAAAACCGCAATTGAAAATCATACCGTTCGACGCTCATTCGTCACGACTCCGACAAAAAATAAGAAAACACGACATTTATTCACGGTTTATACAAAATTTGTAAGAAACCGGTCAACTGCGAGTCACGACTCACGCACAAAGGGTACAAATAGGTATATTGTAGTTTTACTTTAGAATATGTATTACAAATACATACAAGTTCCAAGGTCATCAACTTGTATGTATTACTGTCTTTGAGATAGAGCTAAAACAAATAACGTTGTAAAAATGCTAGAAATTCAAGTTTTTTTTTGTATGGGGACACCCCTCGGGTTTCAATTTCTTTATTTTTGGTTATTTGCTGTGACATGGGCCATAGTTACACGTATTCTGTGAGCTACCTTTACGGCTGAAGCTGTAGACCCCCGTGACAGTCGAACGGACAGACTGACAAACAGACAGACAACGGAGGCTGTATTAGGCTCCCGTTTAGCACACAAAACTAAAAATACTTAAATAAACGTCCAAAGTTGAAATCCCCAACGCGCTTGTTTTCAGTCTGTCCTGACAGAACTATTCAAAGTTTGTTGACGTATATAAAGGGACAAATCTATACAACGAAGCCAGATATACAGTCATCGTATATTTAGCTCTTTTCTCGATGAAGTGAATGAGCGTCGAACGGTTATGTTTTTAGAACAGCTGATTTACTTAATCACAATAATGAAGTGAGTGTAACGTATCATCGCCATAGTAAAGCAGCCCTCTTTTTGTAAACGGTGGCGTATTGCGCAGCCGATATTATTATTAATAGCTTCTAATCGCAAACAAAATATACTGGTAGAACTGAAGTGTTTGTAAAAAGCTTCCCTAAGACTGGACAACATTGATTAATGTAAACTTACGCCATAATCATATCCTCCGAACATCTGGACAAATAATGGGCTTTAAATCGGTATTCAAATATAATATCTTGCGTACATAATAAAGAATTTAACATGCCATTTGCAGCGTATAAGAATATACTTAATACTGAATTTGTATTGTCATACGGTATAATTTTAAAATTATCATTTTGAGTGTGATACTTTTGGGTATTCAAGGAGGCGGTTCTAAGGTTTTCATTTTAACCAGGATCCCGTGCATGTAAGGAAAAAAAATGAGTGCTTTTTAATATAATGGCTGGATTTTTAGTCTCATAAGCTGAAAAATATAAATAGCATAAACAAGCAACTTTTACTATGGAAACAAAAGTGAAATAGCGAAAAAAAATCAGCTGTTCCATACATTTCAATCAAGCATTTAATATGAATAGCGACTAAGAATCTAGCCAGTTTATAGACTTCCGTACCAATACTCAGTGAGCAGCTACGAATAAGAATTCTCTAGAAGCGTAACTAAGCCCAAAAAATGATTCCACTAAATATATACCGCAGAGGGCGGGGCGCAAAACAAGTACCGCACGACGCGCCAGTTCGTCGTTCATAACACCTTGAGTCGTGGTTTGTGCCGCGGAAAGTTTCAACTGTGCATATTATTGGCCGTAACTCGCGTCCGTCAGTTTACCCTCGAGACCTGACACGTGACCTCCGGGTGGTGCTAAACGAGTTACAAACTTTCTTTATTTATCCGACCCAGATTTATAAAGAAGTCTCTGACTTTCGGGTTGGAGACACCCCAGCTGGAACTACGGGTCCGGCTGGGTTTTATTGGGTGCTACGGGAGTCAGACTTGAGCCGACCTGATGCTTGCTTACGCTCGCGGAAGGTGTCTGACATGGGTTTGGACTCGTAGTGGCATGTTATTAGTTTCGGCTAATAACTTAGTGGTTTGAACTGCAGGGGTTCGAGCACGTTGTCTGTCCGGTATAGCTTGTCACCGGACGCTCGTCTCCGTGAGCAGTTAGCATTCCCTAGTAACGGCGCTTGGGGCGGCCACCAATGTGAACGGGTTATGCGGGGCACGTGAGTTGTCCTCAAGTTGTCCGATGAACACTGCTGGCGTATGGACGCGTGCATTCGTGTGCGCGACCGTGCGGTTTCAGTGGGAGGACTTCATCTCCGGCACTCTATCTGGATATTAGAGGAGACAACCCGACGCTAGAGGTGTTGTCCGGGTCACCCGTCCGCGTAGGAGTTATCGAAGCCGCAAGGTCAAGATAGCGTTTGGAACAAGGGTTTGGCGTAATTATGTTTCGTGCATTTTTATTCCGCGAGGTGAGCGTGTGTGCAGCTCCGAGTACCTCCTTGGATAATGAGGGAGCCAGCTTCTCTGGCGGGTCCAACAAGTTAAGTTGAGTCAATCATGTCATATATTGTTTGACGGCGGATGAGCAGCGCTTGGTACTGCTCGGGGCTATCCTGTCTTGACCCTTTTAAGGCGTTATTGTTGCTCACACAGGTAGGCAGAGCGCGGATCAGGAGGGCGTGATGTCGGGTGACCTGTGCCTGTTGCGGTAAAACGTGACGATCACAGGTACTGCTGTTAGTCGATAACACCAGCGGTGCGATCCGCTGCCCTTAAGTGGGAAAGTGATTACTTGAACTCATTCTTGAGTCAAGTTTGAGTTGAAGTTACAGAGGACCTCCTTTTATAACGTAAGGTTGATATCGGCGGTCCACTATAACCTAAACTAAGTAGATACGTAGCGTCGGGATTGTGCATATTATTGTGTTTTCGCGCCAATTGATTTTACAAATATGCCTTCGTGTGTCGTGAAGTGGTGTAGAAGCCATACGGATATGGAAAATACTGGAATTACATTTCATACGTAAGTAAATAAACATTTTGAAAACTCATCGTCTGTTGCTCGCTGCTAGCTAGCTGCTGTGGCCGCCATGTTGACAGAACGCCGCGCCGCGCCGGTGACGACGCAACCAATCGCGTGCAAGCTTTGTCTATTTGAGTGTGTGAGTGTTTCGTTGTTATTGGAGTTAGTTTGTCGGCGTAAATGGAACCAAAATCGAAGCGGTAATTGTAGGAGAGTTACTCTTCTAGAGAATTCTTATTCGTAGGTGAGCAGTCAATAGACTTTTTTTACCATGTTGTCTAAGATTTTTTTTCAGTAACTATCGAAAAAGCCCTACAATTTTTCAGTAATCTACGACCTAATATTCACTTTTTTATTACAATCTAAATTTTAGTTTTAGAAATCTGGTAGATCAGGAAAGGGGGTCATAATAAGCAAATTATGAGCAATTTCATCATGACAGCTGAACAATAAATAAATAAATGAAAAAAAAAATTATCCTTAGAGCTAAAAATGAGGTTTCAAATGAAACCTCACACGATATATTGACTTATTTTTTTATTTAGACCAAACTGACCCCCATTTTAATCTAGAACTATCTCCTTTTCTAATCTTTGCCTGGCTATTTATATACGCTAACAAGACCCACAATGCCTAATTTTGAACTCCTACATTACGACAGACGGACACGAGATTGACCTTATAAGGGTTCTATTTTTCAATTAGAGTACAACGATAAAAGCAGAATGAAATTAATAGCAAATTTAAGACTTAAACAAGCTTACTATGTCACCACTGAGTTTGAGTTTCTACGAGTTTCAGCCACTTCTACGGGAATAATCTCTCTTTTATCCGTTCGAAACGCTATCAGGATAGAACGTGTTGTTGTGCGAGTATTTAATGTACATCCACTCACGCGTACTATCGAAGAAAAACTCGCAGGCCTACTTATCACCCGTGTTGCAATGGGTCAGCGGCAATATCTTCGTTAAGCACTTTCGTCAGTGTTGCTAACGCACACAGGCATTAAAATGCACAGGCTTATCGAATGCTACATCGGTGTATGTATTTTTTTTTTGCACAATGGAGGAAACTGACAGTTCTTGATAGTGGGAAATGCGCTTTTAATTTCTATGGTGCATGAGCCATTTCGAACTTTTGAATGTTGCAACGTGAAATAGCCTATATAATATTATTATTCTATTGTCACGTTGTGATATTTAATATCATAACGTTACCTTCAAACTGCTACAATGTTTCTCTCCCTAATGACCCCCCTCTACCCTGATCCCGCGCACCTCCCCCGCGGCCTGTTAGTCACTTTTTCTCCGGCAGCGCGGCAGACGTCCACCGAACCTCAAAGCGACTCCATGCTGCTCGTCGCTGTGCCAGCCGCCATTTTGTTGGCGATAATTTTAATCGTAATTAATATTTATTGTGTTCCCCATACTTTGGGGAGCAAGTCTGGGGCTACGCATCTGTCAGCCAGTCCACTTTATCAACGAGGCGCCATCTCTTCCCTTGACGGAGCTGACGCCTACCGTCACTGAAGACTGGACTGCGAGCAGACTGTCCTCTATGCTGACCCTTGGAATCTTGGACTTCGGCGGCTGCGGTCTCACTGTCGGGACCTCCAAGTACTTCCACTCGACTAGGGAAGTACTTGACCGTAATGAGCTATAACAAAGAACTGATCAGTGTGTAGGGATTATGACCTACCGCGACCCTCTTTAACTCTTGACTTCTTTTAATTCTGAAATATGTGTATTTAACTCTTTTATTGTTTTATTCAATCTCTTAATTAACTTCTTAGGCCTCTTCAAGGCACCCTTAATTACTAAAAATGCGACACTATATATCAGTGCATTTTTCACTAGCATGAAGTGTCAGCTTCCTCCTTCGTACAAAAAAATATACTTGTCAATGCAAGTGCTCGTAAAGTCCTATTTTATATGCTTCTAAACTGTTGTCAAAGTCAACTTTACCAAACTAATGTTCTATTTTTACATTTTTTTTTTCAATTTTTTAGTTTGTTTTGTTCACCCTCCTAGTGGGAAGGCAAAGGGAACTCAGCCCATGCAGCCTTTCTAAGGAATTATTTATGTTTTTTTATTTATTGAAACAAGTTGCCAATCTTATCTTGTGTACCATAGATAGACTTGACGAAATGAGCTGGTTTCATTTTGATGCTTTCGTAGGCTGCGTTCAGTCTGGTCGTCGGACGACAACCGTCTACCACTAACAACAGGACAGGTATGTTATGCATGACTGAAGGTAGCCTTCGTCGAACGCATCTAACTGAAAGCAGCCTTCGAACGCATCAAACTGAAAGCAGCCTTCGAACGCATCAAACTAAAAGCAGCTTATTTCCGTCAATTTGGCAACTTGCGTGTAAAGAAAAAGAATGCCCGCCTAAAGTTCATTTGGAGTATTTATTATTTGTTTGTTTCTTTAATTACATTTATTATTTATTATATATAATTGTTACTGTACAATAAAGATAATTATTCAGAAGATATATTTCGGGTCCGATCTGGACCCGGCATCAGTTGAGCATCAGTATTTATACTTTATATTTTATATCTTTCTTTAATTACGTTTCATTTATTTACTCACACCAAGTACTGAAAAACGTAGTCCGACACACGTGGGTAAGGGCAATGACTTACGAGGAACGACTTGAAACGCGAGCGATAGGCTCCTCACCGCACTTATAGCCTAAACTACTGTTATGGTAGGATAGCTCCTAATAGCATTTCGAACGGCTAAAACAAAGAGCTAAAAAGTATAAAAGTGGGTATACTCACGGCAGGGTTAGCGTTGTATATGAGCGGCAGCATGTCCCGGATCTGATTCTCGTTGATGTTGGGCATGTCTTTACGCAGCATCGTCGCGAGCGCCGCGTACGCAAGCTGCTGCTGTTGTTGCGCGAGGAACCCTGGCGCTGCAAACACATTGTTGTATAATTAAAAAAACAACATATTATCACGGCATATTGTATACCCCTAAAGGTCTCAGAGGTGTTTCCGGGTGTGGATTATCATAATACACTTGTACACCTCTCTGGGCTTGTGCAGTCCTATTCAAAACTGGAAGACGCCCGCTTCGTCCGCGTGGATTTGGGATGTAAACAGCCCGTTGAACCGGTTGGAAACGTATTTTCCATACAAAAGTTTACATCCCGTTTCATCCCCATAAGGGTTGATTTAAAAAAATAATTTTTCTAGTGCACCACTACAGCCCTTATGGAACAGAAGTTCCAAATTGTATGTATGTATGTATCTTCAGCGGTTTAGGCTATGCGTTGTCTGTCAGTCAGTCAAGAAACGGTTTCATAAATAAATAAATAACTAGGTGACATTAATTTATGCAGCCATATTCTTGCTGGAGAACTGATGGGTAGTCTGTTTGATGACCTTTTTTGGGAAATTCGAAAATTGTTAGTTTCTTTTTCCCTACAAACGCAAGAGCCCAGCCCCGAATCAATACAATGGAAAACCAAAATTAGACTTTGCAAGTTTTCTTATTGATCTGTGATACTGATCACTTGCCAAGCCTCCAGTAAGAATTTGGCTTGAGTCACTTGTCTAGAAGATAGATGTACAATTCAAATAAAGTGTCATTTGAAAATGGTACCAGCAGGCCAAACAGGGCAACCATTCTAGGAATTTATTGTGAAATGGTGTTTAGAATGGTGTTAAAGTGGCAACCATGTTCGGCCTGCAGAGACTAAAAAGTTAAAAGGCTCATGATTGGTTCTTACTGTGTGTCAAGCAACACTTGTCCAGCCGTGATTGGCCGATCTACAAACAATGTAAACGGTAATGGAGCCTTCGCCACACTATGCTGTGATGAACACCGTTTGTCGTGATAGTTCACTGTTGATTACCCATTCCGTTCTGCACATAGAAGATATCTCCACATATGATATGACAGTTTCTTACCCATTCCGTTCTGCATGGGCCAGACGTTAGGGAAGGGCGCGGGCGGCGGTCTGTTCTTCTCGTTCTCGAAGTCTTCCCACGCGGCCTTCCGTTCCTCTTCTGTCAGAGTTTCTTCCTCCTTGTTCTCCAGTAACGAGTCGTGCTCGTGATATTTGTATATCTGTGGAGGGAATACGCGTTATATGTACATACGTGTCATACATATCAACGGTGTAAAAGCTATTTTACTAAACAGCATTTTCGCGACCTTACAGAGCCATTCAAAATTTTATTATTATGTAAAAAAATCATAACTTTTCTGAACTTAATAGCTTTTACACCGTCGATATACTCACGCCTTTCTCATACAGGGGTACGCAGAGACTAAAAAATTCCATCTGCTGCGATACACCTCTTTGGCATCCTCCCACAAACTCCTCTATTCCGAATACTTTTGAGATTGCGAATTTGACACATTTTTAGATTACAATCAATATGAAATGTAAACGATCACATAATTATTCCTAACTCAGGATCTACAGTCATGGCGCCTAAAGTTAACTCTGTTTAAATATAATGGATTTGGTTTCGAAGAATGCGATGTTTCTAAAGTTGAAAATTGACCGATAATTACTGACTTTTTTCCGCGTTAAGTTAGGAGCCTGATCTTTTAACAGCACTATGGTGTCGTAGACTTCTGTAGGAGGTATAAGTTTATACTAGATATCTCTAACGGGGCCCGAGAAAAAGGGTCTTGACAGACAGACGGATAACAAAGTCATCTTATAAGGGTTCCGTTTTTTTTTCATTTTGAGGTACGGAACCCTAGAAAACAATCCTACATAATAGTTTGTAATAACACAGACTTGACAAAGTCTCGAGAAAAGTTTGCGGGAATTCCCATAGATACGTAATATGTATACAGGATGTAAATGCAAAGTCAAGAATCCTTTTAGGGGTAATTCCAACATTTTTCTAAGCTATGGTTACGCAGCTCACCAGCCTCCCCACACACCTAAATGCACCCCGCAACCCGCACCCCTCATCCGAGTGGCCAACGACCGTGAGGTTGATTAGTGTATTTTGAGTAAAGAAAATCGTCTTTATTACTTTACTTAGAGATCCCAGTATTTAAAAAATATATCTTTACCGATCATACTAACACAGCCTTAAAGGATTCTTGACTTTGCTTTTACATCCTGTCTATAAGGTGCCAAATTCTTACTGAATAATCAGTAAGTGCTCAGTAACAGGGTTCGATGACCGTTTTTGTGAAATTCGTAAATTATTCTTTTCGTGTTCCTCACAAACGCAAGCCCAGCCCCGAGTCAATTACTATGGGACGTCAAGATTTTATTTTGCGAAATTAGCAAAAAGTGTTATCGATCCGTGTTACCGATCACTTACCGAGCCCCCAGAATAAGATTGAATAAATTAAAGTCACCTTATATATCGATGCTTACGAACGTTACTACAGAATCGATTAACGAATAAATTTATACTAGCCCCTAGAGCCTTTATGATAAACTAGGGGCGCTGTAATGGTAAGGAAGACGTGCCCAATGGATATGGAAAGGATTAGTTCGCCTCAGAAATATTCTAACATTAGTCATATCATATCCAACGAATGGACTCACCAGTTTGTCATGGTCTTTGAGCATCTCGGCGAATAGCCTGTCTTTGGGCAGCGGCGGCAATTGTCGGGGCTCCGGCGGCTTCGGCTCAAATGTGTACAGTTCAGCGAGATCGTTCTCTTTGTAATGCCGGTCGATCTGCTGCTCGTCTATCACACGTTTGGATATCGCCTGTTTCGTCACTTGCCGCTCGTAGATTTTCTCTTCCATTGTACCCTGAAAAATTTAAATGGAAAAAAATCATCATCGGTTTCCCCTTTGTAGTGTGTAAGTCAAAAGAAAAAGTATTTATTGGCCACAAAAACAAACATACAGCACAAACAAGACATGTAAACTATTACTATACAGGGTGTCTCATTTAAATCGGTCAGTATGGGAAAGTCTGAAACTATAAGACATACGAAGATCTGTTCTTAGGAACTATGTCATCGATTTTAACAACAAGAAAAACTGCATTCATACATTTTAAAAAAAACCTGTACTCAGCTCGGGAATCGAACCCGGTTGTTTTGAAAAAAAAAATAAACTTACACTATTTTTATTTCGATATCGATCGTGTATCGAAACACCTACTAAAATAAATTAAAGTATGTGAAAACAGTGCATTTTGTTCATCTGAGACATCATGTTTCATAGAGCCATTTACTGCTTAAGACCTAAACAATCGATATCTAAATAGAAATAGTGTTGTTTTTTTTTCAAAACAACCGGGTTCGATTCCCGAGCTTTTTTTTCGGTTTTTGTGGGGTTTTGGCGACTTTGAAGGGTTGTTTCTGAGAAACTGCCCAGCAGGATCGGATGGCATTTTTTTTATAACATGGTGATACCAATAAATAAGCTCACCGAGTTTGAAGCGGTTGCCTCATAACATTTTTTTTTACAAAATTAATTAGTGCGAAAACGGCCCGCGTGTTTCGGATGTAAAAAAAAATAAAATTATAAACTTCAAAGCAATCGCATCTTCATCCGGTTGCCTCGTCAAAAAAATTTCCGTTTTGTCTCCCCCCCAATATTTCCTAATCCGTCCATTTCGGGTCCATTCGGCTGGTACCCCCCGTATCGTTATCACTTCAAGACTCAGATTACCACTCGCCGTCCGGTTGCCTCTCCTGTTCAAATTTTACGTGCCATTGCTTTAACTAATACAAACGAATGCTAAATTCCATGTCCATCATTATAAAATTTATCGTGCAAAATAATTTGAATTGAATTTGAAAGTGCCTACTTTATTGTTGTTATCTTTTGATTTCCGTGTGAACTATATATAGAGCTGTAAAACTATTTTCCTTTTTATAATAACATTTACTCCTTTGCAGTATGTATACTATACCACGGAAATTAATAAAAATATAAACAAAATAAAATAGAGTTGATGCTCGTGATTGTTGGCACTTGGTGGAACTTTTGAAACATTTTTTCAAATCGCTTGGCAAGCGATTCATATATTGTACGTAAACAACCAAACAAACCTTTGATAATGCTTTAACAGCGAAACCGGTAAGGGAAATTAATATAAATAAGTGGACAAGTACAAGTGTTTATCAAACAAAAAATAAAATACATCTACAAAAGACTTCCAAAAAAGAGGAGGTTCTTATGTTCGATATAATATTATAGGCATGTAACATTATTATTATTCAAGAAACTCAAATAATATCATACTTAATTCAACAATATAAAAGACTAAAAACTGTTAAATCTAAAACTAAACCTGTTCTAAAAAGGGTTAAAAAAATATGGTATGTAATATATAATATAGAATACAACTATACGTTAAATATTATCTATCGTGCCTGCGAATTTAGCAACTTTCCTCCCATTTTTTAAATAAATTACATAATAAATAAAAAGAAAATAGAAGCACTGTACCATAGCCAAGAACCGGTAGACGTAGCAAGGCTTCTTCTGGCCGAAGCGGTAGACCCTGAAGATGCTCTGCACGTCGTGCGAGGGGTTCCACGACACGTCGAAGATCACGACGCGGTTCGCTGCCACCAGGTTGATGCCGAGGCCGCCAGCGCGCGTCGATATCAGGAATAGCCTGGGGATGAGATTCTACTTGTTATACAAGTTATAAATTAAAAAACGGTCAAGTGCGAGTAGGAGTCGCCCACCGAAGGTTCCGTACCATTTAAATAAGCTAACAGACATAAATTAATTTAATAAAAATCACATAAATATAATGATTAGAGTGCATTATAAACTAGAAAAGATAATGTTTTTATTGCGAAATCCATCGCTTTTGAATACTCTAAATATTATTATTAGAGTGCATTACAAACCAGAAAAGATAAATTAGAAACAAATGTAAAGACAAGAATTTGAAAAAAAAATCCTCGGGCCAGGATTCGAACCTGCGACCTCTTGTTATCAAGACAAGCGCGCTATCAATTGCGCCACCGAGGTACTTACCTAGACCGTTGAATTTTTCCAGCATACTTATCCACCGAATATTTTATAACTTTTGCGGTCCAGCTCCAATAGCATCCTAAAGATGATAGCGGGCAAGTTTGATTGTCCCTTTATGGGATACTGGGTCCAGAGATTGACCAAGAACAATTCCTGTTGAATGTCTGATCCTAGTGATTCCCATAAAATCCATTATAAGTATAAATATTTTGTTCTATAAAGTTTTAAATTATAACTATTATAAATAAAAATAAAAGTTGGTATGTTTAGTAGGTATCACATAGCACTGCATTGTATAGTGGACAGCTTTCCTGGGCTGTGAATATGTGAATATGTGAATATGTAAAGTCTTTAGTTTTTTATATGGGCCTTCGAAGTCTGAAATAAATTATTTTTATTTTATTTTTATTTATTTATTGATCATTTTTAGTCAATCACGGTACCTTTGATGGCTATAGCGATAGATATTGAAGTTAAACAATAGAGAGCAGATCTATTTCTAGTTCTCACACGTCTGAATGTGCGGCCAGTGCTTATTATTTCCCCAGATACTCTTGCTGGCAGCTTTGAGCTCATTGCTCGATGTTCGCATCCATGCCGCCGCTCGATGCGTAAAAGTCAGTCAGTTGCGATACGTGGCGTTTCGAAGACAAAGAATTATCATGTATTTTTTCCATACCAATAGTTACTTTAATTAGTCTATATTATTATTATTAGTCTATGTATTAATGTATTATATTTAAGTTGGGCTAGTAAAATTACACACCTGCATAAAATAAAGAAATATATGAATGAGAATATTAATATATACATAATTCAATGAATAAATAAGTTGATAAATGAACTAAATAGACTATAAATAAATATACTCCCTAACCAAATATATACTATAATAAGCTGATAGATAAATAAATTATAAATAGATATCCTAAATCCGCCCATTCGATTAGTCTTGCTAAGAAGAATGGCAAGAAACTTCCGAAGTCCTTCTTCTGCTTAAAAGAAAAGGTCATCGTCATACTTCATCTCGGGCGATAGTATTGTATATTATACTAATCCCCAGGGGTCTACTGCAACCATATCGAGCTCGATAGCGCTTGATACAGTGCTCTGTCTCACCCTGTTGATCTACCTAAAGAGGGACAGACAGTAACTTTTAACAGTAACTGTCAAAGCTCGATATGGTCTACCATGCTAGGTACCCTACAAGGGGTCCATGATAGGGAAAAAAATTATGATTGTATGTAAATGGGAGTCCAAGAGTGATCTCATTTAGCCAGGTCATCACCAAAATGTAGGGCCTCCGTAAATGTAATAATGCACCTGATTGTACCTTTGTAGGTACTTACATAATGCATTACGAAGTTACGTATAATACACAAAAATTACTTGCTTATTTAGAAATTTAAAATTTGTTATTCACTTAGCGGTCACTATACTCGTAAAAGCTACGACGCGATTTGTACTGGTTGTGCTTGCACGGACTCTGCTAATTTGCCAATTACATAATAAAAAAACTTCATTATTTTTTATTTTCCACTATATCTAAGTGAATAATAAGTCTGTGTCAGCTGTTTATCAAGTTTATAAA
Organism: Ypsolopha scabrella; assembly: GCA_910592155.1. Classification (NCBI taxonomy): domain Eukaryota; kingdom Metazoa; phylum Arthropoda; class Insecta; order Lepidoptera; family Ypsolophidae; genus Ypsolopha; species Ypsolopha scabrella. Next base: position 20,693,054 of record OU342976.1, read on the forward strand.
TTTGCAAAAAATCTAATTAGGAAGATAGGAATCTACGGAAAATTTCTCATGTGATCTACAGGACAAAAATGTTTGGGAACCTCTACCGGCTAAACTAGCACCAAAGACAGTCTGCAGCATTTATCCTAACTGTATTTGTGACTACAACCTAAACCACCAACAGTAGGCAGACAGTGGTCACAAAATAAATACATACAGAAACCCTGCTCCATGCAACCAATGGTTCCGGGCGCACGCACACGCAGACGCGTACATACGACGATCTCGGTAGACTCGTACTGGCATTCGACCGAATCCTACCGAGATCGTCATAAGTACGCGTCTATGTGTGCGTGCGCCCGGAATCGCTGGTTGTATGGAGCTGGCCTTCTGTATGTATTTATTTTGTGACAGGGTGCAACTGTAAAAGGTGAACTGACCTAGCTCTAGGGTTGTCCTCCCGGTTGAAGTTCTTGCACCAGATCGATCTGTTCTCGCAGGAGGTGGACCCGTCCAGTCTGAAGTAGTCGATACCGGGGGACCAGGAGCCTGGAACACATAATTACTAATTGTAGGGCATTCGTTAAGTTTCCAGCACTGCTAAGCTCAGTGCGTAGGATGCTAGACTCTATCTCCAGACCCGGGTTCGAATTGTGCCCAGTTGAGCATACACTAATGAATTATGGCATAGTATTTTTGTTTAACTAGTTGTTAAGGTGGTAAAACCGAATCTCGGTGCAAAATGCGCATCATAATATTGTTTTCCTTACTTTTGAATAAGAAGTATTGCAAAAATTGCGTTTTAAGGCAATTAGCGGAAATTGATTATAATAACAGGGTTCTCGCAGTACAATTATGTTATTTTATGCTTTACATTTCGATTAAAACGATAAATACACTGTTCAGAAACTAGCAACACCGGATGCGGCACTTTTTACTTTTTAAAATGTTTTTTATTACGTGACGTATTACTTTTGTACACCTTGGCTGCGAGACACGCTACGCTTGTATATTTTATCAATTGGAACTATTATAATTTAAACTCATACGACAAGGCAGTTTCCTTGAAGACCTACGGTATCAAACATACACTTTTAAATTTGTTAATCGAATGCAATCAAATTTAAATCGTAAAATGATAGAACTTGAATGTGAAACTCTAATTATTACTAATCAATTTCCGCTAATTGCTTTAAAACGCAATTTTTGCATACTTTTTATTCAAAAGTAAGGAAAGCAATATTATGATGTGCATTTTGCACCGAGATTCTCCTTTACCACCCTAAACGGTGAAGGAAAACACAGGTATAAATAGTTTGTATTTGTGCCCGAAGTACGACCACAAGGCTCATCCTTTTTGGGACGTAAAAAATCATCAGTGGAAAGAAGGTGTATGAGTATTATTCATCCGATATAATATCGGAGATGTTTCAGAGTTTGGACTGTCATTGAAGCAATGAATAATACTCATACACCCACTTTTCACTGATGATTGATATCGGCGATATATCCCTCTATATTGTCATGACGATATAATGCTTTATGGGCAATCGTGTAGTTATACGATACATACAACTCACGCCTGTCTCCCAGAGAGGTAGGCAGAGACTAGATTTCCATCTGCTACGATCCTGAAACACCTCTTCACCCTTTTCGACATCCATAGTTAGACTTTAGTCAAATGAAAACATTCTCTGTAAGTTGTTAGTTACGAAAGGGGAAGACTATACATGCATAGTTTGGAAGTCATCCCCTCAGATACAATATACCCGGGTTTATAATTAGTAAAAACTAGAAATAATACTCGTCTATAGTAACAACTTCACAATGGATACAAACCTAAAATCGTAAAAAAAACTGCTGTTCAGAAAAGGTACATACCTACTTTAATAAAATGTATGGAACAGTCAGTGGCGGACTTTTTGTTGGAAATGCAATGAGAAGGTCAAGTTTGGCAATAAAAAAATATGAAACATTTAAACGTCAATTAGAAAAATCATTATTTGTATGCTGCCAGGGTGGGCACTGCCTATGCTAGAGTACATGATTTCATACATATTTTTTTCCAATTGGTTTTTAATTTGATCCATGTTATTTTTATCGTCAAACTTGACCTCCTCATTGCATTTCCAGGTAAAAGTCAATATGCACGCCACTGAACAGTTAACATTTTTTTACGATTTCACTGTTGGCTCCTTATTCAAAGTTGTTTCTATAGATCACCAGTTATCAGTTTTTCAACAACAAAACATTCAGCTCGTATACATGCATATACTCACGCCTGTATCTGAGAGGAGTAGGCAGAGACTACAGATCTCGCCCCTTCCACATACATCAATCTAGGCCGTATAATTTTTTCGTTTAAAGTGACTTACCAACATGTCCGCCAAGTTTCTCATCGACCCTTTTTTCTTGCGTGGCCTCGTCCACTTTACCGAGGAAATGTTCTATCAAATCCAGGGAGTACAGCGATTGCGAGAACACCAGTCTGGAAACAAACATGCCATTACATAAGGTGACTTTCGTTTATGTTGAATTATGTCGTTATGCCGAAAGACTCGGCAGATTTGTGTACAGTATCTGACAGTTTTTTTAATTCGTAATATTGAAGACAAATATATATGTATTTTATGTATAAAGGGGTGAACCGAACTCCACGCGGACGAAGTTGCGGGCAAAAGTTAGTATTTATATATAATGAACAGAACGCCTTCCTGCTGGAAAACCAATTATCTCGAATTTGATAAAAAATTAGTTAAAAATAGAAATCGACTCATTTTTTCACTCGCTACCTGCTGGTAAAACCAGTTATTTACGAAAACACCTAGTTTATGAGATATGCAGTGCTAAAACCGAGCAAATGACAAGATTTGGAGTTAGCTCCACGTAAAAAATTGTATAGAATTGGAGTAAATCTTTGAAAGAAAAGCTCGAGATAATTGGTTTTTGCAGCAGGATGGCGAATTGTACTATTCTTTATTATTCATTTCCTGACCAGTTACGCCTTTATGACATTTTAAAATGAATTATATAAATCTAAATTACAACGAGTAAAATCGATGACACTAATATGCGTAGAGAGAACGGCTGTGTGTGTATATGCGCATTCTTCGGGTCTGCATTCAATTCGCGCGCTAAGTGTACAGATATGTACATTCCAAGCAAAGAGAAAACGACTTTCCATTGTAACATAACAACATAACTTACAACTTATCCCCAATAGCTTCGCACTGCCGCAGTATATCGAACAGCAGCACCAGTTTGTGCGAGTTCCTCAAGTCGTCCAGTTCGTCGTCGTTGACCAGCTTTATCCACCATTCCGTTGGGTTCTCATATTTCACTTCCTCGTCCGTCCGTAACTCGTCCGGCATCGGCGCGTCGAGATCTTGTTCCACTGGGGACGAAATAGCGTTACTATCGAACAGCGGGCTTATGTAACTTTGTATCGGTCTAAAAACAGATAAAATCTGAACTTCTAAAATTTCCTTCAGTGTATATGGAACTGTTCACGGATTGTGACGTCACTTTAAGCAGAAACGTATCCTTAGATAATCTGAATTCAATAGTATATCTATGTTTTGACGCTTGGCAACCAGTTGGCAACCGGCTCAACGATACAAAATCTAGGGGCTGTACAGTGCAGTGCATTGTGAAGGGACGGGTAATGTTTGAAAATTTCAAGATATTCATGAGATATTAAGGGGCGTTAGCTCAGAGGAAGAAGAATCTTTGAGATATAGGTTTGATCCCCGGCCGGGGCAAGCACCGATGAGTTTTTCGGAATTTATCTGCAGGGTATTTAATACTTACCACTTGCTGAATGGTGAAGGAAAACATCGTGAGGAAACCTGCATGCCCTAATAAGCGTATATTTGTGCCCGAAGAACGGCGATAAGGCTCACCACCCAACACGTTGGGAGGTATAAATCGTCGGTGAAACGCGGGTGTGCCGAGTGTGGACTGTGACTTGCATTTCGTGGGAAAGAATAAAAATAAATGTACCTGGATTAGCTCTGGTGGTTCGTCGGCCACCTTTAGTATCTTTTTTGGGCTTCTTATTTTTCTTTTTCTTGGCCTTTTTGCGGCTATCATCGCTCGCGTCGGACAGGTCATCTAATGACGATTCGCTCGATGACTCCTGTCAAATATTATAGTATAGTGAGTTTTATATATCCAATTTAATGTAGGTATTGTGCTGTGCTTTATTTTAGGTACTCGCCTTGAAGATTAAGATTTAAAAAAATCATTCGTAGATAAGCGCACAGTGCGAATTTTTGCTTAAAACTCGACATTGGTGGAACTAATGTGCGTGGACACTTTATCGGAAGCCAGATAAAACGGCATTGAATTGAATTGACTTTTATATAAGGTGACTTTAGTTCATATAGCCAAATTCAAACTGGAGACTCGATAAAGTGGTCAGGACCAAGGTTTGATGACCCTGTTTGCGAAATATGAAAAATATTTTCGAGTGCCTCTATACTTGTTCAAGAACAATCTCGACTCAATAAGGTTCCGTTTGGAAACGAGTGAATTTCACTCGGAGTAATGCGAATTTCACCCTAGAGCGTCCAAAAATTGACCCCAGTTAAACCGTGCACGAAAGTGTTTTGAAACGCTTTAGCTTGCGCAAATCACACTGGGCCACCTGATTGGTGCAACCAGATTTTTCTTTCTCTTGCTCCTATATAGATCTGTCTCTTTCTAATAAACGAGTGAAATTTCGCACTATGATCGCACGTTCTGAAACGCTTCCTTAGTATAGGAAGTCTCAATTTTATTTTGCGTCATTCAGAGAAAGGGTCGTCGAAACTTGGTCGTGACCACTTACCGAGTTTCCAATATGAATTTGGCTATATAAACGAAAGTCGCCTTGTATTAAGGAAGTTTAGATATAAAAAAACATGTGCAGGCAGACCATGAAATAATGTTACTTATATTTAAAACGTTATTGACGATGACATCTCTAAGGTTATAAATACAAAAATGTTCTACAAACTTACCGTTATTTATACCAGAGATGCAACGAATATTCGGCAACTATTCGGTATTCGGCCTATTCAGAATCAGAGGCAGATTATGGTGAATAAAAACAAGTTTTTCTGCATTTGCTGGTAACGTACGATTGTTTTTCCTCATACACAATACCTGCCTCTGAAAATAGTCTTTCACTATATACACTACTGCAGGGTGACGAAAGAAAAATCTTAAAATACTTAGGTTTGGATACTGCTTTAAGTTTGCAGACCACCATTTGTATTAATTTTTATGAATTATTAAAGTTAAGGCCATTTTCAATTGTACGTTGTAAAAAACTTGTATTTTCCAAAATCAAACACAAATTGCGATCACAAAAGTAAAAAACAAACAGCGCGCCCGTGACACGCACGATGTGCTCGAAAATGAGCTTTCTTCCGCCACCCCGTCGCCCCCACATCGGGACAGGTCGTAACCTGTACGAGTGTACGCGCGAAATGCACAGATCTCTCACCAAATATTCGGCCGCCGAATATTCGGCGCTTCGACCTAAAACGCCGCCGAATATTCGGTATTCGGCCAAATCACTATTCGTTGCATCTCTAATTTATACCGATAGACAACGCTACCTTATGGTTATATGCTCATGATAGTACATTATATCCAAACGGCGGAAAGAAAGGTATTGCCTGGCGAGGCTTGCCGAGGGTAAAAAAATCTTCAAACCCTTTTAACATAACCGTTTTGCAAACCCACAGAAGCATTATTTTAGCGAGTACATAATGAGTATAATTCAGAATTTTTTTAAAAGTATAATTCAATATAACATCCTTACATCAGGAGTAGAATCGTCATCGATGAAGTCGACCAGCGATCCCTCAGAATCCTCCTCCTCCTTGTCCCTCTGCAAAACAAATACAATTATTAACTGTGGATCACGTGTTTGGTTCAAAATAATACAAACATACAAGGTCTTACAATAAATACGTAAAAATCGTAAAAATGGCGATTAATAAACTTCCATCCCCCTTTTTTCTTTTTTCACCATATCTATTTATACTTTATTTCTGTTCATTGTGTAATTTATATTTATGTAGGTACCCAACCGATCCCAAATGGCTAAAACTGCTTAGGAGATACAAAAATAATTGGTTGTTAATTTAAAAAATACTGTCTTCTATGTTTACAATTTAACTTGATTAACGGACATAGATTTCACTAATGCATGGTACTGGCAGAATATCAGTGTCACAGATTATTCTGTGACGTATGCTGGCTGAGCCAGCGCCCCTTCAGCTTCTGTGTCACACTTAGAATGGTGTCACACACATATTTTATATATATTTTTTATTTTAAGCTTTCAAATGCAATTTAAATGTGTAAAATCTTATAATGTTTATGTAGTTCTTGTTTTTTGTAATATTTTGTTAAGTAAGAGGTATTAGGAATAAAGTTTTATCCATCTATCTATACGTGAAAATAATTCTACGGTAGATTGTGCACTGATCACATTAACGAAGAAAAAATAATAATATATACATTTTTTTATTAATCCGCTGTCTTAATTTCTATGGAAAAGTGAAAAAAGGTTAGAGCAAAAAAAAATCTTTTCGGTGGAATGTGGTCTATTAGCGATTCTCTATCATCTCTTGATTTTTTTTTCGCTTTGCATTTTAAGAGCTTATATAAAGTGACTTTAATTTAACCACTTTAGCCAAATTCTTACTAAAGTCGGTAAGTGCTCAGTAACAAGATTCGATTACCCTTTCTATGAAATTCGTAAATTAATCTTTTCGTGTTCCTTACAAACGCAAGCCCAGCCCCGAGTCAAGATTTTATTTTGCGAAATTAGCAAAATGTGTTATAGATCTGTGTTACAGTTCACTTACCAAGCCTCCATTATGAGTTTGGCGGTATAAATAAAAGTCACCTTATATATTTTTAGAGTGTGTCCGGTAGTTATAGGTGTCGATTCGGTGTAACAAGACTTAACTTATTTAACAGGACTAACCTTATTTAAAGCATTCTGTCTTTTTACACCGAATCGACACCAACGTCGTGTACTCGAACACTGTTCCGGAAGTGACGGGTTCAAAGTGATTCGGCAGGCCCATTAATTTGTGGCTCAATGTTTGTGTCCGAAGTATGGCGACAAGGCAGTGTTTAAGGCACCCATTACGCTGGGACGTAATAATCGGCGAAACGCGGGTGCGCGTTTGTGCACTGTGACTTGTACTTCAGAGTCCAAACTCGGAAATACCTGTTTTTTTTACGTGCTTTCGTTTTAGGTTTTCGACAATATTTAAAAAGTAGCAGCGCTGCTTGCTCTCTCTTAAGGTCTCGTTTCCCGGTGCTTCGGACTGGACCCTTCTCCTGTTATGTCCAAAGCATAAAAGCTTTCCCTTTTCTATTCTATTCACAGCATCTTTATCTATCTCCTTATTAAAGGTCTGTTTACACTTTACGCATAAACGCAGGATTATGTTATTGCTGAAGCTTATAGAAAAAGTGGCGGTAGCTCAAGCGGTAGAACGCTGGCCTCTCAATCTTGGGACCCAGGTTCGATCCCCGGTCGGGCATGCACCAATAAGTTTTTGGGAATTTATGTGTATAGTATTTGTGTTCTTACCTAATACTTACCATTTGCTGAACGCTGAAGGAAAAGATCGCGAGGAAACCTGCATGCCCTAAAAAGCGTGTATTTGTGCCCGAAGAACGGCGATAGGGCTCACCACCGATCACGTTGGGACGTAATAATCGTCGGTAAAACGCGGGTGAATCGGGTGTGAACTGTGACTTGCATTTCACAGTGCACACCCGGGAACACCACTGACACCCCTCGGGGATTCATGTCGTGACGATATGTCAGTAAAAGACCGTGTAGAAGCTAAAATGTACCTTCTTTTGCTGCAAAATCTCATATCGCTCTGAGTTATATTTGAGCACGAGCGGATGCGTCCATATTCTCTGTAGAGACTGGAAGTCCGGGAATAGGAACCCAGATGTTTTGCCGGGGAGGGGCCTGGAACACACAATTAATGCATTATATTTACTGTGCGACGGGGCACGCTGAAAATCAGCGCTTGCTTAGCACTGAAATTACTGAGCCTACTGCATTTTGTGGTAGGTTGTTCAAATTCTAAATTTATCTATCTTGATATTTTAATATTTTCTATTTCTACCTTACTGAAATTGGAGTTTTACATGAAATTTTAGATAACCATAAAATGAAACCACATATTCTACCGCAGTAGGGTTGCACCACTTTTCCCAAGAGTCATACCCGCGGCCGGACACCCTTAGTTTAGGAAATAATTGAGTTCCAAACAAAAATGCGTGAACCCTAACGCACCGACATACGGGCGAGTTTAGAGAGAGCGTCGTCCGTGAAACTTGAAGCTGTTATGATTCTTGGGAAAAGTGGTTCAGTACGGTCGGTAGAATATGTGGTTTCATTTGATGGTAGCAGTCTATTTACACCCGGTATTTGAAAAGACAAATAACACATCATCTTTTTCAGATGAACAAATTAGTCAGAGGTGACAATATTGATACTACTGACTGTTGGCACTCGGTGGAGCTTGGAAAACATAATGAACAGAAAATCACTTTTACTATTCCACAAACTTATTAAATATTAATTTCCTGACCGGTTTCGCCTTTATGGCATTTCCAAAGGAATTATATTATTCAAAAAATATATTATATTATTTCAATTAATATCATCAATAAATAATAAATATCCGTAAAACTCCTCAAAATTAATAGGAGATACCTTACGTTTGTACCGCCATGTTCCTTAGCTCGTTTTATAACCAAAAAACTGAAAACCAGCGCCAACCAAAGCATGTTTTGGATGGCACATAGCCGAGTTACATCCTTTTGTCGTGTTGTTATTTTCATTTTTAGATTACTCCCTATTTAAGTAAACCTTTTCTACTGTGTTAGCTTTAAGTTTTTTTTTAACGCGCCAATAAATTTATTTTCTTTCTTTCTAAAACGCACCCATCTACTTTATATTCGAGTTAACTGTTTTTAGTCTATAATATGCAAAGCCTCTTCACACAATACTAATTTCTTATTACATATTTCCCGTCTGGTATAGTCTCCAACAAACATATAACGGTATACAATGACAGTTCTTACTACGCCTGCGTTAAGGTGATAATCGTACAAAGACGCATACTGAAGCGCGTTTCCATGTTTATGTCGTCGGCATATCGTAAAATCGGACATATATCATGATCTCCCGGCATCTGTTAAAACTAGGGGGGTTGCCTCGCTCCACCCCGCTTCGCTCGGCTCCCCAAATTTATTTACATGTTCTAACACGCCCCTCATCGCTCCGGTCGTCTGACTATTTTTGGCTTCTGGTGAAAGATTTTCGATTTCATACTGTTGTACGATCTACTGAGGACATATACGTACCGTCGTGAATAGTTGTCCAAGTAGAACTGGTACAACTTGGTCTGTACCTCCGTCAGAGTAATGAACAGGACGTATTCGTGTTTCGGGGGCAGGAACGGCGCTAGCACTCCGTAGTCTCGCCGCTGTGGGACCAAAGTTTATATTAGTAACTAGCCTTTGCCCGCGGCCCCGTTTTAGGCCTGGGCGTTATTTTATGCACACCCCATATAATCTTTATGTTGACCATGGTTTTGATAATAAAAAAAATCGCATCCAAATCCGTTAAGTGGTTCCCGAGTTAAAACTGAACATTACATACAGACCAGTGGCGAAGGGTCTATATAACACGATTCCCATCGGCTTGTTTAGGATGTGGCATTCATACATTTCTTTAATCCGTGCTCTTAGCTTTGTCAAACAATTTTGTCTATGCCCTTCGCCACTGATACAGAAACACACAAAAATTCTGGAAATGGTAGTTTTGGCTTCCGTACAAAACCAAATACCCATTTGAATTAAAAAAAAAATGAAAAAAATACTCAATGTACAAACACAATTTTGAATTTTTTTATTTGAATTGAACTAAACATGACTTTTTTACCACTTTATTATTGGTACACATTGCGTGGTTACAGTTTTCTTTTCTTTGATCGCAACAACGCCTAGCCTCAGTGTAACCAGATGCAAAAACGTTAAATACAGAAAGCATAGCTTGAAAATTACAGTATCCCCATAAATAATTACAAAAAAAAAACGAAAAATACAATGTATTAAACTTTACTTAATACATTGTTACAGTACGATTAAAATCAGTTAACGATTCGGCCAACCTCGGTAATTGTCGTGAATCGCTCATCTCTCACATAGAGTTATCAATTTACAGATATGACCTTTAATTATATTACTCGGTGTCTTATTGAATACAATACAAGAACGATACGCGCTACAAAACCTCCTTTGTAGCTCAAAATAATTGACTATTTTGACAGTATGACTTCTTAGTGTCAATAAAAACAGTTTGACGTATATGATACATTTATGTTTATAAAAGCTAATTTCATTCGTCAAAATATTCGATTCTATCAAATTTTATTAAAATTAACTTACAATAGTGTCGCCGTCAATAGAAATTGTGGACTATGTAAACAAACGGTTTTCTCAATTTTTCTCAAGGTTCTGTCACGGAGTCTCACTGAACATTATTCCAAATCATTAAGCATCAAGTCTTACCTGCCATTCACTGTATTTCATCAGGAAATATTCAATAATCACCAGTTAATTACGGAAAATTATAGAATCAATAGTCAAATCTGTACTGCGACGAGATTGCTGTCATATTTTTTTCTCATCGAATCTGTATTGTCTTTGAAAATTAGTGATGTACGAATCTATTTGAATATAAACCTATTTTATTCGTGATGCAATTTTATTCCGTCTTTTTTTTTGATAGCGTTACTTCATAATCTTTGACATAACGTGTGTGTGATTCTATCGAGAGCTGTGTGATCTTCCAGCGTTGCTCTAAAATCTTTTGTGTTTTCGGTATTCTAACGACTTGGCTTCCCTTTATTAACTTTGTATTGGGGTCTTACTCGCGATAACTAATAACATACCTTAATAGATATGTGCTTGACGTTTCGACGCCTCTGTAGGCTTCTCTTACTGATCTTTCTTTGTGATTTGGATAGTGTTTTACCTTGAAACAACGACAATTGGTTCCGTCATAGTAATGGACAATGCCCCATATAATTCGCGTCAAATCGAAAAGGCGCCCAACATGAGTTGGCGGAAGGAGGCTATCCAAAGCTGGTTGCGCGAAAAAGAAATCAAATTTCAAGAAACCGAAATCAAAGCGAATCTCATAGCTAAAGTAGACAAGCAAAAATATGATTAATTGAAATAGGCGTTACCTTGCGGAAGTCCATCACTAAGTAAAGGATATATGAATATAATTTGCAATATTCCGCTAAACAATTCATGTCGTGCTATTCAAAATGCAGACTCGTGCACCGCCCGCCCGCCCGCATAAAAGCTCGGCTTCTCCGCCGCAATACATCCCGAGGATGCCTCGTTCAGAGGCGAAACACGTGTCGATAAGTTTTCTTGCTTGTTATTTAAGATTGCTTTGCTTGTATTGCTTGCTTGTTGCATGTTTTTATGCGGGCGGGCGGGCGGTGCACGAGTCTGCATTTTGAATAGCACGACAAGAATTGTTTAGCGGAATATTGCAAATTATATTCATATATCCTTTACTTAAGCAAAAATATAAAAAAATGTATGTATATGAGTTGGCGGCATCGAAAAATGTGACAGTTTTGCGCCTTCCACCATATCATTGCGAGCTTAACCCGAAAGAGTTGATATTGGTGCAAGGAAAAGGTTACGTTGGAAGGAACAACAAAACATTCAAAATGGACGATGTGAAGATTTTGTTGCTCCAAGGTTTGGCGCGGATCGGGCCAGAACAGTGGGCGAAATGTGTAGCTCATGTCCTAAAAGTAGAAGAAAAAATTAAAGAACTGGATGGGATAATAGATACGGCCACCGACGCTGTGACGGAACCATTTGTAATTAACGTGGGCGATTTGACTAGCGATTCATCAGAATATTTTAGCGATGAATCAAATAAAGAAAATTAATTAAGCACCTAACATATAACCCATCTCTAGATAGTTCACCTATTCATAGACAAAGACAACATGGCGCTTTGTTTACATAGTCCACAATTTCTATTGACAGCGACTGTATGTATCATGGCTTCAACAAATTTAAAGCGTGGTCAAAAAATTGTTGCTCAATCTCGTGAAATTGTAAATAATGTATATAATTATTTTAGAAAAGAAGCTAATTTATTTAAAAAAGAAGAAAGTAAATATCAATTATTATTTTTTTATATATTGTATACAAGTATAGCTTCAGTAAATAATAAATGTTCAAATTCATGTCGCTTCTGCGTAATAAATTTCTTAGGTCTACCGGTTAGTAATGTCATCTTGGCAGGTGCTATACATTGCGTTTATGATACTTCAAATTGAATGCTACCTAAAAGAAATCGCGGTAATGTATTTCGTGTCATTTCCGTCTCGGGATTTAGGTGATGATATCCGAGAAAAGCCGAATCGTTAACTGATTTTAATCGTATTGTACAGTGTATGACAAGAAAAGACAGAGAATCTACTGTAATCACAGAGCATCTGACAACACTATCTAGCCTTCCCAGTCGTCGACCTCATTTGCTTGATGTGCCTACCAATCCGACCTAGCAAAATTTATTCTTAAAAACATGCTGCTTTAGCATGCTGGCTGGTGGTTATAGTAAACTCTCCCTGTGTGCATGTACATGGACCCCCAAAAGCCTGTGTGTGCGGATAGATAATAGTTTTTGCACGTATTCATTGTCATCGTGCTCCGCCCGTATATTTCCTGATACCAAGGGGGTTAGGGCAAGGGGCCATGCCTTCACCTTAAGGGGCCACCTTTTATTTTTCAACGGTTTTTGCTAAAACATCCTAAGCCAACTACTGATTTGATGAATATAAAACTTTAACACATGTTTTTTCAGACCTTTATCTTTCGATAGACATAGCCGTTACCTAATTGGACAAATTTCACTCGATAGCTTTTATTTTCGAAATAGACGCCTTTTTAAGGTGTGAATACGTTTTATGTCCAAGCGGCTTGAGTTTTATGTCTGAAATTACTGCTATAACACGAAAACATGGTTTATTATGTACAGACAGACCAAAAATGTCGTACATCAAATATTATTCAGTAAATAGACGAAATTAGTTTTGAGACTTACGTCCTTTAGTTCTGAGTCGAAGCACGCTCAAAGGTTGCACTCGATTTTAAACTTTATAAGCACTACGCGTCGAGATATATAGCAACGCTCGCCGTCAATTTGTCAGTATTGCTCGTTGCGTTGTCAGCGTCGGACCTATGACCGTTTTCTTATCACGCATGCGCACCTAGACACGGGACGAGAATACTATTTTACTTGCTCAGCGGAGAATACTAACCCATTCGTTAGTAACTAAGTATTACATATTCAAATACATACTGCGATATCATAAAAAAAATGGGAAACAAGAGGAACAAAATTTATGTTGTTAAAAGAAAGAGAGCTTATCAATTAAAAGATATGAGAGTTGCGAAGCGGTAAGTACCTACCTTCCCTTTCACTATGTTATAAAAAATGTAGCTCCTTTCTCAGGGTTCTGCACTCCAAATTTTTCAAAAGAACCCTCATACTCATGATCTGTCTGTCTAGTACGTCTTAGTAATTATCTTATTATCACATACAAGTACAATCTCTCTGCGATCACTGATATATCGTAAAAGTAGTAGGTACAAGTACCTATCTGCGATGAATAAAGCTACTGACTTGAAACATGCTTCAAATTCGCACTCACTCGGATTTTATCAGTATGTAAGAATATTATACAACGTTTGAATACACAAATATCATTATATACTACCTACAGGTAGGTACATTTTGATGCTATTTATATAGGTAATATTATTTCTTTCTTCAATATCATCATAAACTATGTACCTACTTAGATATAATATTCAACTAAAAATGTGATTATTTTCTTACAGATCGAGAAAAGATAATCAAAAAGATAGCTCAGATGATCTGAATGAAATTAGGTAAGTGATCTTTACGCGGGAGATTTCTTTGAGGTCAAAGGATGCGACACAGGTGGATGGCATCAGTCTTTACCGCGTAAATCTAACACTTACTGTACTGTAATAAGAGTTCATTCAGGGTACGCGTTACCGCCTGTTTCGAACGCGATCTCGAGCGAGCCTTATCAGTTCTCCCGTGTATTACGGCGCTGTCACGCTTATTGCTATGTAATAAGAACTACGGCGTGTTAAAAATGGAAAGTCATTTGGTACGAATTTTGTTGTCGATTGTAATATTGTTGATTTTTCATTAATTTAACATTCCAATAAGGGTCTAAAATAACATGACCTAAAAGAAATAAAAATAACAAAAAGGAAAATTTACAGTTCTGTCTAAACACTCTAAATATTTATTTTTGTTGTTTTTTCTAGGTATAACTCAGAATAATAAAGTATAACTAAAGCGAAGGTACGACGAACATCAAACTTTTCTGATGTCTGTCTAAGTCTCTGTATATATATTTCTTTCATCTCTATAAAATGTAAAAACTACTATGTATCGAATGTGGGTATTTCATTCAAGGTTTTACTACTTTTATTTCAGCATGCAACCTCCATCTGATGTACCGAGTGTGGACTGTGACACTCATTCCACTTTGGCAGTAAATATAAATGTAAATAACACGTAAGTTCTATAAAATATTATTATTTTGATCAGTACGTGGCGGCAGGCCGCGCGCAGGGCCTGCTATAACCTAGGCGCTCTGCTTTGTGGCGGCGTCGCCACGCCGACACCGCACGCTTTGGATCCGCGACCGCGAGACGGTATGTATTAAAAATATCATGTTGCCTAGTAAATTTATGAAACAGAGGAAACGATAAATGCAACATCGAAGAACTAACTATACGGAACTCGAATTATAATATTTAGTCTATTTTTTCATCATAATTATATAAGTTTGCGGCTTGTAAGTGACTGAAATCCTGGTTAAATAAATATGTTTTACGAATTACAGGTTTAATTATACCACATTGCAAAATGCAAATGTAATGACCTCCACTTCCATGGATGTTGAGGAAGAAAGGTATGAATACGAAACTCGAATAATATTTTTTTTCATCGTAATAAAAGTTGTCGGCTTGTCAATGACTTAAACCCAGGTTAAATAAATATGTTTTACAACTTACAGGTCTAATTATACCACATTGCAAAATGCAAATGTAATGCCCTCCACTTCCATAGTTGTTGGCGAAGAAAGGTAAGAACAAAATTTATAAAAACTACGGCGAAGCATGCCAAAAACCAGATGTTGATCCCGAGGAACTAGAGCTTCTGAAAAACACGTTCCTGAGCAACTTAGAGAAAACTCAAGAGCAAAGGTCAAAAATCGAAAAAGAAACCATTCTTCAGAAACTACTGGGCCATCGTTAGTGCGTGCACTTCTCTATAAGCAAGATCTCAGCAATGTAAGATCAATAAGACACGGAGTTGCGAATGAAGCTAATGCACTCCATCAGCTGTCAATTCAACTGGGGATTGCCATAGAGAACTGCGGATTATTCATTGATGCTCAGATTCCGTACCTTGGAGCAACACTGGATGGACTGGTTGGAAATGATAAAGTCGTGGAAATAAAGTGCCCTTTGTCAGTATACAACCAGAATTTGAAAGATGTAGATGTCTTAAATAAATTACCATTTTTCAAAAAGAAAGACGATGCACTGGTATTGAACAAAAATCACGACAAGTAAGTAATTTAACTTGTAAGTAATCAAGTAAGTAATTTAACTTTTTGAATCTACATAGATCTAGTTACTATTTAACAGATTTCTTTTCAATTTCTTCATGTTTTATTTTTTCAGGTTCAAGGCCAGTTACATATAGCACAAAGAAAAAGATGCATTTTTGCTATATGGTCTGGCGAGAACAACCCTCTGCATGTAGAAATTATTGAAAGGGATGACGAGTTTTGGAATAAATGCATGGTTGAAAAACTTAAATCATTTTACATAACCCATATCTTACCAGAATTGGTAGATCCTAGGCATTCCAGAAATCTACCGCTTCGTGGTACCACCAACTTAAAACAAAATTCATCAGACCTGAGTGAAAATGAGAAGAAAAATAGTTCCAAAGTAATCAGTTCTGTTCTTACATTTCAACAAATGTAGAGCAGGCAAAATAATAAATTTAATGTCATGATTTGCAAGTGGACTTAAAAAGGATTTGTAGCGTCACCGTGGCTATTCAATCTTATGGACAGTTGTTTAAATGATTTAAAAGAGCGTGTATGTGGACTGAAGTTAGGGGAGTTACTTATCAAATGACTCTTATACGCCGATGACCAAGTTATCCTTGCTTCATAGACGGATGAGCTGCAAGAGATGGTAACAATTATGAATGATGATGCCTTTAAAAATAAAGGAATGAAAATTAACGTTAGTAAAACAAAGGTTTTTGTGCTAGAGAGGGATGAAGAGATTACTGAAAGTAATGCTCAGATTAGAGAAGAGGAAGTAGAACAGGTTAAAGAATTTGTGTATCTTGGTTGTCTATTTACGCGCAATGGTAAGTGTGACGGTGATATTGAAAGAAGAGTGAATGCGGAAGATAAAGTGAACGGAGCCCTGCACACGTTTATAGGCAGCCAAAATGTGACTGCAAAGGCAAAGAAACATATCCATACAAACTTGAATCTCCTATTTTACCCTTTTAGGGGTGAAATTTTGAAATATCCTTCCTTATTCCATTTTAAATGGAACCTTTATGCAAAGTTTCAGCTTTCAAGGGTTTGGGCGTTGATGGGTCAGTGAATGAGTGAGTGAGTCAGTCAGTCAGGACTTTTCTTTTTATATGCATAATAATAAAGATTGTAATAAGTATAATAATTATAAGTAGAACTTTTCTAATATTATAAAAACGTAATAAAAACCTGTATTTCAGCAAATAAATATGATCTTATTTCTTATTGTTACCATTTTTTCCAGTAAATAAAGTTATTATACTATCATTATTATGATTCTGACAAAAAAAATGATGAATGATTGATTCTTTTTATTTACACTGTAAGTAAAATTAAACTTTTTAGTTCAATGTTCACAGATCGTATAAATAGGATTAAATTATTTATAGCGAAATCTTTCACTCGAGAAACTCTAAAAATTATTTGAGTAAGACAGAAAAATCAATCGGAAACAAATTCTCAGATAACATTTTATTTGGGACGGGCCTAGAACCGAAATTTTTTAAATTTTTTTTTCTGTTTGAGTTTTTATGTTACTATGCACTCTAATAAATTATTATTATTATTGTATACATTTTGTGTAAGCTTGTAACATTTACATAACGACGAGGTGCGGCGCGGCGCCGCTACGCCACCCAAAGTTGATCGGCGCACAGTCGCCGCCGGCAAATACGAGTCGGCGCTCACGTCTACAAAATATAGTAGGTACTAATGTAGTAGTTATTTAAAGAAACGATAAAAACGGATATAGGTATTATTAATTATTATGTAAACAAATGCGACAATGGTAAAAAGTTTTAAATTTTCCTTATATTCTTTAAATGTATTTTTAAACTACCGTTTTGATCTTAATTATATATTTCCTTATAATATTTGATTAAAAAAATATGTAATGTCAAATTTTTTTAAAACATTAGTGCCTATTAACCCACTTTGCTGTTTTAATTAATTTTTTCCAATAGCTATGCAACATTTCGCACGCAAACGCCTCTAGCGGCGATTCGAGGTAACTAAAATCTGCTTGCGGGGAAGCGGGGAGGAAATCACGATTTCTGACGGGCCTGGGCCGGGCCTTAACTGTCGGCCTTAGACCTATATCATAGTATGTATGAGGCCATGTCATGAGTTTGCTATTCGTTATTTTTTTGCATTTGAGTCTCGGGTTATTTATTGCTTGTGCCTATTGCTCTAAAATCTTGACAGGAAGCCCGATGGACCCCCACAAACATGGATCCACCCTTGATTGATGCACATCTTTCAATTCATATTGCATGAGCTTGCAAATATGCAGTTTTTAGGGTTCCTAACTGAAGGGTACCCAACGGGACCTTATCAGCTTCAACTGTTATGCCAGTTGAAATTTTCACAGAATACGTGTTAATATGGCACACATGTCTGCAACGGCAAAACAAAAAAAAACCTTAATAATACTTTCAAATGTGGTTAAGTTGTACATTCTCTAACGTAAAATAATAAAATTAGGGTTCCGTACTCCGAGGTTGCCGAATTGTTTGTAAGGCGCTTACATTGAAGGAATTAATAAACTTACACATTTTACCTATCTACCTACATCTGTATGGTTGTTATTTATCATGTTTTTAGGGTTCCATACCCGCATGGAACTGGGCACTTGCCTAAATTATTCTTTGTATGCAAGTGACGCGGCAGTCGTCCCAACACGAGCACACGCACACATAGATCCACGATAAAAAATCTATATAATGTAAGGTTCCGTTTGGAAACGAGTGAATTTCACTCGGAGTGATGCGAATTTCGCCCTAAAGCGTTCAAAAATTGACCCGAGTTAAACCGAGGGTAACCGAACTGTTACCTGACAGTTGCAAAAAAGTGTTTTGAAACGCTTCCGAGTAATGCGAAAATCAAACTGGGCCACCTGATTTGTGCAACCAGATTTTTTCTTTCTCTTTCTCCTATATAGATCTGTCTCTTTCTAATGAACGAGTGAAATTTCGCACTATGATCGCACGTTTCGAAACGCTTCCTAAGTGTACCTGCACAGCTCCGTCCAACATTTTGTGCAGCACGTGGCTCCGGCTCTTCATGATGCGTATGTCGTACTCCGTCGAGTCGGTGTACTGTCCGTTAGTGATGGGGTTCACGAACCGGTTCAGGTACTCGTTGTATTTACCGAGCAGGTTCGGCTTCACGAACTGCACCATGCAGTAGTCTGTCGAAGGAATTACACATTTCATTTTCTTTATTTATTTCACAAGCAATATACATCTTGATGATAGCATGATCTTGCTAAGTTCCTTGCCCTTTTTCTTAGCAAGACTAATCGAATGGGCAGAGTTAGGCATGTATTTATATATGTAACGTATTAGTATTTAGTATATGGGTAGCTATTATTATTATCATGTCGTATATACATTATTGTATAAATTAAATATACCTTTTTGTAGTTTATGTAAGTGTATTAACTTATTAAATATAAGGAAAACGAAAACCTAATTTAATATATTGTATTTTTCCTCTTTTAATTTTTATTATTTAATCAATCCTAACGTGCGATAAGTGTATTTATGTACCTACATTGCAAAAATAAAGTATTCATTTCATCGCATTTGAATTTCATACATAATAAAACAAACTTAACAGTAATAAAAAAAAACTTTTACAATAAATACATCTATAATTATAGTATTAGAAATTAAATAATTATGTCAAAATAAAAATAAAAATAATTTGTCATACATAATTCATCAATTTTGTACAGATTCCTGTAAACTGTTTTAATTTGCTTTTAAACAATGTATGACTTTTGACTTGTTTTGTCTTTAAGTCCGTAGGCAACTTGTTGAACAAGACAACTGACAAGTTCAATATACAGCCAGCAAACCTCCCGCCTGATCAGTTGCAAAATTGAGGTAAGTTGGACATTACAGTCGAGGTGAGAGTACAATCCGATCCGTAGGCGAGGGCGTATTGGAGCCGAGAGTGTAATGTCCAATGCTCACGCGTTTCCTACGACGTTGGTACAAATTAGGAGAATAGACCATTAACTACGTTGAATATACCTTAACAGATGTGTGCTTGATGTTTCGACGCCTATGTAGGCTGTCGCTGTCTAGTTATAGGCTGTCCGAGTTATCATGATATGGGTGACAGTTCGTAATTTTCCGTTTCACTTAAACTACTCACACCATACTACATACACCCAGGTGCAAAAGAAAATATTAGGTTTTAGAAAGAATGTATATCATTATTGCAAAAATACAATAAATTATTTATCTATAAATTGAAAAAATAATCATAGTGTATTCGTTAAATTTAACAAAAAAAGATTCAAAAAAGAATAATGTCTTTTTGCTACTTGATGCATGGATCGGAACGTTAACCCATAGGGTACACTACATAATCGAAAATACATCCATGAATCGGTGCGGCCATCATATAGGATCGCGTCAGTATGAGTGCATCTTGTATGCGGTTTGTGTTTTCGTTGCGGTTGCTTTACGTGCTATTTGTTTTGACGTTTGTTACAGTTTTTGTTGATTTTTGTTTTGTTATTGTTGTTTTTTTTTTTTTTTTTTTAATCTTGTTTATTTTACAAGCCATATATCTTAAGATTAAGTCGGCTTAAAAATAATTACAATATTGCTTAAACTTTAGATGTTATGATGGTGTGTTTAACAGTTGGGATTACTATAGGTACTTACTGAGTATTTTTATAATATTCAGATCTAAGGTACAGTGACTCTATTATAAAACTTACAAATCTATCACTATATTCGGCAGTGAACCCCGAAATTAAGATTTGATGGAGAAAGAAGAGGAAGTCGCCAGTAGAGCACCGAGTTTCATTTAAGAAATCCAACCTACATTGTTCGTTGATTTTACACTCGAGGACTAAGTGTAGGAGGTCCTCTTCTCTCTCACATCGTGTACAGTTTGGATCGTCTCTTTTTTTCATGATGAAGTTAAATTTGTTAAGTGGGATGTGGTAAGTTCGAGTTCGGAAGCAAATAACTAAATATTTTCTGTTGAGGTTTCTTGAGGCAAACCAAGGTTCGCGTGGTGGTTCGTCTACAATGGTCCTGTACCAGATGCCCTTGCTTTGAGAGCACTCATCAAAATAGGATTTAAATTTAACATAATTGTCGTTTTTAATTTTTGGAAGATGATCAGTATAGTGCGGTATGGTGTCGAGAGGTATGCCGTTCTGTAGAGCTTTGGATGCAAGTGAGTCTGCTACCTCGTTACCCCTGACGCCCACGTGTGAGGGAATCCATTGTAGACGAACTTCAACCCCGCTACGTATCAATCTATGGATACATTTAATAATGAGGTAAGCTTCGTTTCTACCAACACTACCGCCCTTAGCACTTCTTAGCAAATGTTGTAGACTGCTCTTAGAGTCTGTAAAGATTACAATTTTATGGTATGTTGTCGACTCAATGTAATGTGCTGCTTCATTAATTGCTGTCAGTTCAACTCCCATTATGGGTATACACGGATTTTCAATAAGAAATTTAGCCCCAAAATCCGCAGCTTCATCGTAAAACGCGCAACTAGAACCGTCTCTTGTTTTGGACCCGTCAGTGTAAATTTGAATGTAATCTGAGAACTGTATGTCTATCATATCTTCGGTACGTTGCTTGAGATCGTGAATGGGTAGTTGAGCTTTAGGTTTATTAATAGTGCTCACTCTATGCATTATGATTTTATCCCAGGGGAGTGTTTTCATATCAAAAGAGAGCGAAAATTGGGGCAAAATCTCAAATTTTGACATAGGTAAGTTGGAATAGTTTCTGAAACTCTCAAGCAGAAGTGGAATTTGGTTTTTGCGCCAATATCTTGCGTCGGAATTTAACGAGTTGTCTAATGTTTCTAACTGTTTTTTCAAATGGTCGGATGTTCTGGAAGAAAGTTTCAAAAAGTACTTGTCACTTAAATATATTCTTCTAAGACTCAAGGGTGGGATACATAGTTCGCTTTCCATTGCAAAAATTGGGGTGTCTCGAATAAAGCTTCCACAAAGGCGAAGACATTGGTTTTGAATCACGTCCAACCTCTGGAGGAGCCTAGGGTTGGCGTTACCGTAAATGATACATCCATAATCGAGTCGAGATCGCACCAGTGATAAATAAAGTCTTCTTAAGTGAGTTGGATGGACACCCCACTTTGAACTACATATGCAACTAAGGACATTAACGTATGCAATACATTTTTCGGCAGTTTCTAAAACATGTCGGGTCCAGTTCAGGCGACTGTCCACCCAAACACCCAAAAACTTTGTACAATTAGTGAGCTCAATTTCAGTATTATTTATTAGTATACAAATGGGAGACACTTTATATTTTCTAGTTAAGATGCAGACTTTAGTCTTTGAGAGAGATATTTCTAATCCAATTTCCTGTAACATCCTTACAAAGGTGTTAGACTTGATTGAATTATATTAGTACAAAAATCAATACTTTGATTAATACAGTACAAAGCAAAGTCATCGGCATATTGTGAGACCTTAACTGTCCTAACGAGTGTGTTGCATAATTTAATTGTGACTATGTTAAATAAAATGGGTGACATTGGGTCACCCTGCGCTAAACCTTGTCTGCTTAATCTTGTTATTTCAGTACCGTCCCGTAGCCTATATGTCAAAACTCTTTCTTTTAAAAATTCTCTAATATATCTACATATGAGCGGATCGACATCAAATTCAACTAAAGAGTTTATAAGAGGTTCAATTGCCACATTGTTATAAGCGTTACTTATGTCTCCGTAGGCGCACAAAACGTATTCCTTGTGTGTAAAAGCAGTTTCTGTGTCTACAATGAACCTACTAAGATTGTCTTGACAAGAAAGTCCACGGCGGAAACCCAACGTGCTGCTATTAAATAATTTGTTGCTTTCGAAATGATGTTCAAGACGACGAGTTATCATTAAATTAAAAGTCTTACAAAGGCAGTTCATGAGTGAGATAGGACGATACTTATCAGTATTTCTCTTTGGTATGGCAATAAGTTTGATCCTACGCCACTGCTCTGGTATCTCACCTTTTTTATAAATTGTGTTAAATATGTGCAGGAGATATACTTTCGCGTTATCCGGTAAATGACTAATCATAGAATAAGTAATAGTATCTAAACCAGCCGAAGTATCCACTCTTTTAAGAGTCAAGGTAAGTTCTGAAAGTGTAAATAAAACAGGATTGGAACCATTTATACTGGGATCTAGGGGCTGAAAGGAAACACTATCCGGAGTGAGTTCTGTTACAAAGGAGACTGCGGCACTTTCTGGTAAGTAATGTTTAGGACTTCGGTAACCTTTAAGCCATCTGAGTTTCCTCCAGACCTCACGGCTGGGGGTATTGCAGTCTATGCTGTCACAGAACTGTTGCCAGGAGTTCCTTTTAGCAAGTTTTATTAGTTTTCGAGCATTAATTACTTTTTCTCTGTAAATTAAATAGTTTTCGACCGTGCGTAATTTCCTAAAGTTTTTAAGAGATAATCGTCTCTCAGCTACTGCCTTCGATAAATCAGGATTCCACCAAGGTTTTGGCTTGAATTTTTTTGGGTTAAAACCGGTTTTAATATATGGGATGTTTTTATTTGCACTTTCTTCAATTACCTCTATGAGCTTATCGTAGTTACTTTGGACATTATCTCCGAAATCTAAACCCTCACATGCGGATTCTATGTGTTGAGTGTACTCTACCCAGTTGGCCTTTTTGGTGTTCCTTTTCAATTCGGAGCTATTTTGAGTACTGTCTAACGTTTTAATAGAAATAATGAGGTGATCACTGCCAAAAGATTCGTTAGTGACGTTCCAATTAAAGTCGAGTGAGAGGTCAGCACTACAAAAAGAGACATCAGGTGATGTACATACTATACTATCATTAAGCTTAGCGCAACGGGTGAAGTCTCCATTGTTAAGAAATACGTAAATATGTTTTATGCTAGTGTCCGATAAAAGCCTACCCCGTGTGTCAGTTGTGTATGACCAAGCCGTGTGATGGGCATTGAAGTCTCCGACTATTAGGGTTTTCTCAGAAAAGTGTCTGAAAAGCTCCTGAT
Source organism: Ypsolopha scabrella (assembly GCA_910592155.1). Classification (NCBI taxonomy): domain Eukaryota; kingdom Metazoa; phylum Arthropoda; class Insecta; order Lepidoptera; family Ypsolophidae; genus Ypsolopha; species Ypsolopha scabrella. The sequence goes on from OU342976.1 coordinate 20,716,830, forward strand.
AGTCCCCCACACTCACTGTGACATTTGTCGGAGAATAGACCCCTAGGATATGTTGAAGTTTATTGCTATTAAGGACTTCAAGGCACAAAATGTCAATATTATTATAATTTCTTGGAAGGATTTTTAGACTACAATCTATAGATTGGTGGACCAGGATAGCTAAGCCTCCATATCCATCTGCTCGATCTTTTCTAAAGACAGAGTAACCTGCTAAATTAATTTGGTGTTCGCATTGCAGCCAAGTTTCAGAAAGAATGCATATATGTACTTTTTCATTATGCAGGTATGAATCCAATTCACTTAATTTTGGTATTAGGCTTTGACAGTTCCATTGAATAATATTAAGCTTGAATCCTATACTCAAATCCATTAAATCACACAAAACAAAAAAAAAAAGGGAACTTACCTAAAAGTAACTTACTTACTTAAATTAGGATTTTTCTTACGAGATAAGAGCTTTAGTTTACCTATAATACGTGAAAGTCTGTTCTTAACACTACGATACGAGATGATCGGTATCAAGTCAGTAAACATTTCAATCAAGGCACCAATTTCTTCTGTGAAACTGTAAGTGATTTCTGATATGTCCTTAACTCCATATGTGTGAATGAGATACTCTTTAACTTGTTTTCCAGATAAGGGGTACGATTTGCCGGAGACGGTTGTAAAGTTTTCCAAGTGGTCCCAATCGATTGATTCCAGATCGCTATGAGGTGTTCTTTTGTGTTTCTTTCCACTCTTGGATTTGTAAACTTCGTCTGAGCTGGATTGGGAAGAAATATCATCAAAGTCCTCATCACTGTATTCGTTGCAAGGCATGTAGTTTTCTTTTGTTGTTTCGGACTCCATGAAATCAGTTGTAGTGGAAGATTCAGTGGGTGGATGTGGACGCTTGAAAACTGGTGTCTCCGTAGTATCCTGTGTATTTTGGTAAACAGCATTCGTGTCGTTGATATTATCCGGGCATTTAGAGGCTACGTGACCATCTTTTTTGCATACAAAACAAGTCATTGTGTCTGAGGAAAAATAAATCCAGTAATTTGTTTCTTCGAAATCAATACTTATCTTGTCTGGAAGTCGGGTGAAATCCTCAGGAGTTACGTAGATTTGTCTTCGGAAGCTTAGAATGTGATTGAAGCCCGTTTCATTGAAACCAGCACGCAGAAAAGAGATGGGTGACTGTGGCGTGATATTCATTTCTAGCAATTTCTTTTCAATTTCGATGTGCGGTATAATTGGACACACGTTGGATATGATGATACGTCTGTATCTGCTGATCAGCGGTCGGATGGGTAGTTTTTGGTTTTGAATTGTGACATACTTTTTACTGCCAATGATCTCATCAGCGATTACCTTTGAGGAAACGTAGATACAGATTCTATTGTTTGATATTCTTGATAAAAAACGGATTTGGGATGGGTCGATTATTCTTCCTAAAGCTTGAGCATAATCTTTGATTTGGATGTTTTCTATAGCATCGATTACAATTGCTTGGTCCTTTTTAGGGAACATGGTGTTTTGTGTCACAGAAGCATAACTGGGGTTATTGTCTAACGTTTGGGAGTTCATTTTGTTCCTGTAGTCAGAAACAGTTGGCAAGTTGCGATGTTGTCACTTATTGAAAAAACAAAAGTCCGATTCCATCATTAGGCACTTTACACAATGAGGGTAAAAAGAAATTTCACACGTGGAAAAATAATTCACTAGCGCGCGCAGGTAACGACCGGTCTCGGTGACAGAGCACAGACGACTGTTGTTATTGTTGTTTGTTTTTGGTAAAAAGCCAAGAAAAACAAAAAAAAAAAAAAAAAAAAAAATTCTTTGATCTCTCAAGCTCGGGAGTTATTGGTTCGTTTAATTTAATTAATTTAGAAATTAACAAAAAGTAGTTTATATATTCAAAGAGCAATCAAATAAAAAATCGATTTGATAGCCCTTGTTAACGTTCTCGATACTAAAAAAAATCGATTCTATTTTCTTAGGGCACATAACTATAACTGTCAATTTTGAACTGCCACCCATATCATGATGAATCGAACATACTATAGCTTGTGACCACGACAGTGTACAGATGCGTTGAAACCAAAATCAAAGATAAACTTACACTCTTTGAGATTATTCTGCAGCGGTGTGCCAGTAAGTACGATACGTCGCAGCGTCCTCACTCGGTTCATGGACTGAGAGAGCGATGTCTTCTCGTTCTTGAGCAGATGCCCTTCGTCGCAGACCACCATGTCGGGGCCTGGGGACATAGAACCAGGTTACTATCGGTTTATAAGCTGCTTCCTCAGGATGGAACAAGTTAGCGGTATGAAAGAAAAGTTTGCATGTGTGACTTTAGTTATATTTAATTTGAACTCGCGTTGAAGTTAATTATAATAATCTACTTAGATGTTATGTCAGCCTCGAAATGAGCAAGTAACATATTGCAGGAGAGAGAAGATGAAAGGACACTTGATTCAACATGTCAGTTTCTTGGAAAACATCATAGAAGGAAAGGTCAACAAGGGGTAAAGAGGAAGACATAGACACACCTGCTTTACTCAAGTGAGAGAGAAAGTTAATGATAAGTCGTATCAAGAAGTCAAATCATTAGCAGAAAAAAAGAGAAGAATGGTAGTTACTGTACCTGCTCTTAAGTTATAGGTAGATAGATAATATTGTGCTAAATATATTTATGTTCTGCGAGGACATTTTCGGAATCCATCGTGGGAAACTAGCTAAACTTCTTTAATCTCTGGACTTGCATGTTTTTTACCATATAAATAAATTAACTTTTAATATTGATACTCATATTATTTATATATCATGCTAACGAAATGAGTTGCAATTATAAGTGCAAACTTTAAATTTCAGACAATTAATTTGATCCATACAGTTCGAGTCTACGAGCTCTAATTGTAAGTTCTGTATATGTACGTTGTACTAGTGTGTGTGCATGTCGAAATATAAAGTCGTTTGCAATAGAATCCAACAATCATGTAAACAAATATGGCGGACTGACATTGACAGCGTATTGTTTATGCCCATAGTGATGTCATAGTGTTCTAATTTAATTTTAATTAAATTTATTTTTCTAATTATTTTAATTTTAAGTCATAGACTATGGCCCATAGTAGGATAGGTACTAAAATAAAACTGACTAAATAGATTAAATATATAAGCCATAGACTATAAAATAAAACTGATTATATATAAAAAAAAGTGTTTATTAAAACAAATTTAAATCTTCGTCTTCGTCATCATCACTATCAGAAGTGTCGCCGGTGACCGTAATTATAAATGGAACCACTGTGTCATCGCTTGCCGTGTCTAAAATGCCGTCGAGCTTTTTCATTTCTTCCTCTTCCTTTAGGACGTGACTTACGCATTTCGACCATTGTTCGGCTCCGATTCTCGCCAACCCTTCGTTCAATAAAGTTTTTAAAAATATGTCCAGCCAAATCGTAAAGCAAAACAAAAGTCCAAAATGAGAATGCAAAGTCGTAGAAATCGGAAACAGAAAACGGAAACAGAAAACACTAATGCACAGCGAACCCACAGAACAGTGAATGACTGTGAATGACAATTCTAACAAAATGGCCACCTGTCAATTTTTAAAAACTAACCATTATTTTTATGGCTTAGGATACAATCCGTTATGGTTAATTATATTAAGCTCTTGAAAAAAATTTTTTATTGTATTCAAATAATATTAAATTAAAATAATTTATTAAATTAAAAATAAAAGATAACTTCAGATTACGAACAACACTAACTTTTCAATGACTTATAGAGTTCGATGAGTAAAAAACTAAGATGACAGCTTGTCAAATACTTCGAAATTTTTACGTTGCAAATGTTTTAACAAATTTAACTTATAAATACAAGTTAAATCGTGTTGAAGATAATGTGAAAACAATGGTGCGTTCGTTGAAATCAGACTATGTTCATAATTGATCGTCAAATGTATGTGATTACGGAGTAATCGTGACAATTTGGTTTGTTTACATGATTGTTGGATTCTATTGCAAACGACTTTACAGATACTTCACAGAAGCAAAGCAAATCGTCGAAGATTTCAAGAACTACACCCATTTTCTTCTCCAAATGAGCAGAATGACTTACCAGGGTCAACGAGAGCCTCCTGGAAGCTCTTCAGCATTTTCTTCCTGTACTTCTTGGGGTTGTCAGCGGAGAGGTTGCGGAACATCTCGTACCCGAGTACACAGACGCCGCCCCCGCTGTACCATTGGGACAGTTGGAACGCACGCTCCGAGTTCTGTTTGTATCTGTGGGTTGATATACAGTTTAAAACGAGGAAAGCAAAGGATACAAGAACAAAGACATCGGCGACCCGCCCGCGCGCTTCTTTCGGTGGGTTAAGGCGCATAGGCAAGCTACCGTTTTAGTAAAAAAAAATATAACCCGTTTCTCTATTGCTTTTCGTTAAGACTAAAGTTCGAGACCTCTATAGTTTTACACAGGCATTTACAAAGTCACAATCTAGCTGACATGTAAAATTTTGGTAAGTATATGTAAAATTTTAAGCAAGAAAACAACATTATTTGTAAATCTATTCAGATTAATATCTTTAAAACAAAATCAATATTCAAAATGTTGGCAAAATGGTGCCTTTTTAAAATATCGATACCAGATGATAGAGGTCTTATGTTTTGTTCTATAACGAAAAACAACAGAGAAAATGATTATCAAATCTTGTACTAAAACGGTGGCTTGCAACACGCGTGCCTATGCGCCTTAAGAAGGGATAGAGTTACGTGATAGAAAGAGAGGCGCGTAGGTGAATAAAAATTTGACCACGCAGCGCTGTGCGAGCCGAACTGAACTTTACTGCCACGTGCACCACGGCCAGTACGATGATAATAAAGAAAACCGCATCCAAATCAGTTCTCAAGTTAAAACGGTTTACATAAACACACAAACAAAAATTCCAAAAAATTTAGTTTTACCTTAGTTACAACACCAAAATAATATCGTAAAAATAATCAATGTATAGACACGACCTTTTTAGATAATAAGACTAAAAAATGAATTCAATGGTGTCCGGTCCAATACGTATTGTAACGTAACAATATTTTTAATAATAAATGTCTAATTACTACACATACCTAGACAGCTCATAAACATCCACTTCGTAATCAGACTCAGTGTGTTTCAGCCACATAGTGAACTCGTTCACCCAGTTTAGCACCGTTGACAACGGACATACGACCAGTACCCTATTGACCTTGGTCAAGCTGGTGTGCGTATTGTAACGTAACGATATTTTTAATAATAAATGTCTAATTACTACACATACCTAGACAGCTCATAAACATCCACTTCGTAATCAGACTCAGTGTGTTTCAGCCACATAGTGAACTCGTTCACCCAGTTTAGCACCGTTGACAACGGACATACGACCAGTACCCTATTGACCTTGGTCAAGCTGGTGTGCGTATTGTAACGTAACGATATTTTTAATAATAAATGCCTAATTACTACACATACCTAGACAGCTCATAAACATCCACTTCGTAATCAGACTCAGTGTGTTTCAGCCACATAGTGAACTCGTTCACCCAGTTTAGCACCGTTGACAACGGACATACGACCAGTACCCTATTGACCTTGGTCAAGCTGGTGTGCGTATTGTAACGTAACGATATTTTTAATAATAAATGTCTAATTACTACACATACCTAGACAGCTCATAAACATCCACTTCGTAATCAGACTCAGTGTGTTTCAGCCACATAGTGAACTCGTTCACCCAGTTTAGCACCGTTGACAACGGACATACGACCAGTACCCTATTGACCTTGGTCAAGCTGGTGTGCGTATTGTAACGTAACGATATTTTTAATAATAAATGTCTAATTACTACACATACCTAGACAGCTCATAAACATCCACTTCGTAATCAGACTCAGTGTGTTTCAGCCACATAGTGAACTCGTTCACCCAGTTTAGCACCGTTGACAACGGACATACGACCAGTACCCTATTGACCTTGGTCAAGCTGGTGTGCGTATTGTAACGTAACGATATTTTTAATAATAAATGCCTAATTACTACACATACCTAGACAGCTCATAAACATCCACTTCGTAATCAGACTCAGTGTGTTTCAGCCACATAGTGAACTCGTTCACCCAGTTTAGCACCGTTGACAACGGACATACGACCAGTACCCTATTGACCTTGGTCAAGCTGGTGTGCGTCAGCAGTGTGTGGGTTAGGGAGACCACCTGAAAAAGCATTAATTTACTGTTTAAGAGTCAAACAAACAATTAGGTCATTTATTGCACACTCTCCACAGTCGAGGCATTTCTAAAACAATTTTTTGTAATTTATTCAACGACGTAATTTTTAGTATACATGAACATGTAATTTGGGAGTATAGAAATATGTATTGTTTTGAAATAAAATATTTCTTGTATTTGATAACATTACGACGATAAATTTATAATATTAATTTACCTTCGATACAGACACATAAAAACACCCAAAATTCCAGGAGCGTAAAATATTGCTATCTTGTAATTTTTTTGGAACCCCAGACTTGTAATTGTACTGGTTAGTAAAATAATGTTTGTCAATATCAAAGGGCTCTTTTCAAAGTTAGGGATTCTTACACTTTCGGTTCCGAGGTAGGACACAGTCCAAGTAATACTTTATATTCTCTGACACAGTGGAAACATTACGTAATATGTTTGATTCTGTCAGTAAGTGAATGTAGTGGAAAGTTACCTCCATATGGTTTGACACTTAATGATAGAGGAAAAAATATCGATATGAGGGATCGTTGCGGCCTGAAAGGAAATGTAGCCAATCGAATGAAAAAAGGAATGCTTCGGTATATAGAGGTAATGAATGACAAAAGAAATATAACAAGGTAAAGTTGCAAATTAGCGACACACCACACGACAAGAGCCAAGTAAGAAGCACCCAGAATAGAAGAGCTTTTATGAATGTGGAAGAGGGAAAACAGGCATGTCAGGATCGTAGCAGATGGAAAGCTGTAGTCTCTGATTACCAAATCAAATCAAACTTTATTTGCTACACACAGGTTTAGGGGTGGTAGCTTAAGAGTACATGTACCATCGAAGAAATGGCCGCAGACCTACTTTTCGCTCTTATTACCATTACAATACGGGCGAAAAGTAGGTCTGCGGCCATTTCTTCGATGGTACATATTTCAGCTGTGTTTTGCCTTAGCAGCAAGCAAAATTAAATATAATAATTAAAACTAAATAAATCTTAATTATTATTATAGCACACCGTGCGTAAAATGACCACTTTACGCACGCTGCGCTTGCGTAAAGTCGGCATTTTCCGCACTTTTGCTATAAAATATTATACGATACTCGTGCGAGAAACAAAAAACGTTTCATCGCTCTCGTATCGTAATGTACTATTTTACAGTAGGTGGTAGAGCTGATGCCGGGCTCGACTGTGGAGGTACCACCATCTTACTCGGAAATCCTCCCGAAGTTATTCAGGGGAGAGTAAGAGAACAGGTCGCAGACAAGCACAACCAGGTGGCCCACCATTGCCTGGGACCGATGGATGGCGGTATATCCATCCCCAATTGCCGGGCCTTATATAAATCAGACTGGTGACGGGCAGCGGCGTCACTGGTGCAAGGGTTTCGGCACCGCGCTCACCAACCCGCCTGCCCAGCGTGTGTGAGTATGGGCATTTCTTCCAGGAGGACCGCCAAAAGTGGCGAAATCCTGGAAAGGCCTATGTCCAGCAGTGGACGCAACAGGCTGATGGATGGATGGATATTATTTTACAATTAAATTTTCACAATTAGCTTTGGGAAACCAGCATGAGTGAGTATGTACGTATAAGTGGCACATAAGTAAAAGTAAGTATATTCACCTGCAAAGTCTTGCCCAGACCCATGCAATGTGCGAGAATACATCCGGAACCCTTGTCTTTCTTTATCCGCTTTACGCTCTCGAAGCACGCGTCCCACATGAACTTTATACCGTTGGCCTAAAACATGCAGATATTTATGATAAGATATTAGAGTTTAAATACACATGGATTATACGATTCACTATCCGCCCGCATTTATTCAGTCTTTGTTCCGTTTTCGGCTTGGGTGTTATTTTATGAACATCCCTTATAGCGTATATGATGATCAGGGTCACTCAGATGATAATTAAAAAACGCATTGAAATCCGTCGAGTGGCTCTCGAGTTAAAACAGAACAAACAGACAGACAGTCAAAATTTCTAAAAATTGTGGTTTTGGCCTCAGTACAATACTATTAACAATACCATTTCATTTAAAATTTCGCAAAAATATTCAATGTACAGACACAACTCTTTTAAATCTATCGCTTTGGATAATCTCAAAATTATTCAGTGTCTTACTTGAAATTTGTTTTCATCTTCTCTAGTTTGGAATACACTCTGAATAAAGTTTTCTAACATTAATTAAATACACATTTTGAACTTTTCAATTGCAGAACGTTTCTGCGCAATGAAACAATAAAAACACCAGCAAACAGGGTTTAATTTTTTAAGTTTATGAGTTGAAGTTTGTGTCGAATTTTTCAGGTTTTCAAAAAAGTGAATCAGTTGAAAGCTGGGCCACAAATATATCTTGACTAGCAACATAGCTGCTACGGTTTCTGAGCTGGCAAGTAGGTGCAAAATTAAACGAAGAAAAACGCTTAATTTATTAATATTCATAAAATAATAATAAAAACATTCCGCTCGCGTTTATTTAATCTCTGCCTCGTTTTCGGCTTGGTGGATATTTTATCAACACCACTTATGTAAGTTGACCAGAGCCACTACGATGATAAGTAAAAAAAAACCGCATTCAAAACCTTGTGTGGTTCTAGAGTTAAAACGGAACATACATACAAACAGGCAGACGAAAATTCTAAAAATTGGAGACGACTTTTTTACTATCTCATTATCAGTAATAGATAATTCAAAAATGACCTGATGCGGCTTCAGTTTCTTGACGAGCCCTTTATCGACTTGTATCAGGGGCTCCTTGGTGTCGGGATCGAAGTCCAGGATCACCTTGTCGAGCGCCACTTCGTCAGGTTTGCCGGACTCGTCGAATTGCAAGTTGTTGTACTGGAATTGTATCAGATAGCTTAGTAACGTTCACCAGCGTACGCGGCAGTAAATATTGCACATCTGCTAGCTTCGGCTTCGTAGAGCGTTGTCTCTGTCGCCGAGCTGATGTGCAATATTTACTGCCGGGAACTGTTTCTCTGTGAAAGAACAGTATGATCAGTAGAGTATTGTAGTCTTTGAATTGAGAGGTATAGTACATTACTGCTAAGACCAGGAATTAAGCAATATACGAGGCCAGGATTGCTAATTAATGGTCGAAGAATAGTGCTTTTTTCAAAAATAAAATGACACATTTTCATTTTTTCATGACAATGGGTTGTATCAAATAAAATAAACTTACTAGGTAATATTAAAAGTTACTTGCACATATTTGGGCAATTAGTCATGTTTTTTGTTATTGATGTCTTCAGCAAAGCATTAGTGGAGTACAATCTATATCAAAGGCCTTTTCTGAACTCATTTTGTAATTTATTTGCACAAAACACTCAATTAAAATATGAAGCCACATAAATTCCCGCTTTTGCGCATTTTTTATTATTATTGCCAGCTGGGCAAAGGTGTAAAAAAAACAAGAAAAACGCTCATTGAGGTTAAATTTTAGTATTCAAGGGTTTTAAATATACCTATAAAATCAATCAAAATTATATATTTTTGTTATTAAAATATATCAAACATTTCTACATTCTAAACATGAAATTGTAATTCATTTTATTTTTCTTTTTAAATTGGCCGCTTAAAACCTTATGATCGTCAAACTCCTTAATCTCTAGACACGGATAGTTTTAAAAAGAAAACATATGGTATGTAATGGATTTTCATACGAATTTCCTGGACAGTTATTCAGATTTCCTGGACACTTTTGAATAGCTCGCCAGGATGAAGTATTTTCTGATAGGTCTTTACAGTATGTAATGGTAATATTACCATGTATTTTTGAGAAAAGTCTATTTACATCCGTTAAGTATTAAAAAAACGGTCAATTGAGAATAGGTCTGGCACCTTGACGGCTCCGTATCATTCTAATAAGTTGGTAAAGTTGAATAAAACGTACGAAACAAAACTGCAAGTTGGTCAAGTAATACAATCAGAAATTATGAACTTTCCATTCACTCGGAGTTTATAGGTTTTTACGGTGTCCCAATTTGTATGAAATTTAATTACGTAAAGGGCAGTAACTTTTTTTCTCGACGAGTTGGAAGCCTGATCATGTAGACTTCTGTAGGAGGTATTATTGTTCCACGATTGGATTGGGATTCAAAAGTACCGTTTGCATAATAGTAAAAATGAATTGATTACTTCGGTACTGAAGACCATCGAGTAAAATAATTATCAAATTTTTGCGTTTTATGTACTTATTGATGTTTATAAAAGTTCATTGAACAATAATATTGCTTCTCCAAAAAATTAAATGATCACTGATTTAGTTTGCCGAATCTATTTTCAACTGTTTTATAAATTAAATCTTTGAACTTTCTTTGACAAATCTGTCACTATTTGGCATTGATGATGAAGTTGTTGAACCCATGAGTGATTGATCATCAAAACAAATGGCGAGCTGACAATATTTTTTAAGAATATCATTTTATTTTAATTCCACGAAATATTATTATGGTAAAATTTTACATTTTCTTCACATTATAATTTCGCAGTACTGAAAAAGTTTTTACGTATTTTTGCACATCCTACCTTTGGTAACTGTCATTTCATACATTCGCGTAGAGTTGACGATCGCACCTCATTCCCAATCCAAACGTGGAACAATAATAACAGTTTCAATTAAACATCTATCACTCACGGGGCTCGAAAAAAGGGTCTTGACAGACGGATAACAAAGGAAAACAACCGTTTTTTTTTTAAGGGACTGAACGATGGGTTGAGTTTGTCCACTCACCGATATACCACAAGTAATATGACTCAATATGAAAGTGATTTAGGCAAGTTGTCATGTGCGGCATAAACGTACTCAGCAGCGCCCGTAGTATGATGACGCGCGACTTCGTTTTTACCCATTTTATCGCGCACATCGAACCAGAAATAAGCGATTGTACGCGATACGTGGGACGCACTATAAGTTTCCGGAATGAATATGAAAAAATACTATTAAAGGTACAAAATTAATTTATTGTTTTTCAAAATAATCTCCCTTGGCGTCTATGCACTTTTTCATTCGATCAAACCAGTTTTGAAAACTTTTGTGCCACTCCCCTGTGGTGACCTCTGAAACGTGTTTTTCATACTCCTCGACAGCCTCTTCTGGTGATGAAAATCGTTGACCGCGTAATTGGTTCTTAATTTTTGGGAACAGAAAAAAGTCACAAGGTGCCAGGTCGGGACTGTATGCAGGATGACTCATGAGTTCTACATTTTTCGTCTTCAAAAAGTCGTTTGTCTGTCTGGCCGTGTGAGAACTAGCATTGTCATGGTGCAGGATGATACGGCGTTTACGGTTATTTTTACGGAGTTCGTCAATAACTTCCGGCAAACAAATGGTCGTGTACCAGTCACTATTCACGGTACGACGATTCTCTAAAGCAACAGTAGCCACATGTCCAGTTTTATTAAAAAAAGAAGCAATCATCCGCTTAGATGCACTTTTCACGCGCGCCACTTTGGTTGGTTTCGGCTCATCTTGAAAGACCCATACGCTCGATTGCTGCTTTGTTTTGGGATCGTAGCAATAAATCCATGTTTCGTCATCTGTTACTATGTCCCACACCAAATTTGACGCACCTTCGTTGAATCTGGTAAGCATGGCACTGCACCAAGTGACGCGGTCCGTTTTTTGAGCCTCGGTCAAGTTGTGTGGGATCCACCGCGAGCACAGCTTTCTCACACCCAAATGTTTGTGTAGGATTGATTGTATTTGACTCATGCCTATTTCTAAGGATGCGCGAATTTCATGGTAGGTCACATGCCTGTCTGTTTCAATCATACGGCGCACAGCATCGATGTTTTTGTTGGTCACAGCGGTGGACGGCCGACCATCGCGAGATTCGTCACTGAGATTGATACGACCACGCTTGAATTCTGCAAACCAGCTATAAACAGTCGTCTTGCATGGTGCTTCATTGCCAAAAGCTGTTTCAAGCCGAGCGATGCTCTGTTGAGCTGTCAAATTACACTTAAAATCGTAGAAAATCATACTATGAAAATTTTCCCGAGTTAAATCCATGTTGATGCAGACACACAATTTTTTAAATGGCGCCACAAGGTAAAAACAAAAGACAGTCAGATGAAACAAACTGCATTCTACAGCCAAAGAGTTCTATTTTCAAATGTTGCAATAAATTTTTAAATATTGTTTATGTAAGTGGCCAGTTCCGGAAACTTTTAGTGTTACCTATGTAAAACGTGTGACACACGAAGTGGCCCGTCATCATGCTACGGGCGCAGGTATCAGGGTCATATTGTGCCCAGGTGTGCCTTAGACGTGGTGTCATAGTTAAAAGTAATTAATTACGCTATGATACAAAATACTGCTGTTAAAGTGGCCAGATATTATTTAGTATTTACCATCTTCTGCCTTTCAGCAATACGCGCGACCCTCTCCTTCTCTTGTCGAGCCGCCTTCTTCGTAGCTTCTTCCAGTTCGTCTTTACCCTTGACCTGTGGGACAAAACATTCAATTACTATGCATAAACAGTACTCTTGGGTTCTGTTTTAAAAAAAAAGGAGAAATATGCTCAAGATATATTTCGGGCCCTCCGGGTCCGGCTTTAAGATATACTTCCCAACTGAAGCTGGGCCCATTAGGGCCCGAAATATCTTGAGTATCTCCTTTTTTTTCGTATTTATTATTTAACTCTGTTTATCAAAGCAGGGTACCAAGCTCCAAGTATAAACATGCTATCGACTCGACATCGCAAAAATGTACCTCTTATTTCATTGCAATAAGTGTTGTCGTTTAGAATTTATCGAATTCATCTGTCAAATTTATCGAATCGATGCTTATGTACTTGCTATGCTGATCCGAGAGTTTTTTTTTTTTTTTTTTTATTTTATTTTATTTCAAAATAGAAAACATACATTACAGTAATATATAGGTGTATCAAAAACCTGTTAGGGTTTGTACGTACACCGAGATTCCGGTATTACTTATCCAAAAACAAATATAATGTTATACTAATCTTAAAATATTAAATGTTTTATACAAATAGATCATACAAATTTACACTTATAAATTTATTATTACTATCATACCCACATAATATTATATTAAGCGTCAGTAAACAAAGACAATCCATCCATAAGCCTGTTTCATCCACTGCTGGCCTTTCCAAGAATTCGCCACTCTTAGCGGTCCTCCTGGAAGAAATGCCCATACTCACACAAGCTGGGCAGGGGGGTAGGTGACCGCGGTTCCGAAACCCACGCACCAGTGACGCCATTGCCCGTCACCAGTCTGTTTTATATAACACGGAAAATACTGTGTCCTAACCTAACTAGAGGATATGAAATCAATAGATTTAAGGCGCATAGTCATACCACCGTTTTAGTACAAAATTTGATAACCTGTTTCTCTGTTGTTTTTCGTTATAGAGTAAAGTTTGAGACCTCTATAGTTTAATACATCTGGCTGAAATGTAAAATTTTGGTATAGGTACTATTTAAAGGCCTATAATACCTCAATTCGCAGTCCTGCTCTAACGCTTCTGCTTTTTAACTGTCTATCCTACTCTAATCAAATGCCGCGCACGCAAAAGCAACAGTTATTTTGAAATCGCGGCTACACTGATTATATTTTCATTTTTACGGAACAGTCTGCAGCTGCTTTATACTAATATCATAATATATTATATTATGCAAAGTTTCAGATCTAAATTTCAAGTATTCATTGAATGCTATTGGTTTATTGTACGGTTTGGAGGTAACTTTCTAATTTTTTTCTATCGAGAAAATTTAATGGAATAAAGTTTTCACAACAGTATGGACATAGCATTAGTCCTCAACTTTATCATATGTTAATTTCAGAGTGATTGTAGCAGTATTTGTTGGTATAAAACAGGATCATGCGAAGCGAAGTGAGGTATTATAGCCCCTTAAGGCAACAAAACAACTTTTTATGTAAATCTGTCCAGCTTCATATCTTTAAAACAAAATAAATTTTCAAGATTTTGCCAAAATTGTGCCTTTTAAAATGTCAATAACAGATGATAGGGGTCTTATACTTCGTAAAGGATATATGAATATAATTCTTATACTTCGGTCTACAACCAAAAACAACTGAGAAAAGGATTAACCAATTTTGTACTAATGCAGTGACGCCTGCGCCTTAACCGAAAAATGCGATGTGGCTATCCCTATCAAAGGCCGCACGATACGATTCAGTCGGCACCTGTTAGAAAGCGTTGATGAAACCTAAGATAAAATAAAGAAAGTAGGAGACTGAAAGCAGGTGGGGCGTCAGTCTGTCCAAGGACTTTCGCAAAATCTACGTAGCTCGACAATGCCTGACACAACTGCCTGTACACTTTCCCGGATCTAATCCAAGATCTTTCGTCCTATGTGGATCCTAGAATTAAAGTGGTCGAACCAAATCTCGGTGCAAAATGCACATCATAACATTTTTTTTCTTATTTTTGAATAAAAAGTATGCAAAAATTTCGTTTTAAAGCAATTAGCGGAAATTGATTACTAATAATAGGGGTTTCGCATTAAAATTAAGTTATTTTTTGTCTTACATTTTGATTACATTCGATTACAACGATAAATACGCCTTTAAGTTTGTTAACCGAATGCAATCAAAATGTAAATCATAAACTGATAGAATTTAAATGTGAAAACTTCACTATTACTAATAAATTTCCGCTAATAGCTTTAAAACGCAATTTTTGCATACTTTTTATTCAAAAGTAACGAGAACAATATTATGATGTGCATTTTGCACCGAGATTTGGTTCGACAGCCTTAAACCAATTTGTTACAGAAACATATTTCAACTTATACCCTGCGAATGTTCTTTCTGCCACGTTTCTGCCCTTCAGTTTCGGATTCGGAGCCCGAAGCGTCGCTGTCGTCGACTTGCTTGATGCGGCGACGCTTCTTTTTGCTGTTAAAGAAAACATAATAACTTAAATATTATGTAACTCGATATTAGTTTTTTTTTTCCCAAACCCTTATTACAAATGACCTACTGATGACGACAGGTTAACATGGCAATCGGGGTAATTCGGTGTTGCATTAAGTATTTCTTCTCACACATAGAAACAATCACAATTAGTGGATGGGCATGCACATGTAAGGTGAAATTGAGCACCTCATTTTGCATCAATCAGAACTGACTTCTACGAAGTTTCCTTTTAGTTTAAAATAGCGCGCTCTCAGCCGTGGCTGTTACGACCACCAAGAAACACAGAGCGTTTTGATTTAATAACTCTGCTTCTAGATTTTTTTTTTTATATTCTAAGACCAACTGACGATGTCAATTGTTAACTTATTTTTAATACAAATTTGAAGGCTGTATGATTTAAGGAAGGCCTTTTAACACTCGAAAAACATGAAATTTAGAGGTAATTTCGTT
Organism: Ypsolopha scabrella; assembly: GCA_910592155.1. Lineage (NCBI taxonomy): Eukaryota > Metazoa > Arthropoda > Insecta > Lepidoptera > Ypsolophidae > Ypsolopha > Ypsolopha scabrella. Next base: position 20,732,445 of record OU342976.1, read on the forward strand.
TTTTTTATCTATCAAGCGAACTTAAAGAATTTGAGTTTTTTTCAAGATGAATCTATCAGCCCTATAGTCTTCTGTCTATATTATGTTTATATACCGATTAACCAAGTCACACAATGTGATATGCAGATTTGAAGTTGTGCATCTAGCCTTACACGGACCCTTCAGATTAGATTATCTCTAATATTATAACTCCCTTGTCAGTTTGTACTCACGCGGCCTCAGACGAGCCCCCGGAGTCATCACTGTCGCTGCCTTTCTTCTTCCTCTTATTCTTCTTATTGGTTGGTTCGGAGCTGTCCGCCTCAGAGTCTTCGAAATCGCTGAACTTGACGTCTCGGTCTTTCTTGCGGGACCCACCTTCCGAGTCCGAGGATATGGCGAGCGCCTTGCGCCGTTTGGAATTAACGCTGTCGAAGGTATTACTGGGTTGAACACGATTCTTAGTAATACAATCTTCTCTTGGCTGTAAACTAACGCTTAAAGGATTATTCGGTCGAACAAGTCGCGAGGTTACTTCGTTGTTATACAAATCCTCTCTTGCGCTTGGCTACAAGGGAGAGAAAGCGCTGCTTGGCTAGCGATTAAACATTTTGTTAGTTATATAATTAAGCTGGCAAAACCGGCCAAGTGCGAGTCGGACTAGCGCACGAAGGGTTCCGTACAATAATCTATAAAAACGGCAAAAATATCATGTCTGTTGTATGGGAGTGCGTTGGTCCGACTCGAACTTGGCCGGTGTTAGTTTTTGTTGTTATAGCGGCAACAGAAATACATCATTTGTGAAAATTTCTACTGTCTAACTATCACGGTTCATGTAATACAGCATGTTGACAGACGGACGGAGAGCGGAGTCATAGTAACAGGGTCCCGTTGGTTACCCTTTGGGTACAGAACCCTAAGAAAGATGTAGAGTTATAAAGAAACATAAATATATGTTGTAAACTTACTTTTCTTCATCTGTCTCATCATCCTTTTTGTTCTCCTGTAAGGAAACACAAATATTTTACACTCTTTTTTAAGTAGACTTAAGAAAACATCACAGATCCAGTTAGCAAAATATCAATTGTTACCTCAGAGCTCTTATTGCCTGAGCTAGAAGATTCACTTTCGCCTAACAAGTCGTCTTTTGCTAAATGTTGCAGTCCCCCTCCGTTTAAAGTGGAAATCGCCACTGGTGGTAAATCTGTAAAAAGTGATTTTATTAAAACAAGTCACCTTGCGGGACGCAAAACTATGATAGATATAGATTTCTATATTTTAAACACTTTGCGATTTATCCATCGCAAGGAGATAACTAATTGCGGGACGCCTTTTTTTCGGAAATCTGTGAAATAAGTATTAAGAATTCAAATCCCGTAAATTGCCAGTAGGACTCGCACCAGGGGCTCTGTTTATTTAAATAGATTTAAATCATTTGAACAAAAATTACAAACTAACAAACCATTAAAATGTAATTCAATAAATAAAATGATATGTAAGGTTCTTCAAGTGTTTTAATTTTTATAAAGATTTTATTTCCTTAACTACATTTCTTTTTGAGTACAATTTAAGTGCTCACCAAAACGGATAAATGCTCACCAAATATGATCAAAGCCCGAAGTCGGTTTAAGTCCGAAAATAGGTAGCGACGACGAGCGAAGCGAGGAGAAGCGTGTTAGGTTGACATGTTAATACATATTGGGAGCCGAGCGAAGCGGAGCGGGGCGAGGCGACCCCCCGATAGCATTGACTATACAATGATTACTAAAATGAAATTTACTTCATGAAACCCAATTTGGTGAGCATTTAACCGTTTTGGAAGTAATGTATGTGCATTTTTACACTATACAATGATTACTAAAATGAAAGTTACTTCATGAAACACAATTTGGTGAACATTTAACCGTTTTGGAAGTAATATATGTCCATTTTTGGTAGGCATTTATAGACAAGCCTTTGTTTTTTATTTAACAAAAATAATTATAAGTATGAGTATCAACCTGTATTTTGGTTTCATTATTCCTTGTATTGTATACTGTGTCCCGCAACTGACGTCCTATACCTTGACCGCAAGCGCTGAACCGCGTTTTGGGTGGCAAGTTGGCAACAGACGTGGAGGGGCAACGTTGCCAAACGATATTAAACAGCTACATAAGACGCGATAAAGCGCTTGCGGTCAAGTTAGAGTCCCAGATATCGAACTGTGACCGGAAATGTCTTTTTTAAAGTTGGCAACCTACTTGGATCACTAATACCTTTTCGGGGACATCATCATGCCGATATATAATAGTATTACCTTCAACATCTTCACCATCATGTACAGATTCCTCATTGGAACTGTTAGACTCAGCTTCGAGTAAGTTTTCAGTCATTATTGCAGGAGCCTTGGGCAACCTGCTGTTCCGTTTATTGGAGCTAGTCTCGTCAGATTTACTAGTCGAGCTGGAATCCCGCCGACGGCTTGGTTTGTTCAGCGATTTCATGTTGGTCAATCTGAGGATAACATTTTGGATGTTTGATGAATGGATGATGGATAAATAAAATAAAGCTGATAATTTTATATGCGACGCCTTGGGCGTTTTAAAGTATCAAATCAAATCAATCAAATCAAATCAAAATATTTATTTTGTAAAATAGATACATAAAGTATACTTTCTACAAGTCAAAGTTAATCTTTACAATAAATATCTTTAGAATAAAAAAATATAAAAAATAATATGTATATACTAATAAGGGAAATACATACAAAAAATATTTAGGTTGGGCGACAAAAATTTAACCTACATAAAATAGAGAAATCTAGGAATAAAATATGGTAGTGTTGGCAATAGCAGATTGATTAACTGACTTAAATGCGTGCATTTTGGGTCATTTTAAGACAGGATGTTCGAACGAAGCGTCCCAGACCAATTTTTTTATATGGTTTTAAATCACACTAATATTATAAATGCGAAAGTTTGTGTATGTTTGTTACTCTTTCACGCTGAAACGGCTGAACGGATTTGGATGAAATTTAGAATGGATATAGCTTATACACTACCTTAACACATAGGCTACATTTTATTCCGGAAAAAGCATGGTGTTAAACCGAATAACACGCGGGCGGAGCCGCGGGCAAAAGGTAGTTCTTAATAAAGTATTAACCGTCTATCAACCCCCAAATAGAATAGAACTAGAATATTTTGGTGTCCCACTAGCAAAACTAACTTAGGTCTTAATTCACCAATCACTAGAATGTTAAGACAATATAACGAGAAGTGTCAAACTATCCCAGATCTTGACATTTTTCACTTATCCTTGACCAATTTTAGGACCAGTTTGCAAAGATTCTGTTAAGTTTAATCTTATTTTCCCATTTTGTAGATATTTTTTGTGTTAGTTAATTAATAGTTTCGTTTTGTATTAGTAATTATAAAAAAATTTAGTACTTGCTGTAAATGTCTATAATGTAATGTCTACTTTGTGTTTACCACTTGTTTATTGTTGAATGTTGTGAACGCCTGTCACTGGTCCACATATCAGAATTTTAGTTTTATGTTTTAATTTGTTAAGTATGTGTAATATGTGTACTGTTGGTGTTCCGTTTTAAATAAATAAATGTTTTTTAATATAACTGAGTACATGTAAAGGAATTCGTCAATCATTATTCACATTTAATTATGGCTTACATAAACAGAAAAATTATAAAAATACCGGTCAAGTGCGAGTAGGAGTCGCATCCTGAGGGTTCCATACCATAGTGATTTGAATAAAAATTACACTAATCATTATTATGAAAATGTATAAATTGCAAAATTAGGTTGGTCGAGTATTCGGATACGTTAACCCTAAACCTGTATTAAAAATCGTCATTTTCAGTATTTGTTAATTAAATACAGTATATGGCACATAATATACAGAAAATTCCAAATTCTTAACTTGTGAAGTTTTTGAATTAGACCCCATAACAAAATGGTCTAAAATTTACAAATTTGATGGCCCCCCCATTTCTTTATATTTAAAGATAAAAAAAATATTATTTGTACTGTATGAGTTCTGGACAATGACACCCCACATGCTGGAGTAAAACATTTTTTTTTTCTCCTTTCTCATGAATGCGACCCCCCTGAAAGATAATTTTATTTTTAATTTCCAATTTAATATTCGGTTTTACTCATACCGTCAGCAAGCTAGAGACCCGTGACATATGGACGGACAGACAGCAGAGCGACATTAATAGGGCTCCGTGTTGTGTCCATAAAGTACGGAAGCAAAAAAACACTTTTAGATTGCTAGTTTTCTCAGCGACCCATAACCACTGAGCGGGATAGTCGGGTGTTTGAGCAGAACAGATTCTCGCAGTTAGAACAACTTAATTTTGTCAGTCTTACTGTATTTTTCTTTTTGGATGTTAAGTGTATTTGATGTAAGAATGAGAACAGAAACCATTTCAAATATTATAATATAAAGAATAAGGCATCTGCAGGCAATTTTTAAGTTAGATATCACTCCCGTAGTACATGCGGCAGTAGACCTACCACGAGTTAGGGTCACAACTCACAATACACATTAACGATTGCGTAATAGTAGATACATTATGATACAAGTGAGCTGCGTTGGACATTACAGTCGAGGCGGGATTGCAGCCCGAGCCGAATGGCGAGGGCATAATGGGGCCGAGAGTGTAATGTCTAATGCTCACGCGTTTCATATGACGTTTTTCAACACACTTGCGAGGTAAAATAATAAAACACTGCTTATTTTTCCACATAATCGAAACCACAGCTATTAATTGACAATTTTCTTTGAAAAATGGCGGCGGAAATTTTGTCTATGCGCACGCAGATGGAAATAGAGGCAGTGGCGCATCCGCCAAATTATTACATATTAACAAACTGAATATTTTTTGTATTTACAACAAAACTTCGAGTTAATTTGTTGATAAAAATGAATAATTTGATAAAATTAAATGATTATTTATTATATTTTAACTGAGACAGTTAATTTATTTGCAAAAACTTTACTATTTCTAAAGACATCAAAACTCTTTGCTAAGATTTAAAAAAAAAAAATGTAAAAAACACTAGTGCGATAATGTAAAGTAAAAAGCACCCGTGTTTAATATGCTGCATTATGACCCAAAGAACGCTGCAATAATGGCCACTTTATAAGCAAGTGTGTTGAAAAATATTTATATGAGAAACTGTGCAGCGGCTTACGAGTGGAACCACAATTTCCCATGCTAAATATTTTAAGAATAAGAATAAGATATTTATTCACCATATAACAATGTCCGTTATAAAAGGTTTGTCAATACATAAGAAATTTACACGAAATACAAAATATGTACAATGTACATACACAATGTAATTTATAAAAATTTACATAAAATAATGGCTTAAATTAAAAATAAATTAAAAATGTCATAATTAAAAATAAATTTATATTTTAACTGTATAATCAGAAAATGAACATGTCTTTAGCTTTAAATTCAAGAACTCGTTAATTGAGTAAAACGGTTTATTTTCCAAAAAACGTTTCACCCTCGTTTTAAACTCCAAGAGCGGCAACTTTGAAATAGCTGTAGGTATTTTATTAAACATAATTAATTTAATATATTTTCCTTGTTTTTGCGTCTTTTTTAGTCTAGTTTTTGGTGTTATGAATTTCTCTTTATTTCTTGTATTATATCTGTGAATGTCCATTTTTTTAGGTAAATTGTCTTTTTGTAAATAAGTTTCGATCAGAGTTGTAAATAAATAATGAAATTACGGTCATAATTTTGTCTCTTTTAAAATAACTTCGTACAGACGCAAACGGTACCGTGTATTGTGACCAAAACTCATGGAAAATCTACTAGGGTTCAACCAAACAGGGCTCTTTGGCAATTGGTCACGTGGGTCCTCTCATCATATCGACCCGGAACCTACCATGGAATTGGTAGCCCATTGGAATCTTTTTGAGGACGAACACAAGCCTCAATTTTACTACTTTAGATACAGAACCATTTCTTTTTAATGTGACTACTATTCAACCTGAATTTCTCACCTTTTGAATGAAGTCACATCGTTGTAAACTTGTTTCCGCCTAGTGCTATGGTATCTACACTAATATTATATTAATACTAATATTGTATTAAGTGTTAGTGAGTTTAGATGTAGGGGGTAATCTCTAAAACTACTTATTCAATTCTAAAAATTCTTTCACTAAAAGGAGACTACATTATCCTTGAGTGCTATAAGCTATAGTTTGTTCTCTGAGGATGAGTAGTTCCCTAGAGACATAATAACTACTGAACCTATTTCGAAAACCCTTTCACTGTTGTAATGGTTCTACTCTTCACTTGGACATAGGCTAGTTTGTTCCCTGGGGATGCGCAATTCCCTAAGGACATAGACATAAGATCAGACATAGAAAATCTCTTTTTATGAGAACCAAAAGTCAAATTAAAATTCGTACTCTACTTTGTTCCCTGGGGATGCGCAATTCCCTAAGGACATAGACATAAGATCAGAAATAGAAAATCTCTTTTTATGAGAACCAAAAGTCAAATTAAAATTCGTACTCTACTTTGTTCCCTGGGGATGCGCAATTCCCTAAGGACATAGACATAAGATCAGACATAGAAAATCTCTTTTTATGAGAACCAAAAGTCAAATTAAAATTCGTACTCTACTTTGTTCCCTGGGGATGCGCAATTACCTCAGGACATAGACATAAGATCAGACATAGAAAATCTCTTTTTACCAAAAGTCAAATTAAAATTCGTACTATAAAATTATTGGTCTGAAAAATATTAACAGATTCAACGGGCTAAGATGGGATTCTGCCAAGACCTGGGCAGGCTAGAATAGCTGTTCCCACTATTTTTACGCACAAAGGTCCAAATGAGACCAAGTGCGGAAACCGAGCACACCAGAAGAAGGGCTACCCAAAAACTATACCAACAGGGGCGATGGCGCAGGTAATTCAAATTCAATTTTTTTATTTACATTATCACATATATAATAAACACGACAGGGTTTTTCTTTTAGATCTTGTGATACCTCGTAGGGGCACAGCAAAGCAATGACAGTGAGTTTTTTTGTTCAAAAAGAAAGTAAAAGCTTGTGTATAATATTAGCTTCCTCTTTACTGTGCCACCAATCCCTTTTTTAAGGTGGTAACGGAGGATCTTTTCTTTACTTTTGAATAAAAAGTATGCAATTAATGCGTTTTATAGCAATACGCGCAAACTGCTTGTCAATAGTTAGGTGATCACATTAAACTTATTCAATTTTATGCGTTACATTTAAACTGCATTACATTACAACGCTTTTAAGTTTGTTAATGTAATGCAAACAAAATGTAATACATTAAAGTACGTAATATTTTTGTGAAGACTTTATTATTAATAAACTATTTCCGCAAGTTTCTTTAAAACACATTTATTGCATACTTTTTATTCAAAAGTAAGGAATACAATATTATGATGTGCATTTTGTACCGAGGTAAAAAGTTGCCTTAAGTGAATGTCACAAATAAAGTCCTGCACATTAAGGTGGTTACTCCCGGTCTCATTATCAAATGCAGAACTTATGGTTGGTTTCCTTATTTTTGAATAAAAAATTAAAACACTGGCCAGTTGTTCTATTCTAGCAGTGTTGGATGTTCATTGACTTTTATTCATTGACTTTGTTCTTTTATTATGTACTCTAATCAATGCACCAGGAGGCATATCATATTCAAAACAGATTCAAATGGATCATATATGCTATCTAGGGGCGTCAACTGCACAACGACTTCAACTATAAATTTTTCCTCATCGGTCCCTTTCTTACATCAAATAGGATTGCGTATGGTGTCTATAAATAAAATAATTACCCATCAATATTTTTGTCACTATCTTGTGTATCGGAATTATGGCTGCCACTGGCTTTTGTCTTAGAGCGGCCCATCTGTAAAGTACAGTAAACGTAGTTACAAAGCTAACCTCTTCAACTGCAGATCAATCCATACTAAGTACCAGAAAATAATAAATTCTAGGACTTTTAGACAGTTAATATTTTTAAGTTGTATTAATTGTTGTGGGCTCCGTTGAAATACATCCATAGTTAATTGATCAAATGGTGCTCCCTTTATGTGGTCTCTTTGTCTTGTCTAGGTTTATAACTACTTGTAGAAATAAAACCTCATGATATACAAGTACATGGAATCTTTAATCATAAAGTATTCTAATAACAAGCTTTGCTTCAGAGAAGACAATTTAATATTATAATATGATTATAATGAGAAGGAGAAAATGTTTTCTTTTATGCAGAAAAATATAAGACATTTAGGTCTGATATTATACAGGCTGAACCAAACGAATGCTCCCAGGAGGGAAAGTATCTTGAATATTAAAGATAGCAAATTTTACATAAAGGAACCTTTATTTTATTTTAAAAGTTATTATTATTTTACAATTACATTCTGATTTGTCTGTGGAGGTACCACCATCTTACTCGGAAATCCTCCCGAAGTTATTCGGGGGAGAGTAAGAGGACAGCTCTCAGGCAAAAAACCAGGCGGCCCACCATTGCATAGGACCGATGGATGGCGGTATATCCATCCCCAATTGCCTGGCCTTATATAAATCAGACTGGTGACGGGCAGCGGCGTCACTGGTGCAAGGGTTTCGGCACCGCGCTCGCCAACCCGCCTGCCCAGCGTGTGTGAGTATGGGCATTTCTTCCAGGAGGACCGCCAAGAGTGGCGAAATCCTGGAAAAGCCTATGTCCAGCAGTGGACGAAACAGACTGATGGATGGATGGATGGATTCTGATTTGTTCCTTATGGTTTACTGTATCAATCAATGTACCATTTTAAAATGTTGTTCAGTAGAATGAATAATTCGTTTTTCTTACGTCTTTTCCGTACTTCAAACAATATTAAATTTTGGGATACTTTAAAGAGTTTTGTTATGAAAATGTTAAATTTCATGGTCTTTCTTCAATTAAATTTTTATATTTTTAAAGTTAAGGAAAACTGCATTCAAAAAATTAAAAAATCACCTGCATAAACTGGGAATCGAACCGGAGAAATTTATGTGAAAAAAAACAACCTGTATTTTTATATGTATTTGATACGATCGAAAGGGTCAAACATATGAACCAAATTCTTCTTAGTAAGATAGTATCGTAAATTAAAGGAAAACCATGAAATTTTACATTTAATTAAAAAAACTTTTAAGGATATCCCAAAATTCAATATTGTTGTAAGTAATAATTTTTTTTTTAATTCTTTGAATGCAGTTTTCCTTAACTTTAAAAATAAGATAAAGATTCCTTTAACATTCTTTTCTTTAATAGTACCTTATACTTTCCTTCCAGGGGGCATTCGTTTGATTCACTCTGTATATAAGAGGACTTTAATTTATGCAGCCAAACTCATACCGGAGGCTTGGTAAGTGATCAGAACACGGATCGATAAAACTTCTTGCTAATTTCGCAAATAAAATCTTGACATCCCATAGTAAAGGGGCTGGGCTTGCGTTTGTAGGGAACAAAAAAAGAATAATTTACGAATTTCACGCTTTTTACTGAGCATTTACAGAGTCTACAGTAAGAATTTTGATGTATAAGTTAAAGTCACCCTAAAAGCAAACGCAAGAATCCTTTATGGGTGTGTTAGTATGATCGGTATTTTTTTTTAAATACTGGATCTCTAAATAAAGTACCCATACCCCACAATAAGACAATTTTCTTTACTCAAAATACACTAATCGCGTGGACACCCTCGCTGGTCGCTGGCGGTGGTTCATTTTCAAGTTGAGAGATCGAACGCGGCGCAATAAAAATTAAACAGAGCAACGTGTACTCACCAGTAATCAAATTAGCAAAAATTTTTTTTTTTCGCTATTCCGTACCCTGGCAGCCGCGGCGGTTAGGATGAGGGGTGCGGGTTGCAACTAGATGTGTGGGGAGTAGAGAGGCCGGTAAGGTTGGATAGCCGCTACGGGATTATCAAATTTAGTTGATAAGAGTGCGTAGCCATAGCTTAGAAAAATGATTGAATTTTTGGTGAAAATTCAAGGTATATTTTTTTTTCTCGTAATGATTTCAGAATCGTGTATACTTTCATACCCAGGGATTCTCGAGTTTGCATTGACAGCCTGTAAAAGATCTTACAATAATGAGTGAAAATAAATCAAGGGTAGATCTACTATCGTTCATTGATAACAAAGTAAAAAAATTTTGTTCAAATAATTTTTTTAGGGTTCCATACCCAAAGGGTAACCAACGGGACCCTATTACTAAGACTCCACTGTCTGTCTGTCACCAGGCTGTATATTATGAACCGTGATAGTTAGAAAGTTTAATTTTCACAGATGATGTATTTCTGTTGCCGGTATAATAACAACAAATACTAAAAAACAGAATTAAATAAATATCAAAGGGGCTCCCATACAACAGACATGATTTTTTTGCCGTTTTTATAGATAATCGTAAGGAACCCTTCGTGCGCGAGTCCTACTCACACTTGGCCGGTTTTCACTTCCCAGTACAAAAGATTATTTTTCTCTTATGTTATCATTTAACGATACTCAATCTACCCTAGAATTTTCACTTATAATTGTAGGGCCTTACATATAATTATATTTTATAGCATTATTTCTTAGACCTAACCTTACTACTTGAACCAGAGTTCTCATCCATATTTCCATCCACCTGGCTTATGCTGGCTCTGGAACCCTCTCCTTTTTTGGCACATTCTTCACTTGAGCTAATTTTACCACTTTTGAATTTCTTTTTCTTGTGCTTCCTTGACTTCTCGATCACTTTAGCTATGTCTTCTTCAGAGCTTGAAGATGCAATTAGCTTTTTACGACAAACATTTTTCAAGTTTTTTGATGCTTCATCATCTGAACCTTCTAATAACGAATTTTTGATCTCCTTAAGCGCTTTTTTTAGTTCCTCATCCTCAGTACCTGAGCTTGAAGAGTATGTCAAAAGCATTTTCTTGGCATGCATGCTTTCCATTATATTTTTTCTCTTGGATTGTGGTGTGTGACTTTCACTTCTTTTCCTCTTTTGCTTTGGTGTCTTTTCTCCATTTTCGTCATTGACATATGAATGTTTGTTTGATTCTGTATTAGAATCGCTTTTTTCAGCTTCTTTGGGTGAATTAGTTCCATTTTTGTTAGATCCCTCATCGGCAGACTCTTTGTTGGATTTTTCCCCATCTGGCATTTCAATATTTTGCCTTTCATCACTGTTAGAAGTATTGTCAGATTTTTCTTTTGTGGGTTTTTCTTGGTTGCTTTTACCAGAGTCAGAATCACTAAGTTGTGCATTTCTTATCTTTTCTGTTGCAGCTGGTATCTCTACATCACTTTTTTTAGCAGTATCTCTTTCTGATATATCTGAAATTTCATCAGATTTTTTTAATTCCATGCCTTTGTCTATTTTTGAAATAGCATCTGTAATTTCTTTAATTTGTTCTTCCTGAGGGCTTTTATCAGAATCAGAATCATGAAGTAATGCATTCTTTATTTTTTTTGATGCAGCTGGTATATCTTTATCACTATCTATGGCAGCTTTTTTTTCATCATTTTTGCCAGACTGAAAATTTTCGTTCGTTTTTATTTTTTTGTTAGTATGTTTGTTTTTTGTAGAAGAACTTTTCAAATCCTCATTACTAGAATCAGAATCGTGTAGCAGTGACTTTCTTATTCTTTCAGCTTCAAGCATAGCACTTGTCGGAGAACTTGACTGACCACCTTTGTCTGAATCTGAGTCATCAAGCAAAGCACTTTTAGCTTTAATTATTTTACCATCTTTATCACCTACTTTCGCGGTTATATTTTTTTGCACAAGATTTTCACATATATCTTTTGTAGTTTTGTTTTTATGAGTGGAAGTATCATCTACATTTGTTAATGAAACATTTTTATTTTTGCTGTTATTTTTATTAGAACCTATTTCAGCCAAAATTTTTCCTTTTTGACAAATTCTCTTTATAGAATTATTAATCAAAAAATTTTCTGAATATTCATGTAATCTAAAAACTTTAATTTGAAAGTTCTTTGGTTTGAAGGCACTAGCTTCTTTTCTCTTCTTTTCCCAATATGTTTTTTCTTCCTCTTCTTCAAGCTTCTGGTTAGATAGTCTTTTATTTCTGATCTTATTTTTAATACCCTTATTACGTGAATTACACTCATTTTTTTGTAGCTCTGATTTGTTTGGACTTTTTCCAGTTACGGCTTTCACTACTTCAGGTTTAAGTAGTTTGCTGATATCAATACATTTTAGTAATGGTCTCTCAGGTTCAGTACCTGAACTTTGTAAAGCTTGATTTTGAGATTGTTCATCTGAATCAGGCGATGGACTTAACTTCTTCCTTTTAGTATTATGTGCCTGGCCACTGTCTCCAGATATTTCTGCAATACTTTCTTTCAGGTAGTTTGTTTTGTTTTCAGTTTCTTTATCTACATTTGGTTCACTTTTCTTATTGCTTAAGTTATCATTACTACTGTTGGAACTACTGTCATCAATAACTCTAATATTTCTAAATTTTTTTTGTCCAGATGTTCCATGTTTAGCAGCCTTGCTTGTTTCAGTATCTTTAGTAGATAATGAATTTGATTCTATTGAATCTTTTCTTTTTGCAGAAGATTTGTCATTTTCTTCAGTAGATTTTGATAATTGTTTTGTCTTTGTTGAAAGGTCATTTTCATCATTAGAATCAGACAATGAGTATGTTCTTATAGCTGATTGGTCTTTGTCATCATGGTGTACAGATTTCTTTTGTTTAGGAGATGCATGTTTGTTAGATTCTCCTATGATAGATAATTTTTCTTCCTCTTTAGTTTCAGTAAACACATGAACCTTCGATTTTGAAGAGTTAGTTTCCTTAGCAGTTTCTGCAGAAGATTCTTTTCTTAATGTTTCAGGGTTACTGCAATTATCTTGGTGGCAATTATTATCAGATTGTATTTCTTGCCTTTTGTCATCTTTTAAAGTACAGACAGTGTCGTCACTTTCACACGTTTTATGTGACAGATTTCTACTTTTTCTCATTCTATACAACTTACAGTTATAATTAACAGGATATTTTTCAATCATTGAATAAGGCATGTTACTGACCACAACTTGAACAGATCTATAATGTTTAAGTGATACCTTTTGTAATATTCTAAGCTTACGGGATTTATATTCAATGTAATGATAGTTTATCTTCTCTTTAGCTTTAAACGGAGGTGTCTTTGATGTTGGTGTAGAATTTCGTGTGTTTTTGTTTCCTCCACATACAGCTAATATCTTTTTGACGCCAGTTTCGACATTTTCAAGCGATTTTTTGGATAATTCGCAGATGAGCAGGATTTTGTCGGCGGCCTTCTGTACCGCGTGGGTATTCCTCAGCTTTTCTTTAGAAATACGTTTATCTTTGAGGTTTTCGGAACGAACTCGAAGATTCGATCCGAGTTTGCACAAATACTCAGTAGCTTCGAGCAGCACATCGGACACGGGAACCTCATCTGACATTGCACTGCTTCGCGCCAACTATCGTTGATAATGTAATAACACTTTCGCTGGATAGTACTTTTCAACAATGTGAAAAGTCAACCGCTAGTAATTCACAGCATAAATCAACATATTCAACAGACTAACTTCGCATTACAATTGAACCACAAAACGTAAAAATAGGCGACCGAACAAGACTGAAAGTCCGACATTCAGCGGCTTGGGCTTAAAAGGTAAGTCCTTTACACGCAAGTTTCAACTTTTTTTCGTACAATCACACTAAAAATCCACAAGAACCCATACCCCAACCCCCGAAAACTGAGCCAATATAACAGTTTTGTTTCGTAGAAAGAAACGTAAAACAAGTTTCATCACGAATCCGCAAGGTATTTTGTACTGGGTCGGATAATAGAGCTCATATACACAAATATAAATACGAAATAGCGGCAACTTATTTATATATAACAGTGTCCTAGGAAGATGTATGCGTATTTCAGAATCTATTTAACATAAACGTACACGGTATAATGCTTTGCAACGTTACTGTTCCATTAAAAGAACACTCTCACTCAACAGAAACCTCTTATACAGAGGAAAATAAAAAATCTCAAGGCACTATTTTTTGTGCTCACCTTTCATGTAATTTGCTGAACCAACGTTTCTATGCTTTATCCTGCAGTGAGTCAATTTAATTGTGATTGAGCAGCATTATAACACTGTTTACAATATGTTTTTACAACTGAATACGCGCATATTCCAGCTTTAGTCCGAAAAATCGGCGAAATAAGCTAGGTAGGCAAACTATACAAAACAGCCGTGAAAAAATCCATAGACAATTTTTTGCTCACAGAATATCATGACATGTGCAATGATGCTGTAGACAATTAGTGCGTTCCGATTCAAGACATAATCGATTACATCGCGTCTATCGTCATTCCGAATCACTGATGGCAGTACGGCGGCGTGAGCAAAGACATTGTATCACCACCTGATACACCCCTGTGACACCTCAGCCACACACTCGACAATAAGCGAGGGAAATAGTGATGGAAGTGGGCAGGGACGTCGTGTGGCTGCTCGTGCTGCTCCTCGTCATGCCCATCGCTCCCTTTATTGTCGGTTTTTTGTGCGCGATTTCTACGCGGACCGGCAATATGAAGAAGAGTAGCCAGCCACATACTCGCGCTGTTGTCAGTCCGCGTCGGGCGCTCTTACGGAAAGCACGTGTGGGATTTTTGTATGTTTTCACTTTACTATTATGCCGCTATCGCCATCGGCCGACGAATGGTCTTACGAAAAAATACTAAAATTAATTGACTCCTTTAGGTACTGAACCAGCAATGGGGGACCCCAAAAATAATAAAACTATAAATTGAAACACAAGTCACGATTATAAATTTGTAACAAAATGCTGGGTGTTAAAACTTACTAACAATGTACGTTGTGTTTGGCGTTTTCGCTATTCGTATTTATTGTAAGTAATTTAATATTATATCAATTATGTACCAGACGTACGTACAGTGAAAATAATTTTACATTAAAAAAGCATAGAGCGCTCGCAGCTGCAATGGCGGCATCCATTTTATAGTAGGTAAGTATATTATATTCTCTTTGCATTTTGTCGTGGATGTTTACCGCGTGAAGGCGAAAGCGAGGAGTGTGGCGATGAGTGAGGCGAATAGAGCAGCGTGTGGCTAGCTAGGGTAACATCGTGGCAGTGCGATGCGTAAAGCGAGGAGCATCGTGAGGAGCATAATCTGGCTGAGGCAAACACCTCAGCCACACACTTGACGAGGAGCGAGGGAAATAGGGAGGGAAGTGG
Organism: Ypsolopha scabrella; assembly: GCA_910592155.1. Lineage (NCBI taxonomy): Eukaryota > Metazoa > Arthropoda > Insecta > Lepidoptera > Ypsolophidae > Ypsolopha > Ypsolopha scabrella. The sequence continues at coordinate 20,747,709 of OU342976.1, forward strand.
GCAGGGACGTCATGTGGCTGCATAAATCGTCCTGCTGCTCGCGCTGCTCCTCGTCATGCCCATCGCTCCCTTCTTTGTCGCTTTTTCATGCGTGATTCAAAGGAGCGGCAATATGAAGACGAGTAACCAGCGCGTTGTTATCAGTCCGCTTCGAGCGCTCTTACGGAAAGCACGTGCGAGATTTTTGCATTTAAGTCATGCTGCCATCGCCATCGATGTCGGCCGACGAATAGTCTAATGAAAATATACTTACTAAAATTTATTTACCTGTTAGGTGCTGATGACCCAGCAATTTGGGAGCCCAAAAATAAAAATTGAAATACAAGTCACGATTGTAACAAAATGCTAGGTACTTATTAAAACTGACGGGATGTAGGCATTATATCTATTTATGGTTTATTTTATCTATCAACTTATTTTATTCATTGCAATATGTGGGTTTATACAATATTTTATTTTTTTACTTATCACACTAATATTATAAATGCGAAAGTTTGTGTATGTTTGTTACTCTTTCACGATGAAACGGCTGGATGGATTTGGATGAAATTTTGAATGGATATAGCTTATACCCTAACTTAACACATGGGTTACTTTTTATCCCGGAAAAAATCCATGTCGTTAAACCGAAAAACACGCGGGCGGAGCTGCGGGCAAAAGCTAGTGTATAATAATAATATTATTATTCCTATATTTCTTTATTTTATGAATATGTAGGTATACTTTTACTAGCCCAACTTAAACATGTACATTTATTTTATACATTTCCCGTATTACCTATATTTGTTTCATCATAATAATATTGTTTTTATAAAGATAAGATATGAATTGTAAAACGTAGACTTAATGTACATATCTATTTCACAAATAAGCATTTTGAGTTTTAATTTACTAACAAGGTACGTTGTGTTTGGCGTTATCGCAATTCGTATTTATTGTAAGGCAAGCGAATTGAATATTATATTAATTACCAGACGTATAGTGTAAATAACTTGCTTTACCTACTAAAAAAAACATAGGGTTCACATATCTGCAATGTCAGCATCCATTTTGTCGTCGATGTTTACCGCGTGAAGGCGAAAGCCGGAATGCGGCGCATAGCGAGAAGTGTGGCGATGAGTGAGGCGAATAGAGCTGTGTGTGGCTGGCTAGGGCGACATCGTAGCAGCGCGATGAGCAAAACGAGGAGCAACGCGAGGAGCATAGTCTCGCTGAGAACAATACTGTGGACTGCCCAATTTTTGCTCAATTAAACTATATTTTATTTAATTAGAAATAAGGTTGTAGTTATTATGATACCATTTTCAAGCAAAAAACAAGCCAAGCGAGATGGCTGTTGCTACTCGTGTATCCTTGTCTAGCAAGTTGCCTGTGTATATAATACATACAATGTACTTAAATAGTGTTGTTGAGTTTCTAACGTGTTAGAAAGGGACCAACGAGTGCCAACACCTATCTCGCTCGGCTCGTTTTTCGTTTCGTATTGCACAGTCTTGTTCTCTATACAATGGATTTGGGCGTGTGTAGTTAGATGGTACTTTGTTAAGTATGAATATATACTGCTCTTTAGAAATATGTCTCTGTCAAGCCTGTCCAAAATCTGGCTAATTATAATATTAAAAATCGTATCTTCATTATATTTAACTTAACATAGTAGCAGATCGTAAACAAAGTAAAGAGAATTAATAAACACCCCAGTGAAGAATAAAAATGTATAACACCAAAATCGACCCTCTTACGAGGGAAAACTATGACACTTGGGTGATACAGACTGAAGCTATTCTTGTACGTCACAAACTTTGGTGATACTTTGAGACTCCCTTGGAAGCTGTTGCTAGTGAAGCTGATAAGGAAGGAGACAGGCAAGCGAAGCCTGAACTAATCCTAATAAGCGCTCCTACTGAACTTATGCAAATTAAAAACTGCACTACGGCTAAAACATTATGGAATAAATGGAAAGATACTTACGCCAGTAAGGGACCTGCACGAAAAGCATCTCTATTAAAACAACTGATCCTGACAAAACTGGAAGGACACGACGTACGTGGTCACCTAAATAAATTCATGGACATAGTTCACTAATTGGCAGACATGCAAGTCGATATTAACGAGGACTTGTTATTATAAATCATGATGCTATACAGTCTCTCCTCAAAATATGAAAACTTCAGAGTCGCTATTGAATCATGAGACACTCTTCCAAAGCTTGATAAGCTTAAAACTAAAATAATTGAAGAATGTGAAGCACGTCATAGTCAAAAGATGACCAATAACGATGAACCTGGATATTCTGGTCAAGAAGTAGCAATATATGTGGCATGTAAAATTTGCAAAAAAAGATGTAACATCCTTAAACGGCAAAATCACAAAATTTGTAGTACTTGCTGGAATAATAAGAATGAGAAGCCTAACAAACATAAAAACGATTCTCAAATAGAACCGTTTTTCCCCCGAAGGGTATAAAACGATTATTTAGGTTTCAGCCGTAGCTTGAACCACTTGAGATTACGCTTACTCTCCAGAACATCTTTTGTCTCTCTCTACCATCTTCCTACCTGCTATTTCACGTGACGTCACCAGTTGTCGACCGGCTCCATGTAGTTATAAGGCAGCGCGGCGGCAGCGGCTCTTCAGTACCGAGATCAAGCCGGCAAGGCCCTGAAAGGGTGGTTCAAGCTACGGCTGAAACCTAAATAATCGTTTTATACCCTTCGGGGGAAAAACGGTTCTATTTAGGTGTTCGAGCCTTCGCTTGAACCACTTGAGACGTGTTTACTATCTGCCGGCGCTGCAAATAGCGTACTGTGATCAAAGTAATATAATATCTACAGAGATAGAATAGGTAAATATAGGACTTACTCAAGATCAAAGTGTAAGTAATACAGATAGATCAAGAAAAACAAAGTCATATATTGATAATCAACAAGGAATGGTGTCCTTAAATTTAAAAAACAAAAAAATGATACTTCTAAATTAACAAAACAATATTTCTTTGTGATTAAATAGGCATAAAAGAACTAAGCAAACTATTTTGCGGGGTTTTCTTGGGAGCCACTACTTCGCGAAAGTAGTGCCTGAAAACAGTGTTTTTGGAGCGCCAATTGCCCCGAGATAAAATCTCTTCAATATTTTGTCTGGTGATCCAGGCATCAGTCGTTACTGCACTCCTGAAGCTTCCGGCCGATGCTGAAATACCAGCTTCCTTAAAAAGACTTCTAATCCAACCCGATATTACTGTACGAGAAGCAGGCTTAATGCTTCCCCGTGTCTTTACAAAAAGGTTTACAATATTTTTCATGTTTCGACGTTCTTTTGATATTGTGATAAGTTTCCTGACCCAAAAGAGTAAGTTCAGCCTATCTGAGATGTTTTCAACTGCCGATATTGCCCATCCTGATTGTCTGTGTGTTGAAGAATCTGTCTTCGAACCATGTTTAGGCCAGAAAACAATTTCGTCTTCGGTATCTTGAAAAGAGTGGTTTTCTAAAGTTAAAAGCGTCAGGTCATGAACTCTGCGACCTGAAGCTAAAAGAAGAAGAACTGATGTGTGTCTCGACACCGAAAAAATACTCTTTTCATCAAAGCTGTAAGTTTCAAGAAATTGGAGTAAATCCTCGATCTTCCAAGTTAACGGTTTCTTAACAGGTGGGCATTTAGCAAAAATGCCTTTCAAAACGTGTTTCACAAGAGGATGCGAACTCAAAACCTGGCTTTGGGTAGGGTTAGCAAAATTAGCTACCACAGACTTATGTAGTGCTATTGTTCTTGGTGCGAGCTTAGCTTCTCCATGTAAGAAACAGAGATATTTCGCTAAATCTGAAGCTTCCGGATTGTCAGAAGGGACGTTGTTTAAAACTGACCATTTTCTCCACCTTTCCCATGCTGGCTGGTATGTTTTCAAAGATGATTTTCTCCAAGAAGCTTCTAATATGCCTATGTCAACCTCTGACCAGTCTTTTAGTTAATGGGACCAGCCCGAACCTAATTGTTCTACTGATGGAGGTGGCAGGTTCGTTCGAAGATCGACAAGATGTTCCCTTAGATTTGGAATTAGAAGTGGGGGATCGATTGCTCGTTTGACCAGCTCTGGTTTCCAAAATGCTCGTTCCCACATGGGTGCTACCAGCAGGTATGTCCCTTTCGATATTTGAAGATGCCTCAGTACTCGGGGAATGAGTGATGGGGGTGGAAAGACCCACCCCAGCCTGTACTGCCACACTTTGCTGAATGCGTCCGTGAATTGACTCTTTGTGTCGCTCGCATCCTCGCTCACATAAAAAGGCACAACAGCTGACCTCGCGGACGCAAAAAGGTCTACTTCTGGGAATCCTAGTTTCGTGAAAATCATGGATATGGCTTCCTTCGTTATATGCCATTCCGGGAGGCCTTTGGACCGAGATAATCCGTCGGCTTGACCATTGTAAATTCCTGGAATGTATCGAGCTGTTATGTGGCAGTTCAGCTGGTTGCCCAGGTTGTGGATCAACTTGGCTACTTCCAAAAGCTTCAGCGATTTGGTTCCCCCTTCCTTTACCAAGTATGCAACACTCGTGCGGTTGTCCGTTTGAACCATTAAAGACTGTCCTTTGAATTGAGCACTCATGCGTTTTAAAACTTCGTAAACAGTCCATAATTCTTTGAGATTGCTGTGCCAGTTTTTTTGTTTTGGCGTCCATGAGCCCCATAATCTCACACCATTTACTACAGCCCCCCAACCGTTGTCTGCGGCATCTGTGGTTACGAATATTGTTGGTTCCGGATAGTGAATTGGTGTATTCTTGTGAGCGTTTTTCTCCCACCACATTAGTTCTGCATAAACTAGGTCTGGTCTGGTAAGACAAACTCGGTATTTGGACTGTTTTGGGGTAATCGTGCTAATGATCTTTGGAGTGATCGACTGTTGAGTCGCCCCAAAGGCACCACAAAAGAAGCGAAATTCAGTTTCCCTAATAGCACCTTTGCCAGGTGCCAACTCCATCGACCCCTTTTTAAAATATTTCTGATAGCCTCCCTCAAGGCCATCACCTTCGCCTATGACAGTTTCTTTAGATTTGCCTTGGTGTCCCACACTATGCCCAAGTACTCCATACGCGTTGCCGCTATTGTGGAAGACTTTTGTCGATTTACTTGCCATCCAAGATTTTCCAATTGTTCTTTTACGATCTTCACTTGCTTTTCGAGCGTTTGTGGATCTTCGTTTATCAACAGAAAATCATCCAAGTACACCACTGTTCTGAAACCTTGTTGTCTGAAATGATGCGCTAGCCAGTTTGTTATTTTTGCAAATGCCGAAGGGGCGCTTGCAAGTCCGAAAGGTAAGCATGTCATCTCGTAGATCTGGTCTTTGTAAGCTAGAGAGAGATACCGTCGATGACTGCTGCACATTGGAACATGATAGTAAGCTTGAGAGATGTCGATTTTCATCATAAAATCGTCTTTCTTGAGAGTCATAGGAATTTTTTGATGATTCAAAAGTCGAAACTTGGGGGCCAAGACAAAGTTGTTGAGCATTTTGAGATTGAAGATCGGCCGATTTGAACCATCGGATTTCTTTCGCAAGAACATCGAAGAAAGAAAGCCCCTTTTCTGGGTACTTAGATGAATTGCTCCTGAAGATAACATTTTCTTTATTTTGACTGTCATATCTTCTGATGTCTTTGTTTGAAGCTTTAACGTCAGATCCGAAGATGGTGGCCGTTTTATAAAAGGGATTCTGTATCCATTTATGAAACTTAAAACGGTTTTTGGGGCATTTAGCTTTTTCCAATTTTCTAAATAAAATTTCAGCTGCCCCGCTCTGAAACTCTGGAAGTTATTTGTTTTTTCCCTCTTTCCACTTTTTCTTTGAATGAGTGCGATCCTTTGAGTCGAACTTCTTAAAGTTTGATACCCAGTTATTTTCGAATGATTTTGTTTTATTTCCTGTGCTGGTGTTTGTGATTGAGCGAGGAGTAAACTTTCTGTCTGACTTCTTAAAATCCTTATCCCCCCTTCTTTTTTTGATAGGAAAAAACTTGCGGATACCTCCTTGTTGTTTGACGACTTCCGCTAATTTTATATCATCAAACAAATGCGTATCCGATGGAGGAATGGCATGAAGGATTGCACAGAGCATTTTGTTTTTTGGTTTAAAGATGTTACGACGCATTTTTATTATTTCAGCCCTGCGCCCGCAAGCATATTGAAGTAAGGAGTCTGAAGTCTTACGGAAAGTAGAATCAGCTGAGAGAAATTTCCCCCCTACTTTTTGGCGTATATCGGCTGGTAATGAGTCCATAAGCTCTTGAAAATTAGACCGTTTCTGAAGCAAACCGTTTATAAATGCTCCTAGGACGAGGTCAAATTTCTCCAAGATTGAATTTGATGACCAATTTGGGTACATACTAGCCAACAAGTTGTTGACTTTCAAAGCGCAGAAGATAGGAGTGGCCTGAAATTGTTTTTGTACGTCCCCATACCTTATATTTTCCCAGCCTTCCGTACCGAGCCTTTGACAATCCACAGCTTGTTTCAAAAGGCGAGGATCTGCCTTTGAAAATTTGTCCTCCTTTTCCGTCGTTGTCGGGTCAAAATTGTAATCTTTCTGTGCTGTTCTTTGCTCGGATTTGAGTAACGCTAACTGGCGTTGAGCTTCGGCAATTTTTGCACAAAGTTCAGCTTCTCTGGAATTTTCTTGATGAGTTAGAGTTGCGGATGTAGGCCCATCCTGATACAATTTTCCTGGGGATGAGCAGTCTTGGTTCACTCTTGGCTCTGCTTCTAACGTGCTGTCAGGAATTGACTCGAATGACTCATTTAGATCCTGTTCTTGCTCGTGTTCCTGCTCTCCTCGGCTAGATCTGTCGGAAGCAATCTGCTGTCCCAAAAATGTGATGCTTTGGTTCGTAGCTGCAGACACCTCCAACAATTTATTGAACATTTCCATTTGTTGACTAAGAACCGTAGTTAACAAGTGGTCAGAGCTTCCCTGTTCTATTGGAGACTGGGTACAAACCCGCTTTTCCCTTGGCTCTTCTTCTCTGTTGTCTGACTGGCATCCCCTTTTTGATTTCTGGTTTTGTTTTCCCATGCATTCTATTGTAACGACTGGCTCTGAATTCTGTCTTTCTTGAGATCTACGGAGCTGAGACGATGTCACTTTCCTTGGCGTTAATTTACGCTTTATAGATTTAACTACCTCCATGAACTTTGTGTAACATCGTTCATGTATTTTCTCCATTATATTGTGTGGAGAGTAGAGTAGTGCCCTTCCCAGAGGCCAAGTAATGAATTTCTTTCTTAAATGTCGATATGCCCTTTCGGAAAGATTCGAGGCCCCCGGTTCGAAGGCTTTAGCTAGGTCTTCACTAGGAATTGCGAACCTTAACTTAGCTTGCGTTGCTGCTGCAATTTCATCTCCAAACAGCTCCTTTACCGAATAATCACAGATTTCCCAGGAGCGCCAGTCTTCAGGAAAATTTTCGTCTATTGATCTTATTACGCCTAGCCATGCTGCTTCATCCCCTGGAGACGGGGGTTCCGAGGCAATATTGCCCAAAGTAATGATTTCTGGAGGCATTTCTGCAAGAGAATAAAGCTCTCATAAGCAAACAAGAAAGAAACACTTCTTATATTGCATAAGCATTCATCATTAATTAAGATGAAACAATGAAGCGCCCAAGGCCCTTGTGCGATGTCGTCCATGTGACGGAATGACGACGTCGCCCCATCCAGGCGACACCGTCGCATCGCTTCAACCAAGCGATACTACGTCGCCCCATCAAGGCCACACCGTCGCGTCGCCTCAACCGAGCGAGACGACGTCGCACCATTTAGGCTACCCAGCGTCGTCTCGGCTCGATGGTGCGACGTCGTCCTGATTTGTAAGACGACGTCGTCACAAAATTAGGCAACCATTATTATACCAAATGACACTGTAAGATTCAGTATCTCGTCGCTGGGCCAAGGGCGCCGAGCGGAATGCGGTATTTAGTTACTTACTGTATGAAGGTGTCACGAAATTATTCTCGAATAGACACGTGTTGTTCTCTTGAGAGTTAGAAGCGTACTGAAGAGCCGCTGCCGCCGCGCTGCCTTATAACTACATGGAGCCGGTCGACAACTGGTGACGTCACGTGAAATATCAGGTAGGAAGATGGTAGAGAGAGACAAAAGATGTTCTGGAGAGTAAGCGTAATCTCAAGTGGTTCAAGCGAAGGCTCGAACACCAAAATGAACCATTTTACTACTCAGTGTCTTCTCATATCGAACGAGAAATTTGGGTCTTGGACAGCGGATGTACGTCTCACATATCTTACGAACGAGACTTATTTAGGACCATGGAGAAAACGTCCAGAAAACTGAACTTCGCAACTGGAAAATACAAAGCAGAAATTAAGAGAACAGGTACAGTGTCCTTTGTAACGAAAAACGGTGATGGCTTGGCACTCACACATTTGAAAGACACGCTGTACGTACCTAGTTTATACACCAACCTGCTGTCCGTCAGCAAGATGACAAATGCTGGCTGCTCTGTCCTCTTGACCAAAAATAAAGTGACGGTCAACAATCCTAAATTTGGAATAACTCTCACCGCACTTAAGCAAGCAGATGGTCTTTACTACATTAAACCTGATAAATGCGAGCGCATCAATCTGGCCAATGATAATGATGAAACTCTTCCGAAAACAGCAAGGAAATCATCAAACATCAACAACTGGCACAGAAAACTTAGTCACATGAACGCCAGAGATCTAAGAGATGCACTCAAAAACAACAACTTGCTTGGACTGAATTTTGATGCATCTGAAACCTTGGATGAGTGCGAAGCCTGCATATAGAGGAAATTACACAGAATGCCAGCCCCTCAGGAGAACACCAACCAAAGAACAACAGAGCGCTTGGAAATTGTCCACAGTGAGGTGTGTGGACCGATACAAATGCCCACACTAAACGGAAATTACTTTCATTGATGACTACAGCCAATATAGTCATGTTTTTGTAATCAAAAATATATTTTGATTTGATTTGATTTGATTGTATATATTAACTTGAGAAATATGACCCCTATGTTTATTTAATATGCCTACTTAGAATTGAGATACGCGTGGTACAATGGTACAATATTATCAAAGGGGGCTTCTAATTATTTTATACAGTCATTTGTTAGCTTTGGATTACAACCATGAAATCAAAAATCCGTTTGAATTTGTTAGGCATACATACCATACTACCAAAAAGGTTGCAAAAAATAGTAGCGAATTTTTTTGCCGAATTGGTGTGTAATGTCAACAAATAATTAATTAGCCAAACAAATAATTAGCCAAAAGTGTCGAATTTTAGCATTTATTTTGGTTTTAGATGCTTTGTTTATTGCTATGTAATGTTTATTTTCACCAAACAAGGCACATGGCAACATTAATTCACAAACTGTGGTCAACCGATAAAAAATAATAATTTTTTCATAGTTTCAGACTCATGATATTTAATTTCAGTTTCAGATATCTAACCAAAGTGTAAAATATGTAAATCTGAAACTAGCCTAAAATAGTCTATGTTCCTTTATATTTTTGATTGAGCTCCAACTTCCGTTGCCGGTGAGTTGCCCTTTTTGTATGTGATGACAGGCTTGTGTTGCGTTGTAAAATGTTTGCAAAAATTAAAGTTTAAAGTATTCAATCAGCCTGGTGTTTACTTTGTACAAGTTCCCGTCCAAACCCACGCCGCAGACGGTTTCTCTGGAAATCCCAGTTCTACACAAGTGGTCCTTCGCAAAAGAACCGGCATTTTTTCACACGGCGTGGGTCAGTAAATATGGCGGATCGCGAAAATGAAGACTCGAAAAGGGTTGGAGTGTAGATAAGGGGGCACTATGGGAAAAAAGACTTAATCGTGCCCCCTTATCGACACTCTGACCCTCGAAAAGCCAAAAGAAGAGCATTACGTCGTCGTCAAAGTCATCCTACAAGAAATCTCTGATCGAAAAGAAAAAACATCTTGACGAAATCCATGTGGTCAACCGATAAAAAATAATAATTTTTTCATAGTTTCAGACTCATGATATTTAATTTCAGTTTCAGATATCCAACCAAAGTGTAAAATATGTAAATCTGAAACTAGCCTAAAATAGTCTATGTTCCTTTATATTTTTGATTGAGCTCCAACTTCCGTTGCCGGTGAGTTGCCCTTTTTGTTTGTGATGACAGGCTTGTGTTGCGTTGTAACGTAGACAGATCTATCTACGCCTTGTAAAATGTTTGCAAAAATTAAAGTTTAAAGTATTCAATCAGCCTGGTGTTTACTTTGTACAAGTTCCCGTCCAAACCCACGCCGCAGACGGTTTCTCTGGAAATCCCAGTTCTACACAAGTGGTCCTTCGCAAAAGAACCATGTGGTCAACCGTTAAAAATTAATAATTTTTTCATAGTTTCAGACTCATGATATTTAATTTCAGTTTCAGATATCCAACCAAAGTGTAAAATATGTAAATCTGAAACTAGTATTCAATCAGCCTGGTGTTTACTTTGTACAAGTTCCCGTCCAAACCCACGCCGCAGACTGTTTCTCTGGAAATCCCAGTTCTACACACAAACCTACAAACGTTTTTATTTTGTACGTCATTAATTTTTCGTTTTCATTTCGTTAACACGTAACTTACAGATATTGTAAGCTATAAGTATATCGAGCTGTCAAAGCTCGATACGGTCTACTATGTTAGGTACCCAGCAGGCGCAAAGTAATAGCAGGCGTTTTCTCGCCAGTAAAGAAAGGTGTTCTGTGGTAGTATTTGTCTACGAGTATTTATATGATCTGTGAGTTGTATCTCTGCCTATGATAATATAAAAGTTTTCGCTTAAAAATCTGTTTTTTCGAACTTCTAAATATATTTATGTTTTCTGTATTGATTTGTACCTATTTTTTATAATCTCCTGGGTGTCAATTTCATCTTATCTCTATAGAGGAGGTAAATAAAACTAAAAAGAATCGTTTGAAACTCGGGCTTCTTAATATAAGGTCGATGAATACGGGTCAGGATGAGTTGCTTGTGTCTATGCAGAAATATAAACCAGATATCTTGGCACTCAACGAGACCTGGATGAAAGAGGGACAAGGTGCTATTTGCGCACCTAAAATTCGCGGCTATGTCCTCAAATTATCTCATAGACCCAACGGCGCTAGTGGCGGAGGCGTCGGGTTTTATATCCGACGCGGTTTACGCACGCGCGTACGTGCACATCCAGCCTCTACTCTCCAGCAATTATGGTTAGAATTAAGGGTGCGGGGCGTATTGCTATCGGCACGGCATACCGACCCGACTCATCGTCCAAGCATCGAGTATCTACCGGCGCGGCACCGCGATCGATCTGAATCAATCAGTGCCTTCGGTGACTTCATATCTATCTCATATCATATCTGTGTGCTCTCTGATTTTAACGTGGACCTATTAAAACCGGACATTTCTCCTGCACCTGAGGTTCTATTGTTTTTTAGGCAGCAAAACTTAACACAACTAGTGACGGAGCCAACTAGAATCACAGAAAAATCAGTTACTTTCTTAGATTTGATAGTCACCGACTCGCCTGTCGCCTCAGTTATTTAAAAATGTTAGTGTTCATCATAACCCTCTGCTCAGTGACCACGCCATAGTTCTGACCGAATTATTCATTAAAAAACCAAAAGAAAGTCCCCAATACTTGTGGACACGTTAATTAAAAGAGATTGATGAACAGGAATTTCAGTTGGACTTAAATAGGCTACCCTGGCAGGAGGTTCTGGAGACTGAGGACTTAAACCTTATGGTTACTCGGTTTAATGAATTGTTGGTCCTTTTATTTGATAAACATGCCCCTTTAACGCGAGTTCGGGTAAATCAAAGCCCTCGTCCTTGGCTGACGGACACTATCAAACTTATGATAACGCTCAGAGATCAGGCCTGAAAAAGGGCTCTGTCTTCAAAAACTGAGCATCATCACAAATATTATAGAGACCTCCGCAACCTGGTAATCGCTCCATAAAAAGAGAAAAGGTTGCATATTTTACATATTATGTAAATAATAATATTAAAACGCCTTACAAAATGTGGAGTCATTTGAAACGCATATCTGTAGGTACAAAAGAAAAAAAGAGCTGTCTTAAATACCAGACCACTTAAAATAATCCAGATAAAATGAATAAATTCTTTTTAGAGATGCCTGGTAGCCCACTTACTGATGACAGTCAGTTGGATTTATTTACGCTAAATAGATTTACCGAGAAAGAATTTATCATTGAAGGTTGTAGCAAGATCAAATAGCTAAAATTGTTAAACATATTAATACTAATGCATCGGGCTATGATTCCATATCTGTTGAAATGATTCGCATGACCCTGTCGATAACATTACCTATTAAAACTTCTATGGTTAACAAATTGATTGCCCAAAACGTGTTTCCGAATGCGTGGAAACTAGCCCAGCGGGGCTATTATGTAACTCAGTTTCGGTTGCTAGCTATAGTTGCTATTCACCAAAAACAGATAAAAAATGAACTTCCAAAATAACCTTTAATGGGTATTGAATTATTTACGAATTGTGAAGTCATTTCAAGTGCAAACTTATCCTTAGATAAGCGGATATGTATGTTTTAGACGATAGCCACTTGGTTTGGCAACTGAGTTTACGATACAGAATCAGGGGGCAGGTAAAACCTCTTCCCAAGGGAAATACCATTGAAGATTTCAAAGATTTGAGACCGATAAGTGTACTGCCAGTGCTCTCGAAGATTATTGAAAGGGTTGTTTGTACGCAGCTAACGAAACATCTGAAGTCCGAAAAAGTTGTTCCCAGAATGCAGTCTGGTTTCCGTACTGGCCATGGGACGAAAACGGCATTGGCGCATGTCACTGACGAAATAATCTCTTCTTCTGATTCTGGTCAAGGCAGTATACTGGTTCTTCTTGATTTTTCAAGGGCGTTCGATTCTTTGAATATAGAACTCTTATTAGCGAAAATGAGTTACTACGGGCTTTCGCATGCTGCATGTACTTGGTTTCGTTCATATCTAACCAATCGAAAACAGTATATTGTAGTGTATGATAGTCAAGGTAACCCAGTAAAGTCCAAAATTGAGTGCTTAGTACGAGGTTGCCCACAGGGCTCGATACTCAGCCCGCTATTGTTCACTGTATACACCGCAGAACTAGTGCGTCACATGGAATACTGCAAGATACATCTGTACGCAGATGACACACAGGTTTACTATTCTTTTAATCCGGAAGACACTGATGGAGTATTTGACAAAATTAATAATGACTTAAATAAAATACACGAATGGGCTCTTGACAACTCGTTAGTTTTGAATCCTCATAAGTCGAAAATTTTGATCATGGGAACAAAACATCAGTGTCAGGCTATAAAGAGTAGGAATCCTTGTGTACAAATCGATCACCAAAACATTCTCGAAGTAAAAAATGCACAAAATTTAGGGTTGATAATGGACAGTGAACTTCGCTTTGAGGAACACGTCAGTCTAAAAATAAGAAATGCCTTTTTTAGGCTTAAGGTTTTATACACAATACAGCAGTTTCTTTCTGAGGATGTTCGTAAGTTGCTTAGTGAAAGTTTGGTTCTCTCTATGTTTAATTTTAGTGATGTTGTGTACGGGCCTCGAATCTTTGCTAAGACGGAGCGTGCCATTCAACGCGTACAAAATGCGTGTGCACGCTTTTGTTATGAGATTCCAAAACGAGCTCAAATCATACCCTTCTGAAATGAAAAAGGCATCCTAAATATGACTTCTCGCAGAAAACTACATCTAGCCAATCTAATTCATAAAGTCGTGCATATGCAAAGGCCTATATATCTTTATGATAAGTTAACTTGGTCCAGAGATTTTTGTGGTCGATATACACGTAGTTGCTTTACTGATAAACTGATAATACAAAAACACAAAACAGCAGGCTATAAAGGTGGCTTCAAATACGCAGCCACCAAAATTTGGAATAACTTACCTCCGCCTTTGCGCAAGCCCACTAGTTCAATAACTTTAAAAAAATATTTTAGACTTAATTCACAAAAAGGAAATTGAATAAAATTGCTTGTTTCTTACTATTGTTAAAATATTAATATAATTATAAAAAAACCTTATTTTTGTCTAGAATTTCAAAATAACTGGATCAATTGTAATTCAAAGCTGTAATGTATATTTGTTTTTTTTTCGTGTAAAATTGTTTATTAATTGCATTGGCTATATTTACACCTTATTTTAAGATAATGAAAAAATGAATATATGTATGTGTAATTATTTATAATAATTATTTGAATTTCTACCTGCAAATAATATTTAATGTCTGTGTATCTGTATAAGATGGGACAAACTGAAAATCAACGCTGTGAGTTGCTTGCAACAAGCAGCATTTGTTGAGTTTGGCCCCTTTTGCCACTTAGTTTAAGTTTCTTGATTTATTTTTCTGTGTATTTCTTTTTTGTGGCAAATAAATGTTTTTTCACTTTCACTATGTAATAATTAATTTTAATAGGCTCAAAAGAACTTGAATCCAAAGCCGTAAAAGATATTACAAAAAAAAATTGTGACAGACGGACGGACGTTTACATTTTTTTTTTTATGTGTTTTACGGCCCTGGATTCGGTGTCCTTTTGAGCCACGGATGTTTACAAATTAAACAGTGTTGCCACCTTAGCGACCTTGTCGCTAGATCTAGTGGAATTGTAGTCCATTTAGCGACTTAATAAAACAGCCATTTCATACATTTTAGCGACTTTTTTCAAACCGGTATTCCATACATTTGGCGACATTTTAATGAAATTTTAGGTAATTTGGTGACTTTCTTATAAAAAACTAGCGACAAGAATAAAATCGAGGTGGCAACACTGAAATTAAATTAGGTGGTTGGTACGGTGGTAGTAGGTACATTAGTTTTGGTTGTGTAATAGGATAAAAACAAAAAGCGACAATGCTTGCGAGACTTTCTCTAAGGAATAGTCTGACCCTGTCCTTGTTGAGAAAGTTAAGTGGAGAATCCAGTCAGGGCCCCTCTAGTACTACTTCTCGACCACCTCCCGCTTCGGTTGGAAACCAAAAAGTTGATGTCCCGGGCTTGAGCACCGCTTGCGTGCATCCAGCGAATCAACCCGTGGGTCCTGACGTTGACCCTAACAAAACCGGAGCCTACAAAGTCCCCGAGTACTTCTGCTATGATAATATGAGCTATTTTGAAGCTGAAATTGAGATGTCTAGGTTCAGATGCCCTCAACCTTCTGCATTGAAGAAGGATGCATAAATATGAAATTAAAAGTGAATGATTTCGTTGGTTGTTTATTTATAAAATAGTTAATAAATTAGAAATTGTTATTATCTGTTGTTTAATTTATAGCCTCAATATACATTTTGGGCTGCTAGTAGGGTTGCCACCTCCTGTCCCTTTGCTTTTGGAGGATAAACAATCTCAAAATAAAAAAAAGTAATTATTAGTATATTTCATTTTATACTTATGTTGATAGCACACCACAACACTTTTGAAGAGATGTCATTTTAAAATTGACTAAAGTCTGTACCTTCATTCATCCATATGTTGAAGATTATGAATTAAATATATACACAGCCGGTGCGGTGTTAAGACAGTTTTCTATTCAACCCTGACATATTCGAAATTCCAGGAAAGTTTTGATTATTACTAAATACTTTCTGGGAAGCAGGAGATATTTATTTTCAGGGTTCAGAGCTCTGCATTCCCATCAGATTGGAGTTCTTGACCATAGTAGTTTGTGCATGTAAAGATTCCAGCCATTGCATAAACAGTAAGAATGCTTGACTGCTTGTTGTATATCTGTTGTCTACTGCCTAGCAGACTAACAGATTGTTATTACTCCAAGGCTTTGTTCTCTGCCTTACACAATCTCTATCAGACTTTAGTAATCCAACAACTAGTAAAGATTTTAATACTGCTGGTAGAAGAACAGGGTGTACAAACAAGACTGATACATCTTCAGAGCGGCGTGAGACAGGGAGATGTTATTTCCCCAAAACTGTTTACTGTCGCTCTGGAGGACGTCTTTAAAACACTAGACTGGAATGGACGAGGCATAAATGTAAACGGAGAGTACATTGCACATCTTCGCTTTGCTGATGACATTGTGATAATGGCGGAATCGCTGCAGGAACTGGAGGTAATGGTGCGATTATAATGTCCAACTGTCACGTCATCCAACGGCCACTAACTGTCAACAATGTCAGTATCGAAGTTGTTCAGAAATATGTTTATCTGGGTCAAGTCATATAGCTGGATAAAAACAACTTCGACGCCAAGGCTGACAGAAAAATATGCTTGGGTTGGGCGGCATTCGGAAAGTTGCGTCACATATTTACGTTCTCAATACCGCAGTGCTTAAAAGCTAAGATGTACAACCAGTGCGTCCTTCCTGTGATGACGTATGGCACTGAGACGTGGTCTCTTACAAAGGGTCTGATCCACCGGTTAAAGGTCGCTCAGCGAGCTATGGAGCGGGCTATGCTTGGGGTATCTCTGATGGATAGAATCTGAAACGAGGAGATCCGTCGGAGATCGAAAGTAACAGACATAGCCTGCAGAATCAGTAAGTTGAAGTGGCAGTGGGTAGGCCATGTTTGTCGCCGACATGATGGCCGTTAGGGCCGAAAGGCTTAAGAATGGAGACCACGTACAGCAAAGCGTAGTGTAGGCCGACGACCTTAAGGACGTTATGGGGGCGGCTGGATGAGGAGGACAGAGGACCGACATGAGTGGTGAAATTTGGGAAAGGCCTATGTCCAGCAGTAGACAAACATGGGCTGATGGATGGTAGAAGAATACAATTGAAAAAAATATTAAGTGGAGAGATTGTTTTGAGAAAATGGATAGCAAAAACATCATCCATAATGTTGTGTTTTTGTATTGCAGACAGAAAAGCATAAACTCAGATGCGAAAGTAAATAGAAATGAAAGGAATTTACTGTAACACAACAAAGGTTGGGTGATATAAAAAAACTAGCTCTTTGGGAATATATTTTATTTTTATTGTAATTTTGTTGATTCCCACATACTAATGCCTACAACTAAGTAACATAAAATGCAACATCTCAACCTTTATATGGACTTAAATTTACATTTTGTAAAATGCTCAGCAAAAGCATTTTGCACTAAACTGCAACTGAAGAAACAGTGCCACTGAATAAGACCGCTGATTCATCATCTTTGAGGGTCGGCACTGGCTCCAGTCCACCTGTGCTCACTCCCTCTGCTGTATGTTACTTCTTCTTAGTTAATTTCTCCGACAGATCATCAAAGGTTGGGTCTTGTAAGTTAATCATTAAACTGTTACCAGGAAGGAAGACTCTGTTTTGGGATTGAGCAATCATTCTTGAAATGCTTTGTGCTGCACGGATTTTACGCAACTTGAGGTAACCTGGGTTCATTCCCATGGCTTTACCCAACATCTCTGCGGCTTCGGCTTCTCCCTCAGCTTGGACAATCTTCTGTTGACGCTCCTGCTTAGCCCTTTCAACTACGAAAGCTGCTCGCTGAGCTTCCTGTTGAGCCACTTGCTTAGCTTCAACTGCAGCTGTGTATTCTTTTCCGAAACTCAACTCTGTCAGTGACACATCATCAAGGATGATGTTGAAATCAGCAGCACGTTCAACCAATTCTCTCCTAATCAGTAGAGAAACCTGCTGACGTTGTGTAATTAGTTGAGACGCATTGAATTTAGCAACAACAGACTTCAATACTTCATTGCAAATGGAAGGCAACACTTTCTCATCATAATCTTGCCCTAGTTGTTGGTACATTGTGGGAAGAGAGTTGGAATCAGGTCGCGACAAGACACGCAGGGAAATGTTAACCATCTGTAAGTCTTTTGAGCCGGTGGGAGAAGAAATCTTGCGGGGTCTGGATCTGATATCGTAAATAATGGGGTACTGGAACCATGGGACGCGAAAATGCAATCCTTCGGTCATTACTTCCTTCTGGACTCCTCCTATTCTGTTGAACATAATGGCACGATGACCTCCCTCTACGGTGAATAAGGATTGTGAGACTCCATACGCTGCAGCTCCGAGTACTGCTGCTACCTTTAGTCCAATGTTCAGCCCAGGGGGCCCGCCCTTCGCGAACTTGCCAGCCATGTCATTGAGCTTACTTTGTGCCATTCTGGAGTCTCAATGCTTTTCTAAAGAATAAACCGACTAGAATATTAGCTAAATTGAAAAAAGTTAATAACCTCTCCGGCAAATTGTGCAACCACCATAGACAAAAAGAACTATTGAATAAATGATTAAAGTTTTTTTTCAAGAATGAAAAGAAAATTCACACAGAGTACAAAACAAAACGTGTTCCGAATGGCGCTTAGAGCACTAAAAGTACCATCAGACTACTCACGTCATGCCGCCACAGATGTTTAATATAGTAGTAAACCTAACATTAATAATAAACGCAAAGACAACGCGTGACAATTTTAATTCCGTAAAGTTCGGGCTCTTTTAAATATAAATATTGCTTGTTTCCAAACAAAATACATGCTAGAGATTAGTTTGCTGACACTGTCAAATATTTGGGATTTCATCTTGACCGCCGGCTAACTTGGAAGAAACATATCACTACTAAACGCAACGAAATTATACTAAAATTTAAAGGACTACAATGGGTCTTGGGCAAAAACTCATCATTGTCACTAGAAAATAAACTCCTTATATACAAGGCTATCATAAAACCTGTATGGACATATGGCATTGAACTTTGGGGAACAGCAAGCACCTCAAATGTGGAAATACTTCAACGAGCACAAAACAAGATCCTGAGGTCCATTTCTAATGCTACTTGGTTTTCAAGAAATACGGAAATCCATGAATATCTCAATATGCTTACAATTAAAGAAGAAATTGAACAACGAAAATGCAACTACAAGCGACGGTTGCAAAGTCACCCTAATCAGCTTGCTGCTGGATTGCTGAACACAACATCTAATATCCATAGACTTAAACGTCTACCACTTATGGACTCCAAATAGCAAAGTAGTGAAAAGTGGAACAAAGGCACACAACTAAAGGGCAATGCCTAGCCTAGTATGAAGGGAAGCTGTATTGCTGAATACAGTACCTCCAAGTACTAAGACAGTCAACATATCTAATAAAAGTCAGCTCCTGACTGATCGTAGATAAAAAAGGAAAAAAAAAAAAAAACAATCTTCGACTCGAGTTCGTTGTCGAATTTCGACGTTCGGTGCACGATCCTAAGAGAGATGCCTAGCATGGCACGCTCCATAGCCCTCTGTGTCACTTTCATTTTGTGGATATGAGCTCTGGTTAGCGTCCATGTGCATGACAATAGACGCGATATAATCGATTATATCGTGACTCGAAACGCACTACAACTTTTCTGCTTGGCTTTTCCATTGACGTCACAAATGTCAAATGTCATTTTAAGTACTAATACTAATTTTCTTTCACGTACATACATAATCGGAGATTTCCTTTTTTCATTTCTATTTTTCTAGTATTATTTCAACGATTGGAAACTCATCAGTCAAAAGGTTTCTTAAAAGACTGTTTACAATGGCCTTTTAAAGTGAATTTTCTTTTATTGGGTGTCCTAATCAGATGGATACCTACAGCGATAATGATGACTTCGGAGACGGTATTAATATATGGCAGGAACCCCGCTGCGAGCCCTTGGGAGCTCCAAAAGAGAATCTATGTGATGAGATTCTTCCTGGGCCAATTTCTGGCGACAGGATACATGCACTGGAAGAAGAGCAGGAGATATTATCATCGTCAGTGTTTTCTTTGACATCGCACCTAGCACAGGTCGAATTCCGCCTCCGACAGATACTTAAGGCTCCCAATGAAGAGAAAGATGCTATGCTGAAGGAACTAGAGGAGTTCACATCCCGGGGAGTACCTGACGCTAGAGCATCTCCTCAAGGCAGTGCTGATGAGGCAGCATGTAGTGAATGTGTAGAATTGGAACGAAAAATACGTCGGCAGCGAGCCAAACAAGCACAATTCATTGAAAGATTGAAGACACAGTTAAAGGAACTTGAACGGTTTGCTATTAATCCTAACTTGGAGACTAGAGAATGCCTCACTCAGCACCAATCTTTAATAGACCATTTGAAGAGTGAGATAGACCGCAGCCTTGAAGAAGGATGTCACCAACCACTTACAGCTGAAGAACTGAGGCACCAAATTAACTGTGCCGTCCGTCAGTATGCAGATAAACAACTGTCTAAAGATGAGATCATTGGCAAGCTTCAAAGTCATATTGAAGATATGCAGAAGTTCATCAAACTCATGAAAACTGAGGATTTAAAAAGCAGCAAACCTAAAATAAATATGGAGAGCAAAAACAAACCAGAGAGTTCTTTTGAGAAGCATCACAATAGACACAAACATAATGATGATCTACGTGCTGAGACTATTAATCTGATGAGAAAAGCTTCAACTTTGATTCAAATCTTTACTGTTTCTCAATTTGGTTGCTCTCCAAATACAAGTAAAAAATATGAAAAGAAGTCCTCAATTATAGTCACACATTGGGGCAATCTTCGTGCTAAACTTGAGATGTCTATTGATGCAGTTCTTAGCTTGGTGTCCAGAGATCGACCTGCTCATTCTATAATCGACAGCTATGACAGTGAATCAGAAGAAGGTGGGATCGTCATCAATGATGCACCTTTAACAACTGCTGTGCGAAGACACTTGGCTGTGAATTTGCGCGATCTACTTCAGCATGGATTGACAGGACCTGAGTCTACATCCTTAGTTCCTTTAATTGGTTGCTTCCCTGTTAGACGAAGCTCAGCTATGTCAAGAGCTATTCATATTTGGGAGCTGATTCTAAGATATTATGAACTAAATGATGGTGATGCCTTTAATTCAACTCCTGCAAGAAAACTGAGTCAAAGTTTTAACTTAGACATTGTCGGTGGCACAGCTATATCTAATAAGCAAAGTCTTTTAAGCACTATTGGTACTATTTTAGCTTCCCACACACCTTATAAAAGAAGCTATGATGCACATTTTAAAGCATTTGTTTGTGCTGCTTTAAATGCTCACAAACTTGTTTTATGGTTGAACATAATGCTAAAGTGTAGATCACTGATTGATCTTTATTACTCTTCAACTAGTTATGTTGTTAATACTGGCTTTCAAGACGCTCTGCAAAGTTTAGATCGTCTAACTTCCTATAACTTCGATTTGCCAGTTGATCTCGCCGTAAAACAGTTCCAAAATATCAAAGACGTATTTATGTAGATTTATTTATTGATAAGGGTACTTGTTTTATACATAATCATCAGTATTTTATGATGCCTTCTATGTCTAAGTATCTTGATTGCATTTATGATTTTAAATTCAATATTAGTTGAGGGGGTAACTTTTTACCTCGGTACAAAATGCACATCATAATATGTATTGTTTTTCTTACTTTTGAATAAAAAGTATGCAATAAACGTGTTTTAAAGCAACTTGCGGAAATAGTTTATTAATAATAAAGTCTTCACAAAAAATTACGTACTTTACTGTTTTACATTTTGTTTGCATTACATTAACAAACTTAAAAGCGTGTTTACAGTTGTAATGTAATGCATCTAAAATGTAACGCATAAAATTGAATAATTTTCCTGTGATCACCTAACTATTAACAAGTAGTTTGCGCGAATTGCTATAAACCGCATTTATTGCAAACTTTTAGTAAGGAAAACAATAATATGATGTGCATTTTGCACCGAGATCCTCCGTTACCATCTTAATAGCAAATACTGCTCTAGTCTAATCTAATCAAAAATGTTTAATTATAATAAAATGATGCTTATGTACAATTTTTGTGATAGTACTGAAAATAAACATTCCTCTTAAAGATCTGTGTAAAATTAATTAGTAATACTAATTTAGTATTGTTGGAATAATCATTGAACTAGGTCAATGGGAATAATTAAGCTTTTTGTTTGTCAAATGAGTTAAGTTTATTAATGTGACTGTTTTACTGTTACGCAGCGTGTTTGTTTGGCTGTCTGTAGATTCAAACATTCGTTAGGTTACACGAGTTTTAATTTTGTTTTGTGTAGGAAATATGTTTTGCCTCGTTCTTGAAAGTGCTCATTTGGCACCCTGTATTTTGTGAAATATGTAATATGATGAAATATATACAATATTTAATTGTATGATCAAAAGTTTGTTTGCGATTCTTACCGATTTACAATCTCAATAATAATGGAAATGTTGATTTAAAATCAAAGAATATAACAAATGCCATATTTATCAATTATGCTCTTACTTTAATGCAAAGAAATTAATTATAATGTAGTTGAAGCATTGACTTTTTGTTTTACTTCTCTAATCTTTAATTATTATAAAAACTAACAAAGTTTAAACTTCATAAATAATAAATTTATTCAAGACACAAACATTCATACAACTTCCAGGGGATATTCCAGTTTTTTCGAGATCACAACTTTACGTTATCTAACACAAGACTGTGACAAGTATTTACAAAAGGTTAACATTTTATAAATAAATTATATTTATGTACATACAGTTACCAATGAGCGAATCAAATGCGTGTTCTACAGATTATAATACATTCTAAAGAATACTGAAGAAAGTACATACTATTTAGTAGATCTAATCACTTTTTATGTCTACATTCAGGATTCTTTCACTAAAACAGTATTGTATGTCAATCGAGGTTGTGCATAACACGATACGAGTTCCGCTTCTGGATTTAGACAAATTTAACACACTTCACAGTCACAGAGTCTATTAAGTTCTGCATTTTACTTGGGCCCCAGCATTTCTTCGGGTTTCACCATTTGGTCAAATTGTTCAGCGGTGAGGATTCCTAGTTTGATAGCAGTATCTTTCAATGTACCGCCTTCTTTGTGGGCGGTTTTCGCGATGAGTGCAGCCTGTGGACAAGAAAAAAGGATTATTTTTTAATCTAAAAGCTCACGTGTTTTTCTGTCAGTCGTAGGCACTGCTATATTTTGGAACCAACAGTTCTTTTAGACTTTTTTTTTAGCATTCTAGTTAAGGGGGATAATCCAAATCCGCTCTCCATAGAAACTTGTGGGAACCAACAAACACGACAAAAGCATTATAATTTCGTTCTTTTACTTTTGTCTACCCCTTCAATTAATTCTACACCCGCGAATAATCAATCTTTTCACAAAAAAAAAGTTTTTACGATCTAATTTTGCCATTTAATACTTTCATACATTTTTTAAACAGCGAACAGTCACCAACATGAGCGACTCTCACATAATCTCGTTTATTTGTTGCACATTAGCCTTGATGCCGACAGCGCAGTTATCGTTGAAGGCTATCTTACCTTGTCGTATCCAATGTGCGGGTTGAGCGCAGTCACCAACATGAGCGACTCTCGCATGATCTTGTTTATTTGTTGCTCATTAGCCTTGATGCCGACAGCGCAGTTATCGTTGAAGGCTATCTTACCTTGTCGTATCCAATGTGCGGGTTGAGCGCAGTCACCAACATGAGCGACTCTCGAATGATCTTGTTTATTTGTAGCTCATTAGCCTTGATGCCGACAGCGTAGTTATCGTTGAAGGCTATCTTACCTTGTCGTATCCAATGTGCGGGTTGAGCGCAGTCACCAACACGAGCGACTCTCGCATGATCTTGTTTATTTGTAGCTCATTAGCCTTGATGCCGACAGCGCAGTTATCGTTGAAGGCTATCTTACCTTGTCGTATCCAATGTGCGGGTTGAGCGCAGTCACCAACATGAGCGACTCTCGCATGATCTTGTTTATTTGTTGTTCATTAGCCTTGATGCCGACAGCGCAATTCTTGTTGAAGGCTTGGCAGCCATCACCTGAACACGAAAAATAATGTAATTCATAAGAATAAGAAAAGTTTATTGAGGGAAACATTTTACAAATTAAAACAGCTAAATATCGTCAAATATAACAACTACTCGCGTATTACATAACATTTCGAGTTTTTTTTACAAAGTGAAGTTGCTAAGACTAAAACGAATTTGCTCCGCATGCAAATGCAAAATTTACAGCACAGCGCTGGTTTCCAGTAAGACCCTTTTCTCGTGTGAACTGGCTACACATAGTAATGTGCAACTAGTGCTTTACAATAAACGTTATTAATGTAAAATAATATACAGGAAATACTCAACATCATTGTTTCGAAAACTGCTCAATGTGGCTTAAAAAAGCAAGTATGTAGGTTTTGGAATTTCTAGTAAACTCGAAATGGGGAATTAATTTGGATATATTTATTAGAAGTAATTTGAATTTATTCTTGAAAGCTTTCTGTGACATTTCTTTTGCTTCTACGTCCATCAATCTAGTCATACAAGCTCTTCTTTTCCAGGTACTTTTTAAAATTTATTTTTATTTAAATAAGTGTCTGTAACTTACCGATCAATCTGATAGACCTCAACACGTTCGCAACCATCATTGGCTTGAACACGTTGAGTTCGAAATGTCCGTTGCTACCCCCAATAGTGCAAGCCACGTGGTTGCCCATCACTTGAGCAGCGATCATTGTTAGAGCTTCACATTGCGTTGGGTTTACTTTGCCTGGAAAAAATATCATTATCTTATTGTGGGTTTTTAGGCACTCTGCGACGCGTAATTATTGTGTATTATGTTATACTTTGCCAACAATACTCGAATTAAGTGCGCTCTGCTACGTCCGGTATACGTAAGGTAACTTATTTATGCAGCCAAGTTCATACTGTAGGCTTAATAAGTAGTCAGTATGGTAGATCGATAAAACATTTTGCTATTTTCGCAAAATACGATATTGATTTCCCATAGTAGACCCGGGGCTAGGCTTGCGTTTGTAGGTAGGTAAAAGGAAAATGATAATTTTCGAATTTCCCAAAAAGGGTCACCAAACCTTAATACTAACCAATGAGTATCAGTATAAACTTGGCTGTATAAATATTTGTCATCTTAAATAGAAAGCGACGTAATTCTACGCGTCGTAAGGTTATGGTATTGGCTAACCATACAGCCTTATCTTATCTACGACAGTTTCCATTACAACTGATGTTTTCACCTGACATCGGAAAATAAACCATGTTTTCTTGTTATAGCAGTAATTTCACACATAAATTTAAAACCGCTTAAAACGAAATAATAACTTTAAAGGGCATCATTTTCAAAAATAAAATCTATTGAGCGAAATGTGTCCAATTAGGTAACCGACCTGACAACGGAAAGACAAAGGTCTGAAAAAACGCGTGTTCAAGTTTTACATTGATCAGATAAGTAATTGTCTCAGCATATTAAAACAAAAACCATTGAAAGACCCAATACAAGGCCTTATTATCATTTAATATATAAAAAAACGCAGTTAAGAAAATATTATGAATGTGTAGTAGGATGAATTATTCTACGTGAGTCATTGGCAACATTATATGCAGTGCTTCCATTTCCTAAGCCAGGGGACTTCTTATAGTAAATGGTCTGTAGGAATAGAAAAACGTTCGGCTGGTGATCTATGGTAACATAATTTGTCTTGTTCTTGTTCAAAGTGTTTATGAAGAATTCCTCAAGTTTGTGAGCGTCGAGATGTAAGTTTACATTGAAATATTTCGAGAAAATGCTT
This sequence comes from Ypsolopha scabrella, assembly GCA_910592155.1. NCBI lineage: Eukaryota > Metazoa > Arthropoda > Insecta > Lepidoptera > Ypsolophidae > Ypsolopha > Ypsolopha scabrella. The sequence goes on from OU342976.1 coordinate 20,773,285, forward strand.
TATCATCAAAATCCATACTTTGGATACTTTAGATATTATTAAAGTGCATTACAAGATAGAAATATCATGTTTTTTATCGAAGGTAACCTTGTGAGTACAATACAAATATCACTACAATACTAACCAGGCATGATAGAAGAGCCAGGTTCATTCTCGGGAAGCATAAGCTCGCCGAGACCGCATCTAAAACGAAAAAAAATTGCTTTTTGGTATCTATTTCGATAACTATCTCCACTACTATTACAATAAAAAAAATATTCCATGTACAGGCACGGGCTCGTTACTGTTTAAGCAATATTAACATTTACTATGTCAAATATTTATCAAAAGGAAAAAACGGATGCCATGCCATCTGTCTGTCAGACCCTTTTATCTCAGGAACGCGTGGAGGTATCGAGTTGAAATTAAAAAAATATACTCAGGTCTACAGTCCCTCGAAGCTGTGAATAAATCAAACTTCAAGATCGTCCTTTTGCGCCGCAAAAAACGTATATTTTCTCAAGGGAATCAAAATTTATAGGGTATTTTCCGTTGACCTAGAACTATGAAATTTGGCTCCTGGACTCCTATGTAAAATCAAGAACCTTCTTCCACACTCTTTTTTCCATCTGCTCGAATCTTACATGTCATTGAGAATATTTCAAGTCAAGACAGGAGACGCCTTATCAAAGTTCCACAATATTAAAGCTGGTATTCCACAAGGCTCTGTGCTGGGGCCAATCTTGTATTGTATCTACACTGCAGACCTTCCTCAAACAGAAGATGTTATCACAGCAACATTCGCGGATGATACTGCTCTCCTGGCAACAAGTCAAGACAAGACAGAAGCCTCCTCCAAACTCCAAAAGCAGCTAGTTAAAAAGAAAAATGGTTACAGGCATGGAGGATAAAAGCTAGTGCTAGTAAATCCATGCAGATCACCTTTTCCCTGAGAAAAGGAGACTGCCCATCTGTCACTCTTGGTGGTGATGTACTCCCACATGCTGACACTGTCAAATATTTGGGATTTCATCTTGACCGCCGGCTAACTTGGAAGAAACATATCACTACTAAACGCAACGAAATTATACTAAAATTTAAAGGACTACAATGGGTCTTGGGCAAAAACTCATCATTGTCACTAGAAAATAAACTCCTTATATACAAAGCTATCATAAAACCTGTATGGACATATGGCATTGAACTTTGGGGAACAGCAAGCACCTCAAATGTGGAAATACTTCAACGAGCACAAAACAAGATCCTGAGGTCCATTTCTAATGCTACTTGGTTTTCAAGAAATACGGAAATCCATGAATATCTCAATATACTTACAATTAAAGAAGAAATTGAACAACGAAAATGCAACTACAAGCGACGGTTGCAAAGTCACCCTAATCAGCTTGCTGCTGGATTGCTGAACACAACATCTAATATCCATAGACTTAAACGTCTACCACTTATGGACTCCAAATAGCAAAGTAGTGAAAAGTGGAACAAAGGCACACAACTAAAGGGCAATGCCTAGTCTAGTATGAAGGGAAGCTGTATTGCTGAATACAGTACCTACAAGCGAACTGACAGTCAACATATCTAATAAAAGTCAGCTCCTGACTGATCGTAGATAAAAAAAACACAAAAAAAAGAAAAAAAAGGTCTACAGTCCCTTGAAGCTAAAAAACGTATATTTTCTCAAGGGAATCAAAATTTATAGGGTATTTTCCGTTGACCTAGAACTATGAAATTTGGCAAGTAGTACCGTCTTATACCACAAGTATAGGATAACATCTGGAAACTATACATTTTTAATTAAATTATACAAAAATATAGTCTTTAACGGAACCCTCGGTGGGCGAGTCAGACTCCCACTTGTCCGGTTTTTTATTAGTCAATATCATGCTAGTAATTGTACAAAAAAGGCGGTACATAACATAATTGCGAGGCTCACCTCGGTCCTGAAGCCAACAGCCGGATGTCGTTGCCGATCTTCATTAACGAACAGGCGATAGTGTTGAGTGCTCCCGACACCTCCACCATGGCGTCGTGACACGCCAGCGCCTCGAACTTGTTAGGTGCTGTCTCGAATGGGATTCCTGGGGAAAAGAGTACGGTCGTGCGGTGAATCGGGTTCGTACGGTGAATCAGCCCTCTTATTGTATCCGTCGTGATTGGCCAAAAATTATGTGCGATGTCATTTCTAGTCAATCATGGCGTGTCTGAAGGCAATTGCGATGGATGTCGAAGTGAGAGAATAAGGCCCCAGGTCCATATTCATTTATTCAGTAAAACTAGATCGTCAGGCAAATGGAACATCATATAGAAAATATAAACTAAAATAATTACATCAAACAAAATAATATAAAAATTAAACAATATAAAAATAGGATATCTAGATTAGATTCATGTCAAATATCTCTATACATATAAAATACAACGTCTGTCTGTCTATCTGTCTGTCTGTTCGTTCGCTTATAACTTGAGAAACAGTCAATGGATTTTGATGCAGTTTTCACTGAAAGATAAAGCATTTTTTCGGGAAGGTTTAAGGCTATGTATCATCACGCTATGACAAAAGGGAGCAGCGCAATGAGAATTTTAATGAGACATGTGAAAGGTTCGCCGCCCAAACGTAGTCGATCGTCGCGTGTTCAAACCCCGACTTAAAAAAGTGTTTTTACTCTTTATTCTTTTATTTTATTTTCAGAAAATATTTACATTTCTTGACTGAGCAAAGACCAATAACTAAAATATTTTTATTGTCAAGTCCTTGGAAAACGCCATCTCTGTGAAGCTATCCTGGATAACGGCTCAGTAAGCTGGCGTTGAAATGGTTTTTATTTTAATACACTAGATGGCGCTGCATGTTCCAAAATATCGGATTTGACGTAGTCTGGTTCAAATCAATTCACGTTAAAGTTTGTCTACTTTTGAGAAGAAGATTTATTTGTTTGTATATAATGGGTAATATTTAGAACTACTCAACTGACTATAAAAATTCTTTATAAAATAAGTGCTTTTTAATATAAAATAATATTTTAAAATAAGCACTCAATTAATATTTTTAGTATGTACGCCTTGCGTAGTCGTATGTAGTCTCATGGTCGAGGTTTCAATCATCCACTGGTAAATGTTTTTTTTAGGAGACCTCTCAAGTTTAAGTTCATTTGATCGGTATTGATGAGTATTTTTGTACAACATGGTGACCAGGATTTGATAATGGGACTGGAAGTTGGGTACGGGATCTCCTCAACGGACAATAGCAGACCCTTCGAGTTTAGGCTTGTTTAGTTGGTATTTGTTAGCACTTTGGTAAAACATGGTGACCAGGGTCTGATAATGGGACTGGAAGGTGGGTACGGGATCTCCTCAACGGACAATAGCAGACCCTTCGAGTTTAGACTTATTTAGTTGGTATTATCACTTATAGGTGGTAGAGCTGATACCGGGCTCGACTGTGGCCCGACGGATGGCGGTATATCCATCCCCAATTGCCGGGCCTTATATAAAATAGACTAGTGACGGGCAGCGGCGTCACTGGTGCAGGGGTTTCGGCACCGCGCTCACCAACCCGCCTGCCCAGCGCATGTGAGTATGGGCATTTCTTCCAGGAGGACCGCCAAGAGTGGCGAAATCCTGGAAAGGCCTATGTCCAGCAGTGGACGGAACAGGCTGATGGATGGATGGAGTTTGTATTTGTTAGCACTTTGGTAAAGCATGGTGACCAGGGTCTGCAGATGGGACTGGAAGGTGGTTATGGGATCTCCTCAACGGATAACAGCAGACCCTTCGAGTTTGAGCTTATTTGATTGGTCTTTATTAGAACTTTGGTAAAACAATGTGACCAGGATCTGCTGATGGGATTGGAAGATGGGTACGGGATCTCCTCAACGGACTACACCAGACTCTTTGAGTTTGGGCTTATTTGATTGATATTTCTTAGCACTTTGGTAAAACATGGTGACCGTTGCATATTGTCGTTCAAAAAACTATATTCTTTTGTTTTCCTTATTTCCACGAAAATCTCTTCGACGCGGGCGGAGCCGCGGGCAAAAGCTAGTTATTTATATAATTTTACAGTATGTCAATCATGTAAAATAAAGGATTAGGGATTAATTAAAATTTTACATTTATTCATTAAGGAAGTCGGTAACTAAATAATAAGCTTTATTTATCAAAACGTTTTTAGTTTTTAAATAAATATTGAGAGGCTCCTACAATCTTTTACGTGACTAGGTAGTTTATTGTAAACAAGCGGTCCCATCACACTCGGAGAATTCGCTGTTTTAGTTAGGCGATGAACAGGCGTAAGAAGGTTGTTAAGGTGCCTCAGGTTGTGAGAATGACCAACTGACCTTTGGTCTGGGAACTCCGTAGGATTTATCTGACGTACTTCGCAACCTCCGAGATGTGTAAAGGTGGAACAGTTAGAATACCAAGTTCGATAAACAGCGGCTGTGCATGGGTGTCAAGCGGCACTCTGGATATTCGGCGGACCATCTTTTTTAGAATTTTAAAATATCTATAGATCTCTATGCCATAAGCTAGGATCGAATGAAAGTACAGTGAAATTTCGTACGGTGAATCAAGTTCGTACGACAAAGCCTCTGTCTTGTTGTTTTTCTTGGTGGATGACATCGAACTGACACAAACCAAAAGGAGTTGATTGTTTGGGGAGCGGTCACAGAGTACATTATAAGGAGCGGCATTGCTGTTGGTCGCGAAATAACCGATTTAGTAGACAAAAACTCACAGACATATAATTATTACTAAGTAGCAGATCAAACATAAGGATTAAAAAGCTTGGCAAGTTTCCATACAAAAAATAAGCTACATTTAGGCTTCATGGTACGAAGAAACGGATAAAAATGGGTTGTTTTGGCTGGCTTATGCTTGGAACATATTTGTTAAATCCTAAACTAATCTCTAGTATATATTTTGTTTGGAAACAAGCAATATTTATATTAAAAAGAGCCCGCAGTTCACTGAGCTAAAATTGCCACGCAAATTCGAGCACAGACTCGTTAAATAAATTTCAACGTTATTTCTTACCAGTTAGAGACGCAATTTCCGAGGCACACTTCTCAGCGAATCCGATCCTAGTGTTCAGGCCGGTCCCGACAGCGGTGCCTCCCAACGCTAAGTAGTGGAGACGTGGCAACGTCGCACACACGCGCTCGATGCCGTAAGTGAGCTGGGTCGCGTATGCACTGAACTCTTGTCCAAGAGTTAGTGGTACCGCGTCCATGAGATGGGTTCTGTGATTGTAACAATATTGTAGTTAGGTTACAGCAGCAGTATTTCATTTATTTAGTAAGCTCTTAAGGGGGCACCGAGCCTTTTGCGAAATAATTGTGTTCGTTTGATCCCTTGCTGTATCGTTTTTACTTAAGTTTTAGTTATACAATAAAGCCGATTCTGGAGGCTTTAATTTTAATTTTAGTGCTGTAAAAACTAAATTTTCTTCATTCCAAAAAAGTCCTTTAGTGTTTACTACAGAAGCAATTATACTTTGGAAAAATTTAAGTTTTGGTAGCACTAAAACTAAAATTTAAGCCTTCAGAATCGGTTTTAATGCATATGTAACATATTTAGCCGTAAATACAATTTTTGAATTTACTTTTTCCAAATTATGTGTTTGTTTGAACAATACGAAGGAAATATCTAAATTCGCACGTGTTCCACCTATCCTAACCTAACCGCCTCGGGTCCCGCTGTCCGCAGTTTTGCTTCGGCTGTCAAATGGGGAGCCTGTTTTATGCGCTTTAAGCAGTTTTAAAACGTCGCTCGCTTTTGCTGTTGTGCCTCACGCTCACATACACGGAGAGTCGCCAGAAACTCGGTGCCCCCTTAATCTTGAGACTGGTGCATCAATGAGTTTTTTGGAATTTATGTGCATAGTATTCGTATACTTGCACACGGTGAAGGGGAATACTATGAGGTGAAACAGCATGGCCTAAAAAGCGTGTATTTGTGCCAGATGTAGGTTGCTAAGGCTCGCCCCTATCAAGTTGGAATCATCGGTAAAAAGGTTAGTAACAGTTCACACTCTGGAACACATGTGATGATGTGACAATCCCTCGGGATATTATGTCGTAACGGTATATTCTTTTTACACGACTGACCACAAAAAGGAGTGCATTGTTTTGATGGTTCATGTGGGTATTTTTCTTAATTCCACCATAACTTCTTAACGCCTGAACCGACTTCGAAGTGTGTGGTATCGTTAGAATCCTTATAGCATCCTGAGTAGAATAGGCTATAAATATATACAAACAGTATTAAATATTAAAAAACACTATTACATTGGATACGTGTTGTTTTGTATGCCCGCGACTGCACTGAAATCCGAATTAAATCTCTATTCCGGCAGTCGTGTTTTTTAATATTTTTTATTATTTATTTTATACAGGTTCTATCAAGATCAATGGTAATAAATAAATAACACTGGGTGATGGTGGGTGAACCCTTCTTTCCTACCTACAATGTTTTTTGCGTTTTGTTTTAGGGTTTCATCTATTAACCAAATCCCTTATACCGTCTGTCCGCGGTATAACGCAAGGTGGCTTAAGGCCTTACCCCTGGTGCACGATAATCTTACTGAGCGATTTTGAACTTCAGTATGTTGTCAGAAAGTCTACATTAGAACGCTCGCTTCGCACGCTGCCAGCACGCAAAATCAGTGAATTTTCGAGGTTTTTCTGGATTTTACGAAAAAGTATTTGATATAGGAGTTTTTCCACCTAACATCGGAAAATAAACCATGTTTTCTTATTATAGCAGTAATTTCAGACATAAAACTCAAGCCGTTCAGACATAAAACAAATTAATAACTTTCATCATTTTCAAATATAAAATCTATCGAGTGAAATGTGTCCCAAGTAATCGACCTGACAACGGAAAGATAAAGATCTGAAAACACGTGTCCAAGTTTTACATTGATCAGATAAGTAGTTGACTCAGCATATTAAAGCAAAAACCGTTAAAAGACCAAAGGCAAGCCCTTAACTGGTTGAGCTTAAATTGGATCCGTTGCTAACACACTTGGCTTCCGGAAGCTAGTTTCAATTGACAAAAACGTTGGTCCTCTTCGACTCACCTGCCGATCTTGATAATCTTATCAAACTCCTTCGATTTCGCCTGCAAGGTGTCTCTCAAAGTGACCAGGCCTGGCATCAGCCTGTCCCTCAGTTCCATTGCCACTGCTATGTGCATGGCAGTAGGGTACGTATCGTTGGAGCTTTGAGACTTGTTCACATGATCGTTGGGATGAACCGGGTTCTTGCTGCCGAGCTTACCGCCCAGGATTTGGATGGCTCGGTTTGAGATTACCTGATAATATGAAATAAAATTACACAAGTGATATTAATTTATGCTGCCAAAATCAAAAAGCCCTAAGAAGCGTGCATTTGTGGCCGAAGTACTTTATCTCGTTAGGGACGTTAAAATTGTTGGTGAAAAGACTGCTATTATTTTGCGATAGGTTGCGTAGGTTGAGTCTGTCGCCGACATGATGGGCGTTGGGGGCGAAAGGCGTTAGAATGGAGACCACGTACAAGAAAGCGTAGCGTAGGCCGACCTGAAGATGACAGGCTGATGGATGGATGAGGTTGTGTATGACTCGAACGCACGTTTTATCGACAGTTTTTTTCGTTTCAACGTCATTGGGAGTGATCCGCCAAACTTCGGGCATATAACCTTTCAGGCATGCAGTTATACTAAGTCGTCCTGCACCGGTTCAGCTAGTGTTAAGTAGACAAATACGAAGCACTCACAAACAGACCTAATGGTGACGAGTCATATCATAATTATCAATAAAAGTTCGACCAGGGGCAGCATCTACGGCTATATTTTTCAAATGTATCCCGGGCCGCGTTCAGTTTGATTGCCCGCTTACCACTGACAGCAGGATAGCATATAAAAATTCAACGCGTGCAAAAGAGATGTCATGATCGCCGGGCGTCGGCTAAACTAAAATTTTAGTTTGACAGCCATAATTTACTCAACTTAGTGATTTTAACTTGTTTTGGTAATTTCAAGGCACATTTTAGAGCTGTCATTTGATTGAATTTAAAGAATTTAGTTTGATTCAGAAGGGTTTATAAGACTTGCTAATTTTAGTTGGTGTGCCCTTCAGAATATCAAAATATAGTGCTGTCACTTAAAATTACGTTTTATTGTAAGTTTCTTAGCTTAAAATTAAAACCTTTGAAATCGGCTTTAGTATGATGATTTCTAAACTAAACCGCACGCGTTCGTCATAAACAGCCGGCACAAAATTTCGATACCCACTTCATTGGTGTTCATGTTGGACTGAGTGCCGGAGCCAGTCTGCCAGATGACGAGTGGGAAGTGGCCCTCACTGTACAGCTTGCCAGAGATGACGTCATCGCAGGCTTGCTGGATGGCGTCCGCTGTAAAGGTTAAGACGAAGTAGGTTGTGAAAACGGAGTTTTTGAACAAGTAGTACTCCCAAACTACAATAGATATGGTCCTGAAATAATTACATGTTATAAACAAAGCATTTTCCAAGGCGAAGTTATCGCCCAAAACGCGATAGAGAAAAACTGGCTCGACCGAAGAAAATTGCAAAGTGAAGGCTATTTTTTCATTTCAAAGAAGCAGTCTGTCCAAACTAATAAAGTGAAAATAACAATGATTACTGTTTTAAACATATAAACCCATTATCTAAACGATAGCACAGCGTTTTTTTTAACGCACTCGTGTGGATTTATATTAAATTTTATTAATTGAAAAATAGCATTATCCACTCTCTTATTGATTTACCGCACTGCTCAGACGCGCGCTTTTTCAGATACGCTTATCTCTTTCGTTATGCGATCGACCTACTACGGGTGGTAAAACCGAATCCCGGTGCAAAATGCACATCATAATATTATTTTCTTTACATTTGAATAAAAAGTATGCAAAGATTGCGTTTTAAAGCAATTAGCGGAAATTGATTAGTAATAATTAGCGTTTTACATTCAAATTCTATTATTTTATGATTTACATTTTCATTGCATTCGATTAACAAACTTAAAAGCGTATTTAACGTTGTAATCGAATGTAATCAAAATGTAAGGCATAAAATAACATAATGTTAATGCGAAAACATAACATAATGTTTCCGCTAATTTCTTTAAAACGCAATTTTCGCATACTTTTTATTCAAAAATAAGGAAAACAATATTATGATGTGTATTTTGCACCGGGATTCGGTTTAACCACCTTAAAAGGTTACTTCAAATTTGCCACATCTAGCAACGCAGGCCACAGGGCAGCCATTTTTTGAATTTAACCCCTCCCAAAGTTTTAATTTGCGTAACTCACCAATTTTCTTGTCAAGACCAAATTCAATGTTGACTTTAGCAGCTGCCTTCTTCAGAATGCCAAAAGCTACGATCACCGGGAACTGTAAAAATATAATTTGCTAAGTATATACATTGGTTTGAATATCAAATAGGCCAAACAAGGCTTTTCTAAAATAGGATTTGACCCGTCACATAAATATCTGTCTAGCTGAATTAAAAATCTTTTAATAAGCTTCAAGACTTAAATCTGTTTTAATATTGTTGTTTGCGATGAAAAACAATTTATCACGCTTAGTGAATGATGCAATCCTAAAGATAGGGAGACCAGAATGTCCAATTCTGATGGGAATATTTCGAGACTATCGGTAGCGGTACGGTGGTCTCATCACTTTATCGAGGAACCGCAAAAGTGAAAGACCACAATGATAACAACTTCGATAAATAACATATCTGAAAACTGTTGTGGTTTGTACATCGATATTAGACCATACATTTATCTTTTTTTACGTTAACTTACTTAGAAGTATGATTTTTTTTACAGCTTCAAGGGACTGTAGACCTGAGTAAATGGTTTTTATTTCAACTCGATACCTCCACGCGTTCCCGGGATAAAGGGTCTTGACAGACAGACGGACGGACAGACGGACAAAAAAGTGATCCTATAAGGACTCAGCTTTTTCCTTTTGAGGTACGGAACCCTAAAAGTGATGAGATCTTAAAACAGTAGAACTTACGTAGTACAAACTAAAACAAGACTTAATAAATTAAGGCAACTATCCGATACTAAAACCTTTAACTTACCTAAATGTTTCTGACGAACTTTTCTTAGAGACTGTGTGTCTAGTTGTTTATGAGAGGTCAATAAGTGCCAAGTAAAAAAAATATCGTGAATTACTCAAGAACGCCTGAGCCGATCATTGATCTCTCATAAAACAACAAGACACACAGTCTCTAAGAAAAGTTCTTCAGAAAGTGTCCGAACGTGCGACGTGCATAGTAGCAAAAATCTTCAATCAAATTAAGACCCCGTAGCGGTGACAAAATTCATCGCGGACACTTTTTGAGCGAGATTGTGAGTCTAGTTGGGTTCCCATGCAGACAGATCAATTGGTCCAACATGCTATTGTTCTTTAAACGTTGTCGAAAGGGAGTTCGATAAGGGAAACTCAAATTTTAAATTATTTTTGGGGATATACTAAAAATTATTGGTGACATTCAAAAATTCATGATGGTCAACAAATTAAGCCTATTTTCGAGCTGAACGTATCTGCATTTACGAAATCCGTATACTGTGTATAACGGTAACTTGAAATAAGTTTTTCCTTTCCCTAGTTAACAAAAAATATAATTAATATTATTTTCGGCTATAATGTTATTAGTGAGATAATTAAGTTTTGGGTAATCAATATTTAAGTTAAATTACTTCAATGATAGTAATGTAAGGTACATAAAGGTAGTAGAGCTGGTGCCAGGCTCGACTGTGGAGGTACCTTGTTCTAAAATCCCCCGAGGTTATTCGGAGGAGAGTAAGAGGACAGTTCTCAAACAAGCACAACCAGGTGGTCTACCATGCCATATCCGCATATCCATCTCTGATTGCAGTCCCTTTTGTAAAATAAACTGGTGACGAGCAAATGCGTCACTCGTGCAAGGGTTTCAGCACCGCGCTCACCAACCCGCCTACCCAGCGTGTGTATGTGACCGCTAAGAGTAGCGAAATTTTGGAAAATCTTATGACAAATAGGCCGATGGATGGGTTTAAGTTTCGGCTAATATAATACTTAACTAAATAATCCATCCATCTATCCATCAGCCTGTTTCGTCCACTGCTGGACATAGGAGTGAATGTGAAGTGAGTGAATCAGACTATAGAATAAATTATCTATTTTTATTTGTAAATGTTCTTATATGTATATAATTAATGTAATATGGACCTCGTCTGGAATAAAGAAATAAATTTATTATTATTATTATAGGCCTTTCCAGGATTTCGCAACTCCTGGCGGTCCTCCTAGAAGAAATGCCCATACTCACACACGCTGGGCAGGAGGGTTGGTGAGCGCGGTGCCAAAACCCTTGCACCAGTGACGCCGCTGCACGCACTAGAACTAAATAATAGTATGTTTTAATAATTACTATCATGTATCTCCATAAAGCTTCGTACTTCATACAAGTACCTCTCATAATAAAGAGAAACCGTATCAGTTCGCGTGCTGGTGTCCATTAAACTCGTTTCGACCATTGTTCGATCTTGTTGAAAGTACCGGAACGGTAATTCATTCTGCAATTCGAAACGCTTCACTGTTGCCGATGAACGGTGCCAATGGAGTCGTGATTTTATAAACATACCTGGATAATCCATCAGGGGCCTTATTGTACCATCACAATCATCCTCCAAACGCACCGTGATGTGAAATGACATCACACACCATGGCATGATGGCTATAGCGATAGATATTAAAGTTAGGCAATAAGATGGCAGGTTCACCTCACCCATGTTGAGTAATAAATACATGAATTAGAAAAGCCAGTCTCCTTCAGGGTTAGAGAGAAACTGCTGGATCCCAAGTACCAATATATTCAATGCGTGCAATTGGTTTTTCGGAATTTATGTACTACCTACCACTTGCTGAACGGAAAACATTGAGTTTCGATTCGGCGTAACAAGACTTATGTTATTTGACAGAACTAAACTTAATTTAAGAATTCTGTCTTTTTCTTTCTGTATCGACAAGACAAGGACGCCTAAAATAAGTTCAGTCCTGTTGAGGTTTACCTCTCTCAAACGTGTGCATTTTTGTAGTATGGTGATAAGGCTCTCTATAATTTTGGGATGTAAATACTACTGGTTTTCCTAATAAATAAAATAAATACTTTTGCCCCTTTCATAGTTTGACGAAAACAAGACGAGTGAGTTTTAAACGGCTGTTTCTAGACCCGCTGTGTCATTCATATTGGTACCAAGAACGAACTATATATAACTGAACCCTTGTAGCCAGAATGTTTGTATTGGGTCAAGGAATTCTATCCAATCGCTGTCTAGAAAACTGACTGCAAACCTGTGTTTTACTTGGAAACATGTTGTACATAAATATTTAGTACCGACCACATAAAAATTACCCACAACAAGTAATATTTCATCATTTATCCACCGATTTAAGGTTGCTCAACGAGCTACGGAGCGGGCTATATCTCTGATGGATAGAATCGGAAACGAGGAGATCCGTCGGAGATCGAAAGTGACCGACATAACCTGTCGAATTAGTAAGTTGAAGTGGCAGTGGGCAGGCCATATTTGTCATGATGGCCGTTGGGGCTGAAATGCATTATAATGGAGACCACGTACATCAAACGAAGCGTAGCGTAGGCCGACCTCGTGCCCGCTGGACCGACGACCTAAAGGACGTTGTGGGTGGCGGCTGGATGGACCGACGTGGCGGCGAAATTTTGGAAAGGCCTATGTCCAGCAGTGGACGAACACGGGCTGATGGATGGATGGGTCAGGTAATATTTATTACAAAGATAATTTTGTATGGACGCGAAAAGCTCGACGATTTCGCCCTCATTCTTACTTCTAACCAGTGTTATATCTATAAATACCCAGAAAGGACCTATCCATGCCCCAACGACATCTAAACCCTCATAAAGACAGTCGTACAATCGTAGCGCGGGCGTAGCTGCTTATAACCCGGTCCCAGTATCTGTGCACCTCGCTGGAATGTGGCGCCTCTCTCGCTTCCCCTGTCACCTCTCCGCGCACTCCCCGGTGCGACAGTACGATTAGCATCTTCGTTGCCGCTACACGTCCCGATAATTTTGATATTTTCGCTTTATTGTTGTTTTGTTTTTTAATGTTTATTGTTAAGTTTAGACTGTTTACTGTTAAGTTTGGACTGGTTTGGTTGTTATTAAAATTGTTGTAGCTGTTAAACTGAAGTCATGGGAAAAACAATACACAGCGAATCAAGAAATTTAATCTTGAAAGTGCTCAAGTTTTTTGAATCGGAGAAAGTAAACAAACTTGTGACTGAGTTTAATAATAAATGTTTTTGTAATCAAAATTATTGTTTTTTAATAACAAACCCTTCATCAATAATAAATTGATTTGAAAAGGTTAGTAAATTTTTTTTACCTCCACATTTCTCGAAAAAACTTTTTTTCACACCGTACCCAGACCGCCGATATGACGTCACGAGGTCAGGTGCACAGATATTGTGACCGGGTTGTAGGTGCGGCTGATCTTATTATTATAATATTTTTATGTCAGAGACTCACGGATCCCACAGTCAAACTGTACATGCAGTTTTGTGAATCATTGTATTAGTTTTATAAGAAAAAACCTGTTAATTAGATATAGTATCTATCTATAGGTATATCCTTCTGAAAACTAAGCAAGTGTTTAAATAAAAAGATTTTTATTTAAAATCCTTGTCATCAAGTCATCAACAACAATATATTGCATTAAGCTTTTGTGCGATCACATGCCTTCATTGCATTGCGCTTTTCATCCTATCTCTTACTCATTAAGGCTGCATATAAGGTAAGATTGAGACAGGCACGTATCGAGACTTCTGTTTCCGGGGGGGGACATTCATTGAAACAAACATGTTCATGTCAATCAAATAAATCTGTGTAATCACTGTACTATAATATTATTAAGTATCAAATTATCGTACCTTTTTTTATTAAAACGTACTTCAACGTACTTTACGGTGGTTATGAATAAACATTCCCAGTCCCGTGTATGTTAATTCCGGGGGGGGGGATAAATCCCACCTATCCACCCCCCTGGATATGGATACTTGCTTGGATTGAGTACCTCATTTTGCATCGATCAGAACCGAACTCTATGACCTTTCCTTTTAGTATAAAACTAAACTCCTCTCAGCCACCAAGAAACACACGCCCACAAAAATCTGTGTTTTTATTTAAAAGCTCTGCTTCTAGATGAAAATTTTAAAACATGCTAAGACGAGGTGACGATAACATTTGTTAACTTATTTTTTATACAAATTTTAAGGCTCTATGATGTAAGGAAGGCCCTTTAACACTCGAAAAAGATGAACTTTAGAGGTAACTTCGTAATTTTTTTCTATCGAGCGAACTTAAAGATTTTGCGTTTTTTCTAAGATGAATATATCAGCCCTCTAGTCTACTGTCTATAATAATTTTACTATACCGATTAACCAAGTTACACAATGTGATATGCTCATTTCAATTTGTGTATCTAGCCTTATACGGGCCCTTAAATGAAGAAGAAAAGCTCTTACCGGCATTCGCTCCTCGATCCCTCCGATAGGGAAGTTCATCACCGACCGGACAGTCTGCGCGCCGTACAGCTTGTCATCTGGGACGTCCAGCTCTCCCATCGTATCCTTCTCTTTCCTCTGGAATTATATGAGGTTTCCTTTATTATTGCTTTGGTATATGACGCCACTGGATTCGAGCAATGCTCAAGAATAGGTGGTGGAGTTGATTACGGGCTCGACTGTGGAGGTACCACTACAGTACTCACAAATGAGGGGGGGGGGGCTTGGGGGAGTAAAGGGACACCTCTCAAACAAGCACAACCAGTGCTCGTAGCATGATGACGAATAAATGATAAAGGCCCTGTGCCCAATGTGCCCTGACCTCCCTAAGAGACCCTTTAAGGGATGTAAGGCATGTAAAACTTAGGGACGACAAGGAAACAGGAACCCAAACCTTTGAAATCTCGTAGATGAATGGGTTCGAAGTTAAGAATACCGTAAGACAACCAAAAAGTGAAGCGAATGTGGCTATGTACCAAAGGTTACCACATCCAGTAATAAGACTCCCTGAAAACTTTCGACTTGACTGACTTTTCTGTCATTTTTTGTGAACGTTTTTATGCGAATAGGCAGCTCAATTTTCAACATTATGTAACTCATATAGATATATTATTTGAGGCAATTTTACATTCCCTTTTAAAGATTCCTGACAAATAAAATATTTTTCTCATTTGCTGACATACAGACAAAAAATCCTATCTTCTGATGACCCTTGCCACACCAGACCTGTTGGTTCGAAGCAGCCCTATTCGGGATAACGTGTTATTGTCGTTAAATTGTCGTTTTGCAATTAACTAACAGGTTATTCTAATATGGAGATGGAAGGACAAAATGACAATTCTCAAAGAGAGTGGAAATTGGTGAGCAGTAGCAGATAAAGAGGGGGAGGGCTAAGGGCTGAAGCACCCTCAAAACAAGTGACAATGTTCTTTGAAAAATAAAATTTAATGACGGTCATTTTTAATCTAAATTTTCTGCTGATCCATAAAGCATTTTTGTGCAGAATCTGGTTATTAAGTCTGATTTACTGAAATAGCTCGACGAACCGACTGAGGGTCCCAAAATAAATTCTGGATCCGCCACTGTTGCCGAGTAATATTGAGAAGATAATGATGATATTGTTATCAAAACGAACAAACACAAGATGTTAGGTATTCAAATTGAATAGACAGACACATTGCATCGTTGTGTGGCCTTTGGGTGGCAACATAGGACTTCAGATACATATATCTTGATTGTTATCTGTTGCGCATGCCAAATAAATAAAACAAAAGCTAATCAAACACTCGTTAAAATGGAAACACCATCTACTCGTATGTACCCAATTTATGTACCTATAAAATAGAATGACATTCTTAGACTTTGGAATACTGGTTTTGTAAAGAGCGACACACGACGACAACGACGCGACGCTGCAAAGGGGTAAAACTTTCAACGATGAAACAGAAACTTCCTTCACATAATCGAAGTACTTGAATCTTTGCGATAATTAAGTGTTTTCGTAAACATCAATTTAAATTATCTGAACGATGATGAAACATTGCTCAGTTTATCATTATGACGTTTAATAATGTAAACAATAAAATTATTATTTACCACACAGAGGAAAGTGATTTAACACTTAGAGAAACCTTATACTTTCGAACCCGTTTCAGAGAAAATAACTAACTAATTTTGTTATTTATGACAGTATTACAACTTACCGTTTTAGCAGATTTGCTTTCCGGGTTCAGACAGATATGGCACGCCATTTCGACGGTTTTCATTCAATATTCACAAAAATAAAACTGAAAAAATCTACACTAAAAATTTCGTATACTACTTTGTATTGTCAGATTGCGTACTATTTTTCGGATAACTGAGAAAGAACGACTGTAAAAAAGTTTGGTGCAAATAGTTTGAGTATTCGAATATCTTTTTTAGTTGTTTCAGAAAAGACGTGTTCACGTGGTGAAGTCTAAAAGAGAATGGCAAATAAATTAGTAAGAACTAAGAACCGGTCGCCGGCCACTCTCGGGACGCACTGATAACCATTTTAAATAGGGCCAAAGAGATTTAGTTCATTAAAACGTGCAATTATGCTCTGTATTGTTATTACATTAAAGTTTATGGTGTTATGAACAGTAATGATATTCACCGTTATGATTCAAGCCCAGTTTACACAAGTAGAGTCAATGAGTAGAGGGTACGAAAATCATGTTTTTACTAATGTAAAAAGAAGGCGGTAGTGAGTTATTTCAATACACCAAGTATTTAAATGAGTTGGGTTATGAGTTTGTGTTGCCTTTATTTTGGTTGTGTTGCATGTTAGACAAATATAAATTTAATTGAACCTATTTTATTTTATTGAATAGGTACTAAGCAAACACAGAAAGTAAGACCGGGCACGACAAACGCAGAGTGAAAACCACGTGTAGACTAACCAAAAGTAAAGTCTGTTACACACGACTCAGTTTCACATATGTGATATTTTGAATTAAGGCGGCTACGAACGCAACAGAACTTCTGTACGTTGCATGTTGTCCACAATCGCATGCTCGGAAAGGTGGCGGTTAACATTGAAGTACAATGTACCCAATGGCGGCTAAGCGAAAAATGCACATCAAGTTTTCACCAAAAAAATCATTGTTTGTAAATCTAAAAATATTAAATGTTGCTAATATTTCTTAAACAAAATTAAACATATAATTCTACTTTATGACCAAGTGCTGGTTTAGCCGATGGTCAGAGCTAATAAGCAAATGGAACATACATATCATAATTTTTTATTTTTTGATATAGTCATCTGAAAGTTTATCTGGCGAAATAAGAGCCCGTCTTAGTTTCATAAAGACCCTGTACCTACTTTGTTAAAAAAATACATCACCTAGTTACACTAATCCGAAGTTAGTTTTCCTTAGACTTTAAATTCGTGCCATCCTTTACACATCGTGTGAAAAAGAAAGTGACAGAATCAATTTAAAGTCACTGCTAAACTAATCTCGGTTTAGTAAAAAATTTTTCGTCATCTCAGTTACATTATAAAAAGCATTGAGATAAAAATTGTTTCTAGCTTCATCTTTTGGCGTTAAACGACATTAGAGCGATGTTATCAACGGTCGTTTAAACAACATACATATTACATATGTGTGTAATTTACATAATTTATTATGGTCTTATTCAACAGTGTAGCCGACCTTGGTTTCGTTACATAAAATATTGATTTTAGCTATCAGAGACTAAATATACACATGTTTAAATCGTGTTTTATGTTCATTCTTGTGTAAAACATTCATAATTTCACTTCGGCACATTACGGCTTAACATAACCAAGCATGAAGAAAATAATGTCGAGAATAAATATCAACTGACAGATAATACCGGTTGAAAATGAAGCCCCTAGCTTTATTGAAATCTATGAATCAGAATCACTAACAGAACACAAAACCGTTAAAAGTTTTTTTTTTTTTTCATTTGTTTTTCCCATGTTTTGAATGAATGGCCAACCTACTCGACGCGACATGTGGCTGCTAATAGACCGTACGTATTCCCGGCGGTAAATAATGCACATAAGCTATGTACACATAGGTTTTGTAGAGTGTCGTCTCTGTCACCGGGATATTAGTGCTTCTTTTTACGATCTATAACTTTTTTTTAAATATGAATCATGACAGAAGTAACAAGACATGTAAGTATTTTTACTATAGTCGGTCGTACTGAAGTACAAATACAGCGGACATACGAGAGACAAGAACGATCGGCAGTTTTTGTTTGCACAAAAATACGTTTTAAATTATCCATCCCCATCCTACACTTTGGTCTTCCGACGCCCATGTTTGTCCGTGTGGGGCCGTTCAAGTATTACGTAAGCAGATTTATTACAATTATTTACCCCCCCATCCCCCTTGTCAGCAAAAGTAAGCAAAGCTCTTACCCCCTCCCCCCATGCTTACGTAAACATTATTCAATTATAAATATATATATTTTTTTATTATAATGTTATAATTATAATTTTAAAAATAAGAAAATAGATTTAGGATAGAGATTAGATTTTACTGATACAGTATTCAACATAGAGTAAGGGGCAAAAATATACCGATGACGTAATCATCATCTAGACTCCCCTACCTGTCATCGAAAATAAGCAAAACAAAGACCCCCCCCCCCCCCCCCTCATAGTGCTTACGTAATACTTGAACGGCCCCTGTGTCAAGGCCCATCTCATGCACGGTTTGAGGTATCAAGTTGAAATGAATAACTTAATTTATTACAAAATTAATGAAATTATTAACTATAGGAATTAAGCATACATTTTTGTATACAAAGTGATATTTAAGTCATTTTGCTAACGAAAACTGGTGATAGTACTCCTCAATATGAACAACTTTTACTATGGAGCCAACCCTGAAATCGTGAAATTTTTGTAGTACAGAAACGTATAACTTGTATAAATTGTATAACTTTTTGCTCTATAGAAATTATTATTAAAATGAGGTCTTCTTTGACACTTTTTTTCATAGTTTGACAAATAGGATTGACATACAGACTTCAAAGATATTTTTTAGATAGATTTGAACAATATAAAAATTCTGCTAGTTTGAAATTTTGATAGCTATTTTAATTCTTTTCATATTAATTTATAACTGACATTTTGCAATTTTTTCCGGAATCCGTCCCTCTCGCACTACGGGTCGTTCCGCATGGAGTAACAGTGACCTTTGCGAGCGTGACATATCCTCATAACTAAGATTATGTCTTTATACCTATAACAATTCTATTGCAAAATAAAGGAAACATAAAAATAAATAAGTGATAACAAAACGAGTACAACATCACATTTCATCGCCAGTAACAATGAAGCATTACATTGATTTGCGGCATTCTTATATCCATATATTTATGTAACTTGGTAGGCATTTAAACATCACGGGTGCCACCTTTCGATGACTCCACTCAATAGACTCATCTTTAGTAAATAACAACTCTGTTACACACACCTATAATTATTAATTACAGATTTATATTATTATATAGGTAGGTGGTAGAGCTGATGCCAGGCTCGACTGTGGGGGTACCACCATCTTACTCGCAAATCCTTCCGAAGTTATTCAAGGGAAAGTAAGAGAACAGCTCTCAGGCAAAACCAGGCGGCCCACCATTGCCTGGGACCGATGGATGGCAGTATATCCATCCCCAATTGCCGGGCCTTATATAAAACAGACTGGTGATGGGCAGCGGCGTCACTGGTGCAAGGGTTTCGGCACCGCGCTCACCAACCCGCCTGCCCAGCGTGTGTGAGTATGGGCATTTCTTCCAGGAGGACCGCCAAGAGTGGCGAAATCCTGGAAAGGCCTATGTCCAGCAGTGGACGAAACAGGCTGATGGATGGATGGATGGATTATTATATATTTTAAATAAATTACTTTTCTATCAAAATCAACCACAGTAACCAACATAATAAAGTTTTTCACTACAATTACTATTGTACTATATTTATAAAAAATATGCAGTAATGAAAACAGTGGTGTACAGTTAAAACTATCAAAAGAAAGAAAATTCTTAGAAGCCAAGGGGAAACTCTTATTTCCTTTTATTTTAGTTGGTAGTTAAACAAAATTTATGCTTCATTACAGATTGTAGTTATTATATCTTGAGCCATAAAAGTGCATCATTTGTGCAATTATTGTTTGCCATAATAGGTTTTTAATGTCTTATCCTTGTTACATTTTTGAAAAAGTACATTGTTTACACTTCAGCTTAAATCCATTATGTAGATTTATAATTACAATTCAACATACATATAACACTAAACTAATAAATTACTCAAATATATTTCTGTCTCTACCTTTACCTTTACATAGAATATTACTACGCTTACCGTTTTTATGTAAAGACATGGAGAGGTATGTAGATGCCTAGTGACAACCCCAGAGTTCACAAATATCTACAAGGAATACAGAAGGGTTATCCATTAGTTTATTATTTTATCACGATATAGTCCTGGCATGAAAGTTGAATTATAAGTGCAGTGAATTGAGTTGTTTTACAAGCAGTCTTTGTTCCATACATATGTGACCCTGAAAATAACATCTATCAACAAACCAAATCAATTTATGAGAAAATGTCCGTTTATTAATTTGATTTGTCAATAGATCTTGTTTTCGTGATCCCAAATACGTATATTCTTTGTATATCGATGGCTATGTACAACTACCTCCTATCTGACATTGTTGGTGAAATTCAATTTTTGATGTAGTTAGAGAAAATTAAATTTTAGCAAAAACTCCTAGTGATCCAGACAGTGTTCACAATCTAAATTGCATGTAGAAATAGCTCTCAAATTAATGTATGGATCACATTTTAACATGTTGGATGAATTTTTTTGTTAGAATATTAAACTATGAATATTTATTTAGATCTTGTTCTGTGGTGTTTTTTTTGTTGAAATATTTAAAGATATATTGTTTGTGCAGTCCATTTTTACCTATCCTGCTGTCCTTTGTTTTAGGTACTCGCCTTGAGTATGAGCTAAAAAAATATTTTTTCATAAATCATTCCACAGTGTATTTTTTTTTTCTTACAACTCCACATTGACAGACCTTATGTGCGGAGACAGGTTATTGGAAGCCAGATAAAACAAGAATTAAATTGGACCACTGGTTTTGGAAAAACTCAACTTACTGCACTTATGTTTTGGTCAGAGAGAGATACTGCTTGATTTCTTTTCCAAATATATTTATCAGCATTTCTTTAAAGAATTATTCAATAATCATATTTGTTCCCACAGAGACAGAACAGTAGAGAACAATTTTAGAAGGTTAGTGGTATTATCAGGTATTCTAGCAAAAAGACTATGCCAGCTAATCTTTTTAAAATTATTCTTATGGTCACATTATTATGCCACCAAATTTATTAAGGAGGCTTGTTATGGGTCAGAGTGTCGATAAGCAGTATAACAGATAGTTAATACTGTTCTAATTTCGCAAAATAGCGACTTCCCATAGTCATTCACTCAAGGCTTGGCCAAGAAAAAATATTCAAATCAATACAGGGAGTTTTTTGTCATTTTTCTTTAACTTCTGACTGTGCACTTTGATCTGCACTTTGACCATTGAAGTATATGTCGTTTGTTGTTGTTCTAATGTAACCTCAATCTAGCTATGTAAGGTCCAAGTGTGGAATTGTTAGTATTTGGAGCCGGCTTAACTATTTTGTTTCGCGAATTTAATATCTGTTTATTTTAACCGGAATTAGGTGCTGGAATAAACCGTTACTGAGACGAACCTAATTGCGCATGTTACAGTACCTACCTATTTTAAGACAGAGTGCATCGAATTCAGTCAGATCAGAACAGAAGACCGATTATGCAACTTACCTTCACAACTTTCGATGTTGAGAAAAAACATTTGTCTGCAACACGAACGACACATGGTACATTTTTTGATGATTTGGCTATGACAGAAGATACTTTAAACATGGAAGATGCCATGATATTATAGAAAAACTAATGTTTTTACAAAATTTATCAAGGAATTTGCTGAGTCAATTCAAAAATTATTTCTAGCCTAGCCAGCAGCGGGCTAGAGAGCGGGTATTTTTTATTTTTTTATTCCACACCACAGATAAGCTTTCCGTCATCTGTCAAATTTTTTTTTCCCTTTCGCTCATTTCAATGTTGCAAGTAATCAAAAGTAAGAATAATAGAATTTCTTGGTATAAATCAATGGTTCACTTCGGATTTTTATTACAGGATCCACAAGAAAAGCAAATCTTTATGTCCATCATGCCATGGGCGGCGTATGTAAGGGGGGCAGGTTCAGGGGTCCGGACCGGACCTCCGCCCCCTCAGTATACGCGGAAAATAAATATTCGCGTAATATCGGTTACGGATTTTCCGTAACATGAAGTACAACGCGATACTAGTTTATGCAGCCGAATTCATACTGAAACTGGGTAAGTGCTCAGTATCAAGATTTGATGATCCTTGTTGTTAAATTCGTAATTTTTTTTTTTGTGTTTCCTACAAACGCAAGCCCAGCCCCGAGTCAATCTATGCGAGGTCAACATTTTATTTTGCATTTTTAGATCCTTCCCACCCATTAGAAGAAAGCTTTATCTATGCCCATGGTGTCCAATAGTGTCCATCCATCCAGCTTACCTATGTAGAATAGATAGAATTTGTGTATAATTTATTGAAGAATCGCTTAGGTTGCGAAGCATTTTTTTCAGTTTCTGTAGCGATACGCCATCATACGATGCATTGAATATTTAAAGTTACGATATTATCGGCAAAGCAAAGATGTGGAAAGTACTCTCCGTTTGCGCTCATGCCTCGTACATTTTAGTCTAGTGTTATAAGGACGTCCTCCAGCGCGGCGGTAAACAGTTTTGGGGAAAACATATCTCCCTGTCTCACGCCGCACAATAGGCGTAAGCGGCGTAACTAGGGGGATACCAGGGTGGCACGGCCAGCCCTCTCCACAGTGCCACGCCGTCTGGCCCTTTGAACTACCAGAACTACGAGATCCTTTATCCAATTTAAGGTGTTATTTGTTGCTTCTCTTAGAAAAAAGCCCGTCACCAAAACGCCAATGAAATGAAAATTTCTGGGAAAGGTGCATTTTTTTCCTACCCACCATTTTAACAACCGCTAGCACCTTTTTTTACAAATGAAAAAGAGTTCTAAATCAAGCTCGTGTTGATAAAACTATATGACTAAGACAAACAATATACTTTCAAATGAACTCTGTAATGTTAGACTTGGTTAATTATTACAAAATTATTATTAGTGTGTTTGTTTTTTTTACTTGTTGTGTACACATACATAATATAACAGTATTTCTTTAAAAAAACTGTAGTTTTCAATATGCATTATAGATGGTGCTATGTTTTGATGGGAATTTAAATCGGGTACGTATCATTATCAAGTACAGCCAAACAAAAGTTAATCTAGCTTCAATTTTATTATTTCTCCCCTTACGTGGTCGCACGGCGAGGGCTGCAGGACGACAAGTGTCACGTCTGTTGAGCGGTGTGGGTCGCGCGTCAATTGATTAAGTTTATCGGTTTTTGTGGCTTTCCTGTTTAGAAATACCACACATATTGCATACCTTTGTATTTCTAGATAAATTGTCTAAAATACAGCAGTATTTTCATTAAAACACATGGAACGTAGTTGTAGTAAAGTCGTTTGCAATAGAATCCAACAATCATGTAAACAAACCAAATTGTCACGATTACTCCGTAATCACATACATTTGACGATCAATTATGAACATAGTCTCATTTCAACGAACGCACCATTGTTTTCACATTATCTTCAACACGATTTAACTTGTATTTATAAGTTAAATTTGTTAAAACATTTGCAACGTAAAAATTTCGAAGTAAAGTCGTTTGCAATAGAATCCAACAATCATGTAAACAAACCAAATTGTCACGATTACTCCGTAATCACATATATTTGACGATCAATTATGAACATAGTCTGATTTCAACGAACGCACCATTGTTTTCACATTATCTTCAACACGATTTAACTTGTATTTATAAGTTAAATTTGTTAAAACATTTGCAACGTAAAAATTTCGAAGTATTTGACAAGCTGTCATCTTAGTTTTTTACTCATCGAACTCTATAAGTCATTGAAAAGTTAGTGTTGGTCGTAATCTGAAGTTATCTTTTATTTTTAATTTAATAAATTATTTTAATTTAATATTATTTGAATACAATAAAAATTTTTTTTCAAGAGCTTAATATAATTAACCAAAACGGATTGTATCCTAAGCCATAAAAATAATGGTTAGTTTTTAAAAATTGACAGGTGGCCATTTTGTTAGAATTGTCATTCACAGTCATTCACTGTTCTGTGGGTTCGCTGTGCATTAGTGTTTTCTGTTTATGATAACACTATATAAAATTAATATTATTAAATATAAAATTACATTATGACAGAAAATTATCTTTTTTGTTTCAGGTTTAAGATGGTTTGAGACAAAATTCTGCCGGGATCTGTAATTGTAATGGATAATGCTCCATACCATTCTCGCCAACTCGAACGAGTGCCCAACATGAGCTGGAGGAAGGATGCTATACAAGAATGGTTACGTAGCAAAAATATAGCTTTTGAAACAAGTGAAATAAAAGCACAGTTACTCACAAAATTTGATAAAAAAAATTATGTTACAAAATACGTTGACGAGCTCGCCGCATCGAAAGGAATAACTGTGCTTCGCCTTCCTCCCTACCACTGCGAACTCAACCCAATTGAGCTCATTTGGGCACAGGTTAAGTCGTATGTTGGGAGAAATAACAAATCTTTTAAAATGGCGGAAATAAAAACTTTATTGAACGAAGGGTTGGCGAGAATCGGAGCCGAACAATGGTCGAAATGCGTAAGTCACGTCCTAAAGGAAGAGGAAGAAATGAAAAAGCTCGACGGCATTTTAGACACGGCAAGCGATGACACAGTGGTTCCATTTATAATTACGGTCACCGGCGACACTTCTGATAGTGATGATGACGAAGACGAAGATTTAAATTTGTTTTAATAAACACTTTTTTTTATATATAATCAGTTTTATTTTATAGTCTATGGCTTATATATTTAATCTATTTAATCAGTTTTATTTTAGTACCTATCCTACTATGGGCCATAGTCTATGACTTAAAATTAAAATAATTAGAAAAATAAATTTAATTAAAATTAAATTAGAACACTATGACATCACTATGGGCATAAACAATACGCTGTCAATGTCAGTCCGCCATATTTGTTTACATGATTGTTGGATTCTATTGCAAACGACTTTATTTGACAAGCTGTCATCTTAGTTTTTTACTCATCGAACTCTATAAGTCATTGAAAAGTTAGTGTTGTTCGTAATCTGAAGTTATCTTTTATTTTTAATTTAATAAATTATTTTAATTTAATATTATTTGAATACAATAAAAATTTTTTTTCAAGAGCTTAATATTATTAACCAAAACGGATTGTATCCTAAGCCATAAAAATAATGGTTAGTTTTTAAAAATTGACAGGTGGCCATTTTGTTAGAATTGTCATTCACAGTCATTCACTGTTCTGTGGGTTCGCTGTGCATTAGTGTTTTCTGTTTCCGTTTTCTGTTTCCGATTTCTACGACTTTGCATTCTCATTTTGGACTTTTGTTTTGCTTTACGATTTGGCTGGACATATTTTTCTTGGAACGACGACCTTTGCACGGCATCACGGACTTTGATATAGCATACGATTGGTATTTTTTCTCAAGGAGTAATCAGGTACCTATCCTACTATGGGCCATAGTCTATGACTTAAAATTAAAATAATTAGTAAAATAAATTTAATTAAAATTAAATTAGAACACTATGACATCACTATGGGCATAAACAATACGCTGTCAATGTCAGTCCGCCATATTTGTTTACATGATTGTTGGATTCTATTGCAAACGACTTTATGATCAAACGGAAGGCAGGTAAGCAAAGAAAAAGGTTACCCGTATTTTGAAGGTTTCGTATTCAAAAGTACGGGTAAAAATCTTTAAAACACCTTTTGAAATCGATTAAACACTTACCTAGGCATGTTTTCCTCGTTTGTTGTGTGTATTTAAACACATATTTCATTCCCACACACGAAACTGCACAACACTTAACTCGCCAATTTCCGCCATCTTGCGGCACCACGGCACAGATAAAATGAAAATTTCTTTATTACATAAAAATTTTGTACAGTAAACAAAAACGCTAATTTCCACATAAAGTATCCTTGTGAAGTGGAAATTAGGCTCTATCCAATATATTTAAGAAAATTTATACTTAAGAGTGCTTAAATGGTACTTTACAAATTTTAATCAAAATCAAAAATTACAATAATAAAAATAAATTATAATTAATGAAGGTTTTCTAGATATACGCATCTAAATAAACTGAATTTATGTGTGTGTATGTGTGTGTGTGTGTGTTTGTGAGGTGTGTTTGTCTTTGTGAGGGAGTGTGCGTGTAGAGTGAAAATGTGTTCGTGTACGTAATTGGATGAGGGCGTATAAATATGTGATTGAGGGTATGTGTGTGTGTGTGTGTGTGTGAATGAGAATATGTATTGTCGTGTTTTGACTTAGAATGTTTTTCTTTTCCGTTTCCTTCCTCTTCTCCTTTCCTTCTTGTAACCAAAACGTAAAAAAAAGTGGAAAGAAAAAAATTAATATTGTCAACTTTAAAAATGTCAAGATTTTGTTTTTATCAAAATTTCAATGTCATCGTAATTCAATTTGTGAAGCCAGTCTAGTATTTCGTATTTAACCTTAAATTTTTTCTAGATGTTTTACACAGAGATTATTGTTAAAAAATATTATCGTATAGTCGGGGAACAATATTGTAGAAGTTCCTTTCTTGGTGTCTGGGATATTTGGAACTATTGTTCTGTGATACCTCCGAATTGTTTAAAAATAAAAAGTTTCCGCACTGATAAAACTTCTGCCTGATCGTAGACCAAAGTTGTGGAGTGGCGAAATGGCAGATACATAATAACCTTTAGCACTGCACGTTGTGCTCTTTCAATTTCTATTAGGTTTGTTTTTGCTGCACCACCCCAGGAACAAATGCAGTAACTCAAAACACACTGACAGAGAGCTTTATATGTCAGGATGAGTAATTTATGAGCAGCAACCTTCCATAAATTTTTAAAGATGTAGATGAGTTTTCTTACTCTTGCAGATGTAGCCGCAATATTAGCAACCCATTGAAGCTTATCGTCAATAATTATCCCGGGATATTTAATGGATTGCGAACGTGCGAACGAAGTGCATTGGCATATAAAATCACTGTCAGTTTGGCCACGATTGCAAGGAAATATATGAATAGTTAATTTAAAGTCGTCTTGACTACACACTTCTGTTTTACTGAAACATAGATATTTTGTTTTTTGTGTATTGAGAGAGAGAAGACTGTCTTCAAGCCACGCAGTCACTCTGCCCAGACCACTTTCTGTCAGGGTCTTGACCTCACTCCAAGTTTTATCGTGAAACAGAATAACGGTGTCATCCGCAAACATCAATAAGTCAGTGCCGTTGATATCAATAGAGCAAAGCTCGTTGATGTACAGCAAGAAAAGTGTGGGTCCAAGTGTACTACCTTGTAGCACACCGTAAGCACAGATGTTTCTACGACTTGTATGCTCACCGACCCTCATTTACTGTTTTCTGCTAGTGAGATATCTCTCAAACCAGGACAAGGCTTGACATCTGACTGATGTCTAGTCTCGCTAAAAGGATCGGAATAGACACGGTATCAAATGCTTTTTGAAGATCAAGAAAGACACCGAGACATCTATTTCCAGCATCTAAATAACGAGTTACTAGAGTTGTCAGTTTGAGCACAGCGTCATCAGTATAACGCTTTAGATATACTTTTTTCTAAATTCCAGCCTATTTTCATTGAACCGACTGTTTTCATTGCACATCTATAACCATAACAAACCACAGATCAAGTCTAAAAGAAGGGGGCACCCACCATAATATGACATAAAAAAAAAGGAAAAAAAAGCTATAATATGGCAACTAACATATTACGGCTGCAAAATTTTGTCTTAATATGGCATGTGACACGACAGACTTGCTACGCTAGAGATAAGGATCATAATTCAATATTTTAAAATTGGTATTTTCTACTATTAGTCGAATGTAGAAAGAAAGTTTTATGGTTGCCATGGAGATGGTTGTTGTTGATTCGAGACATTAAGTAGATATATTTTTCGTGATCCGTATTTAAAAAACCTAAATTGTCTGAATAATACGTGGACCCTGTGTTGTATCGTATCGACTTGAAAAAAATATTGAAATCCATTTATTTCCAAAATGTGAAATAAGAAAGTAGCAATTAATCAAATTTTTATAGTTAGACGAAAAACGTAAGATTGGTCGGAATATAAAACACTATGGGATGAAAGCATCGATGAGACCTAGGATGAAGCGCGCTCGCCCAGTAATCGGGAGGGTGACGCGGGCTTGTACTGTACGGTACTGCAAGTAGGTGATTTGGAGGAAGCAATAAAACTGACTTTGGTGCCAAATGGAGGGACCCGCGCCCGCGGACAATCACTATAATCATGAAGATGGTATACTTACGTGCGCTCAGGGTGGGAGTATAATAAGATCAGCTACATTAGCCATCTTCGGGATGCATGAACGCAGTACCGACTAAGAGTATGAATTTGAAGTTTAAGTTATCTACAGTGAAGTGCTATTGTAATAAATTCGGATGAGATCAACTCAAGTGAATAAATAAAGTGAAAATAATTTTGAAGAATTTGATCAAGTACCAACATTTTGTGAAACATCGTTCAAACAGATAATATTAAAACAGCTTTTAGCATTAATAGATACCTACAAAAACGATGAGGAAGCAATACTTTTAGTAACCGGATTGGGGACATTTGATGAATTTATATTTTACAAACTGGGAGATTCTGTTTCAAATCAAAAAATCAAAAAATTTATTGACACCAAAAAACATGAAACATATTTATGTTTTACAGTGGCCCCAATATAGGCAAAGCCTGACCTGTGGGTGCCGGTTTACAGTTTTCAGATGTTTTATGCATATTTTAGTTGTTCATCTGCAAGTTGCAGCGGTGACAGTGGTGTATACCTTAGACTCTATAAATATTATGCAGCCACAAAGAAAAAAAAACAAAGTTCTAGTTCAACGCAATAAAAAGATATGTACTTTCAAAGCGCATTTTTCTACTAAAAACCCTACTATTACCCATAAGATTTTTTCTGGTGACCAACAACCTTGAAATTTGGTAGGAAGGGAGTTAATTTGGGACAAGTGTAAGAATAAATCAGAAAATCATGAATTTCCAATTTTTTATGGAATAACAACAGACCGAATTAATTTTTCAGTTTTACCATCAGCCCGTGTTCGTCCACTGCTGGAAGTAGGCCTTTTCCAAATTTCACCACTCATGTCGGTCCTCCGTCCTCCTCATCCAGCCGCCGCGCCACCAACAACGTCTTTCTTGATAGGTACCTAATAATATTTTTTATTTTTTGTTCAACTTTGTACAGTCTTCTAATATGTGCGTGGACTACGTCGCTTATTGTAGGTTATTTGTATTATGGCAATGCTTATATTGGCAACGTTGTGACAAAAACATTGTATTAGAACAAAACTGTGCACTGTCCAATTTTTGCTCCACTAAACTAGATTTTATTTCCTTATAAATATATTTCCTTAGAAATAAGGTTGTAATTAATAAGATCCCGCTTGCAAGTGAAAAACGAGACGAGCGAGATAGCTGTCCCTACTCGTGTATCGTTGTCTAGCAAGTTGATCAATACATACAATATACTTATATAGTGTTGTTGAGTTTCAAACGTGTTAGAAAGGGACCAACGAGTGCAAACACCCATCTCGCTCGGCTCGTTTTTCGTATCGTAGTGCACAGTCTTGTTCTTTATACAATGTCTTTGTGTTGTGATTGATTTTGTTTGTATGATGTATATTTTAAGAGTATGGTTATAACAGTTTGACAAAAAATCCCACAAGGACAGTGCCATCTTTTGAAGCTGAAGAAAACCTTTTTTTTAAAGAAAGTCTCTCACTCATCATACGTTTGTGTTGTGTGTGGTGTGACTCAGTGTGACATATAAAATTGTTAGTAAATTTATACGTCTGTGGTTTGTAATTGCAAGTATTTAATTTTTAATAGTTTATGAAATACTTTATAAATAGTTTTATTAAATGTGAACGCAACCAAAACAGTGCCGCCTCTAGCGGAAGCCCGATGATTCATTTCATTTCGATTCGGCTCGCGTTCGGCTGTTCTCGGGTCAGTCACGCCTAGACTCGTTCAAAAAGGGAAACTAAAATCATTCCACGGCGATGAACGAAGACTGATGCTCTTGTCGTGGAATTTATGTGTGAACGGGTTTTATAATTCGACCTAGGATATCAAAAGAAAATGTTGTGATTGTAATCGTTTGTGGTGATCAGTGGATAAGCAGAAAACAGTGACAGTGAAATACAAATGATTTAGTGAAAAAAGTGGTGCAATAAAAGTGACAAAAAAAACTCCTGGATTCCCAAGGATTGTTGCATTTTTCCTGAGAGATCCTTATATTCAGGGTAAGTTAACGTTTTAACAGTGCACTATATCCATTGCGGAGAAGCGAATGCGTGGTTATGACTGAAATGGCTTCCATTTATTGACTTGCTGCGCCATTATCGCCATCACCATTCTCTGTCAAAGATTGTGAGTTTAGTTCGTGCTAGAGATGTGTACATTATCCAGATGTGCTAATAGTAACGTGTTGGATTTAAGTGTCGGTCGGCGTGCGTAGGAGGTTGATTACTTGAAGTGGGTGGTAGCAAGCTAGCAAGGGAATGTATTCAACAATCGGTCGGGTCGTTCGCTTCAACCGACCGACCGGTCGGGGCTTTCGAGGCGTGATAGTTGAGGTATCGGTAGGTAGACGGCCGCATACCGGCAGGCGCGCGGGCCGGCGCGCTGCGCTCTCGGCCGCTACGTGCACCCGCGGCCCACGATCGATCGAGCGGCGCCCGAAGCCGGCTCTAAACCTGATGTTTGTTGTTACAGGTCTTTGGCAGCGCTGTCTACGCGCTATGAGAATACGCCACCCAATATAAGCTTATGATCACATAAAACACCCGCCCACTAGACACGAAGCCCGGTCGATTGTTTACCGCCATGGCTATTCTGTAAGTACTATTCGGTGTCCATATGTGTTTTTTAGTTAATTCAATGTTTATATTTCATTTTGATTCCTTATCGTTGCGATACCTCGTTCACTCCCTCGTCACGAACAGCATGCCATGTTATCTTTTATTATTTTTGTTATTCTTGCCCTGTATGGATGATGCTGAGGCTTTCGTCGGCGTGTGACTAGTGACAGCGCACTGACCGCGTCTAGGTCTGTGTGGAATCACTTTCCTTGTACTACTAACCTGTTTTAAGTTATTTGAAAATAAAATCCATAAAAATATGGCGCTTTGTGATTGACGACGCGAATGGACACTAAAATCTTTATTAATATTTATTGCTTCATATTTCTTTACGAGTGCCCAGCCCATTCATAACTTCATGATATTCTGGACACCGTTTTACACGGTCCGTAACGAACAGAAAGCCAAACAACTCTGACAATACACCATTTAGTCAAATGATAACACGGGCTTATTCATACTCTTATCACTAGTTACTTGCGATTATGATCGAACGGAAACAGGTTAGTACTGATAAGTACTCATATTTGCAGATATCAGCTTAACTATCGTAGCACAAGCCCATAAAATATCAGAATTCATTGAAATTTCATTCAACAATGGTTTTACAATGATTTAGTTCGGATTCTTTAATTCATTCCATTTACCACATCGAACTGCGAATATGGTTACGTATAGGATCTCGGAAAGACTGATGTCCACGCATGTTGCGCGTCCACGCTTCAGCTCGCGGATATTCGCTCCGATCGCACTCGACCACTCCGACGTAACGCGCACCGCGGTAACACGATCACGAACCTAACACACGTAGGAAATGTAACAATCCTGATGATTCGTAGGTCTGACGGTAGTAGCTAGAGTAGTACAGGCGGCGGAGCGGTGCGATGCGATGGGAACGAAGGTCGCTGGCGGCGGGCGGCGCGGGCAGTGCGGCTGAGCTGGGTGTGTGGCCTTGCAGATGTGGCGCGCGGCCGGGCTCGGGTGAGGCGGCAGACGGCAGCGGGGAGAGCGCACGGTAGGCCCAGCGGCCACATGCGCCGTGCCGATGATGTGGCGCGTGCTGCTGGCTTTCGGGGCCGCGTGCGCCGCTTCCCCGGACGTGGTGCGCACGTTCACCGACCCCGTCACCACGCAGAGCTCCCTGTTCAACCACCTCGTCGTGGACCGCAACACCGGCCGGGTCTACATCGGCGCCGTCAACAGAATCTACCAGCTCTCGCCGGACTTGGAGATCGCGCAGTCGTACATCACTGGACCTAAGAACGATTCCGCCTTCTGCACCTTCGACTGTCCTCCGAACTTTGCTAAGAAATTAACGGACAATGTGAACAAAGCGCTCGTGATCGACTACGCGACTAGCCGCCTCATCACGTGCGGTTCGGTTTTGCAAGGGCTATGTTCAGTGCGGAACCTCCATAACATTTCCAAGGATGTGCGCCAAGTTCGTGAGCCGGTCGTGGCTAACAATCGTTCGGCGTCGACCGTGGCGTTTATCGCTCCAGGACCACCCAATCCGCCGATGACTCAAGTTATGTACGTGGGAGTTACTTTCACGGATAATTCCGCCTATCGCTCCGAAGTTCCTACTGTGAGCAGTCGTTCCCTTGAAGAGGATCGCTTGTTTATGATAGCTCGAACAGCTGTGACCACTGGTACGAGAATGTTTGTTAATTCACTGTCTAGGGAAAGATATCCCATAAACTATGTGTACGGATTCAGTTCTGAAGGATTCAGCTACTTTTTGACGACTCAGTTGCGAGGCGTGGGATCCGATACCTATTACAGCAAATTGGTACGAGTTTGTCATGATGACGAGAACTATTATTCGTATACTGAGATTCCCATGTCCTGTACGGGTGAAGGCGGCGGTAATTTCGGTTACAACCTCGTACAAGCAGCTTTTGTTGGAAAAGCAGGTTCCGTATTAGCTGGAGAGCTTGGAATCACTGCTCAAGACGATGTACTCTTTGCAGCATTTAGCCAAAGTGAAGCTATAAATACCAACACGCCGTCAGACTTGTCAGCACTCTGCGTTTATTCCCTCAAAGCTATACGTCGGAAATTCATGCAAAATATCAAAACATGCTTTAGCGGAAACGGATCTCGAGGTCTAGATTTCATATCGCCGTCTCATGCATGCATTGGAACAAAGCTGCAGTCAATTAGTGAAGATTTCTGTGGTTTGGATGTGAATACTCCGTTAGGCGGTGAACAACCGGTAGAAGCTGTGCCCGTGGCACTTTTTACAAAGAGGCTAACAGCTGTAGCTGCTACATCAACTGGAGATTATACAGTCGTGTTTGCTGGCACGGCCCATGGGCATCTCAAGAAGGTCGTGGTAGAGAGCGCCACTTCAGCGTTCGAGTATGGAGACATCGTGGTCGATGAAGGCTCAGCAGTGAATAAAGACTTATACTTCGATACTCAATATATGCATTTATACGTAATGACTGAGCGGAAAGTGTCTAAAGTTAAAGTACAAGAGTGCAGCGTTTATAAATCATGTTTAACGTGTCTCGGAGCCAAAGACCCCTACTGTGGATGGTGTTCTCTTGAAAACAAGTGTAGTCTTCGGTCGGACTGTCAAGATGCAGCTAAAGATCCCCTATATTGGATCTCGTACCGCAGCGGACGTTGTACCACCATTACTCAAGTGACACCATATCAGTTGCAACGGACGACTGCAAGGACATTAGATTTAGTTATTGAAAACTTGCCTACTCTTAATGGACAATTCCTGTGTGCATTTACAGCTTTAGATCGAACATTGATAACGAATGCTACTAGAAAACCGTACGGTGTCAATTGTACCACGCCGCGTACCGATACGCTCCCGCCTATTCCCGCTGGTCAACACCACTTTACTGCTAAACTGTCCGTGCGCACCACTCAGGGACCCGACTTTGTCGCGACTAACTTTACCTTCTTTGATTGTAATACCTATAGTTCATGTACTCAATGTGTCAGTTCATCGTTCCCTTGCGATTGGTGCGTAGACGGTCATAGATGTACCCACGATACCGCCGAAAATTGTAGGAACGATATCCTAGTTACGGGGGTCAGTAGAATCGGTCCGAGCTACCGTTCAGGTCCTGGTTTCTGTCCGACTATCAACTCTACGTCCGACGGCACGAACGAGATCCTAGTTCCTTCCGGAGTAAAGAAAGCCATTAAAGTTAAGGTCCATATTATCGGTCAGTTTATCGTTCAAACGCGGTTCGTTTGCCAATTTAACATTGAGGGTCGCGTTACACATGTAAATGCGCAACTTCTTGCCGATACTATTTATTGTGAAGCTGTAGAATTTACATACACATCTCGGGCTCCGAATATAACTGCCTCTTTTGCCGTCATATGGGGTGGGTCGAAACCGTTAGATAATCCGGATAACACGCACATTCTTATTTATCGTTGTACTGACATGGCTGACAATTGCGGTATTTGTCTTGCGCTCCCCGAGAAGTTTGGATGTGGTTGGTGTCAGGGTTCAGATCGATGCGAAGTCCAGGAACAGTGTGCCGTTCCAAGCGTTTGGTTGAATCGTACTCAGACTTGTCCTAATCCGGAGATACATTCCTTCAGGCCACAACTGGGTCCTTGGGATGGGGGCACTAACATAACTATTGAAGGGATCAACCTAGGTCGCAATATATCAGATATTTACAACGGTGTGACTATAGCCGGGATAAAATGCCAGCCCATAATTGAACTTTATGTAAAAACAAGGCGTATTGTTTGTACCGTAGATGGCCCTGGTGAAGAAGTACCTAGAGACGGCCCTGTCGTTGTTCGGGTTGCAGATTATCGCGGTGAATCTAAGCATCACTACGCGTTCGTTAATCCAAAAATAAGCTCTATTCAACCGAAATATGGTCCTCAATCCGGGGGTACGAAATTGCGAATAACTGGGGAGTATCTAAATGCAGGAAGTAACATTCAGGCATTCATCGATGAATTACCCTGTGCAATACTGTCATTTACTCATGAGGAAGCGATATGTCGCACGAGCCACTCTTATCAATTGAAAATGGGAACGTTAGGGATGCGATTTGACAACGGAAGAAGAACATTAGAACGCGAGAAGTTCGAGTATATTGAAGATCCTGTGGTAGTCTCCGTAGAGTCCGGGCCTCCATTAGCTTCACAACGCAAACAACCCAAAGGCATACCATCCGGTGGTATTAACATAAAAGTTATGGGTCGAAATTTCCATTCAATTCAATTTCCTCAAATATACGTTTATCACGACAATCGTCCTTACATTGCACCTTGCCATAGGGTTGATTTTCAAACACATCTCATTTGTGAATCTCCCGGCATTGAAAGCGCCGGATTAAATTTAGATCCTGATAGGCCATTAGAATTAGAGTACGGTTTTAATATGGACGATGTGCAAAGCGTACAAAATCTAACAAGTAAAACTGGAGACGGGTTTCTCCTTTATCCTGATCCAATTTATGAGAAGTTTGACGAAGATGTAAAGTATTATAAATCAGAGTATTTGACGATAAATGGCCAACACTTGGATAGAGCGTGCACGGAGATGGATGTAGAAGTGCGTATAGGCGAGAGTCTTTGCAATGTGACATCACTCTCGCGGCATCAATTAACCTGCCGGCCTCCTTCGCGTGACGAGTTACCAGACGGTGTCGACACGCCAGAGGTTGTTGTCAAAGTCGGACGTGCGCTCACATACAAGATTGGCAAACTGTCATACTCATCGCAGGCTGGCTTGCAAGGAGCTATAGGCAAACCAGTCCTGTTCGGCGTAATCGCCAGTATAGTTATACTCATATTAGTGTTTGTTGTCTTTCTAGTTATGTATAGGAGAAAATCAACTGAAAATATTAGAGTATTAAAGAATATGCAAGAGCAAATGGATATTTTAGAGTTAAGAGTAGCCGCGGAATGCAAAGAGGCATTTGCAGAACTTCAGACTGAAATGACAGATTTAACGGGTGATGTCACAGGAGGTATACCATTCCTTGACTACCGCACGTATGCCATGAAAATCTTGTTCCCCAATATCGACGACCATGCCGTCCTGCAATGGGAACTCCCAGAGCTTATTAGAAAAGAAAAGGGGTTAAGGATGTTCGGGCAGCTGATCATGAACAAAACATTCCTTCTATTATTTATTCGTACATTAGAAAGCAATAGATATTTTTCAATGCGTGATCGTGTAAATGTAGCTTCTTTAATTATGGTTACGTTGCAAAGTAAGATGGAGTATTGCACCGATGTTTTGAAAACGCTGTTAGCCGAACTCATAGAGAAATGCATGGAAGGAAAGAGCCATCCCAAATTATTGCTTCGGCGTACTGAAAGTGTAGCTGAGAAGATGTTGAGTGCTTGGTTTACTTTTCTACTGTATAAATTCCTTCGCGAATGCGCTGGCGAACCGCTTTATCTTTTGTTTAGGTCAATGAAAGGTCAAGTTGACAAAGGACCCGTAGACGCAATAACTTCAGAGGCGCGTTATTCTCTCAGCGAGGAGAAACTAATCAGGCAGTCCATAGATTTTAAAGCGATGACAGTAACGGTGTCGATCTCTCAACAGACAGTGTTTGTTAGCGGGTTGGAGGCTACCACTGAAAACGTTCAAGTAAAAGTACTCGATTGTGATACAATAAGCCAAGTGAAAGAGAAGTGCTTAGATGCACTTTACCGCGCAACTCCGTATTCCCAGAGACCCAGTCGTGACGAGCTAGACTTGGAATGGCGCACCGGCGCTTGCGGTCGATTAATTCTGTATGACGAAGATAGTACCACTAAATGCGAAGGGGAATGGCGGAAATTGAATACCCTTAATCACTACCGCGTACCAGACGGCGCTTGCCTCAGTCTCGTCGCGAAACAAAGCTCCGTTTATAATCTGTCTAACATGGAGAAGAACGATAAGTCTCACACGTACGAAACTCTCAACCGCGGTAAATACGGGTCGGCTAGTCCACCAGCTAGCCCGCTAAAGTACGAACACGGGGGTGGCTTCAAGTATTGGCATTTAGTGAGGCATCACGACGGGGACGCACATAAAGAGGGTGAGCGCGGAAATAAAATGGTCTCGGAAATTTATCTCACTCGTCTTCTCGCGACTAAAGGCACGCTGCAAAAGTTTGTTGACGATTTATTTGAAACCATTTTCAGCACTGCGCATCGCGGTTCCGCGCTACCTCTTGCGATAAAGTACATGTTCGATTTCCTCGACGACCAGGCGTTGCAGCATGCCATATCCGATCCCGAAGTAGTGCATACTTGGAAAAGCAATTCCCTTCCTCTGCGGTTCTGGGTAAATCTCATTAAAAACCCTAACTTCGTCTTTGACGTTCACAAGTCTAACACCGTAGATTCGTGTTTATCTGTAATCGCGCAGACGTTTATGGACTCGTGCTCCACGTCCGACCACATCCTCGGTAAAGACTCACCCTCCTCTAAGCTTTTGTACGCGAAAGACATTCCGGTGTATAAGGAATGGGTGGAGCGTTACTACGCAGATATAAAGTTGATGCCTGCGATCTCTGACCAGGACATGAACGCAATGCTCGCGGAGGAGTCGCGTCTCCACACTAAGGAGTTCAACACGAACAGCGCCCTAAACGTGCTGTACGGGTACGCGGTCAAGTACAACGAGCAGCTGATGGTGACGCTCGAGGAGGACGAGTTCTCGCAGAAGCAGCGGCTCGCGTACCGCCTCGAGCAGGTGCACGGGCTGATGGCGCATGACTACAACGTGTAGTCGCCAGGACTACCGCGTGTAGTCGCCGTGCCTACGTCACCGACCCACCGCCCTGTATATAAGCCCCCGCACATATCTATGCTGGCAACTTTTGTATATATTAGATAGTGTACAGTCTTTAATATTGTAATTTTTGTATAATTTCAGCGGTCCGATGTCGTTTTTTAATTTTATATAATGAACTTTGTATTGATTTTACACGACGAACTCGGCCGACCGCGGTCGTGCCACCGTATGCATCGTAAAATAAAATTGTGTATGTCTGTCTATGTGTGCTCGCGTCGTACGAGTTAATGTTACGTCGATCGGTGTAATAAAAATGTGTGTCGCAAATGAAATCGCATGTGAGCTCGCCGGCGAGCGAATAAGTCGCTCGCCGACGGGCAATTTTTAAATTTGTACTCGCAGTCTACTTACGAAATAACCGACAGTGAACCGGTGAACGATTCCATTAATAAATATCGTCGAATGTAGCAATGTGTTTGATTCGAGCTCGGCGGCGCAGCGCCATTGTCCGCGCCCGACGAAAGCCCTCGCGTCTCGGCAGCTGTCGGCAGGGAGCACGCGGTACGGTACGGTACCGTCTCGCCCCGACCCCGTGTCGTCTCGCTCACGATGCCCTTGTCGGTCGTGTCACTCAACTGTGTTCTGTGTCGCACGTCATCCCTCATCCCCGCTCATCCGTGTTGCGTCAAGTTGAGCTCGGCCCGGAAGGGTTCACGATGTTTGCGAAACGTCCCGGGATCCGCGGCGAGACGGTAGGAGGATGAACCGACGCGTACCCTGCTGTTTCAGCCGGTACGCGCGGATCGTGGCGCGCACGGCATTCGCGGTCGTGAACAACATATACTGCGTCCCCGCTTACGTGGTGTGGATGATGGCGCTGCGTCTCGTCAGACCCTTGTGTGCACCCCTATATTGGAAGATCGAAGGCTACATGTTCCACTGGCTGCTGGCGATGGTCTCCATGTGGTCCTGGACGGCTGGATATGAAAGTAAGTCTCTTTTGTTTTACCTGCCCCGCAGTATGCTGATGTCGAAGTACAATTTCTTCGATCAGGATAGTTTTTAGGTCGCACTAAGTGGACGTCATAACAATGGATAACATTGTGACCTTTGCTGGATAATTGTAATTTATATATGTATAGGTAGGCACAAAGTTAACCAATATGAACAATTGATATATCCCTGGTACATTTCCTTAAGACTCCAACTTTATGGCTATAAGAGAAGAGTCTGTTTATAACTAACAAAATGTGTTGGTCACCAAAACATCGATATATTTATGAAAATACCTTTCAAGAAATGGTGATAATCATGTGATATACAAAACTTGGCAAAATGCCAATAGGATATAGAAAAACTTATACTTGTATTAAGCTATTGAAAAAATGGTCTTACGGTATGCTTGCGGTGAAGTCATCGACGAACCAGTATTTCCTCAACTCACTTGCTTGGAGCCGAAAATAATAACGATTCTTATCTACAGAATGTTTTCTGCGCATACAAGCTACGCTTGGCTTGAGGCATTCGTAAGATTACTGTTGACTTAATACTACTTTAGTACAGTAGCATACCTACCGTTAAAACTACGGAGTTTATTGAAGTACGAGTGAAGAATTAACAACCTGAGGGAAATTGTTTCGATCAAATACACAATTTTAAACGTAATGTGCTACATTTATTTCGGAGAAAAAAATTGCTTTACCAACTTCAGCCACTGTGGCCTAAATGATAACATATTATCAGTCACCAATTTATCATTCTGCAAACTGCGATTACATGTTTGGTTTTTACCAGACTTGTAAGCAACACTTACTAACTTGAATACTAACATGCGTGACTCATGCAGTCAGGTGACGTAGAAATAGGCACACGCACACCTGACAAGGGTCACACAGATTACCACTTCTTAAGCAGCAAAAGAATTGAAATCACTTCGCCGAATAAGACATTTGTAAAACGCCCGTGTGGTCTCACCAAGCTGTTAGTTCGCATGGTAAAAGGAGCCTTGTCTCCGTCAGACACGTCTGGCAAATAAAACGAATTACCCGTAATCTGATATGCAGATATCCTCTCTTACGCAAGTCACCATTAAATTAGATTTCGTATGTAGGACCGTAATTGATTTGGGGTTTGTCAACGGAACAATAGTCAACTCGGTTTCGAAACAGTTTCGCCACGAGAGCAGCAGTTGGGACCGGTCGGTTCTTATTGACCTTATGCGGCTGCGTAGTTTATGCGCGGCCGGCTGAGGACGGTCGATGACCGCCCCCTCCTCTTTCCCATCGCCGCGGCTAGGAATGCTGCCTCGCCCCCCACAGTCCCTCTCGTCATGTCACGTTGCAGCTCGACTCGCGAATTTGCATGTCGCCGTCAGCGAAACCGTACCTTCTGGCCCACTCAGAAACACGACCGATCGACTTGTAATCATTTTTCGTTGCCGCCTGCGAGTGCGGCCCTGGTGAAAGTCGGGCGAGTAATTTTTCGCTTGTTGCATACAAGTCGTATCGAATCTACTTAAATACAGCTTTTCTTTACGAACCACTTTCTCATTGTCATCTTTTCTTGGATTGTATTCTTCATCTAAGTGGGTTTTGCCTGCATTGGAATATTCAATTGTCCCGTTTCGATTCCGATCACGTTTAGATACGAAAAAAATAAATTAGCATTGAAAAGCCGAAGTTGATTGACTTAACTGAAACAAATGCTCATTCAAGGAGAGTCCACCTACGTGGTCATTATGGGCCCGGCGTGATTGCCACATGCTCAATAATTCAACGAGAGCTATAAATTCCTCGGGCACATCCTTCGATTGTATGAAC
This sequence comes from Ypsolopha scabrella, assembly GCA_910592155.1. Taxonomy (NCBI): domain Eukaryota; kingdom Metazoa; phylum Arthropoda; class Insecta; order Lepidoptera; family Ypsolophidae; genus Ypsolopha; species Ypsolopha scabrella. The sequence continues at coordinate 20,814,170 of OU342976.1, forward strand.
CCGGCATCAAATTGAGACCTTCCTGTAGAATGAACACAAATCAAGTGAGTGATATATGCCGTGTAATGCACGTTGGTAGTATTGTAAAAACAAAAGTTATTTCGTAAATGGTTACTTTCGTCGTACAACTTAGATTCACAGGCATGCGTTAGTTTGCAATCTAAACCATCTGGAAAGTTATTTGGCTGCGAGTCTGATATTGCTGTATATTTAGCGTGACGAATTCTTCTCTTATATAAAATAAAAACTACGCTCTGTTAATTCAGGTCACGAACGCGGATTACATTTCCACGTAACTCAGCGATCCCACTGATGCGATTTGTTCCATCTTTGTTACAATAGCTAAAATTATCTTTATTCAAAACTATGCAAATATTGGAGTTTTGTACAAATAATCAGGGATTAACATACAATATAGGCTAATGACCACTATAATTAACATGAGAGTTCGTTAAACTAACAGCGTTGGTAAGCCCCGTTCTGTTTTCAGTTTCATGAATGTGTCATTGATTGACTTTTGTTGAGCGACGAGAGCATAAATAATTTTGTGACTCACCGATCTCGTGTGTGTGACGAACGATATTGACCACCTTGTACTTTTGCGTGTTATCTGTAGATATTTACATAATATATACTTGACCAGTTAAGAATTTAGACTGTGACGATTGACGTAGTTTCAATTAAGTATAGCGTTTATGAATAAAATAAATAATTCAAATATCCGTTTTCTAACCATCCTGTCTAAAAATTGCAAGTTACCTTGTCACCTGATACGTTCTTCACGCTCTGGGGTCTTTGTTCTATTACAAGCGTCGAGTAGATCCTTATTAAGGGCAAAACGCTCTCCATCTGGTCTTGTCTTGACTGTCACAAGCTAAACCTGCAGCTGTATATTGCACCTTTTAACCATTTTAAGTTCTTTTAATATACTCTTCGAGACCTGCTACTTAGGGAACTAGGCGATTGCTTTTATGGTTTGTTTTTTAGGTGCATTAGCGTGTCTGTTGTTGTTTATCGGTATATCCTATTGAAACAATCGTTCTATAAACGATAGCATGAAAATTGTTTCCGCTTCACTTGTAATGATTCATACAGATAAAGCTACCAAGCACGTTACGGAATAAAAGCTAAAACTTTTGCTGTTACAGCAAGCGAATATGACACCAATGGTGACAAGGTGAAGGTTCTTGAAAGCAGCAAAATGGTGATTGCGGCTACCACGTTGGTGTCCTCGTTCTAAAACAGTAATTTCTATGTGCGGCAATCGCAAGGACGCTAGATACGTGTGCGGACTTGCACAGTATTTTATTCACCGCATTGTAACAGAACTGGTTTTGTTTCCTCCTCTGCGATTTATTTATCGTCTTGCGTTGTTGAAAATGGTTCTTATTTAGACAATTCCCGCATCAGCTACTTCGGGTAATAATGTATCATCCTTAAAGATTTTACATTTCAATCCGGTTTCTCATTCGAGTAAAATTTACACTTGCTGAATAATAGCACATTATCCAGCCACAACGGAGCCCAGCGCGAAATCGTGTTACAAAAACCATTATGTCGCTGTAGTAGTGACTGTTCGCTCAACTTTTCCAGCCAATCAGATTACTGTTACTGTTGTGTGAGTGAGAAGTATGTTTGTGTGATCCATTACACCGTGTGCCCAAAGCAATGTGAAGTAAAGCCATGTCGAATCATATTTTTCGACTGCATCTCGCCACGACAAGCAGCTAAAAATACAATTTTATAAACTTCCACAACGATTTCAGACACGTGTTTCAGATTCCGAGCACACAATTTATTTGCTCTTTATGTCATTTAAATTAAAGTAATAAAATGTCGTGAAGTTTGCAAATGACAACTTACAAATGGCTGTTTTGGAAATGCTGCTTTAGAACCGACATTATGACTCTTAGTAATGGTGTGTAGTGAATAGCAATTTCTATTGCATTTGAGCTTTAAATTTTAAGGTCATAATATTTAGAACTAAATGTAGATAATTAGCTGCCATTCAACTCCTTTTAAATTTACGATTTTCTTGATCTTTTATTTATGTAGAGTATTTAATCAATTTTGGATACGTTGTTGGTTGCACGATTTTGTACAAAACTGGATAGTAAACTCACAATAGGCTAATATTAATCTCTCGAGTGCATATAGCATTCGCCAAACCAGTAACTTATATTACTAAACTCAGTGTCTAATAACTTGTAAGATGAATGGAGATTTGAATAGATATATTTTTAGGCTTTTATTTATCATTTGTATATGGATAAAATATACAATATTTTCGAAATTCCGGTCTCTTTTTGATTGAGTCATGTATGTAAAAATAATTTCTAGTCTTCTGTATCTACATCCACTGCCTTTTTTCAATTTAAACTTCTTATATATCCATCTGAGGATTTATTTCAAAGGATCCATCGTTCTCGCCAAATAAATCCTAACCGACATTAACGTCTAACCCGTCGTCTATCACATAGTGTATGTCGGTGTTACTTTTAAATTGTTTACAGAACGGTTAGGTCTGGAGTTCTGGACCGTGTCTCGCCTCACACACTCCTTCGTCCTGGGGTCGTTAAGAAGTCTGGTGATAACGGACAGAAGTATAAATAAACATAAGCTCTGTCTGCAGTGGAACTGGCTTTTCTGGCTTGAAGTATTTGAACAAGTAACCCTATTTCTGCACATAAGCATGGAAGATACTTTGAGTGTAGGTGAAGGCAGCTAGGTAAGTGTTAGTGAATCATAAGTAGTACCAAGAACGTAGGTAAAGACCAACTGAACGAGAAAGCAAAAGTCTTATCCACTTAGAACGTGGAAGAGTTGGTATAAAACAAATGAACGGCGAATGCTATACCGATATAACCTTAGAGTAATCTAAGGATATGACCAGAATTTAGGTCTAGTCTAGTAATCAGATTTACGATGATGATAAAAGAAAAAGTTTTTTTAAATATTATCTCTGTACAAGTTTGTCAACCATGAAAATTTATGAGCTGTAGGATTGGTGGCGAATTTTTGTTGGAAGCCCCAAAACCAAATCCTGGATCACGCACGTGCTTGACGTTGACGATGATACTTGTTAAGAATCTTTCATTTGGTACTAATTCAGCAGGGATTATTAAAATTCTTTTTACGTTTATTATTTATTTTACAGCCCAGAACGCATAAAATTTAATCCACATACCGAAATTCACTTACAGTTAAAATGAGAAATGTGGGGTCTTAAAAGTGCAGCGTGAGAGAGAGTCGATGCCAGTCGAGGAATTCGATCCGTTGCCAGTTTTTTTTTGTCGTAAGGACAAGCGGTTCGAAGTGGTTTAAAGAATCGAATGATGGGTCTGAGATGATTGATGAATCGAGACTACGTTACCTTTTAAGTATTTACTTCGATTATTTTAACGTTTTTAAACATGTCACCTTTTAGTTATCATCATATCCCTTATAGTATTGGTTGGTTATTACGAAATGTTGTTTGTAATCGATTTGAGGTATCGATTCGCTATAATACTAAAATATAATTATAAAAAATAATAAAATATAATAACTTCGCGGTTAATGAATGTAAGGTGACATTAATTTATTTAGCCAACATTTTCACACTGAAAACTCGATAAGTGTTCAGTATTAAGGTTCGATGACCCTATTGCTGAAATTCGTAAATTCGAACCAACCATAAATTGTAACAGGCTCAGGAAAATATAGGCTAAATCATGAAGATACATACTGTTCTTTAACTTTCAGGTGGTATTTTTTATAAAGAAATTATTTTTTGAAAATCAGTTTGGAGAAATGGAAATGTGACGTAATAGTCACACCGTTTAGGCTCAATAGGGAGAATTCCTTGAAGTAAAGAAATAATGAAAAAATATATTTAGGGGATAAAACCTGAAGATGGGATTACTGAAAATAAAAAAAACAGACATCGGTTTTGACATAACTTTTTTTTCTTGTGGGTAATGGCCTATTTCCTGTAATGCCTAAATAACGTGACTATTACGTCATCAAAGCTATTTATCCAGTTCCTGAATATTTTCATGTATATCTTTTGTATTTCAAGGAGAAAAAAAAAACTTTTATACGACCTTGAAAGTATATTCCTTTCAAAAAAATCGACAATTAGGTGCTGTTATGGTATTCTGGACCATTCAAATGATTGTTTTCGTGTTCCCTACAAACGCAAGCCCAGTCCTGTCCGGAGTCATTTGCAATGGGAGGTCAACGTTTCATTTTGCGAAGTCGATCCGTGGTACTGATCACTTCTCAAACCTCTAGTACGAATTTGGCTTTTTATAATAATACTAGATTTTGTCCGCGGCTCCGCCCGCGTGTTATTCGGTTTAACGACATGCTTTTTTCCGGGGTAAAAAGTAACCTATGTGTTAAGTTGGGGTATAAGGTATATCCATTCTAAATAACATTCAAATCCGTTCAGCCGTTTCAGCGTGAAAGAGTAACAAACACACACACAAACTTTCGCACTTATAATATTAGTGTGAAGTGTGATGAGATAAGGCCTTGTGTTATTTCACCACAAACGATTAAAGACCGCGCTAATTAGACACCTGATGTATGAAAGAACAGTCTTTTCTTATTTTACCACAAACGATTAAGACCGCGCTAATTAGACACCTGATTTTTCAATGATATTGATCTATCCTACAGGAACCATGCTTTTTTCCGGTATAAAAAGTAGCCTATGTGTTAAGTTGGGGTATAAGCTATATCCATTCTAAATTTCATCCAAATCCGTTCATCCGTTTCAGCGTGAAAGAGTAATAAACATACACACACACACACACGCACAAACTTTCGCATTTATAATATTAGTAGGATAGTAGGATTATATATTTTTTACGCTTGGATGAGTAAAACGAATCTGACAACGTACTCGTATTGTTATCGATTATTTGGATAATTGCCTCTTCTTTTACAGTTAACTACGAAGACCGACTAATTGCTATTCCGTTATAGTATTAATGTACTTGAATATTTATACATACATACTCGTGTATCAAAGTAAGTTTATTAAACTTGCTACAAAAGGCGTGGTAACATTATTTTCTTTTTAATTGTAACTGCTTCCGATACGTGCGGTTCTGTATAATAATTTTCTCACTTTCTCTGGTATTGTAATTTATTCATAGTTTTTCCATCCTCAAGATGCTTCACATGACTGGTATATAAACATTTTAGTTATATTAACAATTGTAGTCAAGTCAGGTATGTTAATAATTCACTCTTGATATTATTAGAACGCATTACAAGAAGAAATAAACATTAAGAAACAAATTCTCAAATAAAAAACCAACATTTTCAATTGGGCAAGCACATGTCGATTTTTCGATGAGATTATGACATCAACTCCTCATGATCGGGACTCTTCGGGAGTAAAGGCGCGCGCGGCGTGCAGACGTGTACTAGCTTTCGTCCTCTCCCTCGCCCCACCGCTCGCCTTTCCGCTCTGATGTCAACTCACAATAATTTGAATGAAAGTGTCTAGAAAAAAGGTCGAACTAGCTTTCGAGTTGCGAGTAGTGGACAAATTGGCTGGCTGAGATTGGAGCTAGACTCCCGACTAAGGTCTATTTTTCTTAGAGAATTCGTTTTTTATAGATTTTTATTTCTTGCAATGCACTTTTATAATATTACTAGCCTTTGCCCACCGCTCTGCCTGCGTTTATGCAATCTTTGCCGCGTTTTCGGCATGGGCATTATTTTATGAACACCCCATATAGCATATATGTTGACTAGGGTCACGATGATATTACAAAAAAAACGCATTCAAACCCGTTGAGTGGTTCTCGAGTTAGAACGGGACATACATACAGACAGACCGACGAAAATTCTAGAAATGGTAGTTTTGGCTTCAGCACAATCCTAAAAACCCATTTCAACTGAAATTTTGAAATAAATATTCAGTGTAAAGGCACGACTTTTTTACTACTTTCTTATTAGTATAGATAGAGTTTTCGAAGCGATGGATATATATAATAAACCATGAAGTAATGTTCGCAAATGTTGTTTTAAAAGTCGTTTCAGTATAGTATTTAAGATTGTACATATTTTATTTCCAGATTTTATTATATTTCCTCGTCTGCTTCTTCTTACTAGTCGTTACATTACAGTATTCATTAATGTTAATGAAACCGAACATTAACCTTCACCTTTGTATACATAAAGTTCACTCAAACGCTCAAAGCTTTTAGATAAGTGAATGAAAAGATCCGTAATTGTTATGCTATGTTTTTTATTCTTAAAAACTTAGACAAAGATATTTCAGACAGCCTATAAGCAAAACGCGCATTGTACGAGTACTAGTTATATAATAGTAGATACTTCAGAGTAAGATTAGATAAAAAACTTGAAAAAACAAGTTGAATAATTTGAACTACAAACTTATTATTACCTACAAACTAAACAAAACTGCAAAAATAAGTTGTTCTAGTTCTAGTACGGAATTCTAAAACTACATTATGAATCCGTGTTTTCATAATTTGTTGTTTAAATACAGTATACAATGGTACATATAATATACCTACACATAAATTCCTAGCTATTTAAGTTTTTGAGATGAACCTCGTAACAAAAATTCTTTAAAACTGACAATTTTGAACTTTTCTTATTTTAAACAATTGAAATAAATTTTCAAGTTTATTCGCATTTTTTTAAACCACATCGCTGTCTTGTATAAATGCTTGCATCTGATGTTTGATAAGAAGGGTCCACATTCGTAACTTCATCAGTAGGACCGGTGTCTTCGACATCCTGACAGGATGTCTGTCCGGTTGTCAGGCTACGAGGATGCATTACCTTGCCTACATTATTATAATCACTTCTGGTAATTTGCTTAACTAATCATTTTGATGCGACTTCTTTTAGTTTTTTAGGACTAAGTATGTCAGTTTTTTTGTTTCGTCATCTTGCGTTCATTTTGGGGCTGTAATTTACTGTATTCATCAACGAGTATACTCGTAAATCCATGATAAATAAAGACTCGTTGAATTTATCAAACACGATATAGATGACATCGGACTTTCAGTAGAATTCCAAGAGCTTGGAAGTAGATCACCTAGTTACAAACACGCAGTCTGTGATGAGGAGAAGAAAAAATCAATATACAAGATAGCATTTTAATTGAAATATTCGAATATTTGGGCCATTCGTGCGAATTGATCACGACGATACCAGTGGTGAAAGTGGGGCCCAACGGTATATTAACAGAAAATCGTGTAACTAAGTACATGCATTTCTCCTTTTTACATGCGTATCATGGATAGTAATAAACGAAGGAACATATTACTTATTGATCTATGTAAGGACGATAGCACCCTTGTCTTAAAATGTTTTAATGCTCTCGGTGAGTCGCACAGCCTCCGGAACAAGTTTTACACTATCCCCCCTCCGTCGCCCCGCTTCTCTGGTGCCTCGCGCCGGATGTGGATCGTCGTCAAAGTCTACTGCGCTCGCGCACGACTGTTTGCCCTTTGGTTTTAACGCTGCATTCCAGTGATTGCTTGCTTAGTTGCACCGACCCGGGTTTTCTTGTATGAATGAATAAACATTTAGTAAAAAAGACATCAATTGTTTGGAATGCTCTTCAGACCAGATTTTTGAAGTCATTGTTTACTGAGTGATATGTTGACAGGAGCTTGGTTAATGTATGCTGGGCTTTATCATAACGCAATCAGTGATACTTGAAGAGATGACGCTATAATGTCGTTTAGTGATTCACAGTGTGTTGTTTGACAAACAAGTTCTAACTTGTCCCTACCTTCTTCATCCTGATTCAGCCGTTGCATAAAACCTTCATGTTTCTCGAAAAAATGCGGGACTTCTATGACTCACTCTGTAAAGTATTTTTTAATATACTAATTTAATTTCGTAGAGCTGATGAATAATTATTTTGAACCTACAAACCTTGTTTGGTCATCTACTTATAGTCTAAAATGTCGCCAGAACAGTTCAAGTAGGTAACGTTCATCCATGCGTCATGTCGTGGACATCTGGCTGTTACTTCATACCTTTCCCCATTAACTCTACACAGTTCATTTAATGACCACAACACAACATACTTAATGTTCTCGAGTAACTACCAGTGGCATTAAATTACATACCACATTGACCATTATCAGGAGTGTCCATATGCTTCTTAGTTCTATGATGCCCTTTTTACCACATGTGAATTTTATTTTTCCAGGATAAAAAATATCTTTTATGTGTATTGAAACTTTTGCCTCCTGTTTTCCTTTTTCAATATTACTTGGGCTAGTTTCTTCGTATTTCAATTGACTTAATCCTAAAATGTTTGCGAGACATTGTTAGTACTTTACTACTACTGTGAACTATTGTGATTGTGACATTCCTCTAAGGGCATCAGCTCTACAAACTTGCCTTATAAGGTACCACTCTAGCTAGTACCGTTCCCAGTTCTCGACTAAGTAAAGAAAATATTGACTAAGTTCTTACCGTGTCTTGTTTTTGTTCTCCAGGAAGGACAGAGCAAGCCTTTTACTGTGTAATTACTTGATCCTGGAACAATTGGCTGTTCTGCTGGATTAGCTAGTTAAAGGAATGCTATTGCTGGCCGCAACCGTACACTTTCATTGGTTAATTTAGATTAGGGCCATTGGAGGTCAGGCATTCAACGGCTGCCGTATATCTTTCCTTGTCCAAGCTTTATTACATTGAGTACGTTGGTGGTGAACAATAGATAAGTACTGGACCTAGCATCGTTGCTGGGTTATCGTTCTTTAGATAGGGCCGGCTGTCCGTCCGGTCTCGTACCAACCCCGTGCGATGAACTCTACTTATCTTCGTCGTTGTGTATATAAAACTACATTGTTTGCCACAAATTTAAGTTCGAGTTTTATGCAATAAGCACTACTTGTCTTGGAATATGCGATTTAGAAGTAAATTTTGAAATTGATTCTCGGTAATTCTCATATGAAAGATTATAATATAGCGAACCTCCATTCGCATTTAATTTTATCCTGTTCAATATACAAAACTTACTCGTCTGTGAATACGTATGCCAACATTGAAAACGGTTTTAAAGCCAACTCAATTTTGATATTTGCCATCAATCCTGCCAAATACTGGTTTGTTAAACCATCTGCGTTTAGTTAACAAGCAAATGGGGCCGATTTAATCAACACGCATAAAATATGTAATAGTAGACTGCAATATTTTTTCTGTATTACCTACTTGTAAACTATTTTATGTGCTAGATGATGATGTAATATCATCGTCCACGTTTGTGATTCAATGATGGATGACTCATAGTGTCTTCATTGACAGAAAGATTCCAAAGAGCCATTTCTGATTCCTTAGTCGTGCTGGAATCATATTTCCAGGTCTCCCTTAGTTTTTATCTCAGCTTCATACATAACTTTCTATAATTAATCCTTTTTTTGATCTTGCCAATTAAAGAACAATTTATTGATAGAAGATAATAATTTTAAATACCTGCACATTCATTTTACTTACCACGCCTCAGTGGGCAATGCAATTCCAGAAATTCAGCTGGAGAAAAAGGCGTACGTAGCGCCCATCATCATTGCCTTGAGAGTAGGTACTTCACAATGCTGGCCTCTGTTCTTTACCTATGTTTCTTTTATATTAAAGCACTTAAAGTGCAATTCTTTATTTGCGTTTATGCCCTGTAGGCGTGCCCACTTAAAGCTAAAAATGCAGTGCGACTGGTTTGGCACCTGCGTGGAGCGTTATTTAAAGAAGTGCGGCAATCTGCGGATGTGGACATAAATGTACAAATTGCAAATAAAAGACTCTGGCATGTGCTCATGTCGTCACTGCCGGTACTCACCATTCAAGTTGCGTAGATTAATGAAAGAATGATGTTGGCGAATTGATCACTTCAAAAGAAGCGAAAGTTTGTATCGTTAAAAGAGACGATTTGTCCTTTATACCCAAGTCGCTAATAATGATTAACGATTTCTGTTTAAGCGAATACAAATCAGGCTTAATTACTATGAGATAGGATTTGGCACAGTTCTCGTTTGTGGAATAACAATAATCGTTACGCAAATACCCCGTAAGATTGCAGAAATCGTTATTAGTTTAGCAATTAATAACCATTTACTCAAATTGGCTTTTGAGATAATTGTAAACAAGATAAAAATAAAACTTGAAATAAAAAATGTATATCTTAGAAATTAGACGTTACGATCGCTAATTAATTGAACGTCCATTCAAATTGTATCAAAAGGTTGCCTACAATCAGCCCTACAGCTATAAAGTGAACGAACGCTGCCGCGCCGTGACAAATAATAACGCTCCGTATCTTTTGTTGGACAAAACAAAGATGGCGGCTCAACATGGCGGCATTTTGGATGTAAGATTTTAGGTGATTGCTGTGCTTTTGTCGGCGCTTCGCTGCTGAATTATTGGCTGTTTTAGTTAATTGATCGTTGTTGTTTAAAATGCCTAATAACCGTGAAAATTCTGCAGCAGCAGTGAGGGACGTGAAAAATTAGAAAATTGGTGTCAAGATTTTATTTCGGTAATACGAGTACCGGTGTAATTGATTGAGAAGCCACGTGAAATGACCGATTGTTTTTGATTGGGTCGGAAAATGTTGATCGTGAATGTGATTGCGTAGTGGTTTTATGTTGCTAGTTGCAATTGCATACCGTACTTATTTGGTCGCATTGTTGTTTAGGGTTTAATGGCCTGGGAAACCCATGTTCGAAGCGCGACTCTATTGATTTATCCAGAGGGAAATAATTCCTCCATTAATGCAGCTGGTATTAATTGTGAATACATAGAGTGAGAGAACTATTTATTGATCGATTTGCAGGAAAAGCTTTTAGTTAAATTCGTTAGAATTATATAGAGATGTTTTATAATAGTTCCGGTCGTTGATTGACGCGTAGAAGATATTAAGATTTCATTGTTTAAAAAAAAATGTTTTCACGTTAAAGTGTCATGCATGACATGACTGAGTTCCATAAAATCAAAGAGTGCTTTGTCGAACGAGTCTGCAGTATAGTTGAAGTGCTTTTACGAGTACCCACGTGGTATTTTAATTAATAATCCAGCATGTAACACGCGACGAGCAAACCCGTAGAGCTATATAACCATTCGAGGACGGTACTCTGGCATTTTTATCGACATGAACTCTATGCCCGTCTGAGGTTTATAGTTGAGCTTTAGAATTTAAAAAAGCAGGAAAAACGGTTTTTGTTTTGGTATCGCACAGCATTTCAAAAGGCTGGAAGAGACTGCGAGTTTAGCGCGCTAGCTAGACGCTTTTTACATGCCTCTATTGTCCAAACTTATTTCTCTCGCAGTATTCGTATCCTTTATCCAGCAAAGTGCAGGAAGCTCTTTGTCTTCATAATAATTAAACGAGCTTTCAGCTCTTTCTTGTCGTGCTGCGACATCTGACGTAGATAACTCCTTTTCAAGTCAGTGCACTAATTCATTGCCTCCTGGCGAGATGCCAACATAAGTGACAAGTGCAACTGTGTTTAATCGGCGTGTATTTGACTAACCTTACAACAACGTTTCTATTTTAAGCCGTTTTTTAAAGTAAACTTCAGTTAATCTGATCTGTGTGCACGCACTTTGTGGCGCCAAACCAGTGCGTTTGACATGCGACTCACATCTATGTGGAGCTGTTTCTATTGGTCATGCTTCACCAATACGTTGATATACTGCTACTGATTGGTTGACGTTGTCTATGAGCTACGGCCTTGTAAACTATACGTGACTAATGCGGTCGGCACACTAGCACCAAAAATATTTTTTAAACAACAAAGTTTTGAAAGTCGACCGTGATAATAGGATTGTAAGTTACGGTCACTATAAGCATATTTTAATATTCAATTACTTGTCCATTCGTTGTGGGATTAGTATCAGTAATGGTAAAAGATTCGAAGATAAGTAAAGAATTAGTCATGAATCTATAAATTTTGAACTGCGGCCATTCCTCCATAGCTATCTAGTTTATTTATGGTGAAGATAACGTAATAGGGAAGGATGTTTTATGATATCTGTATCAGAAGTATTCTAATGTCGATTGGAGGGATTAACTTTGCCGTCATTAGTATTTTTGTAGTCCGATATTGATCTTGTTTTATTATGTAACCAGCGCTTGGTTGTTTGAGTGAAACACGTTCTGCTTATGTTAAAAAAACGTTTTTTTTTACTTATTGTAAGTAGTTATCGTAGAAAGAACTTATTTGATGGTACCACAAAGGCTCATGCCTTATTCGCATTTAGCTCTTTCCTGCAATCAATGGCCGAGATCCCTATTATTGGGAAATTGAAAATCACTCACTACAGGATACATTACTTTGTATTGTACCATTGCCGGTTACAAGGTTTCTTGGGATACTTTTTAGCTGCTTTCTTTGGTACATTTTGTTGTGTTTTACGTTTATTCTTTCCAAACTTTTAAGAATCTAGACAGTCGTGGGATTTTTCTTCTAACTACTGTTGAATGTTATATAAGCTTGTTCATTGTGCTAAAGTAGTTTTTATCGTCACTGTAGACAAGTCTAACTTAAATCTCTTTGAAATTTGTTTTATTCGTTCCTTTAGATAAAACGAGCATTCCATTTAATTACTTGCGCATACATATATCCTTCTAATTTTAAGGAAGAAAGATGGCGTCGTGAACTAGCTGAACGTAAATCTCCATTAATAAAACGTGAGACGTATATTAATACGGTGACCGCACATACATCATTATCATAGTGTATTCAGGAATTTAGTGGACCAGCGTAAATTCAACCTATGTAATATTCGGATGCCATTTACCACGCTATCTAAAAGTAGATTACGTTATGTACTGTTCGAAGGCTTGGCCAATGGTGCACGATAATCTCACTTAGTGATTTTGAACTTCAGTATGTTGTCAGAAAGTCTACATTAGAACGCTAGCTTCGCGCGCTGCCGGCACGCAAAATCAGTAAATTCTCGAGGTTTACGAAAATGTATTTGATGTAGGAGTTTTTTCACCTGACATCGGAAAATAAACCATGTAACAAGAAATTGTTATAGCAGTAATTTCAGACATAAAACTCAAGCCGTTTAGACATACAACGAATGAATAACTTAAAAAGGCATCATATTCAAAAATAAAATCTATCGAGTGAAATGTGTTCAATTAGATAACCGACCTGACAACGGAAAGATAAAGGTCTGAAAAAATACGTATCCAAGTTTAAAATTGATCAGATAAGTAGTTGACTCAGCTTGTTAAAACAAAAGCCGTTGAAAGACCAAAGGCAAGGGCTTAAGGCTTAAGTTACCTAATTGGACACATTTCTCTCGATAGATTTTATTTTTGAAAATGATCCCCTTTTTCAGTTATTAATTCGTTTTATTTCTAAACGGCTTCAGTTTTGTGTCTGAAATTACTGCTATAACAAGAAAACATAGTTTATTTTCCGATCTCAGGTGAAAAAACTCCTACATCAAATACTTTTTCGTAAAATCCAGAAAAACTCGAAAATTTCCTGATTTCACGTACCGGAAGCGCACGAAGTTAGCGTTCTAATGTAGACTTTCTGACAACATACTGAAGTTCAAAATCACTCAGTAAGATTATCGTGCACCATGGACCATCCTACGCCAACGACCTTGAACTGAGTAACTTTCCAACCATTTTACGGTAACTATACCATTTTTAATAGAAGAAAAATTCATAGTAATCTACATGATACGAAGGGTGATGTGGATTTCCTTGAATTTTATTTTAATATATTATTATACAAGTGAAGAAAAAAATCTAAATTCAACCTTATTTCAGGGTTTTTTGTTTACTTGTAACAATATAACCCCCTATAAGTATTATCTTTTTCGAAACTGTAAAAAATAATAAACTTCCAGACGAAATAATTTTGAATGACTCACTTTTTGAAAATTCATTTTATCTAATTGAAATAAATAAAAAATACACTATTTTGGTACTTGTCAGCCGCAGCGACCGACACGACGTGACAGACAGCAATGTGGCAGTGCGAGCTGATTAGAGCTTTATTCCAGCTACCACGATTGAGTTGCTATTTTTTCCGACACAGCAGTGTAACCTTGAAAATTTACATTTTGAGTGCAGTACATTTATATAATCTGTATTATGTAACTACCAATAACTATATTGTCACTAACATTTGTTTATTTCTCTTACATACTATCTATCATTACATCACAGGTACTTAACCTAATGCGACAGTTTATTTCCATAACAAAGGATACAAAGTGTAACTTTTGTGAATGCGCTTAGCGTACATGAAAACAAATCGTTTCCTGTTTTATAAATGGTCTCCTGACGCTACTAAACTTCTCCTTACTCTATGTCGTAGACTCAATGAATATCATTAATGTCGTCAAATCGATACTCAAGACCATAAAGACGAATTGGAGTTGTTTTCCAATGAACATTACCAGGACTTATCGTTTATCCTTCCCAAACGACATTAGAATTTTACCGAAAGCACTAAAGCGAAGCCCGAACATGTCTGAACAAGTTGCAGATTCCGAACATTGTTATTGTCACAGTATTGCAGTACTAGCATTCTTGATGGTCTTATATCGACTCCGTATTCATCGATCCATTCAATACGTGCATTAGTCACCAGACACTCGTCTATCAACTGTATTCATGTCGAGATACTCGTATGTCATCGGAATTAGGTTGATGGTCGTAATCTAACGTTACGACATGACGCGTAGGTTGTTTCTGCTGATTGTTGACAAGAATCTTGAAAATTTAGTCAGCCATGAGACAATTTAGTCAGCCATTTTAGTTGTGGGTCCAACACGATAACCGATTTTAGGCAATATTGGTTGTGGATTTTTGGTTTCCACATAAAGTAGTAGACATGATACAGTATTGAACGAACAAAACGATTTATTTATCGTATTATTAATTTGTATTTAAATGTTGTGAATTCTGACACGAATTCTAGCAATGACTGTACAATTTCGACATGAATAGAAGAACTCAACCACAGATTTAACCGCAGGTCCATATCAGACTCACCATTGGTGATTAATGCCTTTAGTTCATTGTTTGTGCCCTACGACGTTGCAGACACCTTTATATCGACCTTTTGTAATTCAAATATGTATTTATTAGCTACGTCGATAGAGCGGTTGATTTATGTGGGAAAGGATTGAATATTTAATTCTGTGGTTGTAAAATAGAATAGGATAGGATCCAAGATATAAGTTGTTTATAACGATATAGGTAGGTACTATTATTTATTTGGTTTCAGGTGATCAGCACAAGTTGAAAGTCTGAGATAAGTAGATCATTGTTTGTACATACTTACGTTGATTATTTTAAATGATATAAAAAAAAACTTCATTAAGTGCTGCTTGCGAGCTTTAATAAAATATTATTAAAACATAAAATGACGGTAGAATGTTTATTTTACACTGACGTTAATGTTATTTTGCACTGACGTTAATGTTATATATTTTAAAATAACACTCTGCAAAGCAAATTAAGTCGTCAAAGAAGATGCTAAAACATTAGACGCCAATAAATAATTGCTTAAAAAGTTAAACGAGTTTCGTTTTAAAACCTATCATTATATCATTAGCTTGAGCCAAAACAAAACCAATACTTAATGGGGCCGAAAATTAAAGGGTTATTTAAACTTGTCAGAGCCTGCATTGTTAGAAAGTAATTTGTAAAATCCCTCAAGATAAATCTAATAAAAATTATGATTTTTTGAAGAGATATACAAACAGGATATAAAAACATGAACAAAATTATTTTAATAAATGTATTGCTATAGATAAGATTTATAATCTCAGCACAAAATATTCTTTACCCTTTTTGTAATTATGAAGTGTAGATCCAAAATTAATAGCCCGGATCATTCTTACGGATTAATTTACTGACCGAAAGACGTCAGTTTAGTTACACTATGTTTATTTTTCACACTTTTACTTATCCACAATATAGTGGATAATTGTGGATAAGTATAAGTGTGAAAAATAAACATAATGTGTATTAATTTCCACCAAGTGCTAACAATCACAAGCATCAACTATGTCAGTTTAGTTGTTCCCGTGCTTCACAGTTACCATAATCCTGAAAAGGGATAATATCAAATAATTGTGCATATGGTTCTCATGTAATCATGTACCTACTACTAAGGGTAACATCTCGAGTCTCAACTAACCCACCACAATCTTAGCTTACTCTCTGCCCTTTGAACAGTACCTCTTCGATATTACCTAAAAGGGCTCGTATGATGCAAAATCCATAAATCCAGTAGATTGCAGACAAGCAATCTTCATATCTTACATATAACAATGTCCATAAATGGATCTATAATACTCTACAGTATCCGTCTCAAACCAACTTGCCTTGAACTATGCAATTCTTGTGTTACCACTTCATCCTTGCAGCTATTATATCTATAGGTCATTGTATTCTTAACCTTATGCTTATCAACATTGAGGTCTAAAACTACATCTTCGAATGGAAGGCGCTTTGGTTTGCCATCAGTATGACTTTAGTCTGAATGCAGAGTCGTTATGGATTAGTCCTAACGGTACTACAGAATATTGTTTGGCTTAGCCATGGCCACGGGTGTGCGGTACGTGTCGAACTAACGTATACTTATGGTAATGATAAAATGTTTACTGTTCTTGTCATTACATTACAATGCCTTCCAAAGGGTATGTGCGTTTGACTATGGTCTATGGTAATTTATTAATTCCATTACGTTAACATAGCATTCATGAAACAAAATACACAAATACACTGAGAAATTAAAGGTGTTTGTATGTTTATTTGCTAAGGTGTTCAGGTAGAACCATAAAACATTTACAATTTAATGTGGACTCAAATGTGACGAACTCGACAAAATAACATCAAGTCATGTGGCCATATTTAGGTTGCCTTAGTAATTTAAAACTCGTTCAAAATGATGACAATCTTCAGATATAAGTGTATGATTATCTCTAAATCGTTGTTGTATGCGCGATGGCCTATTTCGCATACTTGTGAGGTTCCTGCGAGGAACCATTATATTCTAGGTCACATAACTTACGATAAATGAATGAGCCAATGACACATAGTATGTGCTGAGCCTTACATTCACTAGCATCTTTATGAACCCTGTTACTGGAGCCTAGGGCATAAAACTCCATGGATACTAGTATTGTGCGTGCCCATCGTTCGCCCATTCAATTTTCACATTACTTCACGAACTCTATGTTTCATTGTTGACAGTGTGCTTTCTCTGTCTCTCTTACAATTTACATTCTTTGTCCTTTTCTCATTTGGACCTTTGTGCTCTACGATTCTGTAGAAAGCGTGACCGTCTTCTATTGTCTCGTCCACTACTGCTACATCTCTTGCAACATTCTTTTCTTGTTGGGCAAAGAGAGCAATGTACATTAAATTCTGATGGTATTCTAAGATAATATTAGTACCGGTTGTAATTCGAATACCATCCTGTCCTTGAGCCTGTCCTGTGGTAGGACGGTCAACTTGGATTCTATTAAATTAAAAGGGTCTGTAAGGGTCTTTTATTTACAACCTCAATTGCAGTTCTTGCTTTATGATTTTAGTACGTAGTTATATGATATATAATTTGTATTGTAATAACGTGTTACGAGTACTACATATAAGGCTTGTACAAATACTTGTCTTTTTTTCTGTTTTAGATTACTTCGGGAGACATAAATTATCTCTCCCGCGGTCCTGACGTTCTATTTATAAATATTTTTTTTGTTCTGAAGCGAAATATTGTTGAACAGCACTTGAGAACACGTTTTTCCTGACAACAGACGCTCTTATAATCGTTCAACTTACGTACACATCTCCCCTTGCAAGTTGCATATGACCGACCAACTAAACCTTGCATCCATTTTGGATCCTAAATCACTTGCTATAGAGAGAAATTTTCTCTGGATGGATGGTAATAGTAAAGAATGTATACGTAGAGTTTTAAATTACGCATGTTTGCAGAAACGCTTTCCAGGACTTGATATTAGCAACAAAGGAGAACGGGGCAAATCCCCTATTGTAGTCGACAATGTTTCTAGAATACATTATGTAATGCACGTACGTAAATTTGTATTACCTATTTTATAAAAAAAGGTTCGTGAGATTTGAGAACAAGTTTAAGGTTTTAATTATTCAAATATAGATTTTTGGTATAAATTTAACTGTCTTAACAATAACCAAATTAACAAATTATTTGTTATTGCTAAAATAAAATGAAATTGGTGATCAGGAATGAACCCCGTTGAGCCCGTGCATGCATGCACCCATCTAAGATATATGACGAATAAAATTTCTTCAATGTTAAGAATTGATTTTCAGAAGAAAAAAATCACAGCACAAAGATTTAGGAGTTCAGTAATAAATAACACAAACCATATTAACGAGTAGGGTATGTTCTTGCAGGTTACTTGTTAGGGTTGTTGATTAAAAGCAATTGTGAATTTTATTATTTTAATTGCATTGACTGCTGCTAGTTGTTAACGAGTAAGGCTCTATTGTTCACTTTGAGTTGGCGCTGTTTTTGATGTAAAGACTTCGTTAAAATAATTAATTTGCTAATTATGAGTAGGTAATAGTCTGAATATACTCGTATACCTAATACGAGTATTGTCTCTTATATAATTGTGAGCTCTGTCAATGAATTACCGAGTGTGTTGAACTGTTCATTTCATATACCTCTATGTAGCCTATAAAATGAATTATTATGATAAGATAATGTTTATTCTGATAATTACCAATTAAATGTTTTAGATAAATGACAGTGGAACTTATGTTTGCGATTTTCTTATCGAATTGTAATAAGCCCGAGTTTTTTTTTGGTGATTGGATTAAATTGTAGTCATATCTACGGAAGTCAAGGTGAATCAAGGTAATTAACAAAATTAGTCTGTCATCCACATACATACAATGAATTTACGAAATTCCACTTGTTCATCGATTGGTTTTGGCGCCTTGCTAAACTTCACCCTTTTTTGTACGTCTGTGCTAAAAACATTCTCGGTTGTCGACATAAGAGCTCTCGATTCAGCATTACGAATATTACTGCCTTTCAGTGTTCATATCAACATTTTATCCAGATCTTCCTCGTCCCTTCCAACACTTATCTTTCCAGGCCACAAAGGGGGATCATAAGGGCTCTCAGAGGTCTGGTTTGCGACACAATAGAGGTGTGAAAGGGGTTTAAAGTAAACACTCCTTTGTCACAGGCCATGGCTCCATGGCATGATATTGTGCGGCACGAACGCAAAGTCTTCCTGCAAACAGATTACGGTTTTTGTATAACCGGCGAGGACGCCGGGGCGTACAATGTGAGGAATGAATTCGATTGCATAATCTTTGGCCCTTTGTGAGGAAATCTCTGAGATTTTCCTGGATGTGAGGGAAGTCCTTAGGAGACTCGAGTTGAATTCTGTTAGTGGGTTATCAGATTTAGGAGATGCTTTATGTGGGAAAATGTTTTAGGACAAAGTTTCTCTGACATTTTCGTAAATTTAGGTTATCCTACAGAAATACCATGTGATTTTCAACTGTAGACATTTGCATTCATTTAATTCATCCCTTTGTCATCAGCATTACTATCAGTCGAATGATTATAATCTTATATGTATTTAGCATTTAATAATTTTACATAATTTAAAAAATAGAAAGGCTAAAACAGTTTCTAGTTTAAAATATGAAAACAAATCTGACGACAAAAATACACAACATGCATAATTAAAAATAACAGTTTCACTATCTAATATTACCTAGATAATTAAAAAAGTAAATTTAGGAGTTGTAGGGTTATTTCTTAATATTATCTGTTCAGAATACTTATTATCTACATTATACCTACGTCGTTCCAAAATTTTCAAGAATTTGTTGACTTTTTTATTTTTTCCATTCTTCTGTAATTTTATTCTTTGATTATAGATCCTTAGTTATACTGATTTTTGCATGCGTATTAATATTAAACATGTCTCTTGTATGGTTTTATTTGCAAATAAAACTGAATTGAATTGAATTAAGTTTCCAAGTAAAATAAACTAAAAAGAAGAAACGAAAAAAAGAAAAAATGAATAAGAACTTCAAAGTTCTACAGCTGTATAATTCGCTCCTGAGTTGACCCAGTGAAAGATGAAAGGATTGTTGAACAAGTTTATAATACGAGAACTGT
The DNA here is from genome assembly GCA_910592155.1 of Ypsolopha scabrella. Lineage (NCBI taxonomy): Eukaryota > Metazoa > Arthropoda > Insecta > Lepidoptera > Ypsolophidae > Ypsolopha > Ypsolopha scabrella. The sequence goes on from OU342976.1 coordinate 20,834,329, forward strand.
AAGTTTAACAACACTAAGGTCGTTGTTTCAATCGTATTCTGCTTAACAGGTACGGAGGGTCAAACTAGTTATTTATATTTTTTAAAGGAAGGTTAGGTCACGAGTCACGACATGTCGCCGCTGAGGATGGAAATTTAAGTTCGAGTCAACATTTCTGAATATCAAATGCTTGATTAATATGTACAAATGTTGTAAATGGGACTTCAGGGAAGTGATGCGTATTCCAGGGTCACCAAGCAAAATTCAGATTTCTTGAATTTTTAAACTTCCTACCTTGTCTATGTTGCAAGCATTCGATTAGCTATAAAGAAAGGTGTTTCTTTCTAGAAAATATTGTCTTTCAAAATTTAAAGCATTATTTGATTGGAGTGATTGAGATAGATTAGACTGTATGGTTAGGTACGTTGCTATTTTTGTAATTGAAGTATTATCCGCCTGCAATCAGAGTGGGAGTGTAAAGTACCGTCAGCACGGTAGTACTAATTAATTAATTACCTTGGTATTTATACCCTCTGAGTAAACTAATCTAATCTTCGCGTTTTACTTATAAAAAATATTGTAATTATTTATTTTGATTAATAGTATAGCTATGTAGCTTATGCAGAATATAAAATTGCTAAATCTATTTATGACAAATATTGGATGGATTCGATTGATGGTTCTTGGTGGAATATCATCTTGAATAAATTATACACAACTTCTTGTACTTTTATTCCACATATATTTATTTTTATTCTAACTTAGGCTACCGGTTTCGTGTTACACATCATCGGGCCAACAAATTATTAATTATTTAACATGACAGAAAGAAAACAAAAGAAAACATTTTTAACAAGCAAATATAAAATAAACAGAGCTTTTGCTTGTTAAAAATGTTTTCTTTTGTTTTCTTTCTGTCATGTTAAATAATTAATAATTTGTTGGCCCGATGATGTGTAATACGAAACCGGTAGCCTAAGTTATAATAAAAATAAATATATGTGGAATAAAAGTACAAGAATTTGTGTATAATTTATTCCATTTATGACAGTTTTATCAAAAAGAAAGAAAGAAAATACGTTTATTTTGAATGCTACATAATACAAAAATCACACACAAAAAATATATATAGTTTTCATCTACTTAAGATGCAGCAAACAAAAAGGTCTCTGACTCAACAAAATGCCACAGCAAAACTGTGACGCTGATCTTCCGTCAGAGGCTGCAAGTTGCGACACATGCGATGTAACTAAATCTAATAACTAATTTAAAAAATATAGATAATAAAGACATCATGGAAAATAAAATACCAGAACTATTATTAAGTTTTAAATAGTTATGATATTAATCATTTCGTCGCGTGGTTATAATAACAAATTAAAAAAAGTGCATTTTGAACCCTAGTAGATTTTTGCAAATTTTGCATACATTCGCGCTGACAAGTAGTTCAGTGTGATATGTATAATATGCGGCACTAACAGAATATTTACACTCTGTTTAATCACCAAAATATGGCTACGAATAATGCCATTTTCGTCGACATCTTAACGAGTACATTCACCAGGTAACGGCCCGTTCACCGCAACTTTCACCCTCTCCCTTTGTCTTCTAACGTCTTTACGTGAAATTTATTATTATTATACAACATTGTACTGAGGGAGTTGGCATAGTACAGAACGCTTTTGCCGGCAGCTGGCCAGGGTACCCCAGGGTGTACACCCTTAGTTTAGGGTGTCCCATATGTGAAACCACCCTCTAGATTAGGGAAAAAAATCTTAATGCAATGTTTTCGGGACGAGAAGGACGGCAATTGCCGGATTTATGAGAGGATTAAGTGTAATTTTTTATCAAATTCTCTTTTGTTACGTCGAATGATATTAAATTAATACTTTGCACATGATCACGTAGCGTGTGATAATTGTCTCCTATTGTTAGATTGAATCCTGAAAAGAAATAAGTTAAATACGGATTACTATTTACTGCCATAATTTCATAATTTTCTGAGAAGCCTCCCGAAAGCTAACTATGAGCGTATACACAATAATTTCGTCGGTAAAATTTTTCTTTCACTGTGAAAATATTGCCGTCTCTAAAAGGATTTGCCTGTAACTAAAATGCAACAACTTCTTTGCTCTTGTGGCTATCCTACTGCTGTCCATCGCTTCCCTTTACTCTTTTAGAATGCGAGACAAGGTCCTAGGTAGGCAGAATTTTCATCTTTCTTGCCATTATTTTGCTAACGGAGAGATTTTTTTTTGAATTCGTTCAGCTACTGCTTTGACCTTATGCTGGAGTATTTGATTGACAAGTTCAAGCTCCTGGGTCTTTCATCAGCAGATGTCATCTCTGAGAACCGTTTGATAGTTCGATGAATGAATTTGAGCGTTGCTTTTAGCGGCTCTAAAATATTCATAATTTGGACTGGAGCCTGGTGGCATCACTTGTCACCAGGCCTGTGACGACACTTCGTAGAGTAGTAGTAAATTAACAACACAAATTGAAATTTTGATGACAGCAGAGCATGACATGTAAAACAAATGCTGAACAAATGTACTTTTATTTAAAATTCATTTCAGAAGGTAGGGTCAAGGCAAGACGACGTATTATGGGTATTGTTTTTCTGTGGATTCTTCTATATTGGACTGAGTACTTTATCTTTATCTTCAGCATCCCTTGGTTCTCTTTCGAGATGTTGCTGAGTAAAAACTTCCTGAAAAATAGTACCTGAGTAACATCCATAGATACTACGAGTAGGGAAACAGGATGCGATGTGTTTTTAATATTATCAGTTTAAGATGTCGTTTTTTTATATTATTAGAAAAGTACCTCCTAGGTAGGAAGGTCAAAGGTCTAACATATAATGTGGGTAGCTGTAGCTTCTACAACTGCAGCAATCATCGCGAAATGAGGATGTCTGTCTGCGGCCCTTGATTAATTGAGCTTCACCAACTATGATTAGCTGCGAAGTACATGTTGTACTCAATTCCCAGGTCATTAAAGGACAGCTTCGTTCTTATTTTGTCTTTATTATATGATTTTCTACTCGCACTTGACTTTTACTGTCTGTTTGGACAGGAATTTTACCAAAAACAACACAGCCGCTAATAAATGAATCCAGTAAATTTTACTGAATAAAATTACTGTGAAAATGATCCTTTTTTCTTGGGAACATTCAGAGTAATATTATAATCATTCTTGAGTGTGATTCTGTAAATACGAACTCTGTCACTGTTTCAAAATGATTACTTATGTTTTGTTTACTATTCGGATCCTCTGAAAATACAAACTCATGTTTGTACAAAAAAACCTTGATGCGAAAATTATTCTACATCATTATCATCCATTGTTATTACAATGCTAACACAAAGACTGTATACTAAACGTAGTGGGAAATATTCATTGTCTGTCACCGGATTTGTACAAAGTATAAAAACACCATTGTTAATGGTGCAGTAGTCGCTGTATGTAATGCATGGTATGCGTCTGTCATTGAAAAGGACTCGCAGGAGCTTGTATGTGCAGAGAATGGCTCAAACCACAGAATTTTAGAAACCTGCTTTTAATGCAATCTGCGTGAACCATCAAATAAGTTGAACGTTTTACTCTTTATCTTATCTTATCTTGCTTCACTCATCAATCTTATCGTTATCAATCACCTCACCAACTCACGTCACCATTTCAACAAACCAGTATGTCTCGTTGCTTAAAGTGCCAAATACTCTTGTGCCTTGTTTCTCAATGATGGCCAACCATTGTTCCTGTTCCTCATTTCGCTTACATGATTATGAAAGCGAAAGTCTGCTCATTGCTCAATCAAGCCTCATCGGCTGAATGAATACGAATAACGTAACCGTGACCTGGTGTAACAGATAGGAAGCTAGCAGTCTGCTTGCTACTAGTTTCCAGGAAGGAGAGGTTTCGGTTAGGCTATAGAACTACTGAACTGATTTTATTGAAAATGAAGATATTACGTATCGCGATGACACGAATCCCCGAAGGGGTGTCAGAGCTGTTCTCAAGTATGAACTGTGAAATGTAGTCATAGTCCACCGTTGGCACACCCGCTGATGAATGAACACTGATCCATAGATAGCCTAGTGCCAATATACTTGAGTGTCTATGACTTGGCCTTGCCTTATCATTTATCAATAATATCAGATAAAGAAGTGAGATTGTCTCCCCTTGATTGCTACGATATAAATAAACCAACAATTAGTAGAGTTTATTAAAACGAACGTGTTTAAGACATCCATACTTATTTTTTCACCAGTATGATAGTATGCATATGCATTTGCACTACATTTATAAATAAATAATTTGTTTTTATAAGCTCGTTTTTTTTAAAAAGATTGCTATGTATGAGTATATATAGGGATAAGATGAAATACATACAGTGCTCCCAAAGTGATAATGCGCATACAAATCTTCGCCACTTCCTTACACATTCTATACAATCAATGACAGATTTAGCGCGTCGTGTCGCTTGGCTATAGATTTCTATGCGCACTATCACTTTGGGAGCACTGTACATAAACGAAACAATGTTAAGTAAACTCGAAATATATTCAAGTTGTCATCACATGCTTTTGTGTTAGAGTTTATAGTTTTATCGAGCACAGGTAAAACTTCATTTGACACACTACGTGCTAGAAAACATCCAAAGCTGAAACAAAGAACACATCCAAAATTGTCCTAGAAAACGAAAAATTACTGCGAAAAGGCGTAGATCACGTATCAAACTATTAGTGAAGGAATAAACTACTTCAAAAAGAAACCCGTACACTGCGTCGAACAGCTGTTACATACTCCCTGGCCAACTCACCCTGATCTCTCATCCTCCTTTGGAGTTCTATAAAAGGTGTAGGTTCCAAGGGTCAGGACTGGCTGGTGGTGATATATGGAGGGTTGGAACTCTGAGGGCGATTGTCCCACGTGTAAAGTCGGACCCCACGCGTTGTTACAGACAGACAAGTGATTTAATGACTTATTTGAGGGTATAAGAGGATAGGATGATATAATGTTGAAAGTTTTTGTGGATTTTAGTGAAGTCCGCTGTTTACTTTTTAGTTCTTTGGTGGTGTGGGAATTCGACATGGTATTCTGATTTAAATTACAAGCACCTGTTAAATTAAATAAGATATACTTAGGTAACGTAAAGTGTCGAGTTTTTGATTTCACCCTTTTGTGTATTTATGTCTCATAGACTGCTGCTCTCAAGCCATCACCTAGATTTGTTTTGCTTGTCACTTCAAAAATATATTGTGATGAAAGGAACAACCCATTTTGCATTTCATTAATACGAGTAATATAACAAATTGGCGACGATGGCGGAAGAAATAGATCGTCTCACTCGCTTACGGTACGCAATATGCGGCTAACATATTCTCATAAACAACTAGACACACAGTCTCTAAGAAAAGTTTGTCAGAAAGTGTCCGAACGTGTAACGTGCATAGTAGCAAAAATCTTCAACCATATTAAGACGTTATGTCGTTAACATAAGATGCAATGTCAGTTGTACCAAATCGTCATTCGAATTTGTCACCCCATAGCGGTGACAAGATGAATCGCGGACACTTTTTAAGCGAGATTGTGAGTCTAGTTGTTTATGAGAGGTCAATGGCGGTCAATTAACGAATAATTAATTTACACGGCTTACGCCCTTCAAAAATATATTGCGATGAAGGAACAACTCTTTTTGCATTTCATTAATAATATAACATGTCCCAAAGGCTGTTAGGTTCAAATAGGCATTCACATGTATAGTAGAAGTAAAAAATATACTATTTTTATTTTTCTTCATTCCATCGCTTCTTCCCTACGAACGCTATGTAAATCCTTAAGAAATGGCGGTAGTTTAAAAATGAAATGACAATAGAAGATTGATTTATGTAAATCTTTCGCTGAATAAATGATTGATTCTGATTTTCATCTCCTTGGAGCTTAGGGGAGGTACTGCTTTTTGTGCTTTTTAAAAGTTATTTTCTTGGTTTATTCGAGATATTTTATTCCCTTTCCTTGCTTATTCTAAACTTAGAAACTTGTTTTACGTTCCCACGCCCAATAGATAACTCAGATAACTATTTATCACATCCCACAAAGTAAACAGAAGTAAAATATTACTTTACCATTCCTGTCATTCTGTTAGCACTAAACATGCCTCCTACTTAAAATGCAGTACCTACTGCACTTTGCTCCGGTATTTCGAGGAATCGTGCTACTGATTTATATTATTGATATGGTTTTTGTTTGCGAAAGAACTAATACTGGTACTGATTGTTACAAGCATAGTCATTTTGTTAGTGACTAAAGTATTTAGTCACTAACTTACACATGAAAATACTTTGCCAACGGAGTTTTTAAGAATTTATCTGATTAATCGCCTTGAGCTTACGATAGGCATACAAATCTAAGTAGAAAAAGTCAAATATTTTGAGAAATAATAACTCGCGTCAGGATTTGAACCTGCGACCTCTTGCTTACAAGGCAAGTGCTTTCTAACTAAGCTACCGAGGTTCTGATCTCGATCGTTGAACTGTTCCACCGCACACAAACTTATAATGCGCATACGAATCTTCGCCACTGCTCGGCAAAGTTCGTGTTTCCCTACACTTTGTATACAAGCAGTAAGGTCACGTGGTACGTCCGGTCGTTCGGCTATAGATTTCTATGCGCATTATAACTTTGGGAGCACTGTAGATACTTGTATTTTTTGTTTGTCTACCCGACGATTGGTATCACATACTATCGATCAATGCAGGTTCATAACGCGATTTTTAGGTTCAAATCTAATAATATACTTATAGCTAAATTCATACTGGAGACTCGGTAAGTGGTCAGGACCAAGTAAAGGTCTGTAAAAGGTTTTTCTGTAAAATATGCAAAATGAAATTTAGATTCTCTGTACTAATTGAGTTGAGGTTGTTCCTGATCTAGTATACCTATAGATATGTTACCGGCCAAATCCGATTCCGATTTTAGGACAAACTAGTTCATATATGTATAGTTCATAATATATAGTTCATATACAGATAAGATCGTATTTTTGTAAAAACTCAAGACGTCACCTCGCTCCGCTCCGCTTTGCTCAGCTCCTGAATTTATATTCGCTTCGCTCGTCGTCGCACCTACTTTGGCCTAGGACAAACTAATTTGCCCTATAATCGGGTTTGGCCGGTAACATATACATAATACATATGTACGCAGAGGCACAAAAAAAATATTTCCGTATTTCGTAAACGTAGTCATTGAACCTTGGTCTTGACCACTTCCCGAGTCTTCAGTATGAATTTGGCTATAGGTATAAACGAAAGTCACTTTATAAATAATACTTTTTATTCACAAACAACAGGAAAAATAAATAAGCTGTGGTTTTGGAAACGACACTCGTCGCAATCAAATAAAAACCAAAATTAAAATTTTAAATCAAACCATAAGTCCGACAACTAAATGTAAAGCCTTTATCATACGCACACAAGAGCTCAGCCTAAGGCTGACATCTTCATTTGATATTATGCCTCTACAATATAATATACAAAGTCAGTTGCGTGATTCCTCGAAGGCTGTGTTGGCAAGTTGGCTCTCGACGCCACGTGTTGTAAGGAGGCATAATGCAGATTATGCTAAATATAAGCTACAAGTCTACAAATATTGTGACCCGCCACGAAGGTCAAACTGAAACTTTCAGAAATATATATATTAGGAAATCCTTTAGTCTGATATAATCGGCCCGTATGTATGGAGATAGAATACTATTACTTATTTATACTATGGTAAAAGAAAGAAACTCAGACATTTTGACCCTTATCTCTGACGTCAAAATCCCTCTCAGGAATTCCGAGAAGTTTGTAAAATAGCAGAACACAAACATTTCTTTAGAACTGAATGACTCAAAACGGTGCAAACAGGCTCACTTGTTGGAAGGGTTCCGTCCTGAAGAGGAAACCTTATTGCAACTTAGTCTCTGCCTACGTCTCAATTGTAACGATAATTTTTAGGGTTGTGTATCAAAAAGGTCCCAACTTGGTTGTGTGTCCGTCCATTCGTCTGTATATGTCATAGCCTCATGCCTTTTTAGGGTTTCATACCGGAAGGGTGCCAAACAGGACCCTATTACTAAGCCTCCGCTGACTGTCTGTCTGTCCGTCTGTCACAGGGGTCTACAGCTTCAACCGTAATAGGGAGACAGTTGAATACGTGTTACTATGACCTCTATTACGACAAATAATAAAATATAAAAAAGTGAGCTTGAGAGACTTGAAATTTTGTATGAAATAGGATTAATTTGCCCACATTCACAAAATTCATATGATGCTGTAATATAAAATTTGTAAAAACATCAATATTGCTCGAAATTTAAAAGACTAAATAGTCCATCATTTTTAAATAAAACCAAATGCTCTACTAAACATACTGGTCAGCCCAAGGCAAAGACTCGTAGCGCAGTTAGGCCACATATTAAATCTATATTTTAAAGTAGGAAAAATCTCGTGTCTGTGCCATGAATATTTTTGTGAAATTTTAAATGAATTTGGATATTTTATTAGTATCGTACTGAAGTCAAATCGAAAATTTTTGTTTTGTCTGTCTTTTCCTTTTTGACTCGGATTTGGATGCCGTTTCCTTTATTATCATCGTACTGACTGATAGTATATTATAATTATAACGTAGTGAATAAAGAGGAGGCTTATATACCCAGCAGAGATAAAAAGCGAGCTGACATTTCTGATGTCATGATATTTTCAAGCAGACGATGTTTACCGATAGAGCCTGGATTTTTAGATGCTAAAATAGGAAACCTCTACTTGTCTATACGAACGACTTTTACAGTGGAGCCAACCATGAAAACGCAAAAAATATCAGCTGTTTCACGGAAAAGGTACTTCTACTTGACCGAAATGAGTGGAACAGCAGTTTTTTTTTTCGCGGCGAATTCGTTAATGGCTTGTTAGTAAAAGATGTTTGTATCGATGAGGACTACATCGTATCCAGATAGAATTTTTGACAATTCCCCGAATCAGACAAAAAAATACAATTTCACCAACGTCTCCCCAAATATCTTAATACTATCTATTTCTTTATTATATTACAATTTATAAAATTTAACAATGTTTATAATTGTAATGAAAGACCATATTATTACAATTTTCACACACCCACACTTTCAATAAAAACTTAAAAGTGAAAGCTGATGAGGCCGTCAATCGTAGCAATGGATTTTAACCACATTTATTCATTTATTTCGAAATTTTCTTCCCCGAAAATTTCTCCTGGGCTGCAGTGTGAGGCCATTTTGGAAATGACTGTATTTTCCCTATTTCTTAAATTCCCCTATTTCCCCAGTATGAAAATTTTCTTCCCCAAAAATTTCCCCAAGCTTTTTGTTCCCCAAAACTAAATTCCTTTTCTAAGTGCAGAACAATTCTACATTGCAGCACTATAGATTCTGTCGAAAGGTACGTTAATGTCACTATCTTGTCGTGTGTGTGAGTGGAGTATTAAAAATTATAGTGAAAGAGGCCATAAATCAGCAACAACTGCACATTGTGTGTATTGATCATCGAAGTCGAACAGAGCACGATGCGAGAACTAACGTGTTGTAGGACGAATGTTCTACATTAAGGCTCAGTACCTCCTATGGCGATTAAGCCTGGGTTTTCGAAGAGAGCGGTGGCGTAAAATCATAGGTACTGAAGACTCGGTAACTGCTCAGGAACAAGATGCAATGACCCTGTTTGCGAAGTACGAAAAAAATATCATTATGCCTGTTTGCGAAATACGCAAAATATTTTTTTGTGCATCTTGTTCAAAAACGACCTCGACTCTATGAGTATAGGAAATTTTAATATTACGTATAATGATAAGTAGGTAGGTTTTGTTTAACACTAGCAACATGAAATAAATTTCTGTTGACTAAAAATAAAACTATCAGATCGTCTGCATATATTTAACCCGAGTGCCATTATGCTTATTCATAATCCACTAAATTCATTTTAATTCTCTTTTTATTATGTGCCTGACGTGTTGTTTTTCTTCTTATTCATGCATGCATGCTAATATAGGTACTAACTTTTATTACATCTCTAGGTTTTACTTTTTATTTATATTAATTGTAATATCATAAAAAAACCTAATCGATTACAGCGCCCACTTGCCTCGTGTACAATTTTTATGTGCAATAAAGAATTCTATTATCTATATTTATTATTATTATTCTTTCTGTTACGTTGTTTTATAATATTTTTAATTCAAAACTCTTTTACGGATTTATTAAAGATAATTTCGTATAGATGACTCACAGTTTAGATTTACGCGAAAAGCTCGTGACAGTTTCGACCTAATACAGGTCATCTTCTAGCAATTGTTCAGAAAGCACTGATCTTGTCGCGTAAATCTACGAGTATAATAATAATAATAATAATACAACACTTTATTGCACAAAATAAACACAGATAAATACAATTTAAACACAAAAAATAGAGGGCAAAGGCGGACTTATTTCTAAAAGAAATTTCTTTCAGTCAACCATAAAATACAGAGACGAAAAAAAAAATACATTGGCCTAATTGATTTTCAGTGCAAAAAGATAGATATATACCTATAATATTATCTATTATATTATATAAGGTGCTATAAAAATATCTGCCACAGCTATAATGGGAGAGTGAATTGTGTATATAGATTACACTAGTAACGATATTTTATTGATCTAACGTCATAATTTTTTTCATACAAAAAATGTGCGTTTAATTTGGAATTGATTTACTTGCATGAAACCGTCCAGTAATAACACAAAACAGGTGGAAAGAGATAGAAATTATTTTCATTGATGAAACGACACATCGCTCGTAGTTTGCAAATCACTTTATGCCGAATAAAGTAAATATTTATTTATTTACTTTAATTTCTCAAACTTATATAAATATTCAGAAATTTCTTCACTATTGTAATATACATACACAATACTATCACCCATTGCAGCCGTGGCATATATTTTTAGAGCACCTTATACAGAGTGTAAATGGAAAGTCAAGAATCCCTTTAGGGTGTGAAAGTATACACGATTCTAATGTCTTTACGAGAAAAAAATATATACCTTGAATTTTCACCAAAAATTCCATCATTTTTCTAAGCTATGGCTACGCAGCTCACCGGCCTCCCCACAGACCTAATTGCACCCCGCAACCCGCACCCGTCATCCGAGTGGCCAGCGACCAGTGTGGGTGTCCACGCGATTAGTGTATTTTGAGTTAAGAAAATCGTCTTATTCCAGATCCCAGTATTTAAAATAATATCTTTACCGATCATACTAACACACCCTTAAAGGATTCTTGCCTTTGCTTTTACACCCGGTAGTAGCATAGGTAGTTATTATTTAAATTAAAACTAGTCTGCCTCTTAACGTGGGAACTACATCCAGCTCAGGTTCCGATCATGCAATTGTCGGACCGACTCAGCTTGGTCCTAAATCTGTAGGATAACAACTTAGTAACTGGTCTGACTGGTTCTTAGACCGAACTCCTTCCTGAGGACGGCCAGTGACCTAAGGCTTAAAACATTTAGAGTTGTCGCATTTTTGTCATTCCATTTTGTTTTTATGTGAGATTGCAATGTGTTTTTTTATCTATTTCTTACCGTGCTTAATATTTATTGAAGTTATTTTGATTCTAATTCTGGTATAAATAGATACAAGTACTAATATTGTACCTATCATGTTCTGAGAACTTGCTTGGTTTTGTTAAAATGAGAAAGGGTTAGATAATAACAAAGTTAGTAGCGCTACAACTATTATTTTATATATTATTGATTGACCAAAATTATCGAAGTGATTGACAAAAAGATTTATTGAATGTGTCATGTTTTTGCATTAACATTTCCAGTGCTGATTTATGGTGTGGTCTTCAAAAGGGGGCCAATAGTCATAGCAAGTCTATTTATTTAATTTCCTTTTATCTCGGGCTCTAAGCAATAAGATACTAGTATTCATATATAATTAACACGTCTCAAATATCATATCGATTTCGACAGAGAAATTTATAAGCCTCTTTACCTGGTTATGGTTGGTGGGCGAACATCGAAGTCTGAGTCATCCACGTTTATTTGCCATTCATGTACCTACACGTATACCGGGCGTAATCGTTAAGTGTGACCAGCCGATTATTCCGTAACTATTACAGATATAAAAAAAATAAACTGATATCGAAAGTAAGTTACCTAATCAATAACTTTTTGAAAATCAAACGAAAAGTATTCAAAATTTTGACTTTAAACACTCCCATACATTTAATATAGTATGAGATTAACAAGGACGTCACTTCGAACATCTGCTCTAAATACAAAATTTTGCACTTACCAAGAAATAAATATTATTCAAGATAGTTTTATTACTTTGTTTGGTTCATAAACAACCTTTTAAAATAAGGAAACTAAAACCTTTCTACTAATCTCATACTAAATGTATGAGAGTGTTTAATGTCAAAATTTTGAATACTTTTCGTTTGATTTTCAAAAAGTTATCGATGTCATTTTACTGATTAGGTAACGTACTTCCGATGTCAATTTACAATTTTTTGTATCTGTAATAGTTACGGATTAATCGCTTGGTCATACTTAACGATTTCACCCTGTATATCTATAGCTATTTGTGTGTTTGCGTGTGTAGCATGTAAAGGATGTTTTGATACTACTCCGATTTCAATGGGCCAATAAGGCCAATTTCATGGGCCTTATTATTTAACTTCCACAATATCTATCGCTATCGCCTCCAAAGGTATCGGTTCAAATTCCTTTGAAAGCGAAAGCGGTATGTTGACGCTGGATAATAGGGCCTCTAGTTGTAATTACTCATGCTTGCATTGTACTGATATGAGTAACTAGGAGGAAAAAGGTTTATTTCACAATTATAGGTATAATAAATTAAAAACAGCGGCTGTGTACGATATTATAATAAATCACACAAGTAAAATGACTAATGTATTTCTGCACTACAATGTTGGCCTTAATCCAAAGTTTATTTTTAACATAATAGGAACCACACCAGACGTGTCTACCATAAGCCAGTCCAAGGAACCTTTTACGGAAGGCACACAATACACTCATTATTGCGAAAGCAACACTCACAAAATTGCGTTTCAATATTTACCGTGGCCACCCTTGTATAGAACTCCCGCAAGGTATGGTGTAAGGGCGTCACCTACAATTTGGACACAGCTCTAATAGTCCAAATATTGCAGTGCGTTCCTTAACCGGGGAATATTCAAACAAGGACAAAGAAAGAGACGGGAATAGAAAGAAACTGGTTTTATCCAGAAATTTTCGAGATTTTCTCCAGTTTTGTGACATACTTGATTTATTATGTCAGTTACTAAGAAATAAATATTATTTCAGAGGCACGTATAACAGAGGTGCCTTAACTATTTCTATAAAAATGAAAACATATTTTTGTTATCATTTTTATAGAAATAGTTAGGCACCTCTGCTAACTTACCATTTTTCATCATTTTTCGAACGTTTCCTAGAAAGGGTGATTAAATCACCCCAGTCCGAAATCATCGGCGCCTTTGAGCGTTTTAAAATACTGTAATCGTTCGATTCTCACGCTGGCACGCGATGTTAAGGCGGCAACGAAAAAATAATAAATGGATTCACGTCAGGATTTTGTAAGGCCATAGCCAAGGGAAGATGATGCAGATTATGATGAAATGGCGGTGAATGGAAAACAAATTTTAAAACTCATGAATATAATCACAGTTTGTACACTAATTAATTATATAAAAGTAATTTACACGTACAAGCAGATAACTATCGTTTCCTTAATTGCTTTTATCTAAAGTGTACTTACTGTAACAAATTAAGATAAGAGATTTGTGGTACCTAGCCAGAGAAATCTTGATGTTCATCAGAAATCTTATAAATTATGGATGATACATATAACTAATATGTAGAACGAGTAGTTAGAGACTGATTTAGTATGAACGTATACTTTGTGTGCAGTTTCTGTAAAAATTGCAGAATTTATAAGCTTAGCCTTAACAGTTTTATTGTTTGACAGGAAAGTAGGTTTTATCGTCACCTATTGTGCTACAATCATGATACCATTTATTACCCATTTTTTTAGAGTAATCACGCTTTATACATACAATCCAAAATGGGTGGCTAAACTAGTATGATGCCATTGTCGAATAAAAATATGACGTGGGGTGTATTAGCAGCTACAATTTAAAAAAAAGTTTCTAACCTCTTTTAGACTGCGAACATTGTCATTTTTCCGTACCTATATTTCCTCATATTTGAATTTTTCTTTGTTATCGTATTTTTTGTTCAGTTCTGCTTTTTAAGCCTTACCGGACGAATGGAATAATGTCCCATTTTGTATCTTTTTACTATTGTATCTTTTTTCCAGTCCTGTAAGGGTGAAACTGATAAGGTTTCATATCAATAATCTATATTGAACACTTAAAAGTAGAAATAAAGGATATAATATGATAAACTCTTTTCTTAAAAAAATAGGTAACTATAAGATAAGTTCTATTTATGAAAACTATTCTAGAAATTGCTAACCCTCTTCTCATACCATGTGATTTCGAACTGTAGCTGTAGCTAATCTTGAATTGTACCTAACAGTTCGCAGTAAAACCGGCCTTCGTTTTGTTCTCTGACGTCTTCATTCCATTGTCACGAAATGATTAAACTCACTTTACTTCCTAAATTATCTTTGATCACAAATTAAGATGGCCCCGGGCGGTTGAAGCTTTTTTGTCTCAATTAACGGTAAAAAAGCTTTTTTATTGTATCACGCAACCCAAAGTCGTGGTGTTCGTGGACCATTCATCCCATGTTAAATTGTAAACAAAGGTTGCTCGGCGGTGCGATCTACTGGTGATTCGTGGAAACTTATCTCTTTGTTTCTTTCTAAAAGTCGCCTTTACTCTGCGCGTACGCAAGATGGAGTCTATCACGCGCGGCTTTCTATGCTCACGCTCATCTCTGAATCACCCTTCCAAGTTTTCATTCATTGTCAACCCTCATCCGTTGGTTTAGGGTTTAATTTCAAGTATTGTGATATCAAAGCTGAGATTTCAGCTTTTATTTATACCGCTCGTGACTTGGGATAATGAGCTGTATGTCAGATAGTTCTTGGTTTGAGATTCCTACTCTATTGAATCTGGAGAAGTTCAAACCGTTGTCCGGCAGTTCATTTCATGCTCTAGCTAGTTCTGATAAAGTTAGGTTTTGAATGTAGCTTGTGGTTTCCATCGTGGGTATACCTCGAGGGTGATGGCATTGCACGGACCGTATTATTGTGCAACGCCACAGGGGATCTGGTCTGGTATTGTTGTTACCCCGTTACGGATAGGGTGGCCACTTGGCTACGTGGCTGAGCTTTGAGAGATAGTTTTTTGCGTGAAAGAGCAGTTTTAGGCGTAACTTTTATGCATAATTAATTAATTACAGTGTAAGATTCCGAGAAAAAGAAAAACAGTAAGAGTACTTATTCTCATGCAGGTTATTTTTGACCAAATCGAAAAAAAGGTGGTTCTTAGTTCAACCGCTTTTAAATATAGGCCTACTGCTTTGAAGCCCTGCTGCTGTTTTGTTTTCATAAGTTAAGTGTGTAATGATATTCAATTTTTTAAATTACTAATACAGCTATTGACCACAAAATGTTATTACACTATCAACGAATATTTAAATGATAAATTATAAAATACAAATATATGAAAAGAAAACTGACAAATAAAACTGGGAATTTAAATATTTTAATAACTTAATAATAAATCTTTAATAATAACAATGATAATGAAAATAATAATAAATAATTAATAATACATAATAATAATAATGATACAAATAAATTTCTTTATTGCGCAAAACTTACATACTAAGATACCTTTGCTCTTCCATATAACAGGTAGGTAGCTATTAATTTGCAACAATTTTAAATATGTTTTATGTAGCATAATAAGTTGCTTATAGTGGGATCTTCACAAATAATAAATCTATAATAATAAAATGCCGTCCTCTCTTATATTGCTGTGCCTGGACAAGGTCCATAATGATCTAATAATATTAATGTTTTTCACCTGTGTATACTAGGTGAAATTAAATCAACTGACCAAATTCATACTGGAGACTCGGTTAGTTATCAGGAACAAGGTTTAACGACCCTCCAGGTGAAATTCGAAAAAAAAAATTCCCTTTGTGCCTGCACTAGGAGTTGCGCTTAAACTAGTCCAACCAGTAAGAGAGAAAAAAATTTAAATTACTGGATCTAGTTCTTGCTCACTAACCGAGTCTCAAGTATGAATTTGGTCGGTTGATTTAATTTCATCCTATATACATTATGGAATGCAATAAAATATATGAATATGAATATGCTTCATTCCGCTATTATAGACAAACTTCGGTATGCTTCTTACCACATCTGCAGCATGAGAAAGATAAAATGTCATTTGGGAAAGGACATTCCTTGTCCCGAAGACAAATATGGCTACCTTATTAATATCTCTTATGAACCGATTCCGTTCCAGTAAACGTCGTCAGAATATCGTTGTTTTCAACCACTTTACGAAGACCCGACTTATCTCCGCCATCTCCTTACAGTAAGTTCCAAGTCTTGACTTTAAAAGGGCCTTGTAACATTGGTTCTTTATCCACCATAGCGGTTATGGAATTCGCTCTATGATCTCCGCATTGTAGGTCAAACGCATAAATCTGAAAGGTGTTTGCGTTTAACCTTTAGAGATAGATAGTGTTGAGAAAGGGTGCCCGTTTTCCGTTGATGATAGAGATTTTTGCTCCAATAATTTGGCAATACTAAAAATATCGTACAGAGGCGGTAGATTTTGGTTACAAGTTACAATGCCTAACGTATCCAGGGAAAAGAGTACATAAAGATCACGAAAGCACATGTATTTAAGATCTTATTTGCCTATAGGTAGGATGACTATAAAAACTTGCTAAGTTTCTTGCTCTTCTTCTTAGCAAACTAATAGATTAGGCGGAGCTGGTCATAAAATTGATTTATTTAATGTATTTGTATTTATTTATATATAAACTTTGTTGTATTTATGATGTATTCCCAAAATCTAATATTTTGCAATTCCTTTGTGTGTAACAAAACCTCTTTGGGGCATGTTTTTTTTCTTGTTAGTGTGTGTATATTGATATGTTTTCTAAGAATAGCAGCATATTTCCAGCTACCTTTGTATATTGGATTCCCGGTCATGTGGGTAACGACCATGTCATTGTCCTCACACTGACCGCAACTTGTGAACAATCGATGAATAGCAGACGGTGCTCGTGACAGTTTAGGTTGAGTTCTATGTCATGGTGATAAGGGTGTATGAAATTCAACTGTCTGAATGTAAACCGCAGTGTTTGTTGGTAGTCTTATCTCTACAAGGGAACTAAATAGTGCAAATATTGTATGTGGCTTGCTCCCATCTTTGCAGTGCACGAACGCTCTTAATTTTGGAGCTCTGTTTGGCTTTACTTTAGAAAATGAGCGTTTGTTCTGTGCTATCTTGATATACAGATGTGTGTTTAATGTCTACTAGTGTATAAACTGTACAAAGGATATCATCTTTTTCTTTTAAATCAAGTCAAAGTAATTCAGATTCGTTATTTGAACGTGTAGACTTGTTGGTGAAATATTGAAAACTAACTTCAAAAAGTGAGTATATGAGATTCGGTAATTTGGAACTGCAACATTTGGTCCATCGCGAACCGGATGCGGTCTGCGCGCAACGCAACACGATAACACAGTTTTATATTGTAAACTGACATTTGTTTATGAACGGAACGTATCATATGTTTTATAGAACTTAAGATAGAAAGTGCATATCATGTTGCCTAATAGATTTTAGGATGTAGGCGAAAATTGTGCCAAAGATATCTTGTAACCGGATTTGATTATAATGTTAATGATTATTGCAATAGGCACTTAATATATGTATAATTAATAACACTTACAAACATCGAACTTAGATATAATAATAATAATTTAGGAATTATTGTATTTTTTATTCACATTAAATGTATAAATCGACAGTAATCCATTGCGCTATACAAATTAAAAACAGACTATCTTTTTATGGTTAAAAATGCGAATAATAATTTGCATGTTTAAAACACATCATAAATAAATGTTTACATTATTAGCTCTGTTTCTCACGGATGTGTTGTACAATATGTAAATTATTATTTCATTAATTTCTAGAGTACTCGTTTTCAAAATGTTACTAGTCTATGAAGTAGCACAACTTTAAACAAAAGTCAATGGCCACGCACGGACAAGAGAAAAACTATGTAATCTAAAAAATAATCTTTTTATGGCCCATATTTCAGTGCGAGAATGCTATTCGTCGTTTAAATTACATATGAAATGGGAAAGGAGAGCAGTCTTGCAAGGCCACTACATTATTCTGCGTGTGATAAATGGACAGACCTAAAAATATATGGCCTCGCCATCCTGGGCTGAAGATAAGGATACTGCAAGAATTATGGCCTGGAAAAAAGTTTAATGTGTTTAAGGCTGTTATTGTCCTAGAAAATTGTAATTTACTGAGGGTTAGCAAATCACGCGTAATCGAACATTTGGCAACGGTTTTCACCCAGTAGATTTATTGATTTTCGATTACAATTGATTTAGAATAGACTTTCGATACGATTGTGGCTCAAGAGGGTCTACCGGTTAAGAATGTTATGAGTTTATTTATCTATAATTAATTTTTAATACACTTACGGCTATTTTACAGATATATTCTTCAAATGACAGATAAAACAAGAAGTAACATTCATCATCCAAAATTCCCTTTAAAGTATTTTGCTTGTTCTGAGTAAAGTAGTTTTCTTGGAGCAAAGATGCGTTTTTATCACACAATTCTAAGTGATTTGGTGTGCTCTTGTGCACTGCTAAACAGACAATTATAAAAAAGTTTCGTCTAATGAGTTGCTGTACCTACCTTGTTTCTGAAAAGGACCTTAATTAACCCCAAAACTACCTAACAGCCGTTAATGCTAAACAAACCGTACCATTTAGCTTAACCCTTTGTCACCAAGCGCAGAACATAAGATCCCATGTCACGTCGGTGCCCATTCATCATTGTGAGGCTGTGGTGTACCAATGGAACAGTAATCTAGATCTACATACACTACAGTAGGAAACAATAAAGAAATACTATAGTAAGAAAGAAATAATATACATATTATGTTCTCATCAGTACATAACTAGCTTACATACCAAAAGGTTATAACAACTTTTCCAGGACAAACCAACAGGCAGTGTTGTTGATGAGAACGGCGTCAATGCAATGTAATGAATGTGCATGTTACAATAATGTATAAAATTACCAATCATCGAATCACGATTTTCACTCTAAATGAATCATAAATACAAATTTAAATTTTAAACCATTTAGAGAAGTAGCAGAATAGATATGTGGGTATTATTTTATGCTATTCATATTATGCTCTTACAGTCCTTGCTTGCCATAATTTTGTGTTTGCTTTAATTATTTTACAGATCACATTTAATATTTTGTTTTAGTCGGAGCCCGTAAATCTCTTTCCTTTAGCCTTTCCACTCATATCCTGTCTTTTATCTCTCTGCTACACACCTTGACTTTGATAAATCTGCTTTTTAAAGCGAATTTATGGAATTTAATAGAACCTTATTCTGTACGTTCGCTCGTACGGCACGTGTGCTATGTCGCGGTATAGTCATCCATCATGTCTAGGCTGACCATGTTCTAGACTAGTCGTATAGGCAAAACTGGTCCTTTACTACCCGAAAATAAGAATCATCGGTTATGTTGGTTCATGTTGTGACCGTGGCCTTCGCACCTAACCTAGCACATATATCCATAGATATAATGTAAAATGTATGC
This sequence comes from Ypsolopha scabrella, assembly GCA_910592155.1. Taxonomy (NCBI): domain Eukaryota; kingdom Metazoa; phylum Arthropoda; class Insecta; order Lepidoptera; family Ypsolophidae; genus Ypsolopha; species Ypsolopha scabrella. The sequence continues at coordinate 20,854,197 of OU342976.1, forward strand.
AGCCACTTTGGCCTTTCTGGTTGCCTGGTACTATGTGATCGATGATGATCAGATTCGATTGCGAATCGTTTTCAATTTGTTGACGAGAATGATTAACGAATTAATCATTGTTATTTTATGTTCTTGTGCACCAAAGATTTTTTTTTCATTTTTAAGCTTTTTAATTTCGAGCAACGGAAGAAGTAAAGGAGGTATTCTAATCATGAATAAAAACTGGACAAGTGTGAGTTGGACTCGTCCACCGAGGGCTCAGTTAAAGACTAAATTTTTTATGATTTTATTACAAATGTATAGTTTTCAGGTTTTTTCCTATACTTGTAGTATAAGATGGTATTACTTGCCAAATTTCATAGTTCTAGGTCAACGGGAAATACCCTATGAATTTTCATTCCCTTGAGAGTGTCGAAATATATGTTTTTTGCGGCATAAACGGCAGTATCTTTTTTTCACGTTAACTTAGAAGTTTTATATTTTCACAGCTTCAAGGTACTTTAGACCTGAGTATATATGGTTTTAATTTCAACTCGATACCTCCACGCGATCCCGAGATAAAGGGTCTTGACAGACAGACGGACGGACGGACAGACGGACAACAAAGTGATCCTATAAGGGCTCCGTTTTTTTCTAATGAGGTACGGAGCCCTAAAAAATTAAATCGATATTTTTATGAAAATCGACTCTCTAGTAAGACCGAAATCGACAAGAGAAGAAGTAAAGGATGTATAAGTATATCCGCATGTCGCTTATAAACTTAAAAGTTACGCAATAGAAAGAAATGCGGTTCATAATAAAATTTTAGCTACGCAGCGCTGTACTGTGGGAGATGAACTGCATTTTATTGCAGCTTTTTATTTGTGTCTTTGAATTGTGGATACGCACGAGTAGTACAATTTTTTATGGTTCCGGAGTCCGACAAGGAACCCTTATAGTTTCGCCATGTCCGTCGTCTGTCCGTGGCTTAGCGCAGGGACTATTAGTACTAGAAAGCTGTAATTTGGCATGAATATAAATATTACTGACGCCCACAAAATGGTAAAATAATATCCTGAAGTATATTTTTAAGGGTATTTATATTTATTTATTTATATCACACACGTGTCATACACATAAACTGGGGATGATTTTTTTTTTCTCGTCTATCCCATAGTGTGGGGTATCATTGGATAGGCCGTTCAAAAACATTGTGGGTGTGTGAGAAGCATTTTTCGATTTAGGGATCCGTTGGCGAAATATTAAGCTTTAAAGTTTAAAGTGAAATTCAGAGAAGTAGTAAAATCTATCACAGCTCAGTAGGCTTTACAGGTTTACGAGTACAGGTAGCGCCAAACTTTTGGTCCCTTATAATGTATGAGACCAGAAGTTTGCCTCGGTCTGTATTAGTAGACCAACCTTTATGTACCGGGCAACTACGGAACCCTGCATAGCGCGTGGCCCGACACGCACTATGTAGTATTCAGTGTGGCGTCTCTCATACACTTGCAGTAATCGCCCGCCCCCGACACGCTATTATCACGCCCCGACAACGCCACGCTTTCTGTGTAGGGAGGCCTTTACAAGATAAAGTGTAACTCAAGTAACCTTTATCAGAACTAATACAAGACACGTGCCAGAAGTATACAGGCTGTTCGAATATGTGGGCTGCTTCCCACTCGAAGATCGAAACCACTAACATGTATTTTACGGTACACTTAGAAAGTAAATGTATTCTATTTGAATATTTAAAATAAATAAAAGTCAAATCTTGCTTATTTAACACCACCATAAGAGATTTGGACCGCAGTAACAGTAATGCTAAGAAAAGTATGAAAATAATTGAGTACCTAAATATATGTACAGTTAACGGCAAATGTAAAACAACTTCTACTGATATTACTGAAAACAAATGACAACACAACAACAAACGACTTAATAATAAAAAAAACGGTATTCAAATCCGTTGAGTGGTTCTCGAGTTAAAACGGAACATACAGACAGACAGACAAACATTATAAAAATTGTAGTTGCGGCCTCATTACAATACTAATAATGATAAATAACCCATTTCAATTAAAATTTCGTAAAAATATTTAATGTACTTACAGACTCGACTTTTTGACTACTTTATTAATGTTGCAAATCTGTAGAAATCAAAATAAACAGTCCCGTCAACTCTTATCCCTAAATCCTTACAAAAACAATGATTTGTTTACATTTTATTTGCAAAGTGTATAAATGTAATGTGCTTTGTTTTAAAAACTTTTAAAACGGAATATTTACGTGAAATTAGTTGGCCAGCGAAGCTGCATAAAATTATCTACTTTTTCCTTCTCCTGACTCCATTACGCCTGCCGGCCGACGGACAGCCCCTGTAAATAAAGATAATTGAATTTTCACACACCAGCAAAAAATACACACACATACTCATCATTGCATCGAAAAAAATGTCCGTTGTTAACAATGGACGGGTTCTGCATAGAAGTACAAAAAAAGTCGGAAGGAGTTTCGCACGTTTTCGTTAGGCTAGGAAAAAATGTTATTACCCGTCCGACACAAAAAGGCCAATGTCAAATACTTTATTAGCTTTTGATAGAGGCGATTATTGGTTGGCTAATTGACCTATTTGTCTAGGACGCGTTATACTAATAACTACGCGCGAAACAGCAGATCGGAGGGTTTTTAGCTACCTAAATATTTAGTGGGGAAAAAATATTGGATTTAAGTAGAAAACCTTTATGTTTCTATTACCTATTTTATGAAAAAAAATCAAGTTGATCTCTTAGTCGCGTTCATGGACCGAACGTTTGAGAACCAAAAAAAGAGGGTAGAAAACATTTTTTTTTGACGAAAGTATAAATCTTAGTACTTTGTTTATAAGTAGATCACCTAGATAAAAAATCAATAAAACAAATATATTTTTTCCACTTTCTATTTTTTACTTTCTTCAAAAGAACCCTCAAAAATCTGCTTTTTTCATGTTCTAGGGTCGGGTACAGCCTTAAGCACATAGTAAGCCTACTCGCGTGTACGCACGAGCCCGGCACGCACATACTCACATCATAGTAGCTCTAATTCCATAGTAAATCTACGCACACACTTGTAAACCGCCGCCATTGCTATGCTTCAGTTGTTCCTTAGCGGCGACTGCGTCTCCTTTTTTATTCGTCTATGGGGTTCCGTTTTACTATTGAGAATACGCTTTATTTGAGACTTCATATGATTTTTAATGTGTGAGTGACGTCATCGTCTCAGGTATACCGTAGTTGGATGGACACTGTAGTTTTTGTATTAAGTTTATATTTTAAAGTAAAATACGTCTTAACGTTTATTTTTCGTAAAATTTTGTCTTTGGATTGTTTAAATAAGTATTTACAATAATCAATATAGTTTTAATAACTAAATTGATACATTTGATAATATAAGGTGACTTCGTTTATGTAGCCAAATTCAAACTGGATACTTGGTAAGTGTTCAGGACTCGCGACTAAGGTACCAGAATGTGAAATACGCAAAATGAAACTTAAACTTCTATACTAATTGATTATTTATTATTGAACAAGCATAGAGGCAAAACAAATATTTTTCGTATTTCGCAAACAGGGTCATTGAACCTTGGTTCTGACCACTTACCGTACCGAGTCTTCAGTATGAATTTGGCTACATAAACAAAAGTCACCTTATATAAGTAAAAAATAATTCATAATTATGTTTGCGGTTGTATCCCTGATGCAACCCCACTGGTTTAGACGAAGACCTAAAAAGAAATACAAAACACGAGTTAAACATAAGCCCTCAGGCTTTATTCACGAGAGGATGCGGAAGTTAGACCTTCCACAGACACGGACGGACATATTTGTTTACTAGCTTTTGCCCCCGGCTTCGCTCGCGTAGAAGTGTCCTTCAATCTTTGGGTAGTATCGACAGGTTTCGGATTTTTTATCAACATCTCTTAATCTTGACCAGGGTCGCTACGATGCTAATACAGAAAACCGCATCCCAATCCGTTGGATAGTTCTTGGGCTAAAATGGAATAAAAACAGACCAAAAAAGGACACATTTCATTTAAAATTTCGCAAAATATTCGTACAGACACGACTATTATTTTACTTTATATTATTAAATTTAAATTAATTTAAATTGGTTCTCTGTACAAAAAGTCTACATTAGAACTATTTAGAACGCATGCTTCCAGTTTGCGAAAAAAAAACTGGGTAAGTTAGTATTTAAAAAAAATATTGAGTAAAAAAAGAAAAACGGCATACAAATTTCTTATGTTAGTGTTTTCCTTACTTTTGAATAAAAAGTATGCAATAAATGTGTTTTAATGCAACTTGCGGAAATAGTTTATTAATGATAAAGTTATAAAAAAAAATACGTACTTTAATATATTAAATTTTGTTTGCATTACATTAACAAACTTAAAAGTGTGTTTACAGTTGTAATGTAATGCAGCTAAATGTAACGCATAAAATTGAATAATTTTAATGTGATCACAAAATTACGCGAATTGCTATAAAACGCATTTATTGCATACTATTTATTCAAAAGTAAGGAAAACAATATTATGATGTGCATTTTGCATCGAGATCCTCCGTTACCACCTTAATGTAGATCAACAATAACACAAAGTTGCAAACTACAAATAAACAGGTCAAACCCATAAACCTCGCTTTAAAGTTTTCAATAAAAAGTATTAAAAAACGAATTGTTATGGTTGCTGTAAAACTCTGGAGAAGTAGCACTTCCTTAAGGGTCGATTCTTCGGATTTATTACAAAATCTTACTAATTATAACTGCCAAAATACAACTTTTATCTAAAAACAACGCAAAGAAATGAAAGTAATAAAAAAGTCGCATTAAAGCAGCTTCAAAATAATTGGAATTTTCATAGGCGTGAAGTTGTTTTTTTTTTCAAATTTACAGCTTCATTCACGCCTGGATATCTAACTATTTTGAAAGTACTGTAATATAATTAAATTATATTTTACATTTCAATAAATTATACTAAAATATTAGTAAAATTTTATATTTTTCCTTATTTGTTTAGACGCCTGCAGTTTAAGCTTCCTATTTCTAAAAGATTTTAACGGCTATGTTGATGTCGCTCTACAAGACATTAATTTATGCAGCCAAATTTATGGTATCAAGCTTCGATGACCCTTTAGTTCGTCAATTACTTTTTTCTTGTTCCCTACAAACGCAAGCCCAAATTTGGAAATGGAAATTTCTTAAAACACTAGGTATAGGCAAATCATCTGAAACCACTCCAATAAACATTGATTTCGAAGCACTAAATTTGCACTTCTCTACATCTCCTGTCATTTTGGAAGACAGAACCAAAAATGAAACTCTTTCGAAACTTAACAGTAAGCCGAAACCTAGCTGTACTCCCTTTGCCTTCATGACTGTTACTACGAGTGACGTTAAGAGAGCTATTCTAGCCATATCGTCTAAAGCCGTGGGTGACGATGAAATCTGTTCTCAGATGTTGTTCACGATTTTGGACGATCTTCTACCTACCATCACCCACATTATGAATTACTCCTTGGTAACTTGCGCGTTTCCTTCAGCATGGAAACGGGCTAATGTTATTCCTTTACCCAAGATATCTAACCCTTCCTCTTTTTCGCAATATAGACCTATTTCAATCCTTCCTATCCTTTCCAAAGTCCTGGAATCCCTAGTACATGATCAGCTATCATTATATCTTTCTAACAACATCTTATTAAACCAATTTCAATCAGGGTTTCGTAGCGGACATAGCACGGTCACTGCTCTACTCAAGGTTACAGACGATATTCGTTTCGCAATCGACAGCAAAAATGTGACTGTGCTAACATTATTAGATTTTAGCAGTGCGTTTAACTGTGTAAATTTTGACGTACTGTTAGGAATCCTTAGCTCTCTTAACGTATCTCCTCTAGTATTAGAATGGTTTGATACTTATCTTCATGGTCGCCAGCAGTGCATACGCTCTGATGATGTTACATCGGGGTGGTGTGAGCTCACAGCTGGCGTTCCTCAAGGTGGCGTTCTTTCTCCTCTCCTGTTTTCAGTTTTTATTAACTCAATCACCGACAATTTATCTTCTCTCTACCATCTTTACGCAGATGATTTGCAGCTCTATTGCCATTCTCCAGTGGATCAGGCAAAATCTGCCGTTATAAAGATGAATGAAGATCTCACCAAAATACAAAATTGGGCTCAATCATTTGGACTTGTTGTTAACCCAAACAAATCGCAAGCCATGCTACTTGGTAGCCGGTACATGTTACAGAAATTGAGTGACAATACTATACCAGCTGTAGTTTATAATGGGGTACCTATTGTCTTTTCTAAAACCGCCAAGAATCTAGGAGTTGTTTTTGATTGCCACTTGTCGTGGACTCCTCAAGTCAATGAGATCAGCAAAAGAGTGCATAGAGCATTTCACTCTTTAAAGCGCCTCCAGAACTTCCTGCCTTTTAAAACTAAAATTTCTCTTGCGCAATCTCTACTTCTTCCATTGATCGACTATGCCGATGTCAGTTTCCTTGATGCCAACGAAGAGTTACTAAATAAGCTCGAGCGCCTGCAAAATCTGGCTATTCGTTTTATATATGGCTTACGTAAATTCGACCATGTCTCCCTTTTCCGCAAAGAACTTAAATGGCTACCTATCCGTCAACGTCGTGATTTCCATATTCTCACTCAGCTTTTCAGTATTCTCACTAATCCTCGCTCCCCTTCTTATCTTCGTGAACGATTCGTACCACTGCATTTTTCTAGAGACAGGCCGGTTCGGACACGTACTGTCTCTCTACTTAAAACTCCAGTGCACAAATCATGTGCTTTCGGCCAGTCCTTTAATGTCGTGGCTATCAGATTGTGGAACTCACTTCCCCAAAACATCCGTGACTGTCCAACAATTGGTATTTTTAAAAAAAGACTAAAAGAGCACTATCTTTCTCTTCCATAAGTGAATTTGTATAGTATGTAAGTGTGTACGTACATAATGTACACGCTATATGTATGTATATTATTACCTATATCTATTGTTTATGCAAAGATTCATGTATGTAATAGAATGTAGTTATGCTGGGTATGTATATGTAGGGATATATATATATATATATATATATATATGTATTAAAATTTTAATTTAATAGTGTGATGCGTAGTTTTGTGTACACGTATGTCTACTTATTACTTTATTATGATTTTTTTTATTTATCACAGGGGTTTGCTGGAAGAAATCTCTACTTAGAGATAAGCTCGCCTGTGTACATCCTATTTCTAACCTCAATTGTAATTATATTTATGTGTACAATAAAGTATAAAGTATAAGCCCAGCCCCAAGTAAAACTCTATACTTTGGGAGGATAATATTTTGTTTTGCGAAAATTTCAAATAGTGTTATCAATCCGTGATTGTTCACTTACCAATTTCTGGCTCTTGTATGAATTTTACTGTATAAATTAATATCACCTTATTTAAGGTGACTTTCGTTTATACAGCTAAATTCGTACTGGAGACTCAGTATGTCGTCAGGATTAAGGTTCAATGACCCTATCTGTGAAACAGGCAAAATAAAATTTTGACTTTCTATACCAATACAGTCGAGGAGAGGTCCTTGAACAAGTACAGAGGCATAAATATTTTTCGTATTTCACAAACTGGGTCATTAAACCTTGGTCCTGACCACTTACTAAGTCTACAGTATGAATTTGGCAATATAAACGAAAGTCATCACCTTATATAAAACTGCCAATAGGTAGCCTGTCATGCTGACGTCCGTACACACTGCGCTTAAGGCCTTACCACTGGTGCACGATAACCTTACTGAGCCATTTTGTACTTCAGTATGTTGTCTGAAAGTCTACATTAGAACGCTCGCTTCGGCACGCAAAATCAGTGAATTTTCGAGGCTTTTCTTGATTTTACGAAAAAGTATTTGATGAAGGAGATTTTTCACCTGACATCAGAAAAAAAATCATGTTTTCCTGTTATAGCTGTAATTTCAGACATAAAACTCAAGCCGCTTAGACATAAAAAAGAAATAATAACTTAAAACGGCATGATTTTCAAAAATAAAATCTTTCGAGCGAAATGTGTCCAATTAGATAACCGACCTGACAACGGAAAGACAAAGGTCTAAAAAAACACATGTTCAAGTTTTACATAGATCAGATACGTAGTTGACTCAGCATATTAAAACAAAAACCGTTGAAAGACCCAATACAAGCCCTAAAGTATTTTTTTAAACGTTATAATTATTTAATAACATTTATTTACAAATCCGAAGCATCGGCCCTTAACATTCATCCATTTCCCTTCGGTGACACCGTTTTATAATCTATTTTCATATTCCACTTTCGAGATTAAAGTTCGACCTTACGTCGAAGAAAATACGTTCGGCAAGACGTGAACCATTAATAAAATTTAAGAGCCACTTTTGACTTTCCATTTCGTAAAAACTTTGACGTCGGGTCGATTTTATGAGTTTCACGACGACTAGTGTCTTGCCTCCAGGTTTTGCTGTTTTTTGTCGTATTTCATATCACCTGTTGTCTGCTCATGTGGCAGCTAGTACAGTGCAACAAGGCTCTTTTTGCGCATGGATATAAACTTCAATACCTAGTGGTTATAGGGGTACCTGTGAAACAAAGGAACGTACCTGCCAAATTTCAAGTTTGTAGGATGTTTAGTGTGTGAAACACAAATCCACGCGCCAAGATGTATAGTATGCGAAACATGAATCTACGCTCCAAAAGAGCCTTGTCTAATTGACACTGGCGGTCATAAAAGCGTCCGCTTTCAGAGCTGCAAGTGTGTATTTTCGTATCCTGTTTCTTCCTTATAATGAATATATTTCGGTCAAGTGCGAGTCTGGCTCGAACACAAAGGGTTCGATAACGAAACCCTAAAAACATGGTAAATAGCAACAATACAGATATATGTCGCTGCAACACAAAGACATTCTCTATACAATAATGTCTCTGTTGCAACATCAAGGCGATACAAAATGAGATGATAAAATGATAGCGCATTGACATACAATTCGTTCCCGCTGAGTACGGAACCCAAATTTTTATTATTTGTTGTTTTACTTTAGAGTATGTAATATTCGTAGATACAACAATCTGACCAAATTTGAAACTTGTGGTATGTATTACTGTCTTTAAGATAAAGCTGCAACAAATAACGTTTAAAAAAACTTTTTTTCGAGAATTCTTGAATCCCCACCCCCCTTGCATTTAAATTTCTGGAATATTTCATTATTTGTTGTGATAGAGGTAACAAGTATTCTGTGAAAATGTCGAACCCTAACAAGACATGTATCACATCACACTAATATTATAAATGCGAAAGTTTGTGTGGCTGTGTGTGTGTGTGTGTGTGTGTGTGTGTGTGTGTGTATGTTTGTTACTCTTTCACGCTGAAACGGCTGGACGGATTTGGATGAAATTTAGAAGCACACGGGCTACTTTTTATCCCGGAAAAAAGCATGTCGTTAAACCGAATAACACGCGGGCGAAGCCGCGGGCAAAATCTAGTATATTATATAATAATTTAGGACCATTTCTATCTGTATTAATTATGATCCTTGGTAAGTATAAAAATTATATACTATCCTTTAGTCCGTTTTCAGCTTAACTACTGAACGTAGAATTATACGAGGATCCCGGAAAAAATTAATCACTGCATCGCCTGCAAACCGTAACACCCAACGTATAAAAAAAGAGAAAGTTTATTTTACAGAATCATGAAACCAATCTTGTTATAAAGTAACAAGCAGATGGTAATTACTTTCAGCAAGTTATAATTGGGACCGTAATCTGTGAATTTTGTAGGAAATCATCCTCGACCTTGCAAACTGACAAATAATAATGGCGGTCGCGTGATCCTCAGAATTGGTACCGCGTTGGAATGGAGGTGACGGAACGAACGTGAAAAGTTGTGAACTAGGAATAGGACAAGTGCGAGCCAGACAATCGACAAAACGGGTAAGAAACCCTAAAAACATTATAAAAACAATAATAGCAACATAAAGGCGCCAAAAAAGCCGCTTAAATGATAGCGCCTGTCAAATAATTCGGCATCCTTTGAGTAAGGAACCCTAATTTTTATTATTTATTCTTTCATTTTTTAGTTTTTTCATTTCTTTTTTAATAAGACAGGATTGGTGGTGTACGTATAAACCCTTGCAGGTTTCTGATACACCTTAGTATTTTAACATTGTATTTTCTTATCTGAATAAATAAATAAATAAAATAAAAATAAAAGTAGATGTAACCGTTTGATCAAATTTAATGTATTACCGTCTTTAAGATAGAGTTAAAACAAATACCCTTGAAAAATAAAACCCCCTTTGTTTTTAATATATTTTTTTTAATTATTTGTCGTGTTGGAGGCCATGGTAATATATCCTATCATGTGAAAGTTTCAACTGTCTATCTATTACGGCTGAAGCTGTAAACCCATGTGACAGACGTACGGATAGACAGACAGCTGAGGCTTAGTAATAGGGTTCCGTTTGGCACGGAACCCTAAAAACTACCACTAAATTCGCGACGAGTCGCATGGTGGCATGGTTTCGTCATAAGAATCTTGACGAGCCACGGCCGACGCTCCAAGCGAACTTGACGCCGACGCCGACGCTTGCAGCGCAGAGCGAATTCGCTTGGAGCGTCGCTGCCCGTGGCCATCGATGTATCGAAACCCGTAGATAGATTATGCGCTTGTATTCATCCCTATTACTCCATGCGGTTTGTATGTATGGGCTTTTGCTCAAATAAACTTAAGAGCCATTCCACCAAATTCCGCTTTTTGTATGAAGCGGCGTTGTGGATCGTGTTTTTCTTGAAATTTGGAGTGATGTTAATTATGTTTTGTGGTCTAATTAAATTAATGGATTGTCAATATAATTGCAGAATTCGATTGGCTAAGAATCGTGGGTTATTGTGAAATGAAATTTTACCAGTAATTATGATTTATTCCATACAAAAAATCGTGTTAAACTGGCGACATTAACCAGAAAATTAGAGGGCCAGTATTTGTAAGTGTAGATAGATAACATTGTTGTGATGAAAACACTTGTACTTTTCCACAGATCATATTTAATACTATACTACCCGACGGGTTTCACTATATAAGCATCATCAGGGACTTTTTAATTAACTTATATACCTACATAATATTTTTTTTATACAATTATTCTGTTGCTAGATGTCCGTGCAATAAACGATATAATTGGCAATTTTTTCCTGCACAGTTATTGAACTTGAATGAAAGATTTAGCTCTTTGAAGTTGAAAATGTGATTTATTTTTCTAACGGGGTGAACAAGAATAATCACAACAAAAAATATAAAGTAGTATTTTAAAATTGATACACCAATGATCAATGCAAAAGATTGGTCTATTTTCAACAAATATTCAACAGTGCTAAAGTCTTTTTAAGATGGTAAATTAGGCACTGGAGATTTTAGATTTTCACACGAAAATGTAACCACGACCAGAAAACTTTTTTCAGCGCCATCTTTGTTTTTTTTGTCTCAAATCTCAATATTGTAATGACATCAGTAGATTCTGTTACGATAAGTGTGCATTATATTCTTGGCAGAAGTACCTTTTTTTCAGAATCAGAATCAGAAATATTTATTTGTGAACATGGGTATAAATGTTAGGTACAAATAGTTGTTAGTAATATTTTATAAGAGCGCCACGATCTGCCTTACGGCATACAAATATTAATTTAATTACATTTATAATTATTCATACAGTGTGACAAAGTAATATAAATAAAGATCATAAAGTAATAAAAAATTAAATTACAGTCAAAATATTGTCATTTAAAAATTTGTCGATGCTATAATAACATTTTTGAATTAACATAAAGAATAATTTATGTTTAAATTGTACTAATTTTAAATCTTTTATGTCATTAGGGATTTTATTATAAATTTTAGGTGCCATACAATAGATACTTTTTTTCATTAGAGCAGTTTTTGATTCCCTTATACACAAGTGATGCCTAAATTGTTGTCTAACATCTGTAAGTTTAACTTCGGAAAGTTTAACAAAGAGCGAGGGGTTAGTCTTTACAAACACAGCCACTTCGAATATGTATAGCGATGGTACAGTAAGTATTTTTAGAGACTTGAAGTAAGGTTCACAGCTCTGTCGTCGTGTCAGACCACACATTGATCTAACACATCTCTTTTGGGCTTTGAATATGGTTTCCCTCATTGTGGAATTCCCCCAGAAAATAATACCATATCGCAGAACTGATGCAACAAGGCCGTGATAGGCTGTTAAAACGACGTCATTGTTGACGATTTGGGAGAGTTTATATAAAAGATATGCTGATTGTCCAAGTCTTTCACATATTTTTGCTGCCTGAGCCTTCCACGTTAGCTTATTGTCAATTAGTAATCCAAGAAATTTGGTAGTTGAGACATTTTCAATTCGTTGTTGTTTATATACAACATTTATATTTGGCGTTTTATTGACGCTTTGATAGAAATTTATTGTTTTGGTTTTTTCTAGATTTACAATTAGTTTATTATTGTTAAGCCAGTCTATTATTTCTTTTAAAGTGTTATTAATGTCATTTTCGAAATTTTCGGTAGTGTTGCTTTTAATTGTGACTGTGCTGTCGTCAGCAAATAGCACCATTGGATGATGAACATTTTTTGGTAAGTCATTAATGTATAATAAAAAAAGTAGTGGCCCAAGAACGCTGCCTTGGGGTACACCGCATGTCACTTCTCTCTCGTCAGATAAATACTTTATTTCATTTTTAGTTATTGGACAGATTCTAGATATCTCTGTCTGTTGTTTTCTATGGCTAAGATATGACTCTATTAGTCGGAGAACATTACCTCTTATTCCGTATGAATCGAGCTTCTGTAGAAGGATTTTGTGATTTACGAAGTCAAAGGCTTTGGTTAAGTCCATGTATACAGCACAATTTGGTTTAAGTTTGTCCACACTAGGCATAATGTTATTAAGAAAGTCATATATCGCTAAGTTTATTGTCATTTTCTTTCGGAATCCCTTTTGTTCGTCAACTAATATGTCATATTTATTTAAATAAGATTCTAATGCGTTATATATAATTTTTTCAATGATTTTGGAAAATATGGAGACCAATGCTACAGGTCGATAGAATTTCATGTCTTTTCTATCATCTTTCTTAAATAGTGGTTTTACCATGATGGGTTTTAAACCTTCAGGGTACGTGCCATCATTTTTCAATATGTATCGTAGTATTGCTAGATTCCTCAAACAAGGAAAAATTAATTATAGTTTTGCGCGGGCTATTGAATTTTGAAGATGTAGAAAGAATATAGGAGAATAATCTTGTAATGTAAAGCAAGGTATCTTAGTGCTAAGTAAATCTGCTTATATAATTATTTATTTTTTTAATAAAATTTCCTGCAGAATTCCATACAGATACCCCCGTGTTTCACCCACCTTTTTCCAGAACCGTCCTTTGTAAATCTGCTCCTATTTCCAGACTCACAAACACCTATAATTTGATATGTAACAACTGCGATATAGGTGTTAAAAATTTAAGTAATTTTAAACTTAGTTATAAACAAGCGTCCAAAAAAAATAATTATCTTTTTGTACCTACTTATACTAACTAAAATTTATTCTGAAAAACTAAAAATTAAATGAAAAAAGAATTTGTTAAATTTTTGTGTACTTTATATATTGTTTAATAATAGTATATTTATTTCAATAAGGCAGGCAAATACATTTTGCATGCTGTGATTTCTTTAATAAGTTAGAAGCTAAGCATTTAAGGGGGCAATTGAATAATTTTCATGTGATCACAAACAGTTTGCGCGAATTGCTATAAAACACATTTATTGCACACTTTTTATTTAAAAGTACGGAAAATAATATTATGACGTGCATTTTGTACTGAGGTAAAAAGTTACCCCCTTAATTAAGAATTATTTGTTTTTTGTACTTAAGGCTTACTAGCTACTAGAGATCCGAATAAAGAAAAAAAATGTTTTAAACATAATATTATGAAATAGCGAATTCCTCCTTTTACAGGTTGTTTAACTTAAACGGAGGATTCGACGCCAAAATGTCTGTAACCTAATATTATAAATAAATAATTATAATTTTGTTTTTTTTTAATTTTTGAAGTACATAATTTTGCTATGTTTTTAGCTATCGAAGAAATTATCGGATTGGATGACTTTCACAGTCGATTTTTAAACAAAGAAAAAGACAAATACTCCAAAAGAATTATAAGACACGATATTCATAGGGCTTCTGTCTGAAACTAGAAGAAGACTCATAACAAGATTAATACATATTGCAAGATTAAGTACTTTATTGGATTTGACTATGTTGGTCGTATTTTTTTTGTATTTCATTATGTAAAAATCGTACATTATTTATTATATTGAGCGATAATATCTACTCTAGAAATATAGGGAGATAATACATGACGACAAGTAAGTTTACTAATTTGGACGGCTATACAGGTTTTATTTTAAGGAATACTTACAATTGGTTTGTCATCGAAAAATTTTCGTAGAAACACCATTTTAAATTTACCATTTTGAGGCATGTGCCAGAATTTCCGCCCTGGGCGGGTATTCTGGCACGTGCGTAAAAATTGCGAAGGCAGATTGCGGGTGACTTTAAAAGGGATTTTGTACAGATATGTGTTGATTTTTTTCAGTGGAAACTTATAGTAAGCGTTTCTTATATCCTATAGCTACTATTTGATGTAGTTTAGTCACCCTAATTTTAATCGCTTGGTATTTATCTAACTTTAAACAAATATCTACTAATGATTGATATTGCCAGTGAGAAATAATGCCGGAATAGCCGTCCTGGACGGCGATTCTCGCACATGCGACAATTCGAGAAGGCTGAAAGTGGGTGATTTTTACAAGCTCTTTATGAAGAAATGTATCAAACTTTTAAAATATAAACCTGTTGTACGTATTCATAACATGTTTTACGTGTCTTTTAAGGAGCTACAGTTAATAGAATCATCACACAGCATTTTTGACGCGATAAACAGAACCGTATGAAAAGCAAAGCGTGGGAAATTATTTGCGAGAATCGCCGTCCTGCTTTTCTTTTAACCTACACTAAGATTAAACACAGCTAAAGTGTCCTGTCGCTGGTAGTAACTAGTATTTTTAACTAGTATTTTTTCATATTTTTGGGAATGGATTTTGCAACTTTATGATCAGTTAAACTAATGTTAAAAAAAATTAAGCTGGAAAAACTTAAGGGACAAACTGAATTTTCATACTTTATTTCCGTGTAGTAAATGCTATAGCTGCCCAGCGTGTGTGAGTACGGGCATTTCTTCCAGGGGACCGCCAAGAGTGGCGAAATCCTGGAAAGGCCTATGTCCAGCAGTGGACGCAACAGGCTGATGGATGGATGGATGGAAATGCTATAATCTGGTAATTTTAAGAAAACATATTTTTCTACGGGGCTAATACAACTATTAGACCGCAAAAAAAAATAACACGCGTGAGTAATTAAAAATTTAATATAAATCCTATGGTGGTGTCAGAGGTGTTTTATTTGGACAGTGAAATGCAGTCCACACTAGTGCAGCCACGTTTCACCGACGTTTTTAAACGGCCTATCCAACGATACCCC
This sequence comes from Ypsolopha scabrella, assembly GCA_910592155.1. Classification (NCBI taxonomy): domain Eukaryota; kingdom Metazoa; phylum Arthropoda; class Insecta; order Lepidoptera; family Ypsolophidae; genus Ypsolopha; species Ypsolopha scabrella. Next base: position 20,869,810 of record OU342976.1, read on the forward strand.
ACAATATAGGATAGACGAGAAAAAAAAATTCATCCCCCGTTTACGTGTACGAAAATTTTTTTTTCAAGATTTTGTTCTACCATTTCGTCGACGTGATTAATATTTATATTCATGCCAAATTACAGTTTTCTAGTACCAATAGTCTCTGAGCTAAGCCGCAGACAGACGGACATGGCGAAACTATAAGAGTTCCTTGTCGGACTACGGAACCCTAAAAAGTAATATTTAACTTTTTATAATAACAATGACATACTCGTATCTCCAATGGATTGTTGTTTCAGCCTTAAGGGGGAGTTAACCCGACATTAAAGTTGATTCTGAAGGCTTTAATTTTAGTTTATAAACCTTTATTTTGAAATCGACATACATACATAATTAAATTTGGATTTAATAATAAAAATAATATACAATACACGAATTAGAAATAAAGATTAACAAATAATAATAAAGAATAACACACAACACACAGATAATACACACAACAACCATAAAACCAAAGCAAAACCCCGATAAAGGTCAGACTAAATAAGATACTTTATTCAAGTCATCATCATCATCATCATCATAAATACTTTATTGCACAAAAAAATAAGTACAAAAAGGCGGACTTAATGCATAAAGCATTTTCTACCAGTCAACCCACAGATGGTACAAGATAAATAGGTAGGTGGGCGTGCAAGAAGAGTAAAAACTTGAAAATTACAAATTAAATGAAGATACTACTCTAAATTAATAACTATAGGTAACAATACCTAAAAAGAATATATGTTAATACATAAATAAATACAAGTTTTAATAAGTATATTGTAAATAAATACATAAATAAATACATACCATGACTGCAAAAAATAATAAGAATTAAAGAAGTTCATATTTGTGTGTTTTTGGAGAGGTAGTGTCTGTGCACAGAATACTTAAAGGAGTTACGGGAGGGGGCTTTTCTGACATCGTCGGGAAGTTCGTTCCAGAGACGAACAGCAACCACACTAAAAGAATTGGATACAAATCCAGAATGATGCAAAGGAATCGAGAGAAGAAGGTTATTTAAGGATCTGAGCATTCTATCGTGATTGTCAGACAAGAGATGTATCATTGACTTGAGGTATGAGGGGGTATTTGGATCGGTAATTATACTATAAAGAAGGCAAACAATTCTTAGGTTTCTACGGTCGCGAATAGGAAGCCAGTTGAGTTTTGCACGAAACTCTGAAACGTGGTCATATTTCCTCAAGCCAAATATGAAACGGATGCAGGTGTTAAGCAAGCGTTCCAGTTTATTGAGATGCTCTTCTTTGGCATCCAAATAACAGGTATCAGCGTAGTTAATAATAGGGATGAGAAGGGAATTGGCGATAGAGATTTTCGTTGAAATAGGTAATACGTTTTTCAGACTTAAAAGAGAATGGAGAGAGGCATAAAATTTTCGAGAAACTTTTTCGATTTGAGCATCCCAATTAAAATCCTGATCGATAACTAAACCTAAATCATTAACGGTAGAAGAGAAGCTGATACCACAATCGTTATATTTCAACTGTGGCAGCGTGTCAAAGTCAATTTTTGTAATTTGTTGTGAACTTCCGACAATGATAGCCTGACACTTGTTTGGGTTTACCGCTATACCGAACCGCTCTGACCAGAATTGTATGCTACGTAGGTTAACGTTAAGACGGTCAATACAATCGTGAAGGTCATCAACCTTAGCCTGCCCATAAAGCTGGAGGTCGTCAGCATAAAGATGGTAAGAACACTTAAGGTAGGGTGTAGCTAAATTAATAAATATTGAAAATAACAGAGGGGAGAGAATGCTACCTTGAGGAACACCAGCATCTAAATCACACCAGTTGGACAGGGTCTGATCACAGCGAATGGCCTGCCGGCGTCCTCGAAGATAGGAAGTGAACCAGTTTAAAGCAGGGAGAGATATATTCAAACGGTCAAGGGAAGCAAGTAGGAGGTCGTGATCGACAGCGTTGAAAGCATTACTAAAATCTACTAGAACCAGCGCAGTTACCATTCCCTTCTCCATTCCTAATCTTATGTCCTCAGTCACTTTAAGGAGCGCTGTGGTTGTGCTATGACCAGTTCTAAAGCCAGACTGATAAGGGTTTAAAACATAGGTAGGCTCCAGCCCTTGGATCCCCCGAGGCATCCACCAGACGCGATGCTAGTTGTTTAAACAGTTTTCGAGCATCAGGCCCCCACGGCCCAAATGTCTCGACGCCAAACGGCACAAACATGTAGCCCTCACCTAGAACTGCATATTTGCGCCGCTTGTTGCGCTCAGACGTTGCCGCCGCAGCACCCGCCGTGGTAGCAGTCCACTAGACGTGAGACGCAGCGAGGGTATCGACACACGTTGCATCCAACACCAGAGAGCGACCATTCTGCCACGGAATGCGTGTCATCCCATCGGGCCTCTTGCCATCGTCACGTGCGATGCCTTCGGCTCTAAAATTGCCGGCACGTTGACAGTTGCAAGGGCCCTCCGAATGTCGTCATTAAGGTTGGCGTGGCGGGACCAACGGCCAGCGCTACGCTGACATAAAAGACCGTGATGACCCATCCGGTCAACGCTCGCACCACAGCGACAGCGATGACTCTCGTTAGTCTTAGTACCGAGTCGCAGACAGATGGCAAGACTAAAAGTTGTCTTGTCCAATAAAGTACCAATGTTGGTAGAGGGAATAGCGTGCAGCCAGAGGCCAGATTCACGCTCACCGGTAGCGAGAAGACGAGCACGATCTGCGAGATCAGAAGCGGTGTCCAGAAGATGCTTCTGGATCTGTTCGCAAAGAGGCTCGTCCCATAATTTTTGAGATTCAGGAACGATGGGCAGTTTTTCACCTGGACAGGCAAGCGTCCAAGCACTTCTGGCCTCCGCCACGTACGACACCTCTACGTCAACGAGTGACGGGCTTACCATATTACCATAGAGGATGTTCGTTCTATAAACGGAAGACAGAAATGCCGGGAGAGCAATGCCCGAGATCTTACGTACACCCAGACCGCCGAAACGGCTCCAGCCTGGCTCCAGCTCCTGTCGTCAAAAGAACAGTTTTAGTGTTTTCAAAACTAACATTTTTCCAAAGTAATATAGCTTCTGTTGCTATACAACGTGAAAAGTCATTTTACTATGGAGCCAACCCTGAAATCGTGAAAAAAATATCAGCTGTTCCATAGAAAAGTTAAATACCTACTCGAGCCAAATGTATGAAACAGCTGTTTTTTTTTCACGATTTCAGGGTTGGCTTCATAGTAAATTCATATGGACGAGTACTATCACCAGTTTTTGTTAACAAAATGACTTAAATTTGACGTTGTATAACTAAATCAATCACTATTTTGGAATGAAGGAAATTTAGTTTTTAAAGCACTTAAACTAAAATTAAAGCCTTCAGAATCAGCTTTACTGTCTTTTTGCAAATACATTTTAAACCTTGGAAGTGAAACTTATAATAAGAAAAAAAAATATTATTTCGGCCGTTTGATATACGTATACTTGAAATTTACTGCATCCAATAAAATTGCAAATATAGGTCTAAAATATGATATATATATAATTTCATTCGAGTTATAAAATAAATCAAAAATACGTCGTAAGAAATGCAATATAAAATGGCCGTCATACTAAAAATCCATCCTCTTAATTCCAAAATAATAAAATATAAAAACACCTCGAAATGGCGAGTTTTCTGAGTGGCCCGCTGCCACTGATCAGGTTAGAAAAGTGTAAAATGAGATTTCTCTGGACAACTTCGCCTTAATTTTCATAGCATTTCGCGGGTCATAACTGTAATTGTAAAAGTTGGTAATCGTTAAAATTGTAGAACAACGGAAAGTCAGAATGGGCGTTTTGGAAAAAAGAAAGTTATTTTTTATGGTCATGAAGGTTAGCGCCATAACATTTTTTAGGCACTTTACACCATCTTAGTTATTGAGAACCTGGCAAGTCTAATGAGCGTTTTTACGTTGTTTTTTTCAAATTGGTTTTTATATTCATATTCTTTATTGCACACACGAAATTTATCATAACATTTAATCTTAAAGTCTATGCATATAGGCGAACTTATCTCTTAAAGATATTTCTACCAGCAAACCCTTGGTGATAGAAGCAATTAACATTATGGAATGAGAAACAGAAAAGTGCAGAAAAAAAAATAGTACAACAAAATTTTATGAACAAAAAAAGGAAGTGAAACAAATTTTGTAGTTTACTTAGGCTACCTGAAATACATACAAAATTATAATAAAATAAAAAAATACTTTTAAAAACAAAATAAATACCTAGGTACAGAACTGATACATATACAGAAGTAGATATATCTTTGTGTTTCTCTAGGTAGGGCGTTGTCCATGTCAACATAGGCAAAATTTGAATTTGAAACTTATTTATTTATTTTTTATTTATAACACTACACATTTACAAAAAATTATATGGCAGACAGATAAACGAAACAAACAAATATGGTGTACAAAGGCGGCACTTATTGCTAATAGCAATATCTTCCAGGCAACCTTTGGAAGCATACAGAGAGATAGATTGAAGAAATAACATGGAAGGTGTAAATGCTAATCATAAAAAAGGAGACTAAGAAGAAAATACATAACAAAAAATTATTTATCTAGGGCATAAACTTATATATACTTACAATTCATGAACCTACTTAAATTAAATGAACACTTATAAAATATACACATATATACATAACTATATAAAATAAATATATAAAATAAATAAACATTAAATAAATATACATAATACTGGATATTCGAGTTCTACTATGATGGTTGAGAAAAATTGTTTTAGTTTTATTTTAAATGAATTCGTATTTTTCAGTGACTGAATTGACACAGGTACAGGTCTTGCAGCGTGTACAGAAAAAGAATCGCAAATAAAATCCTGTTCTGTTTTCGGGAATAGCTAACCTTTCACTGCTCTGTAATAAATGTAAAACGTTCACGGAGGTAAATATTTAATTATGGTTTGTAGCAATCAATGTCAAAGTCGATTGCTAAAGTGTCATCTAGGAATCTTATTTATCATTAAAATTGAAACAAAATACAAATATAAAGTTTTTCTTTAATGTTCTTTTGAATAACACTAATTTATTTTAATTATTCGCGGTAGTTGAGGCGGTTTATGATCATTCTTGAGACCCGGGCCACAGATTATTATAATAGCTACTACGCAACCCGTAACTTTGTGAGATAGACACGTATTCTCGTGTAGCAAATATTAGATTTAGAGCTGCCATAACCTAAAACTTTTCATTGCAAAATACCAAATAAAATGTAACGGGTGAAGCAGGCCAAAAGTGAGACAGTCTCGTGTTCGTACACGGCTTGAAACTCACACATGCGCAATCTGTCTCAGTTTTTACTTGGCGGCTACACTCACTAAGTGCACACATGTTTACAAAACTGGCTTCACGTCAATGTTGACAGTGCTTCGTCTTGAGTTTTTATTTGGTCTGAGTTAAATAAGCTTGTATTATTTTAGGTTTTTCAACTCTAAATTTAAGGTTTGCTGCACGAGAATAGGTCACAATTGAGTATCTGTAGCTAAAGTGAAGTTCAAAATAAAAGTATCTCGTATATCTCGTCTGTGTAGTTATATTAACATGTAACAAGCATGTAATCTGGGGTCGTGGCCAAATTATCTAGCAGTTTGACCCGGACTCGCCTTTACCTTGGCATTGACTTCGTCGTACGCGTCTTACAAACAACAAGCTCTTCTCTTTTGCTGCGGTCGGGTTTGACTCGTACTGTCTCCAGCACACTTACATATACCATAAAAGTTCTTACTACTTCTATGTAAAGGTGATAATCGCTCAAAAGGGTATACCATGGCTGTATGTACCTACATATTTGACAGTATGTAAGTATCCCCTGCTGTCTGTTCTGACTCTTGATAAGGTGACAATTACTGCTGGTGACCCCGGGTACGTACGTCTCACTCACTCGCACGAGTCGTCCCGTATTGATATCTCCGTCGCTCGACAAGGAATCAAGTTGCGAACGCGAAAAAATATATCTAAATAATTAATTACAATTATCATAACAAACATTTTTCAAAAATAATCAACGGAACTCATTTGTTTTTATAATATCTTTAATTTGACTAAGTTTGAAGTTATTTCTGTTCATACTTTATTAATTAAATCGGATCTTACTTATTTTAGTATTTATTTTGTTAATGTTCTTAATTAAAATTCAAAATTCTAATCGAGGTACATCATTCTATGCTTTCTTGGCTAAAGCTATGCTCGGGGTATCTCTGATGGATAGAATCCGAAATGAGGAGATCTGTCCGATTTCGAAAGTAACCGACATAACCTGCAGAATCAGTAAGTTGATAATCATAATCATAATCATAATCATAATCATTTTATTCATAATTTTCATTACATGTCACCAATTAAATATAATATATGTCAAAACCTTACAAGTAACATTAATAAAATACAATTACAGAATAATTTGTACCTAAGTAGCGCAATACAGAATAAATTACATTGATTTAATGTCAAACATAAAAATGGTAATGGTAATATTTATATTAACATTGTGTGGTCAGCAGGTAGGAAGATAATCTACTCCTACCAACTAATTACTTTTAGTGCCATCTAAAAAGTCTTTAAGTGAGTAAAACGCCTGCTGGATAAGCCAACGCTTTAGCCTGGTTTTAAAAATGATCATGCTAGAGGACTGCAGTACGTCACCTGGAAGCAGGTTGTAAATTTTTGGACCTAAAACATGTGTCAACTTGCTAGATTTCGTGAGTTTACGAGAAACACCTACAAGTTTTCCAGCATTACGTTCTCCGTTAAACGTTTTATAATTATTGATATTTTCACGCGCATACACCGCTATTTGAAATATCAACAGGGAAGGCAGCGTAAGTATTCCAAGGGACTGGAAATGGGGTTTCGCGGTGTCAAATTGACGAACTTGCATGATGGCTCGGACTGCGCGCTTTTGCATGCGGAACGCGCGTTCCCAGTCGGCGGCGCACGCCCACAGCTCGGCGCCGTACTGCAGTATCGAGTGCACGGTAGCAAAATAGTGAAGTGGCAGAGGGCAGGCCATATTTGCCGCCGACATGATGGCCGTTGGGGCCGAAAGGCTTTAGAATGGAGACAACGTACAGCACAGCGTAGTGTAGGCCGACATCGTGCGCGCTGGGCCGACGACCTGAAGGACGTTGCGGGGAGCGGCTGGATGAGGAGGACGGAGGACCGACATGCGAAATTTGGGAAAGGCCCAGCCGTCGACGAAGACGGGCTGATGGATGGATGGTACATCATCCCAGATATTCTGTAGTTTATCATTATATATTTTCCATTTTTTTTTCGATAACTTCTGAGCAAAACCAGCCTCTGACTTTGAAGGTAAAGTCTTAAGTTTCCGTCAGTCTGCAAATTAACGAGTAATTCTGCAGACAACCTGAAGTGCGTTCTTTAAATAACCCAAGGGTAGGTAGGAACACCGGGGTTGCAACACTGAGTTTTTGAACGAGTGAAATTTCGCACTATGATCGCACGTTCTGAAACGCATCCTAACCGAATGTACTCGGTTTTTGTCACACCTTTTTTAATACAATAAATAAATAAATAAATAAAACTAACGCGAATGTCACTTTCGCCTCTTGTTTTTTGGAAAAACAATTTCTCTATATATTACTCGATAGGTTTTCAGGAAAGATTGGTATGTATTTTTCCACTATTTGAACTACGTATGTAATGTGCAAATAACAGCGAAGAGTGGGCCTGCAGAACTGTCTCCTCCAATGACAAGACAAGACAAGACAAATACTCTTTATTGTGCACCATTCAAAAAGGAAAGTTACAGGAGAAAATAATACAAAAAGTTTACAATTGGCGGCCTTATCGCTTAAAGCGATTTCTCCCAGACAACCTTTGGGTGGAAATGAGGTCAAGAAGAGAAAACAAGAAGGTGGTGTACATAAAAGAAATAACAATTTAATTTAATAATATACTAATGCTCTAACACGATAAAATATGTAATAAACTAATTTATATTATATGTTCTCGTACATTATATCCATAAATATATTATAAATACAAAGATAGGGACGCTGTACCTGTACATCGGTACACAGCATAGCATAATGCAAATAAATTATTATACAAAGATTCATATTTATGCAATGGACGTACAGTTATAATACCGAGGTTGTTCTTTTGTGACGTACTTGTTCTGTAACCTCTACAAAAAGCATCGCGTGCCAAAAAGTACGGAACTTGACCTTGAGTTCGCTATTTCGTATTTTCAAGATAAATAAACTAACGGAACACAATAAAACTGAAAACTTATTATAAGTTTTGTAATTATTAATTTGTAACAGTCATGTTCTTGTGAACACGCAGTAGGCGGACAAAATGGGGGTTAAAATAAACGCTTTATATTTTTACCAGCTTTTGCACCGGGTTTCGCTTGCGTGGGCGCATAACTTAAAAACTAATATCGAAACTTTTCGGCTCGGTGGTTATTTTATGAACATTACTTATAGCCTAAATGTTAACCAGGGTCACTAAGATGATAATAAGGAAAACCAAATACGTTGAGTGGTTCTCGAGTTAAAACGGAACATATAGACAGACAAACAGAAAGACAAGCACAAAAATTGTAAAAAATATAGTTTTGACCTCTGTACAATACTAGGTACCTATTAAATGCATTTTAAATTTTGCAAAGATATTCAATGTACAGACACGACTTTTTAACTACCTTGTTATTTTTAGTCCAGGTTATTCAGAATTCATTTGGAAGTTTTTTCAATCTAATAAATTTACAATGTCAAGTTTTTATCTAATCATAGTTTGTGTACTATGACTATAAAATTACGCCCAAGTCGAAAACGGAGCAAAGATTAAATAAACGCGGGCGGAGCCGGCTAGTTTACTATAAAATGTTGTTTACAATAACATCTGATTCATTAGAGTCTAATGATTATACAAATATCTAAGCATTATATGACAAACCATTTAGTTTATTTCTGTACGAGGTTTTCGGTGACCGACATTCTAAGGTCTCTAGAATCTGACTAAACCACTCATAGGGGTTCTTTGTTTCATACAACGGAGGAGGGCGAGGTAGGTCTTCTTGGGTTTGTAATGTGTTTATGGGTGTCTTTTGACTTCACCATCAAACTCGTTTTCTGATGATGTGATAAGCCGCCTATCAGTGATTAAATTATGTTTGGTAGTTATAATTTGATGCTTGGTTAATTTAATTACTAGCCTTAATTTTGACCAGTTGAATACTATTGTAAATTTTACCCCGACTCGTTTGCTCAACTCCCGTTACGTTGGTCACAGCAAAATGTATATCCTTAAATCTATCCATCTATACTAGGTAATAATAAAGTAGTCAAAACGTTGTGTCTGTACATTGAATATTTACGCGAAATTTAAAATGATATGGATTATTAGTATTGTACAAAAACCACAATTTTTAGAATTTTTGTCGGTCTGTCTGTACCTATATATATGTTCAGTTTTAACTCGACAATTTGAATGCGGTTATATTATTATCATTGTAGTGACTCTTGTCAACACATATGCTATAAGGGGTGTTCATAAAATAACGCCCATGCCGAAAACGGGCCTAATTTTTGAATAAACGCGGGCGGAGCCGCGGGCAAAGGCTAGTTAAGGCGATATAGGTAGTAAAAAATTCGTCTTTTAAAACAGTAGAACTCCCATACTACAATAGATAGGGTTCTGAAAAAAAAAAAACATCTTATATAAGGCCTTTTCGATGACGGTAACAGAGCTCAAACGTGATAGAGAAAAAATCGCTGCATCGAAAAAGTGCAAAGTGAAGGCTGTTTCAGTTCAAAACAGTAGTCCGTCCGAACTTATAAAGTAACAATAACAATAATGACTGTTGTAAACATAAAACTATTAACTAAATACCCAAAAATTACCTAAAGGGTAACCAACGGGACCCTATTACTAAGACTCCGCTGTCCGTCCGTATCTCATGAACCGTGATAGTAAGACAGTTGAAATTTTCACAGATGATGTATTTCTGTTTCCGCTATAGTAAAAAATACTAAAACCGGCCAAGTGCGAGTCGGACCTGCGCACTCCCATACAACAGACATGATTGTTTTGCCGTTTTTTATAGATAACGGCACGGAATCCTTCGTGCGCGAGTCTACTGTTCACTGTTTTTTTTAAACGCTCTCTTTTGTATTATTCCCTAAAACAGCAATATCTCCTTTTCTTGAATCACCGCATTTCACGACCGCGCACTTTTCTAGTTATGTTTATTGTTTATATCTTTCGTTGTGCGATGATTATTGCGCCTTTAATAAGTGAATCCCTAAAAGGCAAATCCCGTGACTGATCTATCGTCTGTCAAACGCTGAGTACCTAGTAGCGCTGATTCGTGGTTATACCTATTTTAATGCTCTTGATCTTTATTGCGTAAGGTGGTTTATTTAGGTAAATTAAATAAGTGTTAAAGTTTTTGTACCTTAGTTAGCACACTGGATATTGGCTAAATTCTTTGTATAATTTATTGCTTAAGTTGGTTTATTTGAGTGACAAGTGCTTAAGTTTTTAGTACCTTAGTTAGCACACTAGTTATTGGCTAAATTCTTTGTATACTAATTTATTGCATAGGTTGGTTTATTTGAGTAAATTAAATAAATGTAAAGATTTTGTACCTTAGTTTGCACAATTTTATGGTTATTGTATAATTTTATTGCTTATGTTGGTTTATTTGAGTAAATTAAATAGGTGTTAAAGTTTTTGTACTTTAGTTAGCACACTGGTTATTGGCTAATTTCTCTGTATAACGTATTGTGATGCTGGGATAGATCACATGTGATCTTACAGCAGCACTGGTCCATTTAAATATTTAATGTAAAGTTAATAAATTAAAAAAAAAAAAAAAAAGATTATAAGGTGTACTTTTTTCCTTCGCTATGGGTTTTTTTAGTGACTTTTTGTGTATTTTTTCTTTTCTCGGTCCAGAGAATTTTCTCTATTGTTCTCAAATATGAAAATCAATGGTATATGGCTATTAAGATGTTGGTGTGGATGCCAGAAACTAGCAATGGTACCCGTACTACATGCGTCGATGTAAACAAATATAAAGATTTCCACGGGTAGGGTTACCATTTAGAAAAAGTCCTGACAAAAAGCCTGACATTTCCATAAAAGTCTGGACTTTTTAGTCAAAAAATGGAAACATTACTCACTTAGTTACAGTGGTATGGTAGCAGGCGCATGCATTCCGAGGGGGGTAGGGTAAATAGGATGGGATAAAATATAAAGATTAAAGACTTATTTGATATTACGTAAAATGTAGTTTACTTGCTCATATTCCAAAATCCAGACGAAGTCCGGACTAGAGCCTAAAAGACGGACATGTCCAGACTAATCCGGACGGATAGTAACCACGGGCGTTCTACAAAATTAAATCGTATTGAACAAGTCGCCCCGCATAAAATATTTAAAAAATCTGCCCCCTGATTCTGTATCGTAAAATCAGTTGCCAAACCGAGTGTCTATCGTCGAAAACAAACATTTCTGCTTATCTAAGGATACGTTCGCACTTGAAATGACGTTACAATTCGTAAATAGTTCAATACCCATTGAAGGTTATTTTGGAAGTTAATTTTTTATCTATTTTTGGTGAATAGCCACCGTAGATGGCAACCGACACTGAGTTACATAATAAACCTGCTGGTGTGACGCAACAATGGTCCACAAGAAATGAAGCAACATCTGAAAGAACCCTAAAATGTGTCTCAGATAATACATTTTCATTCATAATGTTTTCTTCTGTGAACTACACGCGTCAATAATATCATACGATACCTTTAGATTTGGTTTCATCTACGAAGACTCTTGTGTATTCCTTTATCCATTTTGTATCACAAGGCTTAGGATTATCTTTTTTATAACCTACGATTTTCATACCGTTTTGTAGCACTTACACAATTTTCTTACTACAAGAGAAAACAAATTTTCAAAGAATGAAATGGATTTACATAATGGATAAAGCTTTATTTAACCAGGTATCAGACCTAGCTTGATTTCACACTTGCCCTTCATTTGAGGACAACTTTTGTGAGTGTTAGTGTGTGTATTGGCAAGATCACCTTTTCTTTATTCGCGGGTATGACTTTTTCAGAAACATTTGTCAACATAAAAACTTTGAACAAATTATAAACAAATTCTTGCAGTTTGTGCTACTAATTTTTGTTTTTGTATCAGCTTAGGTTTACGGATTCAATGACGGGTCAATCTGAAAATCAGCGCTGTAACGTTCATAACTTACAGCAAATGCTGAGATTGATCCATTTATTAATTTTAATTAGTTTTAATTTTTATTTTGTGGCAAATAATAAATTTCTATTTTGACTATTTATTTGTTTTTGATATTTATGTTTTAAATTTCAATTACTGATTCGTTGGTCCGGTGCTGTGTAATACGAAACCGGTAGATCAAGTAAACATAAACGACATTAATAGTCTTGCCCTTTGGGTGCGGAACCCAAATAAGGGTATAAATTTACACGAATTTGTGTATTATTTATTGAAGATGATAGTCCACCAAGAACCATCAATCGAATCCCTTGAATATATATTTGGTGTCTTTTACACTCAGTTTATGTACTCGTATAGACGCACAGTATAGAAGAATCACGTGTGAAAGACCTTGTTGTTGGCTTTTCCGTTGACATTCGGTACACCTCTCTGTGACCCCCTCGGCCGTCATAATGTATTTTAGTGGGTGTTATCAGCAGATGATATTTTGCGCAAGTATAGGTAATTCTCTTGTAAACTTGGCCTGTTTTACGTCTTGCCAGCTATTTGCGTGCTATCCGCAGTGGGTATTTTTAGTCTTTCATTCATATGAATGGGTTCTGAGAGTATTGTTGGTACACGTATTTTGTTGACTGTGGAGTTTTAGTTATTTACGAATATTAAGCCAGAACATTCTTAGTATGGGCTTTACCAATTGTATATCGACCAAATTGGTGACAAACTGAAGTCAAATGCTCTTGTAATAGAAGACACGGGGGTGCGTCCAGGTCGTTGCAGATCTGTTGTCAGTGACATTAGTTTTGAGCGTGTTGGTTTGTTAGTCCACATGTAAATACGTTTGTCCGCATTAACCGAATCCCCGTGTAACAGTCCACGTATTTAGTCGCCATTATAGATTCCGTTTGTGAGGGAGGTAAATTAATTGGAATTGCTTTTCATTAAATTACGATTCAATTCTATAGTATCTCATTAGAACACCGTTGTTGGTTTATAAATACATCTGGATACATTTATGTGTGTATAGATTACGTACAGTGCAGAAGGTGAGACTGTAGAATTGCGATTGTGTATGTGCACATCATTGACATTCTGGAAAACAACTCTTACAGCAGACCAGGCAAGGTCTGTTTTTAAAAAATTATTCAAAGATGAAGTTAAGGTTTGACTTTTATCTTACTATTCTTTTATTATGATGTATACTTTATGTTTCCATGATTTTTCAACAATATGCCTTGCCTGCGCTGCTATAAGAGTTGTTTTCCACAATGTCAATGGTGTACACGCACACAATCGCAATTCTACAGTCTCATCTTCTGCACTGTGCTTATACATGCATAATGTAACACAGGAAAATGTTCTGCTGAGCTTCTTGGATACAATCATAGTGAGCTTATTCATGTGATGGACAAACAAATATCGAGGCTTAGGATTTTACTTTCACGTTTCACATTCCTACTTTTCAATTTGGTATTCTCCGTAATCCTAATTCCCCACAACATCTCAAATAACGTTTTGTACCCCTCTCGGCCCTCGATCGTCTTCAACGATCCAGCAAAGCCTGGGTTCTTCACCCTCCTAAGCATAACTTATCCATGTACACCAATTCTTTCACCGTGAGTGCAATACGCTTTAGGAATAACTTGCCCGCTATCTAACCGTTAAGTGCCGTCAATTTCAATCTTCAAGATTACTATGACACGATTTAATTATATAAATTGACCGTATCGAATTGGTTTAATAATGATCATACTGTATGTTATCCATCCATCCATCCATCAGCCTGTTTCGTCCACTGCTGGACATAGGCCTTTCCAGGATTTCGCCACTCTTGGTGGTCGTCCTGGAAGAAATGACCATACTCACACACGCTGGGCAGGCGGGTTGGTGAGCGCGGTGCCGAAACCCTTGCACCAGTGACACCGCTGCCCGTCACCAGTCTAATTTATATACGGCCCGGCAATTGGGGATGGATATACCGCCATCCATCGGTCCCAGGCAATGGTGGGCCGCCTGGTTTTTTTGCCTGAGAGCTGTCCTCTTACTCTCCCCCGAATAACTTCGGGAGGATTTCCGAGTAAGATGGTGGTACCTCCACAGTCGAGCCCGGCATTAGCTCTACCACCTAATCTGTATGTTATGAACTTATAAAATTAATTTTAATTAGTTAACCATTTGTGTCTTAGAACGTAACTTGACCTACCAATGTAACAACCGCTGTTATATTTATGGTGAATAAAATGAATCTTGAATCAAGGACAATATTCGACAACACCACTTGAGTTGCAGAATGTTACTTAATTTCCTCTAAATGAGTCATTAATGAATTCCCATCACTATACATATTATTATATGTATATTTATGTAAAAATCCCAAGTGATTTTTTTAAATATAGCTTTACTTTGAATGTTTATTAGAATGTAGTGTAAATATTACTATTTTATCAATAAATTTGATACAAAAACATAATTACCTTCTGATATACTTGGATTATCTCACAAAGTCCGTTTGTCTGTGGTTGTAATAGTAGTGACGTGTACAGATAAGCGCGTTGTGCGTGTGCGCCGCGTTTTGTAGCGCTCTCGAGGTTACGCACGCTGATTACGTGAGATAATCCAATGGACGGACGGCTGCAAGGGATTTCGTTTATTTAGTATGAAATGGGTCATACCTACAGATTGATACATCGGCACATTCAGTAATGTAACGTCGTTTAATAGTACATTACTGCTAAGACCAGGAAATAAGCAATCCTGGATAAGGCGAGGAGTTTTATATACGAGGCCAGGATTGCTAATTCATGGTCGAAGCAAGTATAGTGCTTTTCTCAAAAATAAAATGAGACATTTTCATGTTTTTCATAACAAATATAATAAACTGACTAGAAAATATTAAAAGTTACTTGTTCATATTTGGGTGATTAGTCATGTTTATTGTTATTGATTTCTTCAACAAAGCATTAGTGGAGTACAATCTAATTAGAGCTCGCTTCTGAACTCATTTTGTAATTTATTTGCACAAAATACTTTCATTCAACTAAAATTTATAGCAACACAAATTCCCGCTTTTACGCAACTTTTTTATTATTATTGCCAGCTGGGCAAAGGTATTTACCGCCATGCAGCCTTGTAGCCTTCATGGACAACGCCATCTAGAGGAACGCTAAGTACTAAGAAAAAAAAACAACGAGAAAAACCTCCGTAGTCTCTTATAAACATAGACACGAATAGTTTTAAAAAGAAAACATATGAAATACTAGCTTTTGCCCGCGGCTCCGCCAGCGTGTTATTCGGTTTAACGACATGCTTTTTTCCGCAATGAAAAGTAGTCTATTTGTTAAGTTAGGGTATAAGCTATATCCATTCTAAATTTCATCTAAATCCGTCCAACCGTTTCAGCGTGCAAGAGTAACAAACATACACACACACACAAACTTTCGCATTTATAATATTATATTAGTGTATACTCTGTGAACATATGGTATGTAATGGATTTTCATACGAATTTCCTGGACAGTTATTCAGATTTCCTGGACACTTTTATTAGCTCGCCAGGATGAAGTATTTTCTGGTCGGTCTTTACAGTATGTAATGGTAATATTACAATGTATTTTTAAGAAAAGGTATTTTCCGTAATGAATGAATGAAGTGGTTCTAATTCCTCATCCCCATATTTCAAAGTTATACAACTAGAATTTCTCACGAAACAAGTCCAATCCTTCGCAGACAAGGGCCATGCAACATTATTTATATTCCTCGGAGACGCAATCGCTGCAGCGGAATGCGTCGATCAGATGACTTACGTATATTCGACAAACTTATCTTCGCCATCTTGCTAAGGAAATGTAAACTTTAATACCTAAAACTAAGAGGCTTTTTAGAACGCACTGACTCGTGTGGATGTGGGTGGTTCTTAACCGATTCGTCCTCTAAGATCGAATTTAATTTTGCGGCTGCTCAGCCCATTTGTGGCTTTTACGAGAATCTGATAGCTATTATTGTTTTATGTACCTGGTCCAGCAGTACATAGGTTGCATATAGTATGTTTAGTGAGCGTCCATAAACCACGTAGTTTCGATTTGTCCTCTTTTGAACGCCCCTCCCTTTCCCCACGTAGCATACCTTCCTTTATTTCTGGGGCCCTCCCCCCTGTGGTAAAGTAGTTTTTTATATATATTTTTTAAAACGTGACTATCTTTTTTCGTGCAATCGTGTCGCATTGGCAAGTGTGATTGTATAAAAACTATTTAGTGTGTAACTTTTAAACGCCTTTTCAACATTTCGTTCAGCATATTTTACATAAATGTCACATTTTTCTTTAAGTATGGTTATTTATAATTGTTAATAGTAATAAAATACAGAGTAACAAAATAAAAATATACTAGGGAGAACAGATATCTTACATTGCCATTAATTAAGCTAGACGAGTGACCCAAACCCCCACCCCCCAAATTCAGGGCACAATAAACATAATTCTGATCAGCCCACTGTCCATTTCATAAAATTAAAACAAGGTCAGAAGTTCCAATAGTCCTATAGAGAGTGCTCTAATATAAGCAGTAAACATCGAGAAGAAATACATTGAATCAAGGTGGAAGCCACCGTTCCTGTACATCCCCACCTCCCCCGAATGACGCGCGACGCTTCCAATTCCCGCGCGGACGGATGCAATCTCGCGGATACATTGTTGTCATTGCAGTTCTCTATCCGAATGCACTTTTACAATACAAAAAACATAAACAAAACTCGTGCTAACATATTTCCTCGGTTTTACGATTTGTTGTAGTTATAAAATGTGTAAACCAAGTGTGAATATCTTATTTTTAGACGATCTTCGATTTGCAATTTTTTTTCTCATTCCTATTTTATTTTGTTCTTTGCAGAGATCTTTTGTTGAATAAAAAAACTTTTTTCGTTCGTTTGACCAAGCTAGGTACACTATGAACCTAGTTGTAACATCAAATTAACATCATGTTGTATAGGTATAGTCTATTAAAAAAAGTGTTGAAATGAATATTGAACTTTAAACGTTCAAGTAGCATATAGGTAATATATTTATGAAATAACAACGCGGTAAACCTGTTTTAACAGATTTTGTACTTGTTTGTTTGGTGTAACCAGGCGAAAGCAAAATAGTTCCTTTTTGACGGACTGCACCTGTTTTTTTCCGAAAATTCACCAGAAAAATATTAAATAACCTATCTAATAATCACTTATCTCTAGACATTTAAGTTATATTTTGGTACATAATTCAAATTCAAAAGTTTTATTTATTTTAGTTTATTTAAGTACAGTGGAGCCCACATCAAGCTAAACACTTCCAGTTTATGCTGATCTCTTATTGTATAGGCTTCCCGTACTATGAGAGGTCAGCTTATACTCAATGTGTATAGCTTGATGCGGGCTCCACTGTACCTATACAAAAGGTAGAGGCAAGTGTCATGGCGAGCCACAAAGACGTACTAATATTGAAACACAAATACATAATAATCCATCCATCCATCAGCCTGTTTCGTCCACTGCTGGACATAGGCCTTTCCAGGATTTCGCCACTCTTGGCGGTCCTCCTGGAAGAAATGCCCATACTCACACACGCTGGGCAGGCGGGTTGGTGAGCGCGGTGCCGAAACCCTTGCACCAGTGACGCCGCTGCCCGTCACCAGTCTAATTTATATAAGGCCCGGCAATTGGGGATGGATATACCGGCATCCATCGGTCCCAGGCAATGGTGGGCCGCCTGGTTTTGCCTGAGAACTGTTCTCTTACTCTCCCCCAAATAACTTCGAAAGGATTTGTGAGTAAGATGGTGGTACCTCCACAGTCGAGCCCAGCATCAGCTCTAACACCTAATAATGTACGTACCTATATACGTGCAATGTCACATAAATCATAGAATAATTTCATCAACCATATACCTAATAGGCTTTTGTAAATAATTAGAGTGCATTTCAAACTGGATAAGATCAACTGTAAACTAATTTCTTGTTGGCTTTTGTAAGTTAAATATGTTTCAGAGCTTAAGAAAAAGAAAATCAATTGAAAGGAAAGTAGTAAAAATATTGTTATTGTCAAACGATGACGAATATATTATTAATATTATTATTGTCAAAAAAGGCGTTAGTAAACTAGTGACAGTGACTGTCTAGGCGCTGACTGGTGTAGAATGTGGAAAGCACTTTTTTACTTTCGCTTTTGCCAATTGTTTGCTAAAACTTCAGTTTGTTGTTAAATTGCTCTTTGTTTTATTAGTGTAAAAACAAAAGTATCCGCATATCTTCATTTTTAATATCGTGGGAAGTAACATCGATTGTTTTATTATGACATGATATGGCTACTAGATCTTGTCGACTGATAAATTCATTTTCGTCTCTTTCAACGGAATATAAACCTTAAATATAAGGTCTGAAATCGCATTTTGCTTTGAAAACATTCCGGTTTGAATTTCGGTTTCGTTGCAAGTCTGTGGAGAAGTGTTATAATGGCCAACTCTTTAGAAGACAATTATGCAATTTGTGGTCAGAAGCAGTGTTGTGGTTTTTAATGAAATAAAAACGACCGCTTACATAATATTTCGCAGCAAAACGCTTTTTTCATATATAAATATTTATGAAGTTTAAAATATTTCTTATTTTATTTCCCACGGTATTTACGAATATGATCAGGCGAAGTTAGCAATATAACCATGAATGTACGAGATGTTAATTCATGCGATGATGTCAATGCTGTGTGTAGACTTGTTCAAGCGATCAACAAATACCTACTCCTTTAAAACATATTACTTACATATGCATACTACATAGAGACATGTATATGTATAAATTATTTAGGAAATTCCATAAAAAAATCCCAACAAATTTTTTTTTTCTGATTTCTTGACAGAGGACCAAAATTGACAAAATTCCTGACATCTTTAACTGCTTTAAACATATGCCAAAGTTTCTGCCATACTTTGTTTAAATTATTGTTGTCAACTCCTTGTTGTTGGTTCTAGATTATGCAGATATCTGCTATCCCGCGACCTCACTGCATTCATATAAAAAAGGGTAGATACGGTACGTTCTTTTATCGTCTACTGAAAAATGGACCTCGTTTTTTGACAAGCGCCACCGAACGACAGAGATAGAGCGATAAGCTTCGACAGTAGTGCGAGCGAGACGAAGTTACAAAATTGCAATGCCGCGCGCGAGAAGCGGGGTACCGCATCTTCCTCTTGTTTTATCTAAGCCCTCAGTGAGGCTTAGATAAAACTTTTGAACAACACTGACCATCTTCTCAAATTATGCATCTGTGACATATTCGGGCTGCGTATGTATGATCTGAATTCCGTGCTGAACCGAGTTAAGACAATCGTCATCAAATTCGATTGTCATATGGCTATTCGGCTAAGCAAATTAGCCCGTTTGACAATTGAAATCGTACGTTTTTGGCTGTCAACAACAAAACAAGACAATCGTATTAATTAGATAGCCAAAAATGTACGGTTTCAATTGTCAAACGGGCTTATTTGCTTAGCCGAATAGCCATATGACAATCAATTTGAATACGAAACGATTGTCTTACACAATTGCACCTCAGGTTACGTAGAGAGTTAATTACGTTCTTACTTATCCGTATGGAATACTAGCCTTTGCCTACGGTTTCGCTCGCGTGAAAGTGTGTTTCAAACTTTGAGTACCATGGACACTTTTCGGTTTGGCGGTTATTTTATCAACACCCCTTACAGTCTAATGTTGACAGAGTCACTCCATCCATCCATCCATCCATCAGCCTGTTTCGTCCACTGCTGGACATAGGCCTTTCCAGGATTTCGCCACTCTTGGCGGTCCTCCCGGAAGAAATGCCCATACTCACACACGCTGGGCAGGCGGGTTGGTGAGCGCGGTGCCGAAAACCTTGCACCAGTGACGCCGCTGCCCGTCACTAGTCTATTTTATATAAGGCCCGGCAATTGGGGATGGATATACCGCCATCCATCGGTCCAAGGCAATGGTGGGCCGCCTGGTTTTGCCTGAGAGCTGTTCTCTTACTCTCCCCCGAATAACTTCGGGAGGATTTGCGAGTAAGATGGTGGTACCTCCACAGTCGAGCCCGGCATTAGCTCTACCACCTAATCTGTATGTTATAAACTTATAAAATTAATTTTAATTAGTTAAACATTTGTGTCTTAGAACGTAATTTGACCTACCAGAGTCACTACGATGATAAAAAGAAAACCGCATCCGAATCCGTTTAGTGGTTCTCAAGTTAAAACAGACAGACATACCTACGAAAACGTTAAAAGTTTTAGTTGTAGTAACCAATTCATTTAAAAATTCGCAAAATTGTTGATCTTTTTTCAAAAAAAAAGTGTTAGAGCAATTAACATGTCGAAGACTATTGACCAGTTTTGAGGACCTGTCTCCATGGAGAAACCTTATTTTTTGCTCCCTTTTATCGGACAAAAGCGCCCTTTGTGTTATTATGCTTCTTGGTCATTTTAGAATTTCTTTGTATCCCGCCCTTTTGTTCGCCGGCTTTTTGGGCAGTTTTTGTCGGATCACTTGTTCCTCTGTCTATCCAGGTTTCGACGTGAATTTCTCGTCTCATAAAAACGGTCATCGATTGGGCAGTGATTTGTTGGAATCCTTTTACAATAAGGAGGCTGGGGTGCAGGGTTGCCAAGCGTCCGGCTTTATCCGGCCATATTTGGCTTTTTAGGCGAGAAACCTGTCCTGCTCCAACGCTTTCATTTTACACTTTTCTGTCCTGCTTAGTGAGAGCGGGCCGCTCAGAAAACTTGCAATTTTGAGGTGTTTTTGTTTATTATTTTAGAATTAAGAGGATGTATTTTTAATATGACGGCCATTTTATAAAACATTTCTTACGACGATGTTTATATTAGTATAATTTTTATTATCTAAAACCTAATATAACTCCAATGAAATGGTATTTATACCATAGCTTAGCTTAGGCCTATATCTGCGATTTTATTGGATGCAGTAAAATTTAAGTAATCAAATCGAACGGCCGAATTGTCTAGCTATATTTCACAAAACAGTACTGAGTACTGAAGCGTCCATGAGCCACGTGGTTTCAATTTGTCCTCTTCTGCCCACCTTACGCAGGTAAACAAGGCTTTTTATCATAATTACCAAATGACTGATTCTATTAATTGTTGTTAGTTATAATCATTTTGTGATTAATTAATAATAATAGGTTGGTGAAAAAGTCTTTTCGCAAATAGTATGTATGAACTTATAATAAAATCTCTTTGGCTATAACATTTGTATCTGGCTGGTTTTGGTATTATTAAAAAGTTTAAATTTTAAAAAAGATAATTTCAAATTCGTATTAGGTAAAATGTGTGATTTTCATTTGTTTTTCTTACTGTTAAGATTAGATTCACTCATGAAGAAATTCGATACATTTTAAAATTTTACTACAAAAAAGGAAAAAAATCCAACGCAAGCCGCGAAAAAAATTTGTGACGTTTATGGACCTAGTGTAGTGTCTGTGAGAGTAGCACAAATTTGGTTGAAGCGTTTTCAATCCGGAAATTTTGATGTCAAAGATGCACCTCGCTCTGGGCGCCCTGTTACGGATAAAATGGATGCCATTTTTGAAAAAGTGGAGCAAGATCGGCATATCAGTAATTACGATGTAGCTGAAGATTTGAGGATAGACTACAAAACAGTTTTGGCGCATTTGAAAAAAGCTGGGTACACAAAAAAGCTCGATATGTGGGTGCCTCATGAGCTCACTGAAAGAAACTTAATGAACCGTGTACTCATTTGTGATTCTTTATTACGACGTAATGAAACCGAACCATTTTTGAAAAACCTGATAACTGGTGATGAAAAGTGGATCACGTACGACAAGAACGTGCGAAAAAGGTCGTGGTCAAAGGCTGGTCAAGCTTCACAGATTCTGACGAAACCCGGGCTATATCGCAAAAAAGTAATGCTGTGTCTATGGTGGGATCGGAAGGGCATTATTCATTATGAGCTGTTACCACCAGGCAGGACCATCGATTCTGAACTCTACTGCGAACAACTGATGAGATTAAAGCAAAGAAAGCGCCCGGAATTAGTCAATAGAAGGGGTGTGGTTTTTCATCATGATAACGCTAGACCTCACACATCTTTAGCCACTTAGCAAAAATTAAGGTAGTTTGGCTGGGTCGTATTATTGCATCCGCCGTATAGTCCTGACCTTGCACCTTCAGATTTCCATTTGTTTCTGCCTCTTCAGAATTCTTTAGGCAGTGTCAGGTTAACATCACGAGAGGACTGCCAAAACCACTTGTTGCGGTTTTTTGATCAGAAGCCTCAGAATTTCTATAGCAATGGGATCATGTCCCTACCTACAAGATGGCAGAAAGTTATCGAACAAAATGGCACCTACATACTTTAGTTAAATGTAAATAAACCTTATTAAAAAATGTTTTGAATTTTCGTATAAAATGCGAAGAAACTTTTTCCCCAACCTAATATTTATTTAAAATATGTAACCTAATTTCTTTTTACTATAAAAGTAATGTCCGCCTTTAAAAATGTATGTTTGGCTATTTAAAAACATACGTCCGTCTAGGGCAAAATGTCCGGCCTAATATAATGCTGAGTCCGGCTTTTGTATTTTAGGGCCTGGCAATCCTAGCTGGATGAGAGTCTCTTTTTTGTGCCTCCTCCACCCTTTGCATTTGTTGCCTGAAATAACTTGAACATTTTTGCGTAACTGCTTTCTTTTTAACACATGAGTTGTTAGAAATACTATGCAATATAAAAAAAAAACTAATAACATCGTCACGACATATTTCTTCGAGAGTTTCCAGTCAAGAGTGCAAGTAGAGTAGGACTCGTGTCCTGAGGACATACAATTTAAACCACAAACTTATTCCCCGTGCAGTTATTGACCAACTTTACTTGACACTTACGATCCTTCAAATTCTATGTACTCACATGGGCATCGGAAGGGAGGGGCAGAATGGGAGAGTAAAAAATAGTACTAAAGTATACATAAAGCGGACATACGGCAGTTTTAGTATGCACGTTTGCACAAAAACACGTTTTTTTTTAATTTTTAACTACAAATCCCGTTGATATTTGAAAAACGTTGCCCCACCCTTTACTTTCGTCTTCTGACGCCCATGTGTATGTGTACTCAAGAGATGTAATCCTTAGATAATTAATTTTAACAATTTATTTATAACAAACAATACAAAGTGAAACTTTAATCAATTTGATTTGAAAATCATTACCGTGTTAAAGTCAAAAGCACCTGAAATATAAGCTTGTATGCTCAAACACGTAGGTACTCAGGATTTTTGTTGGGGGTCCAGGGCCAGGCAAATGATTAAAGTATCGAAATAAAAGGCCCCCGCCGCTAGCCCGCCCCGCAAGTAGAGAAATGTGACAGACAGAAAGGCATTTTTGATTTTGTAATTTGTGTGTTGTCTCTATAACATTATTGCGGGGGGGTCTGGACTAGGCCTCAACCCTGGGTACGTTCATAGGTGTGCTCTATTGATAAATGTAAAAGAAGCAAAATAGCTGCATAAAAAGCTTTGCTGCTTGGAATCTATAGTAATGTAATTACGAAAGCTCAATGTGACTAAGTTCGAAAGACTTCTTTGTTATAAACTTCTGAGTGAATAAGCTGCTATTAAGCTGTAGAAAAAACTGCGCCAATTTAAAGTTTTCTGCATTATGATTCATCCTTTTACATCTTAACCCTCTTATTCTCATTATCGCAAAAACAATAGACCGCAGCTCGTAGCTCACATCCATCTTCCATACATCAATCCATCCATCAGCCTGGTTCATCCACAGCTGGACATAGGCCTTTCAAATATTTCATCACTCTTGGTGGTCTTCCTGGAAGAAATGCGTATTTATATAGATACCACCAAAAACAAACATGAAAAAGGGACCGAGTTCAGTACAATGGCAGTATAGGATTATCAGCTTCGCCAAAAAAAGAATTTAGATCAAATTGGGTGCCGAGGTATATGGAGGCTCCTTCACTCATATCATAACAGCAATAATGTAACGTTCTTCAAGAAAGTTTGTTGGTGACCTTGCTACTAAATATTTTGAACTTGGCAAGTTTTCGCTATCCATTTATTTATCTGCCACAAGCACAAGCAACACAATTACATTATAAAACAAATGTATAAAATCAGACATAAGGAAATAAAACAAAGGTATAAAATAATGTAACTAAAACTAAAAGAAGTCATGTGTCGCAGCGCAGCAGACAAAAGGGCCAGACTCAGCATATGCCTCACAAGGTATGACCGACAGCGCTGATTTGAGGATATGTCACGCTGGCAAAGGTCACTGTTACTCCATACGGAACGACCCGCAGTGCGAGAGAGACGGATTCCAGAAAAAATAGCAAAATGTCGGTTTTAAATTAATATAAAATGAACTAAAATAGCTACCGAAGTTTCAACTAGCATAATTTAGATATTGTTGAAATCTATCGAATAAGGTCAATTTTACGATATTGGCCACCATATCCATCTATACTAATAGTAAAGTAGTAAAAAGTCGTGTCTTTTCACACGGCAGCCTTGCGTACGGGTCATGAAAATACAGGAATTGGACTGCAGGTCGTGAAGAAAATTGGGGATTGAGCATACTGCATTATTGTACAACGGGTCAAGGCGATGTGCAGACTAGGATATTCTGAACATTTTACTGTTCCGTGCGAGGAATAAACATGCAACCCTGGGTTCGAGCTGACAACTCACGTTACTGTCGCTTCGAGCACGTTTGCTGTCGTTGTATTCTGGCGCCACGTTTATTTCAACAATATAAAAAATAGGTTTCTTTTTAAAAAGTAAATCTTCATTAATAACGCCTGTTTCTTTTACGTCACCACGATGCAGTTCAAAAGTAAATAACCGCCAATGGTCAATTTTAGAGTTCCGTACTTCGTCATGCATGACCTTATAGGATCTCTTTGTTATCCATCTGTTTGTGTGTCATGCATAGCCCAATTTCTGAGCAAAGTCTTGAGGTATTATAAATTAATATAGAGTACTAATTGGCATTTCTTATTTCACTGTAATAATGGTTAAAATCGTATGAGAATTGGAAACTGGAACTCTAGGCGACTGTACCTATCTATCGACTTTAAAGCTCCTTTTTCGTTAAAAATCGAATTATGGCGTAAACACAGTCCCATTACGCGATCATACGAGACTATTCCACTTTTTAGCGAAAAAGCAGATATTCACGAAAAAGAGTACTTCAACAAAAAGTTAAAAAAAATAGGTATCGGCAACTGGTTGTGTATAAGGTAAAACATTCTCATTTCGCATATATAGTTGCCAACAAATGATAAAAATTCTCCAATCGCAACTGGTTGCGAATCTCAGTTGCCATGGCGGCCGGAAGGGTGACGACGAGCTAAGCGAGGAAGACCGTGTAAGGTTTATAAGTATATAAATTTAGGTGCGGAGCGGAGCGAGGCGTACCCCCCTAATTTTGACAAAAAATAATTTTGTATGTTCGCGTAATGGAACTGTGTTTTCACCGTAATTCATTTTAGCACAGAAAGCCGTAGTTTTTCGCGAAAAAGCAGTTTTTGCCATCATACGACGACTCAAACATATAGGTACGTGGGTATTATAGGGAGCAACATGTATAGGTATACTGTATTACAGAATCCACCTCCTTGCTCTAGGTCGGTCTACGCTAGGTTTATCACCTTGTCAGGTTCAGAATTCGCCAATGGTCCGTGTTTAGTGTTCTGTCCAACAACAGACAGTCTCGGAGTGTATATGTCTGTTCGTACCTATATCTTGTCAAGCAGTAACGTAGATGTTGTTTGGAAAGTCTATAATTTTGTAATTTTATGACGAGTAACTTTGCCCAGTCGTTGTTATAGAAAGTCTTACATAATACTTACAGGATGTTTAATGACACGCTTACAAATATAAACCACATGCTCTACTGATTATACTAATAAACTTTTGTTTTATGACTTTTTTAAATGAGTCAATCAACTTTTTTATCATTGCCAGTAATCAACCATAAAATATTTGGCTCTTTTCTTTCGGTTTTGTTCGCTTTTTATTTAGTAACATTTCTAAAGACGAGTTTGTCTATATGGAGAAACGGTATTGTTTGCTTTGAGTGATCCTCCACTTTTAATGAAAATATAATTTATGAAATATTATTTGATTCAAAAGACACTCAATGATCTCTTTTATCTAATATTCTTGTATTTAACAAAAAAGCTACGCGTTTATGTAGACCTGGTAGCGTAAGTGAAAAAGTTGATTAGCCCAAATACATTAAAATTATCAGTAGAGCATGCAGTTTATTTTTCTGAACAAGTCAGTAACACCCGGTATACGTTCTAACGTGTGTTTGTGACGTTTGATGGCTTTATGTTTGCGACGAGTCTCGTTTTCAAAGGCACAACTAATTATTGTTTTTATTTTAAAATAGATTCGGTTTAAGGCACTATGCGATAAATATCATATACTGATGTACTATAAAAACGCTTTATAGTAATAACAATAGTGCAAAATCTTTTATTAAGTAATGCATAAAATAACGTAACTTTGATAGAAAAGTCTATGGATATAAAACACATTCATTAGGGGGGATGGTCCAAAGCAGCTCTCCATACAAACTTGTCGGAACCAACAACCACGACAAAATCATTATAATTTCGTTTTGTTACTTTTTTATACACGTTTCATCAATTCTATACCCGCGAATAAATCAATCTTTCCACAACAAAAAAGTTTTTACAATTTAATCTTGCTATTTTCAATTCATTTTTTAAACAGCAAAATTTTATATCTAGTAAAAGCATTTCTTTTGTAAAAAACCGATTATTCGCGGGTGTAGAATTGATGGAACGTGCAGAAAAAAGTAACACAACGAAATTATAATGCTTTTGTCGTGGTTGTTGGTTCCGACAAGTTTGTATGGAGAGCGGCTTTGGACCATCCCCCCTAAATACTTTTTATTAAAAAATAAGAAAAACAATCATAAAGTGGTGCGTTTGGGACCGAGAACATTTCCAAGATAATAATAAAGCCAAAAACAAGAAACAGGAAAATTTAGGCATTGGAAAAAAAAAACAAAGTTATGGCCGTTTTTAGTAGTCCGTCCAAACTAATGAAGTGTAACTAACAATAGTGACTGTTTTAAACATTTCAACACAAACTCAGTATCTAAAATATAGCAAAGCGTTTATTTCACAAAAGCGCTTAGTGTGATTTTACATTAAATTCAAGCTCTTCTTGATTCATGGCAATATTCGGACACAAACCTTTTATATCTTTTTTTTATATGGACCTATTGCGTCAATTTGTAAACGTCGATGTGTGACATAGGATGAAGCGCGATCACCCAGAAAGTCCCTATTTACTTTACTCTTATATAAATAAATATTTTTCAACGGATATGCATATGTTCATAATTCGCGATCTATCTACAAATAAGTCAATCAATAATGTATTGCGGCTTAAGGTATTACCAGCACTTCCAGCTAGATGCTACGCCTTTTTACCTGTCTTCTAACAGCATTGTTATTGCATTCTACTAAGTGCGATATTGGTCTGATCAATGAGACAAGCCAGTGGGTGCAAAGTGTAGTCTATAAATGGCAAATTGAGTGTTAATATTAATGGGTTTGTCAATTAAATTATGCACTTACGCTTATGAGGCCGTGAATCTGTTAACGATATTACCTACATTGTAAAAACATTATGAAAAGTTAGTTTAAGAGTATAAATAAGCAATCATAGTAAAACCGTTTAGAGATTTAACTGAACAAGAGAAGAAAAAATATAAATAGCATGTTGTGTGTTTTTGCGCATTTTATAGCGATTCTGAGATTATGCACTACAATAAGTAAAAACGACTGTAACAGTATTAAGCCATACAATGAGAAAAAAAAACTGAAGAAAAATGTCGATCTTGCTAAGTTTTTTGCACTTCTTCTTAGCAAGATTTAGGAATTATATCCATTTATAGTTTATTTATCTATTATCTTGTTTATTAATTGCATTATGTAGGTATATACAATATTTTAATTTTTTACTTATGTTAGTATATATTTGGTTAGGCATTATATTTATTTATGGTCTATTCAATTTATATATCAACTTATTTATTAATTGCATTATGTATAATAATATTCTTATTCCAATAAGTCTTTATTTTATGCATATATGTATAACTTTATAAGCCCAACTTAAATATATATATTTTATACATTTCCCGTATTATATTTGTTTCATCATATAGTATTGTTTTTATAAAGATTAGATATAACATGTAAAACGTATACTTTATGTATCTATTTTACAAATAAACATTTTGAATCTTTGAATCTTGAATCAACAAACTGGCCAAATGGATACGTGTATGTATCTGTAAATACAAAAAATAGTTGAAAAATATAGTTGATGTTTGAGATTGTTGGCACTTGGTGCAACTTTCAATACATTTTGATTGAAAACTTGTACTTATTCTGTTTTATTTATTTTATTTTGACCAATCGGTT
This sequence comes from Ypsolopha scabrella, assembly GCA_910592155.1. Classification (NCBI taxonomy): domain Eukaryota; kingdom Metazoa; phylum Arthropoda; class Insecta; order Lepidoptera; family Ypsolophidae; genus Ypsolopha; species Ypsolopha scabrella. The sequence goes on from OU342976.1 coordinate 20,898,633, forward strand.
TCACTATAATAGCATTTTCAAAGGGTCTAAATAATTAGTAGACTGAACAGATTTGAACACTGTTTTGTAGCTAAAAGTCCTGGGAGTATAACTTAGAGAAAACATATGTTTTATAAAACCAGTATTTTAACTGCTATTTTTGTTTGTTTTGTATTTAATGCTTCTACAGGCTGTTGTTTGGCCCGCAACTTCTGTCATAGGCTTTATAATAATTAATACACGACAGTGATGCTAAAAAAACAGGGCTTCTTAATTTATTTAGCAAAAAAAAAAAGTTTTTTTTTCTTTATTCTATTATTGTCGCAATAATTCAACCATAGCGTAGTTGACACAAAATTGAATGGGGATGAGCTGTCAAAGTTAGTACTTCTCGCCAATGTGATAAAAGATAAAGATAGTTTTATTTGCTTCAAATATGGTACTTAAAGATATATTATATTAAAAATGTCCAACATATTTCACCTTAAGAAGGCATGCAAATATGTGGCCATACCTTAGGAAATTTAGGACAAATGAAATAAGCCATATCTCCAATTATTTGTTTCATTTTTTAGGTTGTTTAATAAATAACCATCTTGTATATTAACACCTCTATGACGGAAGCTGCGGAACAAATGAACATTCTGTATCAACAGCGTCGGCCATTGACTCTGTCTAAACATAGACTTTCTGAAGACTATCTTGTGTTCAGTCACTCACTGCCGTATGTAAATACATTCTAAACACGACTTTATAACAATGCAGTAGGGTCCCAGGCTGCATACTTTATTACTGAACAGACTGTACCGATAGCTAAACTCTCAACTGCATAATGAGGGACGCAACTTTGCCTGCAACGATACATCGTTGGTCTAACCGCTTCTTACCACACTAACTCGACCCGCTATCAAACAATAACCGCCTCTAACACTAGGTACCAAGAGCTAGTGGTCTTGTAGTGGATACTACTTGGATATGCAACGCGAGGACACACGATTCGCGGTCCGCAGTTGATACTACAAAGTAAAGCTAGTGGGAATAAAACGAACAGTAGGGAAACGCACGAAAAGGCGTGAAGCGATTCTAGTTTATTGTTTGACTTTAGAAAACAAAAAAATTACCTAGCTTTAAGAAGATAATCCTCGCAAAACTGTACTTTATTCTTCCTGGTTTGAAGAGTCTAACATTAGTACATGTTGAAAAAAAAGTACTTCTCCCGGAAATATAATGCAGTGTGTGTGATATTTTTGGTTTATCTTTTATAGAATCTTCTGAAGTTATTCCAATATTGAGAAAAAAAAGCAAAGAAAGTTTTAAAAAAGGTCTCATATCGAGGTTATTTGGGCGAAAACCCGTACATTATTTACGGATTTGAACCTGCACAAAACTTTAGATATTTCATAGAACCTTTCGTTATTTTTTTAAATAAAATATTTGTGTAATAAATTGACATTTTGTTTTATTTTTTTCTAGAATCTGTCCCTCTCGCACTGCGGTTCTTTCTGCATGGAGTGACTGTGATTAATGCAAGTGTTACTCCTTTAGGCATAGGAACCCTCCGCGTTAATTTTTCGGTTTTGGATCAACATTTTACACAAAATATTCAAATTTTAGGTCTTTAACTTATTCCGTCTATAGCTATAGAGATTCGTGATATACGGACGGATAGACTGACTGAACGACTGGCGGACAGCAGTAGGGCTCCGTTTTCCTCTTTAGGTAAGGAACCCTAAAAACACCATAGAAAAAGATAGTAGCTTCAATGAACCACGTTTAAAGTAATACCGGTTTGACTGTTTAATAATGTGGGCAAAATTATGCCATTGTATTGTATACGTAAATTGTTGCTCCCTATTGACGGAACCCCATTTTGTACGATATTATTCTAGTCATTAATGTTCGAAAGGATTTTTTTTTCTTTTTACGGTTAAGTCTGCTTACTGTTCGCTGAACAAAAAGGATGTCCCCATAAAGTTCTTGGCAGACATTCCTGGGAATTGCCACCTTGCCCGAGCCGGGGACAGCATTCTATGTACCTATTTGTTGCCGTTTCGACTACCGCGGGAAGTTTAACTTTGCTATGAGACCCGGTTGTAAAGTTACACTGTTGAGTTTTAATATTGTATCGGGAATAAAAAGCTAAAGATAAAGTTAAACTTTGCTACGTAATATACAACTGCAAACAAGTTGTATTGTTGTGATTATTAAAACCTTTATACGACGCGAAAATGGGCCAAATACGAATTTTACGTCGTTCTATGTTCATATTTATTATAGTGGTGAGCGCGACTAATTATGTATTTTATAAACGTTTTTGATGTAAATATAGTCATATTTTTCTAACATCATATAGACAACCGTCATATTACAAAAAGTACCTATAATCCGCCTACATAACTTTTAGGAAGTGTTATATGTGTTACTGCAAGTGGCGCCATAGTAAGATCGGATGCGGTGCCATCAATAGCGGCAATGTTATGTATTTCCAACAGAAGACGATACGTTGCCGCTAGCGATGCTGTAATACGTTCGGATGTGGTGCCATGAATTGAAAACAAGAAGTATTTTTGTATACATCATGATTTATGTTAAAACAACGAGGGTCCTTTGGCTCTGCTCTGCTTCGCTATGCTCCCTTATTTGTTTGCATGTAAACCTTACTGCTTCATCTCGTTACCCTTGTCATCGCACCTATTTTTGACTATTTTCTGAAAGTCTTTCGTAACTTAATTCCGAAAAAACAACAATCTTCTGACAACCTCAAATCTGTTGACTAGCACCTAATGCAATCACTTTCTGCTTTTGCTTTCATAAAAACATGAAAATAACCTTTCCGAAGTGTATTCCGAACTAGCGAAGTAGTCATATATTGTTTTAATTTAAAAAGTTAGGAAGTGTATGCGTTGCCGCTAGCGGTTGTCTACCGATCATAGGTTGCAGTGCCATGAGAAGTCACGTGGCTATCACGAAAACTTGAATATATTCGTTGGATTGGTCGCATTAATTATCGAATCGTTGGTGCAGTGGATAACAGCATTAGGTGCTAGTCAACAGATTGAGGTTGTCAGAAGTTTTTTTTTTTCACGAGTGTCCTTAAGAAACATTTGGTGTTATATCGTTTTTTTTCAATTTATTTATTTTTATTTATCTGTAAAATTATTGCTACGTGTCAAATTATTGGGATCAGTTACACCGATTTTCATTCTTTCAACACTATTTGCAGCATTTTTTGGCGTACCGAGGACTAAAATATATAGTGCAATACGCAATACTATGCGGGTTACTCTTTGTCTTTACGTATACCTATCTGGCACTTGTACCCCACCCAAAAATAAACCCTGGATCCGCCCTTCTTCACCCCGGTTATGTATACTATGCGGTTTTGTTTTGGAGGGCAGTAGTTATCCCATAAGGTTTCTCTTTTGTTTTACAAGTGTCGCAACGGCTTATGAGCGCTGACCTTGACTGCGCTAGTCATTGTTTCTCTATCGCACGTAGTAATTTTGTGCGCGAGTGAACACATGCGCTAGTCCCCCACCACTTTCGCCGAGCGCTCATAACTCATTGCGCGACTTGTACAAGGTTCCGCCGATTATCTTCGGATTACGATAGAGAGATCTTTATAGGGAAGTCTCGGCGTATGACGGTCTGTTATTAGGGCCTCGAATAATATGAGTTCCGTTCCGTCGATTGAGCTTGTATTTGACATGCGGGTGCCAAAATTATCCTTTAATTCGAGGTCTGTTTCTAAAGACGGTCCTTTTGAATTGTAAGTACATTGTTCACCTATATAAATTACAAAGAATGTCCTTGCACATTTTACATCGTCTATTTATATTTTTAGGATTCCGTACCTCAAATTGAAAAAAAACGGAACCATTGTACTATCACTTGACTTGTCCTTCTGTCTGTAAAGACCCTTTTTCATGGGCCTCGTTTAAGATATCAAGTTGAAACTAATAACTTCTACAGAAGTCTACGGCTGTTAAAAATCACTTATTGCCATTTATGTAATCAATTTCATACAAAATAGCTCATAATGAAAACCTATAGGGTACTTCCAGTTTACTTGGAAACTTGGAAGTCCGTATATAATTGGGTCTTATAGCAAACGTCTAGGAAAAAATCTGAAAATTACCGATTTTAGTTATTCAAGAAGAAATTTAGAACCAACTTAATAAGACCCTTTGGGTACATTGGATCGTAAGTATCAAGTCAGTTTGGTCATCTATAACTGATCGTGGAATACATTTGTGTTTGAAACGGTATGTACGGAACCCTCGGAGCACGAGTCCTACTCGCACTTGACTAGTTTATTAATTTTATTTTTGTCACTCTCACTCCATGCGATAAAACACGTAGTGCGAGAGGGGCGGATTCAGCGCAAAAGAGAAAAATGTATGATTTTTAATTTTATTAAATAAACTAAAACAGCTAATCAAATTTCTAGATATTGTTAAAACCCATCTAATAAAATATGTTTGTGTTCTGTACATGATCCCTATCCGTCAAACGAGGAGAAAAAGTGCGTTTGATTTGAAGACCTTATTTTCAGTAATCAAGGAAAATTTATCCAAACGTGTTTTCCAAAAGCAAAAACATATCGTCAAAATGCATATACCAAAAATGTATTACAATTTTCCGTGTACTTCATGAAATACACAGAAACAAAGCATCCAAATATTTTTTACCTAACCTCTTAAGTGATTTTAAGTAACGTCTGTCAAACAAATAAATAATTAAAAACATTCGACTTAGAATTACCTTTATTGATGTAACACTATAGAACGACTAACATGCATTATATTTGAGATAAATGGTACAAAATTAATAACCGCATTCGAAATTTGTACCTGCCAGATTAGGCTGGGCTGGAAGCCTTAAATTGTAAATTCTTTTCAAATTTTACAACGGATGTACGTAATACAGGCCCCACTAAATTAAAGTTCTCGGCAAAATTTCTCCAAACCAAAAAAAAGAGTTTTTCGTAATTCGCAAACAGGGTCATAGAACCTTGGTCCTGCCTGACCACTTACCGAGTCTCTAGTATGAATTTGGCTTTATATATGAGCTTCATGTACACCAGAACTTTTAAGCTTTGTCCACAACCCGGAAATGAAACGTTAAATATGACTGTGTACCGAATCTTTTATTACTTCCGGTATAAAACGAATTTGTTTGGCAACAGTTGTTCGGTCGGTATGGGAACAGCAGTTTCATCATTCCCACTTGTTAGTTAAAGTGCGGTCGGTATTTTATATTCGAAATGCTCCCGCCATTTTCAGAAATTTTCAGTGGGTAATGGCTGAAAATTATGCAGAGTGCCACTACTTCAAAAATTATGCGTTTTGTTAAATTTTTACCAAAACCTGAATGTGGAATAATTCTTTGTAGCAGAAAATACAAATTATGGTACAAAAGCGAGCTTAATTATTATTTTTATTTTCTACCAGCTAATAATATAAGCTAATAATATAAGCTAATAATAATAAATGCCATAATATTTAAAAGCTCCATATTAATAATTCATAATAGTTGAAACAATTAAACTACTCTCTAATAAACATTAATTAAAACCGGTCAAGTGCGAGTAGAACTCGCGCCTGAGGCATCCGTACCATTCAATTAAGTAAATAGACTTATATGTTTTAAATAAAAATTACAAACTTATGAAAAGAATGTATCAAATAAAACTGTAAAATTAAGTTGGTCAATTTGTGAAGCCTACTTAGCTGTGATAGTTTTCCTTTTAATTTCGTTACATATAAGTACTGCGGCCATGAACTTTTTCACATAACCAAAAAAAAAACCGTTTGGCTGGCAGGGGAGACACTTTGACTCTAACAAAAATTTGCACTTTATAGCTTAATATTTCACAAACGGATCCCTGAATCGAAAAATGGTTTTCAAACACACACAATATTTTTAAAAGACCTATCCAACGATACCCCACATAATGGGGTAGACGCAAAAAAGTCATCCCCACTTTACGTAGGTAACAAATGTAATTTTTTTTAAATAGTTAATTTTACCTCTGTCGATGTGATTAATAAGTATACCCATGGCAAGTCACAGCTTTCTAGTACTAAGAGTCTCTGAGCTAAGCCGGAAACAGACAGACGGACGGACATGGCGAAACTGTACAGGTTCCTTGTTGACTAGAAAAGCTGTAGTTTATAATAAAATACATAAACTACTAAAAAAGTTTCCATAAATAAATAATATTCGTTGATTACATTTTTAATGATACCTAAGCAATATTCTGCAACTCAAGAGAGGTTGTGTTATCTAGGTTCTTGAAGACTGATATTGGCGAAAATTGTTATACTGTATGATAGTGCGTGTCGGGCTACGCGCAATGTAGGGTTCCGTAGTTGCCCGGTACATATAAGTTGGTCTACTAATACAGAGAGCGCATACATTATAGGGGACCAAAAGTTTGGCGCGTCCTGTACTCGTAAACCTGTAAATCCTACTTAGCTGTGATAGTTTTCCTTTTGCATTCATTATATATACTACTTCTGTAAATTTTTTCACATTTCTATAAACAACCGTTTGGCCGGCAGGGGGGGGGGACGCTCCATTCTAACTAAAATTTTCACTTTAAAGCTTAATATTTCGCCAACGGATCCCTCACATACCCACAATGTTTTTGAATGACCTATCCAACGATACCCCACACTATGGCATAGACGAGAAAAAAAAATTCATCCCCAGTTTACGTGTATGAGAGGTACCCTTAAAAATATTTTTTTTACGATTTTATTTTACCATTTTGTCGACGCCATGCCAAATTACAGCTTTCTAGTACTAATAGTCTCTGTGCTAAGCCGCGGACAGACGGACGGACGGACAGACGGACATGGCGAAACTATAAGGGTTCCTTGTCGGACTCCGGAACCCTAAAAACTAGTTATATTATATAAAATGTCAAAGTAGCAAAGTAGGTAGATTTATTTGTAGTTGACAGTACATACAGGCTATTCTTCAATAAAATCCACCCTTATGCATTGAAATAATGTCGAGTTTCCAATAAGGCTTTGTCCACATGCCGCGTTATACACGCGCGATCCCTCGCGCGGAGTCGAAGTACTAGGCTCCAATACATTGCGTCCACATGCTACGCGCGAACCAACGCGCGTTTTATAAACGTAGCATATGGACGCAGTGTATTGGAGCCTAGTACTTCGACTACGTGCGAGGCCTCGCGCGTGTATAACGCGGCATGTGGACAAAGCCTTATTGGAAACTCGACATTATTTCAATACATTGCGTCCACATGCTACGCGCGAACCAACGCGCGTGTTATAAACGTAGCATATGGACGCAGTGTATTGAAGCCTAGTAGTTCGACAACGCGTGACTACGTATTAGTCTCCAATACGCTGCGTCAATATGCTACGTTTATAAAACGCGCGTTGGTTCGCGCGTAGCATGTGGACGCAATGTATTGGAGCCTAGTACTTCGACAACGCGTGACTACGTATTAGTCTCCAATACGCTGCGTCAATATGCTACGTTTATAACACGCGCGTTGGTTCGCGCGTAGCATATGGATGCAGTGTATTGAAGCCTAGTAGTTCGACAACGCGTGACTACGTATTAGTCTCCAATACGCTGCGTCAATATGCTACGTTTATAAAACGCGCGTTGGTTCGCGCGTAGCATGTGGACGCAATGTATTGGAGACTAATACGTAGTCACGTGCTGTCGAAGTACTAGGCTTCAATACATTGCGTCCATATGTTACGTTAGTAATTCGACTACGCGCGAGGGATCGCACGTGTAAAACGCTGCATCTGGACAAGGCCTAGACCACCAACGGGGGTGGGTAATGTGTGCTGTGCAGTCGTAGTGTAGCGCGATAACCTATTATCCCCTGGTACGGTGACATTTTCCGCATTACAGACTCTACCTATATGATACCTAATAATGACAGTACACACAGCCGTGTTACGGTAGCCCTTTTTGTACGATTATATTTGCACACACGGCAAAATTTAGGGTGATCCCGAAAGATAATTAACTTGAATATTATTATTATTATTCCTTATAAAGGGAAAGGGTTTCGGCACCGCGCTCACCAACCCGCCTGCCCAGCGTGTGTGAGTATGGGCAATTCTTCCAGGAGGACCGCCAGGAGTGGCGAAATCCTGGAAAGGCCTATGTCCAGCAGTGGACGAAACAGGCTGATGGATGGATGGATGATTCCTCATAAATATAGGGTTGTAGATCCGCATAACCTAATTTCTTAGTATACTAGGTGAAATTAAATCAACCGACCAAATTCATACTGGAGACTCGGTTAGTCATCAGGAACAAGGTTTAATGACCCTCCGGGCGAAATTCGAAAAAAAATTTTTTTTTACCCATTGAACCTGCACTAGGAATTGTACTTAAACTAGTCCAACCAGAACGGGAACAAAAAAAAATATTTTTCGAAATTGGCCAAAAGGATTACTGAACCTAGTTATTGATCACTAACCGAGTCTCTAGTATGAATTTGGTCGGTTGATTAAATTTCATCCTATATAGAACAATCGTGTAAGCGAGACGCCAATTTCTTTCAGTAAGCAGAAGAAAACCATAAATAAAATTATCTAAGTACAAAATTAATTACAATACCTGTATACATAATGTTAAAACTCGAAAATTTATATATTCATTCAGAATCAGCCCTAGTGGATCATTATGTAATAAAATAACGTAATCGTACTACAGAAGAAAAAAAAACAAAAATTTATTTTTGTCAACCTAAATAATGGATATTGCCGTGTGTGGGCTAGTAAGAACTATAACACGTATACAGTGACTTGGTGAAGACTGTACGTACGTGCGTGAGTGACTGACTGACTACCTGACAGACATAGATCACCCTCTATGCTGACAGACTGAACATAGAAACATAAAATGTTGAACATGCTTGTTATGGGGAGGTGCACTTACAAAGGATCGAAATCTTTGGTATCGATAATTCGTTCCTGACAAGTACAACGGGCTGTTTACAGTGCGACAGGGCTCTTTTGGCCAAGTGGCCAAAATCTGAACGAATCCCGCTGTCCAAATAAAATGTAACCCTTGTTTTACAGCTGCGTGCGCCAGTCAGTGTCATCCACGCGCCAAAAGATTGTATATAGGGTGATCCAAATAGTGACGTCAAAGAATTTTTTGTAGATTCCTCACGCCTAGGTGTATCCGAAAATATGCCATGTACATATGTTCCGCGATTTTTTGTAGTTTAGAAGTTATGATTTTTTTTATATGTATTTGCGAATTTTCTACCGCAGCGGCTTAAAAAAATCATAACTTTTTTGTGGTAAGAATTTTATACACATTTTTTTGTAACATTACTGTCTTAAGTCACTCTTCCTTACGTAAAATAATCAGCTACAGAAAATCCATAAAGTTCAAAGTAAGATTTTTTGGATCGAGTTTGAGATAGTTAAATCTTGACAGCAATAAAACTAAAATGAAAGCCTTCAGAATCGGCTTTATTATAATACTATACCTACAAGTAGAATAGATACGAACAATATAATTTCCGTTAGCAATTTTCCTCAAACTGTTGTTCATATCCGCAGACCTTGGTTGTCTTGGAACGCAATTCGTTTTTGCATTTGCATAAAGCATTGATGAGATTCTGATGACTTCCAGCCAGCTATAAATACCAGTTTAATGTCTTTATATCTAGAAAAATAAAACACTATTGGTATTATTTAAAGAATTAACAATTTTTATATTACCTCTACATATACGTACTTTATATACAGGTGGTAGAGCTGATGCCGGGCTCGACTGTGGAGGTACCACCATCTTACTCGCAAATCCTCCCGAAGTTATTCGGGGGAGAGTAAGAGAACAGCTCTCAGGCAAAACCAGGCGGCCCACCATTGCCTGGGACCGATGGATGGCGGTATATCCATCCCTAATTGCCAGGCCTTAAAACAGACTAGTGACGGGCAGCGGCGTCACTGGTGCAAGGGTTTCGGCACCGCGCTCACCAACCCGCCTGCCCAGCGTGTGTGAGTATGGGCATTTCTTCCAGGGGGACCGCCAAGAGTGGCGTAATCCTGGAAAGGCCTATGTCCAGCAGTGGACGAAACAGGCTGATGGATGGATGGATGGATGGAAAACATTTTCGATTTCATACTTTATGCCGAATTCTTCGATTTGCCGACGAAATATAAATCTAATCCGAACTATTCAATTATATAATTTTCGAATACTTAATACAAAACGTTGGATTAAACCAGCTCTTATAATAATAAATTGTATAAGTTGTTGTTGCTTAACTTATAATATTTTACTTATATTTAAGGGACCTCCTTGTCTGTGTTGTAATTTAAGATTTGTTTATTAACCTAATACATATTGTAAATGACTGTTTGTGTCTTAAATAAATCTAAATAAAATAAAATAAACAATAAGTTTTGTGAAATATTTGTAAAACATTCCATTTGGCTGTTGTTTCATGATTAGCTCAAGTAATTATTGTAGCGAACGCCATATCTATTCAGGAATTGAGCCACACATATCACATCAATCCCTATCTTGGTATTGTTTATGTTACAGTTAAAACCCGAAATCAGTTAGAACCCGTTGTACGTAACTAGTTAGTGCTATACAAAACTTCGAGGTTCACCTCCCACTTACACGCTCCGTTCCGCTCCGCTCCATGTCAACCTAACCGCTCCTCCTCGCTTCGCTCGTCGTCGCTACCCATTTTTTTGTTTTTTTTTGTAAGTATAGCACTAACCAGTAAAAACGGGTTCTAACTGATTTCGGGTTTTAACTGTAGCATTTATATCACGCCTCATTTGGACAAGCTCCTCACATCAAAACGATTCATTTCGGTTATTTCGACTTTCAACCTTAATGCGCTCAACTTAAGGTTTAAACTGTGATCCCGATGCTTCAAATTCGAGACCTTGACACCCATGTCAGAGAATATAAAGTATTACTACGTACCCATGTCATAGAGTTCACTGATAGTAGCCGAATAGTAATAATAAGGGTAAGAGAATAAATATTTGCTATGCTCCGCGGTGCAATACGACGAAATAAAGAATTTTACCTTTATGATTGATACTGCTATAAGATTCAAAGGATACTCGTAAATGTAGGTCAATAACTCTTTGGGATACTACGATTACGTCATAGAATGTCATAGAGCGTAGTTCGCAATGACCTCTCATAAACAACTAGACACACAGTCTCTTAGGAAAAATCGTCAGAAAGTATCGTGCATAGTAGCAAAAATGCATTCAACCAAATTAAGACGTTATATCGTTATAAATAAGATGCAATGCTAGTTGTAGGCGATCGTCATTCGATCTTGTCACGTCGTCGTAGCGATGACAAGATGCATCGCGGAGCGCTTTTTAAGCGGGATTGTGAGTCTAGTTGTTTATGAGATGTCAATGGTAGTTCGTCCCTGTATTGGTAATAGGTTCGCCCTCTATAACAAATAAGGTAAATATTTTGTTCAAATCCATACCACTCCACAATACGGAACCCTAAAACATTATGGTAAATAACAACAATGTACAATATACATACCAAAGCGAAATCAAGGCTACAAAATACAGGCTGCTAAAATTGCAGCGCCTTGTAAAAATTTGGCACTAGCTGCGTACAGAACCCTCCTTTTTTATTTTACTTTAGAGTATTTACTACACATTATCCGACTAAATTTAAAACTTGTATGTACGAGGGGTGGCTGAAAAGTAATCTACCTGACTATGAAAGAAAATACATGGATTAATAATTTATTTTTTATTTTTCAATATAGTCCCCTGCAACTGAAATGCACTTAAGACATTTGTCAATAAGTGACAGCATACCATTAAAATAATAATTATTATTTTGTTCGTCAAAATAGTCATTCACAGCGTCCTTCATCTCTTCGTCTGTTGAAAATCTGCGCCCTCTCAAATTTTTCTTTAAATTTTTAAATAAGAAGTAGTCAGAGGGAGCCAGGTCTGGACTATAGGGTGGGTGGTTGATCTCTGTAAAGCCGTTTTTTGTCAGAGATGACCGCGCCTTAAAGGCCGTGTGCGCGGGTGCATTATCATGCAAAATCAAAACGCCTTTGCTAAGTTTGCCCCTCCTGTCTTCTTTTATTTTTTTGCGTAGCTGGTCAAGTAAGTTCGCATAGTATTCAGCATTCATCGTGGTGTTTTTTGGCAGGTAATCTATCATAAGAATCCCCTCAACATCCCAAAAAATGGTTGCCATTAGTTTGCCCGCTGACAGCCGGACCTTAAACTTCCTTGGTGGTTTTTCCCCTTTAAATTTCCATTGCATCGATTCTTGTTTGCTTTCGGGATCCCACTGACGAATCCAAGTTTCATCACAGGTCACTATTCGCAAGATAGTTTCTTCCTCTTTATCCTTTACCAAGTCTAAAAATGACTGACAACATTCCACACGACTTTGCTTATCAAACGGGGTCAACATTTTAGGCACCCAACGTGCGCTCACCTTGGACATTCCCAAATGTTCATGAATTATTTCATGAACTCGTTCCTTGCTAATGCCAACATCTGTAGCTATTTCCCACTGCTTAATTCGCCGATCGGCAAGGATCAGTTTCTTCACTTTTTCCACATTATCTGCGGTAACTGCAGAAATGGGCCTTCCACTACGGGGATCGTCTTCTAAGCTCACACGGCCTTGTTTAAACTGCTTTGACCAAAACTTTATTACAAATTCGGAAGGACATGAATCTCCGAACACCTTAAACATGCGCTCTCGGATCTGCGTCGGCGTATTCCCTTCTTTACCGAGGAATTTAATCACAGCGCGATACTCAATTTTATCCATTTTTAATTTTATTGCAACTTGATAAAAACGTAGACGCGCCAAAAAAAAATTGAACTCGTAGAAACAAATAAGTGTCATAATTTTTAAAAAAGGAATAAACAAAGAATACGAGAATATAGTGGCCAGTAACATTTTTTAAACTTTCTTTAACAAAGGAGATTTTATATCAGCCACCCCTCGTATTACCGTCTTTAAGTAAGAGCGAAAACAAATAACGTTAAATAACTTTTTCGAGGTTTCTTATATGGGGACCCCTTTTGAATCTCAGTTTTATGAATATTTTATCATTTGTCATGATAGAGGCTATAGTAACACGTATTCTGTGAAAGTTTAAACTTTCTACGTTATACGGTTGAAGCTGTAGACCCCTGTGACAGACGGACAGATAGGGAGCGGTGGAACCTGAAAAGAGGTAATTTTGCTAAATTTCTTGCCCTTCTTCTCAGCAAACCTAAACGAAGAAGTGAAGTTCGGTATGTACTTACAGAATTTGTTACGTATTCCGATTCCAAGTGTTCTCAATACAAAAAATTGATTTCCGAATTTCATAAAGTAGAAACGCTCGCTCATTGTAGGCAACGCTCGGTTTCGCTTCACGAGTATGTCGCACAACATAGCAGGATCTCATTGTCTCACCCTAAGTTGGAGGTGGCATAATGGCATATTCGTTATTTCCCGAGGCTTGTTAATTCAGGTTGGTGCGCTGTCTGGGCTGAAGGATGCCTAGCGATCTAGCGAACGTGTCACGAGACGCAAGCCTGCGTGAATTACAATGAGGCCGTGTCCGACACGCTGGCAGTCACCTCTGTGTTCAAAGTAGTATTGTTGTGCCCCTCGGGAATATTCACAGTAACTCGTTTTTTTGTATAGAGTTGATAAAGTTGGTTATTAGGATACGCATCCATAATTAGGAATAGCAAAAGAGAACCGCATGCAGAATGTTAAACAATTGGTTCCCTTTTTGTTGTTACTCATTTTGGTTTCCATTTCTTGCCGCAATTAGTTGTGAGTTGAATTTATTTGTAAAAATATGAGTACTTAAATTATTTTAAATGATTTAACTTGAAATAAATATATATAATTTAGCTATATAAAGCCTTTAGTTTCCTTTAAGTTGTAATGATAATAAAAATTTATTTATTTTCGAAATATATTTCGGCCCACTATGGGGCCGGCATCAGTCGAATAAATGATTTACATTTATGTCTATTCTCTGCATATTCTTTAAAATATTTGAGTAAGTCAGTTTAAAATGTCAGGTCAGTTGAGATACATTTAAGGCTTTTTAAACCACGATAAATTCTATAAGAAATTAAAGAAAATGTAAGTTTGTTACTATTTTTATATTATAATTAATACTAGCAATTGTTGGCAATCGATGAAAAATTTCGCCGAACATGTACATTATTTTTCAGTTTAATTTTTTCATGCAACGTGTCGACTCTTACCTTTACGTAAATTTAATTATATTTATAACTAACATAATTTACTTTTCCGATTCCAAGAAGTCGTAACACCGCTCGGCTCCACCGGCGTAACTCACACAAAAGTCAAAGGTACTCGATATTTCACACACGAGGGTGTACTTATTTAAGGGATCAGAGGTGCTGGGCCTGATTTATTTACGGGACTCCTGCCTTAGATTGTTATTTCGGGGGACCGTTACAGTTTCCATTTGCTCGGAGATGATAACATTCAGTATAATGTTCCGTTTCGGTTGCAGTTTAATCGACTGTTAAGGATTCGAATTGATATTTTGTATGTTAAATGGGTGTTGGTGGAGTTGTGCGCCTGGTTCCGTATTTAATGACTAAGGCTTAGAAGACAATGGGGTAATAATCTTCAGTTATTTGGCTATCTTATTGGATCTGTGTGAGCCATTTCGGTGAAACTGTTTTTGCGTGGGCAGCTATAATGTAGCTGTAATGTAGCAAGCTTAACTATTCAATAGCCTTATCCCGCGGCTTCGTATGCGCTGTATAAAATTTCAGCCCTTGAGTGCTTTTTCTTTTTTTACTACAATAGGTATGTGTAGAGTTCCTTTCATTCAAGCGGACTCACAATACCCATTGGCAAGTTAATTAGTATTTAAGCTTGCCTTTGTACAATACTTGTGTTTTGTGCATTAAATAATGTTTTTTTTCAGAATGTACGTATATGTGCATAGTGCATGTAAATAAAATAAAAAAATAATTCTTTATTGACATCAATTAAAATACAGTGATTAGCTTAAGGGGGGGTTATACCGACTTTGTCTCTTTTCAAATTAATTTTAGACCATGAAATTATTATGTGTCTGAAAAAAAAATGTTTGAGGTACATCCTCTCCGCAGTTTTTTTAACGATCAAAAAAATTTTGGAAGCTTGGTCAATTTTTCACGATTTTTTCGTTATATACGAAATTTACGATACCAAATTATATGAAAATTACAGATAATTAAAGAAAAAGTACTATACTAAGTACTTCAACGGATAATTTTTCTTTAATTTCACCATTACTAAGTTTTTTGAAAGAAAAACGTGATTTTTGAGAGCGCGCGATGTTTCGGTTGTCGTAACAGCCACGGCTCAGAGCGTGCTATTTTAAACAGTAACGAAACGTCATAGAGTTCAGTTCTACCTGACGCAAAATGAGGTGCTCAATGTCAGAGCTAACGGGCAATCAACTATTACACAAATCAGTGAAGGAAAACACTACGAAGAAAACACTCTATGCCTTAAAAAAGCGCTCATTGTGCCCTACGTATGGGCTCTATTATATTGGGGCGTTAAAATAAAATAGTCTGTGAAAGGAGCTTCCACTAGCTTTCCACACTTTTGACATCCCCTACGGGATAAATATTTTGCCCCACCAAATTCTGTGCATAAAACACAAAATTCCACCATGTTAACCAGCTCTTTTACCACGTGGCTTTCTTGTTTTACGAGTGAATTGCAGTAATGTGTTTTTATAGCATACCCTTAATACATATTTTTTCCTTAACGCTCCGTCATGGTGCTATAAAAGTAAGCATACTTACTTATGGCTGTAAGGCGTAATTTATGTATTACGTTAAACTTAATACTCGTAGAAGGTGCATTTTATAATTACGTTACGTTATGGGGCGGTAAAGTATTTAAAACGCCATGAATTATCCAACTTGTTTCATGAAAACCTCGCTGTCGACCTAGTTCGTTTTTTATGGCTGCATCATAAATTTTGTGAAAAGAAAAATATGGAAATTTCTTTTTCCTGAAAAAGATTATTTCACTCGTACATGTGCTATTCCCAAATTACAATGTATAAATAAGGCTTTTTACAAGACAACTTAGCCCAAAATGTGATAAATAAAAGTGAGTTGCGGCGAAAAAAAAAGAACTGAAGTCCTGCCAAACAAATTAAGTAATAATATAAAATAATGACTGTTTTAAACATACAGCTAAACATAAAACATAGCAAAGAGTTATACTTTGTATTCTCTGGCAAAGCGCTTTTTTTCCAAAATGCTCTTGTGTCAATTTATATTAAATTTTACTTATTTAATAACAGCATTATTCATTGTTACATACATATGAGAACATACATAATACTCACGCCTGTCTCCCAGAGGGGTAGGCAAAGACCACAGATGACACACCTCTTTAGCTTCTTCTATTCAGGGTACTTTGTTAATTTTATTTATAGGTAATTATCCAATATCTTATTCATTCATTTCTCTACTCGGACACAAACTTTTTCAGTTACTTCCTCGTTGTCATTAGGGGTAAAGATCTCGGTAGAAACAGCCATAATGTATCTACATTTCCACCATCATGATAAAAAGCAAAGACAAGGTAACCCAGATACGTCACAACTCATCAAAGTTGGATTTGATCGAATGCCGACAGATATGGTGTGAACCGCGAAGGTACATTTATCGAATCGAGCGCTGTCGACATTCGGTACGGAACTCTAGTTTCCGAGGAGTTATCACCAACTCTATCTGTCGGTAGTACGAAACGTTCGTAGCAACAATCGTTGGGCCATGAACTTGGCGATTGATCCTCTAATAATCTAACTAATAGAAAATTATATTCCTTTAACATCTTTATGTTTTAATATTTCTAATATAGCTTTATGTGGAATTCCCTTTTTAGCAGGATTTTATTCTAATAATTAATAATATTATTGATAAAACAAATATTAAAACTAAAATAATAAAACGAATTAAATTTTTCTCAGAAGATATATATCTTTTTAACCTTACTAAGTTACAGATATTTTGTTTCACGAAGTCCGTTTGGCTGATTGTAGCAGTTTTGTGTTTGTGGCGCGTTTTGTAGCGCTCCCGAGGCACACTAAAGCCTTACGTACTTCGTGAGATAGTGTTGAGAGGTATTTAAGATAAATAAAAGTACCTTTGTGTTTGGATCGTATCATTGCGCAGACGCCTATATTCCATGCGAAAGAAACAAATATATATTTTCATTTATTCAATAAATTGCTACGGTGCGTAGCAATTAGGCATTTGCTAGGGCGTAGCACATGCGAGTACCAAACTCAATATCTTGAGCACATTTCTAGTCGATATTTTTAGTTTTTAATTAAATTTTCTGTAACCATCAGCCGGTTAGACTCAAAACTATGGTGGATTCTGGCATTATTTTTCAATCACGACAAAAGTCATTTTGATAAATTTTTGATAAATACTAATGATTGTAATGACTCCTCTTCAAGTATTTACGCCATTTGAGGATTATGAACTATTCGTTCCTAAATCTAAAAAACCGGACAAGTGCGAGTCGGACTCGCCCATCGAGGATTCCGTGCAAATTAGCAAAAGTTTTAAAAAATCTACAAAAATATTTGATCCCCGTGCTATTAATGAGCGCGCATAGCGTTGCTTTTTTATGATCGAATAACAAATGTATAGTTTTCATTTCCTATACTTGTAGTATTAGACCTTATTACTTGCCAAATTTCATAGTTCTAGGTCAACGGGAAATACCCTATAAATTTAGATTCCCTTGAAAGCGTCGAAATGTACGTTTTTTGCAGCATAAACGGTCGTATCTTATTTTACGTTAACTTAGAAGTTTGATTTTTTTCACAGCTTGAAGGGACTGTAGACTTGAGTATATGATTTTAATTTCAACTCAATAACTTCACGCGTTCCCGAGATAAAGAGTCTTGACAGACAGACAGACAGACGGACGGACGGACGGACAACAAAGTGAGGGGCATAAGGGTTCCGTTTTTCCCTTTTGAGGTGCGGAACCTTAAAAACCGATACATCTTCGCACAAAAACCTTTTGAATTTACTCGAAATCTGCCTTAGCAATTTTTTCACATGCGCCTCAACTGCCGGTTACTGGGCGGAATTAAGGGCACAAAATTAAGGCAACGGTTTTCGGGACAGTTCCGATTCACGGTTCCATGGCCCAAGACGATCTGGGTCATCGGATAATTGTCGGTCGGAGTGCAGGCGTTCCGTTCCACGGAATGATTTGTGCGCATGTTGACTCAGTTGATGGAAACGTGGTCTGCTCGCCGGTTTTAAATCAGCTGGCTTTTTGTTTCAGCAGAACATTGTATCATGTTTTTGATAAAGCTGTTGAATTTTAATTATAGGGAGATTATAGATAAGCATACCGTCAAATGCTTTCTATGTAACAACATTTATAATGAATGATTAGTCGAGGGTTTGGGTAGGGCCGCAAAACAAGGGACGTGCCTAGTTTAGCTATAGTAAAATAGCTATAGAATGATGTTATCAATAATGAGAACATTATATACTACATTTTCTTCATCGTTTAATTATTTGAAGTAGGACGTTACTTGACGGAAGCAGCATAATGTATAGACTGTTATATTCACGGCCAAACTAGATTTCAGTTCGTTGTACTATACACTCGATTTACCAAAATATCGAAAAGCTTTTTTACTTACTGCGTCAAGATCTACAACAAAATTCCTGAGACAATCCAAAGCCTTACTGGCAACAAATTTAAGAACTTATAGTAAGATCCGAAATATATTTCGAAAACCTAAATCTTTTATAAATGTTTCATTTTATTTACTTTAACAATTTATATAAATGTTATAATTATAGTTATTTTTGAAATTGATGATGTTAAATATACAATACATACAATTATTGTTAAATTTACGTGTAAAAGTGTGCAATATTGTTCCTATTTACTGAATAAATGCTTTGACTTTGACTTCAGGAAAAACTAATTTCACCTTGGCCAAACTGGTTCCGGGTTGCCATAAAAATATAACCAAAAGGCTAAATATACCCTAAACTCCAGCTCGCTTCTGCGCTGAAGGATTTCCGAAGCACTAGTTTGGTCTAAAATCGGGTTTGACCGGTTACATAATATAACCCGTTCAGTTATAAAAGAGTCGATAACAACTGAAAAACAATAGATTACCAGTGCAATCGCTCATTATGAGATTCGACTCTATTGATTTGATTTAATCATATTGAGCTTATAATATTGTTGAAATAAACACAAACTCTCTCTCTCTCAGACTGCCTCTGTGGCCAAGTAATTCATAATTCATTTATTGCATTCATGTAGTACATAAAATATTATATACTTCTATAACATGATACCCTTTGTTGGGCATAGCAATATAGTTGCATTGCATGAGTTTTAAAAATAAATACAAATAAAACAATTAAAATTCACATTACATTGAATTCACATAAATTAGAAACGCGTTTATTATTGATAAGAATTAATGATTGATTTAGAAAAATATATAAAATCGTTCAAATTGAAATTTAATTTAAATAATTAATTGAATCATTTCACTTGAAATTTTATATGCATGTCCGATAATAAAATGTATATGGATAATATATATATAAAAATGTTGTTTAATATCTCTGTTACTTATCACATTGTAAACCCTAGTTTAGACCAGATTGCTTAATTCCTAAGAGTACCTACTTAATATTATAATGTTTCGGTTAAAAACTCCTTAATTATGTAGTAACTTTAAGAAGTAGTATAGAGCGCTCGCCTACTAAATCAGAGGTTGTGGGTTCAAATCCCGCGGTGCACAAGAATATGTGTTCGGGTCCATTCGTGCCCGCAGTACGGCGACAGGGCTCACCACCATTACGTTTGCAACGTAATTATCGTCAGTGAAAAGCGGGTGTAAGGTTGTCTGGAAGAGATCGCTTTAAGCGATAAGGCCGCCTGTTTGTGCTTAACTAATAAGTTAGTAATTTATATTTCTTTGTTTCCTAAGTTAGATATTTAAATGTTTATGTTTTTTCTTTTTTGTTTCCTTTTTAAGGTGTACAAATAAAGTTGTATTGTTGTTGTTGTTGTTGTTGTACCAAGCGTGGACTGTGACTTGCATTTCACAGTTCACATTCGAGAACACCTCTGACACCCGCTGGGCGGTTCATGTCGTCACAATATTTTGTATTATTTATCAAATATCAAATAGACATTCTACGTCTATTTTTGGAGTAATTTGGACTCGTCGAGTCGATAACTTCTGCCCGAATCTGACCCCATTATGGGTCATCAGATCGATGCCGTTTTGGGTCAAACTTGTTTATAATTCATAACGATCTATTATTATTACTTCACCGAATTTTGGATATGATTACTGTCTGACCAACTTGCCTATTTGTATTTTTCAGTCAAACGGAAATATGTTTTGGTCAAAAAACGGTTTACCCGAAATATCTTGGCTTAGTGTGGGCTGTTAAAATGAAGATACAAATTATCAGAAATTACATTTCTTTCTTGATTTTATTTTCTCTGTGAATATTTGTACGCCATGTGGCAGAGCACGCGAGACGAAACCAATGTGCTTGTTATCTAACCACTAACCTGTGACTTACAAATGAATGATTTAGAATTTGAATTGTTCCAAGATTTTTTTCGGGGCGAACTCCGAAGCACTCAGACCGAACACAAACGTGCCCTTACAGGATTTGAACTCGCGGCCTCCGGATTCGTAGACCAGACCTCGAACCACTAGAATAAATAATTATGTTACTTTTCAGGAGTAAAAACTTTGTCATACTCGTATACCTATATACAAAATTAGGTTTCTGCAAACGCTTGCGCCAAAGTGTCTGGAATCTTGTCTAGAATACATACTAATAGTTTTCTTACATTGTATCGAGTGAGAGTAACATAATTATGTTCTTTAGTAAGCCTAACATGGTCGCCACTTTAGCACCATTTTAACACCATTGTTGGAATTATTAATTATATTAATATTAATTATTGGACAAATGCCTGGAATTTATTGTCAAATGGTGTTAAATTGGCACCATGTTAGGCCTGCAGGGCTACGTTCTGTTTGATTGTCGGACGACGCACACGTTGTTTTTGTATATGCTATCCTGTGTTAGGCGGACGTCGTCCGACGATCAAACTGAACGTAGCCCTGACAGCTATTCATGACCTCACACTGAGTTGGGTTTTCTACCCAGGTTGTAACACTAATTCGTTCAAAAACGTCGCAGCACCAACCGTTCAAAACCCTGGCAGTGTCTCTACACTAGTGTCGACTTTTTTATCAAGGCTCGCAAGGTTGTGCAAAAGCTCGTCAAAATGATAATTGATAATGATATGTTTATAAACACTACATAAATCTAACGTAAAAATGAGAAATGACGTTTGTAGTTTCGTTACACTACGAAACCCGTTCAAAAACTCAGCGTTGCAACCCGAGTGTTAGTGCCTGGGGTTCTTTAATAAACGCACTTCTAGTGTGATGCATAGTTGTACTGTCACCTTAAAACCTCGTTCAAACACTTTGGCAAGTACTGTCTATAGGTTTCACTTTCAGAACAGCGGAATTTATGGCGGTGCCGGGTTCATACGCCGCCTCTGAGTCCGGGTCAACCTGCTCCATTATTCATTGGACTTCAGTATAATTAGTACGCCTTTAACTTTGGCTTCCGTTTTCAGAATTAATTTGCTTGTTTTAGCGTTTTCGAGATAATAAGCAGTTCGCCGACTTTATGGTGGAGGTGTCAAAGGCTTAATTTATTGTGATTTTAATTTGTGGATTTTTAGGTCAGCTTCTAAGGGTTTCTAATTAGATAAAACCCTTTTTTATTTTGCCTTAAATTCAACAATCCTGAAAATATTTCACCCCACATTTTGATAATTCAGGCGGGGCGTCAAACGAAGCGTTCAGTACAGAAGGTGAGACTGTAGAATTGCGATTGTGTGCGTGCACACCATTGACATTGTGAAAAATAACTCTTATAGCAGTGTAGGTATGGTCTATTTTTGAAAAATCATGGAAACATAAAGTATACAAAAGAAGAATAGGATAAAAGTCAAACCATATTTTTTTGAAAACAGACCTTGCCTGGATTGCTTTAAGAGTTTTTTTCACAATGTCAATGGTGTGCACGCACACAATCGCAATTCTACAGTCTCACCTTCTGCACTGTATACTTTACCTAAGAAAAATACATCCGTTAATTGTGTTTGTACAATATGACATCCTAATATGACAGTTCATTTAACTCTTTGAACAAACCAACCCTTCACTTGAGCAAACAACGCTACATTTTCTTAATTAAATATGGTTTCAAAGTATTTCCGCAAAAATTCATTTTGTTACTTGACAAGTTGTGAGTAAAATTATTCAAAGCTCAGCCCAGCAATGTGTCATTTCACCCTTTCTGACCATAGACATCTTAACATATTATTATATTCTTAGTATGCTATACTCGTACATAGATCAGTGCTTCTGACCCACCAAAGACTTCATGTCACCACTTTATCATAGGAGTGCTTCCCGCGTCTTTCTGATTGCATGTACCTGGTTCCCTAAATGAATGAAAATGAAATATTTTAACAATTCAGTGGAAATTTTCTAAACATTATTGTACTTACTTACCTACATAGTTAAATCTCAAGGCTCACATGTACATAAATCCTAATCTAGGTTAATACATTTTTCACGGTTTGTTTTCTGCTCTATGGTATTTATTTTAATTTATTTATTTACTTATTGGCAAATGCATATCAACAATATAAACGCATACAATAAGACACATAAAAATTATCAAAATATATATATTTTTTTTCTATATTGGCAGCACTTTTGCAGCTCTTAGGGCCTGAAAATTTCTTTTTCAAGTTATGCAATTAAAACAAACAGACGGTCGAAAACCGGGGCTGCACACATAAGGGTTAAAATTATTGACTGAAGTTTCTAACCTATACTCGTAACCACCATTAATTTTTTGGAAAAATATATAAGTTTTGTTTATATTCTCAAATCCATACTGTAGACTCTGTAAGTGGTCAGTCAGGACTCATGTACAAAGACCCTTTTTGCTAACTACTAAAAATATTATTTGTGCTCCTATATCGTTCAAGAAAAACCCCGAGTCTAATTATTTTAATTTTATTTTGCAAATTTTCACAGGAAGGGTCACTGAACCTTCAGTTACAAAGTCTCAATGTAATGTATGTCTGGTGGCTATATCGTAGAATTCTTGATAATTTCATGATCTGTGATCTGAAGTGCAATTGTATTTACGATCTTATTTTATTTTATTTGATAAGTTTTCTTGCTTGTTATTTAAGATTGCTTTGCTTGTATCGCTTGCTTGTTGCATGTTTTTATGCGGGCGGGCGGGCGGTGCACGAGTCTGCATTTTGAATAGCACGACAAGAATTGTTTAGCGGAATATTGCAAATTATATTCATATATTCTTTACTTACATATTCGATAGCCGAGCGAAGCGGAGCGGAGGGAGGCGACCCCTTTAGTTTTTACAGATTTCACGATATTTGAGCAGATCATGAAATTATCAATTATGCAATATGGCCACGACAATTTTGTATAACCCGTGCGGGTAAAGAAACCATCTATAAATGGCGACCGGTCTCATGCTATCTCGCTTACATCGTCGCTCTGTCTATACTCGCACAGCATGGTACTAAGTACAAAAAAATAATCAGTTTGGATTAGTATTCACGCTGTCTCGACCTACGTACAAAAAAAAAAAATAGTTTGGATTAGCATTCACACTGTCTTTGCCTGTAGGCAAAACGCCGAGATGTTTTAAATTCTTTATTGCGTACAGAAAAACAAGTACAGAATAAAGTAAAATTAATAAATGTTCTCGGGATAATTTTAACTATTTAAAAGTTTATTTAATAAAATAAACAGTTGCTAGCAGCACTCTATAAACTTCCTAAAATATATTCAAAATTAATAAATGAAATATTGTTTGGCTGCCGCTTGACTTCTTTTGCTGACGCTACTCTAAGTACCAGTCGCCATTTGTAGATTGTTTCTTTAACCGCACGGGTTATACATGTAAAGTCATGAGATGTGTGTAATATAGTCATATGAATTTGGCTATAATCAACGAAAGTCACATTATAGTAGACAAAGCTGGGCCAGCCAACTAGTCATATCAGTTGGTACAAAACGTCACGCGTCGTTTGCGTAATTAATTCCGATCAGGTTTCGAGGGGGCGATTAAAGTTGCTGAGTTGTGCTAAGTCGATTATTTACAGGAATAAGAGCCTTCGTATCAGTAGACCATTTAAATTAAAACCACCAGCCGTTTGAAAATCACCCCTATTCTGAGGTATTAAGGATTTTCTAGTATCCTAGTTTTGTTGGATGAGTACTTGGTAAATTATCGTATTTGTCACAGAAATGGTCCTGTTGTCGTGCCCGGTTCAACACACACAACCAAATGAATAAGGGATGTCAACGTTTTGGCAGTTTGTTTAATATTTTTGAGAGCATAAATAAATGGTTCTTTAAAAAAAATTACATCGTTTACTTAAATCCCTACATTATCGATGAATGTATGCAATAAAAGGGAACAGAATAAAAATACACATTTAGAATAAAAGAAAAATTTACTTTGTACTAAATGTACAATTTCAACCTAAAACACTTTTCCCTGATATATTTTCAGACTATTTACAGTTTTTAAACTATATCGTAAGTAATAAACACATCTAAACGATATTATATACAATTAAACAAAATTTTGCAAACGCTACTTAAAAAAACTACGAATATTATGACACGAAGTGGAACAAAGACACTTTAAATATGTCTAAGTCAGGATACCGATCGACCAACTGATGGAACAATAACACCTTTGTGAAATTTTGAAAATTATTTGTGATATAATTGTAAAGTTTAAATTCAAAAGCAGTCCATAAATTTACATTATCAAATGGTATTACAATTTTATCGTATTTTTTTCGTTCATGGTTAGTGGTCGGAATCGCTCTGAAAATAGGAATGAATGAATATATTAATTTATGCAATATATCAATACATATCAACTTCAATGTAACAGACTAAGTCTGCAAATAAATTAAAACGGAAAATTATAAGGTGACTTGTATTTCTGCAGCTAAACTCATACTGGAGGCTTGGTAAGTGATCAACTGATCAGTAACACTTTTTGCTAATTTCGCAAAATAAAATCTTAACGTCCCATAGTAGGTAATTGACTCGGGTCTGGGATTGTGTTTATAGGGAACACGAAAAGATTAATTTACGAATTTCACAAAAAGTGTCATCGAACCTTGTTACTGAGCACTCACCGAGTCTTCAGTAAGAATTTGGCTGCATAAATTAAAGTCACCTTATAGTTATAAATTATAACAAATGAAATTAAAGTTTTGTCTTACTTATATTTAGTAAAAAAATAGACGTACACGAACTAAATTAAAGGTAAATTTATCAGGAGGTATTTATCAATAGTGGTCAAGTCCGAAAACGGAAAAAAGGTTGTCTTTTTGAATGAGTTTCTGTCAAAAATGTGATCGATCTGCGCCTTAAAAGTAGTTGCATCCCAATGAAACGTAGATCGATCACATCTGGAACAAATACCCCTTGAAGACAAAAAAATACCCCTTGAAGACAAACAAACTTACAACTACAACGTTTTAGTAAAGAGGTAGAATGTACATAATATAGGCAGAGGAATTATTCTTTTCACGAAAAAAGAAAACCGGCCAAGTGCGTGTCGAGCCACGCGCAATGTAGGGTTCCGTAGCTGCCCAGTACATTTTCTAAGTTGGTCTAGTAATTCAGATAGCGCCAAACTTCTAGAACCATACATTTAGAAGACCGGCCCATACATTGTCGTGTTTAGAGGGGGCCAAAAGCTTGGCGCAACCTGTACTCGTAAACCTGTAGAGCCTACTTAGCTGTGATAGTTTTCCTTTTAACTTCATTATATATACTGCTTCTGTGAAGTTTTGCACATATCTATAAACAACCATTTAGCCGGCACGGGGGGCGGGGGCGCTTGGCTCTAACAAAAATTTGAACTTTAATTAAAGCTTAATATTAACCCTAAATCAACCCTAAATCGAAAAATTGTTTTCACACGCCCACAATGTTTTTAAACGGCCTATCCAACGATATTCCACATAAAGGGTTAGACGAAAAAAAAAAACATACCCAATTTACGTGTGTCCCATACACCCTTAAAAAGATTTTTTTTCAAGATTTTATTTGACCATTTTGTCGGCATAATTAATATGTAGGTATATATATGTATACTTAAGTATACCAAATTACAGCTTTCTAGTACTCATAGGCTGAGATTCAGAGTGCATTTTGAGTCCGAACTCAATCTTACAAACGTCACTCTAGTATGGGATCACGGTTGTCCGTCCGTCTGCCTGTCAAGACCTTTTGACCTTTTATCTCGGGAACGCGTGGAGGTATCGAACCATATCAAGTCTACAGTTCCTTGAAGCTGTGAAAAAATCAAACTTCAAAGTAAACCTTAAAAAAAAGTATATTTCGACAATCTCAAGGGAATCAATATTTAAAGGGAATTTTCCGTTGACCTAGCTGGAACCATGAAATTTGGCAAGTAATACCGCCCTAAACTACAAGTATAGGGAAAAATCTTAAAACTAAACATTTGTAAATAAATCACAAAAAATATAGTCTTTAACGGAACCCTTGGTGGGCGAGTCCGACTCGCACTTGTCCTGTTTTTTCTTTCTCGTGTTGATTGATTGTAGTGTAGTTTTTTAAAAATGTAGAAAAAGTGTAAATATATAAATAATACATACATTAATTTTAAAGAGAATTAATATGTAGGACAAGAGTAGAGTTATCAAAATATTTTGTGTTCTTTTATAAAGTTGGGGTCTCTATGAAAGACTTACAACTTTGCAAAAATAGATGAAACGTGGGTGTACGAGTAAACTCGAAAACACTGGCGGTGCAATTGCAGAGTCATTCTGGTATATCGTAACTAAGAATAATTCGATATCGCGATGTAGAATACTCGTGGCGCCATCTAGTTTGCTGTCAGAGAATGAATTTGTTCACGGGGTGAATCATAATCATGTACTGATTAAATTTAAAACGGAAAAATAAAACACTAAGAGTAATATTTTGTGCTTACTCATATGTAATAAAATAATAAACGTACATAAACTAATCATATACTTTACGTATACAGTCTGTGGTCTACACTTATTGTGTATATACAGTTATGAAGTCATGATAGTTACATAGGTACCTATGAATATACTAAATACGTTACTTACGCCACTTTAATTAGTCATGCTAAGAAGAAAGGCAAGATAAGTCTATATTTTATCCATTTTTTTTTTCCACTTTATTGTTTTAGTAAAGAGATAGAAGAAGAAACAAACCACAGAATAAGAGGAATTGGAAACAAAAGTTTGATAAAATAATAGTAGATTATGAACTAAGGGAATAAAGCTTCTTATGTCGCGGGCGGCATATTGAACCCTGAGCGTAACGAGGGACTCTAGAGGGAGTTTAGAGTCCTGAGTGAAGCAAGGGGTTCAAGCTGCCCAAGACGAAGACAGGCTTTATTCCAGAGGAGCATACTCTACCTATACTTTTCACAACTTCTGGGCTCCATAAATTAAGTATTTTCGTCATATGCTTTTTCGTATACCTATGTGTTTTGATTTTTCCGGTAGTAGATTATTAATAATCTCTAAAGCGTCTGTTTTGATAAACTCTGGAGTAGAATTACTATCGCTCGACATTTTTTTATCAACATGAATATTGCAATAAAATTAACTGACAATCACAGCAGCACCAAGCACCGTCTTTTGTTTCACATTCTTTGCGCACCTTTTTCTTTTTTTTTGAGTTCTGCTTATAGTGGCCAGTTAGATTTTCGAACAAACCTCTTTACAATGCCATATGGGCATTTTTTTATTCAGAGTTTTCCACGAGTTTCAAATTTCAAATTCAAATCACTTTGTTCCCTTGGGAATTTCATACAACTTTATATCCCTTAAGAGATAATGCTTTACTTTACGATGAGGTTGCATAAATGTAATTGGACATTGTCGAGCAGGTGGTGTGAAAAAAATTATAGAATATGGGTATGACATAGCATTAAAAAAATGGTCAAGTTCGAGTAGGACTCGCGCCCTGAGGGTTCCGTACCATTCTGAACTTCGAATTCTGAATTCGTTCCGTCCATAGACTTAAGTGATTTGAATAAAAATTACAAACTTATCGTGAAACAAAACTGTATTAAACACAACTGCAAAGTTAAGTTGGTCCAGTATTTGGATGCGTAACCCTAAACCTGTATTAAATATCGACGGTTTTCAGTTTTTTTGTTAAAATAGAGTATATAGTACAGATCACACACAAAATTCCAAATTCCTAACCAGTTTAGTTTTTGAAATAGGCCCCGTAACGAAAAAGATCGAAAATAAATACAATACAACTTTGATGGCCCCAATTTAATTATTTTTGGAAATAAAAAGATTTAACATTATGTTTCTAGACAATGGCAACCCACACGCCTCAGGGCAAAAAAAAAATTTTTTTTTCTCCCCTTTTTTAGGTATGGTAGGTACCCCACAGAAAATTAATTTAATTTTAAGTTCAATATTCGGTTTTGGGTCACCATATGCAAACAGATCTCTCTCTACCTCATTGCATTTGCAAGCTAGAGACCCGCCTATCTTGACTCTATAATAATAATAATAAATATCTTTATTACATAAAAACAGCCGAACAAAATTACAGAGTTAATAGAGTGAATAAATAGAAGTGAGTTACAGGCAATTAACAAAACAGGTTGCCAAACTAAACTGAATGACAGTCTGTACTTTAATAGGGCTCCGTTTTGCCCTTTGGGTGCGGAACCCTAAAAACGCAGAACTATTCGGTCGTGTGTACTTGGGTACGTAATAAATTTGTCTATCTTCAGAAGTTTCGGGGAACCTCTATCTACAGAGATATTCTCGAGCTCTAGTGCTCGATATTTTTCAGACGAGTAAGCCTGACTTTGTATCTGAGTAATACTTAACTGAGTTTCTTTGGAACAGTGCCAGGTGGGTACTACTTCATTTGGGGTCCGCAGTACGTCTGTTGAAAAGGTTTTTTTAACCGTCTCAGCCACGCGGTCGGTATACCTTTTTAGGGTTCCGTAGTCCGACAAGGAACCCTTATAGTTTCACCACGTCCGTCTGTCCGCGGGTTAGCTTCGAGACTATGAGTACTAGAAAGCTGTAATTTGGCAAAGGTATGCATATCAAAATAAAATTTTGAAAATTGTAAATTGGGATGTTTTTTTTCTTGTCCATCCCATAATGTGGGGTATCGTTGGATAGGTCGTTTAAAAACATTGTGGGTGTGTGAAAACCATTTTTCGATTTAGGGATCCGTTGGTGAAATATTAAGCTTTAAAGTGCTAATTTTTGTTAGAGTCAAGTGTGTTCCCCCCTGCCGGCTAAACGGTTGTTTATAGATATGTGCAAAACTTCACAGAAGCAGTATATATAATGAAGTTAAAAGGAAAACTATCACAGCTAAGTAGGCTCTACAGGTTTACGAGTACAGGTTGCGCCAAACTTTTGGCCCCCTCGAAACAAGATAATGTATGGGCCGTTTTTCTAAATGAACGGGACTAGAAGTTTGGCGCGATCTGTATTAGTAGACCAACTTATAAAATGTACTGGGCAACTACGGAACGCACTTGGCCGGTTTTTGTACAATTATCACTTTTATGCGCGCGTAGTAAGAACTATTACGGGATATCGTGACTTGCTGGAGACTGTACGTTATAAATAAATCAACGGATTCAGATTATTAGTGCGTTATTATAAATCTACTTGAAAAGACGCTCAACCCTCTTAATTTTTTTTATTATCGCTAAAACAATAGAACGCAGTCCAGATCTAGCTCCGATCGATCTTACAGATTAACCCTCGTAATTAATAATATCACATCACACTAATATTATAAATGCGAAAGTTTGTGTGTGTGTGTGTGTATGTTTGTTACTCTTTCACGCTGAAACGGCTGGACGGATTTGGATGAAATTTATAATGGATATAGCTTATTCTCTAACTTAACACATAGGAATCCCGGATACATTATCCCGGAAAAAAGCATGTTGTTAAACCGAATAACACGCGGACGGAGCCGCGGGCAAAAGCTAGTAATATATAAATCGTAAACAATAGTTTGCAGTCCAGACGGCGCCGGTACCGATGCAACTTAGAGAAAAAATTTACTTGCAATAAGGAATTAAAAATGTTTATAATTTGTTTTTTTTTTAATATTATTGTACCGAAATTTTACTGGAGCAAATGGGATAAAAGTATGTTTTTATGCTAATATGTCACACCAAAAAGGTAAAATGCGCGTTGACGGAACCATATTATGTAAAACGTACACTTTACGCTTTGCGTAGCAAATAGAGTAAAAAGAAAATATAAATTGTGACGCATTGTTCGACCCAATTCGCGAAGTTATGCATGGTTGAGTTGGCGAAGTGAAAACTGTACAGAATATACGAGTACAATACTCTTATAACGTAGAGTGCCTATTTATGAGGCTCAAACAAAAAACCTTCTGGTGAAGTTTCAGTTTGTTACCGACTTTACATTGGAACCCTAATAATTAAATATATTTTTATAAAAGAATTATTAAACTGTTTCTGGACTTCACGTTTTTATTTTTACTTATGTATTGATATTTGTATACGGAAATAGTATATAAAATATGAATAAAGATATATTTTACTCTTTTTGAGCTTTATTTGTTTAGTTAATTTGGGTATGTTTGTTTATAATATAACAAACATCAAAACAAAAACATATTAAACCTCGATATACAACGTGAAATTTAAGTAATTTTGTTAACGATAACTGGTGATAGTACTCGTCTATATGAACAAATTTACTATGGAGCCAACCCTGAAATCGAGAAAAAAATATCAGCTGTACCATAGAAAAGTTAAATACCTACTCGAGCAAAATGTATGAAACAGCTGTTGGGGGTTGCCTTCATAGTAAACATATGGACGAGTACTATCACCAGTTTTCGTTAGCAAAATTACTTAAATTTCACGTTGTATATCGGCCCTCGGTACGGGACCGTCACCAGTCGAACAGAGGAAAATATTTGACAAATAGAAAAGTTTAAATACTATAATACTAAATAACATTATAATAATAATAATACTACATATTATTAAGTGAAAATAATTCTAGGGTAGATCATGTATCGTTATCTGATCACATTCCAGAAGGAAAAAAAAATTTTTGCTCAAATAATTTTTTCATTTCCCAGTACAAAGTGGTTGAATCAGCTGACAAAATTTCTATGGAAAGGTAAAAAAAAGTTCGTGCAAAATTTTTGTTTTCGGTGGAATGTGGTCTATTAGGGATACTCGAACAACTGTTAAATTTTTTTCACTTTGAATTGAAGGACCTTATATGTATAAGGTGACTTTAATTTATGCAGCCAAATTCTTACTGAAGACTCGGTAAGTGCTCAGTAACAAGGTTCTATGAGCCTTTTTGTAAAATTCGTAAATTAATTTTTTGGTGGTTCCTTACAAACGCGAGCCCAGCCCCGAGTCAATTACTATGGGACGTCAAGATTTTTTTTTGCGAAATCAGCAAAACGTGTTATCGATCCGTGTTACTGATCACTTACCAAGCCTCCAGTAAGAGTTTGGCTGTATAAATTAAGGTCACCTTATATATAAAATAAAATAGTAAACGTGACATGTGATAACAATATCTTAAAACTTTTTCTAAATATGTTTACGGGTGCTAAACGGAAATTAATGCTCTTCTGGTGCACAGTGTAATGAATGTTAATAGTGATAGATATTCAAAAAACAATGTAGAACCTAAGTCTCCAAAAAAAATAAATATATATAGGGTGAAATTTAATCAACCGACCAAATTCATACTAGAGACTCGGTTGGTGATCAAGAACTAGGTTCAGTAATCCTTTTGGCCAATTTCGAAAAATATTTTTTTTTGCTCCCGTACTGGTTGGACTGGTTTAAGTACAATTCCTAGTGCAGGCACTACGGGTCAAGAAATTTTTTTTTTCGATTTTCACCTGGAGGGTCATTAAACCTTGTTCCTGATGACTAACCGAGTCTCCAGTATGAATTTGGTCGGTTGATTTAATTTCACCTAGTATAGTCACTTTTATTCCAATAATTAAAACATAACCAAAGTAAAATATTAACATTATCATCAATCTGTGTACCAATGCCACCATCCTAATTGCTAACAAGAGAGTACAGCAGCCTGGAATATGGGTAGAACCTCCATGGGTTTGTCGACGTTTATTTGTCAGACGTGTCCATTCTACACACCTACAGCTTTTCCAGTCTATCCATCACTTGCTTTCTACATTCACGGCGACAGTTTCATCTACTGACACAACCATTGAAGCTTTAACAAGACGTTTACAAACATGGAGTGAAAGAAACGCGCAGTGAAGATGGAGTCGAGGAATGTCGAGATGATGTTGTGGTGTTATGGTAGGTGGGCCACATTGTATGCGGTCACAGAATAGGCTGTCCTCGCTTGGTATCTGAATGTTTTGATGTATGACTGCTGTCACGGAAAGCTTGGTCCGTGTGAGTTAGGAAGTGAATTTCGAAAGGTCTTTGTTTTGAGCGGAGAACGCTCGGTTCTGGGGTGGATGCAGAGCAGGACAGGCTGTTTCAAGTATAATATTTTCCATATATGGTGATTTGACTTTCATTTACATAAAGATAAAATTAAACGAGTAAAGTTGAACTCTCACTAGAGTTAGTGACAAAAAACGAGACAAGATCAATATTTTTTTTTTAGCAAATTAGCGCAAACTTGAAGAAGTAGTAATACGTTACAGCAAAAAGAAATATTGGCTCTATAAACAAAAGTCCTCATTTATATTCTAAAATAATTAAACTTACGTTCGTTTATTCGTTTATTTAGCCAAATTCATATTGGAGACTCGGTATGTGGTTAGGACCAAGGTTCATTGTCCACGTACCAAGTCTTTAGTATGAATTAGGCTATAAAAACCGGCCAAGTGCGTGTCGGGCCACGCGCAATGTAGGGTTCCGTAGTTGCCCGGTACATATAAGTTGGTCTACTAACACAGACCGCGCAAAACTTCTGGTCCCATACATTATAGGGGGCCTATAATATTATTGCACTTTTCTATAAACAACCGTTTAGCCAGCAGGGGGGGGGGGGGGCGCTCCACTCTAACTAAGATTTTATTTTACCATTTTGTCGGCGTGATTATATTTATATCCATGCCAAATTACAGCTTTCTAGCACTAATAGTCTCTGCGCTAAGCCGCGGACAGACGGACATGGCGAAACTATAAGGGTTCCTTGTCGGACTACGGAAACCTAAAAACGAAAGTCACCTTAGTATAGTGGAAAGCGGATACTGTACTAGATTGTAATGTTATTTTTATTACCTGCATTATTAATATTATTTCTTGCATTGCTATTCAACGCTCTCTTTAACGTGAACAGAGAACAAACAATATCAGAGAGCCAATACCCATGTGTATACATATATGTACCTATATAGTTATTTTAGATAAACACAAACCGTATTCACGAGATGTTAATGAAATTACCTTTGAATCAGGAAATAGCGATTATAAGATAGTTTTATCCCACTTCCCACTAATATTATAAATGTGAAAGTTTGGATGTATGGATGGATGGATGGATGTTTGTTACTCTTTCACGCCGTAACTACTGAACCGATTGGGCTGAAATTTTACATGAATGTAGTTCTAGACCTGAAATAGGACATAGGCTACTTTTTGTCCCATAAATCAGTTCCCATGGGAGGAAAATGAGCTTTCAAATTTCTATAGAAAAGTGATGTGTCACCCTTTCACGCCATGCTTACGAAACCGATTAGGCTGAAATTTTGCATAAATGTAGTTCTAGACTTTGAATAGAACAAAAACTACTTTTTCCCTTTGTTCCCATTGAAAACTATAAGAGACACACAAAATGGGAAACAGAGGCGCATAACACACACATTTCACCAGCTGTGTTTACTGTAGGTAACAGTCCGAATGATATTGACTGATTTTATAGGATTAAACAAAAACTAATTAAACGCGGGTGAAACCGCGGGCAAAAGCTAGTGTCAAATAAATTATAATGTTCGACGTCACTTAGTAAAAGTCTTTCTATTGAATAATAACAGTTAACAGGTCGAAGTTTATTTGATGAACGTCCTACTGGTATTGTACCGACAGATCAAAGGTATCGGTCACGTGATCTCTGTCCAGTCATCCGTGAATATCTCTATGAGGGCAGATATTTGATCACCTACCCCTATACCCTGATCTATTCAATAAATACTTCTAAATATAAGTTACTACCAGCCAAGCTCCGAGCCAACGCTACGGAAGGAGATTTTTTTTTCATTTCGCAAAATATTTTGTGATCGAAGTATTGATCACTTACCAAGCCTCCAGTATGAATTTGGCTGCATAAATTAATGTCACGTTGTATGTTATAGTGATTAAATAGCAATTATACATAATGGCTAGATTTTATGTATGTATATTGACCAAATTGTGTAGTTACTTTGATAAATTAATTACTTTATCTAGACATTATTCATAATAGTTTGTAAAAATTAGTTAATGTAATAAATACAATTCAGAAATTAAATCATTTAAACAAAAATTATAAACTTGATTGAGTAAAACAAAAAAAAATATTGGTCGATTGTTTGGGTACGTAACCGTAAAGCTATATCTCTTAATTTTCAATATTTATTGTTTAAATACAGTATAATATTTATAAATTCCCAACTAATTTAGTTTTTGAGATAGATCCCGTAACAAAAATGCTCTAAAACTGACAGCTTTGAAAGCCCCCATTTATTTATTGTTTTAATATAAAATATATGAAGATTAACACAAAATCAAGGATCACCATAAATGCAGAGACGCTTCTCAAAGATCAAAAGACTTGGATAATTTAATTAAACGGCTCCCAATTCCGAATCCCGGGAATTAATATCGAATAGGGGATTATTGTTTCACGTGATTAGATATTAATATTCGTGTACTATCTGCGGTGATCTTGAGAAATCGGAAACTTCTTTGATCATTCGATGCCAATAGCAGTGCCACAAGGCTTTTTTGGTGCTTGGATGTAACTTCGACACTCTGTGATTAGAATTTCACAAATTCATTTCTTAATGGGTGCCTGTTTGACATAAACGTGTGCCCACGTTTCAAGTGAGAGGGCAAAAGAAACTTGAATTCACACGTCAAAAGGGCCTTTTCACATTGTACATATATTCTGTGACCGCATACAATGCGGCCTACTTACCGTAACACCACAACATTATCTCAATCTTAATAGACTCAATCTTCACTGCGCGTTTCCTTGACACCATGTTTGTTAACTTCTTGTTAAAGCTTCAATGGTTGTGTTAGTAGGTGAAACTGTCGCCGTGAATGTAGAAAGCAAGTGATGGATAGACTGGAAAAGCTGTAGGTGTGTAGAATTTGATTAGATTGTTTTCTATAAGTATACTTTTTACTATATTTATTTATTAGGAATGAGCACTCACTTAAATTAACAAGTTTTCGTTTACAAAGAGACAAACGATTTTTTGTGAAAGCCACAAATAGATAAAAGTCGGTTCTATGTGTCATTATCAATTTGCAGTTGATTCACGATATTGGTTATAGAACAGAGTTAACCCGTTGAGTTATCGATTTGAGATAATTCAAAAAGAATATCCTAGTTTGATGTCAATAATGGTAACTTTAAACAACCGATTTTGATCTTTTGGCGTTTATCAGGAGAAATTTTATAAATAATTACACGCAATTATTATGTTCATACTCGTGATATATATATACAATATAATTACTATAAATATATTAGATCGCCTCTGTAGCTGGGAGGTTTAACAAACTTAAAAGCGTGTTTACAGTTGTAATGCAATGCAGCTAAAATGTAACACATAAAATTGAATAATTTTCATGTGATCACCTAACTATTAACAAGCAGTTTGCGCGAATTGCTATAAACGCATTTTCTGCATACTTTTTATTCAAAAGTAAGGAAAACAATATTATGATGTGCATTTCGCACCGAGATCTTCCGTTACCACCTTAATCTAGAGTTTGTGGGTTTAATCCCTGGGGTGCACATTAATTTGTGTTCGATCACAAAAGTAATAATAGTACTAGGTATTCGGTCTGAGTGCTTCGGAAGTTCATTTAAAGACCTCTGGCACCTCCTCGGGGAATCGTGTCGTATTCGTATGACAAAGTACTTGAATGTGTAACTTATTTTAACAA
The DNA here is from genome assembly GCA_910592155.1 of Ypsolopha scabrella. Lineage (NCBI taxonomy): Eukaryota > Metazoa > Arthropoda > Insecta > Lepidoptera > Ypsolophidae > Ypsolopha > Ypsolopha scabrella. The sequence goes on from OU342976.1 coordinate 20,935,025, forward strand.
AGATGTGTAAAATTTTCGTGTTTTCCATATTGCCGTAACAATGCAACATTTTTTTTAAATAATTCATTGTGTATGGCCAATGTAGTTGGTAACTTCTTGATGGAACATTTTAACAATAATAGAAAAATATTGAAATTTCTTGTGCGTTGTTCCACTAATATATAAGGTGGCTTTTTACTGAAGACTCGGTAAGGGCTCAGTAACAAAAAGACCCTTTTTGTGAAATTCGTAAATTATTCTTTTTGTGTTCCTTACAACGCCCCGAGTCAATTACTATGGGACGTCAAGATTTTATTTTGTGAAATTAGCAAAAAGTGTTATCGATACGTCGTACTGATTACTTACCAAGCCTCCAGTATGAGTTTGCCTGTATAAATTAAAGTCACCTTATATTAGTGGAAGTTCATATATTTAGTGAATATATTAGCAAGAAATTCAAGTTTTTTTTTGTTACAACGAAAGGAATGTCTTCAATAATAATTAGGTTCGATATCGTATCTGCAAATTGGTAAACAATTATTTTCTTCGACTGTACCTGCTTAGCCTCGATATGACCGGGTTACTGTCCACTTAGTTCCCTCCGTCCATATTGTCACAGAGAGCCCGAGTGCCCCCCAGTTAATCTGATCAGGGCATACGGGCGCTGATGACGCGGTCACGACCTCTAGCGGCGGTAGAAGGAAGTTTACTTCGATCGATTTATTGGAGGAAGTTTGTGTACCTACTGTTCTATTGGAAATTGATTAGATGCAGCAGAAACTATAGAAACAAGAAGATTTAATTTGATTTGGAATTATAGAGTTTGCAAAAGATTGTGATGATAAGCGGTAGAATTTTCAACATTTATACTTCCAGGATTTCGCCACGCTTGGCGGTCCTCCTGGAATAAATGCCCATACTCACACACACTGGGCAGGCGGGTTGGTGAGCGCGGTGCCGAAACCCTTGCACCAGTGACGCCGTTGTCCGTCACCAGTCTGTTTTATATAAGGCTCGGCAATTGAGGGTGGATATACCGCCATCCATCGGTCCCAGGCAATGGTGGGCCGCCTGGTTTTGCCTGAGAGCTGTTCTCTTACTCTCCCCCGAATAACTTCGGGAGGATTTTCCAGTAAGATGGTGGTACCTCCACAGTCGAGCCCGGCATCAGCTCTACCACCGAATTCATTCACTTGATTCACATATTTCTCACTATTTATTTGTACATATTTCTTTCCCAACCGGTTTCGAATACCACACCATTCTCAAGGAGATTAGATGTTACTGATATCTTTACTTTTTGGGTACTCAATATAAGTGTACTTAAGAGTACTTAAAATGTAAGTGTATTTAGATATTTATTTTAAGATGAATAATTTATTACAAGACGAGTTTATTTATTTAGTAATATCTAATATTCCTTTAAAATATGGATATCGGGAACCTGTTTGGAAACATTCAATTCATACTGGAGACTCGGTAAGTGGTCTCAACCATGGTTTAATAATTATTTAACCCTATTCGCGAAATAAGAAAAATATTTTTTGTGTCTCATTATTTTTATGACGCCAGGGTAGGCACTGCCCACCTTTTAGTAAAGAAACTTTTTGTTTTTCAAAGTGTTATTTAAAATTTTTCAACCTTCTCTTGCTTTTCCAGTAAAAAGCTCTATGCACGCCACTGTTTCCGAAATAAATATCCATATTTTTTTATTAAATACACAGGATGGCCTGTTTATAGATAGATGTCCAATTTTTTTTTATAGTTGCGTCTAGCCTTCTAAAATTACCTCAGTCCAACAAAAGTGTATAGATGAGAGTTTTATTTTTTTTTGAAAAGTTTGTCTAGTAACTACAGATATGGTTAGCTACATTACTTCCAAGTTCCACATCAAATTTTATTTCGATCGTTTGTAGCAGGGAATTTTGACAGAGTACAAAAAAATTACGTCTGTTAACGGGCCACCATGTATTTAAACTAAGAACTCTAACAGAGAATAGGTTCCGATTGCATTGATCGCTGTTACTCCACGCGGAAAGACCCGCAGTGCGAGAGGGACGAATTCTGGAAAATTATCAAAATGACTACTTTTATCACGAATTTTATTATTAAAAAAAAAACTAAAGTTTGTATCAAATATCTGTTCGGATAACAGTTTAATAAAGTTTATACAGATTTTAATAAATAAATAATATAATATGATTTTGCTCAAATAATGTTAAAACTCGACATGAAAACTTTTTTTGGAGTCATCTTTGATTTTTTGCGGCTCAAATTTACGGACAGATAAACGGTAAAGCAATTGTTTGGCTAAAAGCCAAGCTGTCAAAAATGTTCAGGCTTCCATGCTGCCTTCGGACTTGGGCTCGTCTTTTATAAAAGGGAAATAATATATAGTACACTTTTATTTTTTTTATTGCTTGTTATCTTGACAAAATTTCAGGTCTAGGAAATTATATTTTATAGTTGCATTAGGCAATATAAACAAGCATTTTTCCCCAGTATTGTTTTTTTTTCAGTTTTCTGTTATTATTTGTTTTAGTCATCATTAAGCATTTTATCCACAGCATTGTCTCTTTTCTCAGTTTTCTGTCATTATTTGTTTTTAGACATGATTTGTTTCAAGATAGATAAGTTAATCGGTAAAGAACCAAGAAATTGCTTTCAGGAATTTCAAACGCAAAACTAGAAATTTCAAAAATTTCACAATTTTTATCGTATTTTAGCTTGAAGTGTAATTCACGATAAATCACGTTTGACTTTTATAAAAAAGCTCACAGTTATAGGTTTCCAGCTTCATCACGATCTTTAATTGAGTTTATCTTAGAGAATATTGAGCTGAATTTTCAAATGTGAAAGTCATTAATTTAGGAGATTCATATGATGAAGACCTCCATCATTGCCCCGTCGTTATTTTATGAACACCCTTATAGCCTACGATGATAATAAAAAACCGCATCCAAATCTGTTGAGTGGTTCTCGAGTTACAACGGAACGTACATTACATACAGACAATCACACAGACAGACAAAATTCTAAAAATGGTGGTTTTTCAATACCAATAACCCATTCAATATAAAATTTCGCGAAAACGGCCAAATTCGTCTGGCAATTAGCTTTACGCCTAAAGTGTTCCGATTTTGCGAGTAAAAATGTTTTATAAATAAAACACTAAAATTGGTACGAAACAACCAATTTCAGACAGATTGTCAAACGCACACTAAGCTAACAAACAATAAAGTTAACAATTTAGTGGAAAATAGAAAGTGTAAATTGAAGTGTCCCCAATTTCAAAATTACCTTTGTTGTAACTTTTCGGTTCCCGGAAAGTTATAGTAACTGAAACAGTTTTTGGCAGTTTATAAATGGTTTCGAAAAAATATTTTTCGTTTGTACCAGATGTGGACTTAAACGTGTTTTCTCGTACCCAGGTGCAGTATCATAACAACTATAAGACTGATGGCGACCCCATACCGTGGCTCGAAAGTGGGCCGAAATATATTATATCAAGTAAAAATATGTTTTATTGTTTCTCAGCAACTATTCTAAATAAAATAATTATCAACAATTACGGATAAAACAAAATTTTTGAACTTTTCAACTGGGAGCTATCAGCTCTTTGTAAAGAATCAGATGTGGGTGTTCGTAAAATTTACTTGGCGCTCCACACGAAAGTCAAAATACAAATAAAATTTTTTTTTTGTCCAACGCTTGTCACATAGATATTAATATTTTGTAGCACGGCATACAAATATATTTATTATTATTTACAATTTTAAATAATTACACAAAGAATACAAGACAAGAAAGAGACATTGAACATTTTACAAACAAATTAATTTAATATTACGGTAGTAATAAAAAAGAAATAGTATTAATATTTGTCATGCGTGTCACAAAATGGAACCTGATAATAGGCTTGTAGACAGGGTAAACAAAATATTATTCTATTTAGTCCGTCATTTAGATTATCAAAAAATATTGGACACGTATTTTTTCTTTTGACAATCAAACAAAAAATTACAGAGATAAAGCGCGTCAAAGTTTGGGAGTGGGGGAAAATGACATCACTTTTAAGTAAAATTGTACCTAGATGTGACGTCACGCGGAACTTCAGCGGGCTATATCTTCATAATTTTTTGTTTAATTGAAAAAAGAAAAAATACGTGTCCAATATTTTCTGATAATCTAACTGACGGACTAATAAATTTTTTTTAGTCATCATGCCTGTTATAAATAACATCTCTCTTTTGTAAATCTGTTTATGAATAATCCTAAAACGTGTTCAGTTTAGTTCACGATAGGCCATTTTATTTTGTTCAACTATAAAAAACGCGCAAAACTGAAGTAAATAGGCCAATGTCCGTCAATAAAGCACTACCACTTGCAATTAACCAATTGGAGAAATGAAAACAGGATATTCTCATTGTACCCAGCCCTTTATAACAATGCGTTTCACTAACTCCTTACTGTTAGAGCAATAGGGGTTATTTTAGATTGGGTCAATGGTGTCGTTATGTTGGTCTAAGTGTTCGTCATGTTGGTAAGACCACCTACGTCTGAAGACGCGGAAAAGCGATTATAAGGATGTGGATTGTTAGAAGTGAAATGTTTGCGAAATACCTACTCTGTACAAATAAACTCGCGGAATCTTTGCCCCCGATCCCCATTTGTTCGAAATGATGCCAGTTCGGTTCTGTTTAATTGTAATTATAAAGATTATAAATATCCATCTATACATGCTTTAACCTTCCTCAAGAAACCCTCCCGTTAACAATGAAAGACACATCACATCAGATTGGTTCTGTGGTTTGTCTATTGGCGTGATATTTTTCATAATTTTTGTACTAACCTTAGGTTAGGTTTTTTTCCCTCTTTGTGGTAAAAACCATTTAAATAAAATAAATTAAATTGAGCTAAATTGAATTTCAATTTTAAAAACTGTAATATTCAGAAGACTTTTAAAAATATTACTACATAAAAAACGTGTAAATGCGAAATAACTAACTTTTCTTCAATAATAAACTCCCAAAGCTATATAAAATAGCTGTTACGTTATCAAAAAGCAATAACAGAGGAGTGACAGTGCTAGATTTGGTCTATTAATTGGGGTTCCCCGGTGAGTTCGCTGCTGGAGACCATTGTCTCACAGTTGGAAGTAAAGTGACGTCAGTATTATGTTTGTAGCGAAACGTTTATGTCGTGGTACATGAGATTTTAGACACGCGAGAATCTATTTCACTTAATTGTATAAAACGCAATGACTAAAACCTGGCTTTTATACAGTAAGTTGTAAAAGTAAACATCCATCCATCCATCAGCCTGTTTCGTCCACTGCTCGACATAGGCCTTTCCAGGATTTCGCCAATCTTGGCGGTCCTCCTGGAAGAAATGCCCATACTCACACACGCTGGGCAGGCGGGTTGGTGAGCGCGGTACCGAAACCCTTGCACCAGTGACGCTGCTGCCCGTCACCAGTCTGTTTTATATAAGGCTTGGCAATTGGGGATGGATATACCGCCATCCATCGGTCCCAGGTAATGGTGGTCCGCCTGGTTTTGCCTGAGAGCTGTTCTCTTATTCTCCTCCTAATAACTTCGGGAGGATTTGCGAGTAAGATGGTGGTACCTCCACAGTCGAGCCCGACATCAGCTCTACCAACTACCCACCTAAAGTAAACATAATGTAAGTCAATTATTTGTTAGAGTTACAAAAATATACATAAGTATATTATTAAGTGTTTTTATCGTACTGTCTAATATGAAAATTAGTTAAATTTGCAATGTACAGGTGAAACAAAAACTGAAAATGCCGATTTTTAATACAGGTTTAGGGTTGCGTACCCGAATGCTCGATCAACTTAATTTTGCAGTTTTGTTTCATACATTTTCACGATAAGAATAAGATTGTTATTTTATTCAAATCTTTAAAAACTATATGATAGAAATAAATTTCCATATTTTTAAACACTTGGCGATTTATCCATCGCAAGGAGATAACAAATTAAATTTATATCACTGCGGTATAGAAAATCAGAAAAGTAAATCTGGACGTGAGGAGCTCTGAACCGGGATTCGAACCCGGGACCTCTCGCTTCGAATCACGTCCAGATTTACTTTTCTGATTTTCTATACCGCAGTGATATAAATTTAATTTCAAATCTTTTAAGAGAATAGGTTACGATTGCATTGATCGCTGTTACTCCATGCGGAAAGACCCGCAGTGCGAGAGGGACGAATTCTGGAAAATTATCAAAATGACGACTTTTATCACGAATTTTATTATTTAAAAAAAAACTAAAGTTTGTATCAAATACTTATCTGTTCGTTTCAGAGTTTAATAAAGATTAAACAGAATTTTAATTCATAAATGATATAATATGATTTTGCTCAAATAATGTTGAAACTTGACATGGAAACCTTCTTTGGAGTCATCTTTGATTTTTTATGATTCAATGTTGGAATGACGTCTGAAGATTCTGTTTCGATAAGAGTGTGCATTATATTCTTGACATAAGTCCAAATTATTTTTTTCAAATATCAAATATTGCTAGATTTTTCAAACAAGGAAGAATAATCTCTTAAGTCTATAAAGTTATTTAAATGGTACAGAACCCTCAGGGCACGACTCCTACTCGCATTTTACCGGTTTTTGTAGGTAAATGTGGTCATAACGGATAGAAATATGTATTAGACAGGTTCGTGTGAATAAACGACGCGCGCGCCTGTACCCGCGAACAGTCCTGATAATGATACTGACCTTAGTAGACATGGAATTATATTTTTTTATTACACATATCAGGGTTTTGGTTTCACCGATTAAAAGATTGTCACAAACCAACGACAAAATAAAAATAAAAAAAAATATAAAAAACATTAACGTTGTGGCGATTAGCCGAAGAATTAAATGTACGGGAAATTAAAAATATTTTTTTTTCTTCAATTTTCTATTTTTCCTTCTTTTTACCTTATATGATAATTATAATTAAGCATTAACCGTGACCGAAACAGCTTAATTTGAATACTTTAAAACCACCGTTATGTGACATTAACTGTCACGAGGTTTTCCGATTACACTGCACATTGTTTACTTTCCGTTCCAACTAAGTTCAAATGTACCGATAATAGAGGTGAAATTCCATCAACTCGAGTGTCAATTTATCGTGGTTTTTGGAACCTCTGTTGAAAATCCGATAAACATCTTAATTAGAATATTAATGAGATCAGCTCGTTATTGTGATGCTAGTTGAGTTTTGGGACAATGAACTTCATCCCGTGCACTGACAATGAGGAAATTTTCGAGTTTTTTGAACCCGTGTCGGTGTCATGAAAATTTTTGATGTGTCGTTAACAAACGACCGATTATTTTTTAAAAAATAGAAAGTAAGAAAGGAAGGAATGAAAAGCAATTTATTTTAAATACAGTTCTCATCAAAAAAATCGAAACACTACCAAGATTTTCTTTCTGGCGAAAAATACCAAAATGGAGGATTAACCTTGTTTTTTTTAAATTTATTTAATATAACTTATATGCTAGTTAACATTTTCTGAGCCATCCACGAAAACTCGCAGAGTTTATCTGTGGCGGTGAGGTGTTCAATAAATTTTTATATGACATGTATCTATATACTATAATAAAGTAGTAAAAAAGTCGTGTCTGTACATTGAATATTTTCGCGAAATTTTAAATGAAATGGGTTATTGGTACTGTACTGAGGCCGAAACAACAATTGTTAGAATTTTTGTCTGTCTGTCTGTCTGTATGTTCCGTTTTAAGTCGAGAGCCACTTAACGGATTTGGATGCGTTTTTTTTATTATCATCGCAGTGATGCTGGTCAACACATAGGCTATAGGGGGTGTTCATAAAATAACGCCCAAGCCGGAAACGGGGCAAAGATTGAATAAAGAAAGAAAATGCTTTTATAACTCGAGAACCAATCAACAGATTTGAATTCAGTTTTCTTTATTATCATTGTGGTTACCCTGGTCAACACATAGACTATAAGGGGTGTTCATAAAATAACGCCCATGCTGAAAACGGGGCAAAGATTGAATAAACAATTTTATAACTCGAGAACCACTCCACGGATTTGCATGCGGTTTTCTTTATTATCATCGCAGTTACCCTGGTCAACACATAGACTACAAGGGTTGTTCATAAAATAACGCCCAAGCCAAAAACGGGGCAAAGATTGAATAGACGCAAACGGCAAAGGCAAATCTATGGGAAGTCTGATTCGAATTTATATCCGAAACCCACGCGAACGAAATCGCGGGCAAAAGCTACATTCTAATATAAGTATTCTATCTTACTTCTAATTAAATGTGTAAGGGATAACCTAGGTAGTGTAATTTGAATGTTTTTATTTATAATTTATATATTATTTTGGTTGTACTACCTTCTGTTGTAATTTTTTCCGTATAATACAATATTTTTCTAATGATCCATTAAAAACCCAAACTTGAGAAGTGTTTCGATTTTTTATGAGAAGTGTACGTCCAGACAGAAAATCACAATAACAATTAAAATTAACAAAAAGTAAGAATGTATAAAAAATGTAATAGGATTTTAACATATAGAAAAAAAATGGTAAATAAAAATCCGCTTGATGCTGCGGTAACTGCCACAGCGCTGGTATTCTGTTGAACCCTGAAACTAAAACTAAAATTAACACTATAGAATTAAAAATTAAAGATTCAGGCACAAAAATCTGATATTATTAGTTTTTTTTAGGATATATGGGTTTGAGTATTGTCATCTTTCTCTTCTCATTCTTATTTTGGATCAGGTGCCCCTCTATGCTTTTCTATGAGTTTTATAAATTATAAGACTACAATAAAATTGTTAATTCAATATGCCAAATGGGGCCCGGGGCCCTAAACGTGATTGGCTACAAATGCCGTTACACATAATTTCTAGCCAATCAATATATCTTTGAAAGCGACAGCGATAGATGTTAAAGTTAGATAACAAAAGCCCTAAAAGTAAAACGGTAACGGTAACGGTAACGGTAAAAAGAAGTACAGTACTAACGCTTATTTTGTATAATACTAATAAGTAGATATTACCTTCACGGGGCTCAGGCTTGCCCACCTGATGGAAGCTTCGGTAAGACCTAGGATGAAGGGCGCTCGTCCAGAAACTGGGAGAGTGGCGGCAGGAGAGGCGGTAATCAGTCTTTCCAGGGACTATCGCAAAATCTACGGAAGTCGGTAACAGACGAATGTATGATACTACGCAATTGCCTGTAACCACTCCCCGGTACAGCTACTGAACACAACGATGACGTCACGAGGGTGGTGACAAGTCACGGCCGAAGCCTACCTTGGGACTTTGGATGTTGGGACGTAATAATCGTCAGTGAGGCTCACGTCACGCCCAATCACTGCGTTGTAAAAAGTCTTCAGTGAAAAGAAGATAAACGTGTGTGTGTTGACTTTTCTATTGACAGGCCATACACGGAACACCTCTGATAATCCTCCGAGGATTCATGTCGTATCGAAGTATTTTTTATTTTTGTATTATTGTTGACGTGTCTTTTTGTAAACATTACCAGTATGAATAAAAGTGATACGAATCAAAGCTAAACTTAATTGATAATGCAAAGGCAAATAATCTAATAAAACCTTTGGAAATACAAACCTATAACTTTGCTCAGGGTTGCCCGATCGACCCCTACTCTCGGCCGCCATCTTGAATTATTGAATACGACGTAATGTCACCGAACAGCGCGCCGCACCGAATTAGTAGGCTTAAAATAGTTTGTGTAGAGTACTTGTATTATGTACTTTTGAAAGATTCATACTCCTGAAGTTTTAAGGTTACAAAAATTATGGTGATATCTTTGTGAAGATCTATTTGACGACAATACAAAAATACATGTTTAGGCCTCCCTCCACCCCCCACGAAGACGCCATAGACCGCGGAATTAAGCACAAAAAATATAAATGTAATCCTCCAATTCGCGACAGTTTATGATGTACAATTTTCATGTATAGTTAAAATCAAAATTTGACATCGCATCCAAAGACATCCCCTATTAAATCTTCTTGGAAATAATCGAATTTACGAAAATACTAGCGGTAGCGAAATAACCTCAAATCAATATATCGACGAAACTTACGCCTTGTCCAGATGCAGATAATGATAGAAGAAGAAGAATGGGTAGAACTAGGTTTAACCTGGTAACCTTAAAAAGCCAGCTTTTTTAGTTTTTTAAATTTCCATATTAATCTAACATTACCCAACCCAACAAGCAAACTCTGAATTTTTTAAAGAGCTTGTATAATTTTAAGTTTAGCCGGGTAAACCTAGTTTACCCATTCTTCTAATGGTAATGACATAAAGAAATAGATTTTAAGTTTAGCCGGGTAAACCTAGTTTACCCATTCTTCTAATGGTAATGACATAAAGAAATAGATACTAATATAATTTACCATTTAAAACACCTAAGAAAAAGTGCCATCAAAAAAACGCCGCTAACCTTTCAGTTGCAAATTTTCAATACCGGTAACAATTATTAGATCAACGGATTTTTCTTGGTAAATTCTTAGACCCGAGTAGACCAGAGTAAGTGAGTATAGAGACTAACCGTACGGTCCGAAATAGAATGACATCGCTCAAAGCCATGAATAATTGCAAGTGTGGTCCGTAATTTGTGAGCTAGCAAACGATGTGAAAGATAGCTCATGATTCGGACCGCTTTGTAAAAGATACCCCATCCATAACCTCTTAATTTAACACAGAATACAATACGTCATATATTTTTTTATCGACTCCACAAACCCACAAACACACTCACAAATATAAATTCTTCCATTTCGAGATGTTCCACAAGACTTTTCAAAATTTTTGTCTGAAATTATGCAGTGAAAATAATATTTGACATTTCATTCCGTTCAACACTCTCATCGCCTCACCTCCGACGCGTGAGCCACAAAAGTCATACGAATGAGTGAAGACATTTGCTTCACTCATGGATTATTTGCCATTCACCTCATTCATTTGTAATCTATTTTAGCGATGTTATTCTATTTCGGACCGTACGGTAAGTAAGAACGCTCCCGGGAGCGATATATTCGCTGACCGAACGAGTGCTTCGGCCTCAGAGCAGCTCTTGACATTTATACCTTTCAACTGCTACCTCTAGTGACCTCTGCATCTCCATGGCATATGTATAAAGACACTGTTCGGACTTTTATCAATTTTGTAGTCAAGATAATTCCACAGAAACGGAGAATAGCTATTGGCGTAGCTAGGATTCCTAGCTGGGGGGTCGGCCTCCGGCTCCAACTTATGAAGCCATCGACAAATACTTGTTCTTGATAATGTGATCGTAATAAGATAAATAGAGATAACCCTCCATACAACGAGATCACAAACAAACCCATAAACAAGACAAATAACGCCTTACCATCTATAATAATAATCTGTGGCCTTACGCTGGTTAAAGACTCTTTTTAGATCAATGTCACCTGTATTTCTGTTGGAAAGGGGGGGGGGGGGTACTCTAGGGGAGCCGTGCCCCCTTTATATTCCCTGCCCCCGTGGCCCCTACGTAGATACGTCTATGAGAATAGCTGTGACGAAAGAAATGTATGGGTTGTTTATAGGGTTCCGTACCCAAAGGGTAACCAACGGGACCCTATTACTAAGACTCCGCTGTCCGTTCGTCTGCCCGTCCGTCTGTCCGTCTGTCACCAGGCTGTATCTCATGAACCGTGATAGACGGTGTAAATTTTCACAGATGATGTATTTCTGTTGCCGCTATAACAACAAATATTAAAACCGGCCAAGTGCGAGTCGGACCCACGCACTCCCATGCAACAGACATGATTTGTTTGCCGTTTTTATAGAGAAAAGCTTTTGCCCGCGGCTCCGCCCGCGTGTTATTTGGTTCAACGACATGCTTTTTTCCGGGATGAAAAGTAGCCTTTGTGTTAAGTGAGGGTATAAGCTATATCCATTCTAAATTTCATCCAAATCCGTCCAGCCGTTTGAGCGTAAAAGAGTAACAAACATACAAACACACGCACAAACTTTCGCATTTATAATATTAGTGTGATGGTACGGAACCCTTCGTACGCGAGTGTGACTCGCACTTGGCTATTTTTTTATTTAAAAAATATGCACGCTTAATTTAAAATCAGTCTAAAATCAGAAGGAAACTAAATTTAGAATGTAAAATATTAAAAAAAAAATTAGAAGCTAGCTGTAGGTATAGTATATAAAATAACTAAATCGAAAGTTCTCTTATGTCTGCCGATGATTTATATCGCGTGGGATCAGAAACGGTTTAACTGTGTTGACTCTCTAGATCCCTGAAGGCTCGTACGGGACGTTAAGTTATTTCTGTAACTTTAACTTTCAAGTTTAAATGTTGTAATTTTTCCACCGAGACAACCCTTTTTAATTCGTTCTTTGATGCGCCACTTGTGAATTTCCACGATTTGCGGAAAATCGGATAAAAAATAAAAGTGATTATTTTATCTTAAAATTTTAAAAGTAAGTAAATAAAAAAAAATATTTCACTGTGACTGATGCCGGGCCCGAATTGCTCGAAATATATCTTACAACAATTTGTGATTTTATGTGTTTCCTTATAGGTATACTTATGTGTTTTCTAATATAAAAAAGACAGGTAAAAAGCGCTTAGTTTGGGTGGGAGATATTGCTATTAGAAATAAATACCACTTTCTACAAAATGTCCGTTCTGCATGTTAAAATGTGCCTTTCAAGATGTGTGTAAACGTACCAAAAGTGTAATAAAAATAGGATATGTTTACCTATCTCATAAAAAAATAATATTTACAAGTTCTATAAACTTGTCTTACGTAGATTAAGGTCACCCAGGTCAACCGAAGGGTTAATCTATTACTTGATCAGTCGATCTTATAATAATATTATTGAAGCGCAATACCAATTTAAAAAACCGGCCAAGTGCGAGTCGGACTCGCACGCGAAGGGTTCCGTACCATTATCTATAAAAACGGCAAAAAAAATCATGTCTGTTGTACGGGGAGTGCGCAGGTTCGACTCGCACTTGGCCGGTTTTAGTATTTCTTGTTATAGCGGCAACAGAAATACATCATCTGTGAAAATTTCAACTGTCTAACTATCACGGTTCATGAGATACAGCCTGGTGACAGACGGACGGACACCCTTAGTTTAGGAAATAATTGAGTTCCAAACAAAAATGCGTGAACCCTAACGCACCGACATACGGAGGAGTTTCGAGTGAGCGTCGTCCGTGAAACAGCTGTTACGGTGCAGCGTTCTAAAATAGACCTTCATCCTACTAGATAAAGTCTTTGAGTTACAGTTGAATATCTCTTTCTCTGAAGATTTGCGCGGGTTTTTTTTTCGAATAGTTGTTCAGTATGATCAGTAGAGTATGTGGTTTTATTTAAGGGGCTATTTCGATAAAAATTGCACTTTTTGAAGTTGTATACCTGCTTTTCAGATGAGGCCACTAATTTGATAATTCGGTATATAAATTTCGGAACCTTTTTCTAATTTCGCTCGATAGAAATAATTATTGAAATGAGGTCTTCTTCTACACTTTTTTTGATAGTATGACAAACAGGAATGACATACAGACCTGAACGATATTTTATTAGATAGATTTTAACGATATCAAAATTTTCTCAGTTGGAAATTTTGATAGCTATTTTAGTTTATTTTATATTAATTTAAATCCGACATTTTGATATTTTTTCCGGAATCCGTCCCTCTCGCACTGCGGGGCGTTCCGCATGGAGTGACAGTGACCTTTGCAAGCGTGACATATCCTCTTAATGGTCGCACTCTATTTACACCCTGTAAATGCTCCGTGGTATAAGTGCATGAACTATTAAAAGTACTACAAGGCTTTCTTGTCAGTGACTACAACCAAGTCTGACCCGCCGCCGTTCGTGAGATAAAAGTATTTTTTATTTTTATTTATAACGCTTTTTGCACATACAATAAAATCAGTACAAAAAATAAAACAATCAAACATGGCGTACAAAGGCGGCACTTATTGCTAACAGCAATATCTTCCAGGCAACCTTTGCAAGCAAACAGAAAGATAGTTGACAGAATAAAAAGGAAGGAGTAAATGCTAAGCGGTGAGGAAAGATCAAGCTAAAAATATATATCTAAATAGACTTATCTAAGACAAAAACTTACATATACAATACATGAACATACTAATACACATAATAAATATAGGTAAACATACAAATATTATAATGCTGCATATTTGAGTTCTACTTTGATGAGTATTCTGCGGAGAAAAATTCCTTTACTTTAATTTTAAATAATTTTATATTTTTCAATGTCTGTATTGACGAAAGTACTGTTTTGGAAAGCAAAATAGGGGTCCCGCACAAAAGTTTAACAAAGCAAAATACGTATGCCATAGTATAGTGGCACGTAGGTCCCACAGAGCGTAGCACGGACTCTCTCGTTTGCCCTAAATCAGGGAGGGAGGGACATATCTCTGCTCTTCGTCCATCCCATTCGGGTTCCCGAGGAAGATACACATTCCTGGAGATTTGTCGCGTTTCTTAGTGACCCTTTGTACACTAGGAGGTAACGCTTTTACCGTTTTGCCTAAAAGATACTAAATTCAAATAACTTATTGTTTTTAACACAGACATACAGATTAAACATTAATAATGAACGCCTAGAGTCGACTTGAAGCAATTTTAGCCCAGTGAGTTACGGCTCTTTTATATATAAATATTGCTTTTTTCCAAACAAAATATATACGAGAGATTAGTTTAGGTATTAACAAATATGTTTCAAGCATAAGCCAGCCAGAACAAAACATTTTTATACGTTTTTTCGTACCATGTAGCTTAAATGTCGCTTGATTTTTGTTTGGAAACTTGCCAACGCTATTTAATCCTTAGGTTTAGTCTGTATGTCTGTGGTTTTTAATGGTTCGATATTTTATCAAGCCAGACGATGTCATATGGACGAAACCATTTAAGATAGAGTGGAACTTGTACACGAAGACTTATTGGTGTTAAACTAAATTCAGCTAAAATATTGCATTCTTAGATGTAGTGTGACAGTGGGAAGCCGAGAAACATTGCACGTTGAAAAAAACTGTTCAAGTTTGCCCTTTTGGACAAATACAATGAGTACGATATTAAAAGTTTTTCAGTATGAGCAGAAGATTACAAAAAACTGCTTATTGTTGGCCTAAAAGAGGCATTACTATTAGGTTGTCATTATGCCTATCCCACTCCTATACGCGATAGTATAAAAGTGCTTGCGTAAATTCAGTACCTCTTTCCAGTATTTTCCATCGTCAATCCCGATTTACTTTTGTATACGAGTTCTAAAAAAGTTGCTAGCTAACCGTTTATAGCCCCGTGACCTTTTGCTACAAAATGGAATTGACTACTCTATTCCTCATATCCAATTAAACTTGATCCCGCCACCCCCTCTCAAAACGTACAAAACTACTCAAGTTTAGGTAAAAGGTTTGTAGCTTAAGGTTCAAACTATTCTGGTGGTGAAAAGGAAGTTTTCCGTCCACCTTAGGAATGTAACGAGGTTTTTAGGAAATCTCGGCCCAGAACGTTATATTTCGGATGGCCAAGGTCTTGAAAAGGTAAATTATTTTATTCTGGTTCGCATCGTTCGCTCTATTACTGAATGCCTATATTTATCAGAATTGGCCACATTTCTCTCAGTATCAATGACGCCCAAACAAAGTTGTGCATAGCAATTAAATTTTGCAGCGTTGTAATATTGGTATTTTTTATATTTATTTATTACATTTTAGGAAAATTAACAGTACTCGTTACAGAACAGGAAGTTAAATTACTTTCCATCCATCCATCAGCCTGTTCCGTCCACTGCTGGACATAGGCCTTTCCAGGATTTCGCCACTCTTGGTGGTAATCCTGGAAGAAATGCCTATACTCACACAAGCTGGGCAGGCGGGTTGGTGAGCGCGGTGCCGAAAACCTTGCACCAGTGACGCCGCTACCCGTCACCAGTCTGTTTTATATAAGGCCCGACAATTGGGGATAAATATACCGCCATCCATCGGTCCCAGGCAATGGTAGGCCGCCTGGTTTTGCCTGCGAGCTGTTCTCTTACTCTCCCCCGAATAACTTCGGGAGGATTTGCGAGTAAGATGGTGGTACCTCCACAGTCGAGCCCGGCATCAGCTCCACAACCTGCCAATTACTTTACAAAATACCAATTATAAGTTTCCACTATTAGTGTTAGGCTATGTAAAGATAAAAGTCTTAAGTTAACAGAATGACTAACGCATAAAATTGATTGAAATAGGCGTTACTTTTCGGAAGTCCAACATCAACTGATGGATAGGTATATTAATTATTTTTAAATATTCCCCTATCCGTTGAGTGGTTCTCGAGTTAAAACAGAACAATAGCAGTACAGTATATGCAATACAGACAGACAGACAAAATATTATAAAAAATGGTAGTTTTGGCCTGAAGAACAGATGCATTATTTAGGTTGGAAAAAGTTTCTTCGCATTTTATATAAAAATTCAAAACATTTTTAATAAAGTTTATTTACATTTAACTAAAGTATGTAGGTGCCATTTTGTTCGATAACTTTCTGCCATCTTGTAGGTAGGGACATGATCCCATTGCTATAGAAATTCTGGGGCTTCTGATCCAAAAACCGCGACAAGTGGTTTTGGCAGTCCTCTCGTGATGTTAACCTGACACTGCCTAAAGAATTCTGAAGAGACCGAAACAAGTGGAAATCTGTGACAGGTGCAAGGTCAGGACTATACGGCGGATGCACTAATACGTCCCAGCCAAACTCTCTTAATTTTTGCTGACTGGCTAAAGATGTGTGAGGTCTAGCGTTATCATGATGAAAAACCACACCCCTTCTGTTGACTAATTCCGGCCGCTTTCTCTCAACTTCTTGCTTTAATCTCATCAGTTGTTCGCAGTAGAGTTCAGAATCGATGGTCCTGCCTGGCGGTAACAGCTCATAATGAATAATGCCCTTCCAATCCCACCATACACACAGCATTACCTTGTTGCGAGATAACCCGGGTTTCACCAGAGTCTGTGAAGCCTGACCAGCCTTTGACCACGACCTTTTCCGCACTTTATTGTCGTACGTGATCCACTTTTCATCACCAGTTATCAGGTTTTTCAAAAATGGTACGGTTTCATTACGTCGTATTAAAGAATCACAAATGAGTACACGGTTCAGTAAGTTTCTTTCAGTGAGCTCATGAGGCTCCCAAATATCGAGCTTTTTTGTGTATCCAGCTTTTTTCAAATGCACCAAAACTGTTTTGTGGTCAATTCCCAGTTCTTCAGCTACATCGTAACTACTGATATGCCGATCTTGCTCCACTTTTTCAAACATGGCATCCATTTTATCCGTAACAGGGCGCCCAGAGCGAGGTGCATCTTTGACATCAAAATTTCCGGATTGAAAACGCTTAAACCAAATTTGTGCTACTCTCACAGACACTGCACTAGGTCCATAAACATCACAAATTTTTTTCGCGGCTTGCGTTGCATTACTCCCTTTTTTGTAGTAAAATTTTAAAATGTATCAAATTTCTTCATTAGATTCACTCATCTTAACAGTAAGAAAAACAAATGAAAATCACACATTTTACCTATTATGAATTTGGAATTATCTTTTTTAAAATTTAAACTTTTTAATAACACCAAAACCAATACAAATGGTATAGCCAAAGAGATTTTATTATAAGTTCATACATACTATTTGCGAAAAGAGTTTTTCCCCAACCTATTAGTTATTGGTGGTCAGCCAGAGCAAAAGATATTCCACCAAAAATGTATATATTATATTTAAATACCTCAATCTATATAGCTTACTGTTCGCCTTAACACAATTACTTAATTCTTATAAATTACATTTATGTTTCTAACGCACTTATAATAATGATTATAAACTTCGAACTAAGCATATTTATTGATCCCAATCTTTTATACATTATAGCATGGTTTATTTTAATATTTATAGCATTACCGTCTATAACACTAGTAAAAGGTTATTACTGTCACATACATTTTAGGATTATTATGTTGACCATTAGATTTAAATGCCTGCTGTGTTAAATAATAAATAATCTAAGAAATTGCTCTGAATTTATAGAAACTTGTATTTTTATTGGTGTACTAGCCTTTGCCCGCGGCTCCACCCGCGTCTATTTAATCTCTGCCCCGTTTTCAGCTTGAGTGTTATTTTATCAACACCCCTTATAGCCTATGTGTTGACCAGGGTCATTTTAAGAGGGTAACTTTTTACCTCGGTACAAAATGCACACCATAATATTGTTTTCCGTACTTTTCAACAAAAAGTATGCAATAAATGCGTTTTAATGCAATTTGCGGAAATAGTTTATTAAAAATAAAGTCATCACAAAAAATTATGTAGTAAAATGTATAACATTTTGTTTGCATTACATTTTCATACTTTAAAGCGTGTTTACAGTTGTAATGTAATGCAGCTAAAATGTAACACATAAAATGGAATAATTTTCATGTGATCACCTAACTGTTAACAAGCAGTTTGCGCGAATTGCTATAAAACACATTTATTGCATGCTTTTTATTCAAAAGTAAGGAAAACAATTTATGATGTGCGTTTTGCACCGAGATCCTCTGTTAGCACCTAAATGATAATAAATAAAACCGCAATTTAGCAGTTTTGTTTTATACACTTTGTAAGTTTGTAATTTTTATTCAAATCATTTAAGTCTATAAACTCATTTAAATTGTACGCAATCTTCAGTGCATTCACATTAGGCCGGTTTTTTTAAATACAACCCTATCAAAATGTATTTATTTATTTCTACATCTTGTCATAATTTCCTTACTTTCTACTTTTCGACCTTTCTACAATAAAACTTTCTTATTCGAGCGCATTATAAATCGGAATAAAAGAGCTTGTATGACTAGATTGATGGATGTAGAAGCAACAAAATAGGTATGTCAGGATCGTAGCAGATGGAAATCTGTAGTTTCTGCCTACCCCTCTGGGAGACAGGCGTGAGTATATGTATGTATTTATAAATTGGACTTTTTCAGACCCGTACAAATTCGATTCAAATATTTCTTACGGTCTACAGGCCCGGTACTCCCATAAAGATTCGATCGATCATTTGTCGTTAGAGCATACGTCCATCTCTGTCGCACGCACGCATTGAGAGTGTGATACAGATGGGTATACGACCGAACGATACTCGATCGAATTTTTTCACTTCGGAGTAGCCCCCCAGGGCCGAGGCACGTTGGAAATATTTAAATCTAAATTGAGATAATAAGTTTTGGGCAAAATCCTTCGCTTTGGTCCTCAAAATATATTCAGAAAGCGTTATACAAAACGGTGGAGGCTCAACCAATTATGTATTTGGATTAATTCTTTAATTTCTTGCCCATAAAATGTTTAAAATAAAATACATATTGAAAACTTGTAATCCGGAGGTCACCAGTTCAAATCCCGTACGGCCGCATTGTGTCTCTTAGTATTTTTCGCCTCTAAAATGACCATTTTAATATAATGAGGCTTTATCAGTCAAAGAATGTATCAAACGTTTATATTACAACACAATTTGCTGGGTTTACCAAACATGCATAAAACAGGATTATAACAAGAGCGGAATTACAAAGAGAAGAGTTACCACGAGACTCCTGTTAACCCTCTGAATTCGCCGTATCGCTAAAACATTTGATGGCAGTCCAGATCATGCCTCGTATCCATAAAAATAATTTATTGTTTGATACATAATGCGAAACTCATGTAAAATATTCCTCGGTGTGTAACCCTAGTAAGTTACCACCGTCGTGTTAAATGTAAGATCATGAAAAACACGGCAAAGATACACGAAAATACTGTCTCAAAGATTAGTAATTTGGACTAATTCTATAGAAAATTCAATTTAGGCTCCCAGTTCCATCCTAAGTCCTAAGGTAATTCGATTTAGGTACTAAATTTCCTCTGAAGCCTTAAAGGTCTAGAGCCTCAAGGACTCGTTCTTTTGAATCAAAAGATTCTGAAAACGTTATCAATTACCAGACAGGGCTCGTTGCCACAGCCTTAGGAATGCGCTAGATAGGTCACTTTAGCTTTAGTGTAGGTAGGTACTCGTGCGACGATGCTACGCGCTGCCGGTACTACATGTTATGTAGCATAAGCATAGCGATATCTTATGACGGTATTGTACTACATGAAGTTAGAGACATTATTTCCAGTATTTTTATTATTTTAATACTCCTTTTTAAAGACTGTTTGAAATACTGGATGATTGCATAACTACAAGTAGTTAAGCTGATCTTCCTTGGACTTTAGTTTACAGAAAAGTTCTTGTTTTTTTAATAAAACAAGCACCTATCTATACATACACGGTAATCATAAAATTAAGTAAATTCAACTGAAATTATGATGATTCACGTAAGGTAGGGAGCATACGGACATCACAACAAAATACGATGAAACTACTGTTGCTGCTGCTAGCGTTATAATATGACGCACTGTCACTATGACTTTGTAGGAAGCAGATAGAATTATGCGCTCCGCCACAGCTTTTATGGTGACAGTAAGCATACCGTAGTGTGACGGACCTCTTTTACGGGGAAGGCATGATGTAATACGAAAACGGTAATCTTATTTTCTGTGACCAATTTTACGGTGATCTGTCATCATAATATTGCGTTACTTACCTTGAAAACTCGATTATTCCCTCAAACGTTTAATTACAGCATAATATTTTCCAATTATCACCAAATTTAAAAACAATTCACCGTATTTTAAACTTATGTAATGCTATTTTATAATTAAGCCAAAAAGACATTTTTGTCAGTGTAATAATTTAAAAAAGACTACGTTTCACCTGGATTATTCGTGATGGTTTTTGATGCGGTAGCATGTTTTACATACAGAATCTTCACAAAGATGTGTTCTCAAAGTTTGCTAAATAGCTTGGCTTGTGCTAACTTAGCTACCAGCTGCTATTCCTCCCCTTCCTTATTATACTAAAATACGCAACTGCGACGCCATCTGTGTCTGATATTTTACCTACAACCGCAAAGTGTCAGTCCGAGTGAGCTATGAGTTTCTTCAATCTGTGTCCCGCGATCGGATTGTTAATACCGGGCTGAAATTTAAATGAGAAAAGGATAACGGTAATTTAGCCTCCTTGGGGCTGCGTTTACTTAAATGATTGAAAGTCGGATTACTTGGTAACTCTCGGCTCGAGTGAAGCTCGGATTCATTTACCAATCAATTAATGCTGAAGTTGGAAGAATAAGTTGACTGAAAAAAAACAAATTTTCACCGTTTTCGGTTTTGCTTTAACGCTTATTTTAGTTCGTTTTGTTTTTGTTATTAGAATTACTTGACTTATCCCTGATTTAACATTTCAATATTTCCCAATTATGGCTAAGGTTTCGTTTTGCAAGATTTACCAAGCCAGAAACGGGGAAAAATTTTAAAATTTCAAGTGATAGAAATGGTTTTATTAATATTTACACAACTATATGAGTCGTATACACTCATTGGTAAATAAACTAAAAGGCGGAAGTAGCTGAGATCGCCACAGGCAAGCAACAAAGTTTTGAAACCGGATAGGCGGGAATCATGCTGATGGTACGTATATTACGTGTTAGATACGTTAAAACAAACAAGAATATCGTTCGTTCCATATTGAAATGATATCTTTATATCTACTTACGCATCATCATAATAATAACTAAAACTTCTCGTTCCCAACACGGGTCATGGCCATAGGCCTAAAAAGAAGGAGGGGGGGGGGGGCTAAACTTCCCTCCCCCCACCTCGAAATATTACTACAGAAAGGGAGAATCTGCTTCTATAATGAAATCGTTGTTTAATATTTATTACGTCTTACTTTATTAGTTCAGACGAAGCAACATTTTTGAAATTTACCTCAACCCCCCCAAAACAGTACTGAGTACGCCCAGGATCGTAAGTAACACATTTTCGTTACTTTGCTTTCACGCTTATTCGTATGTAGGGAAATCTTTTTTCTTACCAGCTTCAATATGAAGGGATCCCGCTGAGCAAATTCCAGGGTACTCAGCCCGGTGCGGGCCCACTATCCGGGAGGTCTTACGTCTGTCCTTGGTGGAAATGTGCTCTATTCCCACTTGGAACGTTTCCTTTGTAACCTTTAGAACGAGGCCACACGTTGCTGGCTGCGGATTATGAACTCCTGGTACCGTTGTGGCTGAGATAGGGGAGGTGTTGGACGCGTAAACATGGTTTCAAAACCAGGGCATTTCAGGCAGCGGTGTTTTTTGTCAGTCCGTGGTATATTTGGAAATGAATGCGTTGATTGAGTTACTTATTTAAGGCTGTATCTGACCCTAGAATATGAAAAAAGCCAGATTTTCGAGGGTTCTTTTGACGAAAGTAGGACTATCTTAATATTGGAAAAAATATATTTGATTTATTGATCTTTTATCTAGGTGATCAACTTAAAAACAATATACTAAGATTTATACTTTTGTCAACAAAAAATGTTTTCTATCCTATTTTTTCTTGGTTTTCAAACGTTCGTTTCAAGAACGCGTTTAAGAGATAAACTTGATTTTTTTTCATAATATAGGTAACAGAAATATAAAGGTTTTCTACTCAAATACAGTATTTTTTTCCCTAAGAAATATTTCAGTATTAGCTAAAAACCCTCCGATCTGCTGTTTCGCGCGTAATTATTAGACGTATCCTAGACAAATAGGTCAATTAGCTAACCAATAATCGCCTCTATCAAAAGCTAGTAATAGTAGATTACACAACAAGTGAAAAAAAAGGGAATTTCTTTCGAGGCTCAAAGGTGGATTCCGAGAGGAGCGAAGGATTCTAAAGTTGAATCCCGAGCGATGCGAGGGATTCTAGAGTAGAATCCTGAGCGGAGCGAGAGATCCAAGAGCCGAGATGGATTTTTTTTTTCACGAGTTATGTACTCTACTTTTCACCATTGACTATGAGAAAATAAACAGTACCATATTAACTATTTGAATCAAATTTTATTATACTTACAACCAACCGGTACATAGTAAATTAATAAGAGAACAAAACATAAAATGGCGGTTCTTTTTTTTTTTGGTTATTTTTCCAAGCGGCCAGCCAGTACGTTTGGTAAGATATTTTTTTATATTGTGCATTGACGCTTGTTCCAAATTTAAAATGCTTTATTCGGGCATTTTTGTGGAACATAAAATGTAGTGATTGCAAGATTTATAGTTTATAGCTTCTCGGGTGATTATGTTTTAAGATGGCTGTATGGTCACAGATACTTTGCCATGCCTTTGCCTATCCAAAAAGTTTAAAAAGTTACTTGTTCTCACTCAGTGAGGAAAAGAGCGTTTTATTCACTGTTTTTGGTGAACCAATAACCCCTTTTCGAATAGTAATAGTGAAAAGTATTTGACATGCCTTTTTGTATTGGACGGGTAATAACATTTTTTCCTAGGGTATGCCATACTCTTAATATATCCTAACGTGCGATAGGTGTATTATGTACCTAAATTGCGAAAATAAAGTATTCATTTCATTTCATTTCATAGCCGACCTAATGAAAGAACCCGAAGAAGGGCAAAGTAAAAAGTACCCAGAATAAAAGAGCTTGAATGACTAGATTGATGAATGTAGAAGAAACAAAAGAGGTGTGTCAGGATCGTATCAGATGGAGATCTGTAGTCTCTGCCTACCCCTCTGGGAGACAGGCGTGAGTATATGTATGCATGTTCATTTTATATTCATTCATTCAGTTAATAGTGAGAGAGTTACACTGCCATCCCAGACTAAATAAGGAAAATGTTTTAATACGTTGCGTTTTGAAAGATGGTTTCAAATGTCTAGCAGTCTGCTACATTCCATATATTATCTGTAATTCTGTATCTTATATCGTCTCACATCACGTTATAGATTTAAGATAGAGAAACGGTGCTGAAATGTGGCATACTGTTACATAATGGAAATCTATACTAATAAAAAAATAGTAAAGTAGTCTTGTCTGTATATTGAAATTTTCGCAAACATTTCAATTAAATGGGTTATTAGTATTGTACTGAGGCCAAAACCATAAGTTTTAGAATTTTCGTCTGTCTGTATGTTCCGTTTTAACTCGAGAACCACTCAACGGATTTGGATGCGGTTTTTATTATTATTGTCGTGATCCTGGTCAGCACATATAGCCATAAGGAGTGTTCATAAATAAAGCCCAGCCGAAAACGGGGCAAATATTCAATAAATTCTTTTAACTCGAGAACCCTCAACGCATTTGAATGTGTTTTTTTTATTATCCTCCTAGTGACTTTGGTCAACACATAAAATAACGCTCAAGCCGAAAACGGGGTGAAGATTGAATAAAAGCGGGCGGAGCCGCGGGCAAAGACTAGTGAAATATATTTATACGCCAAGTACATGATCACTGACATCCTTTTTGTTTACAAATCTTAATTTCTGACGTATACAACGTAGTACTTAGATTGTTTTTGGGCTTGGACCCACAAATTAACAAATAAACATAAAAAGATTCTTAAGTAATTAAAATTATTTCTACAATATTTCATGTACATTATAATCATTCTTTTTATATATGTATTCATATCAAATAGTTTGAAAAACGTCCATACTTTACTGTTATGTACAAACCTTGCATATACGTATCTATATATATATTTATACATAAATATAATATAATGAGATTGTTATAGATTAGTCCTGTTAATTTCATAGTTTAATAATAATGTAATTAAATCATTTTACTAGAGCGCCCGCTGTAAATTTTTAAGTTCTAAATTTATTTTATTATGACAAAGTATTTAGGGGCTCGCTGGAAATCAGCGCTGTAGGGTTCCTTAAAAAATCTCCGACAGCAAATGCTGAGCGTGCCACCTTTTGTCGAACAAAATTTGTATTTAAGTTAGTCTTTAATATATTTTGATTTCATTCATGATATAAACCTAATAATAAAATTAAAATAAAAAAAAATCAAATTTTAAATCATAAAAAATAATTTACTAATTTGAAAGTTTTAATTATAGGGAAAATTAAAGCAATTTCTACATCAATAATTAAAAAAATGAATTCCTTTTTATTGTTTTAATTTTGTTTCATGTGTTTTGTTTGGCAATAAATTCCATTTTCTTTCTTTCTTTCTTTCTTTCATATTCCTGGTTGTGGGTTAGTATAAAGCACTTATTAAGAAAGAGGTACAGAGGTCAAAAACATCTTAAATGAAATGTATGAATATTTTTCTCAAATAACACAAAACATTTACGCATTGGAAAAGCATTTACAACAAAAGAAAAGCAAAACATAAAATTTACCCGAAAATACGTGTTCTAATTAGAACACAAAGGAGTTTGACAAAAAGCTTTTGCCGCAGCCTTTTTTTCTTTCGTCCTTTATTTAGAGAAAGTTGTGCAAAGATGTAATCGTTGGGCCCAATCTCCGACTCTTGGAAATAACGAAATCTCAACTGATATTTGGCAGACCTATTTCGTACCTTTACGCTTTCAAAACATTTTTCAACCCACAAAAAGCAGCTAAAAATTGCGGACTAAAGCTGAAGCAGTTTGCCTTATCTATATTCAAGCTAGGTACACATAATCCCAACTTGAAACTCATAACTTAGTATTTCGCTCTAAAACCGGGCTCTCAAAGTTCGGCACTTTACGCCTCCAAGTGAAATGTACTCGGTAATAATTTCTCAAATAATAACGCGCTTCCTACCCGCATTACTTGCTTAAAATTACTCGGAGAGTCTCTACTTCGGACTAATTTGAGATATTTTGTCCTATAAGTTTAATGCTCATCCAAACTGGAGTGGTGGTTGTCACTAACAATAATAGTAGATTTTTATACAAGGGAGGTAATCACTTACACCCGTGTGTAACACTCTGCTTTTCATCACTAATGCGAGGAAATAAAAGAAACTTACAAAATTATAACATGATGATTAACTGCACCTGTACTTGTTCTACAGTAAATAATTACTTATATTAAATTTATCCAACCGTTTTCGGTTTTACACAATTATCAAGGGTTTATCTATAATAAAATAAGTAATAACACATTTTGCAGGACATAGAAATTAATTCGACGTGCAATCAATGAAATATGTCGTTAATCAATTATGAAATTATGTTTGAAAATGTTTACAACAAGATAATTTTACTGCCGCCATTTTATTTTCATGTGACTCTTTTTTTTGTGCAATCGCGTCTTACTGGCCAGTATGATTGTTTTAAAAATAAAACTGATTTAGTTGCTGTGTTAAGTCATAAAACGTCTTTTTAAGATTTTATTTAGCATATTTACATATATGCGCAAGTCACATTTTTCCATAATAATAGTATAATAAACAAAATACAGAATAACAAAATAAAAAGGAAATAAGCAGAACAGATATTTTCCATTGTCATTTGGCGAGACGAGTGACTGACTACATTGTTAGTGTCTGTAAGGGACACTCGTTTGATTTTAAAATTTACTTACCTCCCTAGGTAGGTAAATCGAGTTTATCTCCCGCATTTCGAATTATATACGACTTACTTTCAGAGCATTAGTGATGAAAAACCTATTATATTATGTAAATATATCACGGTATATGTATATCCCAGGGGGTTGCCAGAGTTCCCAACTGAAAGGTGAAATGCAAGTCACAGTCCACACTTTGTACACCCGCTTTTTACCGACGGTTATTACATCCGAAACGCGATGGGTGGTGAGCTCTACTGCCGTACAGCACGCAGATCGAAAAAAAAACAATGTGCACAAACATTGAACCTTCGTCCTGACCACTTACCGAGTCTAGTTTGAGTTTGGCTGTGTCAACCAAAGTCACCTTATTTATACAGAGCGATGGATAGACAGACAAAATATGTATAGTATAGACAGACCCGTCTGGGCAAATCCCACTAACCGCCTGTTAATTAATATTAATCAGAGCTTAGGGGTGAAACCTACTAACTGTATTGATTGTCCATAATCCATGATGCGTGTTTCATACCATTGCTGCATAAATGAGCACAAAACACCTATCTAATATATACTCAGAGAGGCACTAGAAATTTATCTTACTTACGCAAGTTTAATAAATAAATAATGATACATTGATATAAGCCGAGCAGTGGGAAACAAGCATATTATCAAGGGATTCACATAAACTTTGCGCTTAATTGTGTCAAAAATGTAAATGCTGTTCTGTTATTTTATTAATTTTAACTAAAGTCTTTAAGGGGGGTAACGGAAGATCTCGGTGCAAAATGCATAAAATGCTTTTGTATAAAGAGTATGCAATAGATGCGTTTAGTGTGTATTCGCCAAAATTGCTTGATAATAATTATGTTTCCACAAGAAAATATTTGATAAAAATCACAATAAAAGGATTACTTTTGGATTTTTATAATTGAAAGAAGTTTTTCATTTTGAGTAATGAATCCCAGTTACTAATTCAAGTATTTAGTTATAATTTATAATTTAAGTGCTAGTAAAAAACGGCAATAATTATCCATAAAACCAAATAAATTCTTACTTATTATACTTACTTAACTCTAAACATCTATGAGTTGGGGTTTTCTGAAAACCAGCGCTGCACCTATGTCACAGTGTCACCAAATGCCGAGGACTCTCCATTTGCCAACTCCATGTTTTCCTTTGTTTGTGTGTGTACAACTTGTTCTTTTTCCATGTTTTTTATTTTGTATTTGTTCAATGTACTTTGTAACAGTGCAACAAATTTTTCTGTTTTTCGCAACGACCTATTTTGGCAATAAAGTATTCTTATCCATATTTTCATCCATAAAAGTCTTGTTGGCTTCGTACGATCAAGCTCACCTTAAAAAGACTTGTTTTAAGCTTGAAAGCGAAACCGGTATATACCCTTATCCCGGGACATATCAACCTTAGATATTTGCCGAGAAAAATCCCTAACCATTAACCTATTTTAATAAAGCATCTCAAGGGAAATTACGATAAATGTGTACTATCCAAGAGATTTGGGGGCACACTGATTGTTTTTAGAGAAATGGCATCTTGAAACGCGATCTTTGTCTTTACAACCATAGAGGTACCAAAAGAGTGATATCATTATTAGAGTGCATTACAAACTAGAAAAGATAAATTAGAAACAAATGCAAAGACAAGAATTAAAAAAAAAAACTAATTTATCCTTTCTAGTTTGTAATGCACTCTAATAATAATATTTATCTAATCTCATATCGTAAAATCCTCATTACGAACTGTTTATGAAACTGATAGGTACATAAAAAGAATAATAAAACACGAGTGTTTTAATACCTAGTTGTGTATTGTTTCATATACTACTTTAGCTAAACTCATGCCTTCTAACTTGTTTTCATGGTCTAAATTTGTCGTTAGCCATTTTTGATTATTCTTGTAAAAGCTTGTTCTAAATTGTCCGTAATTTCCGTCGTTATTTCCAGAATGTCAGGTGGAGTCAAATTATCACCATCACTGCTGTCAGGAATTTTAGGGCAAAATAATACTTCTGACCCATAAAACCATGGTAAATAATAAATAAATTTCCCTTTATGGCGCCGAAATACTGCTGAGAGGTAATTCCACTGAAGATGTCGCACGCACCCGTTACCTATATTTTATTTTTAAAGTTAAGGACAACTGCATTCAAAGAATTAAAAAAAAACGGCTAAGTGCGAGTCTGACTCGCGCACGAAGGGTTGCGTACCATTATCTATAAAAACGGCAAAAAAATCACGTTTGTTGTATGAGAGCCACCTTGAATATTTATTTTATTCTGTTTTTTAGTGTTTGCTGTTATAGCGGCAACAGAAATACATCATCTGTGAAAATTTCAACTGTCTTACTATCACGGTTCATGAGATAAAGCCTGGTGACAGACGGACAGCGGAGTCTTAGTAATAGGGTTCCGTTGGTTACCCTTTGGGTATGGAACCCTAAAAATCACCTGCATGAAACGGGAATCGAACCGGAAAAATGTGTAAAAAAACATCCTGTATTTTTATGATACTGATCGAAAGGGTCAAGCATTAGAAGCAAATTCTTCGAATTAACATAGGAAGACCATGAAATTTAAATAACAAAAATCGTATCCAAAAATTTAATATTGTTAGAAGTACGGAAAAGACACAGGAAAACAACAGGTAATTTTTATAAATTTGAATTGCAGTTTTTCTTTATTTATGAAATAAAATAAAGGTTTCTTTAAGGCTGTACCTGACCCTAGAACATGAACAAAGCCAGATTTTCAAGGGTTCTTTTGAAGAAAATAGGATTAACTTAATATTGAAAAAAATATATATATTTATTGGTATTTTATCTAGGTGATCTACTTATAAAGAATGGACCAAGATTTATATAAAAAAAATGTTTTCACCCCCTTTTTTGGTTTTCAAACGTTTGTTTCAAGAACACGGCTAAGAGATCAACTAGTTTTTTTTTCATAAAATAGTTAATAGAAATATAAAGGTTTTTTACGTAAATCCAATATTTTTTTCCTTATAAAATATTTCAGTATTAGCTAAAAACCCTCCGATCTGCTGTTTCGCGCGTAATTATTAGTATTACGCGTCCTAGATAAATATGTCACTTAGCTAACCAATAATCGCCTCTATCAAAAGCTAATAAAGTATTTGACATTGGCCTTTTTGTGTTGGACGGGTAATGACATTTTTTCTAGCCTATGCCATACTCTTAAGTACAATTTGCTATCTTCAATATTCAGGGCACTTTCCCTCTAGGGGGCATTCGTTTGGTTCATCCTGTATATTTCACCTACTGAAACTGTCACTTGGTTACAACTTGGTTTAGGTGAGTCATATTGAGAGCGAGTGAGGCATTTGCAATTCGACCTGATGACGTCATGTCAATTCATACTCAGCTCAGTCCATGCGAGAGCTTCTCAATTGATCGTGAGTGGCGCCATAGAGTAGGTATACGGAATTAAGACAACTACTTCCCTAAAATAATTTGGCCAAGTGCGAGTCGGACTCGTGCACCAAGGGTTCCGTATCACCACACAATAAGGATACGGAACCCAAAAAACATATTAAATACAACGAGTTATATTTGGTCGTAGGGTAAATATCAACAATAATGATGTCGTGACAACATCAAAACATTAAAACGTTAACGTTAAAAATTCAACTGTATCTAGGTTTTTGTCCGGTCAGAGGTACATAATTCTTACATTAGTAGATATAAAATCCTTAAGGCGCTACCTCGCTAAAATCGGCACTTTTTGAAGTTATTTACCTGATTTTCAGAAGAAGCCACTAATTTGATACATAAGTATATAAATATAGGTACCTTTTTCTAGTTTTACTGAATACAGAAACGCGATTGCAGAATTTTCGCTCGATAGAAATAATTAGTGAAATGGGGTCTTCTTCTACACTTTTTTTCATAGTATGCGAAATAGGAATGACATATCGACCTGGACCATATTTTATTAGATAGATTTTAACAATATCTAACTTTTGTGAATGTGAAATTTTTTTTGTAGTTAATTTTATATTAATTTAAAACCGACATTTTGCATTTTTTTCCGGAATCCGTCCCTCTCGCACTGCGGGTCGTTCCGCATGGAGTAACAGTGACCGTTGAAAAATTCACATATCACCTTAAACATACTCACTAAGAAAATTATAGAATTTATATCATTTGCCGTGATAAGGCTACAGTAACACATATTCAGTAGAAATGTCAAATGTCTACCTATTACTACGACTGCAGCTGTAGCCTGTGACCGACGGACAGACAGACAGCGAAGCCTTAGTAATAGGGTTCCGTTTGGCACCCTGCAGCTACGGAACCCTAAGAACATGACGGTCGCGAAGTTACATGCGAAGTCGCATACATTTATTATCAACATAACACATTAAGGAAAATTACCAAAGAGATATTTCAGTTAGTTAGCCAGCTCTTTATTAAAAACAAAGAACTACACTCAAAATACTGCACACTGTCCATATGGTGACTTATTATACGCTGGTACAACATGATAAAATAGTCCGTACTAGGCCAATTTTTATATGATCTTGTCTTCATAACCGAGCAGCAGTACCAATAGATATCATAATAGTTCTCGTTACCTTCCGAAAGAAGTGAAAAAGATGGCTGCTCTCAAAGCAATCCTTGCCTCTTGGGATCCCTTCATGACATGAGTGCTTTTATGGTCGTAATGTATTTTTTGTTTTTGATTATGATAAAAAATGATAACCTAATAACTTAATTTTGTACAACCTACTGGCAATTTCAACTGTTTAGTGATTTAATTTATTTTCTATTGTGATTTAATGCCATCTTTAATTGTGTTCTAATTTATTTTATAGCACACCGTGCGTAAAATGACCGCTTTACGCACGCTGCGCTTGCGTAAAGTCGGCATTTTTCCCACTTGTGCTATAAAATATTATACGATACTCGTGCGAGAAACTTTTTCTCGACTCGTGTGATTGCAGCACTCACCTTCGGCTCGTGCCGCAAACTCACACTCGTCAGAAAATGTTTCATCGCTCTCGTATCGTAATGTACTATTAAAATATTGTTTGGCTTAGACTGAAAATCGGCTGTTATTAACCTAGCTACATGCCGAGTCTTCGACTATTTTGTTTTTCAAACATATTTTATTTTATTTCAAATTGTATGTATTATTTCAAAAACAAATGAAATGCTATTCTATTCTATTCTAATATATATTCTACAGTTAAATTACCAGTATGTTTCACATGTTTAGTTGTATCATCAAAAATTCTGAAGAGCAAAGAGTAATTTAATTCAATTTGCTTGAGAAATTTATTCATAATCTTCGTTAAGATCGACGCGAGACTCTTGAGGCTTTATACTCGTACATAATTAAAATTGTTACATCTCTATGCTCTGCATATTTTTGGAGTACTTGTTATGTTATGCTTGAGTAAGAATCTCGTTTATTTACGTTCTTGCTAGAAAACATTTATGTATATCCATACCAAGCTTCATTATTTGCTGTACGTTAGTCGCGAGTTTGGGTCCTGCAGGAACTATATGTCATATGACAATATTCATTGGTCCGATTTATGACGCATCTCCTCAGCAAAATGCTATGCGAACCCTTTTCTGGCTTCCCTTTAACTCGTTATTGTGTATACATCAAAATAAATTAAAAATACTGCACTTATCTCCAATATATCGCCGTGCAGTACCACAAATCAATTATTTTCTATATCTGTTTTCGAAAGAGTTACGAAGTTAGAAGTAATTATTGATTTCATGCATCTACATCTCAAATTGACGTTATTTATTTTCGAGCAATACACTAATGGGTTGATAATTTGATACCTAAAATATTACACATATCAAATTTACGAAAGATAATCGCGTGTATGTGAAAAGTATTATTTTCTCCTATTTTGCGCTCTCTGGTGACGCAGCGATCGTCCTACTTGCATTGCGCGCTGATGTAAACTTTATTTCAGTGTTGTTACCGTCGATATTTGTTACCGACACACATAGAACTGCTAATTTAGGTCATGAACGCGGTGGTAAAGTAAACATAATCACTCTTTTCAGAGACCTTCACTAAAATAAAAAAACGGCCAAGTGCGAGTCGGACTCGTACCATTATCGGCACAAACGGCAAAAAAATCATGTCTGTTGTATGAGAGCCCCCCTTAAATATTAATTTTATTTTAATTTAACTATTAATTTTTAAACTGAATATATAACTAAATATTTGTGAATATTTCAAGCGTCTACTTGCCGTTATCAATATCTAGCAAAAACAAGCAAAAAATCACGTTTGTTGTATGGGAGCCCCCTTTCATATTTATTTTATTCTGTTTTTTAGTATTGTTGTTATAGAGGCAACAGAAATACATCATCTGTGAAAATTTCAACTGTCTAACTATCACGGTTCATGAGATACAGCCTGGTGACAGACGGACTGACGGACAGCAGAGTCTTAGTAATAGGGTCCCGTTGGTTACCCTTTGGGTACGGAACCCTAAAAAAGCATAGTACAATAATAGTATTTAGTGCAGCTGTGACATAATGAGAAAATAAGAATAACCAATCACTCGTAATATTTTCTCATTATGAAAACCGATATACAATGTGTCCCTCGTAAGAGTGCACATCCGAAAAGGGGTGGATAACCACAAAAAAAAAAAAAATAGGCAATTTTTTTTACACGAAATTATTTTTTTATCTCCATGACCCTGTTTGAAAAAATTATCGTATTTTTTGAAATACGGAGTGAATCTTGTTGAATCAAAAACAATAATGATTGAGAATGATTGACACACAATATCAAATGATTAAAAAAGGCATAAATTTACACAGTTAATAACAAAATGGATTTTGTAAGAAAAATGATTGTCGTTGCGCTCGGAATTTTGTTCACTCATAGCAAGAGCTTTTTTGAAGATAGAAGGTTGACTATTTTTTATTTTATTGGTAATGATATGCTTATTCAAAATGAGCTAGATTAAATAAAAAATAATAAATCTGCATAACGGGGAAGTTATTTCGAGAAATTTGACAGTAAATGAAAAATACGGCACAAAATATTTATGTTCTTCTTCCAAAATTCTGTTTTGTAATTTACTGTGTAAATTTATGTATTTTTCAATCATTTGATATTGTGTGTCAATTATTATTAATCATTATGGTTTTTAGTTAAACAAGATCCACTGCGTATTTCAAAAGATAAGATTATTTTTTCAAACAGGGACCACAGAGAGCTCGAAAAAACAATTTCGTCAAAAAAAAACTAAGAATGCTAGACTTATAGGTCTAGTTTCACCCCTTTTTGGATGTGCACTCTTACGAGGGACACACTGTAGGATTCCTTATCTTAGTGGTGTTATAAGAAATTGGGCCAATCACAGCGCAGAATCGCGGTATTATAATAATATAGGTATAATATATGATCAATACTTGCTTGGCACTTGGTGAAACTTGGATAACAACATGATGAATAACTACACTCGTACCTACTTGTTTCACTGTAAGTAACATAATATTTTATAATATGATAATATAATATATAGTTTATTATTGTTTTAGCTTAATTGTAAATATTGTTGTTTGCAACTAGCATAGGTATAGGTATATCTCTTTTTATTGTGTAAAATGTACTACTTTTTAATCAGTCGAAACTTCACTAGTATGTGTATTAAGTTTGTATTAACAAAAATTATGTGTAACTTAATGCTTTATGTTTTCCTTAAACAAATAAATAATTAATATCGATAATATTGATAATTATAATATATACTATTATATCATCAGTTATGAACATCGGAAAAACAATGCAGGTACCTATAAAACCATTTTTGATGTTGTAATAACATGAATAATGGGAGGAGATAAACAATAATGAAAAAAATATATTCTATAGGTAGATTAAATGGTGTTCTGAAACGAAATTCCTGTAATTTAGCAGACCACACACCCAAAACAAAGAAACTAATACTAATACTACCCAAATAAAAGTTCATTCATCCATTCATTTCCAAACCCTAAACGAAAGTGAATATAGTCAAAAGAGCCCTCACAAAGAGAGAAAGGTCTCGCACAAGACTCATATTACCTTACCTTTGAATGATGTAATATAATGTGCCTTTCGCGTTAAGGGCAGGTATTAGCCCTAAAGACGAGTCTCCGTAAACATTGGCGTCAGCAATATCGCCGGATATTTTCCTTTTTCTCATTTTCTTTTGGTAATTACTCGGTGGCGGACGCCCGAGGCCGAATGGCGAGCGAGGTAAGAACAGTGTAGATGTGCTCATTTTGGGGTACCGTGAAAATAAGTCCGGTTTTTGTCTGCCTGCACTCAAAAACTTGTACAGTAAAAAAATAAACACTTTTGTGATAAATTTAAACAGTTATTGCTGCCATTGTTCAGTATACGTTACTTACAAAGTTTAGTTTAGACACTTAATAAAATATAGCCATTAGCTGGGTACAATTTCCTCAAGTTAAATATTGTGGCTTAAGTTCTAATACGTATTTCAGTTTTGGTAATTCTCTACACCCTAACTTTAAAATTCTGAATATATATTAGAAAACCTAAGGGTGAAGTTCGTTGGTTGCTCTCGATCTCAAATACTGAGTATCAAACTATTGAGCGTTTTCAATTTTATTCAGAATTTTGAAGTCAAAACTGAGATACGCGGTTTTAGAAAGTAAGCGACGAATGCCAAGATTATATATTTTTATATTTAGATTAAATATTTAAATTAGCCTTTTAAAGGGCTTTTTAAGAGATTGAGAATTTGAGAGATTGCTTACGTTTGACGTTAAATTATAACCTTTTATTTATCGAGCTGAGGCAACGAACAATGGGCTGATTGAAGATGATTTATAACTTTATTAACTTGTTCTTGAGTTCTTGTGATGTACACAATTGCAATCGGTGAAAAATTCACCGACCCACGTTCGGGCGCCATTATTTTGGTCACAATTGGCCTATTCTTGTTTTCACCAATATTTATGATTCGAAAACCATTTCGAGGAATAGCTTAGTAGACAGATTTTAAAATAAGCGTTCATAGCATTTATTAAACGAAAAACAAAGCGATGACATTAACTTGCTCTTCAGTGACGTTATCATCACACATTTCCATTTTCATTGAACGCATCCTAAGACGTATTTTTTTCTTGAACGCTTTGGAAAGACTGCAAATTGTAAATGTTGCCAACTTTATCAAAAAACCCTGTTATAATAGGTATTTTACCAATAATTATTAGAATTCGAGAACTAACAACAAATTATAATAATAGTCACTATCAACAAATAATAATAATAATCACTATCAAAAATAATAAGAGTTTAGGGTCAACCTTGAAACCTATTAATATAAGAATTACTCATTAAATTATTATTAATTACTAATAATTATTTATATTAGACGGAGGTCATTGCACGAATAGGTATTTAAAGCTAGTTTATTTTAACAGAAATGTATTGGCTGTCGGATGGTGAGCCCGATTTAGGTGTTAAATGTAGATTTATGATTTTTGTTCGAACTCACCCTAGCTGGGTAGGTATGAATATTCTCTAGTTCTATCAGACAGAATCAAAGTTTTGAAAAAAGAAATACTGAGGTCGAAATTTTAAAATTATTGTTGCTGTTGGAAACACTGATACTGACGTGTCTGTCACTTTGACTGATTGGGTTCCGTTTCAAAACGAGTGGGTTTCTATCGGAGTGATGCGAATAGTGATCCAACCTAACGTGATGACGTCATTTCCTGTAAATACTAAAATACTTATAAAATCGGTTTTAAAGCACAAAAATATATATTATTCAAATTAAATTCCTAAAGTGGTCTATTTATTCCAAAAAGCAGATAAAAATAGCAATTAGCGAATTAGCTAATTTGGAAGAAAAAGAAAACTAATAATATTAAAAATAATTTTTTAACAAAATAATTATAACCGACCTCAAATTATATATCAGATTTCACTAAAAAAATTAAAATAATTACATACTGACCAATGGTATCTACCAAAATAACACTTTTGCCGACTTCTTGAAACATATGTTCTCTAGAAGTCGGCGCTCTCACATTGGTTTTTGTGTTCTATACTATATGGAATGCGCCAATTTCTAGAGTGAATGCTCAATATCGAGTAAATGCTGTCATCCGTTGAGGAGTTCTGCGGCCTATCTCTGAAGACCATCATCTGACCACTACCAAACTAAAATGGGACCTACCTGGAAACAACTCCTACCAAACAGAAAAAAAATTTCAAATCGGTTTCGATTTGCGAGTTACAGAGCAACATACCAAAAAAAAAAAACAGTCGAATTGAGAACCTCCTCCTTTTGAAGTCGTTTAAAAAGAAAGTTACCCAAGAATTCTACGCTACTGTAAGTATCAAACTTTTCATACATCTCGGAAAGTATTTGAACCACATTGTCGATTGACATTGAGTATTCGATGCAGTTCGGTAGTTTATATTCTATTGCATTGACTGGCCCGAGGGTTCCGCATTCAGATTCAGAGCTTAGCTTACTCTCCCGGTGCAGGTTTCAAATATCACAAAGATTTCGTGAATATTGGTTCCGTCGACTTAGACTTTAAACCACTTTTGTCAATTTAAAATAGGAATTTTATTTTTTAATTTTAATAAAAAATAGGAGCGGGACGACCCCTGTTGTTTTAACAGAATTCATAATATGGCCAATCTCATACACAATATATTTAAAAGCTATTTGACTAACCAGCATTTTCGCAGCTTTACAGTAGAGCCCTTTAAAGTTTTATTATTATGTAAAAAATCATAACTGTTGTTTTACTAAACGCTAGTTTAATCTAAAAACTATTAAATTTGCATAAAAAAACAGAAGTTATGATTTTTTTACATAATAATAAAACTTTAAATGGCTCTACTGTTAAGTCGCGAAAATGCTAATTAGTAAAATATAATTAACACCTTCCAAACCTTGTTAGTATTTAAAATTAAAGTTTCGCGGTTTCATAATTTCAAGCTACATGTGGGTAGGTAGTGTGGGCATTATACAATAATAGTTCATTATTATTAATTTATTGACATATAATTATTAATTTATTGATAATTATTAATTATAATTTACATTTGACTACAATAACGTTTTTATATTTTGAATTATTAGATACGAGTACTTGATCTTAAGTAACCTTTATAGCACACCGTGCGTAAAATGACCGCTTTACGCACGCTGCGCTTGCGTAAAGTCGGCATTTTCCGCACTTGTGCTATAAAATATTATACGAAACTCGTGCGAGAAACTTTTTCTCGACTCGTATCGTAATGTACTATTTTATGACAGTGTTTTAAGGTCTATTAGTATGTGATTAAATATATTTATAGACAATTATTAAAAAATGGTTTATTTACTGTCCAGTGCAATCTCTTCTTCGATCAGGTTATCTAAGAAAGAAGTTTTTGTTATGGGCGACAGAAAAGTTATATTATTTAAAATGTCGTGGAATGGAGTTGTCGCTTTTGCCACTGCCTTAGGATTTGTGATAAATTAATATCAGAGGCGAAATCATGCGGAAAAGCAAGCAAACTCTTCCTTCCAACCTTCATGTCGTACCATTAGTAGTCGGACAAGCGCCGCGCCGCGGATATTACAAGTTAATAAAAGCATTTAATAAAGAGTTTTCTTTTCCTTCCGCCGGCCCTGGTCGAGCGCACTGTTTGCGTTGCTGTCGCCGGCTCTTTTACTTTAAGCCAATTTGTTTGAAGCCTTCATCCTTCACACTAGGCCATAGAGTCCATTATGCATTGTAGTCTGGTCAATGTTAGTTTGTAAAGAGCGCTGTAGACAGCTACGTCTGGGCTGGATTTGGACAAATCGAAGTTTCAGGGTCTAATATATAAAACTTATAGCGTTATATTTCTACAAGTACCTAATCGAAGTTGGAGTTCACGTCTTGTTTTTTAGCCGTGACGTTAATAAGTAGGTACATTCTTATGCTCGTGCGAGATGTTTCGTGTAAACGTCTGAATCCGGCCCTGTCCTCAGTGTTGCCAGTGAAAGAGATTGAAATCACCCAGGACACTGCTGCATTAAAGTGCCATGAAATTTATTTCAAGTTCCGCCTTTCGCTGTAATATTCTAAGATTTTCTATGTCGAGACTTATTTTGTGTGACATTTTTTGAATCTTTTCCGGCTTGGCTTTTATGGAGTTTTGTTTAGCACCATGTTTTATACTAGTAGACGCCTGCAGCGTTGCTCACGTGGATCTCGTATCTCCCGATTCCACAGTAATTTCCTAAAATCCCTTCTTAGCGTATGTCTTTGTCATACAAGGCCCTAAGTCCAGCCTTCTGGTCTAGGCGTTGATAGACCAGTCAGACAGATAGGGTACTAATTCTTGTATATATGGATATTCAAGGGTGCGCCGACCAAAATAAGCTAAATCGGCAGTCACAGTTAAGTTGATTTAATGAATAATATTTCATTAATAAATAATAAAAAATAACAAATTATTTAGTGTCACAGAAAATGTACGTACACTTAAATGAAAAATAATCTATAGTTTAGAAAGCAAAACTATTTAAACTAAGCCAAAAATGTAAAAAGGCGTATTGGTGTTTAAGTCATTTTAACAACTTAACTGTAGAATTTTATCTCAAACTTAATTTCAAACAATCACCAAAATATGAACTACAATTTGTCAAAATTACATTTTAGAAATATTGCCTGGCAATTTAAATAGGATTTATTCAAAATGCACCACAAATCCGCCATACATTTTTAGTATGGCCGCGCAGCAGTAAATAAAAATGACCACGATAAAGACGACCACGAGAGTACAGAGCGAGGTGTCTAATCGTCGTACGCTCGGCGCAGCCTTAATACTTAAGGGCTTGTATTGGGTCTTTCAACGGTTTTTGTTTTAATATGCTGAGTCAGCTACTTATCTGATCAATGTAAAACTTTAACACATGTTTTTTCAGACCTTTGTCTTTCTGTTGTCAGGTCGGTTACCTAATTGGACACATTTCACTCAATAGATTTTATTTTCAAGTTTTATGTCTGAAATTACTGCTATAACAAGAAAACATGATTTATTTTCCGATGTCAGGTGAAAAAACTACTACATGGAATACTTTTTCGTAAAATACAAAAAAACCTCGAAAATTCACTGATTATGCGTGCCGGCAGCGCGCGAAGCGAGCATTCTAATGTAGACTTTCTGACAACATACTGAAGTTCAAAATCGCTCAGTAAGATTATCGTGCTCCAGGGGTAAGGCCTTAAGGTGGTAAAACAGAATCTCGGTGCAAAATGCACATCATAATATTGTTTTACTTACTTTTGAACAAGAATAATGCAAAAATTGTTTCACATTCAAATTCTATCATTTTATGATATTTGTATAATCGTCGAGTCCGTGTTGACTAAGAATAGTTATGAAATGAGTAATATATGAAAATAAAAAAATATGAGTCAGTTAATAAGTCAGTCAGACTTATTAACTGACTCATATTTTTACTTCACTATCTATCTATCACTTAGTCAGTCACTTTCCTTAGTTCGCCGTTTGACATTACGTTCCAGAATTTAATCCTTATAAGCGGCACTATCGGATGGTGTTGACAGAGAGTTTTTTTTTAAATCACTTGGTTCGATTCGATTTCCTGCCAGGGAAATTATTAAAAAAAAATTCAATGGTGATGTTTTGGTTTTAATCAAAATCAGCTCCGAGACTCCTTTGACCATTTTTCACAATTCCATATAGTTTCGGATTTGGCCATACACGCCCACTAACCCTGTTTATGTAGATATAAAAGTAACATTAGCACATTATTAACATCCGGTGTATAATCATAAAATGCAATGAAAGGTAGGCCAGCGGCAATTTCCCAGTGATACACAAACACACGTGTTACGCAGCCTTCTAATCAAGGATTTCATGTAGCTTTGAAACACTTTTAAGTATGTTTAACAAAAATAAGGATTTCGTGTCAAAAAAACGAGGCTTCAAAAGAATATAATTTAGCTCGCAAACACACCCAAGCATGGGGGCGCGAAAAAAAGATTTTTTTTACAAAGGGCCCTCCTTTTAGGCACCTTTTTGCGAGAGATAGGCAAATAGGATTGTAAATTCATGAAATGTTAATCATTTCGATGGAGATTTTTAATACGTTTTTACTTAGAAGAATTGAGGGAGAAAATAGAGCTTGCTAAAAAATTCATTTCGGAACCAATGGATTTGGATACTTACTAGTAGTAGGTACATTGCCTTTGTAATGGTAATTTTTTTTTTCTGAGCGTCCTACTTATATTCTTTATTTTACACACACAAAACATAATTTATACATTTCACTTAGACATATAGTATACGTAATCGATCTTATCTCACAGAAGAGATTTCTTCCAGCAAACCCGGATTTATAAAGAGAAGTTAAAATAAATAGGTACTACTATACTTACACCCTGCAGCTTGTAACCACAATCGTATATGTCTACATACAAAATATTTATAATAAATAAGATAAATAAATTAATAAGCAAAAATATTCATAACAATAATAAACTTACGAAATTGAAAGGCGTCGTACGCCTTACTCATCGACAATACAGGACTTTAGTCTATGGCCTTATTGGTCAGTGGTGGTTACCCGTCCATTGATGTATAACTTGTTCTGAGTGGTAACCTGATAATTATTAAGCAAAGCTTGAAATTAACCATTTTTTACACTGATTAAAAATCTCAATCTTCTAATAATTGCCAGCCCACCTGCATCCGTTGTTGCTAGTAAGTAAACTGCATTAATAATTCGCAGGCAGTGACGCGGTAATTAAAAAATATGTACCTATATACACTAATAATAAGTAGGGTCTATAAATTGAATATTATTTCAAAATAATATAGACTAGCCTTTGCCCGCGGATCCGCCCGCGTTTATTCAATCTCTGCCCCGTTTTTGGCTTGGACGTTTTTATGAATAACCCTTATAGTTTAAATGTTGACCAGGGTCACTCACTACGAAGATAATAAAAAAAACTGCATCCAAATCCGTTGAGTGGTTCCCGAGTTAAAACGGAACATACATACAGACAAACATTAAAAAAAAATAGTTTTGGATTCAGTATAAAACTAATACCACCTCATTAATAATTTTGAAAATAAAAATATTTTTTACGTACACGACATTTTTACTATTTTATTATTAATAAAGATAAGTGAAGATAAGGCCGTAACGGTAAAAAAAAACATTTGGAAATGCTTACGGTAGACATTGTTGTGATAAAAAACACTTCTTGTACTTTTCCACAAATAGTATTTAATATTACACTACCCAACCAGTTTCACTATGTAAGCATCATCAGGGGCTTTTAAATTAAAGTAAATACATATTTCTCAAAAATACACTGTAATATTACCATTACATATTGTAATGACCTACCAGAAAATACTTCATCCTGGCGAGCTATTAAAGGTGTCCAGGAAATCTGAATAACTGTCCAGGAAATTCGTATGAAAATCCATTACATACCATATGTTCACAGAGTACACTTCATATGTTTTCTTTTTAAAACTATTCGTGTCTATGTTTTTAAGAGACTAAGGAGTTTGGCGATCATAAGGTTTTAAGCGGCCAATTCACAAAGAAAAATAAAATGAATTACAATTTCATGTTTAGAATGTAGAAATGTTTGCTATATTTTATAACTGCAATAACAATAACAAAAATGTTTAATTTTCATTGATTTTAAAGGAATATTTAAAACCATTGAATACTTAAAATTTAACCTCAGTGAGCGTTTTTCTCGCTGTTTTTTTTCTTAGTTCTTAGCGTTCCTAGATGGCGTTGTCCACGAAGAAGGCTGCATGGCGGTAAATATAGCAATAACAAAAAAAAAGTTGTGTAAAAGCGGGAATTTATGTTGCTTTATATTTTGTTTTAATTAAAAGTGTTTTGTGCAAATAAATTACAAAATGAGTTCAGAAGCGGGCTCTGATATAGATTGTACTCCACTAATGCTTTGCTGAAGAAATCAATAACAATAATATTACTAATCACCCAAATATGAGCAAGTAAGTAACTTTTAATATTTCCTAGTCAGTGTATTTTATTTGATACTAGCTTTTGCCCGCGGCACCGCCCGCGTGTTATTCGGCTTAACGACATGCTTTTTTCCGGGATAAAAAGTAGCCTATGTGTTAAGTTAGTGTATAAGCTATATCCATTCTAAATTTCATCCAAATCCGTCCAGCCGTTTCAGCGTGAAAGAGTAACAAAAATACACACACACATACACACAAACTTTCGCGTTTATAATATTAGTGTGATAACTATTATCATGAAAATGTCTCATTTTATTTTTGAGAAAAGCACTATACTTGCTTCGACCATTAAATAGAAATCCTGGTCTTAGCAGTAATGTACTTTGCTAGATATCCGTGCATTATACAATATGTCCGATAAATTCCACAACAATGTCTGATAAATTCCACTAAGTGGCGACAATCTCAATAATGAACTTGCTTACGGTAGAGTTTAAGGCTGTGGAATTATTTAGTTTAGGATTTAGTTTCCAATGTAATTTAAATTTCTTTTCATCGAAGGTAGAATAATAAAACGGAGAAACCGAAAAGAAAGAAAAGGTAACAAATATTTAAATCAAAGAAATTGGCAATCAATGAAATTCAAATCAGACTGTCTCAAAGAGTAATTTCCCATTTCTACTGACTTGATAGACGGCGGGAATTTATTATTGTCTTTGAAGAAATTATTCCTATTGTTGAATAAAATGTTGGAAAAAAAAACTTCAACAATTTGATGATTTATGAAAATTTTAATTTGGTCTTTTGT
The DNA here is from genome assembly GCA_910592155.1 of Ypsolopha scabrella. Lineage (NCBI taxonomy): Eukaryota > Metazoa > Arthropoda > Insecta > Lepidoptera > Ypsolophidae > Ypsolopha > Ypsolopha scabrella. Next base: position 20,978,321 of record OU342976.1, read on the forward strand.
TTTTATTAATGTTTCGTGGATAAAGGAAAATGATTAGACCCTGATTTTTTTATAGGATTTTTTTATTGTCTATATTAATAATAGAGTAATAAAATTGTGTCTGTACATTGAATATTTTTGCGAAAATGAAAGGGATTTTTATTAGTATTGTACTGAGGTCAAAACAATTTTTAGAAATTTTACAATTTTTAGTCTGTCTGTGTGTATGTTCCGTTTTCACTCGAAAACCACTTAACGGATTAGGATGCGGTTTTTTATCATCATCGTAGTGACCCTGGCCAACACGCTATAGGAGTGTTGATAAAATAACGCCCAAGCCTAAAACGGGGCCGAGATATAATAAACGCGGGCGTAAATAAATAATTATAACAACGATATCAATCTACAATGCTCCTAGTCAAAAGGTTATAATTATAAGGCATCGGCATTCAGCTTTGGTACATATAAGACATGGTAATAAGAGCGAAAAATGGACGAGGTTTTCTGACCACTGACGCACTTTGTACTATTGCTCTCAAAAACAAAAATGTGTCCCTACGTGATTGGAACCCACGACTTCCAGATTAGTAGTAGATACTTGAACCACTTAACCACAGAGGCGGTAATCGCAATATTTTAAAAACGAAAATATATTTTAAGGCGCAATATGTTTATCGCACAACAGATAAACAAATATACTGAAAAAGTGCAATGCGCGGCCGAGTATTAGTGCGGTGAATCAATGCTGTTTTTTAGTGAATTTAATACTAGCTTTTGCCCGCGCCTCCGCCCGTGTCTTATTCGGCTTAATGACATCCTTTTTCCGGAATAAAAAGTAGCCTATGTGTTAAGTTAGGGTATAAGCTATATCTATTCTCAATTTTACCCAAATCCGTTCAGCCGTTTCAGCGTGAAAGAGTAACAAAGATACACACACACACACACACACACAAACTTTCGCATTTATAATATTTGTTTGATAGGGTGAGTAACACAAGAAATCGCCTAAAAAAAAATGCGTCGTTATGTTTCAGATAATAGGTTTATACGTTTACAACAGTCATTATTGTTATTTTGACTTTACCGTTTTGTACTGAAAGAACAGCCTTCACTTTGCAATTTGTTTCAATGCAGTGAATTATTTTCTATCAAATTTTTGGCTTTGTTATCGTCTTGGAAAAGTCCACACTTGTAGCATGTTTTTTTTCAGAACTCAATCTATTATAGTATGTGAGTTCTCGTGTTTTAATATCTCGTTTTTTACTACCTATGTCGTCTTAATCAAAGAGGATAGATGCTCATAAATGTAAAACAACGCGTTTTTTTCGCTAAACTCATTTCTCGTTTAATAAAATCAAATCAGTAGACCTTGTTTGTAGCACACCACAGATACAACTGGTATGTACTATCAAAGAAAACTCCACAGGCTCACTTTTTTCCCGTACTGGAATTGTAATAGGAACGGAAAGTGTTTCATCAGGTTTTTGAACAGCGCCTGTAATGTACAATATTTGTTTATTTATCCTGAACGTTCCCTGTACATCACGTGCGCAGCCCAGAGCTGGACCGCAGTTTGTGTTTACGCTTCGCATTAGTGCGCGTGTCCAGCGATTTACTCACATGAGATGCGTTACATAACAAATCATAAAATAACATCTTCTATACTCAGAATAAAGTGGTAAAGGAGTCGTGTCCACACGTTGAATTGGCGAAATTGTAAGTGAAATGGGTCATTAGTATATTTCTGTAAAAAAAAGTTATGTTATTCAATTGGCTTCTTATCTCAGTTTATAAATTTAAATTTAATTAACCTGTTTCTGGATACTTGAATAAAAAAAAAAAAATTATGTAGGTACATTTTTCAGTCACGGGCCCATAGGGAGCCGGTCATTTGAAAGGCATTCATGGGGCCGAAGCCTGAAGAGGCCTTAGTACCATATAATCTAAATGTGAGATGGCCGCATCCATGGAGGCCTCTCCCTCAATGTACCATTGGGATACATTAACGGACAGTCCCCCATAGTTGCCAAACTATTGCCAGGAAGGAAGACTTGGAGTGGGCTATGAGGATGGGATGCTAGATGGGCCGGATAACAGGGCTATGGAGTGAGATAACGGACATCTGCCTCAAAAATCTCTCACAAATTTAAGTCTGGCAGATGGTGACTTGCTGCTTGATGACTACTCAGAAGGATAGCCGTTGTGGACCCCCTATCTAGCTACCATGGGGTGGCCAGGGGGCAACACTATGTAAGCAGCTAAGGTTGTCGAGAGGTGAGTCTGCGGGGCGCAACATCCTTATACAGTCAAGTGCCCCCGGCGTTATGACATTTTACACTTCCAACCTGGAGCATAGGTTCCGCTCTTGCGACTCCACTCTGGCCGGCTGGTTAAGGTAAGTGCAGAGGCGGGGAGGTGTGTCGCTGTGTGTATGTGTGTGTAAGTGCATGTGTAGGTAGGGTCCGAGGTGTCGCCACTCACCATCGGCTCGCCACAAGCCGCCCTGCGGTGACTGCTTGCACTGTACGTACCAGAGGGCGAAGGGGTCGTCACATCCCAACGCCATCCAGACGCACCAGTGGGCGGTGGGGTCGTCACACCCCGACGCCATCCAGACGCACCAGTGGGCGGTGGGGTCGTCACATCCCTACGCCGTTATTATTATTATTATTTATTAGTATTGCACTGAGGCTAAAACCACAATTTTAAGAGATTTTGTCTTTCTGTCTGTCTGTTGGTATGTATGTTCCGTTTTAATTCGAGAACAACTCAACGAAATTGGATGCGGTTTTTATTATCATCGTAGTGACCTGTTCAACACATAGGTTATAAGGGGTGTTCATAATATAACGCCCAAGCCGTTAACGGGGCAAATATTGAAAAACGCGGGAAAAGCCGTGGGCAATGGTTAGTTTATTATAACATAAACATATACTTCACTGTGAATCGAAATAAAAAACAACTTATAAAAGGTAAAATAGGCGGTCTTATCACTCATAGCAATTTCTTCCAGCTACACACTTTTTTGTAAATAGTTAATTCATTATTATAATAAAAATTTTAAATTAATTACATTTTAGTCATTATTAACATTAGCACTTTAGTTACTGTTAACTGGCCATTACATGTTATGTCTGAAATACAATTACTTGATTTGATTTAATAATTACGACTTTATATTATTACAATATCTTCATACAACACTAGAACATTGCGTTCCGTTTTCAAAGCAATCACACATTTTCAGCATATTTAAAAATGTTATTCTGATTCGTTTAGATAAATATGGCCCTGTCCAGATAATTTAAGACAGATACTGTTGTTGTTTTGTAATTATCAAAAATGCACACAATTTTTTTTCCATTTATTTATACAATTGTATCTCGATAAATAAAAAGTTGTTTGCGTGAAATGTAATGTTTCGGAGCTGTCAGAGCCAATGATATAACAACTGAACTGAACTATAGATAGCGTGGGAAGGTTTATGAACAAACGAGTCCTTCATTTTATTGTTATTTACAGAGACACACAAAGTAATTGTGTTGCACATTTACAATGATTGATTTAATAGTTGTATAAATAGTTGAATTATCTTTGGTTAAGAATTATAGGTATAATATTATGTCATCATATCAACTTAAAGCCCGACCACCCGTGACTATTGACTACAACTACGAGAATGGAATCCTCAAATGTGGCATATTCGGATGAATGTTTAAAGCCAAGATTGGTTACGCCAGCCACATCCGGGCACACCAACGAAGCCCTTCATGCCAGCAGCAGTCACCGTAGCCGTGTCGGCATGGAGACCATCATCATCATATCATATTATGTCCATAATTTATTACATACCTATGTATCTCAAATATCTCATCTATGTGTCGAAAACGCAAACAATACAAAATTGTGGGTCCACTCTAAACGTTTTAGCGGCGGATCCACCTGACTTTGCTTCAGAGGAACAAAATTGTTTTTTTTTTTACTGACAGGTGGCTGCACTGTCGCCTTAACTTAAGGGTCTATTCTCTGGATATCTCTAGTCTCTGGATTGTCAAAATTCATAAACACATTTCAACATTTTTTGAATGTTGTAGTTCTAAGGTTTAGAGGTGTAACGCTGTCAACTTGCGGAGACCAAAATTTTGCAATTTTGCATTAACACAAAGTTAATTTTTGTGGCTCGCGAAATGAAAACTAGCTATATATTTCATCTATACAAGCAACCCTAAAACCGTAACAAAGAAAAAACAGCCGTACTACAAAAAATTTTTACTTGGTCCACCAAAATGTATGAAACTGTTATTCATATAAACGTTTTCTAAACCACAAAAATTTGCCAACATGCATTCAAGAACGCTTAGCTTATAAAACTACCAAAAACCAATCCTGTAGCTCATGAAACCATTTCTTTAGTTGTAGAAAGCGGGGACGAGCCAGCGGCGTGCTCCAAACGGCGGACCTTGGTCCTTGCCAACCACCAGAGCACAGCAGACGTTCCCATCCTCATGGCGGCGTGGAACCCGAGACCTGGGCTGCTGCCCAACCTCATGTGGATCATGGACCATGTGTTCAAGTTCACCAACTTCGGCATCGTCAGCGTGCTTCACCAGGACTTCTTCATTCGAGCGGTGAGTCATTGCCTTTCTTTAGGCCTTGTAACTAGTTCTTTTTACGTAGCTCCATGTGCGAAGGGCCTAAGTCTTCAGCATTGGTTTCTTGCGTATTTGGAACGTTATTTCCAGAGCACGAAAGGCAATATTACCGTGGTCCGACATGACGTCTTGAGAAGTCTGAGCGGGGGAGTGGTTAGGGTTGCCAACTCTTGTCCCTATGGTTCCGGGAGATAGACCATCTGAAAATAAAACAGGTTATTTTTATTATTGTTTTTTATCACAATTTATATTTTTCGTATATTGGTCGTATGGTCGTACATATATGCTACTGATTGTCAAAACTCTATTATCCGTTCATAGAGCTTTTAAGAAAGGAGCTTTTGGTGTCTGTGTGCGTTAGCAAACCTGACGGAAGTGCGTGAGTAAGTGCGATCTCTAATGCTTTTGTACATTCAGTACACACACAAGAACTCGTCCTATTCTAATAGCATTTTTAACGTATAATACAATTGAAGTTTGACAAAATGTCTAAACGTCTTCCTTGGCGTGTCCTTCACCCAAGATTTATTTATTTCGTCCATATATCTAAAATACGAGAAAAATGCAGCCGGCGTTTAATTTTCTATTGCGGAAGATTTTTATTATTACTGAGTACTTCCGGGAGGCGGAAGATTTTTCATTTTCAGAGTCCAATTCCGGGAAACTCCCGGAAATCCAGGAAAGGTGGCAACCCTAGTGATTACAGGCAGTTGTGTAGTAGCGGTCATTCATTCGTTACTGACTTCCGTAGATATACAGAAGTCTCACGCTTTGCCTGCGTTCACTCTCCCAGTTTCTCTGCAAGCGCCCTTCATCGTAGGTCTCAACTTTTTATCAGACGCATTTATAGCCAACTTTGACCCAATTGAGCATTAAAAAAATAGTGTCTTGCATATATGGAACCTTATTAATTACCAAAACACGGCATACTTATCATTCGTTTTCTGCGCGTGAAATGGATTCGGGGCACGGTTTCATCTGCAATATATTGTTAAACGATTGTTTAGCGGTAATGAGAACCCAACAGATTAAGAAGGGCATCTTCAGCTTAGCTAAGTAAGTCCGTCATTGGCGTACACCATCGCGACTTTTTTTTCTAACGAACGGTGAGTACTTTATTACAGTTTAATTATTGTTGTTGATGGTAACCAATATTTTACATCCATCCATCCATCCATCAGCCTGTTTCGTCCACTGCTGGACATAGGCCTTTCCAAGATTACGCCACTCTTGGCGGTCTTCCTGGAAAAAATACCCATACTAACACACGCTGGGCAGGCAGGTTGGTGAGCGAGGTGCCGAAACCCTCGCACCAGTGACGCCGCTGCCCGTCACCAGTCTGTTCTTTTATAAGGCCCGGGAATTTGGGATGGATATACCGCCATCAAACGGTCCCAGGCAATGGTGAGCCACCTGGTTGTGCTTGTCTGCGAGCTGTTCTCTTACTCTCCCCCGAATAACTTCGAGAGGATTTGCGAGTAAGGTGGTACGTCCAAAGATGAGCCCGGCACCAGCTCTACCACCTCCATAAACACAAAAACTAACATATTTCGGTCCACTTTGGGGCCGGCATCAGTCGAAAAAACAACGAAATAATGATAGCTATCTTTTTATAATAAACACGTTGCGGATTTTATTTTATTTATTTTTATTTTATTTTATTTTATTTATGAACAAAAATCCACAGCAAATACATTAAATATAAACTAATAATAATATCAGCTAACAAGGCCAATAAAGGATTTCACTATGCTAGACAATAAATACATACTATTGACTGGGAACATGATAATTAATTTATAAGTTTAAACAATTCTATTTAGAGACAATAAAGACGTAAGACTCTGTGTTTGGTTACTAACTAGGATTTTTTTGCGAGAATATGTGGGTAGATTGATAAGTGTGTATGTGTACGTGTGAGGGTGTGTGGGTGAGTTAAACTCAGATAAAGATGTAAATAAAGGTGGATTTACATGGAAAATTGTATGACAAGTTTTATACAAAGTATTATTAAGTGGTATTTTACAGCTTATTAACGGTGTTCAATGTATACAATTATAAATAGTGAATACGAGTAATGGGTAAGGTATGTTATGTTTTGTATGTCTGTCTTGTGCAATTAATGAAAGTCGGTTAAATTTGATCCAGCAGTCGCTGAAAAATGTTGCGTTTGAACACAGATTTACTTGTACAAAATGGATCCAAATCTGCAAAGCGCTCGTTGTATGTTGTAGGAAGCCGACGGTAAACACAGTTTGATTCATAGTTGATGCTTGTGATTGTTGGCACTTGGATTCGATAATATTGTTATTTTATTGCACGTATTTTATTTGTAGATTCTGAAAATGTAATTAAGTAAATATTGTAGTTAAGCCCTTGAGAATACTGAATAGCGAAACCAATTGGGTATAATATTTAATATAAGTATATTGTGGATAAGTACATGAGTTATAAATAAACATAACAGTTTGATTCGTATTTAGTCCTTGAGGGATAGTTCAGATGTTTCAAAAACTTACGTTGAACACGTTCGATATCAGTATCGTATTTAGCATATTGTGGATTCCAGACAGGACCGCAGTATCCTAGTACGCTGCGGACATAGGCATAGTAAAGAATTTTTATGCATGCTGTGTCTGAAAAAGGCTTACTAACGCGGATGATAAATCCGAGATTCCTTAGTGCAATTGTGGGCAATAGACTCAACCTGCGTCGAAAAAGTCAATTTAGAATCTAAAATGACACCCAAGTCCTTGACATTGTTGACTTTGTTTAATTTTTTGCCATTCAAATTGTAAGAATAGACAACAGGATTTCGGCTTCTGCTAAAAGTGATCTGAACGCATTTGTTAGCATTTACACTGATAAGATTTTGATCATAATAGGTACATAATCTGTTGAGATCGTCCTGTAATAACTGACAGTCGGTGGTGTTATTAATGCTTAAGTAAATCTTTTTGTCATCAGCGTACATCAGGTGTTTAGAATGACGTAAACATTCTTTAATGTCGTACAAATAAGCGATGTAAAGCAGTGGACCCAATAAAGACCTCTGCGGAACACCGGAAGGAAAAAAAATGAAGTCGGACCTATACCCACCTATAGCGACAGCTTGCCTACGGTTTGTTATATAAGATTCCATCCATCGAAGCAGGTCTCCGTGTATACCTAGCTCCTGCAGCTTACGGAGCAGGATGACGTGATCCACACAGTCGAAAGCCTTTTCGAAGTCAGTGTAGATCACGTCAACCTGGCCTTGTGCACTCATGCCTGTAAGAACATCGCTAACGAAAATAGCAAGGTTAGATGTTGTTGAGCGATTCTTAACGAAACCATGTGGCTCATCAGGGACCCCCTGCATTACAACTGGATATACATGTTCATAAATAACCCTTTCAAATTCCTTTCCAAATGTACATAGAAAAAAAAGCGTAGCACGCAAATTATTTGCTAGTTAATAAACTATAATTACGTCGTCAGATACCAAATAAAATAACAATAGCGGGATCATCTATTCAATACATCCATAATTACTGAAAATTATTTAATTTGCGCTTCAATCAATATTTCCAAGAATATCTGCCATAATTACTTAATAAATAAGACAGTGCGTATTCCATGTCAATTATGCATAATATTATAGAATTAAATGAAAACTTGTTGGCTATCCCGATCATTGTATTGATGTCGGCAAATCGCAGAATAGGCTTGTACAGAGGGTAAACAAAATATTATTCTATTTAGTCCGCCATTTAGATTATCAAAAAATATTGGACACGTATTTTTTCTTTTATCAATCAAACAAAAAATGACAGAGATAAAGCGCGTCAAAGTTTGGGAGTGGGGGAAAATGACGTCACTTCTAAGTAAAATTGTACCTAGATGTGACGTCACGCGGAATTTCAGCGGGCTATATCTTCATCATTGTTTGTTTAATTGAAAAAATAAAAAATACGTGTCCAATATTTTCTGATAATCTATCTGACGGACTAACAAAATTTTTTTAGTCATTATGCCTATTCGAAATATTGAAGTATGAAATCGAAGATCTTTCACCAAAAGTTAAAAATAGGTGCAGTGACGAGCGAAGCGATGAGGAGCGTGTTTGATTTACATGCAAATAAAGAGGAGCCCAGCGAAGCGGAGCGGAGCAAGGTGAGCCCCACGATCTGCCTAGGCAGATTATTACGACAAATTCTACAATATGCCGACGACATCCCACTAATCCCACTTCCCACTAATATTATAAATGCGAAAGTTTGGATGTATGGATGGATGGATGTTTGTTACTCTTTCACGCCGTAACTACTGAACCGATTAGGCTGAAATTTTACATGAATGTAGTTCTAGACCTGGAATAGGACATAGGCTACTTTTTATCCCATAAATCAGTTCCCATGGGATGAAAATGAATTTTCAAATTTCTATAGAAAAATTATGTGTCACCCTTTCACGCCGTGCTTACGAAACCGGTTAGGCTGAAATTTTGCATAAATGTAGTTCTAGACTTTGAATAGGACAAAAACTAATTTTTTCCCTACCCAAGTTTTTATGTGACAAACTTCAATGTTCCTCCACCGTCAATCGATATACTACAAGAGCTTCCGCTTATCTCATTATTGTACCCAAACATAAACCGGCTGGATTCAAAGGCAGTTTTCGATACAGGGCGTCAAAAGTATGAATTGACTGCCCCCTCCCATTAGAGAATGCAAAACAAACATTTCGGATCAAATTGAAAAAATATCTAAGAGAAAAACAAAAACTTTAATAAGCCTAATCAAGTAAAAAAATTTCGTTATATATCCTATTTTATCAATCGATCCTTAGATATAACCCACCTAGCATAGGTATGGTTTAAGTGTTAATTTTAGTTTCAGGGTTCAACAGAATAACAGCGCTGTGGCACTTACCGCAGCACTAAGCTGAGTTGAATCCCTTTTTATTTACCACCTTTTTCTAAATGTTAAAATCCTATTACTTATATTGTGTTATACATTCTTACTCTTTGTTAATTCTAATTGTGTGTGATTTTTTATGTCTATATTGTATATTGTTGGAGGTATTTAAAATAAATTACCCTCCTTTCTAGAAGGAATAGTTAGTTTATGCTTTAAGTGCGGTAAGGAGGTAAATAGCTTAAACGTTGCGAGTAAGTTATTGCCTGTTTCATACTACAGTTTTCAATGCATAGTGTTAGTATAAATAAATGAAACATAATTAAATAAACAATAAATACTCCAAATGAACTTTAGGCGGGCATACTTTTTCTTTTTATTTGCACGCAAGTTGCCAACTTGATAGAAATAAGCTGCTTTCAGTTTGATGCGTTCGTAGGCTGCTTACAGTCATTCATAACATAGCATACGAGTAACTCATACATAACATACCTTGCTACTTTCCTGCTGTCAGTGGTTAGAAGGGAGTCGTCCGACGATCAAACTGAAGGCAGCTGATTTCTGTCAAGTCTATCTATGGTACACAAGAAAACACTGGCAACTTTTTTCTATAAATAAAAAAAAACTCCATTGTGGTGAAGTTGACTTTGAGAACAGTTTGAGGCATACCGGGTGTAAATAGAGTGCGAACATTAAATAAAACCACATACTCTATTGATCATACTGGACAACTATATTTAAAAAAAACTCACGCAAATCTTCAGAAAAAAAGATATTCAACTGTAACTCAAAGACTTTATCTCGTAGGAGGACGGTCTATTTTAGAACGCTGCATTCTAACAGCTGATTCACGGACGACGCACTTTCTAAACTCACCCGTATGTTGGTGCGTTAGGGTTCTTCTTTCTTTCTAAATACTTTATTGCATAAAACAAAAGTTACATGTACAACAGGCGGACTTAATGCTAAAAGCATTTTCTCCCAGTCAACCCGACAGAAAGTACAAGAAATGAACAGAGGCAGGCGTGCAGAAAGGCTTTAAGACATAAAAAAAATAAGTGAGAAAAAAAAAGACATGAATGTACTAATAAATAAAATAGATAAGTAGATTTGTAGGTAAATACTAAATACATAAATTAATAAAAATACATAAATATATTTTAAACAAATAACAATAATTACTACATAAATACGATTATATAATATTATATAAATATATATAATACAATAATAAATACAAGAATATACAAGAATAGACTACTAGTCGTGATAAGGTTCGATAAGGTGCGATAGGGTTCACGCATTTTTGTTTGGAACTCAATTATTTCCCAAACTAAGAGTGTCCGCGGGTATGATTCTTGGGAAAAGTTGTTCAATAGGGTCTGTAGAATATGTCATTTCATGGTAGCAGTCTATTTACACCCGGTATACTTAAAATAGTTCACAATGAGCACTTGCATTGTAAATTTGAAGAAAAAACGCGAAGAGATTGGTGTAGCAGGTTCGAATCCCGGTTCAGAGCTGCTCACATTCAGATTTACTCCATCTTCGTTTCTATACTACAATGATAAAGTTATTAATAAAATCTCGCACCCACAAATCAAGTAATATAAGCACTATAATTATTATTAAGGTGCGTACGTACCCGCAACGCCCCCAAGGCATTTCAAATCATAGCTGTACTTTTGTTACACTGTTATGTCTTACGATTAGCTACAATTGGCTTTGTTATGGTCTCGTTGCATAATAACATGTCAAAACAATTATTTTCGACTCATTAATCAAGAATATTGCTTTGCATATGGGCCTTGATGGCGCAATGAACAGTACATGCACGGAGCAAGCGGAACGTGCAATAGGTCGAAAACCTTTAAAGGCATCTGATGCCATTTTCTCACTCACGTTTAAAAGGTTGCCGATAGTTTACAATCTTTCTAGTTCGGGAGGTGATATGAGGCAAATGGAATTCACAAGATTAGTAGCAAAATGGATGGAACGCAGTGTCGGATTAGGACAGACGAAATAATATTGAACATTTCAGAAATTTTGCGATGTTTAATTTGGTATGAGTTTTATCGTCCAAAACTTAATAAAGCTCAAATGAAATTACATTAAGTTCATAGTTCAGGCCTATGTTTGCGATTTTAATGGATGCAGGAAATGCAAATAATTTTGTGTATCTAACGAAGAGTGAAATGTGACATATATTTTTAGGGTTCCGTACCCAACGGGACCCTATTACTAAGACTCCTCTGTCCGTCCGTCGTCCGCCGGTCTGTCACCAGGCTGTTTCTCATGAACCGTGATAGTTAGGCAGTTGAAAGTTTCACAGATGATATATTTCTGTTGCCGCTATAACAAAAAATACTAAAACCGGCCAAGTGCGAGTCGGACCCGCGCACTCCCATATAACAGATATGATGTTTTTGCCGTTTAGATAATGATACCCTTCGTGCGCGAGTCCGACTCGCAATTGGCCGGTTTTTTTCTAATTAAAATACTTGTTATTTACAAATAAAACGCAAAAGAATACGATCTATATGCGGGAAAATCTGGGAAATCTTGCCTTAATAGATAGAGAACGTTTCCCTTTGGCCGAGTGTACTGACCGTTACGTCAGAGCATCTCGTGGGTGGACCAGATTGGTGTCGGAGATAATTCCAAACAAATTGTCTTATTGAATAGGCCCCAGTAATTTGAGGCGACATGGCCTGCCGCCGCCACCGTACGGAACGAATGGGAATCTTTTCATCGTTCTGTGGTTCGAACTAATAGATGTTGTAATGTTCCTCGAGATCGTTTGCGTTGCTAAGCATGAGATTCTGGTTGATTCATGGTGCTCAAAAGAACATTGTTTTGTTATTGTATCTTGATTCGATTACGGTATATTGTGAATTATCTATATGTGTGTAATATGTCAGCATGACACTGTATTTATAATTTAACTATGTTAGGCGCTAGTTTATAAAAAAATCCGTGAAATTATAATCTCACTTGTGAAATTATAAACTGTCGGATTTTACGATTTTACTTCTTCTGGTATGCAGCCAAATCTTACGGGAGAACTATTTACTTTTTCTAAAGTCAGTGCCGGCAGCCAATTCAGCAGCCGGTGGCGCTGGCAGCTAATTCAGCAACCGGCGCCGACCGCACAATTTGGGACACGGCGCTGGAAGCTGAGGCACTTAATATACATATAAAACAGTTCCGTGACTGACTTACTAACAGACGGTTAGACAGACAACACACAGCCTCAACCGCTGAAGATAGAAACATCAAACATGTAGAACATATTATGTGTGGAAGAGATCGCTTTTAGTGATAAGACCAGAACATATTATCTGTGGAAGAGATCGCTTTTAGTGATAAGACCGCCAATTGTACCCTGCTACCTAATATTGTAAAATTGTTTTTTCATTTGTTTTTTGGTGTGCAATAAAGAATATTGTATTCTATTGTGTGACTAAGAATGTGCACTAAGAAAGGGTTTTTCGAAGTTGAAACGGGTTGTAAATCTTTGAATTGAGAATGCGTTCCAAACCGGTCCAATGGGCTGTTTATTTCCCAAATCCAAGCGGACGAAGCCGCGGAAGTCCTCTAGGTTAGGTAGGCATTGCCTGTTATCTATTGTTTTAACGATAAAATCAAAAGATACTCATTAGTTTCGGTCTGTTTTAGCGATATACTCAAAAGATATTCTCTAGTTTCGGTCTGATTTAATTAGAATTAGTTATTCATATTAAATATGAGTCTTGGATACTGAAAAGAAATTAAAATCCGATAAAAAAAGAATGTTCTCAATTAATCCTACTTAATTTGATTGTTTAATGAAAATTACGACTTTTTAAACTAAACTTTTATATTAGAAAAACGTCTATTAATCTACTGTCTGGATGATTAATCCAATAAACGTCTTGTCAAACTAAACAAAGTACGAACGCAAACAAAGAGAGAAATAAAAAACATCAAAGCTCTGCGCAACAAAGCTATTGAGTCATCGTGAAGTACCACTACGTAAAACTAATTTCAGTTTGATGCATTCTATCTGTACTTATAATATAAAATTGTAAGAAGTAATGCCTTAATATTTTCTTGAAACTAATAGAAATCCGTTATTACTTATTGTTTGTGTGCTGGACTCGATACACCGCCAACAAACTTACCTGGAGGAGAATGGAAGACGTCTTTCCCCAACTTTACTAAAATATTGATCAGTCAATTCATTGGTAATATTTTCTTAATAGTCTTTCGTCTATTTCGTGACCCCTTCAGCAATCTCTTACAAAGACGAATTAGATACCACCCTTTTCAATTGTAAAACAAACATGACTGTCGTGCTTAGGGACAACATATTTGTTCAAAAAATCAATGTCTCATTTTGATGTTCGTTCAAATGTAGACATACAAACTTAGAGAATTGCCAATTTCACTTTTAATATTTATTGCGTCCATCCATCCATCCATCCATCAGCCCGTGTTCGTCCACTGCTGGACATAGGCCTTTCCCAAATTTCGCCACTCATGTCGGTCCTCCGTCCTCCTCATCCAGCCGCCCCCCGCAACGTCCTTCAGGTCATCGGTCCAGCGGGCACGAGGTCGTCCTACACTACGCTTTGCTGTACGTGGTCTCCATTTGTTCTTCATTCTTCGTGGCCTTTCGGCCCCAACGGCCATCATGTCGGCGACAAATATGGCCTGCCCACTGCCACTTCAACTTACTGATTCTGCAGGCTACGTCGGTTACTTTAGATCTCCGACGGATCTCCTCATTTCGGATTCTATCCATCAGAGATACCCCAAGCATAGCCCGCTCCATAGCTCGCTGAGCGACCTTAAACCGGTGGATCAGACCCTTTGTAAGAGACCACGTCTCAGCTCCATACGTCATCACAGGAAGGACGCACTGGTTGAACACCTTAGCCTTTAAGAACTGCGGTATTGACGACGTAAATATGTGACGCAACTTTCCGAATGCTTCCCAACCCAAGCATATTCTTCTGTCAGCCTCGGCGTCGAAGTTGTTTTTATCCAGCTGTATGACTTGACCCAGGTAAACATATTTTTGAACAACTTCGATGCTGACATTGTCGACGGTTATTGGCCCTTGGATGACGTGACAGTTGGACATGACCTTAGTCTAATCCAAATTCATCCGCAGGCCCACTCGTCTCGAAGAATCGCCAAGGCCGCGCATTTATTGCGTATGCATAACTAATGTAAAAATACACCTAATTATTGTGATAGCTGTAAGCCTACTTTTTAATAACTACGATGGAAATAAGTTTCTGGATTTTAAATACTTCACGATTTATCCATCTTGATATTGAAACGGCTGCCCACGATGTCTTAGTCAGATTTCGCCCGATTTATCCATCGCAAAAGTAAATCTGGACGTGAGGAGCTCTGAACCGAGATTCCGGTCCTCACGTCCAGATTTACTTCTGTTTTTCTATACCATCCATCCATCCATCAACCTGTTTCGTCCACTGCTGGACATAGGCCTTTCCAGGATTTCGCCACTCTTGGCTGTCCTCCTGGAAGAAATGCCCATACTCACACACGCTAGGCAGGCGGGTTGGTGAGCGCGGTGCCGAAACCTTCGAACTAGTGACGCCGCTCTCAATCACTAGTCTGTTTTATATAAGGCTCGGCAATTGGGCTTGATATACCGCCATCTATCGGTCCCAGGCAATGGTGGGCCGCCTGGTTTTGCCTGAGAGCTGTTCTCTTACTCTCCCCCAAATAACTTCGGGAGGATTTGCGAGTAAGATGGTGGTACCTCCACAGTCGAGCCCGGCATAGGCTCTACCACCTAACAATATACCTATACCGCAATGATGTAATGTAACTTTTCAATAGTTTTAAGATTATTTGTAAAATGAAATAATGAAAACCAAATTATAATTTAATAAGCAAATGGATAGGTACATAAATCCTAAGGCGGTCACTGCTCAGCCTCTGTTAGTCACAGCGTAACGATGCTTACCTTAAAACCTTTCTCAAGAAGTTAAAGGACTATAAGTTATAGTTACCAGTTCAGTCTCAATTTAAAGTGAACAAACATACAAACAGATGTTCAATTTTATAGAACGCCCGCGACTTCGTCTGCGAAAGAATTTCAACACAATAGTTTACACTTACCGTTTCACCCCCCTTTATTGGGTGAATTTCGAAAATTCCTTTCTTAGTGCACCTCCGCACTCCTTATGTAACATATGTTTTACATTTTATATTTCTATCTTCAGCGGCTTAGGTTATGTGTTATCTGCCAGTCAGTCAATTACGAAATTATTTTATGTACCTATATATATATATACATTTTTTTTTTATATATTACCTAGGTATATTATAATTGGCATATCGTAAATATTATCGTAAAGCTCCGCTTCGCCCGGCTCTTCAAATTTATTTACATGTAAACCTAACACGCTCATCCTCGCTCCGCTTACCGTCGCACCTATTTTCAACTTTTGGTGAAAAATAAAATCGATTTCGTACTTTACGATCTGCCGAGGCAAATATAAGGTGACTTTCGTTTATACATCCAAATTCATACTGGAGACTCGGTAAGTAGTCAGGACCAAGGTTCAATGACTCTGTTTGCGAAATGCGAAAAATATTTATATTCATGCCTCTATACTTGTTTAAGAACAACCTCGACTTAATTAGTATAACCTGAGCACTTGCCGAGTCTCCAGTATGAATTTGGGTATATAAACGAAAGTCACCGTATACAAGACCTTTCTATTGCCAGCTATGCCCGCAAGTTCAACATTTCACCAACAATAAGTGTGAATGGGTTGTACCAATCTCAGTTTTCATATCCGCGGTGTAAATCATAGGACACATATCCGTCAGCTGGACGGAAATGACACGTCTGGTAGAGTCACGCTTTTACATCTAATCCCGCTTTACTCCCTATCACCGGGACATAAAGTCGATATTTGCTACTTCGTATGCTGGAACGTTATCTTTGATGATGTGGTACAAGGAAGACGAGACTAGCGGTATTTCAACCAATCACACTCTTACGTTGTTTATAAATGTATTTATGTTGATCTAGCTTAAGCTAAATACTTGTAGCTCTGTGTACAAAAGTTTCGTCAGTATAATAATGGTATATTATGCACCGTATTTTTTCATTTCTTTCAGGAGGACCGCCAAGAGTGGCAAATTCTCGCAAAGTTCTATGTCCAGAAGTGGATGAAACAGGCTGATGGGTGTATCGCACTTGCATGCAAATTTCAGGGATAGACAATCACCGAAACCTTCGCTAAACAATTATTCGTCAACTGCAATAGAGCTGTAACATTCAGATGAAGTCATATTCAAAATAATTAAGTATATTTTTTTCACAAAAAAAGAAACTGACAGTTCATGCTAGTAGAAAATGCGTTTTTAACTCTAATGACGTATAAGTTATTTCACAATGCAACATTCAAAATTTCGCAACAAGGAATAAAAAAAGGCATTTTCCACTATCACGAACTCTGAGTTTCTTCCTTCGGGCAAAAAGTATACTTCGATGAAATTATTGTCAATAAGAACTATAGAAAAGACTATTTCGAAACATAAAACACATGTATATACCCTAAGGGGCTGGCCAGATACAAATACACATAAATCAATCCCCTCAGTTGGACTTTGACTCGGACCAACCCCGAAAATATTAAAAAGGCAACTTTGTATAGTTTGTGTATAACCCTCTCCTCGGTTTACGATGGCTGCCCCTTTTATAGACATAACTAATAAAGTTTGAATCGTTTTAGTGCGGACAGGGGTACACTATACATAAGTAATGAAGCCGTGGCCGCGCGGCCTGATTCTGATCATAATGCTGCAGACATATTTGAATGCTACTTTAATTACAAAAAGAAAAAAAAAAAAACTTTTTTGACGCCTGTCTCCCAGAGGGTGTGGCAAAGACCACAGATTCAAATCTGCTACGATCCTGACCAATTTCTTTCGTTTATTCCACGTACATCGACGAGTCATACAGCTCTTCTATTTCTTGACTTGACCTTTCATCAGTATGTCGCCAATTTGTCAATTTACGTCCTTCTAGAGCGGCCCAGTCGAGCACCAACTTCCGGTTACGCACCACATATTTCTTTTTTCACGCTTTTTAGGGTTCCGTAGTCCGAAAAGGAACCCTTATAGTTACGCCATGTCCGTCTGTCCGTCTGTCCGCGGCTTAGCGCAGAGACGAAGTACTAGAAAGCTGTAATTTTGAAAGATTAATCGAATGGGCGGATTTAGGCATTAAATCTATTTATAGTTTATTTATCTATTAACTTATTTATTCATTGCATTATGTAGGTATATACAATATTTTAATTTTTTACTTAAGTTAGTATATATTTGGTTAGGCATTATATTTATTTATGGTCTATTCAGTTTATTTATCAACTTATTTATTAATTGCATTATGTATAATAATATTATTATTCCAATAAGTCTTTATTTTATGCATGTGTATAACTTTAGTGGCCCAACATAAATATATTTTTTTTTATATATATTTCCCGTAAGTATCATATTTGTTTCATTATAAAATATTATTTTTATACAGATTAGATTTGACATGTAAAACGTATACTACTTTATGTATCTATTTTACAAATAAACATTTTGAATCTTTTGAATCTTGAATCATGGATATAAATATTACTCACGCCGACAAAATGGTTAAATAAAATCTGAAAAAAATATCTTTTCAAGGGTACCTCTCATACAAGTAAACTGGGGATTAATTTTTTTTTCTCGTCTATCCCATAGTGTAACATTGTGAGTGTGTCATTACCATTTTTCGATTTAGGGATCCGTTGGTGAAATATTAAGCTTTAAAGTGAAAATTTTAGTTAGAGTGGAGCCTGCCGGCTAAACAGTTATTTATAGAAATGTGAAAAAATTCACATAAGTAGTATGGTATAATGAATTTAAAAGGAAAATATCACAGCTAAGTAGACTTTCCAGGTGGTAGAGCTGATGCCGGGCTCGACTGTGGAGGTACCACCATCTTACTCGCAAATCCTCCCGAAGTTATTCGGGGGAGAGTAAGAGAACAGCTCTCAGGCAAAACCAGGCGGCCCACCATTGCCTGGGACCGATGGATGGCGGTATATCCATCCCCAATTGCCGGGCCTTATCTAAAACAGACTAGTGACGGGCAGCGGCATCACTAGTGCAAAGGTTTCGGCACCGCGCTCACCAACCCGCCTGCCCAGCGTGTGTGAGTATGGGCATTTCTTCCAGGAGGACCGCCAAGAGTGGCGAAATCCTGGAAAGGCCTATGTCCAGCAGTGGACGAAACAGGCTGATGGATGGATGGAGTAGACTTTACAGGTTTACGAGTACAAGTCGCGCCAAACTTTTGGCCCCCTATAATGTATGGGGCCAGAAGTTTGGCGCGGTCTGCACTAGAAGACCAACATATAAAATGTACCGGGCAACTACGGAACCCTACATTGCGCGTGGTCCGACACGCACTGGGCCGGTTTTTTATTAATATCTCTGTATCTTCTATGTGTAAAACGAAAATGCGTCAATACAAAATAGAAATAACTGTTAAAATAACTTCTCTTAAAATATTATATATAATTGTACTGTCAAGACGAGCTGTGATGCGATGACTTACTTTCGCCGTTTATAGCGTCTCAGAGGAAGTTCTAATGATGTTAGCCAAAAGAAATGCAGCTTGCACATATTTTTTTATGTGACTATATATAAGGTGACTTTAATTTATGCAGCCATACTCATACTGGCTGGAGGCTTAATAACTCTTTTTGCTAATTTCGCAAATTAAAATCTTGACGTCCCATAGTAATTGTCTCGGGGCTGGGCTTGCGTTTGTAAGGAACACAAAAAGAATAATTTACAAATTTCACAAAAAGGGTCATCGAACCTTGTTACTGAGCACTTACCGAGTCTTCACTAAGACTCTGGCTGCATAAATTGAAGTCACCTTATATATATAACCATACAATACCGGTTGTTTTTGGGTTTGGCTGCCGCAAAAACAAAAAACAAGTAAAAATATAGGTTATTTTTATTTATAAATAGAATTTCCATTCGCGTTAATAAGTATTTTGATCTGAACTATTTGACATTGGTATTTTTTCCGTATTTTGTGAATAGATGTTCGTTTTTCATGAATTTGTTAACGACAGAATCGGCGAGAATCGGTAAGGCACCGTAATGAGCGGCCACCTTTATAGATCATAATGGCTGAATATGGATTTGACATTGTTGCTTACCTATTTCTGAGGTAGAAGCAACCCGGTAGCATTCTCGTATTATCAATGTTTTTTAACTTATGATTGATTTCTAATGACAGTGGCCTAAAAGCTTTTTAATTTGTATTATTTGTATTGTTTTAAGCTATGACTACCTTAAAATGAACTTAATTGTATATCTGCATTAATATATTAAAGAGGTAAAGTTTGTCTGTAAAGTATTTTGCTACAGGTAATTTCATACTTAAAGAGAAGGCGGAATGCAGAAGTGAATGGAGAAGACTTCACCGACAAGAGCACAGCTTTTAAATTTATGATGAATATCATATTACTGAACCGATTTTGAATCGCTTCAAGCGTTTGGATTCTAGGGTGGGCTATATCATTACTATTGTTTTTTTAGCTTTTTTTTTTCAAGACTTAATAGTTTGTTGTGCGGAGCCATCAGTGGAGATTTACTTTTTGTTTGAAAATAAACCAATTTTGGTGTTAAGAAGTTTCCTAAGGCTGGGAAAAGTATTTTGAGAGACGAGACACATGTAGTGAAATTCTGCCTGCGCGTGCATAAGGCTGACATTTATAAACATTATCGTGAAACAAGTTTTATTAATTAGCACTCAATAACACCAATTTATACTTCTTGCCTTTGCAATGTATGAACGGTGTTTATTTTTTAGTTTTGTAGGTAAAGGTAATAGAATTATTAAAAAAAATAATAGGGCACAATTTTAAGTTTGGAAAAATCTAGAGCTTTATCAGTCAAAAACTTAGAGCTCGATTGTTAAGTTTTGTAAAAAAAACAAAAATAATGTTATAACGTTAAGAAAATAAGGCTAAAAACAATAATGTACAAAATGTAGAAAGAGTTTTTATTAAAAAAATTTACCAAATTTAAATAATTGACCCTTAAAATATCTACCTTTCTGATACAAGCCTGCCTGATCTACATACTTTACCTTTATCTTCGTGTATTCAGCAGTATTATCGCCAAAAGTGATCTCTTCCAATTCACGTTCAAACCTATCTTTAATTACACTGAAATTCGGTCGCAGGTGGCTTAAGGCCCCTCCCCGCTTGGTACGACTAGATAACGGTATTTCACCGCAATATTTTATTCAGTCAGAATTCCGATTGGCCCAAATTGTATCCGTTCGGCTGTCGAAGAAACTCAATTATAGTAATACGTTACAGTAAAGAGCTCTACAGAATTTCGGAAAAGGACCCGTTAATAGATTTCTGGGGATTGTAACTTTGTTGTTTTAACTGCGAACAAAGGATAATTATTTTTGGGTTATGGGTGTATAATACCTCACTTCGCTTCGCACTATCCTGCTTTATACCAACAAATACTGCAACAATCACGCTGAAATTGATATATGGTAAAGTTGAGGACTAATGCTATGTCAACGCAATAGAGAAAACTTGATTCCATTAATTTTTCTCGATAGAAAAAAATTACAAAGTTACCTCCAAACCATACAATAAACCGATAGCATTCAATGAATGCTTGAAATTATATCTGAAACTTTGCATAATATAACTGATATTATATTAGTATAAAGCAGCTGCAGACTGTTCCATAAAAATGAAAAAACCATCAGTGTAGCCGCGATTTCCAAATAACTGATGTTTTGCGTGCGCGGCATCTGATTAGAGTAGGATAGACAGTTAAAAAACAGAAGCGTTAGAGCAGGACTGCGAATTGAGGTATTATGGGCAGTGACGAAAGAAAAGAAATGTCTGGTGTGCAGTGAGACCTAATGGGCCGCCTAAGAAGGATGTGTACTGACCAAATTGGCGACAAACTGAAAAAGGACAAGAGCTTGTTGGACAAAACTTATAGATGAGAAAGAGGTGTGTCAGTATCGTAGAAAATGCAAAATCTGTACACTATGCTTACCCCTCTGTGAGGTAGGCGAAAGTATGTGTAAATATTATTTTTTTGGCTGCGTTAGGTACGAAATAAGAATGGACATTTCTTAATAATTTCCTTAGGGAGTACACAAAAATAAAATCTACTCGGGCGGAGTTACCGGCAATAAGCTATTTACTAAATGGAAACAGAAACGCACACGATATTTTTGGGTTTTCGCAACTGCATAAAAAAGCTAGCTTATACACAGGATATTATCAGAAAATAGACAATACATTCTCCGAAATCACACGCGAATTGAATCTGAATCCGGTTAATTTGTTACCTGTTCTTTCTGTTTTACACTATTATTAAGGGTTTAAAGATGAATTTTATGCTGCAACAATGTATTCATTGTTTACATTGAGGTGTTTACAAATGATTTATTATTTACTTGCATCTCTATGTTAAGTCAAGCGTTGGCCAAGCCCAAGTGTACAAATGGTGTCACATTCGGTTGTCATGTCGATGGCACCACAACGAGGCATGAACCGCTCACCTGTAGTTGGCGGTCTGTCACCACTGGGCCGCTGGCAACGGGCCAACAGTAGAATGATGCAGCTATTTCAGCCACTGAAACTTACTGAACCGAACCATTATCTGATGTATCATGAAGGTTAAACGACTTTATTTTTCTTATTTTTAAAGTAAAACCAAAAATTCCTTTATTCTTTTCTAAAATTCTAATACTAAGCTAAGACTTGGTACTTGAGAGCCGAAAACATGATGGGTCTGAAATAATATAATTTAATACTACAAATTCAAACATTATGAACAGTTGTACTGAGGTCTTAATCGCGTTAAAAAACCGGCCAAGTGCTTGTCGGGCCACGCGCAATGTAGGGTTCCGTAGTTGCCCGTTAAAACCTACTAAGCTGTGATAGTTTTCCTTTTAAATTCATTATATGTACTACTCCTGTGAATTTTTTCACATTTCTATAACTAACCGTTTAGCCGGCAGGGGGGGGGGGGGGACGGCCGCTCCACTCTAACTAAAATTTTCACTTTAAAGCTTAATATTTCACCAACGGATCCCTAAATCGAAAAATGACTTTCACACACCCACAATGTTCACAATGTTTTTAAACGACCTATCCAACGATACCCCACACTATGGGATAGACAAGCAAAAAAAATTCATCCCCAGTTTACTTGTATGAGAGGTACCCTTAAAAAATGTTTTTTCAAGATTTTATTTTCCATTTTGTCGGCGTGATTAATATTTAAATCCATGCCAAATTACAGCTTTCTAGTACTGATAGTCTGCGCTAAGCCGCGGACAGACGGACAGACGGACATGGCGAAACTATAAGGGTTCCTTGTCGGACTGCGGAACCCTAATAAAAACATCCCTTAAGGCATGGCCTTCTATTTCTTAAAAGTTTTTGTCAACTAGCCTGACCTATAACCTGATCAATAAAAAACTCACAGACTATTTTTTTCAGACCTTTATCTTTCTGTTGTGAAGAGCCTAATTTACTCGAAAGATTTAATTTTTGAAAATTGTGCCATTTACGTTTTTAGTCTAAGCAGCTTGAGTTTTATGTCTGAAATAACTAGTATTTCTGATAATAAATAATAAATTACTATATATTTCATTTTCAGATGTAAAGCTAGATAATACCTACAACAAATACTTTTTTAGGGTTCCGTACCCAAAGGGTAACTAACGGGACCCTATTACTAAGACTCCCCTGTCCGTCCGTCTGTCGGTCCGTCTGTCACTAGACTGTATTTCATGAACCGTGACAGTTGAAATTTTCACAGATGATGTATTTCTGTTGCCGCTATAACAACAAAAAAAAAACAGAATAAAATTTATATTCAAGGGGGCTCCCATACAACAAACGTGATTTTTTTGCCGTTTTTATGGATACGGAACCCTTCGTGCGCGAGTCCGACTCGCACTTGGCCGGTTTCATAAAATCCATAAAAACCTCCTTCCTCATTCCGGTAATAAGCAAGTTAATAAATGACAAAACTCAGGTTCCCTAAGATTCCCAGAGGACATACTATTACAGGTATATGAAACCTTTTATCTACCGCTTAAAATGAAACATACTGACAGTGTAATACAGGGTGTATCGTATGTGCTGTCAACACATTATTTAATTATACTGGCTGACCTGGAAACGGCCCAGCTGGTTCACGCGGAACTACCTACACATGCTATACATGCTATATGCAAGGTTGTATTGATAACGTGCTCAGAAAATTAAAGCACATGCTCTGCTGGTCATACAGGTAAACTTGTTTTATGGCTTTTGCGACTTTGTACATGTTCTTAGGTTACCAAACGGGAACCTATTACTAAGCCTCTGCTGTCTCTCTGTCTATCTGCAACAGGGGTCTACAGCTTTAACCGTAATAGGTTTTAGGTTTTAACGTTTAACCGTAATATGAATTTTTTACGCAATGGTTTCAGCTCTATCTTAAAGACGACAATAGATACAAGTTTCAAAGGTCAAATTGTTGTACGTACACTAAAGTAAAACGAAAATTTGAGTTCCGTACTAAGAGTGCGCAATTGTTAGTCAGGCGCTACCATTTTTACGCCTTGTTTTTTGTCGCTTTAATGTTACTATGTCATCTATGTTATACCATAATGTTTTTGGGGTTCTGTATCCGAATTGTGCGGTGGTACGCACAAGGCCAAATTATTGTGTTTATATTAGTGTAATAAGTGGAGGAAACGTGAAGACATCTGCTAGTCTAGCATAGCAAACTATATCGAGCTCGATAGCGCTTGATACAGTGCTCTGTCTCACTCTGGTGATCTACCTAAAGAGAGACAGACAGTGTATATCGAGCTGTCAAAGCTCGATATGGTCTACCATGCTAGGTACCCTGAACACTAAGGCAAATATCCCTTGACGTCACCATTGGGCACCGTAGGGCCTAGTACGTTCTGAGATAATTATAATTAATAATTTAAAATTCTTAAATTAGTATATTTAATACATTTTTCTGGAGGGGGCCGGGGGGAGGGCGTGCCCACCCCAGCCCCTAATACCTCGCTACGCCAATGGGCGTCACCGTAGCGAGCTACAGACAAATATTCGATGGACCTAATTGGTACTATATCATTTCTAAAGATTGTTTCACAAATTGTTCTTTATTCCACAATTCATTATTGATTTCTGTTGAGACTATCCTAAGATGATAAATATGTTTTGACCGATATTTATTTCTTCGGTACAAAACAATTTTAATATAATAAAAGTAAAATAAAGATGAGCAAATTTATTCGAAAACATTTTTTCGCAAATTACAATTCATTTACTTTTCCTAAGCGACCGTTTTTATCGAAGAGTTTTCGTCTTTGAAAAATTTGTTTTGTGCTTTGATAAAATATTTGAAGTCTATATTTAATAGTTGTGTTGGTGGTAGAGCTGATGCTGGGCTCGACTGTGGTGGTACCACCATCTTACTCGCAAATCCTCCCGAAGTTATTTGGGGGAGAGTAAGAGAACAGCTCTCAGGCAAAACCAGGCGGCCCACCATTGCCTGGGACCGATGGATGGCGGTATATCCATTCTCAATTGCCGGGCCTTATATAAAATAGACTGGTGACGGGCAGCGGCGTCACTGGTGCAAGGGTTTCGGCACCGCGCTTACCAAGTCGCCTGCCCAGCGTGTGTGAGTATGGGCATTTCTTCCAGGAAGACCGCCAAGAGTGGCAAAATCCTGGAAAGGCATATGTCCAGCAGTGGACGAAACAGACTGGTGGATGGATGGATGATTCAATAGTTGAGGAAAAATACTTACAGTTTTGAAGTTCGTCTATCTCTCTCTCTCTTATATATCTCCGTCTCGCCGGAGATATTTAACTTCACTCTAACGCATTTTGACGTGAGCGGTGCCTCTTGACTCTTGTCGTATAGTTGAAGTACATATAGTTTGATCTCTATTTTTTATTACAATTAAGTTAATAGCAATAAACTCAATTATTAATTCAATTTAAAGCCTCTTTAGACAAAATAAAATATTTTCACGAAAAACAAAATTCTATTTTTAGAAAATTCAATTTGTGTAGTCCAACGATTTTATTACGGAAGTGATTCTTTTTTACAGTACATAAAAGATAAAAGGCGCCCGACACAATCTGTCACACCGCATAAAATTTTCCCTACATTTTCCCGCCGGTTGTTTTGTTGTACTTTTTTTTTGCACAGAAAAATGAGGCTGTGAATATTATTGAGTGATGGGAAAGTGAATCAAATTAATAGCATGTGTTGCCAGCATACGCGATCGATTGACGTCACAAATGGGAAAAAAGTTACGCTTTGTTGTCGCTTGACAGGAGATTCTGTTTTGAAACTCTTTTATTTTCGATTCGTTTTCGTTCCAACGAGGAAAGGAATTTGTTTTTCTTTTCTTTACATGTCATTATAATAGTACGGCTCAGTACACATACTAAAATCACAATTCGATAGACATCTAATGATTGATAGACTGCTGTGTTCGCAGTTAAGGGGGGTTATCCCATTTTGTCTCTTTTCAAATTAATTTTAAACCAATAAATAGAGGCGATTTTGCAAATTAGATTTGTGTATTTTAGAGAAAGGGCCATCAAACCTTGTTTGTGAACACTTACAGAGTCTCCAGTATGAATTTGGCTATTTAAACGAAAGTCACCTTATGTAATTTTTTTGTCACTATTCTTTCATTTATCCTCTCTGTATAGTATGTGCCCAAAAAATACTTTCAATGCAAGTGCTCATAAAGAACTATTTTATATGCATGAAAACTGTTGCCAAAGTCAGTTTTACCACACTAGTGTTTTATTGTTATGTTTTCTCATTATTTATTGAAGAAAAGTTGCCAGTCTAATCTTACATAGGTAACACTAAAAGTTTCCGGAACTGGCCACTTACATAAACAATATTAAAAAATTTATTGCAACATTTGAAAATAGAACTCTTTGGCTGTAGAATGCAGTTTGTTTCATCTGACTGTCTTATGTTTTTACCTTGTGGCGCCATTAAAAAAATTGTGTGTCTGCATCAACATGGATTTAACTCGGGAAAATTTTCGTAGTATGATTTTCTACGATTTTAAGTGTAATTTCACAGCTCAACAGAGCATCGCTCGGCTTGAAACAGCTTTTGGCAATGAAGCACCATGCAAGACGACTGTTTATAGCTGATTTGCAGAATTCAAGCGTGGTCGTATCAATCTCAGTGACGAATCTCGCGATGGTCGGCCGTCCACCGCTGTGACCAACAAAAACATCGATGCTGTGCGCCGTATGATTGAAACAGACAGGCATGTGACCTACCATGAAATTCGCGCATCCTTAGAAATAGGCATGAGTCAAATACAATCAATCCTACACAAACATTTGGGTGTGAGAAAGCTGTGCTCGCGGTGGATCCCACACAACTTGACCGAGGCTCAAAAAACGGACCGCGTCACTTGGTGCAGTGCCATGCTTACCAGATTCAACGAAGGTGCGTCAAATTTGGTGTGGGACAATGGTAACAGGTGACGAAACATGGATTTATTGCTACGATCCCAAAACAAAGCAGCAATCGAGCGTATGGGTCTTTCAAGATGAGCCGAAACCAACCAAAGTGGCGCGCGTGAAAAGTGCATCTAAGCGGATGATTGCTTCTTTTTTTAATAAAACTGGACACGTGGCTACTGTTGCTTTAGAGAATCGTCGTACCGTGAATAGTGACTGGTACACGACCATTTGTTTACCGGAAGTTATTGACGAACTCCGTAAAAATAACCGTAAACGCCGTATCATCCTGCACCACGACAATGCTAGTTCTCACACGGCCAGACAGACAAACGACTTTTTGAAGACGAAAAATGTAGAACTCAAGAGTCATCCTGCATACAGTCCCGACCTGGCACCTTGTGACTTTTTTCTGTTCCCAAGAATTAAGAACCAATTACGCGGTCAACGATTTCCATCACCAGAAGAGGCTGTCGAGGAGTATGAAAAACACGTTTCAGAGGTCACCACAGGGGAGTGGCACAAAAGTTTTCAAAACTGGTTTGATCGAATGAAAAAGTGCATAGACGCCAAAGGAGATTATTTTGAAAAACAATAAATTAATTTTGTACCTTTAATAGTATTTTTTCATATTCATTCCGGAAACTTATAGTGCGTCGACAGAAATGAACTGCTTTCAGTTTGATGCGTTCGAAGGCTGCGTTCAGTTTGATCGTCGGTCGGACTACCATTGATAGACAGCAGGACAGGTATGTTATGTATGACTGAAAGCAGCATTCGAACGTATCAAACTGAAAGCAGCTTATTTCCGTAATTTTTTCATTTTAGGAGAATCGGATATATGATAATATATGACGTTTATTTGAAGTATTTATTGTTTGTTTGTTTCTTTAATTATGTTTAATTTATTAACTCACACTATGCATTACAAAACGTAGTATGATACACGTGGGTAAGGGCAATAACTTACTCGTAACGTTTAAAACACTCGCTTGTCAATCGTATTTCAAATCGTCCTCGTAAGCAAGTAGTAAGCTATTGCCTCCTTACCGCACTTAAACATAAACACACACACATTACACATAAACTTCTATTAAAATTATTCTGTGATTGCGCATCTTATGACGTCACCTTTTCTGTGTAGGGAGCAGCGAAGTCTTTGAAATGCAGTTGCGAGTGTCTTTGTCTAGCTTTCAGTCCCTCGGGCGCGATATTGGCAGATTGCCAACTGCAGCAGTGCGGTACTGTCGCCGATGATACTCTTTGGGGGCTTTAGATCACAAATAGTCACGACGATGTAGTCTTTTACATACTTTTTATTGTGATTATTTTAATTTAATTGATATTCGAGTAAGATACATATGTAATAGGTTGGGGAAAAACTCTTTTCGCAAATAGTATGTATGAACTTATAATAAAATCTCTTTGGCTATACCACTTGTACCTGGCTGGTTTTGGTATTATTAAAAAGTTTAAATTTTAAAAAAGACGATTCCAAATTCGAATTAGGTAAAATGTGTGATTTTCATTTGTTTTTCTTACTGTTAAGATGAGTAATCTTTCTAATGAAGAAAGTAGATACATTTTGAAATTTTACTACAAAAAGGTAAAAATGCAACGCAAGCCGCGAAAAAAATTTGTGATGTTTATGGACCTAGTGTAGTGTCTGTGAGAGTAGCACAACTTTGGTTTAAGCGTTTTCAATCCGTAAATTTTGATGTCAAAGATGGACCTCGCTCTAGGCGCCCTGTTACGGAGATATTTGGGTGCCTCATGAGCTCACTGAAAGAAACTTAATGAACCGTGTACTCATTTGTGATTCTTTATTACGACGTAATGAAACCGCATAGTCCCGACCTTGCACCTTCAGATTTCCACTTGTTTCGGTCTCTTCAGAATTCTTTAGGCAGTGTCAGGTTAACATCACGAGAGGACTGCCAAAACCACTTGTCGCGGTTTTTTGATCAGAAGCCCCAGAACTTCTATGGCAATGGGATCATGTCCCTACTTACAAGATGGCAGAAAGTTATCGAACAAAATGGCACCTACATACTTTAGTTAAATGTAAATAAACTTTATTAAAAATGTTCTGAATTTTCATATAAAATGCGAAGAAACTTTTATTTATTTTTATAAAATATAATTGGGAAGAAAACACCAACATTAAAATCTAGAAAAAAACAAGATCTAGCCGTAACACCGCCGATAAAAAAAAAACTTCAGTCTTATATTTAATTCCAAAATAATTCTTTTGGATACAATTTTTTGTATTTATTTTGCGGCAGTTGTTTATCATAGAATATTGAAATTAAAATATAAGCTGTCAAGATGAATGCTGAACCTGTATGATGTTACTGTTAATGTTATTGAAACCAATATTACTTATGTGTGGTTAATATAATGTTAATATTAAATTCATGTTGTGTTTAAACTGCTTACTCTACCTAGTATACATTTACTATTCAGCAAATTAGGCTTTAATTTTTACCTCTTGCTAAGCCTCAATCTTGAATATCAATACAATACCCCATGTTACAAGAACAACGTTGGCCATATTAAAGTCACAGATTTATAGGAAATAAAACTTTTGGTTTTCATAAGAGTGCATTAGAAACTATAAAATATCAATTACAAACAAATTGCAAGACAAGAATTTGTAACAATTCCTCAGGCCTGTGACCGACAATGATACAACAATTTTGTCTTGATCACTGGTCAACAAGTTTTCTGCACAGAAACGATATTTTGAAATTCTTGCAGAAAACTGTGTGCTGAATCCAAATCTGAACTCAGATTTTTTCTATCAGGTCTCAGTTTTGTGAAATCAACTTCAAGTATTGAAATTTACCGTTTCTTTAATGCTTCTGAACATTTTTTTTACTTATTACAAATGTATTTTATATATTTATTTTTCATAATTACAAGTCCTTAATCAATACTTATTAAGGTGAAAATAACATAATTCGCGATTGAACCTTATTTTTCAAAATAAATAATATTTTGTGAGAGCTTGTTCGGTCCATACATTTCATACCAAGTTTTTACTATGAAACATTGGGTGTGATTGTTTTGAGACATTTAATCGAAAACTAGGCTTGGTTACGTGAATCTTTTTATCATATTATTAAAAAGAACCACTAAGAAGAAGTATTATTGAAAATTAAAGCCGAAAAACTAATTGTGCTAAGCGTAAAGCCCCACCAGAAGTAGTAAAAACACGTGATTTTTCAAAATTTAGTCTGTCTTATACAAATATTACGACGTGATAGAGAAAATCTGATTTATATTCGGATTCAGCATACAAATTTCTATAATAATTTCAATAAATCGTTTCTGTTACAGAAAATTTCTACAATTTTGTTGACCAGTGTAACAGAAGGTCACAAGTTCTAATCTTGTCCCGAGGGATTTTTTCAAATTATTTTCTTGCGATTTGTTTCTAATTGATATTTTCTAGTTTGTAATGAACTCTAAATATTTAGAGTATTCAAAGGCGGTGGATTTCGCAGTAAATAAACAGAATCTTTTTAGATGTTCCTATCAGAAAGTATGCAGACTTAGTTGGGGGACAGTACATAGCTTAGATTCGCATATCGGATGTGGGTTGCAGGTCACTGGGTCTTACCCGTGTTACTGACCGTAGTTAGTTACTTAGCAACCGATAGTCGTCGCTATGCGCTAAGTGTTGGTGTGTATTCTGTGTAGGTATGCGTGGCTGTGGGTGGATTTGTTCAATAGATACGAATTCCATTGGAAAACAAACCGGCCAAATGCGTGTTTGACCACGCGCAAATACAGATCACGCTAAACTTGTAGACCGCTCGAAAGTTGCTCTCCCGAAGAACGGCCCATACATTGTCGTGTTTGGAGGGGATTAAAAGTTTGGCGCGACCTGTACTCGTAAACCTGTAAAGCCTTCTTAGCTGTGATAGTTTTTCTTTTAAATTCATTATATATACTACTTCTGTAAATTTTTGCACATAACCATAAACAATCGTTTAGCCGGCAATTGACTTTAATGAAAATTGGCACTTTAAAGCTTAATATTTCGCCAACGGATCCCTAAATCGAAAAATGGTTTCCAACCACCCGCAATGTTTTTGAACGACCTATCTAACGATACCCCTCACTATGAGATGTATGAGAAAAAAAAATCCTCCCCAATGTACATGTATTGCAGGTAAACAAAAAAATTGTTTTTTTCATGATTTTATTTTACAAATTACAGCTTTCTAGTACTAATAGTTTCTGAGTTAAGCCGCTGACAGACGGACATGGCGAAACTATAAGGGTTCCTTATCAGACAACGGAACCCAAAAAATGGAAATCTTATGCGTGATTAAAATAAATATGAATACATGGTGATTTGTCTACACTAATATTATAAACTAGTCTTTGCCCGCGGCTACAACTGCGTTAATTCAATAATTGCCCATTTTCGGCTTGGGCGTTATTTTATAAACATTCTTGTAGCCTACGTGTTGAACAGGGTCACTACGATGATAATAAAGAAGACCGTGTCCAAATCCGTTTAGTGGTGTCGGGTTAAAATGAAACACACAGACAGACAAAAAATCTAAACAATACAATTTAGCTTCAGTACAATAATCCATTTCATTAAAAAAATATACAATGTACAGACATGACTTTTTTACTAATATTAATAGTATTACTATGGATAAAATATTTCTGTTTATTTTTAGGAATTGCTCAACTAAGCCGTACATGGTTGAGCCCGTAGAACAAATGTTTTACATAAAGCTCACGCACTAGTGGACTCGGTGAAGCAAAACGTTCTACAGATAAGAAGTACGAATATGTCGGCGCAAACCCCGAGACATTGATGTGGGAGTCCATGAAGAAAAATGCAGACGGAATATTCTTACAAGTATATTCGAAAAGTCGCACAGAAAAATGTGCCCAAACAAAGGCGTCACTTCTATTTATATCACAGAGTCAATAAAGCCGTTCTATTTATGTCATTATCCACAATACTCAAAATTTACTAAAACAAATTACTGAAATATTACTGTTGTGATTTAAGAAACAAATTCAATATAGAAAAACCTCATTAACCTACAGATAATAAATTATATTTATTATCAGACAGTGTTTTGATTAGCAGCATGTCTAACCAACATATTGAAATTCACAAACAATAAGAGTTTTCTGATTATTTAGTTTATAATCGATATAAAAC
This sequence comes from Ypsolopha scabrella, assembly GCA_910592155.1. Classification (NCBI taxonomy): domain Eukaryota; kingdom Metazoa; phylum Arthropoda; class Insecta; order Lepidoptera; family Ypsolophidae; genus Ypsolopha; species Ypsolopha scabrella. The sequence continues at coordinate 21,010,664 of OU342976.1, forward strand.
CATAATCATACAGATAACAAAATAGTAAATAATAACTACACATAAATTGCTCGAATAAACACATTTTATAAAATGGCGCGGAAGGCGCAGAAGGAAGTTGTCACACAGCTTTGTCAAATATAGGTCTATGCTATTGATTAAATTCTAACTTATAAGAAAGTGACTATTGTTAATTATTATTAAAGATACATAATAATTAAAGACTAATTTACTTACGAGTTGGGTAACCCAAATAATAATTAAACAAAATCATTAAAATCTTGCGCCCACACGGCCATTCTGATTCAGCGCGCTCTCTGCGCTATACTTACATATTATAATAAACAACCACATATATACAAAAATGCAGTGAGCCATCATAGTATCAAGAATATTTCAATTTAAAACAGAAATAACCCACCTTGGGATCTAGTCTATATATAAGAAACAAAATAAAACATCTTCCCTTTCCTTAGGGTAACATAATTTAAATTAACACAGGATACACTCATCCTATTTCAACAAATCAACATGGCACCACCCATCCTGGGATCTAGCTCAATAAATCAACATGGCATCACCCATTCTGGGATCTAGCCCAACAAATTCACATGGCATCACCCAGCCTGGAATCTAGCCCAACAAATTCACATGGTATCACCCAGCCTGGAATCTAGCCCAACAAATTCACATGGCATCACCCAGCCTGGAATCTAGCCCAATAAATTCACATGGCGTCACCCATTCTGGGATCTAGCCCAATACAAGACCGGGAAAGGGAAACGCACGGTGGCCAGCCAGCGTTGGGTACGGGAGATTGGATCAATATAATAAACAAATTAAAAATACAAAAATCACATTAATCAAGATTAGCATAAATAAAATTATCTCAAAGTAGCACATCTCACATCATGACCATCATTCACCAAGTGTGTTCCCAGAAGTGGATGCACCTTGATTAACAGGCATTTCCCCGCCATTATTCACCATCGCCCACACGGACTGTTCCTCCTCAGAATCACTTACTTCAAACGGATCAGTCTGAGCCAATGGTGCTGGTCGGAGAAAGTCATGACATGCGATCTTTTCAGAACAACCACGAAGATTTACATGTTTTAACTTATATCGGTCATTAGGTAAAACTTCAATAACCTCCATGGGACCTTCAAATTTTGGACCAAGTTTTGTTGTGTGACGCTCATGGCGGCGCAAAACTACGTAATCACCAACACTGAAAGGTTTTATGCGCGCTTTCCCTTTATCGAAGCGGTTTTTGTCCTGAGAAGATCGCTCGTCCATCCTAACCTTACATATTTGTCGCTGTGCATCCAAGTCATCAATGACCTCATCACCGTCGATTTGTATGAGCTTTAGACCTGGGGGGGAACATTTTTTACCCAGCAACATTTCTAGTGGAGTTTTCCAGTACTTTTAGACATCGAACAATTAATAGCTAACTGTAAATCCTGTAGAGCAAAGTGCCATGGCTTTTCGAGTTCAACAACAGACATATTATCTTTAATTACTTTCATGAGGCGCTCTACCTGTCCGTTTGCTCTACTTGCACCTTTTGCTACCACGTGATGCTGAATACCACAATTTACACAAAACAGCTTAAAATCAGAAGAAGTCATACTCTTGTCTTGGTCGGTTATAAAACGCGTAGGAGTTCCGAAAATAGTGATGAGATCTTTGAAGCATTTTATAGCGGATTCAGTGGTTCGGTCGTTGGTGTAAACCATATGAACATATTTAGAGAATCCATCAATAAAAACAAATGCATATTCCATTTGGTTGCGTTTTCCATTCATTCTTCCTGTTATGTCACCGTGGACCGTATGAAAAGGAATCGCTACCTTATCTATAGGATGAAGAACTACTTGTCGGGCCCCTGAAGCACCTTTCCTCACTCTACAACTGACACAGTTTTCTACAAATTTTCGCACAAATCTAGACATACTAGGGAACCAATACTGTTCGCGTATCTTATCCAGGACCTTTTCCCAGCTAAAATGCTGTAAATTATCATGATAGTGATTGATAAGACTCCATCTGTAGCAACGCGGTACTATTATCAATTTTCTTGTTTTCTTATCAATTTGTATCTTTTTTCTAAGTAGCTTATCAGAAGTAACAACATAAGTGTCAGCTATAGTTTGAGGAAGAGCATCAGTTGATAATTTTTCTACAATATTTTTGATGCTTGGGTCACGCTTTTGCTCGATAAGGAGCCAATTGTGATCTAGTGTGGCAGCGTTTACACTAAAAGTCAAGGGCTTAGAAACGTGACACTGGTAACATATTTTATTATTTTTCTTAGGTTCAGGGATCGTCACAGGGTTCCGGCTAAAGAAAACTGCATGTGATAATCGTTCGCCCTTTCGGTATTCTATATCAAAGTCAAAATTTTGTAAGAACGCCCACCAGCGATAAACTCTAGGGGTTAACTCTTTCTTGTGTCTGGCAGCTTTGAAGGAGTTGCAGTCGGTAACCAATTTAAAATGTCTACCATACAAAAAGTGGCGAAAGTGTTTGATTGATTTCACTACAGCGAGTGTCTCAAGCTCATATGAGTGATATTTGCTTTCACATTGCGTTGTTCGCATACTAAAGTAAGCCACAACTAGGGGATTATGATTTAGTCGTTGAATTAATATGGCGCCAAAGCCAATGGCACTAGCGTCAGTATGTAATTCAGTCGCTAAGCTCGGGTCAAATATAGTCAAGAGGGGAGACGATGTCAAGTAACTTATAACTTGTTGTCTAGCAAGGTCATGGCGCTCCGTCCATTCCCATGTTGCATTAGATTTAGTAAGTTCGTACAAAGGGGCCATAATTTTAGAAAAATTGGGTACAAACTTACGGAAATAGCCAGCTAGTCCATTGAATTGGCGAATTTCCTTGACATTTTTTGGTACGGGGCAGTTTGCTAAAGCTTGGACTTTCTTTGGACTTGGCTTTACAGTACCATTTTCTATTATATTGCCCAGATATTCAATTTTGGTCTTGAGAAATGAACATTTTGAAATGTTTAATGAAAATCCTGCTTTAGTCAGCCTGTCTAGAACTAATTTAAGGTTATGTAGTCCTTCTTCGACAGTCAGAGATAAAATAACTACGTCATCAACGTAGCAAAGGGCTATGGTATCTCTATAATCACCTAAGGCAATATTTATTGCCCGTTGATAAACAGAGGGTGCATTACACAACCCGAAGGGCATGCGCAAAAATTCATATTGCCCATCGGGCGTCACAAATGCAGTTTTCTCTATAGAGTCTACAGACACGCGAATACCGTAAAATCCGGCCACCATATCAAGACATGAAAAATATAGAGCTTTGCCTAACTTATCAATTTGGTCAGCAATGAGGGGAAGTGGAAAGTGGTCTCGTAATGTGTTTGAATTCAACTCTCTATAGTCGATGCAAAGTCTATCAGAGCCGTCCTTTTTTTTAACCAATAAAATGGGACTACTGAATGGTGAAGAACTATCTTGAATGATTTCGTTACTTTTGAGATCATTAATTATTTGCTTAACCTTTTCGCGTTCAAATGGAGACATCCTATAGGGACGGCGCTGAACGACTTTATCGGGATTTTTTAGTCGAATTTTTAGCTCACCCGTGGTTACTTCAGATACTTTGTTACCAAGCGCAAAGTTATCACTGTAATCTCTCAATATGGACATCAAAGTTTCCAGGTCCGTCTGTTCAGTAAGGTCAGTATCTAAGTCCGTAATAAAGTCATAATCCGTACACTGATTTATAAGCGAAGGCTCCGAACGTTTTACGGATATGTTATCTTTGCAAATGGTGACAATTAGCCCGGGAATTTTTAGCAAATCAAAGCCAATTAGAACATCAAATTGAGTTTGATTATCTTTTACAATAAAGAACTCTAATTCGAGATCAACATCATCAATTTTCACACGCGTTGTAATACTTGTGTTACAAAATACCGGACAACCACCAATGCCAGAAAATGTAACATTGACGGATTTTCGTTTACCCGGGACTGTCTTAGAGAAACTTTCCCGAATCAGTGAACAATCTGCACCCGTATCAAATAAACAATACATAATTTTATAATTTATTTCAATCGGTATCGTGCTACGTGAAATTGAAGAACACACATTGATTGACTTAGTTACAGACTTGTTTCGTTCATCACTTTGGCGTCGAAAACAAGTTTTTTCTGTATGACCTTTGCGGCGACAATAACCGCATTCGTAAATCTTATTGTTATTGTTAACAGCAGTAGCGTGGGTAGAATTTAAATTTAGACCGGACCGAACTGTCGGGGACTGGGTTGAGTTCGGAATGAAATTAGTTTTCTGATTACCCACCTCCTTACATTCTCGGGATCGATGCCCTACTTTATTACAATTAAAACAAGTAATTGTGTCGCGTTTATATGAATTGTTTAACTCAGCACCACGCGGTTTCTTACTGTCAGAATTAAGCTTCGAAACATTATTTAAACTGTCTATTTTGCGTTTTCTAAACGTCCTCAATACAGACACTAATTGAGACAATGACATAGGAGTATTTCTCAAAAGCTCAGAGCGAACATAGTCAGGGTGAATACCTGTAATCAAGGCTTCTACAACTTCTGCATCCGTAGCCTCTGGTCGCACCCTCCTGAACAGCGTCCATGCGGTAGTAGCGTACTCCGCATATGTGGTCGCCTGGTCCGATGTGTATGCTCGCCACTTCAAGACATCATCGGCATAGCGGAATTCCCTAGCAAAAGATTGAATTAGTTCGGATTTCATTTGATCCCACGTGGTGGAATGAAGGGACCACGTGTCAGCCCATGTTTTAGCTCTACCCCTCAATTGAAGAATAGCCTTCATCCGTGCCTCATGTGGCGGTATCCTAAACTTAGCTATGGTTTGGTCGATATTGGCACACCAATCTTTAATATCGTGGGATCGAATATCGGGGTCAAAAGGCGGTAGATAAAAATCACGACAATAGCGTGATGGGGCAGCTTCAGCAGACAGAGCAGCCGTAACTGCACTGGCAGCGGCTTGTTTTGTAACTGAATTAAGCAAACTCATAACCTGGTTCATGGTGAAAGTAGTATCCTCGGCATGCGCTCCAAGATTGTCAAACCGGGAACCATGAGCTGGCTCCGTCCCTCGTCCGGTCACAAAGCTGGTGGCACCATTAGCGCCAGCTAACTCTCGTCCAGTCGTGGATTTGGCGACATTAGCGTAGGCTGTCTCTCGTCTGGTCGCAGATCTGACGGCATTAGCATCGGCTGTCTCTCGTCCGGTCGCAGATTCACTTGAATTGACTGAAGCCATCTCTCGTCCGGTTGCAGAGCTGCCCGGGCCGTGGTCCGTTTCTTCGACAAGTTCGTTAGTAGCGTGGTCGAAATCGGAGGTCGCGAGGGGTGATCCCACCGCTGCTGTCGGCGCAAACCCCGAGACATTGATGTGGGAGTCCATGAAGAAAAATGCAGACGGAATATTCTTACAAGTATATTCGAAAAGTCGCACAGAAAAATGTGCCCAAACAAAGGCGTCACTTCTATTTATATCACAGAGTCAATAAAGCCGTTCTATTTATGTCATTATCCACAATACTCAAAATTTACTAAAACAAATTACTGAAATATTACTGTTGTGATTTAAGAAACAAATTCAATATAGAAAAACCTCATTAACCTACAGATAATAAATTATATTTATTATCAGACAGTGTTTTGATTAGCAGCATGTCTAACCAACATATTGAAATTCACAAACAATAAGAGTTTTCTGATTATTTAGTTTATAATCGATATAAAACCATAATCATACAGATAACAAAATAGTAAATAATAACTACACATAAATTGCTCGAATAAACACATTTTATAAAATGGCGCGGAAGGCGCAGAAGGAAGTTGTCACACAGCTTTGTCAAATATAGGTCTATGCTATTGATTAAATTCTAACTTATAAGAAAGTGACTATTGTTAATTATTATTAAAGATACATAATAATTAAAGACTAATTTACTTACGAGTTGGGTAACCCAAATAATAATTAAACAAAATCATTAAAATCTTGCGCCCACAAATACCTAGATCTGCCAACGTAGCGGAGCAAAATACAAATGTTTCACAAGGAGGAATCTGATAGTTGATGTAAATGGTTTCCTTCAAGTTGGTTTAGCTTAGATGAATCATACGTCACGTTCCTTAAAATTAAAGCATTGAATAAATATTATGAAAATGAAGTACTTCACATTGTTGTCTCAGGTATATCCGTTTTTACTCGAGAACCACTTAACGGAATTTGATTAGTTTTTTAGCTTTCCGTACCTCAATAGAAAAAATGGAGCCCTTATAGGATCACTTTGTTGTCCCTCTGTCTGTCCGTCTGTCCGTCCATCTGTCTGTTAAGACCCTTTATCTCGGGAACGCGTGGGTATCGAGTTGAAATTGAAACCATATACTCAGGTCTGTAGAAGTAAAATGTAAAAAACACTAATGCAATAATGTAAAATAAAAAGCACATGTGTTTAATATGCTGCATTATGACCCTAAGAACGCTGCAATAATAGCCACTTTATAAGCAAGTGTGTTGAAAAACGTTATAATAACCAGCTACTCATAACAAAAATAGAACTAATTTAAATTATTCTCGTAAGGTTATTTGTAATTTCACTGCGAAACGGTAGGTTTTTGTGAGGCAGTTTATGAACAACCTAGTGCTTTTAGAAACTACAGGATTCTATAATCTCACGCTGATATATACACAGAGTGTATTAAAGACGTGCTCAGAAAATTGAAGCCCGATCCTCTATCGATAATACAGATACAATTTTGTTGTATGACTATTGGTAAAACATTATTTTTTCGATTTTCCGTTGAAAAATGACGAGTGTGTCTATGGATGTGACCAGTGATCATCTCACACATCCCCTCTGGGGCGTGGGTATACAGCGTCGGGGCGGGTGCCCCCTTGCTGTGGTGTCTTTCGATGCCCATTACTATGGGCATGTCTTGGCGTTGTTTTATCCGGCGGAGTTGGCGGCTCTACTCTCGAGGAGCACGGCTCGATTCAGGGAAGAGCTCGGCTCTACTCAGAGAGGAACCGCGGGTGTCAGGTCCTGTCCGGCGCGAGCGCGCGCGGCGCGGGGATGCGCGGCGCGGGGGCGCGAGGAGTTGGGGCGCGCGGCGCTGGGAAGCGCGGCGCGGGGGCTTGCGGCGCTGGGGAGCGCGGCGCGGGGGCGCGCGACGCGGGGGCGCATGACGCTGGGGAGCGCTGCGTGGGGGGGCGCAGCGCGGGAGCGCGCAGCGCGGGGGTGCGCGGGGTGAGGGCGCGCGGCGCGGGGGCGCGCGGCGCCGGGGCGCGCGGCGCGGGGTCGCGCGGCGCGGGGTCGCTCGGCGCGGGGGCGCGCGGCGCGGGTGGCGCGAGCGCGCAAGTCGCGTCGAGCGGCGCTGAGGTCTCCTCCGGTGGTTGGAGGAGGTCCCGTGGTAGGCGGCGGCGGTCGGGAGGGCGCGCGTGGTGCGGCGCCAGCTCTCGAAGGTGTGAGAGCGGCGCATGCTCTGCGCGCGTAAACATCCCCGCCGCGAGCCGGCTGACGAAGTCATCCAGGCTTTCCATCTTCAGGTCCCTCGCGATCGTGTCGTTCCTCACGTAGCGAGGCGCGCCAACGATGGTGCGGAGGGCTAGGTTTTCTTGAGCTCGGAGACGCTTCTTGTTCGTCTCCGAGACTAGGGCGTACCATGCCGGTGCAGCGTACGTGAGGCGGGATCTAATGTATGTCTTATAGATCCCGAGCTTCGCACGCAGAGGTAGTCCTGAAGATAGGAGCGGTCGCAGTTTTGCTCGCGCTCCTTTCACCTGGATGACGACGTTGTCCACGTGTTTCCGCATGGAGAGTCTCCGGTCTATGGTGACTCCTAGGTACTTCACGTGGGGCTGCCATGGGACCTCTACTCCTTGAAGTTGGAGTGGTGGTGGTGAGCTCATGTTGCCTGTGATGAGGGCCTGCGTCTTCCCGACATTGACCGACAGTCGCCATTTGGACAGCCAGTCTGGGAGCAGGTCTAGGGTCCGCTGCATCTTCGCCGCAGCGTGGTTGGCCTTGTAGGACGACACGAAATAGGCCGCGTCGTCGGCGAAGAGAGCGAGTTGGGTTCCCGCTCCTAGGGGGATGTCGTCGGTGTACCGGGAGTAGCAGACCGGGGACAGGCAGCTTCCTTGGGGGACGCCAGCTTTGATAGGGGGTAGGTGCTGGAGCGCCAAGTTGGTGATGGAATCAGCTCCTGGGGCTTTTCGGGGCTTGGTGCGGCTGATCACCCGCTTCACCAGGCCAGGCGAGAAGACGATGGGGTCTTCATCGGCGGCTAACGGCTCAGCAAGGTAGTCTCGCAGGTGAGACTCGACTGCTCTGACGTGCTCCACATCATTGGTCGGGTTGGGCATGAATTGGCCTTCGAGGCACTCGGTGAATATCTCGGCTCGGTCTTGAGCTCGGAATCTTGGGTGGCCGTCGCTACCCAGCAGCGGTCGGACTGGAGCTGGGGTCGTTGACAGCTGCCGGCATAGGCGATGCACAGAGGGAACGTGGTCGCCTATGGACTCGACGTGGCGCTCCCAAGATTCTTCGGCGTTCGCGTTGAGCTCTTTCTTCACCTTCTCCGTAAGGGCGTTGAGGCGAGCCTTGAGCGTCGGGCAGCGGGTGTGCTGCCACTGCCTCCGGAACTTGCGCTTTTCGCGGATGAGTTCTTGGATCCGAGCGGGGAGAGGTTGCAGTCTACCCGTGCTCGGAACCGTGTGCGATGATGTTTCAAGCGCGTTCTGGATGCAGCTGGTGAGCTCAGACGTCAGCCTTTCCACGTCTTCGGAGTTGGTGACGGGGCGAGATATTGGGGCCTCCTGGAGTGCGGCCTCGAAGGCGGGCCAGTTGTATCGTCGACGTGATGCCGGCGGAGAGACTCTGGTGGGCAGGTCCTCCATTATCAGAAGGACTGGCCTGTGATCTGATGGAAGGTCGATCAGAACTTCCTGGCTTGGCGGTGTTCTCAGATCTTTGTACACCACTATATCCAGGACGTCTCCAAGCCCCGTTTGCGGGCAGTAATGAGTAGGCTCGCCGGGGCCAATGACGTCATAGTGGTGCGAGATCGAGTCTTGGAGGAGTCGGAGTCCTTGAGCATTCGCCGTCGCGGAGTTCCACGCAGGATGCTTGGAGTTCAGGTCACCGGCAATGATGGTGGGGTGCGGCGCGCTGAGGATATCATGGAGATCCCTGAAGTCAAGGCGCCGGACGGGTGCCTTGTAGGTGGCGTAAAGACGCAGGGTTTCACCTGCGACCTGGATTTCGACTCCAAGGGCGTACAACGATGAGTACTCCTTGACGGCGATTGGCTGGTGGATGATCCTCCTCTTGACTAAAACCGCCAAGCCTCTCCAGACTCGGCCATTCTCGGGGGAGAGCTCATTCTTCCTGTAGACATGGTAGTTTGGGACGTGAAACTTATCCTTGTCTGACAGGAAGGTCTCGCTGATCAGCATCACGTCGACGTTTTGCTCCTTGAGGAAGAGCATGAGCAGTCGCCGCTTTCCAGTGAGCGACTGGGCGTTCCAGTGCACTATTCTTAGTGACTGGAGCTCTGTAGCGGCTGGGCTGCTACGAGTCTCTGGAAAGCGGGTAGGCATACGAGGTTCTTGACGGCCTGCATCACCGCCTCGTACTCTAACTCCGCTGTAGGTAGGACTGGGGCGGGGGTCGCCTCAGTTGTGGGGTCGGGCTGCTTTGCCGCAGCCTTCTTTTTGTTTTTCTTTCTTCCAGACCTCTTGCGTCGAGGTTTGGCAGCGTCTGACCTGGCCGTGGCTGGGTTAGCCTCGGCCATGAGTGAGGCGGGCGCTGTCCTCTCTTGCGGTGGCTGGAAGGCTGGCTGCGGTCGGCTGGCTGGTTTCGCCGCTGTAGCCATCAGGGCGATGGTTCCCGCCTTCTTGTTCCGGGCCTCGTTCCGGAACACGGGGCAGGAGGTGTTGTTGGCCGCATGTGGGCCCCCGCAGTTCACGCAGGTTGCGGGTTCCTCCCTGGAGCGAGGGCAGTCCTTCGCAGAGTGCTCCCCGCCGCAGCGCACGCAGGCCTGGGTCCGGTGGCAGTTGTGGGAAGAGTGCCTGAACTGCTGGCACCTGTGGCATTGTGCGGGCCCCTTCTTCCCTCTCCAGGCTTCGATTTTTATTCCCGGCATATACATGAGTTCCGTGATCTCATATATAGCCGGGACTAGGGTTGGCGTCTTCTTTATTAGGGCGTAGAAGATGCAGCCGGGGCGCCCTGCTCTAGCCCTAATAGGCTTGCAGTACTCGACCTCAAAGCCGAGGTCGAGCAGTGCTGCTGCGAGCTCCTCCGGTTCTGTGTTAACTGGCAGCCCGCGGATCGCTACCTTGAGGCTGCGCTCAGCGGGGAGGGAGTAGGAGAACCACTTCACACCGTGGTCCTTGTCCAGCTTGTTGAGGTACCGTTGGAGGAGTCGGTACTCATCATCAGCTGCTGGTGTGAAGCGCACTCCCTGCTGGAAGGCGCGGGCATTGGGTGTTCTACCCAGTTGGATGGCGATCTCGCGGATATGATGCTGCCAGTTGGGCAGCTTGTCCACGATCATCGGTGGGTATCGCAGCTTCGTAGGTGCGGAGGTGGGCGCGGGGGCGCGCGGCTTGGGGGCTGGCGGCGCTGCGGCTGGCGGTGCGGCGGCGAGCGGTGCGACGACGGGCGTCGCGGCGACGGGCGGCGGGCCTCGCGGCGGCAGGCGTCGCGGCGGCGGCGAGCGGTGCGACGACGGGCGTCGCGGCGACGGGCGGCGGGCCTCGCGGCGGCAGGCGTCGCGGCGGCGGCGGGCGTCGCGACGGCGGGCGTCGCGACGGAGGACGTCGCGGCGGCGCGCGGCGCGACGGCGCGCGGCGCGGTGGCGCGTGGAGTAGGGTACCCAAGTGGTGGGCGGTCGGGTCGCGCTCGTTGCGCGACTGGGAGACGCGATGCCGCTCTTCCCTGGTTTGCGCGCGGTGGTTGCGGTAGTTGAGGGTTTTGCTGCAGGGGGGTGGCTGCGGCGGCGGCATAGGTGGAGGGCACTGGAGAAGGCGCGTCGCAGACTCGCTTCTCCGTGCTCTCGGTCTTGGGGCTGCTCGTGTCGAGCGCTCTCTTCGTCCGTTGAGGGAGGGGGGGCAGAGTCAGCGGCATAGACGACGCCAATGCTGCGTCTGCCGTCGGAGAGCCCTCGACAGCAAGTTCGAGGCGTCGCTGGCGCAGGTGGGCCTCCATCGTAGCGAGAAGACCCTCCGTTAGGCAATTCGCACGACGTAGCCGAGCCGTCATGATCTCGTCGAGCTCGAGACCGCGGCGCGGAGACCCCGGTTGTTCGAGCGCGAACGGCACGGCGTACTCGGTACTCGTGCTGATGCCTCCCCACTGGAAGTCGTGGAGAGAGTGCGCACGACGAGTGGGGGTGGAGGTCAGCGTCGATGGTAGGCTCAGGAGGGCTGGGTCTACATCTTGAGGCTGCGGCTGGGTGGTGGCGGCGTTGGAGGGGCCCTGGACAGGGCTGTTGGAGTAGCCCTGAGAAGGGCTGTTAGAACGCGAGCCCTGAGAAGGGCTGTTGTTGCCGCTCATTGTAAGTGAGCGGCGGCTGCGGGGGGGTGTAACGCGTGCGACTATGAGTCGTGGCGAGCGCCAGTCCCCATGCCCCTTTCCTCGGTGATTTCCGCTGGTCGAAGGCCGAGGCAGGAAGCACAGCGAGCGGCACCACGACTCAGGCGCTCCTGAGATAGGTGATCCCCTCCGCGCAGCTGAAGCGCGGGCGCTACTCGAACTAAATATTAAAAAATATTTAGTGAGTTCGCAACTGTGAAGACGTCCGAGCACTACGAGCGTATTCATTCGCTTTATTTAAAAACTTTTTTTATAGAAGTGGTTCAGTATGATCAGTATGTGGCTTAATTTTCTGAGCACGCATTCGGTATATACTCACACTTGTCTCCCAGAGGGTTTGCCAGAGAGTATATATTTCCATCTCTTACGATGGATATGATTTTACATCGATACATGTAGTCAGACAAGCTCTTCTATTCCACTTCCATTTGATTTGACTGGAATTATTTTCAATGATATACGAGCTTTTGGAATAAATACTAAGATTTCTATATTTTGAGTAGCACAAGTAAAGTAAAATGTTACAATTTATTTAAGAAGTTTCAATTTTTCATTAAGTTTCAAAGCCTGAAATAGGCTAGCATGAAAGTTTAACCGCTTCTTCGCAATCCTCTGAAAATTACAAAGACCAGACCAAACTTGGCTCGATGCCAGATGTTACTGCACAACCATTATAGTAAAATACCTGCGTTGTTCAAAAATGAGTTCTTTTTGTCGCGAATAAGGTTCTTCTTGGTTTTTGATCGTACTGGCCGGAAATAAGTTGTAGCAGAAATTTGATGACGTCACACGAGCCCTTGAAAAGAACGAAATAAGGTAGGATAAAATAGGATAAAAGGACTTTTCTTGTTTCCAAGTAAATATGGCTCATTATGTTGTGAAATACTGCACAATATTCTAGGTACTGGTATTCTCTGTAGGTATTTTGATTGTTTTATTGAATAAATGAACAAAAGTGATAAAAAGTCCATTTTGGAATTCTAAATAATATATTTATAAAACTTAAAAATGATTTACATGACAAATACAAAATAACGCTTACGCGCTCGTTGTTGAAATTTATCGCTACGGCGTAGCAAGCATGCTACAACTGCTACGTCGTAGTAAATCGAAGAAATGTTCATAATTAATTTATTGTATTCATGTAGTACAAATGAAGTTGGCGTAGTTAATAATAAAAAGTATAACAGATTCCTTAAGTGTTTGTAGCGATGTTATAAGTACATTTGATTGTAATTGTGATGAATAAAATGTTACTTTAAATAAAAAGGTAATAATAATTTAACTCTCATTTTGTTTCATACCAAAAAAATATCGATATCGCGGGTACCTGTATGTGATGTAACTTCACTAGAAAATTGTTATGTCGACCTGTCGTCATCAGTAATTGTATAACATGATAACCTTTGTTGGGCATAGCAATACGGTTGAAGTGCATGCGTTTAAAAAAAACCGGCCAAGTGCGTGTCGGGCCACGCGCAATGTAGGGTTCCGTAGTTTCCCGGTACATTTTATGAGTTGGTCTACTAATACAGACCGCGCCAAACTTCTAGTTCCATACATTGGAGGGGACCAAAAGTTTGGCGCGACCTATACTCATAAACCTGTAAAGCCTTCTTAGCTGTGATAGTTTTCCATTTAAATTAATTATATATACTACTCCTTTGAATTTTTTCACATTTCTATAAACAACCGTTTGGCCGGCAGGGGGGGGGGGGGACGCTCCACTCAAACTAAAATTTTCACTTTAAAGCTTAATATTTCGCCAACGGATCCTTAAATCGAAAAATGGTTGTCACACACCCACAATCTTTTTAAACGACCTACCAACGATACCCCAGACTATGGGATAGACGAGAAAAAAAAAATCATCCCCAGTTTACGTGCATGAGAGGTACCCTTGAAAACTTTTTTTTCAGGATTTTATTTTACCATTTTGTCAATGTGATTCATATTTATATTCATGCCAAATTACAGATTTCTAGTACTAATAGTCTCTGAGCTAAGCCGCGGACAGACGGACAGACGGACATGGCGAAACTATAAGGGTTCCTTGTCGGACTACGGAACCCTAAAAACGGCAAAAAAATCACGTCTGTTGTATGGGAGTGCGCGGGTCCGATTCGAACTTGGCTGGTTTTAGTATCTGTAGTATCTGTGAAAATTTCAACTGTCTAACTATCACGGTTCATGAGATACAGCCTGGTGACAGACGGACAGACAGACGAGTGGACAGCGGAGTCTTAGTAATAGGGTCCCGTACGATACGCTTTGGGTACAGAACTCTAAAAATACACGATAATTAAAATTTACATCACATAAAACAGACATAGATAGGTGCGTGTTTTTAACGATTAAAATGAATTATTGATTTAGAATAAATATGTAAAATTGATAAAATTTACATTTATTTAAATAAATCAAGTATACACATACTCTGCAGTTAAACAACAAATAATTAAATTTAGGGTTCCGTATTCGGAGGGTGCCGAATTCTTCGTCAGGCAGGCGCTACCATTATAGCGCCTTGTTTTTTTCGCCATAATGGTGCTGTGGCATATACCGGGTGTAAAAAGACTGCTACCATTAAATGAAACCACATATTCTACAGACCCTACTGAACCACTTTTCCCAAGAGTCATACCCGTGGACACCCTTAGTTTAGGAAATAATTGAGTTCCAAACAAAAACGCGTGAACCCTAACGCACAGACATAAGGGCGAGGTTAGAGAGAGCGTTGACCTCAAACAGCTGGAGATTTCACAGAAAATGTTTAATTTCAAAAATTCTCTATTGTAAAATGTGTGCTGTGAAACTAATAAATTTAATAAAATAAAACAAATTATATATTTTTTGTTGTGCCTAACCACTTTTTATTTTGTTATGTCTCGAGTGGCTCACCATTCAATGAAAGCAAAGGAGCCTCGTTCGATTCGCTTACATCCTTAGGTCTGTAAGTCGAGTTTACATCGCGAATTTCGACTAAGCTACGACTTAATTTCAGAGCATTGCTAATAAAAAATAATTTGAGTACCGACACAAAGGTTACCATAATTTTACAACATTTAATAGCCAATCCTGTGAGCACAACTCCAATATCCTGTTCCTATGTGCTAATTTCCAGTAACCTGTTAGCAAGGAAATGGGACCCGTACAGCCGAACCAAGCGTGCGGTGTGAGGTTAGATCGATTCTCGTTTACTTCCCTGTGGTTTGTGTCATAGAAATAGCTAAGCTAGATCTATATATAAGGTGCTCTAAAAATATCGGCCACGGCTGTAATGTGAGAGTGTATGTGTATATACCGGGTGTATAAACAGCTGGAGGTTTCACGGACGACGCTCTCTCTAAACTCGCCCGTATGTCGGTGCGTTAAGGTTCACGCATTTTTGTTTGGGACTCAATTATTTCCTAAGCTAAGGGTGTCCGCGGGTATGACTCTTGGGAAAAGTGGTTCATTAGGGTCGGTAGAATATGTGGTTTCATTTAATGGTAGCAGTCTATTTACACCCGGTATATAGATAAATTCATACTGTAGACTCGGTAAGTGGTCAGGACCAATATACCTATATAATGACCCTGACTGTGAAATATGCAAAATAAATTTTCGGCTTCCTGTACTAATTGTCAATTAGTAATTGAGACGAATTTTTTCTTGAACAAGTATAGGCACAAAAAAGATTTTACATATTTCGTAAACAGGGTCATTGAACCTTAGTCCTAACAACTTACCGAGTCTCCAATATGAATTTGGCTATATAAACGAAATTCACCTCATATAAGGTGACTTTCATTTATGCAGCCAAATTCTTACCGAAGACTCGGTAAGTGCTCAGTAACAAAGTTCGATTATCCTTTTTGTTAAATTCATAAATTATTCTTTTCGTGTTCCTTACAAACGCAAGACCAGCCTCGAGTCAATTACATCAAGATTTTATTTTGCGAAATTAGCAAAAAGTGTTATCAATCCGTGTTAATAATTACTTACCAAGCCTCCAGTATGAGTTTGGCTTTGTAAATAAAAGTCACCTTATATACAGGATTAGTTTTTTAAGTGGGCGTGGATGGCTAAATCGGAAACTGAATATTGTCAAATTCTCAATATTATTGCACCAACCCATAATGTCGCTTTTAAGGATCAAATTCTCGGAAGTAATGATATACGGCAAACTAAAGAAAAGCTAATTTTTAGAGTTCCGTTGTTTGTCTGTCTGTCTCCGGCTTAGCTCAGCTGTAATTTAGTTGGTCGCGTTTCCGGGTACGTAAACCTATACCTATGTAAAAAATCGGCACTTTCAGCGTTTATTGTTTAAAAACAGTACATGGCACATAATATACAGAAAATTCCAAATACCTAATTAGTTTGATTTTGGGATAGAGCCCGTTACAAAAATGGTCTAAAACTTAACTTTGATGGCCCCCCATTTCTTTATTTTTTTGAAATAAATAAAAATATTATTGTACTCTATTCAATGAGTTTTAGACAATGAATTAATTTTTAGTGAATAACGTTATTTTGGACGTCAAAATGATAACCATTTCGAGGGGTGGTAAAAAAATGTAGTCCGCCATCTTGGGGCGTCAGCCATATCGAATTTTACTCGTAGAACGAAGTATTAAGAATTAATACGCTAATAAAATATTTTCTGATATAAAATTACTTTGGTTCCGAGAAATAATTTTTGCTTTCCTGAATTTTGTATGGTAAACAGCCAAAACACAAGGAATGAGTCCACTCATATTTCTAAAACTTTTTACACTATACAAAACAATTCTTACTACTCAATGTCAGTAACGTTCCATCCATCCAACCATCAGCCTGATTCATCCACTGCTGGACATAGGCATTTCCAAGATTTCGCCACACTTTCCTTCTGGAAGTAATGCCCATACACGCTGAGCAGGTTGCGTTTATATTATTCGAGTAATTATCTAATCTTTTCACGATGTTTCGACGTTTCATCTCACAGAATCGGAATATTTGCAAACAGTTACCCATTTTAATACCTAACACAGTGAAAGCCTTTTCAGGCAGCAATATTTTTAACCCTAATTAAGTACTTTACATTTCCAAAATAATTGGAGAAAAATATTTCTCCTCTTTATGCTTAACCTACACATTGCAGTTCAATTTGGCAATAGGACTACTTGGCTTTTAAGTGTACGTAGCATATCTCATTTCATAAGTTGCTATTTGAGGTCATGACCTGTTTTCCACTGTACGGTATTGCTCTATTTTGCAGATAACTGTTTTAAGAACTAGGTCAGTTTGTGGCCACAAATCTAAACATACTATGCGGCCCCGCATGCGTTGTATTCCTCATCCTGCGAACTGCCTGACACTGGTAAATGGTGGCTTACAATTTATTGCGGGTTACTGACTGGCACCACAATTTTTCTCGCGGTTCGTCCACTGTTTGCAAAGTTATAAAAGTAGATTACAAACATCTATCGATCCAAAAGCCAAGCTTTATCTGTGGAGTAACCGCCATTTTGCTCTCCTCACCGTCGATTTAACCTCCCGGTTCGACATGATGTTCTTTAACATATTTAATTAAAATTACAAATAAACAAATCAAATTCAAAAAAATCTTCGAATTGGGCTCGCAAAAATAATTAATTCCTTGTGGAAATACTCAAAATTAGTTAGTCCCCGCTCTCTGCCTTTATGTGAAAACCAAGTAATTCGTTTTTGAGTACAATTTAACACAATTACTAATTCATTCCTTAATGGCAATCGTGATCAATTATATACGGAACCAGAGTGAACCCTTTTTGTTCAAGCACCGCAGCACAAAACGTCCGTGGCGTTATATTTTATTTATTTGGTTCCCTGCCATTCCTCCGAACCCTGGAAGAAATCACTTAAGACTGTAAGACCGCACATTTAATATTTAAACTTCTACAAGGCGGCTGTTTACATTCGGTATACGTCTTTGTTAAGACTTAACTTGAAACTAATTGTAGAAGTCTTAGAATGAATAAAGTAATCAGTAAAGCGTTATGTTACATTTTGATACTCATACCACTAACACTCACATTTCTTTTCCTTGTTCATATAATTTAAAAACTTAAGGAAAAGTTATTTTATATATATTGTAGTAGTACACTATTGCCGAGTTATATAAATACTTGGCACACAGTTCCACAAATATCGTATTATGTATTACCTGTCATTTAGAATCATTTATTAAATTAATTATCAAAATAAGCTTACAGACTAAATACGTCCAAATCGCTTATTTGCTATTTTACAAATACATATTATACATGGATTAAATAGATGACAAATAAACAGACTCAGTGCTTATCTTAAATAAGGTTGCACACAAAAAACAACTGCTCATAATTTTTATTTTTCTGATAGGGTCAGCAAATAAATCCAGATCTGGCGAATGGTCGAGTAGTGAGTTGAGGAGCGCGGGAGTGCGCACCGTGTTGCCTCGTTTTTCCCATAAAGCGTGTGTGACAGGTTTGCGACCGGTTTCATCGTTTTAACATCTTCAGGCACTAAAGTCGTAGCACAAAAATACAAAAAATCCATTTGCTTCGAATTTTGTGCCCTAAGATGTTGTTAAACTGATGAAACATGTCGCAGACATTTAAAAGGTAATACAAACACATATTCGTATAACCAAGTACCAATTAGAAGTGTGATATTCTATCTCACAGAGTCCGTTTGGCTATAATTGTAGTAGTGCGTCCACATGCACTTTTTTATAGTGTTCGTAACCTCAGGAGCGCTCAATTTCCTGTGGGAGCGCTATAAAGCGCGCCACACACACAAAACGCGCTTCTCCGTACACTCACTACTACAACCATTGCCGAGGACTTCGTGAGATAGAATATTTTGTACCAAAGCATTTGAAAGCCCTAATTGGAGGAAGCATTCTATTATGTTTTACACCTTACCTTGTAACCCAAACTTGTTAATTAAAGTAAAAGTACTTTATGTAGCTTATCTAGGTGCTTTGTTGTAATAAAGTAGTCTGGCCCTTTGTAATTAGTGCTTAACGCAATTTTATGTTTTAGAAAAGCCCCTGTTTTAACATTAAAGGGACGTTAAATTGTAAATAGCCTTGGATGAAATGTTCTTTTGTACTTTTTGTATAGGCTCCCGACTTTATTCGCGTAGTCTTCAAATTTTTGGCTGTAAATATTTAGAAATATTTATTTTTGATAACATTTCAAACTTGTTACTTGGCTTTTGCTTTGTATGAGTAAATAAATGATCAAACTTATATTACTCCTCGAAAGCTGCAAAACCATGAAAAGTCGTCGAGCAGTTTTTGGTCATGCATTCTGTATAATCCACTTTTGTTTTATCTAAGGTGCAATCAGGAAAAAAGACTCAAAGATTAGATTTACTTTAGCCATATATAATTAAATAGGTATGACTCAATTTAATCAAAAAAAATTTTCAAGCAGATTAAATTAAAACGGAATATAATTAAGAAACAAAAAAAAATTTTAAGCATTAAAGGTTTTTAAGAAATAGAGTTTTGACTTACAAGAATGAATAGCCTTTTTGGATCGTTTCTTTGAGTATCTGTCCGCTAGTTAATCGTGCAGAAAATGATCACAATTTGTTGCGACACAATCCTCTTATTACTACACAATGACAAATACAAATATTAGATTTAGAGCTGCCATAACCTAAAACTTTTCATTGCAAAATAGGCTTTAACGCAGATGGATAAAAGTTAAATGAGATTGTATTATTTTAGGTTTTTCAACTGTAAGTTTTGCTGCACGAGAATAGGTCACAGTGTGGTAACAAATACGAGTACTTTTACTCAGGGAAAGTTTACGATTCACTTTCATAGTTCTTATTACGATAATTACGATATTACGGTGATTTGTGAAATTTTCAACAGTCCCTGTCACTGCAATCGGAAAAACGCGCAGTGTAAGAGGGACTGATTAGGGGCGAAAACGTAAGAAATAGATTTTTCTTTTTTATAAAAATTGCTTAAATAGCTAGCAACAATTCCTACAACCAAAATTAAGATATTGTGCAAACTCATCTAATTCAATATGTTTGAGTTCTGTACATAATTCCTATCCGTCAAACAAAGAGATAAAATATCTTTGAAGACTTTATTTCAATAATTATTTATTTCGAGTGAAAGATTTTCCATCGCATTTCTGTTCACTAAGAAACAAGAAAAACTTCCAAATATGTTATACTCGTTTATCAAACTAGTAACTTCTTATTGAAAGTACCTAGTTACAAAACTCTAAAAAGTACCTTGTTTTATACAAGTATCCTATAGTATGTTCGATTTATCATGATATGGGTGGCAGTTCAAAGTTGACAGTTATAGTTATGTGCCCTAAAGAAATAGAATCGATTTTTTTAAGAATCGAGAACGTTAACAAGGGCTATCAAACCGATTTTTTATCTGATTGATCTTTGATTATCCAAACTACTTTTTGTTTATTTCTAAATTAATTAAATTAAACGAACCAATAACTCACAAGCTAGAGAGTTCAAAGATTTTTTTTTGTTTTTCTCGGCATTTCACCAAAAACAAACAACAATAACAAAACAAAAATCAACAAAATTTGTAACAAACGTCAAAACAAATAGCACGTAAAGCAACCGCAACGAAAACACAAACCGCATACAAGATGAACTCATACTGACGCGATCCTATAAGATGTCCGCACCGATTCATCGATGTATTTTCGATTATGTAGTGTCACTCACGCATCAAGTAGCAAAAAAACATTATTCTTTTCTGAATCTTTTTTTGTTAAATTTAACGAATAGACTGTGGTTATTGTTCCGATTTATAGATAAATAATTTATTGTATTTTTGCAATAATGATATACATTCTTTCTAAAACCTAATATTTTCTTTTGTATCTGGGTGTATGAAGTATGGTGTGAATAGTATAGGTGAAACGGAAAATTACGAACTGTCATCCATATCATGCTATCTCGAACATACTATAGTGTTGATAGATTGTCTCTTAAATTATGTTCATCCTGATATGTTCTTGTATCAATAATATTGAATGTCCACCCACCACTTTGCGTTTGTCAACAATATTAATTTGGCAGAGTATGCAGCACAGTCGTATTAAATTTCAGCTGCAACATGTTGAACGCACAGAAAATTAGGATGACCATATTTTTATCTTTATTTCAAAAATAGAATTGCTACTCACTCTTCAGGAAATCTCTATAACCATAAATAGCTCTGACTATATACAGCCTACAAACTCGAAATTTGGGTATATACCTAGGTTCATAATATTATCCAGGCATACGCTAAGAATCGAAATTCAAATTACAAGGGTTACTAATTATGTATCCGGAACAAATAAATAAAGGAATTATTACATTTCAAAATGGAACTCTTTGGCTGAAGAATACAATTTGTTTTATGTAGATGTCATGCCGTTGATGCATTCGAAATGCACGTTTTGGAGATACCTCAATCCGAATGGAAAAAGTGCTACGAAAATTGGTTTGAAGGTATGCAATCGAATCCATCCAATATATGCAAAAGTGCATCGATCGTCATGGCGAGTACTTTGAAAAGCAATAAAACCATAATAAATGCTATGTTTCTTTCACTTTGTTATTCCGGATACAAAAATAGCAGCCCTACAAAGATGTGATACAGGTTGTTCAAGTTTCTTACTATTCTAGCTCGGATGGAGGTGTGGGTAAAATGCAGGAATAAAATATGCAACACTGTGTACAATACAGTGTCCTTTTAAAGGCCCATTCGCACTGAACCAAACAAATACCATCCATCCATCCATCAGCCTGTTTCGTCCACTGCTGGACATAGGCCTTTCCAGGATTACGCCACTCTTGGCGGTCCTCCTGGAAGAAATACCCATACTCACACACGCTGGGCAGGCGGGTTGGTGAGCGTGGTGCCGAAACCCTTGCACCAGTGACGCCACTGCCCATCACTAGTCTGTTTTTTATAAGACCCGGCAATTGGGGATGGATATACCGCCATCCGTCGGGCCCAGGCAATGGTGGGCCGCCTGGTTTTGCCTGAGAGCTGTTCTCTTACTCTCTCCCGAATAACTTCGGGAGGGTTTGCGAGTAAGATGGTAGTACTTCCACAGTCGAGCCTGGCATCAGCTCTACCACCTATAAACAAATACATTGTGTAATATCTAAAAATACGACACAATCTTCTACTTAATCGCAACAATAATTACGCCTGATTTGGAAAAAAAAATCATAACTGTAGCAACCCAAGGAGTTTTTGAAATGTAAAAAGACAAACTTCGACTGCGAATTCTACCAAGAATAGAAAGAAAAGAATTCGATCTCATCATCAGACTAATGGCCACCCTAGTAACTGAGCAGCCGAGTTGAGCGTAGGTCGGACTAATGTAGGTCATAGGGCGCATGTTTACTGCATGGAGGTGGATGTGGGGCTTAAACATTCAGTACCGTGTATTGCATAATGTAGAGTATCTTGTACGGTGGTTTCATAGAAAGTAACATACGTACGTGGAAGCCTGCGTATCTGTCATACATATTATTTACAAATACCTCTCTATTTACACCCGGTATATAAGGTCCTACATTACAAAGTGAAAATAAATTAAGATATGATAGAGTATCCCTAATAGACCATTTGCCACCGATTTATTTTTTGCACTGACTTTTATATGATTTTAGTCAGATGATTGAATCACTCTGTACTTAAAAAAAAAATTTGACCAAAAAATGTATTTTGCTCTGGATTGTGATCAGTTCGCAGTACAAAATCTACCCTATAATAATATTTACTTATTACTGTAGGACCTTTTATAAGGTGACTTTCGTTTATGTAGCCTATTTCATACTGGAGACTCCTCAGTAAGTGATTAGGACCAAGGTCCAATGACCCTGTTTGCGAAAAACGAAAAAATAGTTTTTGTGCCTCTACATATAGTTCAAGAACAACCGCGACCCAAATTAGCATCGGAAGTCCAAATTTTATTTTGCATGTTTCACAAAGAGGGTAATTGAACCTTGGTTCCGACTACTAACTGAGTCTCCAGTGTGAATGTGGGTGCATAAACGAAAGTCACCTCATTAAATGCTTAAAAAGTTTGGGTTACCTAGTTAATTTACTCGTAGGTGCTTTATCAGAAATATATCTAGAAATCTATCTATGTAAAAAGCCTTGATGACATCAGGTCGCTGTTGAACACAGGCCAACATTTCAGTCCTTGGTCACGTGCGTTCATTGTTTTCCAATTGCTTTTGTCATGCTGTCGGCCCATTGCGCTTTTTGTGGTCTTTCCATTGACTATCGTCTTCTTTTTATCCAACACTCTGTGACCACCCTACATATTTGCCATCTTCTTCTTGGAGATGCCATATTCTAGCGGATGTCTGCGACCACTACACGGAACTCTGTTCTGTGCCAGTCTGCAGAGACTGGCAACGTCTTTGATTTCGATCCAAACTTTTATGTTTTCACTCCATGTTACCCTTCTCCTTGTCCCCCTTTTCCGTCCATTTTTCTAATTAAATTATTATTATATACTATTTCCTAAACAAATGTAACCAAAATATGCTGTCTTTTTTTTCTTAATTGTTATTAGCACTTTCACCTTTTCACTTCTTCATTTGTTGTTCTATCTCCCCATGAAGTCTTCAACATGGATGTTAAAGCCACATTTCAAAAGCATTCAATTGTAATTCAATTTTTTCATTTTAATTCTGTCCTCGGGACCATACAAAAGCAAAAGCATACATACTCGTATTTGTCATCTCAAAGAAAGAAATATACAAATATCTACTGGCCACATCTCTTACTCAGACATTGTCACAGTATACTCTATTCTTGGTGTAAAATCGAATAATTTATTCCCTCCAGAGCCGAGATGGAATATTCAATTGCGGCTTGAGTCGGCTCGGCAGGCGGCTCTGTCATCCGACGCGATTCTTCGTCGCTAATCCTTTAATAAGAAAGTTTTGGAAGACCTAAAATGCCACTTTGAGAGCTGTGAAAGCGCTGTTACTTTAGAAAAAAACAACTTTTCTTGCTTAGCAGAATAATTTAAAAGCCTGATTAGTTAAATGCCTAAAGTGGGAAAACATGCCTTAAATATTGAGTATTCATGTCTGTAGTATGCCGATAAGGCTCACGTCACGCCCAATCGTTGTAAAAGGTCGTCGGTGAAAAGAGGATAAACGCGTGTTGAATGTTCTATTGACATGCCATACTCGGAAACACCTCCGACAAGCCTTGAGGAATATAATATGTCATAAAGATATACAGGGTGTAATCATGACGTGCTCATTAAATTAAACCACTTGCTCTACTGATCATCCTGAACCACTTCCATAGAAAAACTTTTGAAAAAACGCGAAATAAAAATTCACTTCCCCATCATTGACCTCTCATAAACAACTAGAGTTCCAATCTCGCTCAAAAAGCGTCCGCGATGCATCTTGTCACCGCTACACGTGACAAGATCGAATGACGATTGCTTCTTATTTTAACGATATACCGTCTTAATTTGGTGAAGTGCATTTTCGCTACTATGCACGTCGCCGTTCGGACGCTTTCTGACAAACTTTTCTTTGAGACTGTGTGTCTAGTTTTTTAAATTAAATTTTTAATACCTCCTTGTCATTTTCTATGGGAACTTTTTATTTTTTTCGCGTTTTATCAAAAAAATATCTATGGAAGTGGTTCAGGATGATCAGTAGAGCATGTGGTTTAATTTAATGAGCACGTCATGATTACATCCTGTATATAAGGTGACTTTTATTTATGCAGCCAAATTTATAATAGAGGCTTGGTAAGTGATCAGTAACGCGGATCGATAACACTTTTTGCTAATTTCGCAAAATAAAATCTTGACGTCCCATAGTAACTGACTCGGGGCTGCGCTTGCGTTTGCAAGGAACACGAAAAGAATAATTTACGAATTTCACAAAAAGGGTAATTGAACCTTGTTACTGAGTACTTACTGAGTCTTCAATAAGAATTGGGCTGAATCAATTAATTTGATAATTATTTTTTACCTAAGATTAAATAGCGACTAATATAACAATTTGTAAGTGACCACATTCATACGTATATAAAGTGGCATTGATTTATGCAGCCAAATTCATACTGAAGACTCGGTAAATAGTCGGTACACAGATTCGAACATCTTTTTTGGGAACTTAGTTTTTTTTTCCTGTTCCCAACAAACGCATGCCCAGACCTCAGTCAGTACTATGAAAAGTCAAAATTTCAGTTTTCAAACGCAGAGAATGTTATTGAACCGTAATTCTGATTACTTACCAAGCCTCCAGTATGAATTTGGCTGCATAAATTAATGTCACCTCGTATTTACACGTGTAAATATTATAAGGTACTATCCTTTTTGGGATGAAGTGACGCTTGCTAAAATTAGCATAATTTATCCAAAATCCTTTAGCAGCAACATTTTAGCCCACCGAAGTCTAAAGAAGCTTGTCTAAATTTTCTCCCCACTGATTGAAATTCCATTATTATCGTACTCGTAATACTTAGTAACCTGAACAGAACTTTGGTTTGCTTTCTCCCGACAGATTTCACGTTCTTTGTAGTTGAAGTTATTAAGAGTTTGGAGACTTATTGGAAATTTTAAGTGACCCTAAAGGTCGAGCGGTTTCGCACTTCAGTTGATTAAGGTCGTCCTTGAAGGTTTCAGATATTATTAGGTTATTAAAGTCTGGGGAATTTTTAAAATTATCTTTCAATTTGTAATTAAAATTTTTTGAACTCACTTTACCATTCTAATTTTATTACCTACTGTGAATTTGGTATAGGTGGTGGTGTGTGTTTCGTGGTGAAAGTAGAGAATTTGGTTTCGTTTGATTAAATCTGTCGGTAACACTCTATAAAAGTATGAATGCATATTTTAAATTTATTTATTAGGATAGACAAATAGGATTCAAATTATTAAATAATTTGACCAAGTGCGAGTCGGACAAAGGGTTTTGTACCATCACACAATACGGGTACAGAACCCTAAAAACATTATGGTACATAAAAACAATATAAGATGCCATAGCAATATTGAGGCGACAAAAAAAGGCGCTAAAATGATAACGCCTGACAAACAATTTGGCACCCTTTGAGTACGAACCTTAAAGGATCATGGCGGTTGGCTGCCCGTAATTTTCTCGTTTTAACGGCATGTTCAATAAATCGAAGTATGTGCATTATACAAAGCGCAAAAAGTTGTATCTTGGAAAAAATTGCATAATTTTTAAAGTCCGGGGGGCAAAGTAAGTTTTTATTAAAAATTAATCCAAATAAATGGTTTTGAACGTACGAATGACTGCCATCTTGAGAACTGTCGATGGCTAGAGTACACGCCACCACTGAAGTCCAGCGACGAAGTTTTTATTGGCTTTGGAATATGAACCCAAACACCTTAATCCATCGGACTTCAGTGGTGGCGAGAAGTCTATGATTGACCAATGAGTTTTCATTACTTATGTATTTTTTACTCTATCGTTCCGATTCATGCTTATAATGTTTACGTACTTTACATGCAGTTCAGTTGTGTAACTTTGTACAAGGTGAATAACTTTGTACAAATTCATGTGTTGAGCATGTCACAAAATCGCAAATATCTCGTTTCTCCATACTTTTGGATATTCATGGTTTTGATACAGCTTTTATTTCGGCAAAATCCTTTACATTTAACTTGATTTTATTAATTGAATATCACGGATTCATGAAAATAACACCGAGTCAAGTTCAGTACTAGACCTGCCATTCTCCTTTTCATTATGTGTTGTTTTACTTCAAACTACAATCTGATCAAATTTGGAACTTATATGTATTGCTATCTTCAACATAGAGCTGAAACAATAACCTCTAACGTTTTCAAAGTTTGGGGGTATGGGGTTTAATTTTTTTATTTACCGTGGTAGAGGCAATAGTAACACGTATTCTGTGAAAATTTCAACTGGCTACCTATTAAGCTGTGACGTATGACATAAGGACGGGTGGACGGACTTACGCAGTGGTAGGAGCTAGGGTCCCGTTTGGCACCCTTCGGTTACGGAAGATTAAAACATGTTTTTTATTAAAAAAAAAATCCTAAAGATCAGGGGCTCATGGGATCAGTGTATAATTTTCGTCATAAGCTTTTCAATCGAAAATAAATGGAAGATTGCCCACAGGATTATACATTACCCCTAGGCTATCTAGCAAGATATCAAAAGTACCGAAATTACTTAGATCAAATAGTTACAAAAATATTCGGTGGACAAGTATGGTGGAAAAATTCGATGGTCTAGGACAAGTACCTCGCTGGCGCAATTGGTAGTGCTCTTGTCTTAATAACAAGAGGTCGCAGGTTCAAATCCTGGCCCGAGGAATTTTTTCAAATTCTTGTCTTCAAATTTGTTTCTAATTGATCTTTTCTAGTTTGTAATGCACTCTCTAATAATAATATTTAGAGTAGCGAAATTGCATGTTTTTTCTTATTTGTTTTGGTGAAAGTTTCAAAAGAGCCCGTCAGCTGTCTCACGCAACAGAGTACATCTCGCTCGCACGCATAATTAAGTCGCGCTTCGTGCCGTCGGAACACTGCAGATAAAGGAAATCCGAAAGAAGTCGTTTCATTTAAAATACAAAATTCATTTTCAACATTATAACGTCGTCAAATATTTTCCTTATTTTCCGGGTTTCTAGGGTGGTTTCACAGCATGTAAAATAATATATTAACATTGAAGTGAGATGAGCGTCCCAAACGCGAGGCGGTGCATGTTTCATGGGACAAAAGTTGCCTGTAAGATATTGCTATTAGCAAAAAGTAACGCCTTAGTACATCATGTTATTTTTTTTGTTTGTTGTTTTTTATTATTAGTGTAATGTAGAAAAGAGATAAAAAAAAAACTTCGTTCAGTCAGCTCATTTAATTTAATTACAAAACAAAAGCATTTATGTCTTGGTTATTTAGTGCGGGAACTCTTTTGATGAATGTACGTTCAAGGTCACAGTTTTTTTATTGTCAAGTAAAACATACGACAACACGTTTTGTCTCTTTACATATTTTTAATATTATGAAATTTCATAATTGGACCAGTGGGCGACCATACTTATTATATTTTGAGTTGTCATTATACAAATATAAATAAAGATATAATTGCTATATTTAGCCTTTTATTTTCTTTAAATATTACTTATATCAATAAAAATTAAATAAACACACAATTTTCAAAATATTTCGGCCTCTTCTATGAGGCCGTCATCAGTTGAGTGATGACGGCCTCATAGAAGAGGCCGAAATATTTTGAAAATTGTATGTTTATTTAATTTTTATTGATATAAGTAATATTTAAAGAAAATAAAAGGCTAAATATAGCAATTATATCTTTATTTATATTATAATCGCAAATGCGAACACCGTCTGCTGAACTGAAGACACTAATTATATCATATAACACTCAACTCATTATACAAATAAGAATTCAAAATAATATACATACAACTTAATTTTTCTTATATTTAATTTTATAAAAATCTTACGAGGAATCTATCTTAGATGAAACCATATTAAAAACTTGGGCGACAGTTTGAATTTTGAAACTATAGGTATAGTGGTTGTACACAAGATATATTAATCCATTTCAACTAAAATATTCCGAAAAACCGATACTTCACTCGCTTATTTTTGAATGCCAACTGTTTCACCAATACAATTTCGACATTTTCAAGGCATCTTTTAAGACCTCGACGTGGCACACCGCTGTAATTTCACTCAAAAAGTAATAAAACCGTGGTAAGAATTCGTTAAAGAACATTAAATAAGTGTGCGCCACACTGTGTGATGACAGTTTCTTCTATACAAAGTGCGTGTTACTCGTATGCTATCCCTGTTTTCTGCACCCTCATGAGCATGTTTTTTTGCTTATAATTTTGTTTTTATTGACATTCGTTGTTCTTCCCGCAAGGTTCTGAAATAGGTCTGTTTAAAAGAGTAAATTAATAACTTCCTCGTTAACAACAGCATGTATTTGAAAACAAGTTGTAATAGAGTTTCCTTCACACACACCTGGCTTTGTTTTAATAAAATATCGGAGCAAACACCGCAGAGTCCAATGAAGTTTTAACAAAACTCATTCTGCTGAAAAATTTAAAACCATCTGGCGTCCTCGCTTGGTCCCTTACCATGGATGTTTTCATCTCGATTATGCTTTTATATAAAAAAAGAGAAAATTTAAAATTCGTCGTCACGACACGAATCCCCGAGGGGGTGTCAGAGATGTTTCCGGGTATGGGCTAAATCCAAATCCGTTGAGTGGTTTTGGAGTTCAAACGGAACATACAGACCGATAGACGGACAAAAACTATAAAAAAAACAGTTTTAGCCTCGGTACAATCAATACCACTAATTTCAATTAAAATTTCGCAAAAATACTTAATACAGATACTACTTTTTTACTACTTAATTATTGGTGTACATAGATAACAATTGGTGCTAAGTATACGAACATGACTGATACAACAAGTAAGATCCAAAGTTTGTAAAATAGAGGACTCGTGTTAAGGGCACTGTTACCAAGCGAGCCGCAGGAGCCCGATCCATCAGTAAATGAAGCGGCGCCTACTGCCTTAAGATTGATCTCTTTACTTCAACTTTCAGGGGAATGGGGGGGAGGGCTCGAACTTATTTGTAGCACTTTGTTGTGTATTTTAAAGATTTTTAGCCTAAAAATAAATTTGCAAGTCTTTAAATTTTACCAAACATTCAGGGTCGCACCTGTTATTGTACTTCTCAAATGTGTATATTATTTTATCGATCGTAGAATATCGGCACAAAATCTAGCACAAAGCAACATTTTCATACAAAAGTGGTCATTTCGATGCCTCGGTTTTCCATCAGTTGACGATTTGGATGAGAACTGATAGCAGCTACCCAGAGTACAGATGAGGAATCTCCAGACCGAGGCACCAACTAACACACCTGTCTCGTTTCGTCTATTTCGAGTCGTACAAGCTCTTTTGTTTATTTTTTTAATAAATAATTAATTGATGATCACATGAGAGCGATCAAACGATAAAATACTCTTTCAGTTTGCATGAAGTCCGTTGATGGCTGTAGTAGGTCGTGTACACGTATTCTTTAGTATTGTGCGTAACCTTTGTGCGGAGCGCTACAAAACAAGCCACACACACAACTGTAGCCAAACAGACTTAGTGAGATCGAATATCTGTGAACATAAGCTTGACTGTTCGGTAGGCATTACTGCAACTGTAATAACAATAATCGTTAACCTGCTTGAATTGTTTTATTTAAACTTTTCACATCTTTTTATTGTTAATTATTCGTAATCCCGAAGATAAAGTATAATAAAAGCTAACTCGACCCGAACATCAAACGAAATTGCAAAACGGATGAATTAATTCCAAGTATGAATTCAGTTACCCTTTTCTTTAATTTGGAAGCGTGATATCAGAACCTTACGGACTTGGACAAAGATTTTCTCTTATTATTTAGGCACCGGTCTCTAGGGACGTGCTCAATTTAGCATGATTTAAAGCGAGGAAATGGTCCTTTCTGTTTTGTTTTTACCTTTTTTTAGGGATCAGCATCTGACGTTCTGTGATGACAAGTTGTCTATCTGTCGTGGGCAGATCTTAAAATATGAAATCGAAAATCTTTTAACGAAAGTCTAAATAGGTGTGACGATGGGCGCAGCGAAGCGAAGCGAGGAGGAGCGTGTTAGTTTTACATGTCAGTCAATATGGGGAGCCAAACGATGCGAGGCGAACCCCTATTTACAGAAATATAATTTTCCTAGGCAGATCATGATATGCTCAATTCTACGATGTACCCACGACGTATCTACGCCATTTTCGCTACGGCGGCGTAGCAAGTAATACAATGTCGTAGCTCTTATGCTTAGTAGAAAAACAGCTAGGACGGTCAAAAAAGATTGAAATTTTATGTTTTAGCGCATTTTATTTGGAGTTCGGTGCAGGGTTTGGAGTTTAAGATATTCATTTCTCATAAAATACATAAAGAATTTACTTAAAATGAGAAAAATAATATATTCTTACATACTATACTCTTAAAAACTATACATTCAGAACATTAAGTAAGCTCCAAAACAATATCTGTAAACAATATAACAAAAGATCAAACAGCTGTTACAGCCGATAAGCTAAAAACATAAAAACGAATTGGTTAATACTATTTCTTCCTAAAAAAATCGTATAGTGAAGTTTTAAAAATACAGTATTTGTTCTTAGATTGTCTGTCTGTTTGTTTGCTGTATGAGTCAAGAAACACTGTTAATTACATTTTTGATTGAAAAACACTTGTACTTGTCCACTTATTTATATTATTTCCCTTACCGGTTTCCCTGTTATAGCATTATCAAAGGTTTTTTGATTTGATTTATCAAAAGTTCCACCAAGTGCCAACAATCACGAGCACTTGTTCAACTCCACTGTTAATTATTTTAAATATTTCATAAATGTGACGTCTAAAAAAGTATATTTGAGTTAAATTTTTTTGTTTATTTCGTTTATCACCAATTTTGAAAATTTTGAAGAATCTAACCTTATCTCGTGGTTATAGCGTAGAGTATTTCTTATAAAAATTATATTCGCTTTTAGGTTTTAAGTTACGGAACACGGGTTGAGATATTCTTTTACATGCTTGGCTTTATTTTTGGGATTCGCAAGGGATCAGCTTTCTAGGTGGATCCCGGGTTTTCAGCTGTAAATCTACTACATTTAATCCCGTTCAAGCGACTGGATTAATGTTTAAATGTCTCGATTTTTTTGTGGTTGCTTTGCAAAATTTTATCTGTGGATGTTTTAAAGCTACACGTAGCTTTTAAAATTTTTTAAGTATTTTATCGGGATACTTCCGATCAAAGTTAAAACTTAGTCAGTGGTTCTTATCCCAATGGTACATTGTTTACAAGTGAGAATTACATTTTTATAATATCACTAGCTTTTGCCCGCGGCTCCGCCCGCGTGTTATACGGTTTAACGACATACTTTTTTTCGGGATTAAAAGTAGCCTATGTGTTAAGTTAGGGTATAAGCTATATCCATTCTAAATTTCATCTAAATCCGTTCTGTCGTTTCAGCGTGAAAGAGTAACCAGCATACACACACAAACTTTCCCATTTATAATATTAGTAGGATAGTAGGGATTCGTTAGTATAATCGTTTTCAATTCTTACCGCACGCGCATTTTCAAAATATGAGGCTTATTTATGTCACTTCACATAGCTATTAGTTGCGATCTCAATTTGAAAATACACATTATTTGAAAATTCTGCACCAAAAAAAAAATTTTTAGCTCCGAATAGCCCAAAATATGTATAAAAGTATAGTAAAAATACAAAATGGCGAAAATATCGTATTTATTTGCACCAAAAAAACTCTTAATATATTATTGAAACATACGTACATATATTCACGCCCGTTTCCCAAAAGGGTAGGCAAGGACTACAGCTTACCGTCTGCTACGATCCATGAAAATACATGATTGAAGCATTGCGTCAACCATTTTAAAACTTTATTAGATTGATAGATATTCGGCAAATAGAAGACTCATCTTTTAGTTATTTTAGAAAGGCAAAGGAATTAAATAACAATTTGGAATAGTCCCTAGACACCTTGCAAGTCTTTATTATTTATAGCTACCATGTAGCACAGAAATATTTCTCGCATCTTGGCTTAAAATATAATAATTATAGTATATGTTTTAATAGCGGCGGTAGCTCAGGGATAGATCGCTGGCCTCTCAGTCTTTGAGATCCATGCGATATAAGGCTCACCACCCATCACATTGGGACGTAATAACCGTTGGTGAAACGCGGGTGTGCAGAGTGTGGACTGTGACTTGCAATTCACAGTTCACACTTGGAACACCTCTGACACCCCTCGGGGATTCATGTCGTCACGATATATGATGTTTTAATAAAAGCACAATATCAACTGTTTTGCCAGTTTTATATACCGTTATCTGACATTATGAGTTGTATCTCTACATCATCCTTTAAAACTATTTAGTGTTTTCCAAGCGATGAAATCTTATTATCATCTGCTTTGACTTATAAAATAAACTAATTTAAACGTCCGTTTTCAGCTCCATCGTCAGATGGCTGGCATATAGACATACAGGCACCGAATCTTCGCTACCAAGGTTTCTGTTTAACGGAATCCAAAAATCAGAGTAACGTTTTAATTTTAAACCCCATTTCAGTAACGCGAGACATTCCTCTCACCTGACAACAAAGCGGAGGGTTCTGCTGATGTATTACCGAAGGGGACCATCACGGTTTCTCTTCTTCAAGAAATTACCGCTATTTTTTGTTACCTGCACGTGGATGACTCGATCACTGGACTTGCATGTTATTTCGTTGATTAATCTGGACTTTGATCTATTGCTTTAAAAATATATAGGTGCTGTAAAAGCTTTTAAGTTTTTTGTTACTTTAGGATATATAACGGTGGAATAAAATATATTATAAACAATAAAATATGCTCAAGATATATTTCGGGCCCTAGCTGGGCCCGGCATCAGTTGAGTATAAAAATATTGACATTGACATTTAAAAATAAAATATATACAACACATTTGGCATAGACAAACTAAGGAATCTTATGAATAATTAAATTTAATTTCTTGTATGTCTGTCTGTAAGTTTAAATATATTTAACTATTTATATTTTAGGTTTGTCCGTCTGTCTGTAGGTTAACTTACAACTATATGATTTTATTTTAATTTCTATTGCTATAGTGATATTGAGAATAAAGAAGGTTAAATCGCTATAATGTTTTTTAAATCTACAGAAGTTTCATTGCATTCGTGAGCCATATAACTCTGCACTTTAATAGTAGTTTATGCTATAATTTTTATTTATTTATTTATTTAAAATCTTACGACTATCATTACAGGCCTAACAACCTAATGCGATAGTGCAGCATAACAAAAATTTATAAACTATTCAAAGTATTCAATAATAATAAAAAAGATATACACAAAAAAGAAATGCACATACAATTAGTAGCATATAACATACAATGCTACTCTTATGAATTCACTCAGAGCACAGAAGAATAAGGTCTACTTGTTCCTCTACGATGTTGAGGGTGCGGTAAGGAGGCAATAGCTTACGTTACGAGGACTATTTGAAACACGAGTGATAAGCGAGTGTTTGAAACGTTACGAGTAAGTTATTTTCCTTACCCACGTGTATCATATTTGTCTATGATCATACTACGTTTTTCAGTGCAGTGTGTGAATAAATAAATCAAACAATAAACACTCCAAATGAACTTTAGGCGGCTATTTTTTTTTGTCTTTGCTCGCAATTTCCCATCTTGACGGAAATAATTAGCTGCTTTCAATTTGATGCGTGCGTAGCTCATTTCTGTCAAGTCTATCACACAAGAAAAGACTGGCAACTTAAAAACACTAGTGTGGTAAAGTTGACTTTGACAACAGTTTTCAAGCATATAAATAGGTCTTTACGAGCACTTGCATTGGATACTTGTTTTTCACGTTTGCTTGAATTTATCCAGAAGTTCTCTGCTCTACGTTCTCTCAGCCTTTCAACGGAAAGATGAAAGCGCTCAATAAGTAGACTTTACCAAGTTTACATTCAGGGTCGAAAGGAATTATTCTTTTGGAGAACTTTCAAGAGCCTCAAGCCTCCCTTGAGATTCTAACACCAATATTACTAAAGTAGATCTTCCTTAATTTTTATAGTCAATTTTAAAGTGCAGATCTAAGTAATAATTGCTTAGAAGTTTTTGATATGTACTGGATCAGTATTCGTTTATTTCAAGCAAAAAGAAATATAATTATGAATAGCTATATTGAGACGGCTACTCACGATTTTATAGTCAGATTTCGGCTGACTAGTTCCACTATATTCGTACAGTTTCTTCGAAGGCAAACATGGTTACGCGGCGATTCTCTGTTCCCCGTTCCCCGTTTGTCAAACGGGGAACCACCGCGTAACCATGTTTGCCTCCAAAGAAACCTGACTAATAAATCGTGAGTAGCCGTTTCAATATCAGTATGAATCTAAACCACGAACCTTTTAGTAGTAAAATAATTATAAAATAATAATTCTCTAAGATTTATATTTTAAACACTTTGTGTTGCAAGCTTTATGATTTCGTTTTAATATATTTATTTTGTATATTTTTATGTTTTATTATGTATATTGAATTAGCTATAAACTTGCTTGCACGTTGCCCATGATAAATATCCACATTAAGCATAAGTCAGCGCGACATTTAACGAAATAATTTAATTATAATATTCATTCAGCAGAAAAACTCTTGTGAACCCTCTTACCTCGATGGACCAATAACAATCGATCACGTGGCACCTCTCTGCACAGAATAAAGCCGTGATTGGTGGAAATCATAAGAGGTTAGAGGTTGTATTAAAAGGAAGCTGCTGGTGTCACATAAATGCTTTCATTCTACGGCGTAGCAATCTACGGCGTAGGAGATTTTAGACCGTTTGCTACGCTGCGTTAGATTTGTTCATTTTCATGGATGTTGAAACAATGACTGTACTGTTGTCAACAGTTGCCGTGGTATTTGTGTTTTGAAAAAAATAATTAGAAACAAATTTAAAGTAAATTATTTGCCATTTAAAAATATGAATAAATGTATATTTTACTCTTTTTGAGCCTTTATTTACAATATGTATATGGAAAAACACAAAAAATATATATATTTACAATTTTCGATATATTTCGGCCCACGGTATGGGGCCGTCATCAGTCAAAATGATGAAGTCCCCATTTAAAAATAGAAATAGTATGCAAATAAAATTCGAAAAATTTATTGGTGCTTGCTCTCAAGCAGCAGGATTCGACCCCGAGTCTCAATATTGAGAGGCCAGCATCTTACGGACTGAGCTACTACTGCTTTTGGTAATTTATGTTTGGTGTTTATATTTTTAAACAAATTACGTCTAACTATATATTGACGTCTTACATGAATATATGAAGCGACGGGTACCAGAGCAGTAATTAATATAATCAATTGTGTTTGGAAAAAATAGGCCTATCAGTGTCTCATGGCCCCATATGTTACTAGCCAAGCTCAATTTCAGGACTAACTCGTTTGGAAATCCTTTAGCGCAGAAGATAGCCGGCAGGTTGGGTATGGCGAGTCACGCCACAGTAGTGCGACTGCCCTTTGTGGTTATTTTGTATGACAACTCAGAACCACTTGGGCCTAGGCCAAATAGTTTTTCATAAAATGTTGGTTTGGCCGGTAATACATTCGTGCATCAAAATCGCCATAGTTACCTATTTTGCGCCATGAAATAAGTTCGATCACGAGGTGTGGTCTCGATTTTATCCAATGGGAAAATATACAATGCTCGCAGCGTCAAATTAATCCCCCAGTCGACCCTCTTTGCGAGTAGGTGCGCGTTAAGCATTCATGCTTTCGCAATTTTGTTATTTCTCCCGAATGTTTTCTGAAGCGGCGGCGCCTTCCGTACCGAACATTCATATTTCGTTTATAAATCGAATAGTTTTAGGTAATTCTCTTAAGAAGCGTCCCCTAGCAAACTGCTGTGATAAGCTATTTCTTGCTTCCTTTTAACTCGGTAGTGGGTAGAAATAAAATAGGATATCTCGCTGTAAAGTTCCACACACCAATTCATTTTAAATAGTTTAAGATAAAAAATGACTCAAGTTAGAAATAAGGATGCCCTGCATTTACACCAGAAATTAACGTTATTTTTTTTTGAGCAATACACGAGTAGTTACATAAATAAATACTCCAAAAAAATTATGAACCATTGCGTCTATTGGAGAAGTATTGTTATGAATGTATTCGTAGGTTAAGTTAATTAGTATTTAATTAATATGTTAATTTATTTTTATAAAGTTATTTATTATGTGCACATATGTTTACCCTATATAATAAAATATTAACTTTCAGGCTTGGTTTACTGGAAGAAATCTCATTTTTGAGATAAGCTCGCCACTGTACATTATATTTAAAACGAACTTTGTCTTTAATTGATCTGTGTACAATAAAGAATTAAGAATTATTATCTACTACTTTGTGCTATGCGCACTAATATGAACGTTATCATTATGTCGTTTCTGTTGATATATGCACCGACCCACATCAAGTTGCTATTTTAATGTTAATAATGGTCTAGGCCAAACTAGTTTTTCAGAAATCCTTCAGCGCAAAGTTCGTAGGTTGGAGAACATGATGAACTAAACACTTGTACTCGTTTCACAATGCTGTAATATGTTAATCCCAACCGGTTTCGGTATTACACCACTATCAGGGGTTTTAATAACTAATTAATAACACATTTTAATTGTACATTGGTTCAACGTGCAAACGTCGTAGCTTAGGTTAGAAGGTTATGTTCGGCGCCTTATGTACCCTTTTACCAGAACCACTTTGGCCTAGGTCAAACTAGTTTGTCCTAAAATCGTAGGAATCGTTTGGTCCTCATAAGAGGGAAACTCTTAAAGGAATCCTTCCTAATACCATTAAAATAATGAAATGATAAGTATAAGAAAGGATTCGAACCTTCAATTAAATTCAATTAAAGTTATAAATATAAAACTTTAAAACCATTTCCACCAACTCCCATTTTTTCAACATTTCCTTTTAGAAAGGCAACAAATTCACAGAACCACCGAAGTGGAATACCCCTCGGAATGCTCCGTCGCGTCTTCAATGTTTGCCTTATTATTCGCCAAGTTCGAGGCAAATACCTACTTTTTGTCTGCCAAGTTTCGCCGAATAAGCGATTCTTTACTTCACCTTTAGCTGGGGATTCAATCTGAAATTCGAGGTGTACTCGTGATGTCTAAGTAGATGTTCTTATTGAAATGTACGACAAAAATAGATTATTATTTGTATACGTGATTGTTTACATATATCACTGATAATTTCATGTTCGCACTTGTGATTCCATATAAACGTCAAGTAGAGCCGCGAAACGTGTCAGTCAAGCGGGAACGGCTGTTGGTCTCTTTGGCAATTAAATTAAAAATTAATTGACCACAACATAAAAAGAAAACATATAACCTATTGTCACGACATGAATCCCCAAGGGGTTGTCACAGGTGTTCCCGAGTTTGAACTGTGAAATGCAAGTCATAGTCCAGACCCGGTACACCCGCGTTTCACCGAAGATTATACGTCCCAACGTGATGGGTCCCTATCGCTGTATTTCTGGTACAATTACATGCTTTTTAGGGCATGCAGGTTTCCTCACGATGTTTTTCTTCACCGTTCAGCAAGTGGTAAGTATTAGGTAAGAGCACAAATACTATGCCCGACCGGGGCTAGAACCTGGGTCTCAAGATTCAGAGGCCAGGGGTCTACCGTCTAAGCTACCGCCGCAAAAATAAAACTAAATTGTCTTTAATTTACCTACTTGAAACTTGGGCAAGTGGGCTTTTGATCGTGTAGAAAACCACAGTCAGTGTCTTCTGAAATACGTAGATTATGTTCCCGTAACTTAATTCTAGGTGAGACTTTAAGCTTTGGAAAAGCTTAAAATTTTACGGTAAATAAATCTTTATACAGAATTAAGCGATCAGAAAGATATAATTAAATCTTATTACATTACAAATTAACTATATTACAAAGTCCAAGAACTGTTATTAACCATTCGATAAACTGTCAGATTGTCTATTTGTTGAATACTTTATAAGATTAGCTTAATTTTAAAGCATCTACAATAGAAATCTACCGCTTTATGGCCTTAGGAGTAGGTTTTGTATTTTTAATAAGTTAATAAATATATTTCAGAAAAACCAGATATTGGTTTTTAATTTTTAGTAAATTGTTTTTTTTTAAATAAAAGCAAAGAAATTGACAGTAAAGTGCGCTGTATTTAGTTTATTTATTTATTTTGTATTTTTAGATATTTATTAGATTATAACGATTCTACACAGAGTGGTAATTCCTGACATACCTCACATCTTTTTCAAAAAATCGTACGAGAATGTTTACCTTGATACTAAGAAAAGAAAAGTCCGTGCTACAAATTGATCTCTCATAAA
Organism: Ypsolopha scabrella; assembly: GCA_910592155.1. Taxonomy (NCBI): domain Eukaryota; kingdom Metazoa; phylum Arthropoda; class Insecta; order Lepidoptera; family Ypsolophidae; genus Ypsolopha; species Ypsolopha scabrella. The sequence goes on from OU342976.1 coordinate 21,049,329, forward strand.
CAACTAGACACACATTCTCTAAGGAAAGTTCGTCAGAAAACGTGCGACGTGCATAATAGCAAAAATGCTTCAACCAAATTAAGACGTTATGTCAGTTGTACGAAATCGTCATTCGATTTTGTCACCCCACAGTGGTGACAAGATGCATCGGGGACACTTTTTTGTGAGATTGTGAGTCTAGTTGTTTATGAGAGGTCAATGGTGCTACACTTTAATATTTTATTTAAAAAGAGAAAGATTATTCACAAGACCATTCTAAATAATTCTAACAAAATCTTTTTGGCAAAGGAACAAGTGTGTACAGCCTAACTTTTCGTTGGATATTGTTTACATCGGTCTAAGTGTTATTTTTCGGACCGAGCCCGGCATAATTTCCATATTATTGTGTTTGGCCACTGAATAATTTCGTATACTGACCAAGTTTCCTATACAGTCGTTATAGCTTGTATAGCAAAGCAGTAAAGTATATTTTTCACTGAACTGACACTTAAGATAATGTTGTAGAGGTGTTCTTTATAAAAATATCGCCGCGAGTGTCTTTATTTTGCAGGGACGAACCTCGTTTTTGTAAAAAGTTTGAAAGACTAAATTGGAAGAAGACCTTATTAGCAATTTTGTTTTGTAGAAAACATGTATTTGTATTTACCATTTTCACTTTACGTTCCTCGTATTAAAAACAAAAAAGCATATCTTAACGACGTATTCTCCCGAGGCTGTCAGAGGTGTTGCCGACGGCTTTCTCGCGTGAAGCTTTACTGCTATACTTTTGGTACGGATACACGGTTTTCGGGTTCCGTACCGAAATGGTGCGAAACTGGACCCTATTACTGAGCCTCCACTGTCTACACAGTCTGTCCGTCCGTCTGTTACAGGGGTCTATAGCTTCGGCCGTAATAGGTAGATAGTTGAAATTTTCACTGAATACGTATTAGTGTGGTCTCTATCACGGCTAATAAGAAAAAAAAAACGGCCAAGTGTGAGTCGGACTTGCGCACGAAGGGTTCCGTACCATTATCTATAAAAAACGGCGAAAAAATCATGTCTGTTGTATGGGAGTGCGCAGTTTCGACTCGAACTTGGCCGGTTTTAGTATTTGTTGTTATAGCGGCAACAGAAATACATCATCTGTGAAAATTACAACTGTCTAAATATCACGATTCATGAGATACAGCCTGGTGACAGACGGACGGACGGACAGCGGAGTCTTAGTAATAGGGTCCCGTTGGACTCCAATGCAAAAAAGCTCAAAAAAGTAGCATTTTTTAACGTTGTTTATTTCAGCTCTATCTTAAAGATGGTTTACACACAAACTTCAAATTTGGTCAAATTATTATACATATCGAAAGAAAAATAACAAAAATTAGGGTTCCGGACTTGGCAGGAGCCGTATTGTTTGTAACATGCTAACATTTTAGTGGCTTGTTTTGTGTTGCTTTTATACAACATCTAAACCGCTGTTATTTACCTTGCTGGAATACATTTTCGTTTCGAGAAAAACCTGAACCTGAAACTAACATGACCGTACATGTGGTCCTTAGACACATTTAATAAGCATCCTTCCCGGTTATTCCCAGCTTCTAGAAAATTACCTGGAAGGTGCTACAAAATTTTAACCATAGCCGTATTTTGGGGTATAACCTTTGTGACTCACACTTTGCCAAGTTATTGTAGTAGTAGTATTGTAGTGGGCGTACATCACAGTATTTTCCCTTACCGTTCAGCGAGTAGAGTATACAAACACACACTACCAACATAATTATATTTGGAAAAGGTTATTGGCGCATTCTCGACCGGTTTTAAACCCGGTTATCAAAATACAGAGTCCAGCGTCCTACCGGCTGTCTCACAAATGCTTCTATTTTCCCTTCTTTTTAGAGTGTCCTGCCCAAAGGGTAACCAACGGGACCCAATTACTAAGACTCCGCTGTCCGTCTGTCACCAGGCTGCATCTCATGAACCGTGATAGTTAGACAATTGAAATTTTCACAAATGATGTATTTCTGTTGCCGCTATAGCAACAAATACAAAAAAACAGAATAAAATAAACAAATAAAGGGGGCGCCCGTACAACAAACGTGATTTTTTTGCCTTTTTTATAGATAATGGTTCACTTCGTGCGCGATTCCAACTCGCACTTGGCCGGTTTTTTATTTATCGTTAAATAATTTAACTTATGAAAGATCCCATTATATTTAGGACGTAATAATTGTCAGTAAAAAGCGGGTGTACCAAGTGTGGACTGTGACTTGCATTTCACAGTTCATAGTTTTGAACACCTCTGAAAACCCCTCGGGTATTCGTGTCGTGGCCATGTAAGTATTAGAATTTCACGTGAACGAAGCTTTTCTTTGTTTTCTTAGGATAAAAAATATATATTCCGCCAACATTTATGTTTACGAACAAACACAACAGCATACATTATTTTATGTTAATTTTATCGAACCCTGTTTGTCCACCAGGACTGTTTATGTATTCGTGCTACGAATTATTAGTATACTTTCCTATTTTCTCAGTCGACCCCAGTGTTTCTACCTTAGGGTGTTTTCCCCTAAATTTATGGTATTTTTTGATATTTTTTGATTTATGGTATTTTATACCTTTTCTAAGGTATAAAATTGGGGAAAATTTAAAAGGGGTTGGTTTTTAGGAAAAGTTATGGAACGTGGTGTGGGGTTCTCTACCGCTAGCGACAAATACAATGTAATATATATATTCCGTAAGAGATTTTTATTTTAAAAGTCTAAATAATCTCTAAAAATAAATGCTTTTGATGACTGCTTAAAGTTAAATGTTGAATTAATGTTTGAAATTAATTTAACTGACAAAGTTTATCGCTAATTAAATAATATTTAATATTTTATTGTGTTTTAAGTTTAAAATTAACTACTCGAAGGATAAAATATTGAAATGTGTGAAATTTATAGGATTTTCATAAGGAGTTAAGGGAAAACCAAAACCAGAGGGTGGCAACACTGCTTGACCCTCAGACCTTGCCCTTGGTAACTATTTCCATTGGTTTACTCACCATATTTGTTGCCATTAAGTAAAAACATGGCAGGTATATTTTCCAATGTATGAGTAAAATATTTTTTGTTCTGTGGAATTGTAAGAATAATATTGTGTTATCTACGAGTTATAGTGTGTTATTGTTTTTTTTTATTGAAGATGTTCCGTACGCAGGGGTTGTCAATTTTTTCGTCAGGCGCTACCATTTTAGCGGCTTGTTTGTTATAGCCTTGATGTTGCTATGGCATCTATATTGTCCATCTAAACAACTTTTTCCATCGGGGTTAACTAATATTAGGTACTATTATTTTTAGCAATATACAATATAGATGCTATAGAACATCAAGGCCGCTAAAATGGTAGCGCCAGACAACAAATTTGGCAACCCCTTCGTACGACCATAGATCAAATTTAGTCTATGGTACGACACTAGTTTTTATTATTTTACTTTATGGTACGTACTACAATCTAACTAAATTTGAACCGTCTTTAACCCTTAAATGCATCTTGTATCGAAAATGATACAAAGGTTTTTTATTTATTATACCTATATATACATATTTTACTTTAAAAATGACTATTATATGATTATATGAGCTAAAAATATTTTTGGCAACAGCTTTAAATTTTTTTAACTTTGACATTCTCTTATTTATTTTTCTTTGCTTTTTTGCATTTTCTCGCATTTTAGTGGGAAAATGACTAAAGAGAGTTAAAAAAAATCTAATAAATATTCTGTTTGCATATATTTTTGTGGTTTTTTGATAGTAAAGTCAATAGCAAGCAAGTTTATAGCAAGAATTAATTTGTTTTTTTTCTTGTTTTCATGTATGAGAATACCCTTTCTAACAAAAACATTTTTTTTTCTTATTTTTTAGGTATTTTTCTATCACTGTTTTCAATTTCATGCAAAAATAAAACCTCATGTATTTGAGGCTTAAGCAAGAGCTGAAACAAATAACGATAAAAAATGCAAGTTTTTCGAGTTTTGTTGTATGGTGGCTCCTCCTGGTTATAATTTGTAACACATTATTCTGTGAAAATTTCAACTGTCTACCTAATACGGCTGAAGCTGTAGACTCCTGTGAAAGAAGAACGGACATACAGACAGACAGACAGCAATAGGGTCCCGTTTGGCACCCTTCGGGTACGGAACCCTAAAACATAGAAGTCTGATTAGCGCTGAAGATTGACGCCACGAAAATTGTGCCGGGCACAGTTTAGTATGGCGACGGCTTCTGTAGCATTTACTGTCTGTATGAGTCGATGAGTCGGCCAATCACGGCTGGCCCAGTGTCGCATGACACACAGCACGAACCAATCACAAGTCTTGTACGCTTTTGAGCGTCTGGTACCATTTTTGAGAGACACTTTGTTAAAAGCACGCCTTTTTTCGTTCGCTGTTAGGATTTAAAATAAATAATTAAATGTCTATCACATATTATTGCATCTCTTTAGTGTTTAGGTGTGAAACACTTTTATCAAAATACCTTGTCATTTTAGTACTTATCGTAACAAAATTTCTACGGTGTTGTCAGAATAAAATCTTACTTTGGTATTCTTAGAAAGATCTCCTAATAACATAATCCGAATTATCTCCAAAAACAAAAGCATTTCCAGACTCGAATTTGCGTCGAGAATAAAGAGAGAAAAAAGAAAAAGAGCAAGATCAACAATCTTTAGAACCATAGAGGTTGCCTTGGGTATCTAGAGGTACATACGAGTAGCCCACAATCCCATTATTTTAAATATTAACATTATAAAAAATTCTGTCTTATCATCACTTAAACTGATATAAGCTGCAATTGCGTAACATATGCATCTACTGTTAGTTTTAGTCTAACTTAACTGCTTAAAGACCTACTTCGATAAAAGCGACACATTTTGAAATCGTTTACTTTCATATCAGAAGAAGCCACTAGTTTGATAAATTATTATATAACTTTTGGAATCTTTTTTAATTTCGTGCAGTACAGAAACGCGATTGCAAATATTTTGCTCGATATAAATAATTATTGAATAATTATAGACCTCATGTCTTTATCGACATTTTCTCTTATTTTTGATGAATAAGAATCAATATACCTCAACGATATTTTATTGAATGGATTATAACAATATCTAAATTCTGGTAGTCTGAAATTTTGATAGCTATTTCAGTTTATTTTATATACATTGAAAACCGACATCTGGCAACTTTTTTTGGAATTCGTCTCTGAAGATTGCGAGTCTTTCTTTATGCATAGAGTAAAGATGACCATTGCTAGCATGACCTATCCTCTTAAGTCACCAATACAAAAGTGAATATCACACTTATACGACATGTAGCAGCCTACATGACTTAAGGATAGTTTTGTGAAGCATTTTTCTAACTACAATATAAGGCGTTATATTTTAATGCCAATAAAGAATTAGCGAATTTAAGAACTTGGTTTCACATATACAGGTTGAAAATTAACCCCCTAGCTTTATTGAAATTTATGATTCAGAATCACTAATGGAACACAAAGACGTTGAAACAAAAGTTTTTTAAATATTTATGATGTCAACTCACTCTAATTTTAATGAAAAAGTTTTTTTTTACATGACGCAACATTTGACTGACACATAGACCGTACATATTCCCGGCAGTAAATAATGCTCAAAAGCTATGTAGCTTCGGCTCCGTAGAGCGTCGTCTCTGTCACCGGTGTATTAGTGCTTGTTTTGATCGATATCTTTTTTTAAATTATGAAATTGATGAATCATGACAAAAATAACAAAACATGTAGTTTGTTATTTCGAATATAGAACAGTTTCCTTTGTTGCGAGGGGGTTAATTTTCAACCTCTTTATGTAGTTCTAGGAGTTTCAATGCTCTATGATTATTTAAAACCCTCGGCGGAGGATGAACTGGCCCTCATTCATTATTTTGCACAAAGAATGTTTAATGCAATACAAACACCTATTCGAATACCAAAGACTACTGGGGTTCGGCCAGAAGTAAAAGTGATGCTCTTCCATCCACTTAGATACCATTGCACTTGTTGTAAAAGAGTCCTTAAAGCGTACAAATTGAAATTAGTGACATGCTGTACTGATTATGTTGAATACACTATACATGTGAAAATAAGAAATAACATAGCGTAAAATAAAAAAAAAATACATAGTTCCATTTAAAATGGGTAAGAAAAGCTGAAAATGAATTTACGTGCTTATTGGGAAGTTTCAACTTATGTATTTGGTGTATAAAATCAGGTACTTTTGTCTTCTATACAAGGGGCTATTCATTTATTACGCAAAACGATTTAAAAAACAAGTCTTATTTTTTCTTACATGAGAGTGGGAGGGAATCTAGATTGTTCTTACGTAAGATCACAAAAGTAAGCAAAAATTTTATTTTCAAAACGCGCGTAGTCCTGCACAAAGCGACCGTGTATCGTAGCAACAGTGTCGTCTAAACAACGATAGATAGTTCATATTAAAAAGTTACTTTTTGATAACATAAATGCATTCATTAAAATTAGAGTGAGTTGACATCATAAATATTTAAAAAACGGATAGGACTCACTTTTTTAACTGTGCGAGGAGGCACAGGTCGAGCTTTAGCTACCTGATGATGATGAGTCATCATAATCTCATCGAAAGCTCGACCTGTGCCTCCTCGCACAGATAAAAAAGTGAGTCCTATCCGTTTTTAAATATTTATAAACCAATGCGTTTTTATATTTTTGTAACTTTTTCTTTGCAAGTTTGGTAGATACATACTTATCTTACGTAAGATTGAAAGGGGGAGAATGGGTTCATCCAAGTCTTATTTTTTCTTATGTAGGGGAAGGGGGGGTCAGAAAGTGGTTAAAATTGTCTTACGAAATGAACAACCCCCAACAATTTGACAACGTCGTGCAACTTGTACATAATTAATTTTTTCCTGTTTCCAGAGTTTTAAAACGAATTTATTTCAATGTCGGAAAGATAATTTTGTGGCAAGTACCAAATAAATGTTAAAGATGTTTAACTTAACAACTTCTTGAAACCAGTATTTCATCTGAGTGGATGGAGCTCATTTCATAATCCATGGGTAGGTGGCAACCGCGTGTTTGCGGAACGCGGGCGGATTAGCCCCTCCTCCCTCTACCCCTGTCACCCCTATGTCACGTGACGTTTCATTACGTCATGAATGACAAAACACGTCTCGGCCTTCTCCATCCCTTTTCCAAAACAAGATTATTTTCCGAGCGTGCATTTTCAATTTTGAATTTAGAACAGATGTTCTTTAAAATGTTCGATTGTGTTTGCTTTTTCGCGTGTTATTTTTTGATTACAATGTGTTTTGTTAATTCAATTTATTTTTTGTTGCGTGATTAAGAGGGGTGTTATCTCTCTTGTGTTAAGTGTGCGTGAATTTAAATCGTTATATTGTTTCGTTGAATCATTTTAAACGATTTTTGTTTGTTTAACATGTCTTACTTAATAAACTCTAAATCTAAGTAAATAAACTATTGTAATTGATTAAAAAGGTTTTAGATACAATGTTTTTTTCATCGTAAAATATATTTGAATGGATGTAAATGTTTTATTACATTGTTAAAATGTAAAAATTTCAATACCAGCTACATTATCTGACTAAATTAAATCACACGGTCTTAAACAAACGTTATTTCCTTGTAAAAGTAAAGCAAAACCAGAAAATTAAGAAACGGTAGACATTAAATCTTTTACTATCTCCTACAGAAACTTTTATCTCGACGTTTTTAAAACACAAAGCACATACAAAACTACTGTAATAGAGTCCATGTTCATAGTTCAGACGGTCCGTTTGACGTCTTTATTAGGTCGACGCGACTCACTATTCCGAGCACGTTTCGGACCGCAGCCCTTATGAGCGGTCGTTCCGTATCGCGCTTATTAAGCGTTCCACCTTCTGCCGCTCTGTCTATATTTCCTAATAAATCAAGGTCGATATTGCTAGGTATTACTTGGCCAATAATAAATGAAGCTTATTAGTTATTAGCCCTTCCCGATATAAGGCTGAAGGTTTTGTCTGTAAAAGTGGCAAGAACAACGGAAAAAATATAGAAAACTTGAGTTCGCACGTCTCAGTAGTAAAATGTATCCGTGCCTTTCACGCTTTTTGCCTTTGTTTGAAGAAACGTAATAAATCGATCCGTTTGCTCTAGAAGTGAGGCTTTTTTAAACAGGGATATGATATGATATTATGGTACATGCGATTTGCGAATGCAGAAGGCGGTTGATTTTTAAACGCTCAAACAGAAACATTATGGCCATTGACCTCTCATAAAACAACAAGACACACAGTCTCTAAGAAAAATTCGTCAGAAAGTGTCCGAACGTGCGACGTGCATAGTAGCAAAAATGCTTTAACCAAATTAAGACGTTATGTCAGTTGTACGAAATCGTCATTCGATTTTGTCACCCCACAGTGGTGACAAGATGCATGGCGGACACTTTTTTGTGAGATTGTGAGTCTAGTTGTTTATGAGAGGTCAATGGTGCTACACTTTAATATTTTATTTAAAAAGAGAAAGATTATTCACAAGACCATTCTAAATAATTCTAACAAAATCTTTTTGGCAAAGGAACAAGTGTGTACAGCCTCACTAACAGTCTATGAGAGGATAATGATTATGGCGCAATATGTCCATCGCACAATGAAAGAGATAAATATATCTGAAAAAGTGCGCGTCCGAGTACAGCGATGAATCAAGAAAATGTTGGATAATGCTGTTTTTTAGTGACAAAAATTTAATACAGATTCAAGATAATAATGTTTACAGCACACCGTGCGTAAAATGACCACTTTACGCACGCTGCGCTTGCGTAAAGTCGGCATTTTCCCCACTTGTGCTATAAAATAGTATACGATACTCGTGCGAGAAACTTTTTCTCGACTCGTGTGATTGCATTGCAGCACTCACCTTCGGCTCGTGCCGCAAACTCACACTCGTCAGAAAACGTTTCATCGCTCTCGTATCGTAATGTACTATTATATGTTTACAACAGTCATTGTTATTTTTATTAGTTTGGACGGACTACTGGTTTTTTGACTCTGCTATCGTCTTGGATGGAAAACAGCTCCTTTATAACATGTTTTTTTTTCAGAGCCCTACCTACAGTAGTACGGGATTCCTAATGTTTTAAAATCTAATATTTTATTACCTATTGAAATAAAAACATTTTGCCCGGAGTCATAACATGTTTTATATCGCTTTTAAAGAGTTATAGTTTGTAGAATTTGTCATCACATAATCACACGGCGTTTACTATGCGATTAACAAAAGTCATAATTAAAAATAAAGCGTGTGAAAAATGTTGCCGCAATGGCGACCCTGGACGTAGGGTTACCAGATCCAAAAATGAGTTTTCCTGACAAAGTTCCTGACAAATTTCCTGACATTTTGACCCGGAGCGAAAATATCTAATTATAAAAACTCTCATTTGCTTGAAAATGCGTGTGTTGCGTTAATAGAAAGAGAAATCAGGCTGGACGGCTATTCCGGCATTATTTTTCTCTCGCAATATATTATTAGATATTTGTTTAAAGTTTGATAAATGTCATACGATGGAAGTTAGAGTGACTAAACAACTTCAAATAATAACTATAGGATATAAGGAATGCTCACTATAAGTTTTCAATAAAACAAACAACACATATCCCTACAAAATCCCTTTTAAAATCAACCGAAATCTGCTGTAGCAAATTTTTTGTCCTGGGTGGAGATTTTGATTACATAATGTTTTAGAATCACACACACAACACGTAAAATACGCCCTTTAAGCAGTGAAAATGTGTTTTACTCTAAATTCAAATTTGTCCTCTTAGCCCAGTAAAATTATTATCTTATGTTGGCATTACAGATTTGCTTGAACCGGGAAATGGGCTGTGTGCTGAACACTTACTAGGTTTTCCTCTGTGTAGTTTACATTGTGAGAAAGTTTATCTCGTTCGCGCTTAAATAGCTTCATGCATATTTTCATGTCTTACATATATAAGGTAACTTTTATTCATGCAGCCTAATTCATACTGGGGGCTCGGTAAGTGATCGGTAACACGGATCGATAACACTTTTTGCTAATTTCGTAAAATAAAATCTTGACGTTCCATAGTAATTGACACGGGGCTGGGCTTGCGTTTGTAAGGAACACGAAAAGAATAATTTACGAATTTCACAAAAAGGGAACCTCGTTACTGAGCACTTACTGAGTCTTCGGTACGAATTTGGCTGCACAAATTAGAGTCACCTTATATATGGACTTTGTTTGTGACGCGGCTTACGGCTGTAACCAAACCGTCTGTCACCGAGCTGTAATGTGACCGCTGCGACGGCGTAACCTTACTCACAGCGCAAATTCAAATTCAAATAGATTATTTTGTAAAATCTTACTAATATTATAAATGCGAAAGTTTGTGCGTGTGTGTGTTTGAGTGTGTATGTTTGTTACTCTTTAATTTAATTTAGAAATTTAGAATGGATATAGCTTATACCCTAACTTAACACATAGACTACTTTTTATCCCGGAGGGTAGATCAATATCGTTGAAAAATCTGGTGTCTAATTAGCGCGGTCGTTTTCGTTTGTGGTGATAAAAGACAAGGCTATGTTATCTCATCACACTTCACAATAATATTATAAATGCGAAAGTTTGTGTGTGTGTATGTTTGTTACTCTTTCACGCTGAAACAGCTGGACGGATTTGGATGAAATTTAGAGTGGATATAGCTTATATCCTAACTTAACACATAGGCTACTTTTTATCCCGGAAAAAGCATGTCCTTAAACCGAATAACACGCAGGCGGAGCCGCGGGCAAAAGCTAGTAGATACATAAAGTATACGTTTTACAGGACAATATTAAACTTAAAAAAAACAATAGAATATGATTTTAAAACTACAATACGGGAAAAACATAAAATATATATTTAAGTTGGACTGATTATCATTAATTTAACAAATATGTAATTGTTAGTAAATGTGTGCAAAACAAACTCTTGAATTTGCGTAAAAATCCGTAAGTAAGAAATGATTTCCTTTATTATAAAAATAGCGATAGGGCTCAATACCCATCTCGTTTGGGATGTCAGTAAAAAGCTTGTCGACTGTGACTTGCCTTCCACATTTCACTTGGGAACACCTCTGACAGCCCCTCGGAGATTCTTGTCGTGACGATATTGTTTTCTTTCCGCCAATTTGGAAGTAATATAAGAAATAAAGACAGTTAATAAACTTAACAAATCATGTCATTCTCCTTTTTAGGGTTCCGTACCTCAAGAGGAAAAAACCGGCCAAGTGCGAGTCGGACCAACACCGATGTATACTGACAGTAATAGGTGTTGGTCAGACTCCGGTTCCGTACCATTATCTATAAAAACGGCAAATAAATCATGTCTGTTGTATGGAACTGGAAGTGCGCAGGTCCGACTCGCACTTGACTGGTTTTATTATTTGTTGTTATAGCGGCAACAGAAATACATCATCTGTGAAAATTTTAACTGTCTTACTATCACGGTTCATGAGATACAGCCTGGTGACAGACGGACAGACAGACAGAGTTGGTTAGTTGGTTACCCTTTGGGTACAGAACCCTGAAAATGGAGCCCTTATTGGATCACTTTGTTGTCCGTCTGTCTGTCTGCCAAGACCCTTTATCTCGGGAACGCGTGGAGGTATTGAGTTGAAATTAAAACCATATACTCAAGTTTACAGTCCCTTGAAGCTGTAAAAAAAATCAAACTTCCAAGTTAACGTAAAAAAGATACGGCCGTTTATGCCGCAAAAGACGTATATTTCGACACTCTCAAGAGAATAAAAATTTAAAGGGTATTTTTCGTTGACCTAGAACTATGAAATTTGGCAAGTAATACCGTAATATACTACCTATACAAGTATTTGTAATTAAATCATAAAAAATATAGTCTTTAACGGAACCGTCGGTGGGCGAGTCCGACTCGCATTTGTCCGGTTTTTTTTGTAACCATATCTACACAAAGCCACGCGCTACGGTATACCTTTTCGTACGATTGTCACCTCTAAGTGCACGGAATAAGAACTACTACGGTATACGTGGCGTGTTGTAGACTATACACTTTAGTATGGTTAGAGATGGCAGCGGTGACACAACGCGACCCTACAATGTGATAAATTGATAAATGACTACAATTGGTCAGTCCGCCATGTTGGGTCCAGTGAGACTTAAGGGGTAACTTTTTACCTCGGTACGAAATGCACATCATAATATTGTTTTCCTTACTTTTGAATAAAAAGTATGCAATAAATGTGTTTTAAAGCAACTTGCGAAAAAAGTTTATTAATAATAAAGTCTTCACAAAAAATTACGCACTTTAATGTATTACATTAACAAACTTAAAAGCGTGTTTACAGTTGTAATGTAATGCAGTCAAAATGTAACGCATAAAATTGAATAATTTTCAACCAGGCGGCCCACCATTGCCTGGGACCGATGGATGGCGGTATATCCATCCCCAATTGCCGGGCCTTATATAAAACAGACTGGTGACGGGCAGCAGCGTCACTGGTGCAAGGGTTTCGGCACCGCGCTCACCAACCCGCCTGCCCAGCGTGTGTGAGTATGGGCATTTCTTGGAGGAGGACCGCCAAGAGTGGCGAAATCCTGGAAAGGGCTATGTCCAGCAGTGGACGAAACAGGCTGATGGATGGATGGATAGACCTAACTATTAACAGGCAGTCTGTGCGAATTGCTATAAAATGCATTAATTGCATACTTTTTGTTCAAAAGTAAGGAAAACAATTTTATGATGTGTATTTTGCACCCAGACTCTCCGTTACCACCTTAAGTAAATGTCCGCAGTCATGAGATACCATTTCAGGGCGTGATATTTAGTAGAAGCAGTAGTAACTCAGTCGGTAGAATGCTGGATTTTTAATCGTGTTTGAATACTACCGTTATGCACCACCGATTATGCACCAATGTTTTTTAGGGTTCCGTACTTGAAGGGTGCCAAACGGGACCATTTTACTAAGCCTGTCTGTTTGTCTGTCCGTCCGCTTGTCACAGGGGCCTACAGCTTCAGCCGTAATAGGTAGACATTTGAAATTTTCACGAAGTACGTGTAACTATAGTCTCTACCACGGCAAATAATAAAAGTAAAAAAAAATTATGAAAGTGGGGACCCCATACAATAAACCTCGTTTTTTTTATTTGAATTTTTTCAATGTCATTTATCTATATCTTAAAGACGATAATACATACAAGTTTATTTGGTCACATTGTTGTACATACTCTAGAGTAAAACCACAAATAATAAAACTAGGATTCCGTAATCTGAGGGTTCTTAATTGTTTGACAGGCGCTACTATTTTAGCGCTTTGTTTTTCGTCGCTTTAAGGCGAGGCATTATTAAACTTTTAATTTCAAATCGGCGCCTTAGCGGAGTGGAGTGAGGGAGACTTACTCCATACAAATATGCGCTCACGAACTAGCTTACACCGTAAGGTCGTATGCGGCAAAACAGTATTTTTCATTTAAAATGACAACTATAAGTAATTTAATAAATCCAATCGGCCATATTGAAGTGTATTTATTATAAACGTCAATAAAATAGAAATCTCTGTTTTAAAAGAGGTTTTCTAAATTTTTTTTCTCTGCTATGAAATATATAATATCAATCAACTAAATCTTCGGGCAAAATGATGTCAATGAAATGCTTAATCTAGTATATAAATTGGTAATTATATATGTTTTTTTATTGCTGAGAAAAAATGGAGATCCATGTCGCCAAAATTTCGTGGCGTCGCCTTATGTTGCTATAGCATCTACATTGTTGATTTGTATTGTTTAAGGGTTGCATACCCGTATTGTGTGATGGTACGGAACCCTTTGTGCACGAGTCCGACTTGGCCAAATATTTATTTATTTATGCGCATAGTATTTGTGTGTTTATCACATGCTCAAAAAGAAAAACACTGTAAAGTAAACTCAAAAATGACAAAAACTATCACTTCATTGTATGATTCAGAGCTTCTTCAAGTGGATATAAATAGAGTTGCTTATTGGTGTGTAAAAAACAAGATGACACTCAACCTAAAAAAATGTTCTTCCATATCTTTTACACGGAACCATAGCATTATTGGTAACCCTTATAACATTGACAATACCACACTTCAAAATGTGAAAAGCATTAGAGACTTGGGTGTAATTTTTGACTCAAAACTTCAGTTCATAGAACACATGGATAACATTATAAATAAGGGGTCAAGAATGTTAGGATTTGTAATACGCAACGCCAAAATTTTCCACAACCCAGCCACAAAAATACTCCTGTTTAACTCCTTGGTAAGGAGTAATTTGGAGTATTGCAGCGTGGTTTGGACCCCCCACTATCAAAAACACATACTCCGTATCGAACGTCTACAGAAAAGGTTCTTGTGGCACTTATCTTACTCTTGTGGAATGGCTAAAAAGCTTCCATCATATGTGGATAGATTAAAGCATTTCCGAGTGCACTCCCTGTCAGATCGTAGAACTTTGCTTGACTTGGAGTTTCTTCGGAAGCTTGCAATTGGTGAAATTGATTGTCCCCAGCTATTATCGAAATTGCAATTTAACATACCAATAAGACTTCCCAGGAGTGCTCGCAGAGCTATGGTTCTGAGACCAGCGCCATCCAAGACTAATTTGGGCCAACATTACTCTCCGTTGAATAGGCTATCAGCTCTACTCAATAAACACTCACATCATCTTGACTTGTTTAATGGTAATAAACATCATTTTAAAAAATCTATTTTGTCGAACATTTTTAAATCAGCCTATGAATAGCATCATAACTTCTTTCGCTTTGTTATTTTTTTTTTGTTAGGATTTTCTTTTATAATTGTATATATAATTAACTTATTAATATCTTTAATTTTTTTTTTTTCGTTTTACTATATTTTATTACATAATCTCTGGCATAATAATTGTGTTTAAATATTTCATGTGCAAAATTTGTATTGAATTGTTTTAATATGTAATCATGATAATTTTGTAATTTAATAATGTATAATCTGCATCCATTTTGCATGCTGTGTCCGCCTATAATTGTCTAGACATATACCCTACAACTTATAACTCGCTAAACAATGTGTGTATTTATGTACTAGATGTTGGTGGTCCAAATAAATAAATAAATAAATAAATAAATAAACCTGCATGACCTAAAAAGGGAGGATTTATACAAGAAGTACGACGATGAGGCTACCCATCACTTAGAGAAATGAAAATCAACGGAGAAAAGAGGGTGTACGTGTGTTAACTGTTTGACAGTTCACATTCGAAAACGCTTCTGACACCGCTTTGGGGATACATCTTATTTCATTCTTCATCTGATTATATACAAATCTGTGAAATGCTTTTAGTATATTTTAAAATAAGATTATTAAAATTCAAATTTTGTCAGCTGAAATTCGTTGAGGAATGAACTTTTAAAAGCAAAGTGCTGTTTAATTAATAACTTTAGTTTTGATTTGTTTCTAATGGAAAAATAAAAGCATCATAATGAAAGTACCTAAAAGAAATGATCACCTCGCGTGACGTCTTATTTTTTAAAAAAGACCTGTTGCTCATCCTGGCTGCCATTAATGTTTTATGGGAAACAAAATGGCCGACGCCGTATAGAAGTTTCTCAAGTAATTTCCGCTTTACAGGCCATTTGTTGCTTTACGGCTTAGAAGACAAGGTTTAAAATTAAAGTTATTTGTTGTAGTTGGAAGTTAAAGCTTTACGAGATTTTCTAGGATAGCTTTTAATACTTGGCGGGGGGTTCTAGGCCACTTCACTCGTGGTCGTAAAGGCGGCGGTGCTTTTCACCCCGTAGGCCGTTTTGCCCCGGACTCCCCATTTTTGCATTCGTTTTATTTGCGCCAACGAATATTTTGTTTTACGGTTTTGCTCGAGGCTATTTGGGTATTTTGTGGTCTCTCGTTATTTCTTCAGTCATGATGATGTACAACAAAAGTGTTGTATCTTAAAAGTGTAAGTGTTAAACAATTTTCGTACCTCTAAAATCAATGGAATACATTTGTTGAGTGCCAAAATAAATTACTTGTAAAAGTTGTTGGTCTTTGAAAATCCCCATAAAAATTACAAGAACAAAAAAGTACAGTTCTCATCAAAAAATTTGAAACTCTACCAAGACTTCTTTCTGGCGACAAATAACCAAAAAAGGGGTTAATTCTTAATTCTTGAAAAAATTGTCATTTGAATTTGGAACGTTAGTATAGGGAATTATAAACCTTGTACGACATTTTATTTTTTTCCGTACCATAGGATAGTTTTCTAATAATCCATTAAAAAGTGTACTTACTTAATTTGGGTAAATGTTTAAAATTACTTTCATAATTATATATTTAATATGAAAATGTAAACGTTTTAAGATGGGATGTAAGCTCGTGGAGTTCTTCCAGAAGTAGAAATATGAGAGAGTTGTTCTTACTTCATCATCATCATTGGGTTCCGTCTTCATAATGAAGTTTGGCGGTCAGTAGGCTAAATTGCTTGCGATCCGTTGTTTTATCCTTCAAGTCTCTGAAGCTTTTTAGTCCAGTCCACTCTTTGATGTCATCTATCCATTTGTGACGTTGACGTACTGGTGCTCTCTTTCCGGGAATCTTACCCTCGAGGATCAACCTTGAGAATTTGTAGAGGGAAGCTCTTTGCAAGTGCCCAAAACAGCGGTCTTTCTTGTTCTCACTACGAAGCTCTTTATGTGACTTTGGCCGTGATTTTTTCTTCACAAGCCTTCCTTTTCGTAATTTATTCATACAGGTATAGTAAAAAAATCTACTAACATATTGTTTTTCCTTAAAAGAAAAGGAGGGGTTTTTAAAGAATTTGCCCCACGGTTATTTTAACTTGTAGACAAATTACCTCAAATACTATAAACTACATTGACAATTGTCGCAGACGTATAATATAGTAACAGACCTAACATAATAATAAACGCATATAGTCGAGTAGAGTCGATGCGTGGCAATTTTAGCTCAGTGAACTTCGGGCTCTTTTAAATATAAATATTGCTTGTTTCCAAACAAAATATATACTAGAGATTAGTTTAGTAATTAACAAATATGTTCCAATCATAAGCCAGCCAAAACAACCCATTTTAGGGTTTCGTACCCGAAGGCTGCTAAACGGGACCCTATTACTAAGCCTCCGCTGTCTGTCTGTCTGGCACGGGGGTCTACAGCTTCAACCGTACGCAGACGGTGCCAAATGTATGCCAGGCGCTGCCATTTTAGAGCCTTCTTTTTTGGAATCTTAATCTTTTTGTTCCATGCCTTGATGTTATTTTGGCATATAGTATATTGTTGTTATTTAACATAATGTTTTTAGGGTTCCGCACTCATATTGTGGGGTGGTTACGGAACCCTTTGTGCGCGGGTACAACTCGCACTTGGCCACATTATTTGTTTTACTTTAGAATATGTACAACAAACAACATGACCAAATTTGAAACTTGTTTGTATAACCCTTGGGTTAATTTTTTTTCATAATATCGACCTCATTCGCGACATAGTAAAGAAGGGCAAAGTCAAAAGTACCCGTAATAAAAAAAAACTTGTATGAGATTTATGGATTCTAAAGTAGCCAAAGTCGTAGCAGATAGAAATGTGTTCCTACCCCAATGGGAGACAGGCGTAGGTGGGTATATGTATCAATGTATGTAAATTATCCAAGTTCCAACACTCGATAATAACCTTAAATGACACATTTTAATTTTGTGTAATATATACATACATAAAAATATGTAGTTGGTTTAAGTATGTAATAAAATGTTTTTTTTTTTTTCAGGTAAGTGTTTTGTCATAGATGGCCGCGGTTTCACTGAGTTGGTGAGTAAAACAATATCGTGGTTATGAAATCTTCACTGTCACAGCTTCAAATTAAAAACCATCAACGTCAAAAACTTATAAAGAAATCCTGGGGCATTATTTGAATGGGAGTATGAAACAGACATGTGACTAAACCTTCTTAACCCTAAAACTCACATACAACACGCGTATATAGAGGCTCTGTATCTTTCCGCATGGCTGGCTAGGCTGATGTCTACCAGGTAATAAACAAGCTAGGATACACAATTACTATATACTTCCGCCAGTTTCTCTGAGGGATAAACTAATACCACGCACGGACCTGCACCTTTAGCATGGTAGACCATATCGAGCTTTGACAGCTCAACATACCACTGTCTGCCCCTCTTTAGGTAGATCAACATAGTGAGACAGAGCACTGTATCGAGTGCTATCGAGTTCGATAAGGTCCTTCATGTTAGAGGTGCTGACCTGCGTTTGCAACAATCCTGACGCATTTCTTTCGCTTTGTTTCTTCAACATCCGTCAGTCAAGTCATAATCTTCAATTCGGACCAACCAAAAAATTGTAACAGGCCCTTTTGTAAATTTTTCTGAAAATATAGGCTAAATCATGAAGGTACATACTGTTTTTTAACTTTCAGGTGGTATTTTTATAACGAAATTATTTTTTGAAAGTCAGTTAGGAGAAATGGGAATGTGACGTAATAGTCATACCATTTAGGCTCAATAGGGAGGGTTCCTTGACGTAAAGAAAGAATTAAAAAAAAATTGGGGATAAAACCTGAAGATGGGATTACTGAAAATAAAAAAAACAGACATCGGTTTTGACTTTCCTTTTTTTTCTTGTTGGCAATGGCCTATTTCCTGTAATGCCTAAATGACACGACTATTACGTCATCAAAGCTATTTATTCAGTTCCTGAATATTTCCATGTATATCTTTTGTATTTCAAGGAGAAAAAAAAAATACCTTTATGTGACCTTAAAAAAGTATATTCCTTTCAAAAAAATCGATAATTAGGAGCTGTTATGGTATTCTGGACCATTCTAATTCCGAGTTAATTTGACTTGGTCCATAGACATATTAGACATACGACATACGAGGGGTGGCTGATATAAAATCTCCTTTGTTAAAGAAAGTTTAAAAAATGTTACTGGCCACTATATTCTCGTATTATTTGTTTATTCCTTTTTTAAAAATTATGACACTTATTTGATTCTACGAGTTCAAATTTTTTTGTGGCGTCTTCGTTTTCATCAAGTTGCAATAAAATTAAAAATGGATAAAATTGAGTATCGCGCTGTGATTAAATTCCTCGGTAAAGAAGGGAATACGCCGACGCAGGTCCGAGAGCGCATGTTTAAGGTGTTCGGAGATTCATGTCCTTCTGAATTTGTAATAATGTTTTGGTCAAAGCTGTTTAAACAAGGCCGTGTGAGCTTAGAAGACGATCCCCGTAGGGGAAGGCCCATTTCTGCAGTTACTGTGAATGACTATTGTGACGATCAAAATAATAATTATCATTTTAATTGTATGCTGTCACTTATTGACAAATGTCGTAAGTGCATTTCAGTTGCAGGGGACTATATTGAAAAATAAAACAAAAATTATTAATCTATGTATTTTATTTCATAGTCAGGTAGATTACTTTTCAGCCACCCCTCGTAGGTAGTAAAAATGAGATTTTAAAACAGTAGATCTCACATACTACAATAGATCGGGCTCTGAAGAAAAAACAAGTTATAAATGGGGCCTTTTCGAAGACGATAACAGAGCCTAAAACGTGATAGAGAAAAATTCACTGCATTGAAAAAAATTTATAAGTGAAGGCGGTTTTTTCGGTTCAGAACAGTAGGACTAATAAAGTCAAAACTAATAAAGTAAAAATAACAATAATTATGCAATGGAAACAATTATGGACATACTAATTTACTGATAAAAGAACATTTACCGGTCATTATTACAAATACCATAAAATTATAAGGCATAAAGTTAAATACAATATTAAACGGATAATTTTTTTGTGTTGTGCTAGTGCGATTTATAAAATATTTACTTATTTTGTTTGAAATGTCAATTCGTTAGAAATTAAGAAAAAAGAAAAAAAAATACAATGCAGAACCAGTGGATTACGATAGATGACCAGTCTTTTATGACACCTTTTAGAAAAGAAGAAAGAAAATAAAGTTAGAAAAAGTAGAGTATAGGGTATTGCCTGGTTATCAAATTAACATACTGTATAGCTTATACACGTACGCTGTTTTGAAAGCCGGTCAAGTCTCGTGCTGGGGTCGTACAAGCTATGTGCCATAACTATCCACATTGAGGATAGTGGATTTATACCGGGTGTAAATAGAGTGCGACCATTAAATGAAACCACATTATCTACCGACCCTACTGAACCACTTTTCCCAAGAATCATACCCGCGGGCATCCTTAGTTTAGGAAATAATTGAGTTCCAAACAAAAATAATTCAAAATTATAAAACTAATTTTTAGAGAAAATATGCTATTTGACAAATATACAGTCAAACGTAAGAGTGCTTGAAAATTAAAGTTTTAGTTAACTTTTATCTTTTAAAATAGGTTCTACCATTTTCTGCAAAGTGGTTCAAAAATGCATTTTTCACTCATCTTACTTTATATCAAAACACGTTGTTTTTATGTATACCGGGTGTAAATAGAGTGTTGTTGACCTCAAACAGCTGCCGGTTTCACGGACGACGCTCTCTCTAAACTCGCCCATATGTCGGTGCGTTAGGGTTCACGCATTAGTTTTATAATTTTTAGAGAAAATATGCTATTTGACAAATATACAGTCAAACGTAAGAGTGCTTGATAATAGCATATTTTCTCTAAAAATTAGTTTTATAATTTTTAGAGAAAATATGCTATTTGACAAATATACAGTCAAACGTAAGAGTTACGCCCCTTTTCCCCAGTTAAGGTTTTACTTTTTGATACGGAACCCTAACAACAACCACACATCCTTTGCTCGCTCCACATTTTCAAAAAATGCCGTGTCAGTGCATTTTTGAGCGCCATTCGACTGTACTCTTGATCTGAACTCGCTAACGAGAAGAAATACCACGTTTTCTGTTCACCTTTCTAGACCCTTATGACCTTGTTAT
The DNA here is from genome assembly GCA_910592155.1 of Ypsolopha scabrella. NCBI lineage: Eukaryota > Metazoa > Arthropoda > Insecta > Lepidoptera > Ypsolophidae > Ypsolopha > Ypsolopha scabrella. The sequence continues at coordinate 21,070,295 of OU342976.1, forward strand.
AAAGTTGGATATCGAGTGTGGCAGGTTTACATGAAAGTTATAAGTTTGTAAGCTCCATCGTACACCTACGTTGCTGTCTACCTACGGGGTTGTTGCGCGGTTATTATCGTTGCTGTGTCGTACAATTCAAGCTAGGGATGCCACTGCAAGGTTTTAATATTTTATGACAATAATTATATATTTGTTGAGCAGCATTCCAGTTTAATTTATATTTACTGAGATCAGTTTTATAAAAGTGTAAATGTAATTAACAAAACAACAGCCACCACACCAGCGATTCATAAAGGAGAAACTTATTTTTCAGTTTATATTTTATTGGACTATTAGTTTAATTGATTCGTTTGACTATTGACTACAGGTCCATACACCTTATATGTGGTTGGGTTTTTCGTTTATTCACAAAATTCGTAAATTAAAATTATTTCATTTCACCTATTCAGTTTCATCAGTTATATATTTTATATTTCTAATTACTAAAACTGTAATATCTACAGCTAAGTAAGATAATGTTTGTAAAGGTAATAATTGCTTTATTTAAAGCATTTTACTTAGTAATAACAGGAAGGGATATAGAATCAATAAAAAATACCCTTTTTTTTCGATATATTTCGGCCTCAGCCTCATTCGTCTGATGATGGCCTCAATGAAGAGGCCGTAATGTATCGAAAAATTCTGTGTTTTTTATTGTTGCTATGTCCCTAGTCATTTCTAAATAAATTTCATAAATATGTAATACATTTTACTGACAGAGTTCTCCAGAACTATAGATCCTTTAAACTTGGAATTTAATGTGGTTCCTAACACGATCTAGATATCCCCAAAGGGTTGTTTAAAATTTTACTTGTAACGGTGTGATAAAATTTGATAAAGTTTACGACTTCATCCGAATGGGGTGAGCTGTGGTGAAATTGATTTTTTATATTCAATTTTCACTTTTTCTACATAAAAAAGCAAGCGTTACATGTGCAATGTATAATGCCAAAGTATATTTTTTGTTTTGGTAACCCTACCAAGTTGTGGAGTACACGGCAAGTCTGCTTGTTAGCTGCAATTGTCTATTTAGTAAGTTCTGCTTGTAATGAAGAGGGTGGCTCAGTGATGTAATGTCAGGGAATATGCCGGGACTAGGCACACAATATGGATGGAGACATCTCATGAAAACATTATCAAAAGACTGAGCAACTATGTTTGTTTGGGCATCACTACTTGTTAATACTCAGTATATGTTCACCTAAAACATTGCCTTCATAAATTTTGCACCAGTGTAGGATTATAATTATATTCGTGATGATTATATACGAGTAAGAAGGAGGTACTAGTTGGTTGCATATTACTATTCAAATGAATGATATAATATCCTTCGCACCTCCTTCAACGAAAAAAAAATTTCAAGCATTCAATAAACTGAAATTGATTACTTCATGTAAAGACATAGGTTCAGGGTAATTCGTGTTTTGTTTTTTCTGATTTACAACAGCTCACCCATTCCATATCTTCTCTACGTACATAGTTAAACGAATAACTTTTTTCAGGTTTGTGCTGTATCATAGTTTTAAAGTTTTAATACCCGTACCTTGAGCGTCTTTTTATTTATTTTTATTCTATACGTGTCAAAAAAGTAAGGGTATATTACAACTTTGGTAGGTATATTTAGATGTATTGCAAACATTTGGTGAATTTATCGTTAAGCCAAGTTTAAGGTCGCAATATCTATGCAAATTTCCTTCAAATTGTTTAACGGTAGTCAGACAGAAAATCGAATGCTTTCAACGTAAACTACGAAACTGTTGCTTGTATCTTATTATTAGATTAATAATATTCCGTGCTTTAATATGTATTTTCACCTTCGTATTTTACGCTCAGCCCCTTTATATCTTCGCTTGCTGATTTGTGGCTTATAAGTTAGCTTTTAAGTTATGAAGTCTAACCTAAAATATTAAACTTGGTAGAAAGTGATTTGTCACCTTTTTAAAGTAAAGCATGATTTAATTTTTTATTTATTAGAACTTTAATTAAACTTTGTATCTTGTATTTCAGTGAAGACACGGGACATGCATCCATTATGTAACCCCTTACCCTTACCATTTTAGGGTTCCGTACCGGAAGGGTGCCAAATGGGACCCTAGCTATTACTAAGCTTCCGTTGTCTGTTTGTCCGTCTGTCACAGGGTTTTACAGCTACAACCGTAATAGGTAGAAAATTGTTTTCACAGAATATGTATACTATAGTATCTATCACGACAAATAATAATTATAAAATAAAAATAAACCCAGGTTCCCAAACAATAAATAGAGCCATCTGAGATGACTTGTTTGACAGCTTTTACCGAGGTAATAGATAGCGCTAAGATCTTAAAGGCGGTCATTTGTTATGTACCATAATGTTTTAGGGTTCCGTGCCCGTAATATGTGGTGGTACAAAACCCTTTGAATGGAATCGCACTTGGGCAAATTATTTAACTACCTCTTGGTAGGCAAATATTTCAGATCCTGGGACAAAATAATTTTAAGTATGCAACAATGATTTATTTCCAACTAACCAAATTAAAAGTTATATATATTGTTATATTATATAGGTGTGTATTTATTTGTGAAATTATGACAGATGATGCTAAAATTTTATAATTTTTAGCGAAATCCATAGCTTTGGATATTCTTAACATAAATATGGTGTACAGTAGTAGCGCACTTGCCGTGAAAGCAAGAGGTCGCAGGTTCGAATCCTGGCCCAAGGTACTCTCCTCACTCGAAATTTGTTTCATTTTATCTTTCCCAGTTTGTAATGCACTCAATATGATGTTTAAGGTTTGAAACAGAAACACCAAAAATAAGGGAATCTCCACACTAACAGGTAATTTTAAGGTGGGTAGGTTAAGGGTTCAAAGGTGCTCAAGGCGGGATCCTATAGCGGAAGGATGTTGTGATCACGTGGTATCCGCTTTCCCGCGCTAATTACCGTTTCAACATGGCGGATTGCGTTCTTCGGATTACTGCGTTTTCCGGGATATGGACATAGTAAGTTTTTTTTTGCTTAGGGTAAAATCTCCTTGTCCACTAACTTTGAGCGGCAATGCCGAGACCATTGATGTCTCTGGCGGCTTGGAAACGGTATTTTACGCTTAAGTATCTATTTTGGTCTATTTTCTAGTAAATAATGCAAATAAATACTATTAAAATGTGTGTTTTTTGCATGTCCACCCCTACCTTCTCAAGTTCGCAGATATGATTCATATCATTGCTTGCTATTTGTTGTAAAGTTATTTATGTCATTCGATAGATTTGATATTTAGCATTCAATTTCAAACCTTCATAAATCTTCGCTATAAGTAAAAAATCGATTTAAGATAATATTTGTGTTGTCCTGAAATTTGGTATGGTGGTCTGTCCATATACGTAACGGTCTCATTCTTCCCACTTCCCCGCAAAAATATACCAAACTGATTTCAAATTTATATAAATAACAGCATTCATTTATTTATGGAAGTCGCCAACTTGCGAAGGTATTTTCAGTTGCTTTGTAAAACGCGATTTAGTAAGACGGTTTTTTTGCGGTCAAAAAATTGTGTCCATTACTTTTGCTGCGAAACAAAGGGTATGGCTTGTTTTATTTAATTGTAGATCATTTTGTGTAATGCATAATCTACTATTTCATTAATTAACATAATTAGTCCTTATTTATTAGTGTTAGAAACAACCTAAATCTAGGTTAGAATACCGGCCGGCGTAATTACGTCACGTCCATTACACAACGTTATGGAGTAGTGGACAAAAAAGTGACGTAATGGAACTATAGTTACTAGTTTATAATGGGATAACCAACTTTGAAAAAAAAGTTTGATTTTAATAATAAAAATTTTTTTTTTTTTGGATTGAATAGGATTTGTACCTAAAACTCATAGCTTCAAAGTATCTATGTCGTGCATATGTCCAAGTAAAGTATCGTATTTTTCATGTTTGTAGTTAAAAATATCTTTTAATAGAAGGTATAATTAAATCCTTTTGGTGGTTTCATAATTATTTTTTATTTTTTATTTATTTATTATAATTTTATTATATTTAATTAATTAAAACACTTCAGTTATGCAATAAGTTGTTTTATTTAGTTGCAATAACCAATTTTTCCTAGTCATTTAGACATACATGCCTTTACATGTCCATTACGTTACATGAAAATTCCTATTACGGAAATGTCCCATTATTTTGGAGATGGTAATATTGAATTCAATTAAACAAATAAAAACATGTTATATCTTAAATATAGCCAAATGGCTGCACTTTACTTTAAATCTATAAATTAAAAGAAAAATCTATATTTTAATTGAATAAAGACAAAATGAGGGTGTCAAAAGACACGAAAGTGATGTAATGGACTAAATTAGGCAAATTGCAATTAAATAAACGGGGTTTGGTATATTATTTTGTGAGAGATTAGTGCTTTCATAAGATTTTGGTAATAATATATATGTTTAAACGGGCAAAGTTATAAGATTTACACCTCCTTGAAAATAGTTTCGTAACGGACCGTTTCCCGCATAAAGTTTCACTAAAACTCGATTTTTGCAAAAATATATAATTGATTCACGAAAAAACTTAATAGTACATTTCACAGTTTATTTTATCAACTAAACATAAATTTAATTCAAAATATGCTTATTATTTTTCGGATGTCCATTACAGACGCTAGCAAAAAAAAACTTACTATGCTCATATACAAAACAATATTAACCGGGTGTTAATATACTGGTGTCTTTCAATGAAACTGCATACAAAACTGATCATACTGAACAAGTTTCCCATAGAAACAAACCCGCGCAAATGACTTAAGGGGCTCTATATTGCTAAACCCGAGGTTTGGATCTGATTCAGTTTCGTCTAAGTAAATGATAAAAATTTGAAAAAAATGTGATACATTATTTGACTCGAGACTATTACTAGTTACACTCTATTATACACTCTATATTTCTGAAGAATTATGTGATCAAAATCTTACAAAACTCCAATTTAAGAAAAAACTTAAGCAACTACTTATAAGTACGTAGGCATGGTCAATACAAAAAAAAACAAAATCTTATCTTCTTTTTTTGTTAATTTAAATTTCATTTTACCTTCTGTTAAAGTATGGAATTTGAAGCGTTACGTGTATAATCATGTTAAAACTTAACCAAGAGCTTGCCGACAAACTGCAAAAGCAGTTTGGCAATTTTGTGTAATTAAAATTGTATTGTGTACATTTCAAAAATAAATAAATCATAAATAATCATAATCTATAAATATGCACACGTTAAATCTTCCTATAATTAAAGGAGATTCAGCTCATATATTTCAAAACTGCTTAAAACGAAACTATCACCCCCAGATACTGACTCAATAATATAATTGTATTTTTTATAATAGTATTTGACTCAAAAATACTATTATTATTACATTAAAAAAATGTGGTTAATTGCCTAACGTAGCAGCAATTTCAAAATAACTGAATACTTGTGTGCGCGGCAGTTGATTAGAGCAGGATATACAGTTAAAAAACTAAAGCGTTGGAGCAGAACTGAAGCTTGGCATTGTGCAGGCCCTTAAATTGTTCTCCTCTCCATACCTACTAGAAGTGTCTTCTGGTAAAAAACTGCTGCAATTTCTGTACAAGACGTCCATTTTTTCCTTACATCTGCGCGCGTTTCTTTTCTTTGGGAAAACTTTTAATTGTGATCAGTATAATACATGTTTTTTTTTAATGAATATCAGTCAATTTACAGTCAGTATTTATCTCGTACATTTCAAACTTGGGATTTTAGACTTGGTACCCGATCTTCTGGAGAAAGCCGTCGTACCTGAGCTCTTGTAATTACTTTTGTTATAACTTTAAAAATTGTTTGCCCATTCCCATACTACTTTAAGGTCACTTCAACTTTTCAACATCAAAAACGGTTTTATAAGCACCTACATTGTTTGTCCAATGTTATAATAGTAGTTTATGAAACTGGTACATAACATATTATTAAAAACACGAGTGTTTTAATGTCTAGTAATGTATAGTTTCATACACTACTTTATCTAAACTCATGCCTACTAAGCTGTTTTCATAATTTTTGTAAATTTGTCGTCAGCCATTTTTGATTATTCTTGTAAAAGCTTGTTCTGAAAGTGTTCGTTATTTCCAGAATGTCAGGTGGAGTCAAATATCATTCATCACCATCCCTGCTGTCAGTAATTTTAGGGCAAAATAACTATTTTGACCCATAAAACCACTGTAAGTAATAAATACATTTCATCGAAAACTATGGCGCAACAAACAGTTCATCCATTTACAGACCGAGTCCAACGCGCCGTAAGCCATAGGCAATACCTGGCCGAAAATAAATTTGAACTGTAACCTCGTTACTGTTTTGTATGTATTGGAGAACATTATATAAAAACCTCATTGGTATTTGATATAAACCTCAGACATGGCTGTATGGGCTAGGTTCCCTTTGCCTTCCTAGTTAGTATAACATGTACTGTAATCTCAGAAAATGTTTTTTTTGTAGCATTATGTTGTTTGGAGACCAGTACTTATTTTTTTATTTTTATTTTTTAGAGACGTTCATTAAAAATATTTTTCATTATGTCAGTAGTTTTGAGTTCGTAATGAGGATTTTACGATATGAGGTTAGATAAATGTAGATTATAACACCGCGATTCTGCGCTTTGATCGGCTCAATTTATTATAACACAGCCTATGTAACCAATCAGCTACTAATATTTCGTAAATAAAGTACTAGACTGGACTCACTTCGTTTATTTTGTAAACAAGCACTCTTGTGCCAATGGTACTCATTATCAGTTACACTGAATACTATTTCGATGAAACATGACCTGTAGATCTGTAGATTTTTTACAGTTTGATATGCAATACATTCTACATTGCTCGATAAAAAAAACATTTTTCTAGTTTTTTTTTCGCTTTCTGAGCGACCCGCTCCCTCAGAGCAGGATAGAAATGTGTAAAATGAAAGCGTTGGAGCAGGACAGATTTCTCTGGATAACCTCGTCTTAACATTACTCGGAAGTACTACTTTTTGTTCCATGGCCCGGACCAGTACAGAAAGCGCAACTAAAATAAGTTGTCCCCTCGCACCCCCGTTCCCCGTCCAAACTCTGAGAATGCACAATAGCGACGCTATGCCTTGCGTTCTTGTCCGGAATGTAAAGTACAATCGCGGAAAGTTTCGCCCAACGTTTCAGTCTTATTACCGCACACCAAAGTTTGTAAGTTTTACGCCGAGGCGGGTTGGCCAAGGAAAATGTTTACTCCAAAAACCTCGTTTTAAGTTTAAAGTGGTGGAAGCTTAACAAATTAGGGTCAGTTTTGTTTTTGTGTATTTGATTCTCTTTAGATTCTTTTTTTTTTCATAATATTGTTAAATAGGATATTAGAATCACCACATTCATGTCAAATAGTTATTTATATAATTTTATATTATAGTATGTCAACCATGCAACGGATTAGAGATTAATTCATTTTTTATATTTACTAATAAAAGAAGTCACTAAATATATAATAACTTTATTTATCAAACGTTTTTAAGTTTTTAAATAAATGTTGTGAGGCTCCTTCAATATTGTACGTGACTATATAGGTTGTTTATTGTAAATAAGAGGTCCCATCACTAAACTGGTTAAGGCGTTAGTTACCTGCTACGTTATTTGTTCTGTGCCTGCTACCGTTTGCTACGACGTAGCGCTACAATTATTTATTGTACAACTGCTACGCCGTAGTCAGGATGCATGTACGGTTGCTAGCCGTATAGGCTACCTATTAATAGTAAACTTTAAACTTTCGCGATTTTCACACATTATTAACTTTTTATTGGTGTCTTCTCGCGATAACTAACAACATACCTTAATAGATAGATATGTGCTTGACGTTTCGACGCCTCTAAGCATGCCAAGCGATTCATATATTGTACGTAAGCAACCAAAAAACCTTTGATAATGCTATAACAGCGAAACCGGTAAGGGAAATAATATAAATAAGTGGACAAGTACAAGTGTTTTTCAAACAAAAATGTATCAAAAGTTCCACCAAGTGCCAACAATCACAAGCATCAACTCTATTTATTAAGGTATGTTGTTAGTTATCGCGAGTAAGACCCCAATAAAAAGTTAATAATACCTATTAATAGTTCTTATTACAGCGTCTACACTAATAATAAAGTGGAAAAAAAGTCGTGACTGTACATAGAATATAAAAAAACATGTTAAATATTGCGCAGAAGCCAAAACTATCATTTTTAGAATTTTTGTCTGTCTGTCCATACTTCACAACGAATTTTGATGCGTCATAGTAGTGAGCCTGGTCAACATAAACGCTATAAGGGGAGTTGATAAAATAACACCCAAGCCGAAAACGGGGCAGAGATTGAATAAACGTGGGCGGAGCCGCGGGTGAAAGGCTCGTAGTCGTTAAAATAGTTTACAAATGGAGAGCTTGAACACCAGGTGAATATACAAGGTTGAATTGTCTAATTCAAGTTTATTTCGTGTACCTGACAAAATACAGTAACCCGAAAATCATACAAATTTGCTAGCTCTTACGTTAAATTCCTCGAATGTTCTAATTTAATACGTTATCGTTACACATACTTTGGATCTCTAAATATTATTAGTGTGCATTACAAGAAAGGATAGATCAATTAGAAAAAAAATACGAGTACGAAGTATCTTACACCGCTCATATGTAAACCAGGGTCATTACGATGAATATACAAAAAACCGCATCCATATCCGTTGAGTGGTTCTTTGGTTAAAACGGAACATACATAAATACAGACAGACAGAGAAAAATGCTAGAAATCGTATTTTTGGCTTCAGCACAATACTGATTACCGATTTCATTTAAAATTTGGACAAAATATTCAATGTACAGCCACGACTTTTTAACTATTTTGTTGTAAGTATACCAGATACAATTTTATAGCTTTATAATTCATTCAAATTTGTTTGTAGTGTTGTGTTGACTTTGTCCAAGCGAAACCCTGTTCACATCCATAATGAAGCAGACAATTTCACCTCAGAACGATAAATCTAAAATCTAAACCACCTGAACGTTCGACATATCTGTGATTATGAATGAGGTGTAGCCCTCCTCCCCCCCGTTTCAACAACCCAAACGAAAGTGAGCTTTATCCTGTCTTCTATAAGGTCTAATTTTGATCGAGACACGAATTTAATTCTTTCAGTTCACGAAGCTAAGTAGGTAAACCAAATGAAAATTGACTGTAAGCTGGAAGTGTTAAGGTGTGTTTTTGGTCAAGATTTTAGTGAGATTCTTTGAAGATATTTTATTAAGTTGCCGTTGAAGATAAATTGGACTCTGGGCAATGTTTCCTTATAGGCAATAACAGTATTGTACTTATATTTGAGCTGTAGGTTATATGTAAAACAATTACAAGTAACAACAGTATACAATTACGGGATATAAAGGTCCTTTTTAAAAGAATATACGTGTAGGTCTGTCAATTACAAGTTCTTTTTCAAAAATTATGGTCGTTTTTAAGTTGTTCTTAATGATAATAAAATGCACTTCAAAAATAATCATTTTTATGTTCTCGCATAGCTGACACGAGTTCGTAGAACTTTGAAAGCTGAAACCGCTTATGTAACTGAAAGGCATTGCGCAACGTCCTTTTTCATTACTAACTCGGAACTGCGATTTTTATACACTTAACAGAGTGTGACAAGCCCTTAAACTAACTATAAACAAATTAGCATTACAAAGCCGACCGTATCCTGTACGGAATACGGCAGAAGTCTCCAACGATTCATACACTCAACTTCTAACTACGTGACATTGAAATTTCGACTTTAAATGGCTACATTGTGAGTTGTAAATTGTTTAAAGTGCTTAGGGTGGTAAGGGGTGTTGTACACCCAGGTTGGGAGGTAGACGTTGGCCCGGGCGAAGCTCGTTCGTTCCCCGGGCGACCGCCGCGTTTCTCCCCGCGCCCTCTGCGGTGCAGGGCCGTAACTAGGCTGGCTGAAATGCATTAGTAAACAAAAGTCTGTCAAGTAAACTTCGTACAAAATTTAAGGGTTCTCTCAATGTACTTCACTTTAAAGAATATGTTTTTGTCACCTGACAATAATATTGTATATCTGCGATAAAACAACTTGGAAAACGTTAAAACCCAAGCAAATGCCAAGAGCAATTTAACACATGATTTGAGTATGTTCAGTGTTCACCTTGCTTGTATTAGCATCACTATTGGTTTTAACAATTTAGATGTTATCTAGATATACATTAAAATTTCAGGTACTAGCCATAAACGAGACATAAACACTGACAGATAGAGAAACAATACTGCAAGCCTGTGGTTTATGTTCTTTACATTACCCCAAAGAGATAACCTGGAGAAAAAGAAATGGACATTGAACGGTCAGGTAAATAATAATAATAATAAATTTCTTTATTCCAGGCTCTAAGCCCACATTGTAAATACCTTAACTAATACATAAAAAAATCTTAAAAATCTAAACAAACTAGCTAGCCTATTTTTCAGGGGTTTTTATTTTCTGTGGCGCCTCCCTGTAGCGTCGGAACACTATCCCCTCTATTACAGATACATGGAAATTTCATGCCAAAATTACCGCCCAGGGCAGTCAAAAAATATGCGTGTCCCTAACACCAGCCCTGCTTTCGTGCATGTGCATATTGAGAAAGCATCTTACACATTGCAAACATTTAATATTATGTAGCTATTTTGTGATGAGTTTTTGATTTTCTATCACTGAACTTTTTTGACCTCTATTATTTAGACACCGGTTTTAAATTACTAAATTTAAGAGGGCTATCATGGCTACTCTGCTATTTTCTGAGAAATCCGATATTATTGTTTTTCACTTAATTGGATATTAAATTGCAGTATCAAAAACACGCTTCCCTTTTATATTATTCCTTGAAAATATATTTACTCTATTCTGTTCCATTTTTCTCCTACAATATTATTTATCGAAAATATTATAAAGTTAATATCATCTGAATGGAAAGCTATTCACTATCCAGCAGACACAATTAACTATTGACCTTCGGTTGCGAGTTTTTAAAACAATAGAGCCTTAAAAGGGGGTAGGGGGTGTTTGTAAACATTGGATACAATTAAAACTTGATCTATTCTAGCTTTCAGACTTTGGTTTAATTGGGTGCTGAGTTGAGAGCAGGTATTCGGGAAGCATTTTGTTTGTAAATAAAGGGGTAGTGGAGTTTGTGACGGTTCGTCGGTTTTTCGGATTAAAGTGGATGTTGGAGTGGCGAGAACTAATCCTGGGACGTTTACACGATGGGGCGGACGAGGTGGATGGAAAACAAAACTTGCCCGAGCTCGGGATTGGAGATTAGGGACGTGATTTTTGATTAGGTTGTAGTTCGAAGCAGTAGTGAGATTGTTTTTTTATAAAGAGACAGAGTTTTATTCGAATTTCTTTGGTGTGTTGTGAGGGAGACTTAATAACATAATCAGCTTACTACTAGTTTTGTTGTTTAAATCGCACTGTATGTATGCGTGCATGTATAGTGAATATTATTTTAGTCCTAAATATTAAGAGCGAACAGTACCTTTATCTACATCTACACTTTCTACACTTATTATATAAAGAGGAAAGATTTGTTTGTATGTTTGGGGTAAACTTTGGAACTACTGAACCGATTCTAAAAATTCTTTCTTTTATAAAAAGCTATACTATTGTTGAGTAACATATGCTATATTTTATTTTAATAAAAGTAGTTTTCAGTTTGAAAATTCAATATCTGTGAACCATGTCGGGAGAAAAAACGCTGCTTAGCTGCTTTATCGGCGTTTCTTGACCAAATGGTTAGTTATACGTGATGAAACCGGTTGTTTTTCCATACGAGGAAACTGTATCAGTTTAATCTGACTATAGATTTCCATCTACAACGATCCTGACACACCTCTTGCTAATATTAAGCTTGAAAAAGTAACTACAACCAGGTTTAAGCATAGATACATGAAATATTCAGCTCAGGACATGGGAGTCGTCTTACATCTGGTCGCTTGGTGCCCATTACGGACCTGGACTAAATAAACAGCACTAACTTACAGACAGACCAACATCATCGAAATTTTTCTGATATTAACACTCATACTAACATTCTTACATCCCCTCTCAAACACACACACACTCACATACTCATCTCTCAAAAAAGGTAGGTAGATAGATAGATCTCTTTTTAATACTAATTGTCACCATGTCATTTTATGTGCCATCATTTCATTGTAAATGTCATTATTATATCAACTGATGCCCGGCCCAGTAGGGTCCGAAATATATCTTGAAATTATATTTTTTTATTCTTATGTGTACATATGTGCTTTAATATAATAAAAAACAAAAATAAAATAACAAGCTGGTAAAGTTTATATACATTTATTTTATTTCACAGATAATTGATAACACCTCTGATACCCCCTCGGTGATTTACGTCGTGGCGATATATGTACATCTTTTATGTTACTTTAGATCTCCCCTTTATTTCTTGGTATAATGCAGGGTTTTAAATTTAATGCTAACTAGCTTGCCTACTCAAGGATTTATGTATAGCCCCGACGCTTGATTTTAAATAAATCGACGCTGTATAAACGCACCTATACGCAATGAACGCGGTATTTCCCCCACGCAGGGGTAAAGAATACGCATGGTAAGATAGGACTACTTGAATGTTTACTCGAATAGGTATACCCCGGGGTAACGTAGACAGTATTAAAAATGGCCACAGAGTCTGGTATTGCGTAACATGTGTCCATCAATATAAAGCAGCTACATACAATGATTACAGAAAAAAAAAGGTAAGTAATATGCCCTAAGAACCATTGCATTTGTGCTTCACCTCAAATAAGGTTGTGTACTGTGGTGAAGTGCGAGTGATACTCGTAGAAATGAAATGAAATGAAATGAATACTTTATTTTTGCAATGTAGGTACATAAATACAGTTATCGCACGTTAGAATATAAATTAGTTAAGATTAGTAGAGTACTAAAGAGAGAAGTACTAAGTAGAGTACGAATACTTCTGCTTCTGACCTTCGTTTCGGATGCATATTGTAACAATTTATCAACACTCATATCATAAAATCCTGATTATAAAATCAAAAATAGTGCATAATGAAAATGAATGACATATTTCATTTACGAACGTCTTATACGGAAAAATAAATATAATACATCGACTTCCTCGTCTTTATTATAGAGTTTATAATATAGGATATACTTAATAAAATATTATTTAAATTGAGTGTGAGATATATTTCGGGCCCTCTCTTGTGACTGATGCCGGACCCCTAAGAGGGCGCGAAATATATCTCACACTGAATTTAAATAATATTTTATCAGGAAAAATAAATTGTAATATGTAGTTTAGTTTTTTAACAAAATAGTCCATAAAATATTTTTTCTACTATTAAAATACAATTATACTAAGTAGGAAGGCAAAGGGAACTTAATTAATTCTGCTATATCCGAGGTTTTATTGGGAATGCTTCAAATAATGGTCGGTCGACCATTATTGTGACCAAACCCATGCACGGTTTAAATGATAGTAGAACTTGTGATCGGACTAGTGTTGCCAGGTGTCCAGCCGGACATTTTTGGCTTTTTACGGTCATGTCCCGCCAAATATTTACGTGTTCGGTATATCCGTTATTTATTTATATTCTTTACCTTTTATTATTTAATTTTATTTCGTGTGTACAATAAAGTGTCTATTCATTAATTCATTCATTCATTCCGTATTTTGTTAGATTTTTGTCGGCTTATAGGGCAAAATGGCCGGCCCAATATAATGCTGAGTCCGGCTTTTCTATTTTAGAACCTGGCAACCCTAGACCAGAACCTTGTCACACATGCGCGGTGGACTGCTGGATTTTGGCGCCTATATTTAGGTGCGTTATGTATTAATTCATTATTCACGGTGTTTCTGTTCGTCAAAAGTATTTTTCTGGGCAAAAATGTCTGACAGCAGTGATACTGAGCAATGAAAATTACGAACAATTTTTCACCAGTAAAATCAAGAAAAGGGTTGGACAACAGCTATTATCAAGATTTTATGGATTGGAAAATAGGTTGCTATGAGTTTAGATGAAGTAGTGTTTGAAACTGTACATAACTAGGTATTAAAACATTCGCGTGATACTATTAAAAAACTGGTCTACGGCTTGTCTTTTAAACTCACACTCCTGTTTTAATAACGTCTTTATGTACCAGATTCATAAATATTTTCAAATTTTAATAAATTGCATGTATCAAAAACAAGGCGTCCATATACCTATAGTTAGGTGGACAATAATAGTTGTTATTTACAAAATCTCACGTCTGTGTGCAACTCAGCTTTGTAGTCTTTGCCGGTTTAAACTACAAAGGGGTCGTCCCGAAGAAAGCGCCGCGGATATTGGCCGTAAACTTCCTCCGATAAAGAACCTAGTAGGTATCTTGGTTGTATAAAAAAAAAAAAAAAAAAAAAAAAAAAAAAAATAAAAATGCTTTATTTCTTTAACGTGCTTAAACAATTAATACATTAAGTTCGAGTTCTCCAATTGGGTATGAAAATACCTGTAGTAGGAGTCCCCGCTCTCCTATAGCTAAAAATACGAAATTAAGTAAAGAAACAAAACATATACTTTTACTTACAAAAGTGCCTAACAAATTAATATATTTTAATATTTATTACTACTAGGGTGTGTGAGGGTGTGTGTGAATTGTGTATGTAGGGAGTATGCATGAAGATTGTGTAAGGATGTTTTTATTTGTGTATCCTTCCTAGCCTTATGACTTTGTCTTGGGATCGGATGTATAAAAGGACACTAAGAAGGGTGTGTATGTGGATGTGAAATGTGTGTGACTGTGTGTGTGAATACCTAAATTTTCTGCAATACCTAATAATTGAAATCAATATCAGTTTGGTTGAAGATAACCATAGTAATAAGTTACATAATTTTTAAGTATGATGACCGTATGATATTTACGAATGCTACTCAATGACATTTAATAAATTCTCCGTCTCGTTATAATTCAATGTTTTTATCCAAGTAGTTACTAAGTTTTTACATTCATATAGTGTTTTAGAATATATGTTAAGCTGTTTGTTGATCTTTTTATAAAGATATGTTGCTTGTCTAGTATATTGCT
The DNA here is from genome assembly GCA_910592155.1 of Ypsolopha scabrella. Lineage (NCBI taxonomy): Eukaryota > Metazoa > Arthropoda > Insecta > Lepidoptera > Ypsolophidae > Ypsolopha > Ypsolopha scabrella. The sequence continues at coordinate 21,085,466 of OU342976.1, forward strand.
GTCTGGCGAAAGAGGTCTTTGTGCTAGATACAGATGTGGTTATGAGGTCCATCCTTCTCTTATTTAGAACAGTAGGGTCAAACGTTAAATGTTTATGTAGCCTCAAGGTGGTATTTAAAATATATAGCTTTCTTACTGTTAGTAGCTGATACGTAGAATATAATAAATCAGTGGAGAATATTCGTCGTTTAAAAAACATGACTTTCAATAATAGGCGTTGAGCTCTTTCTACTTCTATGTACCTTGTCTTAGAAGCCCCTCCCCAGACTGGAATACAATAGCATATAATAGATTGTGCAAGTGCCACATATATAGTTTTTAATAAATCTACTGGAGCTACATATCTTAAGGTTTTGAAAATCCATATAAGTTTTCTGATCCTTCCAGATACAAGTTCGATATGCGGGTACCAAGAAAGGCGTTGGTCTATCATGACTCCTAGATATTTGATCATGGCAACTTTACTGATTTTTGGGCAATCACATCCGACCCGAGCCCTATTCCCGCAATTGTGAATTCTAAGGTTACAATCCGTATCCGGCTGACCACTGTTATATATACTATAGCAGCAGTTGTATGCAACCAAGACCTTAGGACATTTGGCTTGACTTCTATTTACTAACAATAGGGTTGGAATTTGATTAACCTATTGTTCTAAAAGTTTTGTTAGGATAGACGGTACCGAGCTCACCTTCTGAACTGTACCTTTTGCGATAGAGGAAATGAGAATAGAAGAAATAGTTAAGTTTATTTAGTTTCTATGTCCGTTTCTTAGTCTGTCAGAAGCATAGGTCATACAAAGACCGAGTCTACCTTACATAAATTATGGTACTCGTATATGCATATATTTGACTCCATATACAAATTCTCAAATTACTTTTAATATGAGAAATGAAAGTCTATATTTTTCCTGGGGTTCTCGTGTTAAAATAAATCAATCAGCCTAGGCGTTCTTGAGTGCCATGATAGACAAACAGACAGATAAACACAGAGGCTTTCCGTGTTTTGATGAAACCCGAAACAATACCCGTTTACTGAACCGTTTGACATGAAGGTGGGGAGTTGAACAGGGGTCTCGAGAAAAATGAAAGGATCTCTCCTGCTTGCTTGCATTGGTTTGTGCTCCTTAACCGAATCGGAGCATTAACTCGTTGGCTTATAAAGGTAACGATCGTTACGCCTGGGCAATATCAAGGTAAACACTAAGAATGAGTAGTAATTATATTGTTGGGGAAACCACCAACAAAGTCCAAAGCTCCGCAGGTGTTGAGGAAACCATCAAACACATCCACTTCAATGCTGCGGTCTCCCGTCAGTTGGCGTTATTGCCAGTGGACTGACTTATACCATGGGCAGCGTCGAGGTTCTAATAGAAAAAACTCGAAGTTCTTTGCCCAAATAATTCCGAGAGGCCAAGTAGAGGATACTTTTGCTACGTGATTGATTACTTAACAGAAGTGAAACAGATCAATTCAATTTATCACATAATATAGATACAATTATTACAAGTCAATTCTAATGTAAAAAAAACAATATAACTAATTATAAAACAGCGATATAAAAAAAAGTTTAATATAAAATAATACAGTTGCATAAGTAAAAAATAAAGGATAAATAATTAATGTAATGCGATAAAAACAAAAAAGTTAATACAAAAAAATAAAAATACGTTCAATAATTAAATATTATGCCTAACTCTGCCCATTCAATTAGTCTCGCTAAAAAGATGGGCAGGAAACTTAGCAAGATTATATATATTTTTAATATAAATTTTCCTACAAAAATAGAGATTTCAGAATTTAATTCGCATTAATTCTCAACTCTACAATTCTACTTGGAACACCGTTGAATAACCTAATGGTCAACGCCATCTACCGTGAAAGCAAAAAAACCATAAATGCAAAGTTCACATTCCGAATTGAATTACTGAAAACCGCTTTTATTCGGCATGCATGACTTCGTTTCGATTCTGTGGAATTTTTACCACATTTTGCGAGAATAAAAAAAAAAAAACGAAACTGGTCAAGTGCGAGTAGGACTCGTGCCATGAGGGTTCCGGACATATCGTAAACTTATTCCACAAGCAGTTATGGATGACCAACCTAACTTGGTCGAGCCAATTTGTATGAGACTATTAGGTAAAGGGCAATAACTTTCTTTCGCATTGAGGTAATGAAAGCCAGAATTTTTAGCAGTAACATGACCGTAGACTTGGAGGTATGTTTCAACTTGATATCTCTAGCGGGGTCCGAGAAAAAGGATCTTGATAGGCGGACAGATAGACACAGACAACAAAGTGATCCTATAAGGGTTCCGTTTTTGTACGGAACCCAAAAAGCAGTAATTGTTGGGATTGTTGGGATGTCTATTAATTATTGTTTTATAGTATATTTTTTCATTTTTATTTACTGTAATTATAAATTAGATGTAAATAAGTTACATCCATGTGTTCATACTTAAGGGGAGGTTATCCCATTTTGTCTCTTTTCAAATGTATTTTAAACCAATAAATAGCTGTGATTAAATTTTGTAAAAAGTATATGTCATATATCACTCTTTGATCTTAAAATTTTGGCCGTTCGATACACGATTACTTACATTTTGCTCGATCCAATTAAAGCGCAAAGATATGTCTAAACTATGATCTAAATATAATTTCATTTGAGCTACATAAAGTTTTGGACACTTAAAGTTATCCTAAAATAAACGTCGTAAATAATGTGATATAAAACAACTCATAACCGCGAGTTTTCTGAGCGGCCCACAGATTTCTCTAGATAACCTCGCCTTAATATCAGTTAATTTAATTTAGTGGACAAACCGTGTATAACGAGAATCCATCCATCCATCAGCCTGTTTCGTCCACTGCTGGACAAAGGCCTTTCCAGGATTTCGCCACTCTTGGCGGTCCTGTTGGAAGAAATTCCCATACTCACACACGCTGGGCAGACGGGTTGGTGAGCGCGGTGCCGAAACCCTTGCACCAGTGACGGCGCTGCCCATCACCAATTTAATTTATATAAGGCCCGGCAATTGGGGATGGATATACCGCCATCCATCGGTCCCAGGCAATGGTGGGCCGCCTGGTTTTTTTGCCTGAGAGCTGTCCTCTACTCTCCCCCGAATAACTTCGGGAGGATTTCCGAGTAAGATGGTGGTACCTCCACAGTCGAGCCCGCCATTAGCTCTACCACCTAACATAACATAACGAGAATAAACGATTGTATGTCTGTATTTCAGCCCCTAGATTATGTACCTCTATATTTGACTCGGTTGCCAAATGGTTGCCAAACATCAAAAACATACGTTCGTCACTTCGTGAACAATTCAATACACACTGAAGGCAATTTTGAAAATTATGTTTTCATCTATGTTTATAGTCTTTGAAACCAGTTGGTAACCGATACAAAGTTACATAATAGGCCCGCAAAAATAAAAGTCTTGCCATGTTGCGGAACAGCCAGAAAACTAATTTCTTTTACAGGCAACATTAACTTTAAAATATCAGTAGGCCGATTGCTGTCAAAGTGTGGTGTTGTTTTTTTTTGTGTTGCAACCATATAATCGAATGTGGTGCTCCTGGAGCAGATTTTTTTAATTTACTGGTCTAACTTTTGATCCACCGATTTGGGGTCGCTCAGCGAGCTATGGAGCGGGCTATGCTTGGGGTATCTCTAATGGATAGAATCCGAAATGACGAGATCCGTTGGAGATCGGAAGTAACCTGCAGAATCAGTAAGTTGAAGTGGCAGTGGCAAGCCATATTTGTTGTCGACTTGATGGCAGTTGGGGCCGAAAGGCTTTAGAATGGAGACCACGTACAGCAAAGCGTAGTGTAGGCGAACCTCGTGCCCGCTGGACTGACGACCCGAACGACGTGGGTGGCGACTGGATTAGGAGGACGGAGGACCGCCATTAGAGGCGAAATTTGGGAAAGGCCTATGTGCAGTAGTGGACGAACACGGGCTGATGGATGGATGGATGGCCTTAGAATGAAACTAAAACGAATTTGGTCTAAAATGTATTGTACCTTTGTTGGTCCTTAGGTATTTGAAATCCCTGTCTTTATTAAGTATTTTAAGAAATAAAGACCCGGTAACTCTGTACAAATTCTTGGCACGCTGTAATTTTTCTCGTCGGAAGAAGTTTCAAGAACAGTTTGATCTTTCAAAGGTCTTAAGGATTTATTTCGTAAAACAACTTTTAATTTGTGTTTTGTTTGAAAATGTTTTCGTCAAACAAAATATTGTGCCGCTTCCTTTGATCGTTCAATATTTCCAGTATTACATTATTTTTTAACTTTTTTGTGTTAAGTACCTTTGCAAGGCATGATCGACGGTGATGATTTAAAACGCTGCCCGCGGCTTTTTCGCGTGGATGCGTCTTTTAATCAATGTGTCTTTTAAAATTATTATTAATCAGACAAACTTACTTTTATTTTTCGAGGTCACATTATTTTGTATTAAGTCTGCCTGTTTTAAAAGGAAACGTTAAACTCTGAGTCTATTTTTGTGCTAGAAGTAAATCGATAGGATACGATGTCCTTGACTCATGACTCATGTCCTTGAGACATAATCATAGTCGGTAAAACCTGGGTTTATGAGGGTGGACTGCGAATCCATAGTCCATACTCGGAAATACCCGACCCCCTAGGTACCCCCTAGGGGACGTGATTACCTATCTATTTGTATAGCTTCACCGGGGCTCGAATTTTTTTTTATGGTCAATAATTGAACAAGCTTACTGTACTGTACTTCAGGTGGTAGAACTGGTGCTGGGCTCGACTGTGGAGTAACCACCATCTAACTCGCAAATCCTCCCTAAGTTATTCGGGGAGAGTAAGAGGACAGCTCGCAGATGGACACTACCAGGTGGCCCACCAATTGCCTGAGACCGACTGATGGCGGTATATCCATCCCAAACTGCCGGGCCTTACAAAAAACATACTGGTGATGGACAACGGCATCACAGGTGCGAGAGTTTCGGCACCGCGCTCACCGACCCGCCTCCCAGCGTTTCTGAGTTTGAGCATTCCTTCCAGGAGGGCCGCCAAGAGTGGCGAAATCTTGAAAAGGCCTATGTCCAGCAGTGGAAGAAACAGGCTGATGGATGAATGAACTGTAACCACCTTCGTAACGAGTTCATATGTAGCGCTTCAATCGGGTCGGATTATGTTCTTTGTTGTAACTATGATAAATAAAAAAAATATGTTTAAAAAGGGGCGTAAATGGGGATTAAAATTTGAGAAGTTACTCAATAAATACCTCTTATACGCCGATGACCTAGTACTAATTGCTTCCTATGAAGGAGATATCAGTTTTAAATTGACGAAGCCCGAAAAAAAGGTTCTTGATAGATGGACAGACAGACGGACAACAAAGTGATCCAATAGCATACATAGGGTACCATTTTATAACGTATTTATTGTAGGTAAGAGGAGTCCCCGACAAGCTGTTATAGAAAAAAACAGCTCGAGATATTTAAAATTTACTTTGGCATACCAAGCAGTGAAATCGGTCCTCTACTTTTGGCATTAGAGTTACGGAGGGACATAAAGACATCTCGTAAATACATAAGGATTTTTTTTAATACTTCGTGCTAGAAATACGACTAGTATTATATTATTTATTATATTAGGTATAGATATTTATTTTCCAATTATTATTAGGAATAATTTTATGTTTGCAAGATAATTTTATATAATGTGACACCAAAACGTTCATTTCCTGTTTTTAACAGAAGCGATTATTTAAATTACAACATTATTTCAAATAAATATCGTGATACTAAACGCCGTAAGCTAAAATGCGTATCTATAGAATTAAAGCTATTTTTTGTTGAATACGAGTAATTAGAAAAATATATAAGGAGAAATTCAGTCAACCGCCTAAATTCATACTGGGGACCCGGTTAGTGATCAGGAACGCACAAGTGACAATTTGCGAAGGCCGGAAGCGGGTGATTTTTAGAAGCGCTTTATGAAGAAACGCAGCAAACTTTTAAAATATAAACCTGTTGTGTGTATTCGTAACACGCTTTACGTGTCTTTTAAGGAGCTATAGTTAATATAATTATCATCACACGGCATTTATGACGCGATAAACAGAGGCGTATGAAAAGCAAAGCGTGTGAAATTTTTTGCGAGAATCGCCGTCCAGGTCTGTAACTCATTCCGTCTACAAGGTAGACAACAGACAGAGACGGACGGACAGACAGCAGTGACATTAATAGGGCTCCGATTTGCTCTTTGGGTACGGAACCCTAAAAATGGCTGTATAAATGTAAAAATTTATTGAAACTATAAACAAATCGGCCCTTCGGTTAAACCAACACAAAACGGGAAGCTACAAGTATTTTCATGAAAGACTCGAGTATATCGATCAGGATCACAATACTTCACAATACTTCAATATATTCATAAATCCTTTACTTAGTGATGTGGTAACGCCTATTTCAATTAATCACAATACTTCCTCTTACTCCTATCGTCGCTCAGAATCCAATTACCTTGACTTGTGAAAAATTGCATCTATAATATAATATCTTATTACTAGAACTTGAAATTTCAATGCTAATCAAAATATGCACGATATTGGTATTATTATTAATAAATAAAAATAGGTCAGGGTCACCCGGCCAACCGATCGGTTGACGTATCACTTTAGCAGTTAACGTCAAGAAAGCTGGTAATATTTAAATATAATTAAAAACACTCTAGTTTTAAAGTTTTATATTTGCATGTTTACCCTGTTTGAAAGTAACAAACAAAGCACCCGCAGCTACCAGCTCTTCGGTGTCAGTTATCCGCACCGACAAGTTTCCTCTGCATCTCTCGAATGGCAATTTGTATGGAAAACTTGCAAGCTTGACCGTCATGTTCATTACGAAATGGGGACCCTGGAATAGCATGAATTATCTCGTGAAATATTTCATAATTATCATCATCATCCAGCATCAATAAAAGTACATTACTGCTAAGACCAGGAAGTTAGCAATCTTGGACGAGTAAGTTAAAAGTCTGAGCCGGTAGGGCGAGGACTTTTTTACACGAGGCCAGGGTTGCTAATTAATGGTCGAAGCAAGTATAGTGCTTTTCTCAAAAATAAAAGGAGACATTTTCATGTTTCTTATGAAAATTAGTAATATCAAATAATAGTACATTACTGCTAAGACCAGGAAGTTAGCAATCCTGGACGAGTAAGTTAAAAGTCTGAGCCGGTAGGGCGAGGACTTTTATATACGAGGCCAGGATTGCTAATTAATGGTCGAAGCAAGTATAGTGCTTTTTTCAAAAATAAAATGAGACATTTTCATGTTTCTTATGAAAATGAGTAATATCAAATAATAGTACATTACCGCTAAGACCAGGAAGTTAGCAATCCTGGCCTCGTGTATAAAAGTCCTTGCCCTACCGGCTCAGACTTTTAACTTACTCGTCAAGGATTGCTACTTAATGGTCGAAGCAAGTATAGTGCTTTTCTCAAAAATAAAATGAGACATTTTCATGTTTCTTATGAAAATGAGTAATATCAAATAATAGTACATTACCGCTAAGACCAGAAAGTTAGCAATCCTGGCCTCGTGTATAAAAGTCCTTGCCCTACCGGCTCAGACTTTTAACTTACTCGTCAAGGATTGCTAATTAATGGTCGAAGAAAGTATAGTGCTTTTCTCAAAAATAAAATGAGACATTTTCATGTTTCTTATGAAAATGAGTAATATCAAATAATAGTACATTACCGCTAAGACCAGGAAGTTAGCAATCCTGGCCTCGTGTATAAAAGTCCTTGCCCTACCGGCTCAGACTTTTAACTTACTCGTCCAGGATTGCTACTTAATGGTCGAAGCAAGTATAGTGCTTTTCTCAAAAATAAAATGAGACATTTTCATCTTTCTTATGAAAATGAGTACTGCTAAGACCAGGAAGTTAGCTATCCTGGACGAGTAAGCTAAAAGACTAAGCCGGTAGGGCAAGGACTTTTATACACACGAGGCCAGGATTTCTAATTAATGGTCAAAGCAAGTATAGTGCTTTTATCAAAAATAAAATGAGACATTTTCATGTTTTTCATGATAATGAGTTATATAAAATAAATAAACTTACTACTTAGGTAATATTAAAGTTACTTGCTCATATTTGGGCAATTAGTCATGTTTTTTGTTATTGATGTCTTCAGCAAAGCATTAGTGGAGTACAATCTATATCAGAGCCCTCTTCTGAACTCATTTTGTAATTTATTTGCACAAAACACTTTCAACTAAAATATAAAGCAACATAAATTCCCGCTTTTACGCAACTTTTTTTTATTATTGCCAGCTGGGCAAATGTATTTACCGCCATGCAGCCTTCTTCTTGGACAACGCCATCTAAAGGAACGCTAAGAACTAAGAAAAAAAAAATAACGAGTAAAACGCTCATTGTAGTTAAATTTACGGTATTCAATGGCTTTAAATATACCTATAAAATGAATAAAAATTATATATTTTTGTTATAATTATTGCAATTAAAAAATATAGCCAACATTTCTACATTCTAAACATGAAATTTCATTTTATTTTGCTTTGTAAATTGGCCGCTTAAAACCCTATGATCATCAAACTCCTTAGTCGCTTAAAAACATAGACACGGATAGTTTTAAAAAGAAAAGATATGAATTGTACTCTGTGAACATATGATATGTAACGGATTTTCATACGAATTTCCTGGACAGTTATTCAGATTTCCTGAACACTTTTAAAACCTCGCCAGGATGAAGTATTTTCTGGTAGGTCTTTACAGTAGGTAATGGTAATATTACAATGTATTTTTGAGAAAATGTATTTTAGTGTTTATGATGATCGGCTCCTACCGTAGTATATATTTTAGTTTTATTTTATATTTGTATACTAGCCTTTGCCCGCGGCTTAGCCCGCGTTTATTCAGTCTTTGCCCCGTTTTCGGCTTGAGCGTTATTTTATGAACACCCCTTTTTGCCTTTATTTTGACCAGGGTCACTACGATGATAATAAAAAAACCGGCCAAGTGCGTGTCGGGCCACGCGTAGTGTAGGGTTTCGTAGTTGACTGGTACATTTTATAAGTTGGTCTACTAATACAGATCGCGCCAAAATTCTAGTCCGCTCGGAAGTTGCTCTCTCGGAAAACGCCCCATACATTGTCGTGCTTAGATAGGACTAAAAATTTGGCGTGATCTGTACTCGCAAACCTATAAAGCCTACTTTTCCTTTTAACTTCATTATATAGACTACTTCTGTGAATTTTTCCACATATTCATAAACAACTGTTTAGCCGGGAGGGGGGGGGGGGGGAGGGACACTTGACTCTAACAAAAATTTGCACTTTAAAGCTTAATATTTCGCCAACGGATCACTAAATCAAAAAATGGTTTTCTCCAACCCATAATGTTTTTGAACGACCTATGCCACGATACTCTACACTATGGGATAGACGAGAAGAAAAAAATCATCCCCAATATAAGTGCAAAGATACCAATAAAAAAAATCCAGATTTTTTTTACCATTTTGTCGGCGTGATTAATGTGTATACCCCTACCAAATTACAGCTTTCTAGTACTAATAGTCTCCGAGCTAAGCCGTGGACAGACGGACGGACACACGGACATGGCGAAACTATAAGGGTTCCTTGTTGGAACTCTAAAAACCGGATGCAAATCCGTTGAGTGGTTTCCGAGTTATAACTGAATTTATACAGACAGAGAAAAAGTCTAAAAATGTTAGTTTTGGCTTCAGAGCAATACTAATAACCCATTTCATTTAAAATTTTGGAAATATATTATAATATGTACAGATACGACATTTGTAAAGATGTTTTCATATATTTCTATGAATACTACGGTCGGGGCCGATCATCATGAATCCATCCATCCATCAGCCCGTGTTCGTCCACTGCTGGACATCTTTCCTAGATTTCGTCACTCCTCATCCAGCCGCCACCCGCCACGTCCTTCAGATCGTCGGTCCAGCGGGCACGATTTCGGCCTACGCTACGCTTTGTTGTACGTGATCTCCATTCTAATACGTGACCTTTTTGGCCCCAATGGTCTGAATGACATGATTGTCGGCGACATATATGGCCTGCCCACTGCCACTTCAACTTACTGATTCTGCAAGCTATGTCGGTTACATTCGATTTCCGACGGATCTCCTCATTTCGGATTCTATCCATCAGAGATACCCCAAGCATAGCCCGCTCCATAGCTCGCTGAGCGACCTTAAATCGGTGGATCAAGCCCTTTCTTTGTAAGAGACCACGTCTCAATGTCATATGTCACGGTTCCACATGGTGGTAGTAAAATGTAGTACTTACTGGTGGTAGAGGGCACATGAGACCGGACCTCAACAGAGTGGTACCAATGTAAGGGTCAATGTTGACCAAGTCACAGAACTTGTGTTTTATCTCTATGAAGCTTCTCTTGTATTGGTTGCTCAAGCGCTCGTAGAAAATGAAATGGGCCTGAAAAATAAAAGACTTAACTACACTCATATCGTAAAATCATAATTATGATAGAGTCACGTCTAAGGTTTTGATATCTAATACCAACGTTTGAGATTTTTAGATAATATTGCCTAACACGTACAACAATACATTGCGGCCCGACCACGGAGGTTTCATGGCGGTGTGAGACCTCACTGCATGGCGGTGCGAGACCACGGACATTCAATATAATTCATGGCGGTGTAAGACAGTGGCGTGCATAGGATTTTTAAGTAGGGTAGGCACAAAACTGTAAATTTGTAATTTATCCCATATAATATTGTTTCTTTTTGCAAACGAAAAATAAAATAGGTAAAAAGTCCAAACTGTCCGATTCAACGTGGTTGCTTCGAACAGGCATTGCGTATTTTAATGAGAATGTGTGCGTGCTCGGCGCAAGCCGATGACGTTATGTGAGTGTAGTTAAAGATGCACACATAGATGGCATTAAATTTTTGTTATTTAGATATACATTTTTGTTCCCACGGTAGCGCGAGCGCTGCGGAGCAGGCAGGTAGGTATTTCAATAAACGGGTGAAGCTTCCCTGATTGTAATATTGAAATAGTTGTGTGTTCCTTCCTATATTTAAATAAATAGTAGTATAGTTAGCTAAGCCAAGCACAGGGTAGGCATTGCGTTTTTGCCTATATGAGATGCACGCCACTGGTGTGGTGAGACCTCGCCGCTATGAAACCTGCTTTTTGTCTTAACCTCACATGCGTGCGCGGTGGATTGCTATATTTTTTACGCCATGATTTGGATAATTAATTCATTATTTGTTTTTAACCGACTTCAAAAAAGAAGGAGGTTCTCAATTCGATTGTTTTTTTTTTTTTGGATACGTTTCTCCATATCTCTGGCAAATCTCAACCGATTTGAAAATCAAAATTTCGTTTGGTAGGGTTTGCTTCTAGGTAGGACCCATTTTAGTTTGGTCGTGATCTGATGATGGTCTTCAGAGGTAGTAGAACTCCTCAATGGATGACAGCATATCACTTGACATTGCGACAAACACTTTGTACTAGGATGCAGATTGCAGAATGTTACTTTAAAATTGACATAATCTACCTGACCTTCGATCTTGGCCTCATCACCATAGAACTCCTGAACGGATGACAGCACATAACACGAGCTTTCGGCAATTACTTTGTGTGAGTGTGCTTATTCCAGTGTATTACTTGAAAATTGACAATATGCCCACTGACCTTCGATCCTGGCCACATTACCATAGAACTCCTGAACGAATGACAGCACGTAACTCTAAATGGCGGCAATCGCTTTGTGTTAGTGTGCTCATTGCAGGATATTATTTGAAAATTGTCATTGTGCCACGGGACTTTTGAATTTGAAACTCCTCAAATGAGGCAATCAGAGTAGTCTACCCATTTTTTACAATTTAATCCGTCAACACTAAAACGCGTGTAATTAAAAATCTTTTAACAAAAAAATAACAACTGACTTCAAATATTATAGCACCCATTCACTAAAAAGTTTAAAATAATAATGTACGGACCCATGGTACCAAAATAACACTCGCCGACTTCTTTCTTCCTGGAACATACATATGTTATCTAGAAGTTGGCGCATTCCCCATAGTAAATAACACAAAAACCAATAGAAGAGCGCCGACTTCTAGAGAACATGTGCTTCAGGAAGAAAGAAGTCTGCAAGAGTTATTTTGGCACCATCGGTCCGTACATAATTATATTAAACTTTTTAGTGAATGGCTGCTATAATATTTGAAGTCGGTTGTTATTTTTTTTGTTAAAATTTTATTTATTATGTTACTAATAAGTTTTATTCTACGCAAAATGTATGACAACAATGGTCGAGTGATACCGAGCCACGTACGAGGGGTGGCTGAAAAGTAATCTACCTGACTATGAAAAAAAATACATGGATTAATGATTTATTTTTTATTTTTCAATATAGTCCCCTGCAACTGAAATGCACTTACGACATTTGTCAATAAGTGACATCATACCAATAAAATAATAATTATTATTTTGATCGTCAAAATAGTCATTCACAGCGTCCTTCATCTCTTCGTCTGTTGAAAATCTGCGCCCTCTCAAATTTTTCTTTAAATTTTTAAATAAGAAGTAGTCAGAGGGAGCCAGGTCTGGACTATAGGGTGGGTGGTTGATCTCTGTAAAGCCGTTTTTTGTCAGAGATGACCGCGCCTTAAAGGCCGTGTGCGCGGGTGCATTATCATGCAAAATCAAAACGCCTTTGCTAAGTTTGCCCCTCCTGTCTTCTTTTATTTTTTTGCATAGCTGGTCAAGTAAGTTCGCATAGTATTCAGCATTCATCGTGGTGTTTTTTGGCAGGTAATATATCATAAGAATCCCCTCAACATCCCAAAAAATGGTTGCCATTAGTTTGCCCGCTGACAGCCGGACCTTAAACTTCCTTGGTGGTTTTTCCCCTTTAAATTTCCATTGCATCGATTCTTGTTTGCTTTCGGGATCCCTCTGACGAATCCAAGTTTCTTCACAGGTCACTATTCGCAAGATAATTTCTTCCTCTTTATCCTTTACCAAGTCTAAAAATGACTGACAACATTCCACACGCTTTTGCTAATCAAACGGGATCAACATTTTAGGCACCCAACGCGCGCTCACCTTGGACATTCCCAAATGTTCATGAATTATTTCATGAACTCGTTCCTTGCTAATGCCAACATCTCTAGCTATTTCCCACTGCTTAATTAGCCGATCGGCAAGGATCAGTTTCTTCACTTTTTCCACATTATCTGCGGTAACTGCAGAAATGGGCCTTCCACTACGGGGATCGTCTTCTAAGCTCACACGGTTTTGTTTAAACTGCTTTGACAAAAACTTTATTACAAATTCGGAAGGACATGAATCTCCGAACACCTTAAACACGCGCTCTCGGACCTGCGTCGGCGTATTCCCTTCTTTACCGAGGAATTTAATCACAGCGCGATACTCAATTTTATCCATTTTTAATTTTATTGCAACTTGATGAAAACGAAGACGCGACAAAAAAAAAATGAACTCGTAGAAACAAATAAGTGTCATAATTTTTAAAAAAGGAATAAACAAAGAATACGAAAATATAGTGGCCAGTAACATTTTTTAAACTTTCTTTAACAAAGGAGATTTTATATCAGCCACCCCTCGTAGATGACGAACAATTTTATAAAGAAGAGCTTACGACAATTTTTTTTTATGGATTGATAAATTTGTAGATATCTATTGTATGAGTTAAGATAAAGTACTATTCATTGAATATATGTTACTTCCGACCACCCTTGCAAAAATTGGTAACTATTGTCCCGCCATCGTCTTTTTGGTCTGCTTGGACATCGATAGTCGTCATCTGGCAGCCCTCAGAAGCAATTTTCGCCCAACTATCCGTGTATATACGACTAACGAGGCCGGCCCAGTTCCATTTAACTTTTGGCGTCTGGACAACAACGAGTCCTGGAGCGCAGTTCAGTGTTTCGGATACGGTCGATCCGTTTTACATCAAGAATGCTGCGCTCCATTGCTCGTTGACAAACATTGAGTTCGGTTTTCTGATGATCGGTTAGTGACCGTGTTTGAGAAAATTAGGTAAGAACAGGGATGATACACATATTTCCTTTGCCCAGTAGTGGGACAATTAAGATGCTACATAAAAAAGTGTTGTAGTAGTAGCATAAGTTATTGGATTTATTTAAGATTTTCTTTGAGCTGGAAGACGGTTGATAGATTGTTTTTTTTATTCGATGATACCAATAAATTAAGAGAATGTAACTTACCGTAATATTATTGTTCCACACATGCTTTGTAGTTGCAATTAAATGGATATAATATCCACTTTTTCTGCCGTACCGCACAATGGTCAGGTTTGCATAACTGATATATTTGTCGTTGATATAGGATATATCAGGTCTTTCTGGTATCATTTCCAATTGACCCTGGGAAAAAAAGTCTGTATTTTGTGCCATCGGGGAAAGTTCGGCAGGTAGGGTTGCGAGATGTCCGGATTTAGCCGGTCTTGTTTGGATTTTTACGATCGTGTCCGACCAAATATTTTCGTGTCCGGTCTGTCCGGATTTTGTTAGGTTTTTGATTTTAGATTTAGAAAGATAGAGAAAGGATTTTAAATTTCCTTAATTTAAAATGCCGAAAAGCAGATAGCTCTTGAATCACACTAATATTATAAATGCGAAAGTTTGTGTGTGTGTGTTTGATGTTTGATGTTTGATGAAATTTAGAATGGATATAGCTTCTTAACACATAGGCCACATTTTATCTCGGAAAAAAAAAATAGTTAAACCGAATAACACGCGAGCTGAGCCGCGGGTAAAAGCTAGTTTTAAATAAGATCCCTTGATTTTTTTCTAGAAAAATTTATACTGTTTTTCATTTGTTGTGAAAATATTTTACTTTATTGTGGTTTACCTGAAGAGAGATTAATTCATTTTAGTCATCTAGTCAAGTTATAGTCTACTAAAGACTGAAATCTTTTCTGTCATAATTACCAAATGACGACAGAACTGCGATTACTGGTTGTTAATTTTGTAACAAAACTGTGGATCATTTGTAATAAATAAACAATTTAAATACGTAACCGAGCTCCATTTTTATTTTAAAAGTTATGTCAAACTTTAAAACGTATGTCGGGCCTTAAAAAACACATGTTCAGCAGATAAAAAACATATGTCCACTTTTTAAGGCAATATATCCGGCTTAATAAGCTTTAAGTGCCTGTAGGACTCTACTCCTAAGGGTTTCTTAACGGAGAGTACATTTCACATTTTCGCTTTGCCGATGACATCGTGATAATGGCGGAATCGCTGCAGGAACTGGAGGTAATGGGCGCGGCCTTAGCGATTCTTCGAAACGAGTGGGCCTGCGGATGAATTTGGAGAAGACTAAGGTCATGTCCAACTGTCACGTCATTCAAGGGCCACTAACCGTCAACAATGTCAGTATCAAAGTTGTTCAGAAATATGTTTATCTGGGTCAAGTCATACAGCTGGATAAAAACAACTTCGACGCCGAGGCTGACAGAAGAATATGCTTGGGTTGTCAGCATTCGGAAAGTTGCGTCACATATTTACGTCGTCAATACCGCAGTGCTTAAAGGCTAAGATGTTCAACCAGTGCGTCCTTCCCGTGATGACGTATGGCGCTGAGACGTGGTCTCTTACAAAGGGCCTGATCCACCGATTTAAGGTCGCTCAGCGAGCTATGGAGCGGGCTATGCTTGGGGTATCTCTGATGGATAGAATCCGAAACGAGGAGATCTGTCGGAGATCGAAAGTAACCGACATAGCCTGCAGAATCAGTAAGTTGAAGTGGCAGTGGGCAGGCCATATTTGTCGCCGAGATGATGGCCGTTGGGGTCGAAAGGCTCTAGAATGGAGACCACGTACAGCAAAGCGTAGTGTAGGCCGACCTCGTGCCCGCTGGACCGACGACCTGAAGGACGTTGCGGGGGGCGGCTGGATGAGGAGGACGGAGGACCGACATGAGTGGCGAAATTTGGGAAAGGCCTATTGGACGAACACGGGCTGGTGATGGATAGAAAATATAAATTAGAACCAAAATGTAAACTGATGAAACAAATGAAACAAGAGGTCGCAGGTTTGAATCCTGGCCCGAGGAATTTTTTCAAATTCTTGTCTTTACATTTGTTTCTAATTTATCTTTTCATGCACTCTAATAATAATATTTAGAGTATTCCAAAGCGGTGGATCTCGCAATAAAAACATAATCTCAATTAGCCTAGTTTACTACTGTCAAGTGCGAGTCAGACTCGCATACCTAGATATTTTTATTGAATTTTAAAGATTTATCTTTATTTCAAATAATATTTTTTTACACCGTATTATGTAAGCAAGTGAATGCAATTTTTGTGGCAAATTTCAAGTCTTTATCTTTGACGGTGCTAAAGTTATGAGGGTGTGAGCTACGGATGGACGGACAGACAGAGAACGGAGTCTCACCATAAAGGCTCGTTTTGTACCTATTAAGTACTACGGAATCCTAAAAGGAAAACAAAAATACATACACTTACATATTTTTTTATTGTTTAGTTCAGAATAAAAGGGCGGCCTTATCGCCTAAAGCGGTCTCTTCCAGACTACCATTGGGTGGAAGAAACTTTATTAAAGTATTACTGAAACGGTGGTTACAAGATAACTTTTATTTATTGCTGGGGACCGGAAAGAATGTGTATTTTTACATGTGACCGTGAAATAGCGGAAACTGCTTTTTGGCGAAAAAAGCCGCTTTTTCGCAAAAAAACAAATTGTGAAGTAAAAGCCGACCCATTACGCGATCATAAGATCTTATTTGAACAACTGCTAAAGTCTTTAAGCAAAAAGCGAGATTTGAACAACTGCGAAAGTGTTTTAGCAAAAAGTCAAATATAGGAGCGACAACGAGCGAAGCGAAGAGGAGCGCGTGTTAGGTTTACATGTATATGTTACAGTTAAAACCCGAAATCAGTTAGTATTAGTTTTAGCTAGTTAGTGCCATACAAAACTTCAGGAGTTGCCTCGCTTCGCTCGGTTCCTATTAACATGTGCTCGCTTCGCTCTTCGTCGCAACCTATTTTGTATTTTTTTGTATAGCAAACGGGTTCCAGCTGATTTCGGATTTTAACTGCGAAATATATATTATATATTAGGTGACTTTAGTTTATGCAGCCAAATTCTTACTGAAGACTCGGTTAGTGCTCAGCAACAAGGTTTGATGACTCTTTTTGTGAAATTCGTCAACTGTGTTTGAATAAAATAAAATCTAAAAATAAAGAAAAATTACATACAATTATTTATTAAGTTAAAAAAAAGTTGCTGCTTAACTTTGAAGGCTGGTTACAGAAAAAAAGGCCTATTGAGGTCTGTTTTTTTTTTAAGTTTTTTGTTGTTGAAGGGCAATAGCAGTTTTTGAAATTACTTTGAAACCATTGACAACAATTCAAATACACTTTTCTATTTTTTGAAATTTTGAGAGTATTATGATTGAACAGTAATTTTGAACTTTTGACTAAATTTTAACCATGTTCCACAAGTTAGTCAATTAGCTTGTGACCACGACAGCCTACAGAGGCGTCGAAACGTCAAGCACATATCTATTAATGTATGTTGTTAGTTATCGCGAGTTAGATCCAATACAAAGTTAATAATGTTCCACAAGACCTAGGTAAACCATAATTTTTAAGGTAGTTACTCACATTAAAATCATTTGAAATAATCATATGTCCTACACTACTAAAAATCGTGGAACATACATGGGGGTGATTCAGATATCCCTAAATGTAAGACGGCCAAAAAAAATTTTTGGACATTTATGTCACAGCCTCATAACTTTAGGATCGTTAAAGGTAAAGATTTGAAATTTGCTACAAAAATAGCACAATACGGTGTAAAAAAAATTGAAAATTTTAAATTGTTAAAAATATTTCCAATACAACAGTGAGAAAAATTAAAAAAAAGTACCCTAAAAATACAATATGGGTATCAAATTTTAGATATAAAGGAGCTTATTATAAAAATATATACTTTTCTGTATTTACTGTCACCGATTTTGAGAAATCTTTGAAAAATCACAAAAAATGCATGTCGTCCCCCCCTTATTTCTGAAACTGGTGGACCGAAAAAAATGAAAGAAAAACATGATTATAGGCCATAACTAGCTCATTACAGGAAAATTATAGCGATTAAAAAAAAGTTTAACAGAAATGAGAAATATAAAATAAAATGGTATATTTGTTTTATATTTTTTATAAAAATACAATATGGTTATCAAGTTGTAGATATTAAAAAGCTGATTATATAAATATATACTTTTGCTATATTTACTGGCACCGATTTCGAGAAATCTTTGAAAAACCACAAAAAAATGCTTGTCCCCCCCTTGTTTCCGAAACAGGTGGACCGAAAAAAAAATTGAAAAATATGGTGATTTGGGATTATGTAAAAGTTACAGGAAAAATATAGCGGTTGAGATTATTGAGATATTTGTGTCACTCTTTTGTGGTTCAGTCAATTCTTTTTTTAGTTATCATAAACAGTTATGGGCAAGATTTTAAATACTTTTTTCTTCACTGTTCCCAAAACTGTCGGATTAAGGAACCCTAGGTATGTGAATCTGACTCGAACTTGACCGGTTTTTTTTAAGAAAAAAGGCGTGCTTTTTCCCGAAGAAGTAGTTTTTGTCATAGGTTAAGAGGACATACACATGCTGAGCGGTGAAGGAAAACATCACAGTAAACCATTGACAATCAATGCAGTGAACGTATGCGTGCCCTACTTTGCATGTTTTTGAATTTATTTATTTCGAGCAATGTTTTGTTTATGTTTTGAATTATTTTATCGATGCATAAAAAACTACTTACGTAAATTATTCCGAAAACAATTACACACTCCACGAAAATTGTTATTTTGATGTACATTGTTTTTTTTATGTATGGCAGGCAAATGCTTATTTCAAGTGAACTCAAAGTGGAATTTACTCGTGTATTGTCGCTTGTCTGGGTTTTTAGTGATACGTTGTAGATTAAACGAAAGCAATCTATGAACATATCCGCAGGTAGCTCTCATTTAAATAGGAAAAACGTTTATTTCCTGTGAACATTAGAACTTTTCCGGTTATTTAAATTCAAATCAATTTGTAAAATAGGTACATAAAGTAAACGTTTTAGAGGTCATATCTAATCTTTATGAAAACAATATTATATGATGAAACCAATACACAATATGTTTTCGACCTGAAAAACGGACATCCTCGTTTTATTAACTTATTCGTTAGAGTAAATCACTTTGAAAGTTAGATTAGCAAGCCCGGGTGTCAAATACGAGAAAAAGAAGTGCAAATGGTTTTTTATAAATTTGATATTATATTGGCCATATTTTTATTGTGTATTAATTACTTAGCATACGGTTCTAGTATATTACATTGAAAAATAAAAAACACACGTTATTTTGTAGTTATCGACAAATTTTTTAAATTCCTAAAAAACAGTGGAATTTATTTTTCTCGTATTTGGTGTAGAATTGACACCCCGGAGTGATACTCTAAGTATCAAAATCATTTGCTCTAACGAATAAGTGAATAAAACGAGGGTGTCCGTTTTTCAGGTCGCGTTTGAATTTTTCATGCACGAGTTTTATTTCGAGTACGGTATAAAAATATGTGTTTCTTTTTTGTTGCCACAAATATTATGATTACGCGAAAAGACATGTAAGAGTTTAATTAACTAAGTTAGTACCTGCTACCAAATATACAAACACCATCAGATTAGATATTGAAGCATGTCAATACACATCTCCGAAACTAGGAATACTCACTTTGCCTATGGGAATACTCCACATCGTGATATCATTTGTTTTGTGAGCGAAATCGCTCTGTAGTTTACAATCACTCTTATCCGGTGAACATAGCAGTACAGTGTATTGACAATGTTCTTTTTGGAAACAATTCTAGTAGTTTATGGCACTTAACCTTAGTTATCGTCTTTGGCTATTTTAATATTGATTTTAGAAAACATCCCGCTAATAAAATTTCTAATTATTTCATAAGATTTGGTTTTACTGGTCAACAACTCGTGAAGACACTGCCATAGACGATATATTTTCTAATGTCAATTTAAAATATGGTACAATAATATACAATAATATCTCTTTCAATTATTAAATATTGGTATTTCTTAGATTTTTTCCCATATCTGTTTCTTGGTGACCCAGTTTGTATGAAATTGATTACTTAAAAGTCAATAACTTTTTTCCTGTTAAGTTGGAAGCCTGATTTTTTAACAGCACTATGAAGCCGCACACTTCTGTAGGAGGTATTAGTTTCAACTTGATATCTCTAACGGGCCCGAGAAAAAGGGTCTTGACAGACGGACAGACGGATAGACGGATAACAAAGTGATCGTATAAGGGTTCCGTTTTTTACTTTGAGGTACGGAACCCAAAAAAGAAAAAAGACATGATCTTGCAAAGTTTTTGGCCCTTCTTCTTAGCAAAACTAATCGAATGGGCATACCTATCTAATTATTTAACGTATTTATATTTATTTATTGTTTATTTCTGCTGTCAACATTATTTCATTTATTCTTATATTTTGATGTATACAAGTGTATTTTTAATAAATTTAAGTGAGCCGTAACTTTTATTGTATTTCCGTTAACAATGTTCACGCTATCAATCTTACATCAACATATTATGATTCGACTCTTAAATTTCTAATTTTCAAGCTCCATTATTTCTATACATTTATAATGCTTAATATCTGCTATTACCAGAACGCTCGTGGGCTGTGTACTAAATTACATATAAAAAAACTCCTTATATTGACAATGATTATTGTTGTAGTTAAGTGTAGATAAATATTATGTAAAATGGACCAAGACTAGCACATGGAAGATCTACTAGACTCTCGGGAACTTTTCTTCTACAAATTCGTTTTTACAGGTAAATTTTTAAAATAATTAGTTCTTGTAAATATTATTATTAGAGTGCATTACGAACTAGAAAAGATGCATTAGAAACAAATGTAAAGACAAGAATTTGAAATAATTCCTCGGGCCAGGATTCGAACCTGCGACCTCTTGTGATCAAGACAAGTTCACTACTAATTGCACTCTAATAATAATATTCAGAGTATTCCAAAGCGATGGATTTCGCAATAAAAACATAATCTTAGTTCTTGATTATAAAAGTTACATATAATTATACCTGAAACCCATTAAAACCGAACATAAACATAATATACTTGATCTCACTGTGATTTTTTTTATTAAACATCCTGATCTAAGACTACAAGAATTTACTGGTTAATCTATACTAAACTAGAGCCAACGAGAGATGGCACCTATGACGTTTAAATGCCTGCCAAGTTTCATAATTGTTTATGTAAGTAAGTGTCACTAAAATAATCTAATATTTCATTGTTGCTGGCAGCAAAAAGTGACGTACTACTCGTTTCGGCCATCATTTTTCGATTTTATAAAGACTTTATAGCAAAAGTTTCTAATTTTTTCAAAACTCAAGGTATCATGATGAATGTGAGTGGCTAAATTGTAATCAATAAATAACGAGATCTATTCTCCTTAATCGTACGGCTCCGTCTGTTTACAAACTAGATCTTTCTATGATTAAAAAATTGTAAACCAGTTTTATTGGTTTAGATAGATCTAGATTTTATGGCTGCTTTGTTAATGTAAGCAAATGCACATTTGCCATTTGTATTATTATGATGCATGTTGTATGACGTGTCAAATAAATCGACATTTTATTTACTCAAGTCGCTAGTCGCACTTGATTTTTATTTTTGCCGAAATTAAAATGCACCCCATCACTAAACGCAGCTGTCATAGGTGCCATCTCTCATTGGCTCTTTTTAACAATATATCTAGTAGTAAAAAGAGACGTGTCTGTAAAGTGAATATTTTTGCGAAATTTTAAATGAAATGGGTTATTAATATTGTACTGAGGCCAAAACATTTTTTTTAAAATTGCATTTCGTCAATATTGATAAAGTTACTCTGCGCAAAGGTCTATTCTTCGAGACGGCTCGTGTACAAACCTGTTGAAATTACCTGTTGGCGAAAGGACGCAAAATCTTTTAGGTATGATTTTCCATATCATGAGTACTATCACAAAAGGTTTTGCGTCCATTCTATAACAAATATTCGTGCAGTGGTATTAAGAATATAATATTGCTCATGTAGCAATATATATAGTAAACTATAAGATATTTATATTGAAAACTAAACATCGTAATAGTAACACTTACCATTTGATATGCTATTGGCTAAATACATTTTTGGTTCTCAATACAAAATATTTAAAAATTTAAAATAATACCGGTAACATAAGTAATGTCTACAAACGGGTTTGTGTACACCATACGAAAATGTCTATTAAATACACCACAAAAATGTTGAATTGTATCAGATGTATTGTTAAGATATAACTAGATTGTCCAAGTAAACTGAACAATGAATATAGACGTCACATATATTACAATATTTTCTTCTTGACTAAAACCACTTGTGCTAGTCTCACTGTTATATTTTATATGCACATATATAGAGATATAATAAACAACCGGTTTCGGATATTACACAATTTTCAAGGGATGTTTAGCTTAGATGTTATAAAACTGTTCCGGCTACAAAAGAAATGCGTGAGTATAATAGAGAACATTGATACGGAGACAAGTTGCAAACCGTATTTTAAAGAATTAAATATACTAACCCTGACATCTATATATAAGGTCTTACAATTCAAGGTGAAAAAAATTCAAGAGGTGGTAGAGGGTAGAGTATCCCTAATAGACCACATTGCATCGAAAAATTTTTTTTTGCACAAACTTTTTTTACTCCTTTCCATAGGTGTTTAGTCAGCTGATTAAACCACTTTGTACTGGGAAGTGAAAAAAATATTTACCCAAAATATCTTTTTCTTTTTTATCGTGTTCAGTTAACGAAACTTTATCTACCCTAGAATTATTTTCACTCATTATTGTAGGACCTTATATATATATTAGAGGTAAGTTTATTTGTTAAGGAGAATATACATCTCTTCCCAGTATATTCTCGCCCTTTAAACTTTAGACCTCAAAATAGACTACAGAAGCCCTTCTCTACTTTAAACATATTCTAAAATGGCCCATTTTCGATGTCACTTAAATAACCCGCCTTTCCAGCGTGAGTGAGTTCGGACATTTCTTCCAGGAGGACCGCCAAGAAATCTTGGAAAGGCCTATGTCCAGCAGTGGACGAAACAGGGTGATGGATGGATGGACTGCACCTACCTTCATAGCGAGTTCATATGTAGCGCTTCCGTCATTCGGGGCAGCTTAATTTGTTAAGATTATGTTCTTTGTTGTAACTATGATAAATAAAAAATATGTTTTAAGGGGCGTAAATGGGAATTGAAATTCGAGGAGCTACTTATTAAATGCCTCTTACACGCCGATGACCAAGTACTATTTGCTTCCACTGAAGGAGATATTGGGTTTAAATTGACGAAGCCCGAGACAAAGGTTTTCGACGGACAGACAGACGGACAACGAAGTGATCACATAACGTACGTAGGGTACCGTTTTATAACGTATGTAATCAAATCAAATCAATTTATTGTAGGTAAGAGGAGTCCCTGACAAGCTCTTAGGGAAAAAAAACAGCTCGAGATATTTAAAATTTACTTTGGCATACCAGAAAGACGAATAGTATTATTTTATTCTGTTAGTATAGATGTTTTCATTTTCCAATTATTATTAGGAATAATTTTATGTTTGCAAGATTATTATTTATATAATGTGACATCAAAACGTTCATTTCCTATTTTTACAATAAGTGATTATTTAAATTACAAAATTATTTAAAATAAGCATCGTGGTACTAAACGCAGGAAGCTAAAATGTGAATGGTCGATGTCTTTGATAAAATTTCTTATTACTAGAAATTGAAATTTCAATACAGAAACTAATCAAAATATGCACGATTTTGGTATTTTTATTCATAAATAAGAGTAGGTCAAGATCACCTGGCCAATTGATCGGTTTACGTAACACTTTAAATATAATTTGGATCTATAATATATTTTTTGTGACTATAACTTGAAAATTTTAAATAGAGACTAATCAAAATATGCTTGAATTTGGTATTTTTCAAAATAAACCAAAATAGGTCAAGGTCACCCGGCCAACTGACCGGTTGACGTATCACTTTGTCTGTTAACGTCAGGAAAGCTGGTAATATTGAGATATAGACACTCTAGTTTTAAAGTTTTGCATTTGCACGTTTACCCTGTTTGAAAGTAACAAACAAAGCACCCGCAGCTACCAGTTCTTCGGTGTCAGTTATCCGCACCGACAAGTTTCCTCTGCATCTCTCGAATGGCCATTCGTATGGAAAACTTGCAAACTTGAGAGTCATATTCATCAAGAAATGGGGACCCTGGAATAGCATGAACTTCTCTCGTGAAATATTTCATCATTATCATCATCAAGTGTTCATGATGATCGGCTCCAATCCGACTGTAGTATTCATACTCGTAGAAAATATGAAAACATTTTATTTTTCTTCATTTTCTAAACTCCTCTATACTCGTATCTCCGCTAGTAATAAAGTAGAAAAAAAGTCGTGTCTTTACATTGAATATTTTTTTATATTCATATACTGGCCTTTTCCCGTGGCATAGCCCGAGTTTATTCAGTCTTTGCCCCGTTTTCGGCTTGGGCGTTATTTTATGAATACCCCTTTTTGCCTTTATATTGACCAGGGTCACTACGATGATAATTGAAAAACGCATCCAAATCCGTTGAGCGGTTCTCGAGTTAAAACGGAACATTCATACAGATAGACAAAAAGTCTAAAAATGTTAGTTTTGGCTTCAGAGCAATACTGATAACCCATTTCATTTAAAATTTTGGAAATATATCAGACATTTGTAAAGATGTTTTCATATATTTTTATGAATACTACGATCGGGGCCTATCATCATGAATCCATCCATCCCTCAGCCCGTGTTCGGGATCAACTGCTGGACATCTTTCCCAGATTTTGCCACTCGTGGCGGTCCTCCGTCCTCCTCATCCAGCCGCCACCCGCAACGTCCTTCAGGTCGCCGGTCCAGCGGGCATGAGGTCGGCTTACACTACGACAAATATGGCCTGCCCACTGCCACTTCAAATTACTGATTCTGCAAGCTATGTCGGTCACTTTCGATCTCCGACGGATCTCCTCATTTCGGATTCTATCCATCAGGTATGAGGTATCTCCTCAAGCATAGCCCGTTCCATAGCTCGCTGAGCGACCTTAAATAGGTGGATCAAGCCCTTTGTAAGAAACCACGTCTCAACGCCATATGTCACGGTTCATCATGATATTAATAAAATGTAGTACTTACTGATGGTAGAGGGCACATGAGACCGGACCTCAACAAAGTGCTACCAAAGAAAGGGTCAATGTTGACCAAGTCACAGAACTTGTGTTTTATCTCTATGAAGCTTCTCTTGTATTGGTTGCTCAAGCGCTCGTAGAAAATGAAATGGGTCTGAAAAATAAAAGACTCAACTACACTCATGTCGTAAAATCATGATTATGATAGAGTCATGTCTGGCGTTTTGATATCTCATACCAATGTTCGAGGTTTTTAAATGATATTGGCTAATACCAATGACCTTCTACACATATATAATCTCATTGGCTAATACGTACAACAATACAATGCGGCCCGGTTTCATGGCGGTGCGAGACCTCATTTCTATGAAACCTCCTTGGGGCCGAACCTCACACGCGTGCGTGATTGCAGCCTGACCAAGGAGGCTTCATGGCAGTGTGAGACCTCACCGCTATGAAAACTGCTTTTTGACTTAAGCTCACATGCGTGCGCGGTGGACTGCTAGATTTTTCTCGCCATGACTTGGATAATAAGAAAATGAAATGAAATGAAATGAAAATAATTAATTCAATATTTGTGTTTCTGTAAGTTAAAAGTTTCATTATGGGCAAAATTTATGACAACAATGGTCGAATGATACCGAGCCACGTAAATAACGAACAATTTTATGAAAGCAAAATCAAGAAAAGCTTACGATAAATTTTATTAAGTTTTTATGAAGTACTTTTCATTTATAATATGTTACTTCCGACCACCCTTGCAAAAATTAGTGACCATTAGGCTTGCTGGCACCCACTCAGTAGCAATTTTCCCCACCGGTATGTACGACTAACGAGGCCAGCCCAATTCCATTTAACTTTTTGTGTCTGCACAACAACGTCAGCAATGCCAGTTCTGGAGCGCAGTTCAGTGTTTCGGATACAGTCGATCCGTTTTACATCTAGAATGCTGCGCTTCATTGCTCGTTGGCAAACCTTGAGTTCAGTTTTCTGATGATCGGTTAGTGACCACATACACATATCAACAAGTTTACGCTTCAGTCATAATGAAAGGTTGCCCTTCATCAGCTCTATCACCTACCACGATGTGTGCTTTTAGCCAGTGGGACATTTTAGAGGCTACATAAAAATGCTGCAGTAATCGCGGTAATAGTATGAGTTGGATTTATTTAAGATTTTCTTTGAGCTGCAAGACGGTTGATAGATTGATTTTTCTTTTATCCAATGAAACCAAATAAAAAGTAAGAGAATGTAACTTACCGTAATATTATTGGTCCACACATGCTTTGTGGTTGCTATTATATGTACATAATATCCACTTTTTCTGCCGTACCGCACAATGGTCATGTTTGCATAACTGATATATTTGTCATTGATATAGGATATATCAGATCTTTCTGGTATCACTTCCAATTGACCCTGGAAAAAAAAGTCTCTATTTTGTGCAATCGGGGAAAGTTCTGCAGGTAGGGTTGCGAGATGTCTGGTTTTAACCAGACATGTTTGGCTTTTACGATCGTGTCCGGCGAAATATTTTTGTGTCCGGTCAGTTTGGATTTAGTTAGGCTTTTTGATTTTAGATTTAGAAGATAGATAGATAGATTTAGTTTATTCACCAAAGACAATACATGTTTTTCTTTTACATTTCTTAAGCCAAACTGCTCAGCAGTTTATCGGCTACCGAAAAAAAAGGTTTTAAAATTTCCTTAATTTAAAACGCCGAAAAGCAGATAGCTTTTGAATTTCAAATAAGATCCCTTAATTTTTTTTCAGAGGAATTCATAATATTTTTCAGTTGTTGTGAAAATATTTTAGTTTATTGTGTTTTGCCTGGAGAGAGTTATATTATTTTTATTCATCTAGTCTTAATATAGTCTACAATTACCAAATGATGATAGAACTGCGATTACTGGTTGTAGTTAAGTAGTTTTACCTTGTTAATGTTGTAACAAAACTGTGATGCATTAGTAATAAATAAGCAATTAAATACGTAACCGAGTTTCATTTTTATTACAAAAGTTATGTCTAACATTAAAACGTATGTCCGGCTTTAAAAACATTTTCAGCCGATAAAAAACATATGTCCACCTTTTAAGGCAATGTATCCGGCTTACTGTGGATGTACAAGCTATGTCTGCACTCGCACATTAGGCATTACATTTATGCATAGTTTGTATATTATATACTTAAGTAGGCCAACCGTAGGTAACTTTATTAGTTTAAGTGTAAAATAAAATTATTCTCAAAATAGCAGCCGTTGGAATCAATCTATCAACTTACATTACATACCTACATATATACTGTACACACACTACAGTTTTTGGTCCTTTGAGCCGGATACTTTTTTTACACTTAAACTAATAAAGTTATCTACGGTTGGTCTACTTAAGTATATACAAACTATGCATAAATGTAATGCCTAAAATGTGCGAGTGCTGACATAGCTCATATTTAAATTTTAGGGCCTAGCAACCCGATCTGCAGGCCCATGTTAGCTTTTATTACGATAACATTATATTGTAATGAGTTACCGACATAGTTTTGAAATATACATACGTATACATAATTTATACTTGCGATTGTCGGCACTTGATTAAACATAGACAGCATCTTAATTATTCACAAAAACACTTGTACACTTGTTTCATTTATACTATATTACGTTTACTTACCGGTTTCGAAAATTAATATAATATGTATTTTACCGTTTGTATGTATAGCATCGTCATTTACTGATCGTACTAAACGACTTCACAAAAAAAACGGTTAAGTGCCAGTAGGACTAACTCCGAAGGGTTTCGTACCATTAAAATGAAACAAATATTACAAACCCTTACAAAAAACAAAACTGCAAAGTTGGTCGAGTATTTACCCTAAATATCATTATAAATCGGTGTTTTCAGTATTGGTTGTTTAAATATAATATACAATATGGCACATGATACATACGAAATTCCTAATTCCTAACTAGTCTAGTTTTTGAGTTAGACCCGTAGCAGAAATAGTCTAAAACTGACAACTTTCTCCGACCTATTTATTTACATCCGATACAGTCTTCTTGAGGTCCCAGGATCATCTCTTCACCTACTATCCCTTTCAAATGTTATTAGGATCGTTGTCATACCTGCAGGCCTAAAATGATGCCACCTTAACACATTACATGCATTTACAGTCAAATGGTGTTTAAAATGGTGTTAAAGTGGCAAACATGTTAAGCCTCCTGAGGTGAAATTGGTGTAAGAAAATCGTCATCAAATTCGATTGTCATATGACTATTAGGCTAATCGAATTTGCCCGTTTGACAAATTGAAATCGTACGTTTTTGGTTTTCAACAACAAAACAAGACAATTCTATTCATTTGACAGCCAAAAATGTGATTTCAATCGTCAAACGGGCTAATTTTCTTAGCCAAATAGCCATATGACAATCAATTTGAATATGATTGTTTTACACAATTGCACCTCAGCCCCCTGGTTCTGTATCGTAAAATCAGTTACCAAATCGAGTGCCTATCGTCGAAAACATACATATCCGCTTATTTAAGGATACGTTCGCACTTGAAATTACTTCACAATTCGTAAATATCTCAATATCTATTGAAGGTTATTTAGGAAGTTAATTTTTCATCTGTTTTTGGTGAATAGATGGCAACTGACACTAAGTTACATAATAGGCCCACTGATGCCAGTATGCGTTGAACGCTGAACACTATGTCATAGTTTAGATAACAAATCCTACTAATATTATAAATGGGAAAGTTTGTGCGTGTGTGTGTGTGTGTGTGTGTGTGTGTGTGTATGTTTGTTACTCTTTCACGCTGAAACGGCTGAACGGATTTGGGTGAAATTTAGAATGGATGTATAATATACCCTAACTTAACACATAAGTTACTTTTTATTCCGAAAAAATGCATGGTTCCTGTAGGATAGATCAATA
The DNA here is from genome assembly GCA_910592155.1 of Ypsolopha scabrella. NCBI lineage: Eukaryota > Metazoa > Arthropoda > Insecta > Lepidoptera > Ypsolophidae > Ypsolopha > Ypsolopha scabrella. The sequence continues at coordinate 21,114,775 of OU342976.1, forward strand.
TCATTGAAAAATCAGGTGTCTAATTAGCGTGGACCTAATCGTTTGTGGTGATATAAGACAAGGCTTTGTTATTTCATTCATCAGGTGTCTAATTAGCGCGGTGGCTAATACGCGTTGCGCACACTAATATTATAAATGCGAAAGTTTGTGTGTGTGTATGTATGTTTGTTACTCTTTCACTCCGAAATGGCTGGACGGATTTGAATGAAATTTAGAACGGATATAGCTTATACCCGAACTTAACACATAGGTTACTTTTTATCCCGGAAAAAAGCATGTCGTTAAACCGAATAACACGCGGGTAGAGCCGTGGGCAAAAGCTAGTAGTATTCTATCTCCATACAAACGGGCCGAAACAACCCCCCCAAAACTCGGTACAACTCGGTTTACGACAGTCACGGTCGCACCCCAGTTACGTACGCACGTTGTCACTGTGACGCTCCCGCGCATTTTCGTAAATTATGGCACGAAATTACAGTGTATGTTGTGCATTCTAGGGTTGCTTAAATACAACTTTTATAATAATAATGTTACAGAATACCGGCATACGCAGTCGCGCGTATTCGTTCTCGTAATCTCGGGAAAGATCGGGCGACGTGTGCCCGCACTCAGGTCAAGTTTGCGACTGATTGTCCCGAAAGTTTGTCGCTCGTAACGGTGGAAAAGAGAGAGCATTCGCTGTTGGAGAAAGATGAAAATGCACGAATGGCCTTGATGCTGGGTAAAGTACGCGCCTTATAGAGCCGATACTGATTCGAAATCATTTGACGTTCAGAATAAGTGTCGTCGTGCGGAGTTGATGCTAGGCGGCGTTAACAGATAGAGCGGGACGGATAATATGGGATTTGAGTTGTCGACACGCATTGAATCCAGGTTCCTCGATCTGTGCGAAAAAGGTCTATGAACTTATCTAGAGCATTCGCGTTGCAACTTTCGCGGTGCGTGACACAGATATGCGCTCATCATCAGACCCTGGTTACCATGTTTTACCAAAGTGCTAATAAAGACCAAACAAATAAGCTCAAACTCGAAGGGTCTGCTGTTGTCCGTAGATGAGATCCTCTACCCACCTTTCAGTCCTATCAGCAGACGTTGGTCACCATGTTTTACCAAAGTGCTAATAAATACCAATCAAATAAGCCCAAACTCGAAAGGTTTGCTGTTGTTCGTTGAGGATATCCCGCACCCATCTTCCAGTCCCATCATCAGACCCTGGTCTGATGTCTTACCAAAGTGCTAATAAAGACCAATCACATAAGCCTAAACTCGAAGGGTCTGCATTCTAACCAAATTTTACAAACGTTCCAAAATTATTATTTGCTGCCTCAGTTTGCTGCATAACTTTAAATTCCAAAAATCTTTAAATGACGATAATGTTTTTTCCAACATCCGATTTTAATGAAATAAAACCTGTATTCTATTTCAAAATAAGTTCTGTACAGCTGTGAAAACTGCATGAAAATCCGTTCAGTAGTTTTAGAGATGTGCGTGAACAAACAGACAGACAGAAAAGAATTCTAAAAATCGTTGATTTGTGTTCTATCACCAGAGATCGGATTTTCCTGCTGCTAATAGATACATTAGTATGGATAAGACTTTTTTTACCGGAAAAGGATCCGGAAATGGACCTTTTGTAATCAAAATTTAAAAATTTATGCAAAACACGTACAAACTCAGTTACTATTTACCCAAATGCAGTTTCGGTGTTGCCAGCAATAATAATTTTCATATTCCCAACTAAAAAATCTATTTATCCATAATAATATGCATTTTAAAATAAGGTTTCCGAAAATGCATAATAAATCATTTATGATCACAAGAATATGCAACTTTTTGGAAAATCTACGGCAACACCACGAGGGGAAAACTTCCACTTTCGGTAATATGCCTGATAAATGTGTGCATAAAATGGAATTAACTGAATGATGAATGAGGGATGATTTGAACTATTTTGGACTTTATTTAGTCGGACAGTTAATTTTGTCTGAAACGAGAGTGAGTCGAATTTGTACGCAAATAATTTTTACCACTCAAACCAAGTAGGTAGTTGGCTTTTATATTTTGTGATTAACCCTACAGGGAATCATGCCCCCAAAATATGCACACCATTACCGTGATTACAACATTGTTTTCATTCCTATAATATCCCTCAAAACGTTCTGAGAATGATTGGTATGGATAAAAATAATGCAAGTGGTGCGTCAATGTCACAAAACCACTCTACGATGTTGGAGTCTACTATGGATCTTGCCAACCTTGATCTACAGATTTTTGATTTCGAAAAAAAATAGGTTTAGTTAGATACTAATTTCATGATTTTTGTGAAAATAAATAAGAAAACAAATGAATTGTCATTTCATGGAGCACTTAAAAATTTAATAGGAGTCTTTTAGCGTATTTTCTGCAAACAATTGTGAATTTTTCTCATATGTAGAACGGCAACACTGACTTTACTGGGCCTGCGGGGCTATTATGTAACTCAGTGTCGGTTGCTAGCTATAGTTGCTTTTCACCAAAAACAGATAAAACATGAACTTCCAAAATAACTACTAATGGGTATTGAACTATTTACGAATTTTGAAGTCATTTCAAGTGCGAACTTATCCTTAGATAAGCGGATATGTATGTTTTAGACGATAGGCACTTGGTGTGGCAACTGAGTTTACGATACAGAATCAGGGGGCTGGACCCACTCACTTGTTAACTTCGGTTCTCAGAGTTCGGTTCTTCTTCTGTTGTTCTCTTGTGTGGTTCACAGTTATTCGCATAGAATTTTATTGACGAATTTGCTTTGAAAAACTGACACTGATTTTGCTTTGTGATTTGGAGCTGATTGCACTTATTTCGTTTCTGGTAAGTAAATTGAAATTGTTTTTATTTGTTGATTTCCTCACATTTTTCTAATTTCCTGAACTTTGCTTTAGAATTCATAAGAAAACACAATTTGAAATAGTTTATTCCCCTTTCAAGCAATGCCAGAGTTCGTATAGTAGACATAAACTGTCATTTTATTAAAAACGCCATTTTGAAACGGTTTCCATGTGCAGCCGCCATTTTGTTTTGTGAATTACGTTTCTCATTTGAAACTCATTGATGCAAAAAATAACTACAAATTTGATATTAATTTAAATGTTTCTGTGTGTAGGTATCACTCGACATCTTTGGAACAACGGACACTGATTTTGCTTTGTGATTTGGAGCTGATTGCACTTATTTCGTCGTTGATACATACGTAAATTAAAATGATTTTTAGTACTTTTCTTCACATCTTTCCGATTTACTGTACTTTGGAATTCATAAAATAAAATACATAGTTTGAATCAGTTTATTCTCTTTTCAAGCAATGACAGAGTCTGTAAAATTAAAAAAAAAGTTAAGTAAACTGACATTATGTTAAAAACGCCAATTTTAAATCGTTTTCATGAGTAGTCACCATTTTGTTTTGTAAGAGTAGCATATTTTGTGAATTACGTTTTCATTTTAAAATTTTATAGGTGCGCTTGTTGTTTTAGATAGGTACTTATTGCTTAATGTATTTACAAAAAATCAAACTGCAGAATATTTTTATAGCTATAGTTGTCGTTTCAGATTGGTTAACATGCCGAAACCTGAAACTATTTTGAAGTGGATTGCCGAGGATCCAAATATCGTTTGGAACTCATCGACTGGTTCTTTATTTTGTAATAAATGTGATGTTCGCTTTCAAGCAAAGAAAGATATTTTGGACGGACACAAGCGGACTAAAAACCACACTGGCGCGGGACGGGCCAGCAATAAAGAAAATGAAGAATTTTTCCACGATCTCATACAATTTTTGATAATGTGCAATATACCTTGGTATCAAATAAATAATCCAGCGTTCAAGTATTTTTTCGTAAAATATTGTTGCTACGTAGTGCCAGACGAATCTACATTAAGAAATAACTATTTATATGGGTTTTTTAAATCAAAAATTGAAGAGGCTTACAATGACATCAAAGATGAAAAGCTCTGGTTTTCATCAGACGAAACAACAGATTTTTTTAGGAAGAAATATCATGCACTTGATCGTTAGAACTTTAAACGAACATAACAACAGCAAGCCGTACTTGATTGCTTGCAAGGCACTGGACGCGGTCAACGGGTACACAGTTTCGCAATTCGTAATAGACTGTATGGAAAACTTATGGAATAATTCTTTTGAGTTTAATGTAAAAGTAAATAATGTTTTAATGCTGTGTACTGACGGAGTTTCTTGTATGATCTCAGTAGGTAGGTTGTTAAAACAAATTTTCCCATCTGTGAAACATGTAACATGTTTAGCACGTGCTATAAATCGTATATCTGAAGAGATTAGGTCGGAATACCAAAATGTAGACATTGTAATTTCGAATGTAAAAAAAATAATTTTGAAAGCCCCACTTAAGGTCCGCCTTTTCAAAGAAAAATGTCCAAACGTTCCGTTCACAGCCAGTTATTACAAGATGGGGCACTTGTATTACGGCTGGAGGCAGCGTCGTATTACGCCAAATATTTTAGGGAAATTAAGGACGTACTTTCTTGCTTACAAAACTCGGATGCGGTCGCAATCAGAAATGCTAAAAATATTATAAATAGGGAAAATTTACACAGCGAATTGCAATTCATAGATGAAAATTTTAGTATAATACAAGTTGTTTTAAAAGAACTACAAAAGAGTTATATAAGTTTGAGTGATTCTTTATTAGCATTTGACCAAGTCAGACTTTGTTTAGAAAGTGCGTCCAGTAAAATTAAGCATAAATTGGAAAAAGTTTTGGATCGAAATCCAGATTTGGACTCAATACGAGAAATTAGTGAAAAACTAGACAGAGGTATTGAAATAAATTATCCTGACTTAGTTAAATTTAAATTCGCTTTAGTTACTTCAACGGATGTAGAGCGCTCATTTTCGAGTTATAAGTGGATCGTGGGTGAGAAAATAAATATACTTAAGGAAGAAAATATTGAAAAAATCATGATCATTTATTTCAATACCTCCAAAGATGATTTACAAATATGATGTTTAAACCTGTATATGTATTATTATTTAAGTGTATTAATATATTTTGTATCTTTTTGTTAATAAAACATTTTTCTTAAAACTGCGCTTGGTATATTTTTGCATACAAACTTAGTTACGATCATACTATGTGATACGATCAATAAATGTTTGTTCAGCTGAAAATATTTTAAAAAATATTGCTGGCAACGCCGAAACAGCATTTGGGTAAATCGTAACTAAGTTTGTACGTGTTTTGCAAGGTTTTAAAAAATTTAATTACCAAAGATCCGTTTCCGGTAAAAAAAGTCTTATCCATACTAATGTATCAATTAGCAGCAGGAAAATCCGATCTCTGTCTATCAATCTTCTTTAGTCACCCCTTTTCTATTTCTATTACTTTTCTTCAATGCACATACACAGCGGTTTCTATTGTTTTATTATATGTATTGATCATTAAGTGCCGGTATATTTGATTCTACTAATAATTTGTACTTCAATCACATTATTTATCCTTAAAATTTCAGCCGAAAAAACGTCCTAACTACTGAAACATAAGAAAATAACAACAAGAAAGCAAATCAGACAATTAACCAACTAAATTCGAATGACTGCATAAAAGCGGCCGCAACGTACATTGTGCCAACCTTCTTAAATTCTTGAATTTTTTGTGGTTTTACAAAGTTTTCTCGAAATCAGTGCCAGTAAATATAGTAAAAGTATGTATTTTTATAATCAGCTCTTTAATATCTACAATTTCATATCCATTTTGTATTTCTAGAATGCTATTTTTGTGGCAAATTTCAAGCTGAAGTTATGAGGCTGTGACATACGGACGGACAAACGTCGTTGCGGAACCTTTAAAACGTTACGCAGTAATGTAATAACACAAATATTTTGTGATTATAATAACAGACACAACACGAAATATAATTTTAGTCACTTAATCAACCAGCAACAATACGGCTTGACGAGTAAGGCAAATCTATATTTTCTGTTTTCGTATTGAACTCAAAGTTAAATAAGACATTACTTATTATTTCATATTTAAATTAATTATTGATTGCATTAAATTCCATCGCTTTTATTGCTAATACCATCGCTTTAACTAACTGCTATGAACAAAGAAAATACAGTCATGTCATTACATTAGTAACCTAGTTACTCAATGCCATCTAGCGGATTCCACGTGCGTTTCCTGCTCATCCTGATTCTATTCAATGTAATCTACGTTCGTTTTTAATGTCAGGGTGTTTGGTGCACTGCGCACCAGATAGCTCTTCTAAGATAAAACATTTTTAATTGTGACTTTTGTTAAACGTAGGTTTTACTAATTAGTCGTAGCATAAGGTTATAAGGTATATATTTTAACTAATTTAAAATCATTTATTCGACTGATGCTAGCCCCAAAGTAGGCCGAAATATGTCTTGAAAATATTTAATTTGTGAACTTCTTATTGTGTATTTAACTCAGTGAAAAGCTTACAAAAGCAACATATTTATATTTATTTGATGTTATTACAATGGAAGACCTACTAAAATCATAATGTACCTACAATCAGTGTAAACTGTTCTTACTGCGCTGAACCATTGTTTTCAGCGCCAGGGTACTTGTATTGTGTAAAAGGATAAATATAATGTCAGCTTAAAAAATTCAAAAGAAATTATTTATTCTGAGCCAAAACTAAAAAAAATAAAAATTGTTTTTTTTCCGCTGTGAGGGATTAAACCCACGACGATCGAAACGCTACGGTGGCGAACCTTTCACATGTTTCACTAAAACTCATTGCGCTGCTCCCTTTTGTCATAGCGTGATGATACATAGCCTTAAACCTTGCCGAAGAAATGCTTTATCTTTCAGTGAAAACTGCATCAAAATCCATTGAGTGGTTCCCAAATTATAAGCGAACGAACAGACAGCCAGACAGACAGACGTTGCATTTTATATTTATAGAGATAGAGATAAGGCAATGAATAAATAAGTTGATAAATAAACTACATAGATCATAAATAAATATATTATAATGCCTAATCAAATATATTACCAACATAAGTAAACATTTTAAATATTGTCATCCATCTATCCATCAGCCTGTTTCATCCACTGCTGGACATAGGCTTTTCCAGGATTTCGCCACTCTTGGCGGTCCTCCTGGAAGAAATGCCCATACTCACACACGCTGGGCAGGCGGGTTGGTGAGCGCGGTGCCGAAACCCTTGCACCAGTGACGCCGCTGCCCGTCACCAGTCTGATTTATATAAGGTCCGGCAATTGGGGATGGATAAACCGCCATCCATCGGTCCCAGGCAATGGTGGGCCGCCTGGTTTTTTTGCCTGAGAGCTGTTCTCTTACTCTCCCCCGAATAACTTCGGGAGGATTTGCGAGTAAGATGGTAGTACCTCCACAGTCGAGCCCAGCATCAGCATGAGCTCTACCACCGCAGTGTATTGACTACGCTCTTTTTGGGAGCAATTCTAGTAGTTAATGGCATTTACCCATAGTTATCGTCTTTGGCGATTTTAATATTGATTTCAGAAAACATCCCGCTAATCATAGATGTAGTATAATTAGTAATAGATCAGTTATGCAGTAACGAAGGCGAGACCAAACAGCTTCATCTGGGGAGACATGGGGAGATCGCTTTTTGTGGACTTCTGCAATTGGATTAAAATCTTCAACATGGATTAAAATGTATGGGGATTAAAATTTCACTGTCTTATTTTTCCACGTAATCAAAACCACAGTTATGAATTGATAATTTTCTATGAAAAATCGCGGCATAGATTTTGTTTATGCGCCCGCCCGTACGAGTAGATGGAAGTAGAGGCACTGACGCACCCGCTAAACGGCCAAATATTAAAACAACAAACCGAATATTTATGTATTAACAACAAAAAGTAGAGTTATTTTGTTGATAAAAATAAATAATTTAATGAAATGAAATTATCATTTATTATATTTTAACTGAAACAGTTTATTTATTCGCAAAATCTTTACTATTTCTCAGACATCAAAACTCTTTGCTAAGATAAAAAAAAAACTGTAATGTAAAAAACACTAGTGCGATAATGTAAAGTAAAAAGCACGCGTGTTTAATATGCTGTATTATGACCCTAAAAACCCTGCAATAAGGGCCACTTTATAAGCAAGTGTGTTGAAAAAACATAAACATGAGAAATGTTTCGATTTTTTTTATGAGAAGTGTATTATGTATAAATATTTTGACTATCCAGTTATTATTGGGAATAATTTTATGTTTGCAAGATTATTTTATATGATCTGACAGCAAAACATTCATTTACTATTTTTTTACCATGGACGATTATTAAAATGACAAAATTATTGCAAAAAAATCGTGATACTAAACGCCGGAAGCTAAAATGAGAAACTATGGAATTTAAGCTAGTTAGTTTGAAATAGTAAAAAAAAAGTGGCCAATGCGAATTGAGCCTCACTCTACCGAGCTTTCGTAACGTCGCAACAGCCCGTGAAAAAAAATGTTTGTTTGTTTTAGACACAGCTTACAATGGTATTTATGCAAATTGTGAATAAAGGATGGATTTAAAGCGAGGGCCATAGATGAATCACGAGCAAGTAAAGGATTCTAACGACTGAATCACGACCGTAGGAGTGATTCAAGTGTTAGACTCCTGAGCGACGCGAGTGATTCATGGCCTTCAATATAAATCCGTACTTTATTCAAGAGTTGCATACTATACTTTATACCGTAATTAGGAGAAAAAGAAATAATTTAAGCGAAAATAGACATTTAATCGACAGTTCATTAAAATAAGTTAGGAAAACAGACTCTGAAAATGTGCCCGAAACTTGATTTTAATTTTTCCATTTGCAAAACTCATCGTAGGCTTTGATGTAAACGAGCCGTGATTTGTTGGATAGCAAGTTTTCTACTATATCGGCCGCCCTCTCTTTCATAAACTCAGGTGTTTACACATCTTCATAACTTGAATGCATATTCAATCGATTTATTATAAAGTAACATTAAACTTTGTGTTCAAAATGGCGCCAATTTCCTTTTTTTTTCTGTACATAATGTCAGCAAAGAACACAAAACAGTTTTTATTCTAATACTAAACTCCTTGTCCCAAATATCGACCAATTAAATCTCTAGGAGTTATTTTCACAAAGAGTTTGTATGTCGAGTATTCTTTGCGCAAGGAGTTTGTATCGAGTATTTTTTGCGCAAGGAGGTTGTATAAGCATTAAGATGGAGTTCGTATATATTGGTGTGTTCTAAATTCAAAAACCAAAATAGTGATTAAAAGGCCTTTTATTGTATTATTTTTATTTATGTATTCAGTGAATAAAATAAGCTTTTTAGAGTGTAAAAATCTTACAGTATGTGATACACAATATATAGAAATTTAGAATACCTAACTAGTTTTTGAGATGGAATCCATAAAAAATGGTCTAAAAGTGACAATCCTTATGACCCCCCATTTCTCTATTGTTGACGATAAAAAAATGTATATATATTTGTGCCCTACTCAATGAGCGTTATGTAGCGATATGCCAAGGCAAGAAAAAAAATATTGAAAAGATTTTTCTTTACCCCTTTGAAAAATTATTTTATTTAATTTCTAATTCAATATTCGGTTTTGAGTCAAACATTTCGGTTTGAGTTCAGTCTATGAGCTAGAGACTCATACGAACGGACAGACAGACTGACAGACAGACAGCAGGGACATTAATAGGGCTCCGTTTTACCTTTTGGGTAAAGAACCTTAACAACAGCTGTACGTAAATATTTAAAATATTTATTAAAATTTCATACAAAAGGGGCTTTGGTTGAAGCGTTTGATTGTACGACAGCGTGGACGCACTATAAGTTTCCGGAATGAATATGAAAAAATACTTTTAAAGGTACAAAATTAATTTATTGTTTTTCAAAATAATCTCCCTTGGCGTCTATGCACTTTTTCATTCGATCAAACCAGTTTTGAAAACTTTTGTGCCACTCCCCTGTGGTGACCTCTGAAACGTGTTTTTCATACTCATCGACAGCCTCTTCTGGTGATGAAAATCGTTGACCGCGTAATTGGTTCTTAATTTTTGGGAACAGAAAAAACTCACAAGGTGCCAGGTCGGGACTGTATGCAGGATGACTCATGAGTTCTACATTTTTCGTCTTCAAAAAGTCGTTTTTCTGTCTGGCCGTGTGAGAACTAGCATTGTCATGGTGCAGGATGATACGGCGTTTACGGTTATTTTTACGGAATTCGTCAATAACTTCCGGCAAACAAATGGTCGTGTACCAGTCACTAGTTATTTTTACGGAATTCGTCAATAACTTCCGGCAAACAAATGGTCGTGTACCAGTCACTATTCACGGTACGACGATTCTCTAAAGCAGCAGTAGCCACGTGTCCAGTTTTATTAAAAAAAGAAGCAATCATCCGCTTAGATGCACTTTTCACGCGCGCCACTTTGGTTGGTTTCGGCTCATCTTGAAAGACCCATACGCTCGATTGCTGCTTTGTTTTGGGATCGTAGCAATAAATCCATGTTTCGTCACCTGTTACTATGTCCCACACCAAATTTGACGCACCTTCGTTGAATCTGGTAAGCATGGCACTGCACCAAGTGACGCGGTCCGTTTTTTGAGCCTCGGTCAAGTTGTGTGGGATCCACCGCGAGCACAGCTTTCTCACACCCAAATGTTTGTGTAGGATTGATTGTATTTGACTCATGCCTATTTCTAAGGATGCGCGAATTTCATGGTAGGTCACATGCCTGTCTGTTTCAATCATACGGCGCACAGCATCGATGTTTTTGTTGGTCACAGCGGTGGACGGCCGACCATCGCGAGATTCGTCACTGAGATTGATACGACCACGCTTGAATTCTGCAAACCAGCTATAAACAGTCGTCTTGCATGGTGCTTCATTGCCAAAAGCTGTTTCAAGCCGAGCGATGCTCTGTTGAGCTGTCAAATTACACTTAAAATCGTAGAAAATCATACTACGAAAATTTTCCCGAGTTAAATCCATGTTGATGCAGACACACAATTTTTTAAATGGCGCCACAAGGTAAAAACAAAAGACAGTCAGATGAAACAAACTGCATTCTACAGCCAAAGAGTTCTATTTTCAAATGTTGCAATAAATTTTTAAATATTGTTTATGTAAGTGGCCAGTTCCGGAAACTTTTAGTGTTACCTATGTACCTGTATGCTAATCGACACAAAACGAGAAGCTACTTACTGCCGTCATACGTAAGAAAGCGGCTAAGTGACATTATAGTGAAAATGACTTTATGGCACGTTTATATTCATAAGAAAAAACCTATAGATCTGTCTTACAATGATTCCCCTAGGACTTGTTGGTATAGGACTAGTCTAAAATTTTAATACAGGAACTATAATTACTTATTTGATAACTGATGCCGGGCCCAGGTAGGTCACGAAATATATCTTGAGACGATTTTTTTTATCTATATTTATAATTTCGATATATATTTATCTTAAAAACAAATAAATTTAGAGCTTTTATCGCGTATGTTGTAGTAGCCGGAAACTGGCGATAGTACTTGTCCATACGAACAACTTTTACATTGGAGCCAACCCTGAAATCGCGAAAAAATATCAGCTGTTTCATACACTTCGGTCGAGTAGGTATTTAACTTTCCTATAAAACAGCTGATTTCTTTTTCGCGATTGTAGTGTTGGCTCCATAGTAAAAGTTGTTCGTATGGACGAGTACTATCGCCAGTTTCCGGCTCCTACAACATCATATTAACACCCAGTATACTATAAGGTCCGACAATAATAAGTGAAAATAATTTTAGGGTAGATCAGTTAACTCAATAGTTAACTCATCACAATTAAGAAGAAAAAAATTTTTTTTTATCAATAATTTATCACTTCCCAGTGGTTCAATCAGCTGCCTCAATTTCTATAGAAAGGTGAAAAAAAAAGATGGCGCAAAATTTTTTTTTTTAAAGTGGTCTATTAGGGACACTCTATCACTCTTAATTTTTTTTCACTTTGAATTGTAGGACCTTAGAATACACAACGTGAAATTTAAGTCATTTTGTTAACGCAAACCGGTGATAGTACTCGTCCATATGAACAACTTTTACAAGAAGCCAACCCTGAAATCGCGAAAAAATATCAGCTGTTCCATAGTAAAAGTTGTTCACGGACGAGTACTATCACCAGTATTCGTTAGCGAAATGACTAAAATTTCACGTTGATATATATTTTTTTAGTTAATCAAAACTATATAAAATTTCAGTATTTTTCAAAATCTAAAAAAAAATATTGCTTGGTATTTATATCTATTAAACAAAAGTAAGTCAAGGTCACCCAACCAACTGATTGGCTAAGCATAATTAAAGGTTAACGTCAAGAAAGCTGATAATATTGACATAAATAAATCAAAGACAGTATCCTTTTAAACTTTCATATTTGCACCTTTACCCTGTTTGAAGGTTATGTACAAAGCACCCGCAGCTACCAGCTCTTTGGTGTCAGTTATCCGTATCGACAAGTTTCCTCTGCATCTCTCGAATGGCCATTTGTATGGAAAACTTGCAAGCTTGAGAGTCATATTCATCAAGAAATGGTCACCCTGGAATATTTCATCATCATCATCATCATCATCATCATCATCATCATCATCATCATCATCATCATCATCATCATCATCATCATCATCATCATCATCATCATCATCATCATCATCATCATCATCATCATCATCATCATCATCATCATCATCATCATCATCATCATCATTATCTTCATTTGCAATTAGTTATATAATGCATAAATAGAAAAAGTAAAAATTGGCGGATTTAAGCCTAGAGCATTTTCTACCAGTCAACCCAAAGATGGTACAAGAAATACAAGTAGTTGGTGGGCATTCCGGATAAATAAAAATTGTTCATTAACAAAGCAATTGAAATCGCTTATATCTACTAGCCTTTCACCCGCGCCTCCGCCCGCGTTTCTGTCCTGCTCCAACACTTTCATTTAACGCTTTATTTTGTTATAACTACTCCAGATAGAGAAATTTGTCCAAAGGAGCCCTTGTAATCGTGTTTGGAGAAAATAAAAACTACATTTTAAGCTTTTACAAAAATGACTTGCGTTTACCCGGAAATCGAACATGATGCAAAACAAAAATTTATTTGTTGTCCCATTTCAACGTGCTACGCTTTATATGATATATATATAAAATTAAATATTTAAATAAAAATTACAAACCTTTTTTTTTTTGTTTTTTATTTATTTATTAACTTGAAATAATAATCAGCTATTCCATATAAAAGTTACATACCCACTTCACTAAAATGTATGAAAACATATAAATAAATAAAATAAATAAACTTATTAAACATTACCTAGAAACTGTATGAAGTAAAACTGCAAATTATATTAGTCGAGTATTCGGGTATGTAACGAAGAGTATATACACATAATATACAGGAAATTCCAAATTCTTAACTAGTTTAGTTTTTGAGATAGACTCCATATCAAAAATGGTCTAAAATTTACAACTTTGACAATACCCCTTGACATAGGGACGGACAGACGGACAGACAGCAGAGCGACATTATTAGGGCTCCGTTTTGCCCTTTGGGTGCAGAACCCTAAAAAGACCAATGAGGAGTATTGATAACGGTAAGTGAAAACAGAAATCTGTTTAAACTCATAGAAAACAGAAGTCGTTCGAAGTCATAGAAAACAGAAGTCTGTTCGAAGTCATAGAAAACAGAAGAGGAAAGATGATAGACCACTCGTTACGACAAACTCATGCACAAATCAAAGATGAAAAGGTGGAAGAGAAAAGAGGAAGAAGAAGACCTAGACCAGAAGTAATTACTTTTACCAAATATGAAGGAAAAAGTTGATGTCGCGTCGTACCAAGAGGTAAAATCGCTGGAGAAGATGAGTAAAATTCATAATCTTATTCTTTATTATACACGAAAAAATATTAACAAACTTAAAATTAAGAAAAGACATGTACAAAGGCAAACTTATCTCTAAGAAGATATTTCTTCTAGTATGCCTCAGGGGAAATGAAAATAGTGATAAATACAAAAGTATACATATACATATTACTTATTTAATAATTAATACTTAGAAAGTTAATATAAATAAAAAATGAAACTAATTCTCTAATACTTAGACGTGATACTTACAATACATACTACTCAAATTAATAAATACAACATAAATAAATAGATAGTTAACAAATTAAAACTTAATGAACTAATAAACAAACTACACATAATATGAAAGTAATAAGTAATGCTCTTTTACACGTCTTTTAAATATATTTAGAGACGGAGAATCACGGATTTCCGAAGGCAATGAGTTCCACAGTCTGACAGCCCCAACATTAAACGAATGATGCATTATTGTGTGCAGGGAATTTAAGAAAGGAGACATTGTGGGATCGTGCATTTCTGTCACTGGAAAACATGTACTCAAAACAAGATATTTGGGGAAAAGGGGATTTTTGATGACACCATAAAGTTGGGTGAGAATATGAAACTGACGACGAAAACGAATGGGAAGCCATTCAAGCTCACGACGAAATTGAGAGACATGATCAAATTTACGTAGACCATAAATGATAGTTGCTCCGCCAACAAGAGCGTAGGTCTTTAAAGTTTGGGTGGGTCATTCATCATTGTATAAACATGAAATTTAGTACTTACTGCTGGTAGAGGGCACATGAGACCGGTTCTCAACAAAGTAGTACCAATGTAAGGGTCAATGTTGACCAAGTCACAGAACTTGTATTTCATCTCTATGAAGCTCCTCTTGTACTCGTTGCTCAAGCGCTCGTAGAAAATAAAATTGGCCTGAAAAAAAAAAACTTGTCACAGACATATAATATAATTTATAGCACACCGTGCGTAAAATGACCACTTTACGCACGCTGCGCTTGCGTAAAGTCGGCATTTTCCGCACTTTTGCTATAAAATATTATACGATACTCGTGCGAGAAACTTTTTCTCGACTCGTGTGACTCAAATCACACTCGTCAGAAAACGTTTCATCGCTCTCGTATCGTAGTGTACTATATTACTAAGTAGCAGACCAAACATAAGGATTAAATAGCGTGGCAAGTTTCCATACAAAAAATAAGCTACATTTAGGCTTCATGGTACGAGAAAACGTATAAAAATGGTTTGTTTTGGCTTACTTATGCTTGGAACATATTTGTTAATTCCTAAACTAATCTCTAGTATTTATTTTGTTTGGAAACCTTTATTTATATTAAAAAGAGCCCGAAGTTCACTGAGCTAAAATTGCCAAGCGTCGACTCTATGCGTTTATTATTAAGGCGAGGCACTGATAAACTTTTAATTTCAAATCAGTGCCTTAGGGGATTGGAGTGAGGGGGACTTACTCCATACAAATATGCGCTCACGAACTAGCTTATGCCGTAAGGTATGCGGCAAAACAGTATTTTTAATTTAAAATGACAACTACAAGTAATTTAATAAATCCAATCGGCAATATTAAAGTGTATTTCTAGACTAATAAAAAAAAACTTCGAGGCTTCATTCGCTCCCGTTTGGCAGTAAAATAGAAATCTCTGTTTTACAAGAGGTTTTCTAAATATATTTTTCCCTGCTATGAAAATTAATCAATCAACTAAATCTTCGGGCAAAATGATGTCAATGAAATGCTTAAAGTATCCATCCCTCCATCAGCCCGTTTGCGTCCACTGCTGGACATAGGCCTTTCCTAAATTTCGCCACTCATGTCGGTCCTCCGTCCTCCTCATCCAGCCGCCCCCCGCAACGTCCTTCAGGTCGTCGGTCCAGCGGGCACGAGGTCGGCCTACACTACGCTTTGCTGTACGTGGCCTCCATTCTACCCCAACTTTCGATTTCGGCCTTTCGACCCCAACGGCCATCATGTCGGCGACAAATATGGCCTGCCCACTGCCACTTCAACTTACTGATTCTGCAGGCTATGTTGGCTTACAGTATATTAATTTGTAATTATATATGTTTTTTATTGCTGAGAAAAATGGAGATCCTTAATGTAACTTAATGTTAGGTCTGCTACTACGTCTGTGACTTTAGTGAGCAGTACAGTCGCTGTCAATTCAAGATCAAATGTAATCTGTTTGTAAATTTGCTTTTCAAAACGTGACGTCATCGATGATCGTCATTATATCGATTTGGGTCTCAAAGTTCTCCACGTACATTTCAAATTTCAGCTTAATCCGCCTTTGCCGTGGACTGACAGACAGAGGGATAGACAGAGAATGATAAAGGGTAAAGGGTCTCGATCTCAAACAAACAACTTAAATAAGATGACTTTATATACAGCCAAATTCTTACTAAAGACTCGGTAAGTGCTCACTAACACAGATCGATAATATTCGGATTATCGGATTAAGGATAATAATAGACTTATATGATTTGTATAAAAATTACAAATTTATCAGTACTTACAAAATGTACGAAACAGAACTGCAAAATTAAGTTCGTCGAGTATTTGGTTACATAGCTCTAAGCCTAGGTATATTATAAATCATTTGTTAAAATACAGTATATTAAACATAATATACAGAAAAATTCAAATTGCTAACTAGTTTAGTTTTTGCGATAGACCCCGTAACAAAATTGGTCTTAAACTGACAACTCTGATGGCCCTCCCTTTCTTTATTCATGAAGATAAATAGTAGTTTATGAAACTGGCACATAAAGAGGTTATTAAAAGACGAGTGTCAGATTAAAAAACGAGCCGTAGGCGAGTTTTTAATAGTACCACACGAGTCTTTTAATACCTAGTTATGTACAATTTCATACACTCCTTTATCTAAACTTGTACAATGGTTATCTACTTATTTTTCATTCCATTAAATCTTGGTAAAATTTGTCGTAAGCTTTTCTTGATTTTGCTGAAAATTGATGCAGACATTTTTGCCCAGGATAAAACTTTTAACTTACAGAAACAGTAAATATTGAATTAATTATCTAAATTGTGGCGAAAAAATCTTGCAGTCCACCGCGGATGCATGTGAGGTAATGGATCGGGCAAAGGAGATTTTATAGCGGCGAGGTCCCGCTCTGCCACAAAAACTCCTTGGTCGTTTGAGTTAAAATGAGGATTTTACGATATCGGGTTAGATAAAAAAAATATATGATTGTTTTCTACTCAATGAGTTCTAGTTAATGACACCCCACATGCCAAGGTAAGAAAATTGATTGAATTAAATTTTTCATATTAAATTCACTTGTTCTTGTTTCACTGGTTTATAGGGTTCGTACCCAAAGGGTAACCAACGGGACCCTATTACTAATGCTCCGCTGTCCGCCTGTCACCAGGCTGTATCTCATGAACCGTGATAGTTAGACAGTTGAAATTTTCACAGATGATGTATTTTTGTTACCGCTATAACAACAAATAATAAAACCGGCCAAGTTCGACTCGAACCCGAGCACTCCCATACAACAGACATAATTTTTTTGCCGTTTATTTAGATAATGGTACAAAACCCTTTTTGCGCGAGTCCGAATCGAACTTGGCCGGTTTTTTTTTAATTTACACTTCAATCCCGACTGGTTTTGGTTAATACACCATTCTCAAGGGGTTTAGGAGTTCAGGAAATTAAACTATCTATAGGATGAGCCATTAAAACCTACACAATGATCGTGTCCAAACAGCATTCCTGAATTCCATCAGAATTCCTGAATCCCTCGAGAATGGTGTAGTAACCAAAACCGGTCAGGATTAAAGTGTAGATTTAATATGAAAACTAGTGAAACAAGTGTAAATGAATCTGATTATGATAAAACAGCGTTTGGATTTTTCTTTTCCTTTTTATTATTTGTCGTTGTAGAGGCTACAGTAACACGTATTCTGTGAATATTTTAACTTTCAGTCTATTACGGCTGAACTTCAGCTGAAGCTGTAGACCCTGTGACAGACAGACAGACAAATGTAGCAGTAAACGTATAAGTTATTGGGGTTATTTAACATTTTCTTTGAGCTGCAAGACGGTTGATAGATTGATTTTTATTTTATTCAATGATACCAAATAAAAAGTAAGAGAATGTAACTTACCGTAATATTATTGGTCCACACATGCTTTGTGGTTGCTATTATATGTACATAATATCCACTTTTTCTGCCGTACCGCACAATGGTCATGTTTGCATAACTGATATATTTGTCATTGATATAGGATATATCAGATCTTTCTGGTATCACTTCCAATTGACCCTGGGAAAAAAAGCCTGTATTTTGTGTAGTTAGGGAAAGTTCTGTAGGCCCATGATCGCTTTTATTATGATTATATTATATTGTTTACACTGTTTGAAAACCCACTTCATTAATCACGCCACATGACTTACCAACATACTTTTGATAATATATGCCGTACTGATAGAATATACACGGTACACAAGTTGATAGAGCTGATGCCGAACTCGACTGTGGAGGTACCACCATCTTACTCGCTAACCTCCCGAAGTTACTCAGGGGAGAGTAAGAGAACAGCTCTCAAGCAAAACCAGGCGGCCCACCATTGCCTGGGACCGATGGATAGCGGTATATCTATCTCCAATTGCCGGGCCTTATATACAACAGACTAGTGACGGGCAGCGGCTTTACTGGTGCGAGGGTTTCGGCACAGCGCTCACCAACCCACCTGCCCAGCGTGTGTGAGTATGGGCATTTCTTCCAGGAGGGTCGCCAAGAGTGGCGAAATCTTGGAAAGGCGTCCAGCAGTGGACGAAACAGGCTGATGGATGGATGAATGGATGATAGGATATGGTAAGGGCTCTTCAAATGAAACCAATAATTTACTGGTCTCCGGTTCTAATCTCGGTTCAGAGCTCTTCACATCCAGATTTAATTTTTCTGATTTTCTATACCGCAATTATATAATGTTAATTTGTTACATCCTTGCGATGGACAAATCGCCAAGTGTTTAAAATATATAAAATTATTTCTATCATAGTTTCGATAAAAGTAATGTGTAATTTTCACTACCCGATGCTGTAACAGGTGACGGTATTATGTCCTATCTATAATAGTCTCAGACTTGTCTTGAATACACTAGCGTCCTCTAGGTTGCGGTATGGCAAAGTACATGGGTATTAAATTCGCAGGTTGTGTTGAGAATTGGATAGCTCAGTTGGTAGAGCAATTGCCCAGTTAGCGAGAGGTCCTGAGTTCGCATTCCGGTTCATAGCTCCTCACGTCCAGATTTACTTTTCTGATTTTCTATACCGCAATGATATAATGTAAATTAGTTATAAATTGGTGTTTTCAGTATTGGTTGTTTAATTATACAATATGACACATATAGTTTAGTTTTGTAAGTTAGTCCCCTTAACAGAATAGTCTAAAACTGACGTCTTTTTCCGACCTATTTATTTACAACCGGTATAGTCATCTCGAAGTCCCAGGATCATATCTTCACCTACTAGATGCTCACTATGTGCATCTCACTCACTCACTCTCTTCCGGAAACCTGAATACAGTATTTTTATTATTTAGGTAATAACAGTGGCCTTATCTTTTAAAGCGGTCTCTTCCAGACAACCATTGGATGGAAGAAAACGTTTAAAAGTATTACTGAAACAGCGGTTACAAAATTACTTATTTTTTACTAGGGACCGGAAAGTATGGGTATTTGTTCATATCGCTGTAAAATAGCGCTAACTGCTTTTTGGCGAATAAGCCGCTTTTTAGCAAAAAAAAAACGAACTATGGCGTAAAAGCCGACCCATTACGCGATCATTTTGAATTATCTTAATTCGAGCAATGTTTTGTTTATGTTTTGAATTATTTTGTCGATGTAAGAAAAAACTACTCACGTAAATTATTCCAAAAACAATAACACACTCCACGAAAATTTTTACTTTGATGTCCATTTTTTTTAAATTATGACAGGCAAATACTTATTTCAAGTGAAATATACTCGTATATTGTCGCTTGTTTGGGTTTTCGTTGTAGATTAAACGAATGCAATCTGTAAACATATCCGCAGGTACCCTTTATTTAAGTACGAAAAACGTTTAATTCCTTTGTTTATTTAAACTTTTCCGGTTATTTAACATAATTGAGCTGTTTAGTTCGCTGCATATTTACATAGATCAGATATGGCGAATCTTTTGAAAACAGCGTTCCATTTATATCAATAAATTGAACAAGAAAAAGCGGAGGAAGGATCATGGACACTTTTGTATGGACTCTACACCAAATTTGAAAAGCCTTCTATAATCACTTTGACGTCACACAACCCTTTCATCGAGAACAATCAAGCTAAGGTGACTTTCGTTTATGAAGACTAATTGATACTGGAGACTCGGTAAGTAGCTGGACCAAGGCTCAATTACCATTTCCATGAAATACGCAAAATTAAATTTAGACTTCATACTAATTAGCTCGAGGCCACTCTTGAACAAATATAGAGGCTAAAGCAATATTTTTCGTATCTCGGAAACAGGGTCATTGAACCTTGGTCCTGACCACTTTCCTAGTCTCCAGTCTGAATTTGGCTATATACCAAAATCACCCTTTACCTATAATGTTTTTTAAAAACGCAATTTTTTCATTTTGTTTGAAAAATGTTGCTGTAGGTAGGAAATAAAGTACATACAAAAAGCTTTCATCACTGTTAAAGCCTTTTCAAATTTGGTGCAAAATGACTCATGGTTCGTAAACAATTCAAGATTTTGTTAGCTCCATATTTGAAAAAAGTATATGGAGTTACGATAAGTATTCACCCACACGAGTGACATAGGTTAACCAACTTAATTATTTATCGATACTTTTTCTTTTTTTTTGTCCCTGTTATTGTTTTTTCAGGAACTTCTATCGATACTTATGTAGGTGCTTGAATAATGCAGTTTAATGAAATCGTAGCATAGTCGTCATTAAAGCCGATTCTGAAGGCTTTAATTTTAGTATTAGTGCTGTCAAAACTAATTTTTCTTCAATCCAAATTAGTTCCTTTGTATTAACAATAAATCCTATATTACTTTGGAAAAAATCAACTTTAGTCAGCACTAAAACTAAAATTAAAAAGTCTTCAGAATTGACTTCACTGTACATGATTTTTAAATAAACTTTCTATTTGGGACTTAGTAACGATATTCGAAATTCAAATTGTTAATTTTGTAAAAAAGATACACAAAGTATACGTTTTACAGGTCAAATTTGAAGAAACTAGATCGGTAATGCACAGTAAGTCTCCTTTGCGTCGATGTCCTGGTCGGTCTCTTGAAAACATGGCTTCTGTAAACTTGTAAACGAGAGTGTCGCCGAAAACATCAATTTTCGGCGACAACAACTTCAAATTTCACGAAGCAGTACGCAGTGCTTGTCAAAAAATTATCGAAAATTTCTTGAAAAGAGCAATGGCCATTTGCCAGATATTTTATTCCAAATTTCAGTGGGTAACTTTTTACCTCGGTACATAATGCACATCATAATATTGTTTTCCTTACTTTTGAATAAAAAGTATGCAATAAATGTGTTTTAAAGCAACTTGCGGAAACAGTTTATTAATAATAAAGTCTTCACAAAAAAATTACGTTCTTTATTGTATTACATTTTGTTTGCATTACATTAACAAACTTAAAAGCGTGTTTACAGTTGTAATGTAATGCAGCTAAAATGTAACGCATAAAATTTAACAATTTTCATGTGATCACCTAACTATTAACAAGCAGTTGGCGCGAATTGCTATAAAACGCGTTTAATGCAAACTTTTTATTCAAAAGTAAGGAAAACAATATTGTGATGTGCATTTTGCACTGAAATCCTCCGTTACCATTTTAGTCGGAACATGTCTTTAAAATGCGATAAAAATATCACAACTTGCTAAAAAATACGTGTTTTTATTATGATATGAAAAAGTGCACTCTAATTGAGACACCGTTTATTACTTTATGATATTAAAATGTATTAAATTTCACATTGCTTAAAGTTATAATAAAAGACCGTAAAAAAATTATTAAAATTGTACCAAAATGTTTTTAAAAATTTGAACACTAAAAACAGATAAGGCCGGGAATCCTAGCAATTTTCAAAACTATTTTCCCCAAAAATTTCTCTTGGACATACAGTAGTGGAGGTGAAAATAACCACATTTTCCCTATTCTCTAAACAAGACAATGTGTGGGCCGTTCTTCTAAATGTATGGCACTAGAAGTTTGGCGCGATCTGTATTAGTAGACCAACTTATAAAATGTACTGGGCAACTACGGAACTCTACACTGCGCGTGGCCCGACACACACTTGGCCGGTTTGTTTTTGATGTTGTGATTACCTTTGTGATGGATATATGGGACAGATAACAAAGGTAAGTATTTTATTTTTTCTTTGACATAAATTAACTGTAGCATATGAGTCTTGTATTTAAAATTATTTAAAATGAAAACCTTCTCAAGTGTGAGTAAAACTCGGTCTTTGAGGGTTCCGTACATACTATTTAACACAAAATTAGTCTCCGTGCAGTTATTAAGACAAACTTGACACAACGATCTATTAAACTTTAGTATATGTATAAGGGGTCTAAATATGTTGGACATTAATATCTCATTGAATTCTTAAATATTGGTATTTTTTCGTTTTTTTCTTGTGTCTGTGCTATAAGACCTACTTTTTTAAATTTTCCAAGTCAACTGGAAGTGCTCTATAGGTTTCATTATTTAGTTTTATTAGAATTAACATGTAAAAAGTGTAATTATTTTGATTTGATTTCTCATTATTTGTATTAATTTTTGTAATGACTGGGCTGGAATGAAATAAGAAATATGGTTCATCAAAAGAAAACCGTTTTTAATGTATTTTGCAACAATTAAAGTCGTGAGCCAGACATTAATTGAGAGGTCCCGTAAATCATGAGGCTATTAAACCTAGACCACTGTAGTCTGGTAAATGTAGGGCTGGCTAGTTCTATTACAAAAGCGAAATGGTCGAGATGAATCCAAAGGAATGGCATTCCAAGAGATACTCGAAATCAAAGCATTAAGTTTGAGGGCACAATGAGAGCAAGATTTTTTGCATTTTTCAGATTGTACATGTGAATTAATATTTGTCATACTTAGCAATATAACGTATACTTTTTATTCAATTTGGTGCGGAAAGTGTCCTGGTATTTTTATGCGCAAAAATCTGCTAAGGCCAGGGCAGGAAAAAATAAAAGATGTCATGTGCTGATCATGGATGATTATTATGTATTATAAAATTTACTATAAGGCTTCATCAACATTATTTAACAATTAGACATTTTCAGTTTAAAAGAAGAGCCTTTACATTGTAAAAGCATGAAAGTTAAAATTGTCTCGTGGCAAGATCAAAGTCAAATTTTGTATCCTCAGTAGTCACATTTGTTATTATTTGTTTTAAAAAAACAACAAACACACAGAAAATCTTTACTGTGTATCTTTTTAAAACACATATTAACAATATAGGCGGTGTACATTAAAATACAAAACAAATGTTATACAAATAAAATAGTTACGTAAAATAATATATACTCATATAATTTATACTTGCGATTGTCGGCACTTGGTGAAACTTGGAAAACATCATAATTAAATTCACTTGTACTTGTTTCACTGGTTTTTAAAAACCAGTGAAACAAGTACAAGTGAATTTAATTATGATGATATACTCATATCGCATGAATAACTAATACGTAAACTATAAAACAATATCTTTAATTATATCTGTGTGTCTCTAAATTTGTATCTATGTACAAATTTAGAGACACACAGATATAATTGAAGATAGTATTTTTAGATTAGGTGGAACAAATACATTACGCTTTATCTTTATAATTTATTGATTTATTCATTTACTATTACGAACCTAATTACAGCAATTATTAAATAGAAGTTAATTAACATATTTAAAATGACGTAACAGGGGTTTATCGAACGCGGTCATATAGTTAAAAAATCCCCGTGCATCACTAACCTAATTCTACATCGTGATCCTTTCCGACCAATCAGAGGCCGTCGCGGGCGCAGCACCGTTGCCACTTAAGTAATGTTATTAGACGAATACGTTAACTTAAAAACAGTCCTTATTTTAATGCAGTAGGAGTTATACGCATATCTAATTACCGTGGTAATTTAGATACGATCTCTTCAAGTCTTCACGACTGTTCCAAGCGGAGTAGAGGTGAGCAGATGAAAGGTCAAACTGAGTGGACGAATACGTGATTTACTGTTGGATTACTAATTTAACTCTTATTTGTTTGTAATAAAGTCGGGTATTATTGATTTTAGGTTCCTTGGATTCTGATCGGTTCGGTGTTTCACGCAGATGAAATATCAAATTGTGGTAAACAATAGCGAAGGAGATTAAGTGAAGGCCAGGCCTCGCCTCTTTCTATATTAGAGTAGAATAATAATCATTTTAATGATTTCGTTTAAACCATGTTTAAACGTTAGAACATGAGCCAAATCGGGCGAGCGGGAGTTCAAAGTTCGGAGCGAACTACTAGTTATAAATATAAGTACTTATGTATATGTATATGTTACCGCCCCAACTCGATTTTACGACAAACTAGTTTGGTTCAAGGTTTCATAAAAAAATAATCACTAAAGGTTATGTACGGCGCGTGGCGCGACTTGCCATACCTAACCATCGAACGTACCATTTCTCTTCTGCGCTAAATGATTTTAGAAAAACTAGTACGCTTCGAACTGTGAACTCGCGCTCGCCCGATTTGCGCTTGACCGATTTGGTTCATGTTTGAACTTAAAAATTCTTTTGGACTTATTTACTCGCCTGCAAAATGTCATGACATTCCGATCAACGATATTCGAGTTATCGTCGAACAAACATTCATACATATATACTCGTATATACCTACATACATACAAACGCCGGATTGTTCCAGTAGACTCGGAGAACTTCTCCTCGCTCGTTCAAAAATCGTTTTAAAATAAAATATCTATATCCTTCAAGGCCCGCTTCGCCGCAGTAGTTATTCAACTTGTTTTTATTTTTAGATATTTTCCTATTAAAACTCGTGCGAGCTGACATAGTAAAATTATTTTGAAAAACGTATTATTTTAATTTAGGTTTGAGTACCAATTACTTGATATTAACGCTCTTCAAATAAATAAGCGTTAAAGATAATTTGAAGAAAATAATATTCTTCTTGACGTGGTGTCAGAGTCTTTTAATTTATTTATTTTACTACTTTATTACATCTAGCTACCAATAACAGCTAGGCCAATTGAATAGTGCAGCAAACATCAACATTTTATATAATTATAAATTACCACACAACAGAAACACAAGTATTTACAATCTCACAAAATGACAATCACATATCACAAGCAACAATTTAATAGATATCAAATAACGCATTAATGGTCACCCATCCAAGGACTGACCATGCCAAGCATTGCTTAACCACAGACCGTAACTGATCTGCCCCTGATTCTGTATCGTAAACTCAGTTGCCAAACCAAGTGGCTATCGTCTAAAACATACATATCCGCTTATCTAAGGATAAGTTCGCACTTGAAATGACTTCACAATTCGTAAATAGTTCAATACCCATTAAAGGTTATTTTGGAAGTTCATTTTTTATCTGTTTTTGGTGAATAGCAACAATAGCTAGCAACCGACACTGAGTTACATAGTAGCCCCGCTGATGACACTAACTTAGCTTTCGCTGCTGCAGGCCCCTCGGAAGAAAAAAATTGAAAACTGTTTATTTTCAGCTTTAAAATATAAAAAACTGTTAATAAAATATCAATGCATAAATTGTGAAACCTAGAACTACGGGTACATATAAGTTTATCTCGATAAATAAAAGGATGTAGCCATATTATGCTATACAATTTGAATTAATAAAATACCCTTTGTGCTGAATAAAATTAAATCTTCTCCACTGCTTTTTTAACTCTTTGGTCTAAGAAGTAAAATATGTATCATGATTAAAAAACAATCTTGAATGCGATATTAGCACAGTTCTTTAATTCCTACGTATTTGGGAAAATAGAGCATTCAATTTATCATTTATGAGTATTTCCACAGTTGCGAATAATTATATCACGAATAACGAGCTTTAGCGTAGTTTATACTTCATCCATCAGCCTGTTTCGTCCACTGCTGGACATAGGCCTTTCCAGGATTTTGCCACTCTGGCGGTCCTCCTGGAAGAAATGCCCATACTCACACACGCTGGGCAGGCGGGTTGGTGAGCGCGGTGCCGAAACCCTTGCACCAGTGACGCCGTTGCCCGTCACCAGTCTGTTTTATATAAGGCCCGGCAATTGGGGATGGATAAACCGCCATCCATCGGTGGGCCGCCTGGTTTTGCCTGAGAGCTGTTCTCTTACTCTCCCCCGAATAACTTCGGGAGGATTTGCGAGTAAGTTATGAGTTTATACTTATTTGGCTTCATTCGTTCAATTTGCACCATTCATGCACAATTCATGCAGACATACTTGTACTTCTGATTTTTCCCCGATTTTTTTATTCCACGCAACAGATTTCTATGATTTTACTGTTTTGTTAGTCTCATACAAGTTCTTAAGTATAATTTCATTAACAGCTTTCTATTTTCTACCTAAAATTTAAAATATTGTTTTTAGCAATAAGTGCCAGTTTTGTACACAATGCCTGTTGTGGGGGGCTATTATGTAACTCAGTGTCAGTTGCTAGCTACAGTTGCTATTCACCAAAAACAGATAAAAAGTGAACTTCGAAAATAATAATTGTAATTGAACTATTTACGAATTGTGACGTCATTTCAAGTGCAAACTTATCCTTAGATAAGCGAATATGTTTGGCAACTGGGTTTACGATACAGAATCAGGGGTCGGTACGTTAAATTATATGTTTGTACGTCACCGTAAGATTTTGAAATCCGACAGTTTATAATTTTACTAGTGAGGCTACAATTTCACGGTAGGTATTTGTTTGGGTGTTTATAAACTATCTGATTTTACCATCTCACGCTGACATAAACATCCCGCCTATCTCCTAGAGGGGTAGGCAGAGACGACAGATATCTCTGCTACGTTCCGTTAAACGTTTGTTACACGTTCCGTTAAACGTTTGTTACACGTTCCGTTAAACGTTTGTTACACATGCATTTATTTCATCATTGGAGCTCTTCTATCTGATATATCCCGTTGCCTTCAGGGTTCCATAGTCAACAAGGAACCCTTATAGTTTCGAATTGTCCGTGCATCTGTCTGTCTGTCGGTCCGTGGCTTAGCTCAGACTCCCAGTACTAGGAAGCTGGAATTTGGCATGATTATACTACAAATTGATGACACCGATAAAGTGGTTAAACAAAACGTTGAAAAAAAAAATTGTTTTAAGTTAAGTACCTCCCCTACACGTAAAAAGGGGATGACATTTTTTTTGCATCCACCCCGTATGGGTTGTCGCTAGAAAGGCCTTTTAAAATATTGTGTGTGTGTGTGTGTGTGTGAAAGAAAACTGAAACCATTTTTTCGATTATGGGATCCCTTTGCGAAATATTAAGCTTTAAAGTGCAAATTTTTGTTATAGTCAAGTGGGGCCCGTGGCAGCAAAACAGTTGCTTTTGGGTTTGTGAAAAAAAATCACGGCAATAGTATATTTAACGAAGTTAAAAAGAAAATGATCACAACTAAGTATCCTTAACAAGTTAAAGAGTAATAAGTAAAGGATATATGAATATAATTTGCAATATTCCGCTAAACAATTCTTGTCGTGAAGGTCGTTCCGCAAGGTAACGCCTATTTCAATTAATCATTAAAGAGTAATAGTTCATTTTGCAGTTTTGTTTCAAACATTTTGATACATTTCATAATTTTTTAATTTTTGTTGAAATTTAACTTATTTGAATGGTACTACGGAACCCTCAGGCACGAGTCCTATTCGCACTTGACCGGTTTTTATGTTTTATTCTATTGAATATTTTTATATTCATAAAATATTTTATTCACCAAAGTATCTTATATCCCAGTTGTGCAATAGAGGCTTCACTTTGTAGCGTAGGTGTGAACGTGGGCGAGTGTTCTTCTGATGTTGAAATCCACTGCTGGCTACTCATAAAGAGTTGCATAATCGACCGTGCCAGTGGACCGATGTACGATGATAAGTAAGTTATGGGTCTCTCTTATGGGTCAAGAAACGAGAATTCTTGGTGGTGCGTGCGTCTCTCTTTTTCACACGACTCGTCCCATACTGATCTCTCTGTCGGTCGTTCAAGAGGAAATCAAAATCAAGCTGCGAACGCGGCCTTTACCTAAGTAAACAATTACAATTATAATAACTAAAAATTTTCAATACTAAGTAAGTTAACTCATTTGTAGTTATAATATCTTCAATTTGAATAAGTTTCAATTTGTTTTTTTTGCACATTTATTTTATCAAACCGGATCTTGTTTTGGTATTTATTTAGATAAAGTTCTTGATAAAAATTTAAAGTACAAGGCACATCATTCTAGATACTCTGTAGTTTACCATACGTTTTGTACTTAAGGTCTTACTCCTGGTGCACGATAATCTTACTCAGCGATTTTGAACTTCAGTATGTTGTCCGGAAGTCTAAATTAGAACGCTAGCTTCGCGCGCTGCCGGCACGCAAAATCAGTGAATTTCGAGGTTTTTCTGGATTTTACGAAAAAGTATTTGATGTAGGAGTTTTTTCACCTGACATCGGCAAATAAATCATGTTTTCTTGTTATATCAGTAATTTCAGATGTAAAACTCAAGAACGAAACGAATGAATAACTTAAAAAGACATTATTTTCAAAAATAAAATCTATCGAGTGAAATGTGTCCAATTAGGTAACCGACCTGATAACGGAAAGACAAAGGTCTGACAAAACACGTGTCCAAGTTTAACATTGATCAGATAAGTATTTGACTCAGCATATTAAAACAAAAACCGTTAAAAGACCAAAGGCAAGCCCTTAAGTAACATCTGAATTAAATCATTCAAGGTCATCAGCAGTTGTAGCTTTTGTGTCTGTCTGTATGTCTGCGGCATAACCGACGAGATGACATAATACAAAGAGCAAAAATTATACGTGAGTACCTTCGAAAGTTCTATCCATCAAAGATACTCCAAGCAAAGCCCGCTCCATTTTTAAAATATTCTTTCATAAATATATAAATTTCTGATTATATTTCGTAAGTTATTTCGAAAAATAACACCATTAAAATTATTGAGGTTAGCTTGCTTGTTTTACATTATGAATTTTCCACAGGTTTATAATTCTATAACCGTTGGAATTTTCGATATAACTCCCTAAATGAAAAATATATTCAGTCGAGAGGCGTTAACCCGTAAATACAGTGATATTGTGAACAACCCCTGGGGCTCGCTGTCAGCTGCGAATGACGTCTCGCCCTCGGAGAGAGATCGCTGAAGGGCGTGTGGTCTGTCGGACCAACACGTCACTATGTATGATTAAAGGGTTAACTGGATTTTAATAAGCGTGACGGTTCACTGGTTGTGATGATTTTTGGGAAAGGTAAATCAGAAAGGGTTCAGCTAAAAAATCAAAGCCTTTTTATGTTTGTCTGGTGGCAGTATAAAAAAAAATACTTTGCTGGTTGTGTGGCATGTGGTTTTTGTAATGGAAAAAGGAGTAAAATATTTAAGGGTCATGAAGCCCCCGCCTGCCCAGCGTGTGTGAGTGAGTGTGGGTATTTCTTCCAGGAGGGCCGCCAATAGTGGCGAAATATTGGAAAGGCCTATGTCCCGTAGTGGACGAAACAAGCTGATGGATGGATTACATGAGCCAGCACCAACTATATTAAATACAATGTTCTTTTTATACATTTTATGATCCTACAGAATCTTCCAACCCAATATGGAAAGCCATTGCAAAAAGACGACTGCAATTTTTCATTAGAACGTGCCATTGCAATGTAATCAGGCTACTCCTTTAAAAAACCAAAACTAATAGACACAATAAATTACCAAAAATGGTCTTTATTACCAGTGAGTAGAGGGTTAGCTTTGTACCTAAACACCTTGGTGGGTAGGTATATTCGGTCCCAAGGGCTACGTAGCCCTGCGGCGCGTGACTTCGGAACGCATTGATTAACGCGCATTGTTCGCATGTTCATGCTCGGATTGCACACATCGGCGGATCTAGGATTGGTAGCAGGGGTCTGGCCCCTGGCTCCAACTCATGAAGCCATCAAGAACAACACCAAGTATCTGTGCCGATTATAAGATAAATACAGACAACCCTCACAACGAGATCACATACAAACCAAAAAACAAAAGAAATGTATACCAATGACACCCATATTTCTGGGAGGGGGTGGGGGGGGACAGACGGTAGGTACTATGGGGGGTTCTTACCTAGTTACGTCTATGTATACCAGGTGTTGATTTAGTTTAGTTATTAAGAAGCTGAAACTAGAAGAAAGAGAAGGAAGGGAGGGAAAACATTTATTTGTCACACATGCACAAACAAAAAATTCATACTTGTGACAAAATAGAATCATCTCAGCATTTTCTGTATCTAACAAACAATTTTACCACGCTGGTTTGCAGGTGGCTCCATTTGCATTTGACAAACATTTTTTTTTTCAGACCTAAGATATCACGGTGTAACATGAATTTGAAAAGAAACAAAATCGGAATCCTTAAATGCACGTTGTACGATATACCGGTTCCGTTAACCTAGCTGAACTTTGTTAGAAAACACATCCCAAATTCATATGCAAAATGTCTATTGATTTGGGCATTGGAAGAATATTTATTATTGGAAGGACGAACTTATTTGCACTCGAGCGCGAGTGAGCAAATTAAACATAGTATACAAATTTAACGTACCTAAGCGATAAAACTGACTGAATTTTATTAAAAATAAAATCTTAGGATTTATTTAAAAAAAAACTTGTGGTTAAAAGATGGACACGTATACACAAAATGTTTGTATCAAGTTTTGTAACTATACGATGCACATTACAGGCTAGAACGTGATAAATCCATTTTTAGAGGCCTCTTAAGGTTTTTTTTTCCATTATATGAAAGATTCAAATCATGATTTTTAGATAGTCAAAAGATTTCTCATTTCTTCGAAAATAATATGTATTGTTTTTGGGTTCTGTATTTACATCAGATTTTCTGAAAAACATGTATAAAGTTGCATTTCCTAACGCCCACATCCCCTAAAGCCTCCACTTAAAAACTTTCAACTCAATAATCTATTCTTGGATTTTGAAGCGGACAAACAGACGCTGAAGCTTCAGTATTAACCCCTAAAAGGCCCATTCCCAGTTAGGCTGATATAATGCCTGCAATAAATAGACAATGTGCTACATAAGAATGCAGCGTTCTTTAAACAAATTTGCCAACTTCACTCTTAACGCCCCTGTACATTATGTAAAGATATTTTTACGTTTCCATTTCACGGCGCAACGCTAAAAGTGCACCCAGATCCCTAACCACGTCCCTTCCACTTATCAGATACTTTTTCCTCCCAGTCTTGCCCGACTGCACGCCATTCTCTAGGGACAAGATGCAATGTTCCATTGCCGGCCGTGCGCCTTCGGAATGCTCATTACTTACCAACCAAAATAACTAGAGGGATTGCTTAACTTTTATCCGTTTGGGATAAAGATGGTTATTGATTATTTCCCGTATCTATATCTTGTTGGGTGGTACATGTATTTGTGCAACTGACAAATTTAATCTAACGTTCTGTGCCCTTCGTTGGGGATGTGAGATTTTGGGTTCTTCTTATTTGGTTCGGGTCAAGTACGAATTGTTCTATCGCTCGAAGGCTGTTTGGCTGTGGTTGTAGTTGTAGTACATAATGCGTGTACACCAGAGACGTATAATATAGTAACAGACCTATAATTTATAATAAATGCATAGAGTCGACGCGTGGCAATTTTAGCTCAGTGAACTTCGGGCTCTTTTAGATATAAATATTGCTTGTTTCCAAACAAAATATATACTAGAGATTATTTTAGGAATTCACAAATATGTTACAAGCATAAGCCAGCCAAAACAACCCATTTTTATTTGTTTCTTCGTACCATGAAGCCTAAATGTAGCTTACTTTTTGTGTGGAAACTTGCCACTCTATTTAATCCTTATGTTTGGTCTTCTACTTAGTAATAATTATATGTCTGTGGTGTACACGTACTTTTTTCTTGTCACTACTACAAACATAGCCCAACGGACTCACTGAGATAGAATATCTGTACGATGGAACATCATGTACGGAAATCAAATGGATATTCTTTATTCACAATCAAATAACTTATTTGAACAAGAAGAAAATAAGAGGTAAAATCTAGGCACGATTTTGGAACAATCGCATAATTTTTGCGAATTTGAACAATATTTTGACTATACGATTATACCTTTATATCAGCTGTTGACGTTAACTATTTTTGCTCCTGTCACAAAGTAAAAAAAAATTGCGTTCCTTACCTTATATACCTTTTCAAAATATTTAAAACACTATGACAAAATGTTCGCAATTACAAAAAAAACTAAATATTACATCTGTCGATGATATGAAAATATGAATGTTACGTTTTTTTTTCATACATATGCCCACGCCTGTTATCAAGGAGGGTAGGCAGACACTATAGATTTCCATCTTTTACGATCTTGACATACCTCTTTCACATCCATTAATCTAGTCCTTCGATCAATTTGATCAAAGATCTAGTCATACAAGCGCTTCAATTCCAGATGCTTTTGCGTTTTTCCCTTCCTCGGTATGACGCCGATTTAGTCAGCATACGTAATCGTGGTGGCCCGTTTGAGCTTTAACCCGTCGGAAATATCTAGGCACCAGAAAGCCCTCACGCATGGTCTTTACCTACCTTTGCGGGTAAATTGAGGTGCCGAGATATTTCCGTATCTTTATTTTCATTCTCTCTATTTATATTTATATCCTACTAACTTTTGCCCGCGGCTCCACCCGCGTGTTATTCGGTTTAACGACATGCTTTTTTCCGGGATAAAAAGTAACCTATGTGTTTAAGTTGGAGTATAAGCTATATCCATTCTAAATTTCATCCAAATCTGTCTAGCTGTTTCAGCGTGAAAGAGTAACAAACATACACACACACAAACTTTCGCATTTATAATATTATAGTGTGAAGTGTGATGAGATAACATAACCTTGTCTTATTTTTCCACAAACCATTAAGAACCGCGCTAATTGGACACCTGATGTATGAAATAACAAAGCCTTGTCTTATTTCACCACAAACGATTAGGTTCGCGCTAATTAGACACCTGATTTTTCAATGATATTGATCTATCCTACAGGAACCATGCATTTTCCGGCATAAAAAGTAGCTTATTTGTTAAGTTAGGGTATAAGCTATATCCGTTTTAAATTTCATCCAAATCCGTTCAGCTCTTTCAGCGTGAAAGAGTAACAAACATACACACACACACACACACACACGCACAAACTTTCGCATTTATAATATTAGTAGGATTTATTCATCTCTATTCGTAATCCTTCAATTTGATCGGGGGCCGTCTATTTACGTCATTTAAAATTCTGGTCTGGTTTGCGGATGACGGTAATATCGTGAACATGATGAAGAAATACAATTCTTGTTCTGTGATGGTCTTGGTTCTGTCTTGCCAAAAGCAAAAAAATATTGTTTAAACAACATTATAGATTTTGTAATACAGATAACGAAAATATAATCAGTTTTGTGAGAGGTTGGGGTCATTGGATTATGACGATAGGATGATTGTAGGGGGCGAAGTTGAAAATCAGCCAAAATCGATGTAGTAATATAATGACAGCCCCTTGCAAAAACAGGTTTTATTTTCGATAACTAAAGCTGAATAGCCTGCGGCCTCATGTGTACCGTATTTCACTCGTATTGGGCTAGTTTGACAGATAAAACTATTGCGAAACTTTGCTTAGAATTTTAGATGAAGTTTGCGAATATCATGCACGTACACATGACGTACACGGATGCGGTTTTCTCCAGCCTTTGTATAGAACGTGAACTTTGGACGGCTCCGTTTTAATTGGTTTATATACACCTAGATAATAATATAAAATTAAGCAAAGACGAAATAAAGGAATCTTAAATTGTCCACATAGGCAAGACAGATTGAAGCAAACAAGCCTAAATTTAAATAAAATAAAGTTTACATATATAGGTACATACAGGCTGAGATTATAGATTGTTATCTGCTGCGATTCTGACACACCTCTTTTGCTTCTTCTTAATCTTTATCATACTGAGCTTATTTTAGAAAACGATATTTTTTTAATTTTAAGTAAAGAGGTATTGTTAAAGATCCTTAAAATATTGCTATATGATAAGTTTATTTTAATATATTATAGTCAATCATATAATTTGTATATGATATTGGAATACTAGCTTTGTATAACTTATACTGCTTAAGTTTCCATTTGAAATTTTTTAATTCCAATTATCCATAATAATTTCCTTTTTACTTTTTCCAGTTTGTTGCTACAATCATTCCATATTTTTAAAGCACTCCATCTTGAAATGAAGGGAAGGAAAAAAGCTATTTTCAAGCATAAAAAATATCTTTCCTCGATAGAGTTTAAAATTGCAAAATGTTTCAAGGAACATTTCGATAGCACAAACGAAACAAACAAATAAATTGTTTGACATTCTTTTTCCACCATTAATATTCCTTTTTTAGATGAAAGATAGAAGGTCTGAAAAAATTATAACATTACTTACCTTAGCTATACGCTTAAATGAATAAAATATTTACTAGCAATGCGATCAATAATTACGAGTAATAAAGCAATTTACAATAATTGATGTAGCAATTTGACACAATTTCTGTTTCAATATGAACATACGAGAAGAGCTATGCATGGTAGTGACACGATAATCTCGCCGCCGCAGGAAGCCGCTCGGGGCTCAGACGCAAGCCTTGTATGAGCCACTAGCCGTCTAGTCTAGGGCTAATATCAATTATTTACTCTCATAGACCATACAGTAGAGACAGGACTTCAGCTAGAAGGCTGATCTGTATAAAAAACTGAAATAATGACGCTGGCGCTGTCTCAATATGAATATAGAGGTATGCATGGTAGTGACTTGATAATCTCGCTGCCGCAGGGGCCGCTTGGGGCTCGGACACAAGCCTTTTGTGAGCCACAGCCGTCGAGTCTAGGACTAATATCAATTATTTACTCTCATAGACCACACAGTGGAGACAGGATTTCAGCTGGAAGGCTAATCTGTTACAAAACTTATACAATGATTGCTGGTGCTGTCTCCATATGAATATAAAGGTATGCATGGTAGTGGCTCAATAATCTTACTATGGTATGTGTAAAGAGGTGAGATAAGAAGTAACCACATAAGTAATTTACTGTATGTCCTCGTCTATGTGCTAATTAGGCGCGCTTTTAATGGGAAGCTGCAAGATCATTTTGCGAATTCATATTTAGCGAACGAAAAAACATAGAAGTTTGATTAGCGTTGACAAATTACCCCATGAAAATCACACCACCGCAGTGCACATGTTTAGTATGGCGTCGGCTAAAATGGCTTTGTTGGTGGCACTGTGAATCGGCCAATCACGGCTGGTCCAGTGTCGCATGACAAACTACGAACCAATCACGAGTCTTTTGTCCGTTTGAGTGTCTGGTACAGTAGTACCAACTTATCTGTGGAATGAACTAGCTTATTTCGGGCTTGTCATTGGCTAATATTCAATATTATCCAATCAGATGTGCTAGTTCCGCTATTTTCATTCTACAGATAAGTTGGTTTTACTGTACCAGTTTTGAATGAACCATGGAAGTAATATGTACTACGTACTACCATGGAATGAACATTTGTTATAAACGCGCATCTTTTTTTTTTCGTTCGCTGTCCGTGGTGTTTGTCATGTACCTACTTTCGTAGTCTACAGTATGTTTGCTTTATGAGTCAAAGCCAGCTTGTTATGGGGAATATAATTTGTTTTGGGTAATAACAAATTACGAGTTATGGTTCTTGTAAACAATGAAGCATGCGTTTTTGGTTAAAATCACATTCACCTCTAGGTTTGAGACATTTTTTATATAAGTAATTAATTTATTAACTTGGCAAAAATTCCAGATTATAATGGTGGACACTGTATAATATTGAACTTTTTCCCATCTTTCTCATTTTACTTATTCTATGACAGTCTATTTTAATTAAAGCTTGCAAAACCCTGTCTGGTTGCAATCGTGGCTAAATAAATTTGTCATTTTGCGTCGATATTACCTTGTCCTTTATAAGTCTAAACTAAACAGTCGTTTAATTCATCTATAATATTATTATGAACCTTATTGCTTTGTAATACTAGCTATAGGAGGAAACGACAAGACGATTTCGCGAAAATATTTTGCGAATACTACCTACAGTACTTGTAATGATCTGGATTTTTATTCCTTAATTTTTGGTATTTAAAGTTCTACCTATCTTAATTTTTTTTAAATATAACTTACCTACCCAGTTTTCATAAATCGAGTTAAGGTTTCGTTTTCTAACTAAATTATAATAAAATAAAACAACACAAAAAAAGTTAGTAATATTATTTTTGTTTTCTTTGTTATAGGTAAGTCCAGTGAATTTACTTAAGGGTGCTGACTCGAAATTGACACAACGGTAAGTCTATCAGTTTAATCTGATTAAATAGTTTTAATATTAAAATAAACATTTGGTAAAAATATTTTTAAGATAAAAATACAGAGTCGTACATTTTATAGTTTTAGAAAAGTGTATTGAAATAAGTCTTCATATTTCATTACATTTCCTTCAGGAGTTCTGTTATTTGTGACGTCACCCTTCTTTCCGGTTCCGCTTCCGTTTTCATAATGACGTTTCACGTGTCGTCACGCTCTCTTCTAAAAAATGTTTTTTTTTTTGGAGCCCTTCAGGAATTGTAAACCCTGGCTCGATGTCCGTCTGGTATACAACATCAAAATTTAGCCGTACAAATAAGGGAAGATGGTGGTTCTGAAAAAAAAACGTGAAGTTTAAACGACTGCCGTAAAATTTAAAATTTTTTGACACCACTTAAATTTACAATATAGCACAAGACAGTTAACCAAAAAAAACAGTTTTTAAAATATGTATTTGCATTGTCACGAACTTTTCTGGCAAATATAAGTATGTAATTTTAGTTTTATTGAGGTGAGAAGTGAGTGGTCACGATGTAATCACGGAGTGAGCTTATCATGGTGTCATAGATTTTTTGTGGTCATTATCGTATGTATATCACCTCAAAAGATTAGCTCTCGAGATATTTGCATTTTAGTTGAAGCTGTACTACAAAGATTCTAATTTATTTCGTTCAGTGACCCAAACTAAAATCCCCTGCCTATATTACCATATATAAGAAAAAGTCTTTGGTAAACTACACCGCCTTCAAAGTAGGATTTAAAAGAAAGAAGCTACCTTTCTGTCGACTTTTCTCTTTAAATTTCCATGTCGGCATGGTTGAGGCTGAGAAGCTGCAAATAAAAAAAAACCCCGTATTTAAGAAATCTTGCGACGAAATAATAGAAATCAGGGAAAAATATCAAAATAAAAGAAACCAGGGACAAATAATTTTTCCTTTTTAGGTCTTCTTTATGTGCCAATGGAGATTTTCCTGAATTTTAATAATTTTATTTACTCTGGTATAAATTAAAAAATAAATAAACATTACAAAGTAAACAAAAATTGATTCATGAAGTTGGCTTTTTGAGGTATCAGCAACCAAACATACAACACACGCATCGAATGGAATACTGCTATTATGGAAGTCAGTTAAAAATCCAGGCTTTGACGAACCCAGTTTTAAATAAGTCAACTCGTGCGTTCATTTTAACATTCA
This sequence comes from Ypsolopha scabrella, assembly GCA_910592155.1. Classification (NCBI taxonomy): domain Eukaryota; kingdom Metazoa; phylum Arthropoda; class Insecta; order Lepidoptera; family Ypsolophidae; genus Ypsolopha; species Ypsolopha scabrella. The sequence continues at coordinate 21,152,562 of OU342976.1, forward strand.
AAAGGGTTGCCTCCTTCATATCGATGGGTTAATTTCCAAGAGTTATTTGCATCGAGTCAAAAGAGAGTTGGTGACTTAATTCCCTTGCGTTGACATCTGCATACAAATGAGTGTAATTTTGTCTGTGACAGCCCTAAGGCACGCCGTAGATAAATGTTCCCAACCATTCGGACGGGGATGCTTGATTTTGGCGGTGTTGCTAGTAATTTTGCAAATTTTATGAAAAAATTACATTCCTGTCCTATACTGAATAAAGTAGCGAAAAAGTGTATTGAAAAATTCTGTGCATTGAATATTTTTACAAAATTTTAAGTGGAATGGCTTAGAAGCCAAAACTACAATTTTTAGAATTTTTGTCGGTCAGTACGTCTGTATGTATGTATGTTCCGTTTTAACTCGAGAAACACTTAACATATTTGGATGCGGTTTTTTTTAATTACTATCGTAATGACCCTGGTCAACATTATAGGTTATGTTTATAAAATAACGCCCAACCAAAATGGGGCAGAAATTGAATAAGGGCGAAATGTTATTTCTAAATAAACTCTTATTTATTTAACTAAATTGTTTAGATTTAGAGTAAAAGATAATTAAACAGATATTTTCGACAAATATTTTGGCCTATTTCAGGCCGGCATCAGTCCAATGAATGACAAGTAAGTGTGATATAAAAGTTGATATTTTCAATTGTTTATTTATCGTCTTTTTAATTTGACAATTGTAAGCTGAAATTATTTAGAGAATAAATTAAACAATAACCGCTAGAATCGTTCACAAAATTTAACAATAATAATCATAAAATTGCGATGAACAAAAGTATTTTTTGTTCCATTTTACAATAACAATTTCACAATTTCGGTACTATCTCAAAATAATGGAGAATTTTCATTTAATAATAAGGCAACCCCATTCTGACAGATTAATGAAAAATATCTAATATTGTTTTGCTTTAGGGTTGTCACTGCTTTTGATTTGTGTTTTATCTGCTAATGAAATTCGGAGTGTTTTATATGGTATTTTTGCGAGTTTATTGTCATTTTAGTTTTGATAGGGAAAGGGTTTGGGCTTTCATTACATCTTTTGCATTCTGATTGTTTTTTTATTGCCCAAGAAATGCAGTAAATGTTAATTTAATTGTCTTTTCGCTATCCAGCTACTTCATGGGGTAGAATATACAAACTCTACTAGACTAAATAACGAATAGCGACGATTGTGACACTTTTATTGCATTGTTACCGGATTCTATCCCAGCTATGTTTATTAGTTATATAATTTTTTTTTAAATATTATCAGTTCGTAATTTTTTATTTTTAGGTATTTTCGTCATTTATCTTTGTCTCGTCCGTAGTTATTTAGTTATTACAAATTTTCCTACAAATAACATACAAAATATTATTACTTACAGTGGTTACTGTGTTTTTACTGGTCATGCGATACACTTTAAAGATTAAATATGTGTCCAAATGAGCGAAAAAAAATATTTTTATATTTAGACAACTGCCTCGATCAGCCGACTGAACATACTCCTGAGGCAAGGCAAAAAAAAATCAAGTTATCTTTTTGGAATCATAGGAAGCTTTCGATAACTTTCAATTTGTTTTAGTCAAAAGTAAAGACATGTTTTTTATTAAACGTTAAATTTATTTTTGATTATGTAACGCCTATTATTATATAAAGTCCTACAATAATAAGTGAAAATAATTCTAAGGTATCGTTGACTGATCAAATTCCAGGAGAAGAAAACATTTTTTGTTCAAATAATTTTTTCACCTCCCAGTACAAGATGGTTCAATCAGCTGACTAAATTTCTATAAAAAGGTAAAAAAAAGTAAGCGAAAAAAATTTTTTTTTCTGTGGATTGTGCTCTATCAGGGATACTCTATCATCTGTAAAAAAAAAACACTTTGAATTGTAGGACTTTATATATTAATTAAAGGGTTTTGATTTTTTGATTTTTTGACCACCCGTGTAGGAGGAATAGGTCCAGATAGATCTAAATTGCAGTTTGAGTTTATATTCACCTTAACGTGCCTTCTGAAACATGCAGACCTAACAGTTTGGACTTGAACCCGCAACTAGACTCTATTATAAAGTCTCTATAGAAATATATCGTCACGACCTGAATCCCCAGGGGGGTGACAGAGGTATTCCGGGTGTGAATTGCGAAACCCGCGTTTCACCGACGATTTTTACGTCCCAACGTGATGGGTGGAGAGCCCTATCGCCGTACTTCGGGCACAAACCAACAGCTTTTTAGGGCATGCAGGATTCCGATGTTTTCCTTCACCGTTCAGCAAGTGGTAAGTATTAAATTTTATTTATTTTATTTTTATTTTTAAGGTATATAAACAGATGTAATACTCGTATATACATAGGTAACACTAAAAGTTTCCGGAACTGGCCACTTACATAAACAATATTTAAAAATTTATTGCAACATTTGAAAATAGAACTCTTTGGCTGTAGAATGCAGTTTGTTTCATCTGACTGTCTTTTGTTTTTACCTTGTGGCGCCATTTAAAAAATTGTGTGTCTGCATCAACATGGATTTAACTCGGGAAAATTTTCGTAGTATGATTTTCTACGATTTTAAGTGTAATTTGACAGCTCAACAGAGCATCGCTCGGCTTGAAACAGCTTTTGGCAATGAAGCACCATGCAAGACGACTGTTTATAGCTGGTTTGCAGAATTCAAGCGTGGTCGTATCAATCTCAGTGACGAATCTCGCGATGGTCGGCCGTCCACCGCTGTGACCAACAAAAACATCGATGCTGTGCGCCGTATGATTGAAACAGACAGGCATGTGACCTACCATGAAATTCGCGCATCCTTAGAAATAGGCATGAGTCAAATACAATCAATCCTACACAAACATTTGGGTGTGAGAAAGCTGTGCTCGCGGTGGATCCCACACAACTTGACCGAGGCTCAAAAAACGGACCGCGTCACTTGGTGCAGTGCCATGCTTACCAGATTCAACGAAGGTGCGTCAAATTTGGTGTGGGACATAGTAACAGGTGATGAAACTTGGATTTATTGCTACGATCCCAAAACAAAGCAGCAATCGAGCGTATGGGTCTTTCAAGATGAGCCGAAACCAACCAAAGTGGCGCGCGTGAAAAGTGCATCTAAGCGGATGATTGCTTCTTTTTTTAATAAAACTGGACACGTGGCTACTGTTGCTTTAAAGAATCGTCGTACCGTGAATAGTGACTGGTACACGACCATTTGTTTGCCGGAAGTTATTGACGAACTCCGTAAAAATAACCGTAAACGCCGTATCATCCTGCACCACGACAATGCTAGTTCTCACACGGCCAGACAGACAAACGACTTTTTGAAGACGAAAAATGTAGAACTCATGAGTCATCCTGCATACAGTCCCGACCTGGCACCTTGTGACTTTTTTCTGTTCCCAAAAATTAAGAACCAATTACGCGGTCAACGATTTTCATCACCAGAAGAGGCTGTCGAGGAGTATGAAAAACACGTTTCAGAGGTCACCACAGGGGAGTGGCACAAAAGTTTTCAAAACTGGTTTGATCGAATGAAAAAGTGCATAGACGCCAAGGGAGATTATTTTGAAAAACAATAAATTAATTTTGTACCTTTAATAGTATTTTTTCATATTCATTCCGGAAACTTATAGTGCGTCCCACGTATTACATTTACTCGTATACTGGGAAGACTTACAGTCTGTCAAAAAAGTGTTGAAATGAAAATGAAACTTTAATGTACTTTATTGGACTTTAAACGTTAGAGTAGTATGATTTAGGTAATATATTTATGAAATAACAACGCGTTTAACTCGATTAAACAGATTTTATACTTATTTGTTTGGTGTAACCAGGCGAAAGAAAAATAGTTTTTTCAATATTCATTTCAACACTTTTTTGACAGATTGTAGGTCTCGTTATTAGTAAGCAATCGATAATCTGAATCTTTATACGTCGTCGTATTGATTGATTTTTATCGTGATCTTCCAAAAAATAAATTATGTTTATGAAAGACGAAGCACGAGCAGACTCTTGTCCAAAATCCAGATTCCTATTATGAGTGTACCTTTAAGCGTAGATGATCTGTAAAGGTGCTAGAAACTTCTCAATGAATGGTAAAAAGTCAAGAAAGTCTATCAATCGATAATCCCAATATTCTAGTACAACAGTACGCACCCGGTATAATTTATTGATTAAAGCATTTTATTGTGCATAGGTCATGTAGATGTACATTAATTTGAATACGTAGATAATTTGGCCAAGTGCGAGCTGGACTCGCGCACAAAGGGTTCCGTACCACCACACAATACGGGTGCGGAACCCTAAAAACATACATATCAACAATATAGGATGCTATAGCAACATTAGGGCCACAAAAAACAAGGCGCTAAAATGGTACCGCCGGACAAACAATTCAGCACACTCTGGGTGCGGAACCCTAATTTTATTATTTGTTGTTTTACTTCGGAGTATGTATAATAATTTGTGCAAATTTGAAACGTGTATGTATTACCGTATTTAAGATAAAACTAAAACAAATGACGTTAAAAAACTAGGTTTTCGGGGTTTATTTTATCCCCCTTCGGGGTATATATTTTTTTCATTTTTATTATTAATTGCCGTGGCCCCGCCATAGTAAAAAGTTAAAATTGAAAAAAAAAAAACTGGCGAAAATTCAACTTCCTGAAGCTGTAGACCCCTGTGACAGACGAACGGATAGACAGACAGACAGCGGAGGGTCCCGTTTAGCACCGTTTGGGTACGTAACCCTAAAAAAGACGATTTTCTTACATGAAAGGGTGCAATCAACCCTTGATACAGCATTCAAGACCCCTTTGTAATTATGAGTAGGAATGATTACAGGGCATTTAAACTTAGAGCTTTAAGGTGATACGCAGTGATCCATTACCGAACTAATTTAATTTTGTCTAGTTTTTACTGCAGCATGCTCAGAAGCTCAATCTTGAGACCCAGGTTTGAATCCTGGTCGATTATGTACCAATGGGACTTTTTGATTTTATGGGAATAGTATTCTGTATTTGTAAACCGCGTGCTGACGGGTGAAAAAAATAACACTAAAGGGAAAAATGCTGTATGTATGCCTGAAGTAAGGCGATAAGATTTTACCCTTATAAGGTAAGGCCGTTAAAGTCGACGTTGGGAATAAGGGGTCACGAGTATGGACTGTTTTAGTTACAGTCCACACTCGGGAACACCTCTGACACCCCTTTAGGGATAAATGTCGTAAAGATATGAAAGGTAAAGAAAGAGAAGTGACTCAACGACATAAAAAAAATGAACTAACAGTGCAAAAACAGTAAAAGTATACATTTAAGGTAACAACATAAAATCTGAAAATAAGGTTTGGATTAAAAACACTCTTATATGGAAGTTGTATAAAAAAAACCTAAAAAAAACCCGAGTCGGACTCGCGCACGAAGGGTTTCGTACCATTATCTATAAAAACGGCAAAAAAATCAAGTCTGTTGCATGGAAATGCGCAGGTCCGACTCGCACATGGCCGGTTTTAGTATTTGTTGTTATAGCGGCAACAGAAATACATCATCTGTGAAAATTTCAACTGTCTAACTATCACGGTTCATGAGATGCAGCCTGGTGACAGACGGACGGACAGCGGAGTCTTAGTAATAAGGTCCCGTTGGTTACCCTTTGGGTATGTAGCCCTAAAAATGAGCAGATTGCTTACCTAAATGAGGTTTTTTCTCAAATTAGGCTTGCTTTCGATGAGCCTCTATTTCCCTGTGTCGTTTATATGTCTTTATAATGTTTTGATTTTTACTTTTCAGTATTTATGCAAATGAATGTTTCATGAACAACAAAAAAAGTAAAACGGAAATAATAATGATTTCATGTGTGAACAAACAAGAAAATATATGCGAGGGTTAATTAAATATTAACACCAAGTTTCAATTAACATTATGGGTAACCGAAAGAGTAGGAGCATCTCACGGTTTTTTTTATCGTACAAACATTTCTCTCTTATTTATTTCAACAATATTCGTGAACCAATGATTTTTATGGATAAAATATATAAATTAACTACGAAAAGTATACCTCATCGTTTCGCCTTAAATTTTGCTTTATTAGAGTCGTCATTATAGATTATTGGCTTCAGCAGTTACAACCGTTTTAACTGTTAAATTTGTTACAATATAACCGTTGCCACTGTTATAATAAAACGTTACTGTAGCCGTTATGGATTAATGGGTAATTTGTGGAGGTAATTTTCATAACTTACTAAAATTATTTTAATGGTTTCCTCAAAATGACGATTTGTCAACGTTTTACATAAAACGTGGGTGATGGAATGTAATAATTTAAAATTTAATTTACCAAATTATCTTTATTTGACAATAATTACGTGTATGGACATTAAGAGGTGGTAGCTCGATCGGTAGGACTCTCAACTTCAAGTCCCAGGTTTGAATATTGCCGTTCGAACTTGCACTGATGCGTTTTTTTACTTACCACTTGCTTAACGGTGAAGGAAAACATTGTAAGGTAAATAAGTATGCCCTAAAACGTTTGTATTCGTGCCCAAAGTAGGGCGGTAAACCTCACCTCTTATTAGCGTGTTAAGAACAGCAATATAAGGCTTTCAAACAAACACTTTTTATGTAAAACCGGTAAATATACTTGTTTTTTATTGAACAAAAATGAAAAAAGTACCAGCACACTTGGTAACGCAATTATGCGATAAAACAATAAAACTCCATTGAAATGCCGTGATTAGAGGCGACGTTAACTTCCTCGCAAGGTCGCACTTGTTTCCCCTTGCCTAGTTCCTAACTGATCATTATATAAGTCTTATGTTATAAGACTAGCCGACATTATGTTTAAGTTTTCTTATATGAATCTATAACTTAAGAGCTACGCTCTTGTCGGTGCAGTAACCGCCATTATTCTCTTTCTTCTGCTAAAGATTTGACTATAGTGTTTAAGTTGTATGAAGAAGTTATACTCACCGAGATTCAAGTTTTAGACTGTAGAGTCTAGTGGAGAGTCCGTTTTTAAAGCTGTACAATAAAAGCATGGCTTTCCCGAAATTCGAAAGTACTGCCTCAATTCGAACGTTTGGCATTGATTTAAATCAGCTTACTGTTATAACGTTGCCGGACTAAAATAATAGAAATATTGTAACGACTGCTATGTCCTTTGCCCCAGTTAAACAATGCGTCCAGTACAAACAAACATATCAAAACAAATATAAATTTTACTATAACTAACTATAAATTTTACATTAATACACAAATTCCTGAACTTTTTATTCCGCAAATTTCATTTTTCTTTTGTTTTGCGCTACCGGTTTCGTATAAGACATCATCGGGCCAACAAATTTAATTATTAAAATAGTGATTTAAAATAAACATCTCAAGCATATACTGGGTGTAAATAGACTGCTACCATTAAATGAAACCACATATTCTACCGATCATGCTAAACCACTTCTTGGACGTCGTTTTACGGACGACGCTCTCTCTCAACTGACCCGTAAGTCGATGCGTTAGGGTTCATGCATTGTTGTTTGGAACTCAATTATTTCCCAAACTAAGGGTGTCCGCGAGTATGATTCTTGGGAAAAGTGGTTCAGTAGGGTCGGTAGAATATGTGGTTTCATTTAATAGTAGCAGTCTAATTACACCCGGTATAATTAAACTCTGTTTTGTGTATAATTTATGAAAATGGTACGCCACCAAGAACCATCGCATCAATCGAGCTCATCGAATATTTAACAAAAAATCTTAAATAAATTATACACAAATTCTTGTACTTTTATTCCACATATATTTATTTTTATTCTAACTTAGGCTACTTTATATTTGCTTGTTAAAAATGTTTTCTTTCTGTCATGTTAAATAATTAATAATTTGTTGGCCCGATGATGTGTAATACGAAACCGGTAGCCTAAGTTAGAATAAAAATAAATATATGTGGAATAAAAGTACAAGAATTTGTGTATAATTTATTCAAGATGATATTCCACCAAGAACCATCAATCGAATCCATCCAATATTTAAAAAATCTTAATATCTGGGATGTGAAAATGATGGCAAAAAGTGAATTTTTGGAATTACACAAACGGTTTTCAATTGTGTCTGGAAAGGTAGGCTACTCAAATTTTCGTTGCCTGCATATTAAAACACAACAAGTATACGCATATTGATCACACAGAGCAATGATCAGCTCAAACCACCAGGGACCAGAGATTATGTAAATAATATGAAAATCAGGGCCGTGTTGGGCCCACTCTGACGATGTTAGAAACAACACAGTTGTGGGAGCAACGTTTCGGCAACCCTACTGTTGGGTGCTAAGGCGACACTTGGTGGTATGCCTTTGTGTTTTTGATTAGCTATGTAGAATATAAATTCGGTCATTTTGGTAGCTGTCGAAATAATAAAAGGTAGGGACAAAGTAATGAGTTTGAAATTGGTAAACATAACATAAACAACTTCACGAAATATGGGTATATCCCGAGAATGTGTCAGAGGTGTTTCCAAGTGTGAATTGTCACTAAAATTGTCAACGCTTGTAACATCCTCTTGTCATCGATGATTTCAACGTTCCAACGTGAGCATAGCAGTAACTAGGTAGGGGCCAGGACGGGGGGCACGACCCCCCTCACAGTGCCGTCTGCCCCCCCAGAACTACGAGTGTCATTGATGTAAAAAGTAACTTTATCCAATCTAAGGCTTTTTTTGGGTTTTTAGGTGACCTCATTGTATAGAGGATTATTTCTTTTTACCTTATCACTATCACTACAAAAGGGAACAGATAATTGATGCCTTCATGAGCCTTATCGGAAAACTGTGTATCTACTCGTATCTGGGTCCGAAGTCGGCAGAAGGTCCCAGCAGTTGGGTAGGTGGAATTATAAGTAATGTATCGTGAAAAATGTACGTGTAGTATGGAAAGTTAAATGTTATCGTATTGCTTAACATTTCATATAATTTCTAGATCAAGTTTAACACGTTACACAATTCCTAGGATCTTTATATAATTCCTAGGATGTATTAAGGTATCTTAAACAATTATATACATTTCCTAAATCAGCTTTTTACTTTATAAATTTCCTGGATGGTATACATACATTACCGATAACATAAACATATTCTTGACGTGAGAAGTTTTATCAAGGTACACTACACCATTTAAGTCAGTAGTAAAAGTGGATAGGTACCTATTTATAATTTCAAGAAAAATGAAAATGTCCGATTTATTCAATTACCAAATTCAAGCTATTAAATAAACTAGCAAACTAGAAAATCTTGTGCAAGTAAAATCTTGAATATTAATACGATTACGAACCTTACCCACTCCAGAGGTCCTTAGACCAGCCAAGTGGTCTTACGAGCCTCATTTAGTTGGTCTAAGAGTCTATGTGAAGGGTGCTTTAGATCGATTTACATAATCTCTTGGGCTTACAGACTTTGCGTTGGAAAATTTTAAACTACTTTTTCAAGTATTTTTTTATGAAGACTAAATAGAATATAATTAGAATTTTCTGTACACCATGTCATAACATTTACATTGTGCTATAGGTTTAAGTATGGGAAAATAAAGCAGTCAAAAATTATCGCAATCACGTTTTGATTAGGGCAAACCAAGAGTTAATACTGTATCATGACATCCATTCAAATTTTAAAACATTTTTTTATTTTTTTAATCTAGTTATCAATTCATACATTCAATTAAATTAGGTAATTCCACATCACTTAAACCGCCTTGGTTTGTGTGTGATGGATGGTTCATGAAGGTAGGTAGCTTATTAGCTGACTGACTGACCAACCTGCCCGAAACCAATGTTTGCATAAAAAATTCAACGTTATATTTTTTCGTGGTTAATAGTTATTCCTGAGACCGAGGCTTCATTTTAAGAGTTTCAGTCAGCAGAACTGTAAAAACAATCTTTAACAAAGATAAATATTCCCCAATCAACATTTAAAGTTCGTCTTTTGAGTCAGTAACAGGGGTAAAGAGGGGAGAAAAAGGGGTGGGGGGTGATTCTTGCAAAATAATTACCCTGGCTCCGTTGTGGTGATAAATATTACTTATGCCGCAATTTAGCTGCTCATATAACTGCTGTGATAGTCTTAATGTCTTCTTTGTTGCCAATCTGATTGCCTGCTCTCCCCTGCGTTGCTTACTCTGCATTATAAATGAAGCTTAATTTGGACAATATTTCATTTGTTGTTTTGAGTTTATTGGCGTCTTGTTAGGCTTTTATTTAATAGGGACTCTCTTTTTCTGTTCATTTGTAACTCAATCTAAAATACAGTTGATTTAATTATACAGAAAGATAACCAAAGAAATTTAGCGAAGGTTTTAAAAAGCTTTAGATTCATATTTTAATTGACTTAAAACTCATTGGATCATCTTTATTTCAATATTGAATAAATCATATTAGGTACGGTTAGACAACCTTTATTTTTGTCGTTACTTTAAATAACTTAGAAAATACTTCTTTATCTGTTGAGTTCTTATTATTTCTAAAACAATACCTAGTTGAACAAAATACGCGTGTTAGATGGGAATTTATCAGACAGTGTGGCCAATATTTAAGTTATCCTAATACGTTTTTGATTTTACACCATGTCTATGTATATTAAAAGAACTGTTCGCGTCCTTTATTTCAAATATAATGTGTCCTAAGTACGATGACATTCAGGGGATATAAACCGTAGCCGTAGAATTTGTTTGCTACGCTGCGCGCCGTAGCAAAAAGCGGTAGTGGAATATTTCATACTTGAAGCAGCGAAATTAAATAAATAATTTGTCTAACGGTGAGTCAGGCCCGCCCACAAAAAAAACTGCTTTATTTCTTTAACTTGCTCAAACAATTAATACATTAAGTTCGTGTTCTCCTATTGGGTATGAAAATACCTGTAGCGGGAGTCCCCACTCTCCTATAACTAAAAATACAAAATTACGTGAAGGAACAAAACATATTATTTTGCTTACAGAGGTGCCTAACAAATTAATATAAATAGAAAAAAGAAAATTTGAATGTTTAGTACATACTAGGGTGTGTGAGGGTTTGTGTGAATGTGTATGTAGGGGGTATGCATGAAGGTTGTGTAAGGATGTTTTTATTTGTGTATCCTTCCTAGCCCTATGACTTTGTCTTGAGATCGGATGTAAAAGGCCACTAAGAAGGGTGTGTATGTGGATGTGAAATGTGTGTGACTTTGTGTGAATAGGTACCTAAATTTTCTGCAATACCTAATATTTGAAATCAATTTATCAGTTTGTAGGTTGAAGATAACCATAGTAATATGTTATATTGATTTTTGTTAAGTATGATGACTGTATGATATTTACAAATTCTATTCAATGACATTTAATAAATTCTCCGTCTCGTTATAATTCAATGTTTTTATCCAAGTACTTACATTCGTTTAGTGTTTTAGAATATATATGAAGTTGTTTGTTGATCTTTTTATAAAGTTGCTTGTCTAGTATACAAAGGGTTCCGTGCTATCACACAATACAGGTACGGAATTCTAAAAATATGGTTAGTAGCAACAAGGCGACACAAAGGAAGCTGCTTAAATGTTAGCGCGTGACAAACAATTCGGTTCCCGCCGAGTACGGAACCCTAATTATTATTTGTTGTTTGATAAAGTATGTACAATAATTAGACCAAATTTTAAACTTGGATGTGTTACCACCTTTCAGATAGAGTTGAAACAAATAATGTTAAAAAGATGCAATTTTTTCGAGGTTTCTTGTTTTTTTTTTTTTATTATAGAAGTCATATACATTTATTCAGTGTAAATTTCAACTGTCTGCCTATTACAGTTGAAGCTGTCGACCCCTGTGACAGACGGAAATACAGACAAACAGCGGAAGCTTAGTAAAAGGGTTCCGTTTTGCACTCTTCGGGTATGGAACCCTAAAAAGTGCTAACTACAAATTTAGCCCAAAATATATAAAATACTATATTTGTATCTCCATTTCTACTTAACATAGTCACTTACGTTCTGTTCCTTGAAGCGGTTGCACACGGTAGAGAGGCGCCCTCATTGAATATTAAACTATTTCAGGGCTGCCAGATGTAATTCAGAGAGAATCGTATTATATAAGGTGACTTTTATTTATACGGTCAAATTCATACTGTAGGCTCGGTAAGTGATTGTTTTCGAACAAATGTTTTCACATTACTATCAGGTTCGACATGTTCGTCAAAAGACGTCACTAATACACCTTGTACAATGTTAGATGAACCTAGGCTTCGTCTAACAAAAACATTCCCTAACTCATACAATACGTTGTAACATCCTGTATAATCTTGGACTTTTGTACAAATTTTTAAACCTGTCCTCCTTTTTTAATTTGTCTTCTTTTACTCCCATTTTATTACAGGCCGGGAACAATTCATACAAAGTCAAATAAATATCTTTTCTAGTTTATAATCTGAAATATTATTTTCATGAGGCATATGAATGAACATCGTAACGCCTTCGTGTATTCAAAGTTGACGTCAAAACGACGCCGACGCCATTACGTCCATAGCTATGAGCTCAGTATTACCCACTTGTTGACGGACCGGATTGGAGGCGTTATAACAAACAATGAAGTATCAGTATAATGGATCGATAACACTTTTTGCTCATTTCGCAATATACAATATTGATCTCCCATTAGTTAGCTCGGGGCTGGGCTTGCGTTTGCAGGTAAAGGGAAAATAATTATTTTCCAATTTCCCCTAAACAGATATCGAACTTTGAAACGTGCTACTTACTGTGTCTTCAGTATGAATATCACACTATCACATCACACTAATATTATAAATGCGAAAGTTTGTGTGTGTGTGTATGTTTGTTACTCTTTCACGCTGAAACGGCTGAACGTATTTGGATGAAATTTAGAACGGATATAGCTTATACCCTAACTTAACACATAGGCTACTTGTTATCCCGGAGAAAAGCATGTGGTTAAACCGAATAACATGCGGGCGAAGCCGCGGGCAAAAGCTAGTGGCTGTATAAATAAAAGTCACTTATTTATAAGCAAAAAATCCATCTATCTATCAGCTGAATCGTCCACTGCTCGAAATGTAGGTCCTTCTAAGATTTCGCAACTCTTGGCGATTCTCCTAAAAGAAATGTCCATACTCACACACGCTGGACAGGGCGGGTTGGTAAACGTGGTGCCGAAACACTGCTCTGCTTACTATACACGTGTACGTCTGTGTAAAATATTTATATGAGAAATTGTGCAGCGCCCCTAGCGGCTTACTACAGGAACCAGCATTTCTCATACAAAATATTTTACGCAGACGGTAACGTGTATAGTAAGCAAAACTCATGGTAGGCCCACAGTTACGCCGCTGCCTGTCACCAGTTTTATATAGGGCTCGGCAATTGAGAATTCATATGCCGTCATTAATCGTTCCCAGGCATGATGGCCCATCTGGTTGTGTTGTCTACTTACTCTCCCCCTTATAACGTTGGGGAGGTTTAATGGTACCTTCACAGTCGAGCCCAGCATCACTTCACTATCTAGCAAAAAAAAACCTATACCTAAAATCAACTAATTTCAGGAACTTTTGATGGTAAAATGTTGTAAATCGGAGGCTTAATCGTTCAATGCTTTTATAAATAAAATCAGATCGTATACTCGCCAATAATTGTATGAAATCATACGATTAGCAGGTCTATTTCACTTTGCGCCTACCGATTTTGACGGCGACTATGTCTTACCTAATTGTACCTTACAATATAAATCCATGGCAAGACCAAATAGATTTCGCTCAGAAACATGAGCAATATTGTTACTGCCAGATAAAATGGTATAAATACACATAAATCTTCCTGTTTTTGTTGGTTCATCTTTGTTAGTAGTACCATTCATCCATCCATCCATTAGCCTGGTTCATGATTTCGCCATTCTTGACTGTCCTCCTGGTAGAAATGCCCAAACTCAATACGCTGAGCAGGCGGGTTGTTGAGCGCAGCGCCATAGTCCTCGCACCAGTGACACCGCTGTTCATCACCAGTCTGTTTTTTAATAGGACCGGCAATTAAGAACGGATATACCGCCATAAATCGGTCGCAGGCATGGTGGGACACCTTGCTATTTGCCTGTTTGAGAGTTATCCTCTTGCTCTCTTTATTTTTCTCCTATTCTCTCTCTCTCTCTCCTTGTAGTTATACCACATACGTTACCGTATACCTGCGCCGTTATTTGTGTTCGTGGGTCACCACTATTACGCTCTGGCAGAATAACAGCGCTGCAGTTTGTACTGAGTACATTGCAGCACATGCTGAGTTTAGAGCCCTTTTTTGCCACGACACATGATACATTATGTTACATGGCTGTTTGTGTGTCATTAATTAAGTTTTAAGGTACTGGGTCTCTATGTTTAAAATTGTTAGAGTTAAGTCCTTTTATTTTGTCATGTCATGTATTTTATGTTGTGGTGATAAATAAATGTTTATCTTATCTTATCTTATCCTATCTTACCTATTTCATAGAAATGCATCCAATTAAAATATATTATAAGGTCTTCATAGCTATATGGACGGCATCATTCCATCGTCATAGCTTCATTCTCTCTTATTGGCTGTCCGCAGTGTTAATTGTAGGTGGTAGAGCCTCGACTGTAGAGGTACCACCATCTTACTTGCAAATCCTCCCGAAGTTATTCGGAGGAGAGTAAGAGAACAGCTCTCAGGCAAAACCAGGCGGCCCACCATTGCCTGGGACCGATGGATGGCGGTTTATCCATCCCCAATTGCCGAGCCTTATATAAACGAAACTGGTGACGGGCAGCGGCGTCACTGGTGCAAGGGTTTCGGCACCGCGCTCACCAACCCGCTCGCCTAGCGTGTGTGAGTATGGGCATTTCTTCCAGGAGGACCGCCAAGAGTGGCGGAATCCTGGAAAGGCCTATGTCCAGCAGTGGACGAAACAGGCTGATGGATGGATGGATGGAGTGTTAATTAATTTATTTTATCATTATTGTGGTAAATAATTGGGTACAATAATTTCCAAATGAAACAAAGCTGATTGTGATTTTCTTTAAAAGGTAAATTAGGCTAAACTTGAGTATAACAAATAGCACCCTTATACATCGGTAAGAGGAATCATATAAGGTCTGTAAAACAGCGTTCACATCGGTTAGTACCCCAACGCGTCCATAAATGATATTTCCATCTGAATATACATTCAAGCATTCCATTAATTTCGCTTAAAACTAAGTTATCCGAGTTTACAACTAAAATTCACATAAAATCCAATCCGAGCAAACATTCCAGCCAGCGATGGTTAGCGCTACTCCCAATTTGTATTTCAGTATCACTTTTTTTAAAGAAAACGATAGGAATAGGTATTTGGGATTTTTGCATCAAACTCTCCTGTGATCCTCACACACCTCTTTCGTTTGATTCACATTTAACAATGTAGTCGAAGCATATACTTCTTTCTAGGACTACGGGTGCAGAGTGCTACTTTACGAGTACCTTCTACTTGTTCTCGCTATAATTTGCTTTTTTTTTCTTTCTACGTCGTTTTTTTTAACCAACAGCATTGTAAAAAGCTTTTTAATAAAAATAATATAGACAGTCTAATTTCGAGACTCTATAATAAACATTTGTCAAGTACATGTGGACATCCTTTGTTCTTCCCTACAAACCAGGTGTATGTTTTGTGCCCGAAGAAGTACGGCACTAGGATTCATCACATCACCCATCATGATGTGATGTAATAATCGACAGTGAAAGGTGGGTGTAAAAGTGTGGACTGTGACTTGCGTCACAGTCCACAATACAATACAACATAACCTTATTTGCGTACCACACAAAAGAAAAAAAAAACGAAATGTTACGTAGGTAACTTATCGCTTATTTTGGGTGAAAGAATCTGGTTTAAAAAGAGTAAAATTAATCCCGACGGGGTATCAAGAGGTACATATTTCCACACTCTGAACTACCACTGACACCCCGTCGGGGATACGTATCGTGAAGTTGTATTTTATTTTGTCGAATGCAAACAGGTTTACGTGAATAGCCCCAGTGCACATCGCCATGCAAACGAACGCATCGGCCAATAAATAACTTTTGCACTTCCAACGGATACGGCCTCGACAACACTACAACAAACCATTTCCATACAAATGAAATGTTTGGACAGACTTGCTGTTTTGATCTATTTGTGCACTGGGGCGGAATTGACAATTTACTTTTACGTTAAAATGTTTGCTGGCGACATGAGGATCAAGGGATTCAACCAAAATATTCGTTTTATTTCAATTAGCGGCAGTTGAGCTGGTAGAACAGTAGTTATTTAATACTTTATACTACGTACTTTATTTGTCCACACAAAGAATCACATGCAGAAAAATATTAACAAAAAAAAACATCAGGTATCGTACATTGGCGAGTTTATCTCTAAAAACCATTATTTTAAACGAATAAAAAAAGCACAAGGTGTAATCATACACACGTCAACAAAGAAAAATACATACTTATTAAAACTTACTAGTTCTTCTTTCTTTCTATTCTAATAATAAAGTAGTAAGAAAGTCGTGTCTGTACATTGAATAATTTCGCGAAATTTTAAATGTAATGGTTTATTGGTACTGTACTGAGGCCGAAACAACAATTTTTAGATTTTTTGTTTTAACTCGAGAGCAACTAGCCTGTAAGGATGATTATATAATGTACCTGTTTATATAATAATAAATAAATAAATAAAAAATAAAAAACTCGGATTTGGATGCAGTTTTTTTTTATTATCATCGTAGTGATCCTGGTCAACACATAAGCTATGAGTGGTGTTCATAAAATAACGCCCAAGCCAGAAACGGGGAAAAGATTGAATAAACGCTTATATAACTCGAGAACCACTGAACGGAATTGGATGCGGTTTTATTTTATTATCATCGTAGTGACCCGGCAAACACATAGGTTATAAGGGATGTTCGTAAAATAACGCCCAAGTTGAAAAAGGAGCAAAGATCGAATAAACGCTTTAATACCGGAACCACTCAACGGGCTTGGATGTGGTTTCTGATTTATTATCATTGTAGTGATCCTGGTCAACATAAGCTATAGGGAGTGTTCATAAAATAACGCCCGAACCGAAAACTGGGCGAAGATTCACTGAACGCGAGCGAAGCTGCGGGCAAAGGCTAGTATATAATAATATTGGATGGATTCGATTGATGGTTCTTGGTGGAATATCATGTTCAATAAACTATACACAAATTTTTGTTCTTTTTATTCCACAAACTAGCCTTTGCCCGCAGCTTCGCTCGCGTTCAGTGAATCTTTGCCCCGTTTTGGGCTTGGACGTTATTTTATGACCACCCCCTATAGCTTATGTGCTGAACACGGTTACTACGATGATAATTAAAAAAGCCGCATCCAATTCCGTTCTGTGGTTCTTGAATTATAAAAGCGTTTATTCAGTCTTGGCCCCGTTTCCGGCTTGGGCGTTATTTTATGAGCATCCCTTATAGCTTATGTGCCGAACACGGTTACTACGATGATAATAAAAAAACGCATCCAAATCCGTTGAGTGGTTCTCGAGTTGAAACGGAACATACAGACAGACAGACTAAAATTCAAAAAATTGTTGTTTCGGCCTCAGTACAGTACCATTTACCCATTACATTTAAAATTTGGCGAAAATATTCAATGTACTGACACGAATTTTCTTCTACTTTATTATTAGTATAGAAGATATTGATTTTTACTAAAACTTAGGCTACCGGTTTCGTATCGTATTACACATCATCGGGCCAACAAATTATAAATTTTTATAACTACATATCACACTAATAATATTATAAATGCGAAAGTTTGTGTGTGTGTGTGTATGTTTGTTACTCTTTCACGCTGAAACGGCTAAACGGATTTGGATAAAATTTAGAATAGATATAGCTTATACCCTAACTTAACACATAGGCTTCTTTTTATCCCGGAAAAAGCGCGGGCCGCGGGCAAAAGCTAGTTTAGTATATAAAAAGAAACCATTTCAGTCATGCAATTATACATTTATGATTGCTTTATAATTGTTTGATTGGAATGTTTTCTTTTATATATTAAATAGTCATAAAAAATAATAATTTGTTGGCCCGATGATGGGTAATACGAAACCGGTAACCTAAGTTTATTAAAAGTAAATATTTGTGGACTAAAAAGTACAAGAATTTGTGTATAATTTATATGGTTGTGATTAAAACACTTGTACTTTTCCACAGATAATATTTAATACTAGTGATACGCTCGGGTTCTCCAGCCAACAGGGATTCACGAATATTTAAAACGCTTCTAAATATATGTTTTCCAAACACCATTTATTGAAATAACTTGAACTGTTACACAAATGGATCACTTTATTGCTTAACACACGGCAGCGTAACAACATAGTCAGAAAGCAATACTCGAATCCCCAACATTCGTAACACCACTCCTTTTATACATCTGGTATGAATATCCCTTACCTACATAATACCGTAGATCAAACTATGACTTTTCACATGATATTGAATTAATAAATTAACAAGTAATAAATAAACGAGCAAGACGAATACTACGCTCAATAACTAAACAGTATTTTACTCTGCTGAGTTACAAACATAACAATTAAGCGTCTTATTATCCCTCAAGGTATCATGACAAGGAAATGCTTTAATATTGGTAAAACTAGGTACTCTACCCAACCGATTTCACTATTTTAGCATCATCAGGGGCTTTTAAATGAACTTAAATACAAATACAATATGTACGACAATCACAATAATCAACTTACTATAATTTATAATAATACTTACCTTTACGGACAGAGAGAGGTAATGTTCTTTCAGCTTCTGCTTAAATATGCTGATAGTTCGACATTCACGAACATTCTGTGCAAGAGTATTCCACAGTCTGATTCCATGCACATTGAAAGAGTTACCATATGTTTAATCGGAGGTTCCACTTGAACTTTTACAATAGGAACATACAATTTAAGCCGATTGCTGAACATTACCACACTCAAGAAAGGCATGAGTTTATGCCCCAAATCTGGCGGTAAGTATTATAACTTTGGAATTAAATAAATAATTGTCCATAAAAAGAGCGAGTGCGGTTATTCTACGATCCTAACCAACTTCTTTGCCGTGGCCGTGGCTTGTCCCCACCCTCATGACGTCATCATGCCGCCAAGCGACTTGTCGTGTTCCTGCGTGACGTCATCAGTAACCGTACTGGGGAGTGGTTACAGGCAGTTGAGTAGTATCAGTCATTGGTCTGTTACCGACTTCCGTAGATTTTTGGGGAAGTCCCTGGTTAAGACTGATTAACGCTCTCACTCTCCCATTTTCTGGGTAAGCGCCCTTCATCCTAAGTCTTATCAAATATTTCCATCAGACGCTAAATAAGCCGATTAAAAAATTAAAAAAACTGGTCAAGTGCGAGGAGTACTCGTGGCCTGAGGGTTTCGGACATACCGTTTATTCAAACATATTCAATGAGTAGTTATACGCTCTTAAGGCGGAACGTTTCGAGCTCGGTGTAAAATGCACAACTTATGATTGTTTTTCTTATTATCTTCTTGAATATATTAAAGGCAAACCTGACTGACTCATCTATCAACGCACAGCCGAAACTCACAAGACAAGAGACGATGTTTCTTGTTATCAATTCCTGTCTTTACAATTATTGTTTCTAATTTATCTTTTCTATGTAGTTTGTACTAATAGTAATAATAGGCACTCTAATAATAATAATAAGTTGGGGAAAAACTCTTTTCGCAAATAGTATGTATGAACTTATAATAAAATCTCTATGGCTATACCATTTGTATCTGGCTGGTTTTGGTATTATTAAAAAGTTTAAACTTTAAAAAAGATAATTCCAAATTCAAATTAGGTAAAATGTGTGATTTTCATTTGTTTTTCTTATTGTTAAGATGAGTGAATCTAATGAAGAAATTCGATACATTTTAAAATTTACTACAAAAAAGATAAAAATGCAACGCAAGCCGCGAAAAAAAATTGTGATGTTTATGGACCTAGTGCAGTGTCTGTGAGAGTAGCACAAATTTGGTTTAAGCGTTTTCAATCCGGAAATTTTGATGTCAAAGATGCACCTCGCTCTGGGCGCCCTGTTACGGATAAAATGGATGCCATTTTTGAAAAAGTGGAGCAAGATCGGCATATCAGTAGTTACGATGTAGCTGAAGAACTGAGGATTGACCACAAAACAGTTTTGGCGCATTTGAAAACAGCTGGGTACACAAAAAAGCTTGATATTTGGATGCCTCATGAGCTCACTGAAAGAAACTTAATGAACCGTGTACTCATTTGTGATTCTTTATTACGACGTAATGAAACCAAACCATTTTTGAAAAACTTGATAACTGGTGATGAAAAGTGGATCACGTACGACAAGAACGTGCGTAAAAGGTCGTGGTCAAAGGCTGGTCAGGATTCCCAGACTCTGGCGAAACCCGGGTTATCTCGCAACAAGGTAATGTTGTGTGTATGGTGGGATTGGAAGGGCATTATTCATTATGAGCTGTTACCGCCACGCAGGACCATCAATTCTGAACTCTACTGCGAACAACTGATGAGATTAAAGCAAGAAGTTGAGAGAAAGCGGCCGGAATTAGCCAACAGATGTGGTTTTTCTTCATGATAACGCTAGACCTCACACATCTTAGCCACTCAGCAAAAATGAAGAGAGTTTGGCTGGGACGTATTAATGCATCCGCCGTATAGTCCTGACCTTGCACCTTCAGATTTCCACTTGTTTTGGTCTCTTCAGAATTATTTAGGCAGTGTCAGGTTAACATCACGAGAGGACTGCCAAAACCACTTGTCGCGGTTTTCGATCAGAAGCCTCAGAATTTCTATAGCAATGGGATCATGTCCCTACCTACAAGATGGCAGAAAGTTATCGAACAAAATGGCACCTACATACTTTAGTAAAATGTAAATAAACCTTATTAAAAAATTTTTTGAATTTTCATATAAAATGCGAAGAAACTTTTTCCCCAACCTAAATATAGAGTATTCCAAAACGATGGATTTCACAATAAAATATAATCTTCCTGAATAATTAAATATCGGTAATTTTCAGATTTTCCTAGCGTTATCGTATAAGGGTTCTGTTTTGTCCATGGACAGACTGATTAACGCCTCGCCTGCTTTCACTTTCCTACAAGGCGAGCGCGGTTCATCCTATAGATCCGGCGCGGTAGTGGCAAAGCGTTTACAAAATACCTATATGTGACGTTATCTATGAAAAGGGACGGTTTTAGTTTCCGAGATATAATAACACGTTTCGTTAGATACATGTTTATAGATTATGAAAACGTCAATAAGTCTTTAACGACAATAAGGCCCCTTCACCCAGATAACGTCACATGTATAATTTTCATGTCCCAAAGATCTGAAAACAATGAAAAAACGTGTCGATTGAAACGCGAGAAATCCGAATCTAATTTTTACAGTGCACGTAGCTGCGGGCTAAACCGATAAAACACACAACTAAAATAGTCACATTCTTTTGAGCGATTCCGCTGTTGTATTGCGGGTGAACGCGTGCAAAGAACTTTTTTTTCTAACCTGTTCAAAAAAAGTTATTAACTCTTTTGTTAGGTACCGGGGATCAACATTTAAAAAAGGCGCTTTACTTTGTTGTCCGTCTATCTGTATGGCAACACCATTTTTCAGGAACGGCTAGTGGTATATTCCTGTAGAAGAGATAGGCCGTTCAAATCACAAACATACAAAATACCACGCTCTCCATACCTAAATGGTCATTTTCGTTCACCTAAAATATTGAAATTGGTTGACAAGAATAGCAAAGAAAACAACTCCGTTATAGACTAAATCCAAATTGTAAACAATTTGAAGTTTCTTGAAAAAATATAGTTTCTACTTAGCTTACTAACTTGATAAAAATATACTTATAAAACACCCAGGGCACAAATTCTGTTCGCAACTTCACATATTGTTTTTTTTTTAAGAATATGCTTTGGCTTTGTTTTTGACAAATCTAAGCTTGTATAGAACTAAATTTCTATATTTATTGCAAGGGTATGCATATTAACATTATATAATTGCAGTATAAAAACGCAAAGGAGAATTTTATCTCGATGTCATCTTGAGAAAAAAAGCAGCGTATATAATATAGTAAGGGAAGCGCGTAGTCTATATTTGTCGTACAAAAGGATGAAATTCGTGCGTCAGCTTTCACCAACACCTCGCTTTTATGCTCAAGATGCTTGCTGGTACAATGCGTTAAAATAGACAGCGCGACTTTTTTTTCGTCATGTAACGCTTTAAAACCCTTTTAAAGAATCTCACATATCTACTGTACATTGAGGCTCACGTCCTAACAAATGGCCGGCCCAATTCCAGCGATTCCATCAAAGACAAGCCCAAACGAACAACGCTCACAAAAAACTTGGGCTATCCCAATATCTAGTGCGTTTGCTTGCCCAGGCTTTGACTAGGAACCAATCGAATTTGAACCTTAAGCTTACATAGTAAAGCTGGATTTCAAGTGATGGTAGAAAGGCTGGATATATCGGCAATCACGGCCGATGGCGCGCGTTTGTTGACACCATCAATGTTTGTCGGGGCAGGCTCAAATTCGACACATATAAATCTGCTTCAATAAAGAATCGTGTCTCAAAAGTTATAGATGCCATTTTTCCTTGCTAAATGTGAAAAGGGAAGCGTTGCTAGTTCAGAGGGAGCAATTCTGCCGATTGAAATTATTTTGTAACAATATTGAAAAGATTACTAATTACATGGCTCAACGATTATGATTTCATTTGGAATAAATATGCAATTAACTGATTGATGGATTTAATCATTTAAATCGTATCGCGTCAAATGAATTTCCTTTCGTAGTAATGTTTTGTAGCAATTCTACGATTTTTTGTAGACACCGCTACGCTGTGTCCTATTAACATGTATCAGCAAGCATCGGCTTTTTATTAATAGTTTTTTTGTTGGTTTAACGATTCTGTCAAAAGTGGAAATTTTCATAGCAAAGAATTAGTGTTTGTCTTTCCATCTATCGATGGCGTAAGTCGAAATTGTTTGGGTCGAATAAACAGAAATACGAAACGATTTGCCGCCACTATTACAAGAGATGCATTTAAAAAACATGTTAGAAAGATATATTTGAAATTACATAGACATACTGACAGAAAGTATTAATATATCTGTTTTGAAATATAATGGATAAATGCATGGTTTTTTGACTTATTTATTTATGTTTTTCTACTCTGACATAATATTTGTAATTTACAAATTGAAATGTTATATAAAATAATTATTCATTGTGCTATTTTATTTAATATTAGCGTAAAATGTTTTTTTTTATTGTTAGCTAAGAATGTGATACGTTGTAAATACCAACCTTCAATTTGAAAATAAAAGAGTTTAAGAAGGACAGGCTGAAAACCAGCGTTGTATTGCTGGTCTACAGCTCACAGCAGATGCAGAGGCTGTACCCTTTTTATTACAAATTTGATTAAGATTTGTGTAATAATAAGCATGATTAATGTTTAGTTTTGTTAACATTGATTGAATTTTTAACTGATATATATATATTTAAATGTATAAATTTTCAATCTCAGAAATTTTGGATATAAACTCGAACCCTGAAAACATAAGAAATAAAAAAAAAACAATATGGTGTGTCAAATTTTGCGTATTTGGAAGCATTAAATATTAAAATTTCAACAATTTGTGTTCATATTGAGACAAATGTGAAAAATTCAAAAAAAAAAACTCCTTTGTTTTAGTAAAGTTCTTTCAACCAATCGCTAAAAGTAATGAAGCAGTGCCTAATTTGTGATCAGTAACGGTTTTATTTACAGCAGCGATTAGCGTGCACTCGTAAAAAGTCGTAAATGTCGTAATTTGTCAGACGTAAACGTCACATTTGTCATAGTTTATGGCGTATGTCGGGCGGCCGGCCGCTGGGTCACATATTCGATTCCTCTCTGATTATGGTGACATAGATTTGGGTAATACATATACATATAGGTACATATATATAATCTACTTTACTTCTTTGTATGCAGATAGCAGATGGTGTTGTGTTGTCATATTGTCACACGCATATTTTCATAATGAATCATAACTATAGATTTAACAAAATTATAAAATTTATTGGATACTGGTTAAAAAGTTTATACACTGTTTTGTTGAATATTTGGATGATTTTTCCAAGTTTTTAATTATTTAATCATAATGAAAACAATGAAAACCGGTGCCAGATGCTTACTCAGACTTTGTATTCATTTGCAAAAATTTATAGTTTTCGTTTTTGGATACTGGTTAAAAAGTTTATACACTGTTTTGTTGAATATTTGGATGATTTTTCCAAGTTTTTAATTATTTAATCATAATGAAAACAATGAAAACCGGTGCCAGATGCTTACTCAGACTTTGTATTCATTTGCAAAAATTTATAGTTTTCGTTTTTGGATACTGGTTAAAAATGTTATATTCTGTTTTGTTGAATATTTGGATGATTTTTCCAAGTTTTTAATTATTTAATCATAATGAAAACAATGAAAACCGGTGCCAGATGCTTACTCAGACTTTGTATTCATTTGCAAAAATTTATAGTTTTCGTTTTTGGATACTGGTTAAAAATGTTATATTCTGTTTTGTTGAATATTTGGATGATTTTTCAAGTTTTTAATTATTGAATCATAATGAAAACTGGTGCCCGATGCTTACTTAGACTTTGTATTCATTTGCAAAAAAATATTGTTTAACGGCAATTATTACACACAAGAATACATAATTGTAAGTTTTGTAAAAGTTTATTAGACCTTGTACTCGGTAAATATTTTAAAATCTCTTTTACTTATGTATCTACATAATTGTTATCGAGTCAATATTTAAACATACCACAAAAGAGTGAAAAAAGCAATCCTGTAAAAACAAAGAACCAAGGGATCCTTAAAATAAATTTAAAAAAACAAAATATATAAAAAAGAAACAATTTTACCGTAGTTATTACTTACCAAGTACATTTTATTGTTTTTTACCATGTACAAGTACATGATGTGGAAATTATGTCAGAAGTTAGTGGTTGAGAGACTGTTTTCTTCATCTGCGTTATAGGAATTTCCTTGGTTTTCATTTCAAGCGTATATTTCAACAGGAAGTACATTATAAGTTTCGCTACTGAGTCAGTTTGTATGAAAACCTTAAACTTGTTTTTTTTTTTCGCTTAGAGTTAGAAGCCTGTTTTTTTATAGGATTGTTTATCCTTCAGATTTAGGAGGTTGACTTAGTGTTTGTTATTAACTACAACTTGCTGCATAGCCGATCCCGAGAAAAAGGGTCTTAGCAAACAGACTGACGGATGGATGGACAGATGGATCACAAAACGATCCTGTGAGGGTTAAGTTTATGTATTCTGAGGAGTACTAAAAAAGAAAAAAAGGGCAGCGAGATAAAAAATGAAAATATCTCGTTGGAAACCAGGCTGGATACGAAAGTCAGCAAATTTTTTGCATTTTTTCCGTCACCTAACCTTCTAGCACGCGTGTACGAATTCATTATTTTAGACCGAGAGAGTCCAGTGCTGCATTGAATTTCACACCGGAAAAAATGCGACAACTTTTTTCCGGGGTGCGGAATTTTCGTAATTTGAATATTTTCTTTTCATGTTAGGTTTTTTTTCGCATTTTCGTGTTACTACGAGAACCTTACTAAAAATAATTAAAAGAATGGCACATGGTATGTTTAATTTTAAATTAAATGTTTTTCTGAAATTAAGTTACCAACAATTTTGCCCGTGTCTCTGTTGTTGTAGTTTGGATGCGCTCTACAGACGAATGTCTTGTTGTAATCACTTTTCGTCACGACCGATGTCAATTTAAGCTGAGAAGGGGTGTTATCTGTGGCCTTTTTATTCTTTTAGGTAGTACCTATTTGTGCACTGTTTATTATTTGATATCGTGTCAGGAGTCAATTCATCCATCCATCAGCCTGTTTTGTCCACTGCTGGATATAGGCCTTTCCAGGATTTCACTACTCTTGGCGGTCTTTCTGGAAGGAATGCCCATACTCACACACACTGGGCAGGCGGATTGGTGAGCGCGGTGCCGAAACCCTTGCACCAGTGACGCCGCTGCCCGTCACCAGTCTGTTTTATATTAGGTCCGGCTAAACCGCTATCCATCGGTCCCAGGCAATGGTGGGCCGCCTGGTTTTGCCTGAGAGCTGTTCTCTTACTCTCCCCCGAATAACTTCGGGTGAATTTGCGAGAAAGATGGTGGTACCCCCACAGTCAAGCCCGGCATCAGCTCTACCATCCTCAGAAGTCAACATTTTGAATTAAATCGGTTATTAGCATTGTACTGAAGCCAAAACAATATATTTTATTAAAATTTTCGTTTGTTTGTCAGTCTGTCTTTCTGTATGTATGTATGTCCCGTTTTAACTCAATAACTCAACGGATTCGGATGCGTTTTTTTTAAATTATTATCGGTGTTTATAAACTAACGCCCAAACCGAAAACTGGGCAGAGCGTGATTAAACGCAGTTTAATCGGCTAACCGTTTTTAGCGTTCCGTAACCAAAGGACAAAACGGAGGCCCATTAATGTCACTGCAGTCCGTCTGTGAGTCTATCCGTATGTCACGGGTCTCTAGGTCGTAGTTGGAATGAGTCACAGATCTGAAAGGATATTTTGTGTAGAACGAATATTCGATTACAAATTCAATTAAACTACTTAAAAAGGAGACAAGGAGGCGAAAACAATTATGTTATTTCTTATCCTGGCACGCGGAGTGTCATTGTCCGAGTATTGTCTAGAGCTCATTGAGTAGAGAACAAATATTTTTTAAAATCTTTAATGATAATGAATTGGGGGGCCTTTAAAATTGACAGTTTTAGACTTTTCGCTTAGGAATTTAAAATCTCTGTACTGTTTCATATACTGTGTTTAAATAAAAAATACTAAAAATGCTGATTTATAATGTAATCTTATTGTTAGGTATCTGAATATTCCGTCAAATTAATTTTGCAGTTTAGTTCCATAAATTTTGTAAGTAAAGATAAATTTTGTTCAAGTCCATTAACTTATTTGAATGGTAGTTTCTTATTGCGTACTCCCTACTAACATTTTGGCGTCACTTACAGGTTTTCTTAAAACCTTAAGTGATGTTACAGAGTAACAATTATTTCAGTTCTAACTAAGAAGATTTAGAGGAGTCAGCAAACTAATTTAGCCCTAACAGCGGCCCTAGAACTTTGCTGGATGATGTAGGACAGCTTTGATAGTTAAAATAGTGCTAGTAACCAGCAAGTATACTTAAAATGTTATGGTTTTAAACTTTCTGTAAGACCCAAGTCTTAATATAGTGTTCGCATATTGTTGTTTAGTTATCGTCATAAAGTGTCTTATATACCTTACGGTGTTACATTGATTATAATTGCAGTTTAGGTTATAAAATAGAGTTTGTCGAGAGTTTAGTTACACAAGATACTAAGAGTTTCGAACAACTCCTATAACTAATTTTTACCTGTAACAAAGTAAATTAACTAAAGCTTATTGTGCTTAGCAGTTTCCTTCAAAGACGTTCTAAAGGTATCTGTAGTAAATGTATTCAGCGGGGTCTAGTATAACACTGTTAAGTGTACCAACGGCAATACAATATTCTTGATGTTGTTGTTCAAAGAGTGGAACAATGAGTTAAATGAAGATTTAATATTTAAAGTAAGTTCGCCATTGTTTTGTTAAACTAACTATAAATATTACTTTGAGTTATTCAACATTTGACTATAAAATACTACATTTCTTATATTATTTTAAGTGTTTCAAAAATACTTCTTAATTTTACATGCCATCGCTCAGGAAGCAGGAATAAAATAATAATGTTAGTTTGAGCCGTCTATTTTTTATTTTAAATCTTTAATAACTCCTAGGCGCGTTAAAATTGGCATGAGAAACATCCCAAGTAGCATTCGGGGTTCTATATAAGCTGTCTAGTCGTTCACATGTACTCCAAAAGCTGTGTAAGTTAGCTGTATAAGAGCTGTATAGCGTGCTATAATGATCTTATAGAACCAGTTTGGGCACAAATTAGACAGCCTTAAGTTCACTATGGCTGTACATTAGCAGTATAATAGCATTATAATAGCATTATAATAGCTGTTTAAGTAGTAACATCGGACTTAAGGCTGACTTACGGCACTATATGGTACATGAGTGTAATAAAGAGTAACAAGTGGTTAAATACACAGCCTTCACAGTTATAAAATCCCACAAAATTACTCCAGTGCTACCTAAAGTTCACGTGTGTCCTAAATTATTTCTTTATTTTATTATTAATTATTATCCTCATAGTTGATTTTGTGTGTGCCATGAGAAACCAAACTCTGGCGGATCAATGATAAAAATGTATGATAACACGAGGTAGTACCTGTTTTAAATACTTAATAATGTTAATGCCATGGGAATGCAACTTTATCGTGAAATATATACATATTTACAGCTAAAATATTCACGTGCCTCTGTAAAAACGCGATATTCATTTTAAAATATTTAAAACTGGCTGAGAGGAAATCTACAATTTTCAGTGTTTGATATTATATTGGCATTATAATTATACTACGGTAATTAATTATAACATGAAACCAAAACTCCATCGCTCTACCTACGTATTTTGTGATAAATCTGCATGATAATTTTGGAGATTTATTTGGTAAATTTTAGGTTAGAACAAAATGGTGGAAATGAAATACGGCTATGTGAACTGTTATAACTCCAATTTAATGCGGTGGAGCGTATATAGGTTCACATGTGTTCTGTTAGAATGCTGTTTTCTATTTAAAGTCCCACATTTGCACCACTACAGAGCCAATGTCTATAAACTTATTCTAATGTGAACTTATGTACAGCTTTAAGATGTAGTTCAGGTCACTTGTGTCATCGTTTAATTCTTTTAATATACTGAAATTTTAGAGATCCGCAATAATAATTATTATCCGTTAAATCGCCTAGCCCAGGTACTAAGTCAAGTATGAGTACCTAAAGTAAAAATGTTGTAACAAACTAACAAAAATCACTTTTTGTTTTATTTATTTATTTTTTTATTTATTTATTTAAGAAACAAACAGCCACATATACAAATTATTACAAGTGAAAATATTCAAATTAAGCCTAAAGTCTCCTTAATTTACAAAAATGTATATTTCTAATAAGAAGTGAAGTTAACTAAACATAAGTAAGTAATACACTAGTTACAAAATATGAGCAACAAATAATGTTAGTCAAAAACATCTATCTGCAAGAAATTTTTTTCATGGCAGATTTTTTAAAGGTGGAAAAAGATACACAAAACATGTCGACGTCTGATAAATGGTCATTATATAATCGGCAAACACGCCTAACAAAACTATTTCTTGCATAGCACGTTTTACAAGAAGTAATACTAAACAAATTCTTTGTATGACATGCACGTTCACATTTGCGAGGTATTCTAAAGTTGATTTTTTGTAATAAATCCGGGGTATCTATCAAATTATTATTAATTATTTTGTAAAGCATACAAGCGTCAGTGTAGTCTCGCCTGTGGGATAGAAGTTGAACTTTGTGTCTATCAGCTGAGGTATAATAGTCAAGATAAGCATAACCTGTTCTGTAGTCGAGGGCCTTCACAAACTTTTTCTGTAATTTCTCAAGTCTATCAATATGAGTCATATAAAATGGATGCCAAACTGAACAGGCAAACTCCAGTCTACTACGAACAAAACTATTGTACAGAATTTTATATGTTAACGGGTTTTTGAACGGCTTTCCAACTCTCAAAATAAAACCCAATTGTTTGTAAGATTTGCTGAGTATTGTATCAATGTGTGGCACAAAAGTAAGTTTAGAGTCCATGATCACACCGAGATCACGAATTTCTGTTACCCGTTTAAGATTAGTGTTACATAGTTTGTAATCGTAAAGAATCGTTTGCTTTTTCCTACTAAAACTAATTACACTACATTTGTCTGGATTTAAGAATAGGTTGTTTTGAACACTAAATCTTTCAAAATTAAGTAGGTCAAGTTGTAATTCATTACAATCACTAGGATTACGGATAATTCTAAGTTTTCGTGTGAGACACACAGTTTGGTCTCAGAGTATTTATGTTACCGGCTTTCTGTATAATCCGGTATTGTATACAATGCCTAGGCAATGTATACAATGCCAAAAAGATTAAGGTAATGTATGAAATATTATTTATTTAGTACATTGCCTAGGCATTGTATACAGTACCGAATGCGCAGCCGGTAATGTATATAACAGACGTGAGCAGGAGCGGGAAATTGATTAAGGCATGTATTTAAATGATTTTTTATGAACAAAGCTTAGCCTTTTGGTTAAATGGTATTTCAGGGTGGTCATAAAAAAAAATAACCACGAAGATTATGTATGGCGGTCGCGCCACAAGTGGCGCGACTCGCCATACCTAATCTTCTAACCTAACCTACCGGCTCTCTTCTGCGCTGGAAGACTTCCAAAAAACTAATTCTGACTGTTTAATATTATTCCATTAATTAGTAATAACTTTACTCTTTGCCGGTTGACCAGCAGGTACTCTATACAATGCCTAGGAATTGTATACATTGCCTAGGTAAAGTATGTAACGGACAATAATATTCATAATATTTCATACATTGCCGGGACGCCCCAGGCATTGTATACATTACCTAGGTATTGTATACAATACCTGAATTATACAGATTGCCGGTGACATTTACACTTACAAAAAACACTACTCTGTTCAAGGAGGTATTTAAAATAATGTAAACAAACTAGATAAAGAGGGACAACATTTATGCCCTGCGACAGAAAAGGACAGAAAATAATAGTTGTCACTCAGCCATAGTAACAAACACTGTTTACAATCTTTTAAAGCGCCGAGTCAGCAAGTGTAATAGTGTAACCATAGTATAATTAACTGTGGTGTAACCACATTTTGCAGAATTTATCAGATAAATAACTGTTATTCCTGTTATTTATGAGATAAATGACTGTTATTTCTGATATTTATCTGTTAAAATTCTGTAAAATATGGTTACACTAGCAGACTTGGCGCGTACGGAGCTGACGGGTGTACGATCACCAGGCACGTATCCAGACTTTTGTTTCGGGGGGGGACATTCATTGAACCAACAATGTGAATTGTGAAAGAAGCCTCTGTAATCACTGTACTATATTATTATTAAGTATCAAAAGTACCCTACCTTTTTTATTAAAACGTACTTTACAGTGGTTATGAATAAACATTCCTAGTCCCGTGTATGTCAAGCCAAATTTCGGGGGGGGGGGATAATTCCCACCTATCCCCCCCTGGATACGTGCTTGACGATCACCTTAAATATCTACTTAGAGAAAGTTTATGCTATTTCTTTCTGAACTTGGAAGTAATCATGCGCATTCCTTTTAATAAGTAGGCGAGAAATAGAGGCGGGAACGGGATAGGTATAGATCCTCTGATCACTCGCGTGCGCCCGTGGCGTGCGTGATGGCCAGGATAGGATTAGTTATTGTTAGTGTTGCCATTTTGGCCACTTTGTGGGTAGATCTAGCGGATTTTCAACAGTTTTAGCCAAAAAATAATCCATTTTAGCCACCAAAACAAATCTAGCTACTTCTATCTATTTCTGGTAATTTTTTAGATTATTACTATTGGAAGACTACGGAGTAAACAGACAGAAGATATTTCAGATTTACCAGACATTGTAGACCTATAAATTGATTTAAAAAAATTTTTAATTGAAATAGGCGTTACCTTGCAAATTATATCCATATATCCTATACTTAAAAAAATTTGCTGAAAATTTTAAACTTTATTATAACCAGTTTTTAATACATTTTTAACTTCAATTAGAGACCAAAGCCGATTCTGAAGGCTTTAATTTTAGTTTTAGTGCTGATAAATATACATTTTTTTTATTGCAAAATAGATCTTAGTATTAACAAGAGAAGATATATTAACTTTGGAAAATATTAAGTTTTGACAGCACTAAAATTAAAATTAAAGCCTTTAGAATCGACTTTAGTCTCTAATTGAAGTTAAAAATGTATTAAAAACTAGTTATGATAAAGTTTATAGCTATATATTTATATCCATATATAATTATAATAGGATATCAATAGTAATAGGATATTTAAGTAGACCATACTATGATATTTAGCATCTTAG
The DNA here is from genome assembly GCA_910592155.1 of Ypsolopha scabrella. Lineage (NCBI taxonomy): Eukaryota > Metazoa > Arthropoda > Insecta > Lepidoptera > Ypsolophidae > Ypsolopha > Ypsolopha scabrella. The sequence goes on from OU342976.1 coordinate 21,184,767, forward strand.
ACCTCCATCTACATTTTTTAAAGTTACATTAACGGGAGTGCATAAAATTGTTCTAGCATCAGACGGTAGTGTTCCCGGTTTAAATTCGTTTATTATGCCTGACAATTTATTCAAAGCGGAATGAGGAATACGATTTTCAATAGCCCATGTTCTTATTTTTTTGCGAAAGGTTAAATGATTGTCCAAGTCAAAATTGTATTCACTATCACTAGAACTGCAATCACCACACTCTGATATCTGTATATTTTGAAGGGAACTTTCAGGTTCAGGCACATTTTCCTCTGCATCATGTACAGAACCACCATGAACAACGGTTGAATTCGCACTTGTTGAAGCCGTATCGACGGGCTCATTTTCGGGCGTCGTTGTCAATCGATTTTTAAAATTTGCGAATATTCTTTTGCAATTTTTCTTCTTATTCCACCGGTTCTCGCTCTTATTTTCCAGGATTTTTTATTCATTTTCACAATTTTTTGCACGAGACGTAATAACACGCAGCTTGTGGGATAACACCCTAAACACTAACATACCGTACTAAATTAGTACATATATATTTATATATATATATTTGACTACGATAAACTACATAAATACTTACAATATATACATATTTAGTAGCTAAGACTGCTGAGAGGACAAAAAGTGCTTCTTCAAGTTGAATTTGAAAGAAGCAATTGAGGGAAGACTTTTAAGAGAGAGTGGAAGATCGTTCCAAAGTCGAACAGCGTCAACTGTGAAAGACCTAGAGTAACGTTCAGTGTAATGAGTTGGGAAAGATAACATAAGATCATGACAGGACCGAAGATTCCTTTTGCTCATATCAGTGCGAAAATTGAACCTATCTTTTAGGTATTTGGGGGAAGAAGGGTTGTTCAAGACATTATATAGTAGAGATAAGATATGACTATACCTCCGAAAACGTATTGGAAGCCACTTCAGTTTACGTCGAAACTCAGACACATGGTCAAACTTTCGCAAATCAAAAATAAATCTGATAGCCAAATTCTGAAGACGTTCCAGCTTGTCGAGCAACTCTTCGGTGGCATCCAAGAACACAACATCAGCATAGTCAAGAAGAGGCAGAAGAAGAGATTGGGCTAGAGTGATTCTAGTTTGCAAAGGCAAGAAGTACTGAAGGCGCTTCAGTGAGTGAAATGAACCGTACATCCTACGGCTAACTTCCTTAACATGACTCTCCCACGACAAAGTCTGATCCATGATAAAGTAGTAGCTGACGATGAATAAACGCTATAGTGCAGGCGCTTTAATACCTTTGTACCACCGTACTATAGGCTTTCTACAACTTTTACCTGTAAAACTGCGGATCTCTTTCGTGGTTAATTTAGAGCATACTCTAACTCAGTTGTACAGGTCCGTGTTAACACTTTTATATTCAAATGGAACTGATATACGAGTCTATATAGGTTAATTTAACGCTATGGTGCTAGTTGGGCTACGAATGGATATTCAAACAGGCATACACCAAAACTATAAGGGGTTCTGTTTCAAGATGGAACCTGCAGAAAGAACATTGTTGCAACCAAAACATCAACCCAAAGTAGATGTCAGAAACATCGAACCCTCAAAATAATTGCCCGCTGCGATCTGCTCACCGGTAAAAGGAAAGTTATTTATTGATAAAAAGATTTTTTGGTCGTCTAATTGAGTGGAATACTACTCGTATATTGTGCTCGGGTAGTAAGTCAGTTGTACAGAATTTAAGAGACCTTGTGTATCGTAAATTTTATAACATATTTCTAATAATATATTTATTCAGGTCTATTCAGTTTATTTATCAACTTATTTATTAATTTCATTATGTAGGTATAATAATATTCTTATTCCAATAAGTCTTTTTATATATTTCCCGTATCATATTTGTTTCATCATAAAATATTATTTTTATACAGATTAGATTTGACATGTAAAACGTATACTTTATGTATCTATTTTACAAATAAACATGTTGAATCCTGAATAAATCAAATTAAAAAATGAAATTTTAAATGGCATCACGTTTAAATTGTGGATAGTTCGAAAATTTAAACCTTTAAATGTAATTGTGGCGCTTTGTGAATTCACATCTGTAAAAACTATATTTGATTGGATTCATTTAAAAGTTTTTTTTTACCGTGGTTCGCGATATGTTTTTATTTAATTCCGAATTTATTTTCAAGCGAGCTAGAGCTACGCTGTACATTTCAGCCATAAAAAAACAATAGTCCAGACACGTTGATTTATTCACTACTGTGTACCGTCTTAAGTTCATAAATTTTAATTTTTGTCAATGATTTTGCAACTTTTATTCTTTATATGTTTAATGCGTGCTATAGGGTAAAACTGGCTAGACCCGTTTTTTGACCATTATGCGACTGTAACATTAAAGGAATATTATTTATGTTAATTATTATGATATATTTTTCTTGATTTTTAAAGTTTAATAACAAAAAAGGGCCTGCAGAACTTTCATCAACGTTACAAAGCTACCAGTGCGTTACAAAGGTAAAACCGTTCAAATTGGTACCTGGAATCATCATAATTGCTTTTAACAAAATTCTCAACTCAAACACTACCTCGATTGATGGAAATTGATTGAACCAATTCAATTTGCCTTCCGAGCCGAAATGATAGATTTTTTAATTTGCATTTATTTGAAACGGTAAGCGGAAATTTTTAAAGCTTTGAATATTTTTTAAACATTTTGCGGCCTGTCCAGCTTTGGTTTCAGAATGAATTATTTAGGTAATTAATTTTATTAATGGCCTGTTATTTAGGGGCTCACTGATTATAAATACCCCTTTTATTTGTAAAATAAGACGTAGGCAATGGTTTAGGAGGTAGAATAAAGCGAGTTTAGTACCACAGAGCCTCTGCCAACTTATTTTCTATCTATCCTATGATCGGACGAGATTGGTAATCTATCGGTTGCATTCAAAGCTGCATACAATTTTTTCTTAGACAACATGTCTAGGCTGATCTTTAAAATTTTCATTTGTGCTCGTTACGTCTTTTGCAGACCGACGCCGCGAGACGCGAAAAAGTAGCGAATTGATGACGAACCTCGAAAATAGACAGACAGCGATATAGACAGACACAGACATATAATTATTACTAAGTAACAGACCAAACATAAGGATTAAATAGCATGGCAAGTTTCAATACAAAAAATATGCTACATTTAGGCTTCATAGTACGAAGAAGCGTATAAAAATGGATTGTTTTGGCTGTCTTATGCTTGTAAGATATTTGTTAATTCCTAAACTAATCTCTAGTATATATTTTGTTTGGAAACAAGCAATATTTATATTTAAAAGAGCCCGAAGTTCACTGAGCTAAAATGGCTATGCGTTTATTTATTAATGTTAGATGTGCTACTTATTATACGTCTGTGCTTTTCATATGCATAAACAAAATAAAGACATCGTCACGACGTGGGATTCTGAGAGGGTGTCAGTTCCTAAATGTGAAATGTAAGTCAACTGTCCACACTTGGTATACTCGCTTTTCAACAACGATTAATATAATGAGACATAATTTATCACAGTTCGCTACTGCGTTTCGCGGCGTCGGTGTGCAAAGTAGGGATGCATCGATACGCCTTTTTGCCGATACAATACCGATACATTTATAAAAATATCGGCGATACCGATACCGATAAGCTTAGTGAATTTAAATGAAGGTAAAATAAAAAGTTGGGTTAAATATATATTTCTAATTAATATAAATAAATTACAGATTATTAAGGTAAATTAATATTGTTAGTAATTACAATTAACATTATATAAAAAGATTTTTGTTCGCTATTTCGCAAAACTGTTTGAGTGAGACCTGCGGTGGAAAATTTACACGCATGAACTCAATACGATATCTATTTGGTTTCATCAATCCATCCATCCATCAGCCCGTGTTCGTCCACTGCTGGACATATGCCTTTCCCAAATTTCGCCACTCATGTCGGTCCTCCGTCCTCCTCATCCAGCCGCCCCCCGCAACGTCCTTCAGATTGGCCTACACTACGCTTTGCTGTACGTGGTCTCCATTCTTAAGCCTTTCGGCCCCAACGGCCATCATTTCGACGACAAATATGGCCTGCCCATTGCCACTTCAACTTACTGATACTGCAGGCTATGTCGGTTAGTTTCGATCTACGACGGATCTCCTCATTTCGGATTCTATCCATCAGAGATACCCCAAGCATAGCCCGCTCCATAGCTCGCTGAGCGACCTTAAACCAGTGGATCAGACCCTTTGTAAGAGACCACGTCTCAGCGCTATACGTCATCACAGGAAGGACGCACTGGTTGTACATCTTAGCCTTTAAGCACTGCGGTATTGGCGACTTAAATATGTGACGCAACTTTCCGAATGCTGCCCAACCCAAGCATATTCTTCTGTCAGCCTCGGCTGACTATTTGGTTGAGCATGGGAAAAATAAACACTACACGTAACATTGACCAACAACAGCATCTCCCGAGCATAGTTCGTACCTCGTTTGCAATGCAATAGGCGAACCTACACGCGCGTTTACTTTACTTTTTTGAAGCGCAAAGCTTAAAATATATCGTTGTATCGGCAATAAAAATATCGCCGATACCGATATATCGGCAAACCCAAAGTATCCCCGATATATCGGTATCGGTATCGGATGCATCCCTAGTGCAAAGGCCTTAATTGGCTATACATAATGTATATGTCCTTATGATCTTGCTTTTTAGAAAAAGAGTATGCACACTTATTATAAAAGAAAAACATTTTTTTAAGCTTATTTTGACTGCGTAATTATTGTATAATTCCGGTTCATACACCCATACATGTATCTGTAAAAAGTTCCATTATAATACTCTACCCAAATCGAAAGATAGATTTTTTTATATACGTGTATAAGCATTTAATATAAATGTTAATATATCTATTTCTACGTTTTCATATTCCACGAAAAGAAAAGGAATCATAATCACAAAAGAAACACGAAACTACTCAAACTTTCCGTAAACAAGTGATTCTCAGAAAGGAGGGGAATGCTGGTCGGAATTGCGGGCAAATATGAGCTCGGGCAGAGGTGTTCGCGAAATTAGATTTACGGGGCCGAAGTTTTAGGGAACTTGTTCATGAACTTCCCCCCGGATCAGTTTCGAATGCTTCTTCCTGAGGCCCGCATTATCATATAAATGCCGAGGTGACGCAAAAATATGGCGGCCGCGTAGGTGGCTCCACCTGCCTGGCTATAGCGCAAGTACGTGATCTAAATATTATGATATTAGGTGCTTGGGGAGGCGTTTCACGGAATTACTCTGAATGTTTCATTTAAATTGTTCCATTTTTTGAAGTGACAATGTATAAAATGAGTGGAGTACTGCAATTACTTTTCGCGCGTTGTTGTCATTGATTGATCAAAGCTTTGACGATGTCAATTTCAACCAATCAGTGAGGATTGAAATTTTTGTGACGGGAACTAACGTTTTTAGCATTTCAGAGAAAAGTAGTTTTCAAGCGTCAAATATCAAAACAGTAAATATTAGTTGCAGTTTATGTGTATACACTTACAGGTCTTATGGTAATTTAGTGCTTAGAACATGGATGACTATACAAGGCGTAGAAACATGAACAGAACCTATATGTTTACAAATCTAAATTTAATATATTATCTCCGGCATTTACTAAAAGGCGGTCGTTTTTTACTCATTTTAAAACGAACCGACTAAATATAAATTATAACAATTTGTTTATGGGAACTATGTTTTCTGTCACCAAAATGTTTTCTGTCACCAAAATGTCAATAATATGTAATCCTACACAAAACAAAATTTTTTTTTTCTTTGAGAAATTGGGGGGGGCGACGGCGACTTTCTCCTAGAAGATTTTTGGTGAATTTTATTAGAATTTTGGTTATATATATGAATATATATATATATATATAATAATAACTACTCATAAATAATATTAGTCAACACACTTTAAGTTTGGTCAAGATCTTGACACGATGAAATTCTACTTTTTTACCAAATAAATATCAATTTAAACCTAAAATGCTAGCATAAATCATAACCATTTTTATTACATGCTGTTTTAATTTTTGTGAGAATATAATTATGTTCTTTTTGTTCTGCTTTAATAATGACTAGTATTTTATTTGCCATGTGGTAAGTAATAGTAGATTATTATACAAGGGAGGTAAGTGATCAATTGCACCCGAGATATTTAGGCGTACGAGCGAGCGAAGCGAGCCAGGGTGCCTATAGTTCGAGGGTGCAATTTATCACTTACACCAATGTACGATAGCGCTTGTCACTCTAAAGAGGGCAGACAGTGGCGTATCGAGCTGACGTAGACATATCATAGACAGCTCGATATGGTCTACCATGCTAGGTACCCTGAGAACAAGGTTTTCGAAAAGTGATGATGTCTATGCTTGGTTAGCATTTTCTGAGTAATCCTAGAATTCCCTTTACTCGCATTTTGAAACCGCTTTTCATTCCCCTACAATAAATGGATAATCGATTACAAAAAAAAAAACTTGAAAGCGTGACCTGAAAATCTAGTACATTTATGTTTTGGTTCCGTTAATGTATAGGTATTTCTGATTTTCGTGACAAAATTATTTGAATTCTCTTAATATATTAACAAGTATGAAATTTCATTAACAGGTAAACATTTTTGTATAGGTACTGTTTCACGAATTGGTTAAAGTCCAAATCATCATCTACATTTACATCTTCTTGTTCCCCAGCGGGCGGGTAAGGACTACAAATATCCATCTGCTCTTGTTTAAGTCGATGAATTATTTTGTAAGCAGTTTGTCAAACTAATAGACAAAGTAGCGTCGTTGGTAGTAAATTTTACAACGGAACTTTAAAATAAGATCCATGCCGTTTTATTTGAGGGATATTCTCGGACATTAGACGTGTCCGATAGCCGCAGGCTGCTCTGATATCGAGACGTCTTTTTAATGTCTTTTATAGGATCGGGGATGTCGGAATTACCCCGCTTTAATGGGGTTAAATCGGATTTGATATCTATGATTCTAACAGTTGTCATTATGGAAGCTCGTTATGTCGCTCGGGAAACTATTGTTTAGGTAAAAAGTGGTAAAAAAATCATTTCTATGACGTTACATACAATAAACCATAGCGGTGGTTGCTGATTCTGTTAAATGGACTTCTTACAGATATTGATAATATGGTACAATTATTGACAGCAAATTTGAGAGATAAAATATGGTTTTTCATTTTTTTTATCATCCAATTGTTTTTGTCGAACTTTTAGTGTTAGGCAAGATTGATTCGGTAACTCCAAAAATTTGTTTTTGCTCCTTCGTCGACAAAACTCTACTTACGATTTTATGTTTAGATATACCTATCGATTTAAGGTGGTAGAGCTGATGCAGGGCTCGACTGTGGAGGTACCACCATCTTACTCGCAAATCCTCCCGAAGTTATTCAGGGGAGAGTAAGAGAACAGCTCTCAGGCAAAACCAGGCGGCCCACCATTGCCTGGGACCGATGGATGGCGGTATATCCATCCCCAGTTGCCGAGCTTTATAAAACAGACTGGTGACGGGCAGCGGCGGCGTCACTGGTGCAAGGGTTTCGGCACCGCGCTCACCAACTCGCCTGCCCAGCGTGTGTGAGTATGGGCATATCTTCCAGGAGGACCGCCAAGAGTGGCGATATCCTGGAAAGGCCTAAGGCCGATATCGACTTTAGTCTCTAATTGAAGTTAAAAATGTATTAAAAACTAGTTATGATAAAGTTTATAGCTATATATTTATATCCATATATAATTATAATAGGATATCAATAGTAATAGGATATTTAAGTAGACCATACTATGATATTTAGCATCTTAGACCTCCATCTACATTTTTTAAAGTTACATTAACGGGAGTGCATAAAATTGTTCTAGCATCAGACGGTAGTGTTCCCGGTTTAAATTCGTTTATTATGCCTGACAATTTATTCAAAGCGGAATGAGGAATACGATTTTCAATAGCCCATGTTCTTATTTTTTTGCGAAAGGTTAAATGATTGTCCAAGTCAAAATTGTATTCACTATCACTAGAACTGCAATCACCACACTCTGATATCTGTATATTTTGAAGGGAACTTTCAGGTTCAGGCACATTTTCCTCTGCATCATGTACAGAACCACCATGAACAACGGTTGAATTCGCACTTGTTGAAGCCGTATCGACGGGCTCATTTTCGGGCGTCGTTGTCAATCGATTTTTAAAATTTGCGAATATTCTTTTGCAATTTTTCTTCTTATTCCACCGGTTCTCGCTCTTATTTTCCAGGATTTTTTATTCATTTTCACAATTTTTTGCACGAGACGTAATAACACGCAGCTTGTGGGATAACACCCTAAACACTAACATACCGTACTAAATTAGTACATATATATTTATATATATATATTTGACTACGATAAACTACATAAATACTTACAATATATACATATTTAGTAGCTAAGACTGCTGAGAGGACAAAAAGTGCTTCTTCAAGTTGAATTTGAAAGAAGCAATTGAGGGAAGACTTTTAAGAGAGAGTGGAAGATCGTTCCAAAGTCGAACAGCGTCAACTGTGAAAGACCTAGAGTAACGTTCAGTGTAATGAGTTGGGAAAGATAACATAAGATCATGACAGGACCGAAGATTCCTTTTGCTCATATCAGTGCGAAAATTGAACCTATCTTTTAGGTATTTGGGGGAAGAAGGGTTGTTCAAGACATTATATAGTAGAGATAAGATATGACTATACCTCCGAAAACGTATTGGAAGCCACTTCAGTTTACGTCGAAACTCAGACACATGGTCAAACTTTCGCAAATCAAAAATAAATCTGATAGCCAAATTCTGAAGACGTTCCAGCTTGTCGAGCAACTCTTCGGTGGCATCCAAGAACACAACATCAGCATAGTCAAGAAGAGGCAGAAGAAGAGATTGGGCTAGAGTGATTCTAGTTTGCAAAGGCAAGAAGTACTGAAGGCGCTTCAGTGAGTGAAATGAACCGTACATCCTACGGCTAACTTCCTTAACATGACTCTCCCACGACAAAGTCTGATCCATGATAAAGTAGTAGCTGACGATGAATAAACGCTATAGTGCAGGCGCTTTAATACCTTTGTACCACCGTACTATAGGCTTTCTACAACTTTTACCTGTAAAACTGCGGATCTCTTTCGTGGTTAATTTAGAGCATACTCTAACTCAGTTGTACAGGTCCGTGTTAACACTTTTATATTCAAATGGAACTGATATACGAGTCTATATAGGTTAATTTAACGCTATGGTGCTAGTTGGGCTACGAATGGATATTCAAACAGGCATACACCAAAACTATAAGGGGTTCTGTTTCAAGATGGAACCTGCAGAAAGAACATTGTTGCAACCAAAACATCAACCCAAAGTAGATGTCAGAAACATCGAACCCTCAAAATAATTGCCCGCTGCGATCTGCTCACCGGTAAAAGGAAAGTTATTTATTGATAAAAAGATTTTTTGGTCGTCTAATTGAGTGGAATACTACTCGTATATTGTGCTCGGGTAGTAAGTCAGTTGTACAGAATTTAAGAGACCTTGTGTATCGTAAATTTTATAACATATTTCTAATAATATATTTATTCAGGTCTATTCAGTTTATTTATCAACTTATTTATTAATTTCATTATGTAGGTATAATAATATTCTTATTCCAATAAGTCTTTTTATATATTTCCCGTATCATATTTGTTTCATCATAAAATATTATTTTTATACAGATTAGATTTGACATGTAAAACGTATACTTTATGTATCTATTTTACAAATAAACATGTTGAATCCTGAATAAATCAAATTAAAAAATGAAATTTTAAATGGCATCACGTTTAAATTGTGGATAGTTCGAAAATTTAAACCTTTAAATGTAATTGTGGCGCTTTGTGAATTCACATCTGTAAAAACTATATTTGATTGGATTCATTTAAAAGTTTTTTTTTACCGTGGTTCGCGATATGTTTTTATTTAATTCCGAATTTATTTTCAAGCGAGCTAGAGCTACGCTGTACATTTCAGCCATAAAAAAACAATAGTCCAGACACGTTGATTTATTCACTACTGTGTACCGTCTTAAGTTCATAAATTTTAATTTTTGTCAATGATTTTGCAACTTTTATTCTTTATATGTTTAATGCGTGCTATAGGGTAAAACTGGCTAGACCCGTTTTTTGACCATTATGCGACTGTAACATTAAAGGAATATTATTTATGTTAATTATTATGATATATTTTTCTTGATTTTTAAAGTTTAATAACAAAAAAGGGCCTGCAGAACTTTCATCAACGTTACAAAGCTACCAGTGCGTTACAAAGGTAAAACCGTTCAAATTGGTACCTGGAATCATCATAATTGCTTTTAACAAAATTCTCAACTCAAACACTACCTCGATTGATGGAAATTGATTGAACCAATTCAATTTGCCTTCCGAGCCGAAATGATAGATTTTTTAATTTGCATTTATTTGAAACGGTAAGCGGAAATTTTTAAAGCTTTGAATATTTTTTAAACATTTTGCGGCCTGTCCAGCTTTGGTTTCAGAATGAATTATTTAGGTAATTAATTTTATTAATGGCCTGTTATTTAGGGGCTCACTGATTATAAATACCCCTTTTATTTGTAAAATAAGACGTAGGCAATGGTTTAGGAGGTAGAATAAAGCGAGTTTAGTACCACAGAGCCTCTGCCAACTTATTTTCTATCTATCCTATGATCGGACGAGATTGGTAATCTATCGGTTGCATTCAAAGCTGCATACAATTTTTTCTTAGACAACATGTCTAGGCTGATCTTTAAAATTTTCATTTGTGCTCGTTACGTCTTTTGCAGACCGACGCCGCGAGACGCGAAAAAGTAGCGAATTGATGACGAACCTCGAAAATAGACAGACAGCGATATAGACAGACACAGACATATAATTATTACTAAGTAACAGACCAAACATAAGGATTAAATAGCATGGCAAGTTTCAATACAAAAAATATGCTACATTTAGGCTTCATAGTACGAAGAAGCGTATAAAAATGGATTGTTTTGGCTGTCTTATGCTTGTAAGATATTTGTTAATTCCTAAACTAATCTCTAGTATATATTTTGTTTGGAAACAAGCAATATTTATATTTAAAAGAGCCCGAAGTTCACTGAGCTAAAATGGCTATGCGTTTATTTATTAATGTTAGATCTGCTACTTATTATACGTCTGTGCTTTTCATATGCATAAACAAAATAAAGACATCGTCACGACGTGGGATTCTGAGAGGGTGTCAGTTCCTAAATGTGAAATGTAAGTCAACTGTCCACACTTGGTATACTCGCTTTTCAACAACGATTAATATAATGAGACATAATTTATCACAGTTCGCTACTGCGTTTCGCGGCGTCGGTGTGCAAAGTAGGGATGCATCGATACGCCTTTTTGCCGATACAATACCGATACATTTATAAAAATATCGGCGATACCGATACCGATAAGCTTAGTGAATTTAAATGAAGGTAAAATAAAAAGTTGGGTTAAATATATATTTCTAATTAATATAAATAAATTACAGATTATTAAGGTAAATTAATATTGTTAGTAATTACAATTAACATTATATAAAAAGATTTTTGTTCGCTATTTCGCAAAACTGTTTGAGTGAGACCTGCGGTGGAAAATTTACACGCATGAACTCAATACGATATCTATTTGGTTTCATCAATCCATCCATCCATCAGCCCGTGTTCGTCCACTGCTGGACATATGCCTTTCCCAAATTTCGCCACTCATGTCGGTCCTCCGTCCTCCTCATCCAGCCGCCCCCCGCAACGTCCTTCAGATTGGCCTACACTACGCTTTGCTGTACGTGGTCTCCATTCTTAAGCCTTTCGGCCCCAACGGCCATCATTTCGACGACAAATATGGCCTGCCCATTGCCACTTCAACTTACTGATACTGCAGGCTATGTCGGTTAGTTTCGATCTACGACGGATCTCCTCATTTCGGATTCTATCCATCAGAGATACCCCAAGCATAGCCCGCTCCATAGCTCGCTGAGCGACCTTAAACCAGTGGATCAGACCCTTTGTAAGAGACCACGTCTCAGCGCTATACGTCATCACAGGAAGGACGCACTGGTTGTACATCTTAGCCTTTAAGCACTGCGGTATTGGCGACTTAAATATGTGACGCAACTTTCCGAATGCTGCCCAACCCAAGCATATTCTTCTGTCAGCCTCGGCTGACTATTTGGTTGAGCATGGGAAAAATAAACACTACACGTAACATTGACCAACAACAGCATCTCCCGAGCATAGTTCGTACCTCGTTTGCAATGCAATAGGCGAACCTACACGCGCGTTTACTTTACTTTTTTGAAGCGCAAAGCTTAAAATATATCGTTGTATCGGCAATAAAAATATCGCCGATACCGATATATCGGCAAACCCAAAGTATCCCCGATATATCGGTATCGGTATCGGATGCATCCCTAGTGCAAAGGCCTTAATTGGCTATACATAATGTATATGTCCTTATGATCTTGCTTTTTAGAAAAAGAGTATGCACACTTATTATAAAAGAAAAACATTTTTTTAAGCTTATTTTGACTGCGTAATTATTGTATAATTCCGGTTCATACACCCATACATGTATCTGTAAAAAGTTCCATTATAATACTCTACCCAAATCGAAAGATAGATTTTTTTATATACGTGTATAAGCATTTAATATAAATGTTAATATATCTATTTCTACGTTTTCATATTCCACGAAAAGAAAAGGAATCATAATCACAAAAGAAACACGAAACTACTCAAACTTTCCGTAAACAAGTGATTCTCAGAAAGGAGGGGAATGCTGGTCGGAATTGCGGGCAAATATGAGCTCGGGCAGAGGTGTTCGCGAAATTAGATTTACGGGGCCGAAGTTTTAGGGAACTTGTTCAGGAACTTCCCCCCGGATCAGTTTCGAATGCTTCTTCCTGAGGCCCGCATTATCATATAAATGCCGAGGTGACGCAAAAATATGGCGGCCGCGTAGGTGGCTCCACCTGCCTGGCTATAGCGCAAGTACGTGATCTAAATATTATGATATTAGGTGCTTGGGGAGGCGTTTCACGGAATTACTCTGAATGTTTCATTTAAATTGTTCCATTTTTTGGAGTGACAATGTATAAAATGAGTGGAGTACTGCAATTACTTTTCGCGCGTTGTTGTCATTGATTGATCAAAGCTTTGACGATGTCAATTTCAACCAATCAGTGAGGATTGAAATTTTTGTGACGGGAACTAACGTTTTTAGCATTTCAGAGAAAAGTAGTTTTCAAGCGTCAAATATCAAAACAGTAAATATTAGTTGCAGTTTATGTGTATACACTTACAGGTCTTATGGTAATTTAGTGCTTAGAACATGGATGACTATACAAGGCGTAGAAACATGAACAGAACCTATATGTTTACAAATCTAAATTTAATATATTATCTCCGGCATTTACTAAAAGGCGGTCGTTTTTTACTCATTTTAAAACGAACCGACTAAATATAAATTATAACAATTTGTTTATGGGAACTATGTTTTCTGTCACCAAAATGTTTTCTGTCACCAAAATGTCAATAATATGTAATCCTACACAAAACAAAATTTTTTTTTTCTTTGAGAAATTGGGGGGGGCGACGGCGACTTTCTCCTAGAAGATTTTTGGTGAATTTTATTAGAATTTTGGTTATATATATGAATATATATATATATATATAATAATAACTACTCATAAATAATATTAGTCAACACACTTTAAGTTTGGTCAAGATCTTGACACGATGAAATTCTACTTTTTTACCAAATAAATATCAATTTAAACCTAAAATGCTAGCATAAATCATAACCATTTTTATTACATGCTGTTTTAATTTTTGTGAGAATATAATTATGTTCTTTTTGTTCTGCTTTAATAATGACTAGTATTTTATTTGCCATGTGGTAAGTAATAGTAGATTATTATACAAGGGAGGTAAGTGATCAATTGCACCCGAGATATTTAGGCGTACGAGCGAGCGAAGCGAGCCAGGGTGCCTATAGTTCGAGGGTGCAATTTATCACTTACACCAATGTACGATAGCGCTTGTCACTCTAAAGAGGGCAGACAGTGGCGTATCGAGCTGACGTAGACATATCATAGACAGCTCGATATGGTCTACCATGCTAGGTACCCTGAGAACAAGGTTTTCGAAAAGTGATGATGTCTATGCTTGGTTAGCATTTTCTGAGTAATCCTAGAATTCCCTTTACTCGCATTTTGAAACCGCTTTTCATTCCCCTACAATAAATGGATAATCGATTACAAAAAAAAAAACTTGAAAGCGTGACCTGAAAATCTAGTACATTTATGTTTTGGTTCCGTTAATGTATAGGTATTTCTGATTTTCGTGACAAAATTATTTGAATTCTCTTAATATATTAACAAGTATGAAATTTCATTAACAGGTAAACATTTTTGTATAGGTACTGTTTCACGAATTGGTTAAAGTCCAAATCATCATCTACATTTACATCTTCTTGTTCCCCAGCGGGCGGGTAAGGACTACAAATATCCATCTGCTCTTGTTTAAGTCGATGAATTATTTTGTAAGCAGTTTGTCAAACTAATAGACAAAGTAGCGTCGTTGGTAGTAAATTTTACAACGGAACTTTAAAATAAGATCCATGCCGTTTTATTTGAGGGATATTCTCGGACATTAGACGTGTCCGATAGCCGCAGGCTGCTCTGATATCGAGACGTCTTTTTAATGTCTTTTATAGGATCGGGGATGTCGGAATTACCCCGCTTTAATGGGGTTAAATCGGATTTGATATCTATGATTCTAACAGTTGTCATTATGGAAGCTCGTTATGTCGCTCGGGAAACTATTGTTTAGGTAAAAAGTGGTAAAAAAATCATTTCTATGACGTTACATACAATAAACCATAGCGGTGGTTGCTGATTCTGTTAAATGGACTTCTTACAGATATTGATAATATGGTACAATTATTGACAGCAAATTTGAGAGATAAAATATGGTTTTTCATTTTTTTTATCATCCAATTGTTTTTGTCGAACTTTTAGTGTTAGGCAAGATTGATTCGGTAACTCCAAAAATTTGTTTTTGCTCCTTCGTCGACAAAACTCTACTTACGATTTTATGTTTAGATATACCTATCGATTTAAGGTGGTAGAGCTGATGCAGGGCTCGACTGTGGAGGTACCACCATCTTACTCGCAAATCCTCCCGAAGTTATTCAGGGGAGAGTAAGAGAACAGCTCTCAGGCAAAACCAGGCGGCCCACCATTGCCTGGGACCGATGGATGGCGGTATATCCATCCCCAGTTGCCGAGCTTTATAAAACAGACTGGTGACGGGCAGCGGCGGCGTCACTGGTGCAAGGGTTTCGGCACCGCGCTCACCAACTCGCCTGCCCAGCGTGTGTGAGTATGGGCATATCTTCCAGGAGGACCGCCAAGAGTGGCGATATCCTGGAAAGGCCTATGTCCAGCAGTGGACGAAACAGGCTTTTGGATGGATGGATACCTATCGATAGGTGCTGCTGCTGATTATATTTCTTGTTTTCTTATTAAAAGCAATCACACTAATATTATAAATGCGAAAGTTTGTGTGTGTGTATGTGTGTGTGTATGTTTGTTACTCTTTCACGCTGAAACGGCTGAACAGATTTGGATGAAATTTAGAATGGATATAGCTTATACCCTAACTTAACATATAGGCTACTTTTTACCCTGGAAAAAAGCATGTCGTTAAACCAAATAACACGCGGGCAAAGCCACGGGCAAAAGCTAGTACTTAATAAACACAAAATCACTACAAAGTATTAAACAAAAATTTGCATTCATATCTGTTCGATACGGAATTTATAGAAGTTTTTGGGGATAAAAACACAAACCTTGAAAACAATACAGTATACACCCCTTCTTTGTGCAGTCATGTAAAACAAATGCTCAATGTAAACGTAAAATCAATAAAACTATGTCTTCAAACCCGATCAATTGTTAAACTAAAAAACAACTTTTCCTGTATTGGAGGATTAATGCGGGATAGTTTCGGGCCCGACGATATTGCTGCTAGGTTTAAGTCCCACGGGTGCCAACGTAGGGACCTAATGGTATTTATAATGGTGGGGTGGCAAGAGCGGGATTAGCCCTCTACGTGCGGTTGAGACGTGGAATCGACGCGGTCGGGAACGGACGAAATCTATTGCTACTTTTTGCAGAATAACCCTTGTCGTTGGGTTGCTGGCTGGCTGTAATTGTTTTTGAAAATAGAACGAAACGTTTTCTTTTTAAAATGTCTAACATGTCTACGTGGGTGGAATACAAATACAATATTATTGTTTGCTTGAAATTAACTACACCAATATTTATCCAGTATTTATTGAGTATAAGTCAGATTTTAAACAAAACAACTATAATTTTTTATGTATCCATATATTTATTAGACGGTTTACTTAAAAGAGGATACGACCGGTCTTGTTCCGAAACGCACAAATTATGTTTGTTTTTATTATTATTTTTGAACGAAATCATACACATAAAACATATTATCACGACATGAATCTCTGAGGGGCCGTTAGAGGTGTTCCCGCGTGTGAACTGTGAAATGCAAGTCACTGTCCACACCCGGTACACGCACGTTGAATAAAAAGTCTTAAAGAAATGTGATTTATGCCATCATAATGATACATCTATCCTTATCTGACGTCGATTATTCATTTTCTTCGTTGCCTTAATTTCTTTCATCACTTGTTGCTAGGGACAGAAAATTTCTAAAGGACTTGTTTTCGTTAAAATCTTAATCTGTTCAATCATTATGTCAGAGTATTAAATATAAAACAATAATTTTGTCAGCTAAGAAATAATATTTAACAACACCAAATCAAGGAAATACTTATTCAAAGGCTTGCTTCTTGTAGAATTCACAGAGTAACAAATACGGATAAGGGTATGTCATAGGTTAGGAAAAAATGTTACTACCCGTCCAACACAAAAAGGCCAATTTCAAAGACTTTAAGATTTATATATAAATATTAAAATTTCACTAAATTAAAGACTCCAGAAGTCAATGAATAGTAGATTGTTATACAAGGTAGGTAAGTTATCACTTACATCCGTGTGTAACACTCTACTTTTCATCACTAATGCGAGGAAATAAAATAAACTTACAACATTATATTTGCAACAACGTTTTCAACAAGATAACTTTGCTGCCGCCATTTTCTTTTCATGTGAGTTTTTCTTTTTTTTTGTGCAATCGTGTCTTACTGGCCAATATAATTGTTTTAAAAATAAAACTAGTTTAGTTGCTGTGTAAACTCTCAAACGTCTTTTTAAAATTTTATTTAGCATATTTACCTGTTATATGCAAGTCAAATTTTCCATAATAATATAAATAAAATACAGAATAACAAAATAAAAAGGGAATAGGCTGAAAATATATATTTCCATTGTCATTTGGCGAGACGAGTGACTTACTAGTTAGTGACTGCAAGGGACACTCGTTCGATTTTCAAATTAACTTACTTCCCTAGGTTTGTAGAACTAATTGACCTCCCGCATTTCGAGTTAAATACGACTTACTTTCAGAGAATTAGTGATGAAAATAATATTTATTGAAATATATTTTTTTGTATCATTCAGTAATTTTTCAGTTTCCAGTGACCCCTATTCTCGTGCGTCAAACCTTAAATTTAGAGTTAGAGAAAACCTAAAATAATACAAGCTCATTTAACCTTTATTCATCTGTATTAAGGCCTATTTTTGTAATGAAAAGTTTTAGGTTTTTGTTTAGGCAGCTCTATATTTTATATTTGCTACACGAGTATAAGGATCAATATCCCTTTAACTTAAGAGACCATAACTATTGTTATACACTGGCTTTTGCCCGTGGCTTCGCTTGCGTGGGAGTGTGTTCGACAGTTTTTGGCTTGGCGGCTATTTTATAAACACCTTTATTATCTTGATTATGGTCACTACGATGTTAATAAAGAAAACCGCGTCCAAATCCGTTGAGTGGTTCTCGAGTTCAAACGAAACAGACAAGAAATCTTAAATAAATTGGTTTATTGGCATTATCCCAATTTATTTAAAATTTCGCTAAAATATTCCGTGTAGAAACACAACTTTTTTACTACTTCATATTATTGTAGAAAATAAATATAAATATAATAACCAAATATAATATCAGTGTGTCGTTATGATACGTATCCATCCCTACTATACTATTCACACTTAGGTATAATATATGGACGGAGTTTCAGTGTTACCAACATATATTTTTCTGCAGTAGATCTAGCTAAATTCGCCTCGCACCTAATTGTGAGTACCTACATTTTTACAATCACAAACTGTAAGAGAGCAAATCGTTTTATGTCTGTAGTGACATAGAAATTCTTGCTGTCATCCAAAATTATCATTGATTTATTATATCTGTCTATATATATATATGTATTTATGTAAGTAAGTTTATTCTAATTAATTTCATTTCTGTATGTTTATATATAATTTTATTATAGCGGTAGGAATCCCTTATTAATAAGTCTATGTTATCTACTCACGTATTTTACTTTATTATCATTATTTCTTTTTTAATTTGCATGCTCTCTTTTTATGTTTTTTTCCTTATCTACTATTTCACCCAAAGGTTGCCTGGAAGATATTGCTGTTAGCAATAAGTGTCGCCTTTGTACTTTTTATTCAACAGTAAGTAAAACAATATTATGATGTGCATTTTGTACCGAGGTAAAAAGTTATCCCCTTAAGGTAGGTTAATATAAAGTTAAGGTTTATTCGAGTAGTGGCAAGATTAATTGGTGGATTCTATGTTAGATTAATATGTTTTATAATGTTCTACAATGAACAATTTAAGTGAAAATTTCAGATTTACAACACGAGAAAAGGGGTCAGTAAGCAATCCATTTTACACAAATAATAAAATCTATTGCTTCACCCTCCAATTTAGCGTCCATTTTCCAGAAAGTCATGATAATGTATTGTTTTTAAACAACTTAATTTTTCAAGAGCGAGCTGGCAATACTACTCTTAGGGGCTTTGGCCAAGTGGTTATTGAATATCCTTATCTATGGCCATTGTAATAAGTTTTAATGAATGGCTCTCTACCGCTACAGAGTTGCGTATTTACATTGTGTTTGTTTCGTTCATGAGTGGATATGGATAGACATTGTTACCACATTTCAGAATAAACTACTTTTGCCAAGGTTAAAATAATATACCCGAAGCTCGTTTTATCTCATTGTATCAATAGTTCGTGTAAAATGGCATGAAGGTTATAAATATAAATAAAAGTAAGTTGATGAAAATACATGAAATACATTTAATAGTACTTATTCGAGAAACTTATATTATTATATATCAACAGAATCCTTATGTTTTTGTTAAAGAGCTCCAGATGTTTTCACAAAATCCTTTCTTAGCGGATGTTTGTTTGCGACATAATACATGGAACCTGTGAGATTTCAAGTTTCTTGGCTCTATAGTGGTATTTCGCTCGTATATATATTATTACGATTTTTATGGTTTTGAAACTAACCCTAAAATCGTGACATTTTGTTAAAAAGTTGCATTTTTTATCCGTGATAAAAATGATCTTTAGTTTATGCTTTTGATTGTTGTCGCTTGCTAGAGGTTATCATACATCTATGAATCATATCATACAATCCGGAGTTGCTTAGAAGAGTCGATGTGTGATCGGCGGCCAAGGTTGCTGGTGGTGCCGAACTCTCGCACCAACCTTCTGAGCAGGACGCCCACACTCTCAACATGGTCGCGGAGGAAATCGATTTGTTTTCATGTACGTTAAGCGAATTCACTTGCACTTGGTATCCTTTGTTATGGAAATATACTGTCGCATTAGGTTAAGGACCTGTAATGATAGATGTAAGAGAAATAAATTAATGAATAAATAAACATCTTTTCAACAAACTTGCTTATAAAGTGGCCCTTATTGCAGCGTTCTTAGGGTCATAATGCAGCATATTAAAAACGCGTGCTTTTTACCTTACATTATCGCACTAGTGTTTCTTCTATTGCAGTTTTTTTTTGTCTTTGCAAAGAGTTTTGATGTCTTGAGAAATAGTAAAGTTTTTGCGAATAAATAGACTGTATCAGTTAAAATATACTAAATAATCATTTAATTTCATCAAATTATTTATTTTTATCAACAAATTAACTGAATTTTTTGTTGTAAATACAAAATTATTCAGTTTGTTAATATTTCATAGTTGGCTGTTTGGCAATATTTAGCTGTTTGTGTTTTTGCGTCAGTGCCTCTATTTCCATCTGCGCCAAAAACAAAATCTCCACCACCATTTTTAAAGAAAATTGTTAGTTCATAGCTGTGTTTTCGATTATGTGGAAAAAAAAAACAGTGAAATTTTATTATTTTACCTCGCAAGTGTGTTGAAAAACGTCGTATGAAACGCGTGAGCATTAGACATTACACTCTCGGCTCCATTACGCCCTCGCCGTCGGCTCGGCCTGCAATCCCACCTCGTCTGTAATGTCCAACGCAGCTCACTTGTGTCATAATGTACTATTGTTTTCATTAATTCAATTTTACCTACTACGCCCGACTATTTTGCTTAGAAGCCAAAAAAGACACCAATTAATTCATAGAATATCGATAACTTAAACTGAACCTAGGAATAAAGCATTATTTATTGTTAGCATGCGTGGGTGCGAATATTTCACATTACAAACCCTCCCTCATTTCAAGACAGCACATTGTTCTAGTATACAGCGATTGTAAATACGCTCTCACGTAGCGCTGTAACTGGGGGGTGTAAAGTTTGCATTCAGATTCATATGCTAGGCCGCCGAGGTATGAAATTGTGATGTGTATTGTTATCCCCCTCTGCTTTATGAGTCTGCACCCAAAATCGCGTTGCTCCTGAACCAACGTGCTTCAAAGACGTCTGAGCGCATTTTTGTAGCAAATTGAAAATTCCCCTTAATTATCTAGAATATCTTGAAATCTAGGTGGTAGAGCTGATGCCGGGCTCGACTGTGGAGGCACCACCATCTTACTCGCAAATCCTCCCGAAGTTATTCGGGGGAGAGTAAGAGAACAGCTCTCAGGCAAAACCAGGCGGCCCACCATTGCCTGGGACCGATGGATGGCGGTATATCCATCCCCAATTGCCGGACTTTATACAAAACAGACTGGTGACGCGCAGCGGCGTCACTGGTGCAAGGGTTTCGGCACCGCGCTTACCAACCCGCCTGCCCAGCGTGTGTGAGTATGGGCATTTCTTCCAGGAGGACCGCTGAGAGTGGCGAAATCCTGGAAAGGCCTATGTCCAGGACAGGATGTTGTTGTGTTCTAAATTTAATTGATAAAATGTATTGTAATTCTTTGTTCAATCTTTTGATGAAATGGTATTTAATGTATTTTTGTGTATGGTAATGTACTTTTGTGTAAACAGAACAGAACTCCCCTGGATTCTTCAAATCGGCTAAACTTTCTAACTCTGAAAAAATACTTGAAATATTTGACAAGAATTAATAAGAATAGCAACCACCTGGGATCAATTGAGCAGATCTAGAAACGCAATTCCGAATACCGTTTATGATGATTTATCTAGTCCAATTTTTAGACATTGGCTTCATATATAAAGAAGCCTCAGCCGTAAATAAAGCAGCTTGACTATGTAATTTGTCAAATTTTTATTTTATAATATTGCAAGTAAATTGTGTTAATGTGACAATTTTATTATTGTATGGGTGCATTTGCCTGAAATAAATGGATATTATTATTAGTAATAATAATTTAAAAAAATATATCTACATTGTCGATGTATACGTCAATAAAACAATAATAAATCAGCGAAATCGGTCATTTATTTTATTCATTTGTTAAAAAATGTCCCATAGAGTAACGGTTTCACAGTTCGTCATTACGGGCTTTTACAATGAGAGCTATTAGAGACAACGGATGAAAAATGAGAACAGAGTACAAAACTTATCTCGCAGTCCATCGGTCGTTTAAATACGACTTATATTTCATTGGATTAAACATATAATTTATTTAGTAGATAAATTAAGAATATTGCTCAGACAGTTTCACCAACTGAAGTAGGTACTTTGTGACAAAATCTGTCCTTTGGTGCCTTTATTATGCTTTAGTGGACTCATTATTATCATAAGGCATCGTGACATTTGGTGCACCATTTAAAACTTATATTGGTTGAATTAAACAACTCCAATTGAGTTTTTTAAAGATTTTAGTAGATAATAGAATTAAGAAACAGGCAAAAGGAAACTATGAAAATGTATTTAAAAAGTGTGATATACTACCAGTAGATAAGAAATACTTAGTAGAATTAGCGAAGGAGGAATGCCGGCAGGATAGGTACAAAATTAAACATAAAACTAAAATGATTACAAGACAAGTTAGTGAGGGACGGCTCGTAGCACGAAGAGTAAATAGTGTATATGGAAAACGCACAATGTATTACTATTAGTACATTATGATACAAGTGAGCTGCGTTGGACATTACAGTCGAGGCGGGATTGCGTAATGGAACCGAGAGTGTAATGTCTAATGCTCACGCGTTTCATACGACGTTTTTCAACACACTTGCGGGGAAAAATAATGAAATTTCATTGTTTTTTTTCACACAAAATCAAAACCAGTTGACAATTTTCTTTGAAAAATGGCGGTGGAGATTTTGTTTATGCGCCACAGATCACATTTGCGCGCACTTGGACGTAGAGGCACTGAAGGCACCCGCCAAACAGCCAAATATTAACAAACTGAATATTTTTGTATTTACAACAAAGATTAGAGTTATATTGTTGACAAAGATAAATAATTTGATAAAATGAAATGATTATATTTTATAATTATTTATAAGCAAGTGTGTTGAAAATTTTTTAATATTATACCTGATTCAATTAAAATGTACTACCATTTAAATTTGGATCTCGAAATGTCTTGCTTTAAAACTATTTTCTGTCGCAATTGTGACATTGTTAATATTTACCAAACGTAAGTTCCACTTATAATTAATAACTATTGCTGGATGCTGTGTAGGTATGTTTTTGGAATTAACTATTATTATTATTTTAATTTCGAAGACTTCGCTGTAATGTACGAGTATAACAAAATCAAGTTTTCTACCAAGTTTGAATTGATATTGAACTTTCAAGTAGATATCGTTATCGGGACCAGCTGCACAATTATCCGACCCAGGGGATGATTAATTAAAGCAACTAGCACTCTGTGGCTTTACTCTATATTAAATCTTTGTTTCTCTGTATTTTGAACACAAATACCTCTATAATAGAGTCACAATTCGCCTGTACATTTTAACTATTAGTATGTTTCTTCAATTAGTTATCGGAAAATTGTTTTGCTTAAGTACTAAAGCTATTTAATTGGCATCTTTAGATGTTTAGAACTATGGATTGAATCGGTTCAGGGATTCCCTTTACTTCAATAACATTTCCGTTTCAATAAGATGGAGAAGTAAAGCAGGGCTTTGTGAAACTACGTCGTGTTTGTTTCAAACGTTTCGAAACAATAACACGTAGTTTTGTTCTTACTAAGTTTAGCTAAATAGGTTATTTTTCAACCAACGACACCCTAACTTCTGACTTTTATCCCACCAATATGATCTTTTGTTAGCACAAATAATATAAAATAAGGCCACGCGCAATGTAGGGTTCCGTAGTTGCCCAGTACATTTTATAAGTTGGTCTACTAATACAGATCGCGCCAAACTTATAGTCCTATACATTTAGAAGAACGGCCCATACATTGTCGTGTTTACAGGGGACTAAAAGTTTGGCGTGACCTGTACTCGTAAACCTATTTAGCTGTGATAGTTTTCCTTTTAAATTCATTATACTTCTGTGAATTTTTTCACATATCCGTAAACAATTAAGCTGGAAGGGGGGGGGGACACTTGATTCTGACAAAAATTAGCATTTTAAAGCTTCATATTTCGCCAACGAATCCCTAAATCTAAAAATGCTTTTTAACACACCCATAATGTTTTTGAACGGCCTATCCAACAATACCCCACATTATGGGATAGACGAAAAATCTATCGAAAAAAACGCGGACAGACGGACATGGTGAATCTATAAGGGTTCCTTGTCGGAATACGGAACCCTAAAAACTTCAGACTACCATAGAAAGTACGTAAGCATCAGTTCCATAAAGACAGATAAACTCGATAAATTCGAGCAAAATTTTTGTTTATCGAAGCGATATCGTGTCGATGGCATGTCCATACTTGATAGTACCATCGTATTCCATCCATCCATCAGCGTTGTTCGTCCACTGCTAAACATGCATTTCTAGGTTTCATTTATCAATGCTCATAATCATCAATAAACTTTCACTTGTAAAATAAATTATTTGTCTAAGTGCGAGTCGGATTTTCATACAAATGGTTCCGTACCAACATACAATACGGGTATGGAACCCTAAAACAAAGGAAGCATCTAGGAGCAAGAAATCGTATTTTTTATTAAGTATTTGTTTTGTACAACAATTTTACCTAATTTGAAACTTGTATGTATTACCGTCTTTATAACGTTAATGTTAAAAAAAGTTGGGTATTATAAATAGCGGGTGTTTTTTAACCTTCTCCTTTTTTGAATTCAGTTCAGTCAGACAGCACAATCATTCCTTTCTGAACTCTAATTTTATCTACTTCCACAAGTTATACATGAACTCATATACAAAATTAAAAAATTTCAAGACCACAAAATTAAATTCATCAAAGACTTCTCATTCTCATACGTTTTCGAATGTCGAACATTGGACGTGGTTGGACGCAGTTCTATTATATAAAGCAATAACCTTCTGCTGAAGTTCACGTTTTATCCTTTGGTCATGGTTAATACAAAGTTTAGCCGGTTAATATTTGGCAGCCATACCAACATTAGTCTATTCGTTCACAAAGTAACAACGATGGCACGACGCTACATCAATCGGTGGAGACTTTAAAAAGTGTGCGGAGCAAGATCTTCTGTCACAGAGTAGACAAAGAGAAGAGATGAAACTATAGGCTTCCCGGGTCGAGGGTCAATAACCGGGGATCAGATTCAAGGTCATATTTTTTTTCTTATATATTTCCCGATTGTAACAGGATAGGGCAATGATATAACTTGAACGATCGGCTTTTTTAAAGAAAAATTTGCTGAAAGAAGCCGAAATTGCAAAAAAAACAACAACCTTTATATTGGTACTGACACCTATTCTCGTGTAGCAAATATTAGATTTAGAGCTGCCATAACCTAAAACTTTTCATTGCAAAATGGGCTTTAACGCAGATAGATAAAAGTTAATTGAGCTTGTATTATTTTAGGTTTTTCAACTCTAAATTTAAGGTTTGCTGCACGAGAATAGGTCACATTGGCAGTAAAAATTAAACCATTCATTGTTGCGACTTCATTTAAAACAAAAAATCCCGATTCACATCAAAGACAAAGGACCGGAAAACCATTTTCAGTTCACGAATTTGTCTATTTAATCTATGTCTGATGCTGCAGGGCGGTGGGGGGTGCCCCGTAGCTACCTGCGCGGGGGAGGGGAGGGACCCTGTATTGATTATTCGGAAGCCTTCACCCACGCTCGCTTCGTTCACTTTCGCCACTGTTTTAATGTTCCTATGAAATGTTTTTATTGGCAGCTAGGCAGCGGGCTGAGCTGTATAAACAGTCGAATAAATGTACTCAAAGCACTTTTAATGTCCGGTTATTCATTTCTTGTGTTTGTCGGAGTATTTGGATGTTTTCATTTTGGGGTTCTTTCAATTATTGTTTCGGGTTTGGTTTTGTCTTTTCACTGAATGGACATAAAACTCGGGTCTTAATCACGTTAAAATGAAGACATAAATTAATAGATATAATACAAGATAAATGAACAGATATAGGCTTGAAATTTCACGATTGACGGCACACATCTTTATTTTTACGTGATTAAGTAAGACCCGAGTTTTATGTTCATTAAGACGTCGTAGGTAGTAAAAACTGAGTTTTTGAACAAGTAGTACTCCCAAACTACAAAATACAGGGTTCTGAAATAAATGCATGTTATAAACAAAGCCTTTTCCAAGGTAATGTAATAGCCCAAAACGCGATACAGAAAAATTGGCTCGATCGAAAAAAAATGCAAACTGAAGGCTATTTTTTTCATTTAGAAAATTTTTCTACCGAAACTAATAAAATAAAATTAACAATGATTACTGTTTTAAACATGTACACCTATCATCTAAAAGATAGATCGGCGATTTTTTTTAAAACGCACTGTTGTGACTTAATATTAAATTTTATTCCTTGAAAAACAGCATTATCCACTCTCTTCTTGATTTACCGCTCTGCTCAGACGCGCGCTTTTTCGGATATGCCTGTCTTTCGTTGTGCGATCGACCTACTACGCCTTAATGTGTGAAAATTGCAAAAGTTTAAAGTTCATCTTCACTGTACCTATATGTTGCTTAATTATAATTTATTTGGACCAATGTAAGAATTTTGGTGATTAGGAGACGCTTGGGGAAAATCGTTTGAAGAAATCACGTTGTGGAAAAAAATTAAATCACAAACTGTGTTTGTTTTGAATATTTCCAAGCAGATTTAATTAATATTTTAAATACTATTTTTGTGAGTCAGATCAATTTGCTCGTAAATGTTACTTTTGTATATAAGTTTATTTTACGAATAAATATATATTCTTTACTGTTCTTTTTGGTATGGGCCTGTTATCAGTAAGTTCATTAGTAGAGGCAATGGATCATGCTGTTATACCTTTTTACAGGAATTAAGCGGTTGAACTGAGACGTAGAACCGTACAATACAATACAATATTCTTTATTGCACACCAAAAGACAGAAATAAAAAAACAATTCTACATAATAGGTAGCAGGGTACAATTGGCGGTCTTATTACTAAAAGCGATCTCTTCTAGACAACCTTTGGATGGAATAACTCTTAAAAAATAAAATGTGTATTACCGTTTCACTTATATTAACTTAATTGCAGCATAATATGTGAACATGTACAGTACAATGTCAACAATATAGATAACTAGCTTTTGTCCGCGGCTTCACCCGCGTTCAATTAGTTTTTGTGTACTCTTATAAAATCTGTCAATATTTTTCGGACTGTTACCTACAGTAAACACAGCTGGTGTGTGTTATACGCCCCTGTGTTTCCCATTTTGTATGTCTCTTTTATGGTTTTTCCTTGGGAACTGAGTTATGGGATAAAAAGTAGGTTTTGTCCTATTCTAGACCTATCTACATTATTTGTACAAAGTTGCAGCCCAATCGGTTCAATAGGTACAGCGTGGAAGGGTGACACATCTCTTTTCTATAGAAACTTGAAACCTCATTTCCATCCCATAGGAACTGATTTATGAAATAAAAAGTAGCCTATGTCCTATTTCAGGTCTACAACTACATTCATGCAAAATTTCAGCCCATTCGGTTCAGTAGTTACGGCGTGAAAGAGTAACAAACATCCATCCATCCATACATCCAAACTTTTTTATTATATTAGTGGTATTAGTGGGATAGTGGGATGGGATGTAATAATAGTGCAATTTAATTTGATTTAAAACATTACCTGTTTCCATCCATCCATCCATCAGCCTGTTTCGTCCACTGCTGGACATAGGCCTTTCCAGGATTTAGCCACTCTTGGCGGTCCTCCTGGAAGAAATGCCCATACTCACACACGCTGGGCAGGCGGGTTGGTGAGCGCGGTGCCGAAACCCTTGCACCAGTGACGCCGCTGCCCGTCACTAGTCTGTTTTAAGGCCTGGCAATTAGGGATGGATATACCGCCATCCATCGGTCCCAGGCAATGGCGGGCCGCCTGGTTTTGCCTGAGAGCTGTTCTCTTACTCTCCCCCGAATAACTTCGGGAGGATTTGTGAGTAAGATGGTGGTACCTCCACAGTCGAGCCCGGCATCAGCTCTACCACCTATTACCTGTTTAATTTGTAATATATATACATAAATATTGTTGCTTCGTCTGTTTCTTACTCGTAGCTCCATGAAAGTTTTTTATCTCAACCCTCCCACTGGGTTCGAGTGCTACTCTGTACGAGCGGACAGGCACCGACGTTCCGTTATAAGAGTTTTCGTTTTTGACCCCAAAACCGTACAAAGTAGATGCTCGTATTCTACAACATTAACTTTGACCTTTTAAGAATTTCTGTAAAATCGTGATAAATTAATGAAATTATTGCTTAATTCTATTAATTCTTATTTTCTTTTGAACAATAGATCCCCAGTGCAGGTCACTCGGAACCATTTTACTAATTAAGTCATGCTTACTAAGTTTCTTGTCCTTCTTCTCAGCAAGACTAATTGAATGGGCAGCCATATAATTATTAAATTATCGTATTTCTTCTTAGTGTGCTCAAAACATATTTTATCTTATTATATCGCATGAAACATAAGTAATTTATTCATTTATTCATAATTTATATAATTATATTATTTTATTGAATGTATTTTTATTAATATATTTCTAATTATTGTGTTTTTTCTATAAGAGAAATTAGATTGTTTATTTTTAAATAAAAAAAAATCTTGTAATTCGTGTTTATATGTATCTACCTGTATTGCAAATAAATTTTTTATATTTATTTTTAGAAACGCCTACGCTGGAAGCTGTTTATTTCTGTCATGGTTCCTATAAAAATATCCAATTAAACTATCATTAGCTTTATTATCCACCCACTGCTAGACTTATGCCTTTTTTTCTTTCGCCAACTTTTTGCTTCTAGGGCAATCGCATCCCTTGTTGTCCATTGGATAGCTGTAGACTGACGATGTCAAAGAGTGGTGGCCATGAACAGATGTAGACCACCAGCGCAAAGACTTTGAACTTTATGATTTTTAAACATTAATGTACGTTAAAGATGGGCCTTTATCCAATAAAATACAAAATATATATGCATATTTTTAAAGGAATGCTATGTTTTCTTCGCGATAAAGACCGGTGTTTTTCGTACATTAATAAATCGAATCGAAGTAAGAGTCAATGCAGTGGAAATGCGTTCCTTATGGAGTATGTGTGGTTTGACTTTAAATAATACAGAGAAAAATATCGACATACGGGATCGTTGCGGCCTGAAACAAAATGTTATGACAAGAATAGAAAAAGGAATGCTGCTATGATTTGGGCATATAGAGAGGATGGAATGATAGTAGAGTGACAAAAGAAATGTTTGCTGCACAGATGGAAGACAAAGCTTGACCGGGCCGCCTTAGAAGGACGTATGCCGACCAAATAGGCGACATACTGAAGAAGGGCAAAGTAAAAAGTACCCGAAATAGAAGAGCTTGTATAACTGGATTGATGGATGTAGAAGAAGCAAAAGAGGTATGTCAGGATCGTAGCAGATAGAAATCTGTAGTCTTTGTCTACCCTTCTGGGAGACATGCATGAGTATATGTATGTATGTAATAAACAAGAATATCAATATTCACACTATAATAACTAAAATATCATTTGAAATAAAGTTAGTTAAAATTAAAAAGAAATGGTCACAAATTACCTTGGAAATATTGCTGATTGAAATTATTATAGCACAAAAACAATCAACCGATACATTATTTTTAATCTGTAAAATGGATCTCAGCTACGACCTTGATAACGATATACTGTGTTTGCGATAATGATAATTTAGAGGACCACTTGTGAAAGAAAATTAAGCTAGGAAATTTTGATTAACGATTTATCGGTTCTCTAAAAATAGATCGTATTTTGTACACCAATAATAATAATTATTATTTATATACATATATACATCGTCACGGCATGAATCCCCGAGGAGGTATTAGAGGTGTTCCCGAGTGTGAACTGTGAAATGCAAGTCAATAATAATCATTAATTTATTTAAAACGTATAACAGTTGGACTAATGCGTTATTCAAATCCATAGACAAATTCAGTTTAGCCGTTTTAAATACATTTTAAAATTTTGTGCAGTCCCTAATAAAACAATATTTTAATGAAAAACTATTTTATGATATTTTTCTTTTGTTTCTGTTTTCTATAAACATTACTGTATTTATTATAAATAAACATATTATAGTCTATTTTAATTAAGATACTTGAGTTTTTTGGTACTTATGTTGCATGCTAAGCAACGTTACCCTGCGAGGTGTTCACGGAAGACAAGCGTCGTGGTACATGCTGAGTGGAGGCCTTTTGGGTGTCATTTTTGTTTAGTTTATTATGTTGTACTTAAGTTGTGTGACACCAATAAAGCTTTATTCTATTCTATTCTAAAAAGTAAATCTGTCTTCGTTTTTAAAGGAATAGATTCCCGGTATACCGCTAATATACTTTTTCTTCATTGCACCAGCACAAATTTCCCAATTTATATGGAGATGGAGTCGTGATGATTGATGGCAATGCTCACTCATTTGGTACTGTCACTGCGAACCCATTTGTCTATCAGAGGGGGAGTTATGTTATTTAAACAGTCAATTTGTCTATTTGTTTGGAGGGTACAATGTTCCTGTTGCTTTCTGTTTATACAATCGTTATTATAACAATAATAAGTTTCCTGATAAGTACTAAAATAACGAATAGGTTCAAACGTTTGAGAATCATAATCCTATAATGCATATCTACCTCCAAAGTTACGTCAACTTCCCGTCAGGCAATGCATATAAATAATTTGGCCAAGTGCGAGTCGGACTCGCACACAGAGGGTTCTGTACACCCCACAATACGAGTGCGCAACCCTCTTAAAACATTTATGTTGAATACCATCAATATACATGCCAAAGCAACATCAAGGCTACAAAAAACAAAGCGCTTAAATGGTAGCGCTTGACAAAAAAATTGCAACGCCTGCGTACGACACCCTACTTTTTATAATTTTTTGTTTTACTTTAGAGTATGGTTTATCGTTTTTAAGTAAGGGCCAAAACCAATAACGTTTAAATAATGCAACTTTATCGAGGTTTCTTGTATGAGGATCCTCCTTGAATTTTATTTTTTTGAATATTTTATAGAGGCCATAGTAACACGTATTCTGTGAAAATGTAACCTTTTTACCTATTACGGTTGAGGCTGTAGACCCCTGTGACAGACGGACAGACAAATAGACAAATAGACAGCGGAGGCTTAGTAATAGGGTCTCGTTTGGCACCCTTCGGGTAGGGAATCCTAAAAATTACGTGACGAAAATATGTACAACATTATAATTTAAATAAAAAAACAAGTTTTGCTCAACGTAAGAAGGGTTGGTTTATTACTATCAAAATACCTTAGTCAAATATCTATATATAATGTTTATATTGAAACAAAATTTGTTTTAACGTGGTTGAAACAGACAACCGTCTTTCTGTTTGCAGTATAGCACTAATATTTTAAATAAAATCATTTGTATTTTTACGTCGTCACAGCCAAAACGATCATGAATGGAAACACTACTGAAGTTATTGTTGACACCAAAAAAATCACGTCCCTTTAAATACATCTTGCGATTCACATATCGTAAATACCCAGCAAAAAGCGTCAATATTTACAGCCTCTTTAAGCACATTTGTAACATCCTGCACACGGTAAAGTAAACCATAATCGTAACAATTTCCAAGCGAAGCCATCGCCGGGGAAAAGTCAATTTCCGGACGTAAAGATGGCGCTGTTTCATAGAACCTTAGCCTATATTGCATTAGCAATAAGCACGAAATTGGCTTGATCAACCGGGTGACTTAGGTGGCGCGATGCATAACAAGATCTCTTCTACGCGGAATTAACCGTTCATATTTCTACAGTATTTTTGAAGCCAGATCTCAATCAGAGAGCTTTGTTGTTTTGATTCCTATCACCGAGGTAAACAACAATTAGTGTTCTGTTAAACCTGTAAGTCCTTGAATTTATTCGTTCCCAAAGTAAGGTAAAACCTCCTCTTTCATATTGTGACGTAATAGTCTTTGATGGAAGGTAAAAAAGGTGTAAACAGATTTATGTAAAGTCATATAGGTGACGATCGTCAAGCCTAGGCCGGCTCATACAAAAAAAATATGGTTAATAATATATTATAAACCTAGATAAAAGGGTATCACTGGAAAACTAGGATGTGAGCATAAAAAAAAAATATATATAGGTATATTATAATAATAAAAAAAACGATGTGGATTGTAATTCTAAACCGAAATTTGTTTTTTTTTAATATGTATATATATAGTTATATTTTTCTTTGAATTTGAATACACATATATATATATATATATAGTATGCAAACATATATTTATATATATAATTGAAACTTTCTCTACGAGAAATCCTTTCTTCCTCTCTCGAAATTTTTGTTTGTGTAGGAAATTTAATCTAGTTTTCTAAAAAGAAAACCTCATTAGAATCTGACAACTAGTTCCAGAGATATAGCCAAAAACAAAATTGGCGAGAATGCAAATTTGCAAAAATTAGCAATAATTCTACAATTAAGATTTCAGTAATAAATCATAGTTTATTTAATCATTCCAACGATTAGATGGTCGGTTCTAATGTCTTTTCAATTCCTGAAACAGCAGAGTCTTCGTAATAAGGACGGTAAATTGCAAGACGATCTAATATTCGGTATTACAACATTCTCTTTAGACATTCCGTTCGCAGTAATAGTAGGTTAAAACGTTGAAGAGGCCATTTTATGTGTAATATCGTTCTTCAAAGGGCCACTCTGGACGGGGGGAGACGTGACCCGTTTTAGAATAGACACCTTTTATTTTATGGTGCTATTACACTAGGTGCTTCTTTTGTTGACGAGAATCAGCTCCGTTACAGCAAAAGCAAGTTAATTTAAGCCAGGTGTATGGCCGGGAAATCAATTTGTGGACGAATTGTTGGAAAAATAATCGGCTTTATTTCAGCCACAAAAATGTTTCAGGGTAAAATATTTGGGCCGGATCCAGATTTTATTTTGCAGTCCCTAAAACTGCACATTGTGGGTTAAAACAATGCATGCGAAATATATCATAAATCTGTAATTCAAATATCAAATAGAATAGAATAGAAAAATATTTATTGTTTTTCTTTTCTGATACAAAAATTGTCCGCCATGCGGGTGTTTGTTAGTGACATGCGTCTTAAAGATCTAGCACTGTTAAAAAAATACCGAATATTGGTACACAAAACTGTTTTGTTCCACAGTAAATGGCACGTTATTTAAACATCAAAAAAACGTTTCATATGCCTTTGCTAAAATCAAAATACCCAGATAAACATTTTTATAATGCTTGTTTACTACGAAGCGTAGGAAGTTTACATTCGCATACAACAGCGTAGCAGATGATACTTTGGAGTTACCGAGCTCGCTACGCCGTAGATGCAAAATCGCGTAACCTTGTGCGTAGACTCTATTAAGGAGATTTAAGCTGAAACAAAACGATTTTGACATTATGTTTGTTTAGGGTAGAAATCAAAGGTTCGAACTTTAAAAGGTCAGACATGGTTTAATTTTAGCAACCAAAATCTGACCTCAAAGTCCTTTTATAAAGATTATTTGCCAATTGATCCACATCACAAAACGGCTGTGATTGTGTTTGAAAAGCAAATTTGCTATGTATTTACTTACAGATTATAATTCCAAATACGTTTTTTTATTAACCTTTATCATAATGTTTTGTTTTATCGCTCTTAATAATAAAATGGTATTTTGTGCAACTGTGTCTTAATGTAATTTATTTATTTATTACGAAGCTTCAACTGTATTACTCCGATTTCAAACATTTACTTGGTTCTACAGATTTGTCCTGCAGAGTAATACAAATTATAGGAGCACACAGCCCAATAATATAAATCCGATACGATTTAAAAGAATAAAAAGAAAAAAAACCTAAATATTCAAAAATAAAAACATGCAAAATGATACTAAAGCAGGCACAAAAAAACTTGCACCAACAAATGAATTAAAACTAAATTATTACAAATTAAAAAGAAGCTTGAAGCTTAGTTAAGTGATTAAAAATTACAACATTTTGAAAATTAAAAAAGTTTTATATAAATTCTATTCATATAGCTCACAAAAATAATTGACATTCTTATCGGCGGTCTTACATGTCAACCATGTATTAGTTATGTTTAATTTTAATTTAAATTTAATTTAAACATTGCCAAGGAATTGCAAAAGATATGAATGTCGCTCTTATTAGCATAAAGGTTATTATAGCAAACTGACATTCTGTTCAAAGGAGAAAATTTACCTACGTTAGTTAATTGTGTAAGAGGTTTAGAAACTCTTCGCCTTTTATTAAGTCTCATATTGCTGGTGCGAGGTATAGCAAAGTTTAATTCTGAAAGAACACCAGGCAACCTGAAAGTTCCATTGAAAATCTTGTAATGTCTGGAAATGATACTTTATGTACGACAATTAAAAATATCCTCTTCGCGTGACATTTTATTATATTTATTAACTTTCTCGATACAATTTATTCTAAAATTATAATACATTAAAAAAAAACTTAACTAAATTATATAAACCTAAAAGTTAAATAAAATAAAATACTTTATTTAAGTCGTCGCTGTCACTGGGCAGAGTACCCAAGACACTGACCGCATTATCTCGCTGGATATCAAGGCTGATGCGTTGCCCGAGATAAGCTCCAGCCCTTGGATCCCCTGAAGCATCCACCAGACGCAATGCTATTTGTTTATATAGCAGTCGAGCGTCAGGCCCCCACGGCCCAAACGTCTCGACTCCAAACGGCACAAAAATGTAGCCTTCTCCTAAAACTGCATATTTGCGCCACTTTTTGCGCTCCGCCGTTGCAGCAGCCACGCCAGCCGTGACAGCGGTCGACTGGATATGGGACGCAGCGAGAGTATCCACGCACGTCGCGTCCCACGACAGAGAGCGACCATTCTGCCAAGGAATGAGCGTCATTCCGTCGGGCCTCTTGCCGTCGTCACGTGCGATACCGTTTGGCTCTAAAATAGCCGGCACGTAACGGTTGCAAGGGTCCTCCGAATGACGTCATTCAGGCTGCCGTGACGGGACCAGCGGCCAGCGCTGCGCCGACAAGAGAGGCCGTGATGGCCCAACTGGTCGACGCTTGCACCACACTGACAGCGATGACTTTCATTTGTCTTTGTACCGAGGCGCAGACAGATGGCGAGGGTAAAAGTTGTTTTGTCCAGAAGAGTGCCTATGTTAGCAGAAGGAATAGCACGCAGCCCGAAACCAGATTCACGCTCACCAGTAGCAAGAAGACGAGCACGGTCTGCGAGGTTGGAAGCAGTGGCCAGAAGATTCTTCTGGGTCTGTTCGCGGAGAGGCTCGTCCCATGATTTTTGTGATTCCAAAACGATGGGCAGATCCCGACCAGGACAGGCAAGCGTCCAAGCGTTTCTGGCCTCCGTCAAGCACGACGCCTCCACGTCACCAAGTGACGGGCTTATAATATTACCGAAGAGGACGTGCGTGCTGTAAACAGAGGACAGAAAAGCCGGGAGGGCAATGCTTGAGATCTTTCGCACACTCAGTCCTCCGAAACGGACTGGAAGTGTGGCCTGGCTCCAGCTTCTGTCGTCAAATGAGCAGTTCAAAACTGTGGTGAGAGATTGACGCAAAATGGTATCTAGTGTATCAACTAAATTCGGGAACTTCCAAATTGGTGAACAACGCAGTGTGTAAGTGAGTTGAGGAACAAACAAACAATGCCGTATGATGCAGAGGGCCATGTGCGGGTTTATTTTGTTCATTCGTTCGGATGAATGTGTGAACTTGGCAACTTGATCACTTACAAACCTGGGCACTGCGTCATCCAGGATTGGGGCCCCCAGGAGGCGAAGCGATTCCTTATCCACAATCCTAATATCAGGAGACAAAATGTTACATTTTGAAATTATTGAATTTTTATCTTCCTGTGACAGGAGTTCCGAAACAAAGAGCTCGCATTGTTTGTAATGTTTATCAAAAATTAGAAAAAGAAAATAGGGACTTCTTTTGTTTTTTTGGTTCTATAAATTTACCCATGAATCTTTGTTCAGTCTAACTGTTAGTAATTTAATTATTGAAGGTGCATGGCAGATACATTTGCCTAGCCCAAAACAAAAGAAGAAATATTAGTCGCTGATTGGTTATCTTTGCGGTGTTATAATAAATTTGGCCAAAGAGCAGAATTGCGGTCATATGTGTACTAAATATTAAAGTAGTAAAAAAGTTGTGTCTATACATTTAATATTTTTGCGAAATTTTAAATGAAATTGGTTATTGGTATTGTACTGAGGTCAAAACCACAATTTCTTGAATTTTTGTCTCAAAGATTCAAAGATTCAAATTGTTTATTTGTAAAATAGATACATAAAGTATACGTTTTACATGTCAAATCTAATCTGTATAAAAACAATATTTTATGATGAAAC
This sequence comes from Ypsolopha scabrella, assembly GCA_910592155.1. NCBI lineage: Eukaryota > Metazoa > Arthropoda > Insecta > Lepidoptera > Ypsolophidae > Ypsolopha > Ypsolopha scabrella. The sequence continues at coordinate 21,221,184 of OU342976.1, forward strand.
AAATATGATACGGGAAATATATAAAAAACTATATTTAAGTTGGGCTACTAAAGTTATACATATGCATAAAATAAAAATACTTATTGGAATAAGAATATTATTATAACTACCCAATGCAATTAATAAATAAGTTGATAAATAAACTGAATAGACCCTAAATAAATATAATATAATGCCTAGCTAAATATATACTAACATAAGTAAAAAATTAAAATATTGTATACATATACATACCTACATAATTCAATAAATAAATAAGTTAATAGATAAATAAACTATAAATAGACATAATGCCTAAATCCGCCCATTCGATTAATCTTGCTACGAAGAAGGGCAAGAAACTTAGCAAGATCATGTATTTTTTATCAGTTTTTTTTTCTGAATATGGCTTAATACTATTACAGTTTTTTTTTCAACTTATATAAAATAATACTGTAAAATAATCTGTCTGTATGTATGTTCCGTTTTAACTCGAGTATCACTAAACGGATTTGAACATGTTTTTTTTATTATCACCGAAGTGACCCTGGTCAACACATAGGCTATAAGGATGTTCATAATAATGGCCAAGCCGAAAACGGGGCAAAGATTAAATAAACGCCTTTTAATTGAGAACCACTCAACAGATTTGGATGCGGTTTTTTTATTATCATCATAGTGACCCTAGTCAATACAAAGGCTATAGGGATGTTTATAAAATAACGCTCAAGCCAAAAACGGGGCAAACATTGAAAAAAACGCGGGCGCAGCCGCGACAAAGGCTCGTAAGTATCATAACATCGCCTTTAATATCGGACAAATAATGTAGGTACATATTAAAACGTTTCTGATGTTGTTATATTACCTTATTCGAGAATCCATCCATCCATCAGCCTGTTTCGTCCACTGCTGGACATAGGCCTTTCCAGGATTACGCCACTCTTGGCGGTCCTCCTGGAAGAAATACCCATACTCACACACGCTGGGCAGGTGGGTTGGTGAGCGCGGTGCCGAAACCCTTGCACCAGTGACGCCGCTGCCCGTCACTAGTCTGTTTTAAGGCCTGGCAATAAGGGATGGATATACCGCCATCCATCGGTCCCAGACAATGGTGGGCCGCCTGGTTTTACTTGAGAGCTGTTCTCTTACTCTCCCCGAATATCTTCGGGAGGATTTGCGAGTAAGATGGTGGTACCTCCACAGTCGAGCTCGGCATCAGCTCTACCACCTTCAATAGTAGCTCGTAAGTATCATAACATCGCCTTTAATATCGGACAAATAATGTGGGTACATATTAATATTACCTTATTCAAGAATAGTAGCAGACAAAATGATTATTGCACTGATGTTGCAGTCTCTAAAAATATCGTCTTCCCAGTATTACACATTCCCTGAAATACGACGTGCATTATAGGGGAGCAATTTAATAATAAACCTTGCGAATATACTGCTTAAGTTCAACTTCGCCCTTTATCTGAAACAAATAAAGTTCAAAATTGCCCCAACAACGAAATTTGCACTCAGTACTATAATATCTAACAAAATTAAATTTGCCCGAAAAGTTAGGGCGTTTCAGATTATTTATTCCTGGAGTAGAATTTTCACAGCCACCTTACATTTTACTTGTATCATAGTTCCTATTGCCCATAAAATAAGGTTTCTTTTAGAACAAAAAAGGGGTTAATTCGGTTTGCAATACGCGTACCTGTCGGGGGTCATTTTGAGAGCTGTAATTAATTTAAAACCGGCTTTAAGTGCTAACATTTATTTCATTATGCCTAATGAATGTTCCTCAATGGTTTTAGAGATCCCTAATGGTTGGTCTTTTATCTGGTTCGCTCCTAGTTCTGTGATAACGAGCTTTCTAAGCTTTAATTGCTGTTTTGTGCGTAGAATAGTCTCAATCAGAGCTTGATAACGTTACCGGATAGGTACTAGTACGAGTATAAGTTGTTTCTTTAAGTGCCTTTATTTGATCCATTTCATCAGTTTAAACTAATATATTTATTAAATAGCCTTTGCCCGCAGCTTCGCCCGCGTTCAGTGAATCTTTGCCCCGTTTTCGGCTTGGGCGTTATTTTATGAACATCCCTATAGCTTTGTTTTGACCAGGGTCACTACAGTGATAATAAAACAAAAAAACACATCCAAACCCGTTGAGGGGTTCCAGAGTTAAAGCGTTTATTTAATCTCTGCCACGTTTTCGGCTTAGGCGTTATTTTATGAACATGCCTTACAGTTTATGCGTTGATCGAGTCACTACAATGATAATAAACAAAACCGCATCCAAATCCGTTCAGTGCTTTTCGAGTTATAAAGCGTTTATTCAATATTTTCCCCGTTTCTGGCTTGGGCGTCAATTTATGAACGCCTCTTATAGCCTATGTGTTGAACAGGGTCACTAGAATGATAATAAAAAAACTGCATCCAAATCTGTTGAGTGGTTCTCGAGTTAAAACGGAACAGACAGACAGACAAAAATCCTAAAAATTGTTGTTTCGGCCTCAGTACACCAATAACCCATTTCATTTAAAATTTAGGGAAAATATTCAATGTACAAATACGACTTTTTTACTATTTTATTATTAGTAAGTATAGATATATGATGTCAATGGTTTCATTAACGACGTTAGAATCTCTATGCCGAAGATATTAACGTTATAAATAAGGTTATTTATAACGATATATCAATATCTGCACCTCTAACATGAAGGACCATATCGATCGAGGTCGATAGTGATTGATACATATCTAGAGATCTACAGATGTAGATCTACCTAAAGAGGGACAGAGAGTAGTGTATCGAGTTTACAAAGCTCGATATGGTCTACCATGCTAGGTATCCTGGTTTCAGTGCATGATTGTAAGTTTATCTTCCGAAAAACCGGCGGTGGCTTAGTCGTTAGGACGCCGGATTCTTCATCTCAAGACCCGGGTTTGAATCCTGTCGTTCGAATTTTTATTTACTTGGCTCTAGCTGTCAGGTGAAAGAAAACACTGGAGGTAAACTTGTGTGTCTCACACCCTAATAACGAATAAAAAATCGTCTTAGAAAATAATCCCATTTTGCGTAGCTATCAAATAACATCTATGTTTATATATGTATACAGGTACCAGCCACACCGGCTGACTTTTTAGTAGAATAGTATGTAGACCAGAAAGGGATTTATTATTTCCTCGTGAATAGAAGATGAAGTGACGCAAGATTAATAATCTGGTTTTGTTTCAACTACTTTTATAATAAATAAAGTTAAATTGTTGCTTGTGGCAAGTTGCTATTCTAGCTTTGCGTAAAGTTGCATTATTTGACTCTCGATTTTACGCCCGTGTGTTCTAACCAGCCAGTATTTTTAATACTTCTTGGAAAATGTCTACACATACGCATGAAATTTAATGCAACTCTTTGGTCAACTGCTTTAAAATAAAATAAGGAAATCGTTGCGGAAAATGTGGATTAATATTACGTGAGAAATAAAGCGAAGTTTTGTACACTCTTTTAAAGCTAAAAATTATTACAATAATGTGGTAGTTGAAAGAAAAAGATGTTTAAGTACTTCAATTTAATCAGATCGTTACAATACAATTTAAATGGCTCAAATCTTAAAATAATGACGTCATCACTCAGCGAAGCTCAGTCTATTAAGGGGCCTATACAAGCGCCATTAAAGTCACTAATCCTATTAAAAGGTCTATTTACTCGCTTATTGAATGTATGTAGCGAAGACGATGGATCTTCAGTGTAATAAGGCGTCTTAACCCATACTTCCGTTACTAAGTCAAGTCGTTTTGTATGAGAATACTTTGGTTCAATTAGGTATGCAATTTTTGGAAAAAGTTGGTACTAAAGTCAAGTCCAGCGGCCAGCTTTCAGTTGCCATCTTTGGTTGCTATTCACCAAAAATATATAAAAAATTAACTTCCATAATATTGAACTATTTACGAATTGTGAAGTAATTTCAAGTGCGAACGTACCCTTAGATAAGCGGATAAGTGTGTTTTCGACGATAGGCACTCGGTTTGGAAACTGATTTTACGACACAGAATCAAAGGGCTGGACAACAATAAAAAATGATAAAGGTGGAGTTTTAACGTCAAACTTTAAACAATTGGGTAGCAAACTCTTTAAAAGATAACTTTATTACATTTTAGTAGCCCAACTTATTTGTTCATTGCATTATCTATATATAATATTTTTATTCCTAGATTCCTCTATTTTATGCAGGTCTATATTTTATTTCCCGTATTATTATATATTTTTTTTAATTCTAAAGATATATATTGTTAAAATTAGCTTTGACTTGTAGAAAGTATACTTTATGTATCTATTTTGCAAAATAAATAATTTGATTTAATTACATTTACGAAGATAACATTTTGAAAATGTGTACATATCATAAACTTTTTTTATTTGTAAGAAAAGCGCATTAGCTGTTCGTATTTTATTAAACCTCCCTCATCCACTGCTGCCGGGGCAACTCCCTTCGAATGAGGACAACTTTTAAATTACGATTGTGTTTTTTTATACGTAATTTTATATACATTTATATTTATTTATATATTTCGGGCCCCACTTGGCCCATTTGGCATCTGTTAAGAAGTAAGATATTAAAGTCGATTCTTAGGGGTTTAATTTTAGTTTTAGTGCTGTCAAAACCATGTCAAAACCTAAGTTTTCCCAAAGTAATAAACAAAGCACTAAAGGAAAATTTCGGAATAAAGAAAATAGAGATTTTAAAGCACTTAAACTAAAGTTAAATCCTTCAGAATCGACTTTATTGATTATATAAAATAATATAGATTTAGAAGAAGGAGGTTTATTTAAAATTAACCTAACCTGTTTTTACTTTTGTGATACAGTGACACCACCCAGCGAACGGCTGCTATGTCTCTATCGTTTTGGTTCTTACATAAGAGATGGAAGCGCTGTGATCTGATGACTCTGAGAATGAGTGATTACACCACCGTTTCCTCCACCTTGATCTGGGTTTCCCGTGAAGCGTGTCAATTTATCTAAGAGTCAATTTTATCAGAGGCCGGACCTAATATTTAGCTTCAACATCTATTGCGACCGCTTTCAAAGGTATCGTGATTGGCATTTACACATAATTAAAAGCCAATCACGTGACCTGTCATCACGTGAAAGCGATAGGGGTACAGTGTTGTCGATTGAGTCCGTAGTGCGCATCAAGTTTTACTCCCTTTGTAGTATGTTGAAATTATTTCAATTGACGTCAACAAATAAGGCAGTTGTTAAATTCGATACTACTTGTGCAGTTTGTAAAGCCTTTAAAGCCCTTAGAAAAAATACTACTTAACTAAAATTAAACTTTTCTTACCTTGCTTAAAAGATTATCCAGAGTGGTAGGCACGGTAACTTCTTTCGTTGGATCAAACCTCATATAGTAAACTGCTCGAAAGCAATCTCGCTTAAAATTTATTAGTTGTAATCTGAAGTCCCACAGGGCTCCATTCTGATCCCCTTTTATTTTCTCTTCAGGAAAGTGTGTCTATAAAGTTGCTGTTCACGATTATTTACAAAATAATGTAAAAAATAACGGAACTGCTAAAAAAGCCTAATTGACATTAAACTATAGTCGTGTAATGCCATTAATCACATTTATTAATACTTCTAATTAAAAAAGTAATACCAAATGAAAAAAAAACTGTTGTGTGTTAATTTACTCATCTTAATAATCGATATTATTATTATGTTATAGAATACCTCATGCTTATCATATTGGTTTGGGTAAAAGTTTCTTCGCATTCTATACGAAAAAAAAAAAAAAAAAATTTACATTTAACTAAAGTATGTAGAAGCCATTTTGTTCGATAACTTTCTGCCATCTTGTAGGTAGGGACATGATCCCATTGCTATAGAAATTCTGGGGATTCTGATCAAAAAACCGCGACAAGTGGTTTTGGCAGTCCTCTCGTGATGTTAACCTGACCTTCTCGCTTTAAACTCATCAGTTGTTCGCAGTAGAGTTCAGAATCGATGGTCCTGCCCGGCGGTAACAGCTCATAATGAATAATGCCCTTCCAATCCCACCATACACACAGCATTACCTTGTTGCGAGATAATCCGGGTTTCGCCAGAGTCTGTGAAGCCTGACCAGCCTTTGACCATGACCTTTTTCGCACGTTCTTGTCGTACGTAATCCACTTTTCATCACCAGTTATCAGGTTTTTCAAAAATGTTTCGGTTTCATTACGTCGTAATAAAGAATCACAAATGAGTACACGGTTCATTAAGAGCTCATGAGGCACCCAAATATCGAGCTTTTTTGTGTACCCAGCTTTTATCAAATGCGCCAAAACTGTTTTGTGGTCAATCTACAGTTCTTCAGCTACATCGTAATTACTGATATGCCGATCTTGCTCCACTTTTTCGAAAATGGCATCCATTTTATCCGTAACAGGGCGCCCAGAGCGAGGTGCATCTTTGACATCAAAATTTCCGGATTGAAAACGCTTAAACCAAATTTGTGCTACTCTAACAGACACTGCACTAGGTCCATAAACATCACAAATTTTTTTCGCGGCTTGCGTTGCATTTTCACCTTTTTTGTAGTAAAATTTTAAAATGTATCGAATGTCTTCATTAGATTCACTCATCTTAACAGTAAGAAAAACAAATAAAAATCACACATTTTACCTAATTTGAATTTGGAATTATCTTTTTTAAAATTTAATCTTTTTAATAATACCAAAACCAGCTAGATACAAATGGTATAGCCAAAGAGATTTTATTATAAGTTCATACATACTATTTGCGAAAAGAGTTTTTCTCCAACCAATTATTTTGACTTTCGCATTTTTTTGTGTTTTCGATACAATGCTACTAGTGCCAACGAAGGAAATTTCTGCAAGGACACTTTTTCCTTTTATTACATCCGTATAAGGACACTATTTACGTCTTGCGTAATTTTCCGCGATAGTAAATTCTTATGCTCCTGTGTAGCATTGTATACAGTGAAGTAAAATAAATTTCTTAAAAATTCCCATGATAATTGGAATAAAGATATAAAGAGTACCTACGTAGGTATATAATTTTGAAATTTCTTATCCATATTTTAATGAACAGGAAATTTATTTAAATTTTTAGGTATAACACAAATTCCCTGGCCTAAGGAAAAAGGTTACCATCTTAACATCCTGTATATTCCAAGTTAGAGAAATTCGGTGTGTAAAATGTATATTCCCGAAAATTTCATTTAATATTACGATTACCTTTATGCAAGAGTGCTTTCAAATTTGTGGAATTATCCGCCCCTCGTAAATGCGTGTTGCAATGGTGTTAACTTATTCGTTTTTCATTAAACAACATATTTATTTCTTTAACTGTATAGTAGGTGTGTTCGAATATTTATTTTTATTCCTCCGGTAGCTAGGAAGGAAATAAATTTATGCATTTTGCAATGTTTTCAAATTATAGTTCTTCGCATACAATATACGATTTCCGTTAATGTAGAGGTGATGTGTCTGTAAAGCGGCTTACTAAACTACTTTTTTAAATTATCTTTTTTGAAGAATGTATGTTTTTCTTAGGACCCAGTGTCACTTTCAGTTTTTTCTTCGTATCCGAAGGTACTAGGTGGTAGAGCTGATGTCGGGCTCGACTGCTTAGGTACTATCTTAGGTAGGTATCTTACTCACAAATTTATCCTACCGAAGTTATTCGGGGGAGAGTAAGAGAACAGCTCATAGGCAAAACCAGGCGGCACACCATTGCCTGGGACCGATGGATGGCGGTATATCCATCCCCAATTGCCGGGAATTATATAAAACAGACTGGTGACGGGCAGCGGCATCGCTGGTGCAAGGGTTTCGGCACCGCGCTCACCAACTCGCCTGCCCAGCGTGTGTGAGTATGGGCATTTCTTCCAGGAGGACCGCCAAGAGTGGCGAAATCCTGGAAAGGCCTATGTCCAGCAGTGGACGAAACAGGCTGATGGTTGGATCCGAAGGATGCCAAAGGGGATCCTGTTGTGCCTGTTACTAAGCCTCTGCTGTCTGCTTGTACGTCTGTCTGTCTGTCACAGGGGTTAACAGTTTCAGCTGTTTTAGAGCCAGTTGAAATTTTCACAAAACACTTTCACGGCAAATATTAAAAATATAATTGAATCCCAAGGAGACCTCCGATACAAAACAATTCGAACAAGTTGCGTTTTTCAAAAGTTATTTGATTCAGTTAAAGACGGTAATACGTGGGACGCACTATAAGTTTCCGGAATGAATATGAAAAAATACTATTAAAGGTACAAAATTAATTTATTGTTTTTCAAAATAATCTCCCTTGGCGTCTTTGCACTTTTTCATTCGATCAAACCAGTTTTGAAAACTTTTGTGCCACTCCCCTGTGGTGACCTCTGAAACGTGTTTTTCATACTCCTCGACAGCCTCTTCTGGTGATGAAAATCGTTGACCGCGTAATTGGTTCTTAATTTTTGGGAACAGAAAAAAGTCACAAGGTGCCAGGTCGGGACTGTATGCAGGATGACTCATGAGTTCTACATTTTTCGTCTTCAAAAAGTCGTTTGTCTCTCTGGCCGTGTGAGAACTAGCATTGTCGTGGTGCAGGATGATACGGCGTTTACGGTTATTTTTACGGAGTTCGTCAATAACTTCCGGCAAACAAATGGTCGTGTACCAGTCACTATTCACGGTACGACGATTCTCTAAAGCAACAGTAGCCACGTGTCCAGTTTTATTAAAAAAAGAAGCAATCATCCGCTTAGATGCACTTTTCACGCGCGCCACTTTGGTTGGTTTCGGCTCATCTTGAAAGACCCATACGCTCGATTGCTGCTTTGTTTTGGGATCGTAGCAATAAATCCATGTTTCGTCACCTGTTACTATGTCCCACACCAAATTTGACGCACCTTCGTTGAATCTGGTAAGCATGGCACTGCACCAAGTGACGCGGTCCGTTTTTTGAGCCTCGGTCAAGTTGTGTGGGATCCACCGCGAGCACAGCTTTCTCACACCCAAATGTTTGTGTAGGATTGATTGTATTTGACTCATGCCTATTTCTAAGGATGCGCGAATTTCATGGTAGGTCACATGCCTGTCTGTTTCAATCATACGGCGCACAGCATCGATGTTTTTGTTGGTCACAGCGGTGGACGGCCGACCATCGGGAGATTCGTCACTGAGATTGATACGACCACGCTTGAATTCTGCAAACCAGCTATAAACAGTCGTCTTGCATGGTGCCTCATTGCCAAAAGCTGTTTCAAGCCGAGCGATGCTCTGTTGAGCTGTCAAATTACACTTAAAATCGTAGAAAATCACACTACGAAAATTTTCCCGAGTTAAATCCATGTTGATGCAGACACACAATTTTTTAAATGGCGCCACAAAGTAAAAACAAAAGACAGTCAGATGAAACAAACTGCATTCTACAGCCAAAGAGTTCTATTTTCAAATGTTGCAATAAATTTTTAAATATTGTTTATGTAAGTGGCCAGTTCCGGAAACTTTTAGTGTTACCTATGTATAAACAAGTTTCACATTTGGTTAAGTTGTAGTACATACTGTATATGGTAAAACAACAAATGATAAAAAAGGTTTCGTACAAAGAGGGTGCCGGCCGAATTGCTTGTCAGGCGCTACCATTTCAGTGCCTTGTTTTTTATCGCCTTGATGTTGCTTTGGCATCTATATTATTCTTATGTACCATAATGTTTTTAAGATTCCGTACCGACATTCTGTGGTGGTACGGGACCTTTTGTGAGGGAGTCTGAATTGCACTTGCTCGATTTTACTCACTTATCTTACGTGCCAAAGACCCAATGGGCTCGGCAATTTTTTTGAACTTTGCCACGTACAGGCAAATAGACGAACAATTGACGTATACATTTAAACATATAATATTAATAATAAGGTACATAGTGCATCCACAATCTGGGTGCATAAAAGAAGTCTCTGTGATTGACCTTAACTGCGTGACGCAACAGTAGTTGGTATACTACGATTAAGTCGGATTGAGCAGTGATGTAAACAAAGAAAATATTCTTTCAAACTTGACCACTTTTGACAGTTACAGTGATGTATCTGAGTACCTTTTTAACAGTGGCAATGTTCGACTATTTCAGTGACAGCTCGCTTACCTTGCGATTCGGGATGTAAAAATTTCGTGAATGCGTGAGCGATGAAAGGCATACGAACAAAATTATTTTATTCACTGCGTTTGTTAAAATTTAAGCGATGTTTTTTTATGGTTAATTTTGTTGGAAAAGCACAGAACATCTTATCTGTGTAAAAGTGGAACATCACTACTAGTCAATATGATCACACAGATAAAAATGTGCAATTGCCGTCAGAAAAAACGAATGATCATTTTGTTGAAAAGTTGTTCAATCCGACTTGATCATAGTATAGTAGATTACTTCAAATAAAACCGGCACACCCTGGAGACACACTGACAAATACTTTCACTTCAACCGGTAGCAGGGGCGCCAGTCGCGGCGTGTCTCTACCCAAGAAGATTCAATATTCAAAATGTTTGTTTGTAAAATAGATACATAAAGTATACGTTTTACAGGCCATATCTAATCCTTTTTTAAAACCAATATTATATAATTAAACAAATGTAATACGGGAAATATAAAAAATATATATGTTGAAGAGTATGGAATACCCTAGGAAAAAATGTTGTTACGCGTCCAGCACAAAAAGGCCAATGTCAAATACTTTAATAGCTTTTGATAGAGGCGATTATTGGTTAGCTAATTGACCTATTTGAATTTAATAATTACGCGCAAAACAGCAGATCGGAGGGTTTTTAGCTAATACTAAAATATTTTGTAGGGAAAAAAATACTGGATTTAAGTAGAAAACCTTTATATTTCTATTACCTATTTTATTTTAAAAAATCAAGTTGATCTCTTAAGCGCGTTCTTGAAACGTACCTTTGAAAACCAAAAAAGAGGGTGGAAAACATTTTTTTTTCATAAAAGTATCAATCTTAGTACATTGTTTATAGGTAGATCCCCTAGATAAAAGATCAATAAATCAAATGTATTTTTTACAATGCTAAGGTAGTCCTACTTTCGTCAAAGAACCCTCAAAAATCTGTCTTTTTTCATCTTCTACGGTCTGGTACAGCCTTAAGTTGGGCTAATAAAGTTATACATATGTATAATATAAAGACCTATAGGAATAAGAATATTATTATGCATAATGCGATTAATAAATAAGTTGATAAATAAACTATAGACCATAAATAAATATCATGAAATTATGAAATGAAATTATATATAATATAAATTATGTCGCCAAGCGATTCGTTGTGTTCCGGCATGATGTCATAAGAAATTACCTGGCAAGTGGTTGTCATTTGTCCGCTACCCACTTCCGTAGATTTTGCGAAAGTCTCTGGGCAGACTGTTTAACGCCTGGGCTGCTTTAGTCCTAGGGTTTTGCTTTCCATTATCAAAATACCTTGGATTTTCTATCATAAAACCACTTCCAAATAGTGCTTGGCTGTGTTTCCTGCATTTTCTGTCGGTCAATTTTATTTTCCTTCCACCGTCAACTTCTCTTTATTAACCGACTTCATAAAAGGAGGGTAACGGTTCGTCATGCAGATATGGCATTGCCAAATTTTTGTATGTTTGTAGTCCCCGCCATTTAGAAAACAATCACATTTTTATCACTAATATAATAAATGCGAAAGGGTGTGTGTGTGTGTATGTTTGTTACTCTTTCACGCTGAAACGGCTGAACGGATTTGGATGAAATTAAGAATGGATATAGCTAGTTTTTATCCCGGAAGAAAGCATGTCGTTAAACCGAATAACACGCGGGCGGAGCCGCGGGCAAAAGCTAGTACTGACATATTTATGAAAGGGTTGCCAGATATCGTGGTGATAGTGTATTTTCGTAGCATATTTTCATAACCAGTGAACTGACTTTTGTGGCCTTTTTATTAGCTTTTTTAGAACTTAGTGATTAGAGCAAAAATAATCATAATCAGATAGCTTTAAAGTTAAATTAATAGTGTTCTCATGGATTTGGTCTTGTTCGCTGTAAATTACAAACGCTGACTATTACGAACATGTATTTAAGAAAAAAATAAAGAAAGAAGTGGGCAGATTTATATTTTTAACTTCTGACACGTCTGCAACAAATTGAATCAATTGTCTTTAACCTGGATGCTGGACAAGGCATGCAAAAAAAAAAAAAAAATCGAAATATTTATTTTTGCAAAATAGATACATTAAGTATACTTTCTACAAGTCAAAGTTAATTTACACAATATAATATATCTTTAGAATATAAAAAAATATATATAATAATACGGGAAATAAAATATACACCTGCATTAATAAATGATAGTCGTAAGTTTTTAAATAAATAAATAAATAAGCGAAATAATAATGCGAAAGCTTAAGGCATTGAAGTCGGTGTAGTTTTTCTCGAAACTTTTTTTATGGATTTCCAAGAATCTCGGTTATTTAGAGCTACGTCGTCGAATTCACTTTTATTGAGAGACAAATATTTTTAATAAAAGCGATTTTCCTTTGAAATGCTTTATTTCCCGCTCTTTCAGCGCTACAAGCAAATTGTTTATGACTTGCTATTCTATTTTCTTTCTTATCGACAGCGAATAGCCTTTGTGTCTGGCTTGAAGATGTTTCTTATTTGTAAAAGAGTCAGGTAATTGAATTCTTTAGGGTGATATTACAATTGGTATGAGACATTTTCCTTAGTAAACCTAGGCCTAAGTAGTTTCTGGCTTAAAAAGTATGCAAAATATGGCTTTCAAATGCTCAAAATGAAATAAAAATACTTACACAATATACTAGCCTACTTATACACGTATATATACTTATGTGTTCTACAGTTCTACTACAGCATTGCGAATATTCAACGAAAATATCCATGGATTCCCCAGACTCTACTTTAATTTATAAGAAAGATACTCCTTAGAAAACTGGAGCTATCAGGTATTCGAGGGACTGCCCTTGATTGGTTTCGCAGTTATTTAACGAATCGTAGGCAGTGTGTCAAGGTCGATGGCTACGTCAGTGATCTCGAAACATTGACTTATGGAGTGCCACAAGGCAGTATCCTGGGGCCAACTTTGTTTATATTGTACATAAATAGCATTGCAAAATTGTTTGAAAACAATCCCAAAGTTGAAATTGTATGCTACGCTGATGACACTGCAATAGTATTTAATGACACTTCTTGGTCAAATGTTTTCAATCAAGTTGAAATGGGGATGGCAACTATGGCCAAGTGGCTCCAAACAAATCTTTTGACCCTCAATGTCGATAAAACAAAATATGTATGTTTTCACAAAACTGCTGCCTCTGGCCCTCCGCCCAAGCACAGCATTAGCGTACACACATGTAATGACTGGTATAGCCCATCCACTGATACCTCGCATCCAATCTGTGCTTGCACAAGCATTAGCAAAGTCGAGTCAACAAAGTACCTTGGGGTTGTATTAGATGAAAAATTAAATTTTAAACAGCACGTCAAAACTGTAGCCACTCGCGTAAGAAGACTTATAGGTATAATGAAACTGTTGCGTAATAGTACTGATAGAGCTATACTAAGACTTGTTTACCTATCGCTCTGCGAGTCGATTCTTTCTTATTGCATTACTGCATGGGGCAACTGTGCAAAAACAACTATGCTTTTATTAGAAAGAGCGCAGAGATCCGTTCTAAAGGTAATGCTAAGAAAACCTTATAGACATCCTACCAATGTGCTGTACGAAGAAGCGAAGATACTAACGGTTAGACAGCTATACTTCCTAAGAATAGGGCTTGCCCACCACAGAGCAGAGCTAAATTCCTGTTCTCACCAAGCTCGTATAGGACGCCGGCGTCGTCTCAATATTGATACTCCGTTGGTTAAAACGGTTTTTGCTCAAAGGTTCAGCGCTTTCTCCTTTCCTTACATCTATAAACAAATATGCAAGTCGTGTGACCTCAAAAACTGCAGTACATGGGAGGCAAAAACTAAAATTACAAAATGGTTGCTGACTTTAAATTATGACGCCACCGAAGCCATTCTAAAAATTCAAAAATAATTAAGGTCCTTTTTCCCCCCTTTTAATACCTACGAGTATATACCTACTCCCTTATCTATTTCTTATATATAAAAACTATGTATGTACAGTTATAATTTAAATAAATAAATTATATATTACATAATTTTATATTTATGTTTATTATATCTTATATTTACACACTTGCAGGAGTCTTCTAAAATAAATAATATTAATTTCACTTTGTTTTAGTTACTTAAGTTTTAGTTTATGTCATTAGACTTGAATTATTTAAAGACTAACAGTAAATAATAAATAAATACTCTATGAGAAATTGGCCCACATGTGAACTTTTACTGGCAATCAAAGATTAGACTCGCGCGTAACAAGTCTGACTTAGTGCGTAGTCTGTTGCTAATATTTAATTGTACCAAATGCTCAAATGTATATTATATTCTTCTAAATATTTTCTAGTTTGTCATAGTACTTTGTCTTGTGCTTTATATGCGAATATTTTTTGTATACTTACCTACATGTTAGTATTATTTGTGTATCAATATACGTTGAGAAAATAAATGTCTTTGTATTTTTGTATTTTGTATTTGTATTTGTAAATATTCTCTAGTTTGTCATAGTACTGTACAAACTTTGTCTGTCTTGTGCTTTATATGCGAATATTTTTGTATACCTACCTACATGTTAGTAATATTATTTGTGTATCAATGTACTTTGAGAAAATAAATGTTTTTGTATTTGTATTTGTATTAGTTATTTCATACTGTAATCTCTTTTAGTATTCACGTTCTCTAAGTTTTTAAATAATATTTTTGGGTCCATTTTCCGCCATCAAACGCTAAACTTGTCTGTTCGTTTGCATTGAAGGCATAACTTAAAAGCGGCTCTGGGCTTGTTGTTGATATACAAATAACACGAAAAATCCGGGGGAAGTAAAGAAGAACTTAAATAAAGAAGAACTGAAATAGTGAAGAACTTCGATACTTGTTTTATTCTATATTTTTTAAATTATTAAAAGAAATTGCATGTAGTCAAAAATATTATATTTAGGTGCTAAGCAAGTAAGCATATGTTGTACAATTATAAAGTAAAAGTCTTTATTTAACCTCATATCGTAAAATCCTCATTACGAACTCAAAACTACTGGCATAATGAAAAATATGTTTCATGAATGTCAGTGAAAAAAAATAAATTATAGTATAAAGGTAGGTCTCCGAACAACATAATGCTATAAAAAAAGATTATATTTTTCTAAGATTACAGTACATGTGATACTTACAAGGAAGGCAAGGGGAACTTAGCCCAAACTGCCATGTCTGAGGTTTAATATCAAATAACAATGAGGTTATCATGTAGTATTCTCTAAAACGTACTAAATAATAATGCAGCTTGACAAAGGAGGTCACAATTTCATTTTATTTTCGGCCTGCATTGTCTATGGCTGCCGGCGCGCGCAACGCGTACACATGCGTGGTGGACTGTTGGATTTTGGCGCCATAGCTTACGTGGAAATTATTATTTACTGTGGTGTTATGGGTCAAATCAAAATTATTATATTGCCCTAAAATTACTAACAGCAGTGATGGTGATGATAATTTGACTCCACCTGACATTGTGGAAATAACGACGGAAATTACGAAAACTTTTAGAACGAGCTTCTACAAAAAAAAAAAAAAACAATTGGCTAACGACAAATTTTATTAAGATTATTATGAAAACAAGTTGTTAGGCATGAGTTTAGATATACATAACTAAGTATTAACACACTCGTTTACGATTAAAAAACTCGCCCACAGCTCGTTTTTTTAAACTGAAACTCGTGTTTTTAATAACCTTTTTATGTACCAGTTTCATAAACTACTATTATAAAATAGATTAAAAAATAATGAAGGTGTATTTGGTCTCCAATTCGACATTATTACAATAGAAGTAACATACTCGTATAACGTCGATCTTAATCCCAAACGTATTTTAAAAGAAAGTGTTAAATAAATATTATAATTATGGCACTAAGCGAACGTGTGCCATCCACCTGAAATGTGTTTATTGTATCTTTATGTTTTAAATGTGTAGTAACTTGTAATGTGTATTGTTCTCCCTGTTTTTTTTATTTTTTTATGTATTACGTTAAGATAAGGAGGCATAAATAAGGTTTTTATCCATACCGATGAATAAAAGGGTCGAGGTTCTTAACCAAGTGAATATCGTATGCCAGGTCTACAGACTATTCGCTAGGAAATTCACGGTTCGCCAGCTGTAAATGGTTCTGAGGGGAGGTAACGAGCGTCTTTAATAAATTTATTATTGAAATATTTCTCTTTTGTCGTCCTTTTATTATTATTTTTATTATTTCCCCGTGAAGGTAGAATTTGTTTTCGAGTTTTGGAGAAAGGATGTGGATGGTTATGGCGTAAAATAATGTTAGTACCCGAAAAAAGCAATCAGAAATTTGGTGTATTGTGCTCTTGTAAGATTAGAATGCTAAAAATGCACATGCTCATATTAAAAGTATGTAGTTTTAGTAAATATACATGTAATCTATCTCTATAATCCTTTTTCAACATATAGTTATTTCAACAACCAACACGCGTTACCTAAACTATGAAAGGAATGTAATTATGCGAGCTATGTGATTTATGTTGATGTATTAAGGTATGTTTATATCGGTTACATAAATGTATGACATGCCTAGCTACAGTATATTGTGGTTTCTATTTATTGACTTTTTAGGGTTTCCTACCTGAAAATAAAAACACGGGACCCTTTTAACATCACTTTGTTGTCAATCTGCCTATGTGTCTGCCTAATTAATTAAATCGGATCATATTCTTAATTTGGACCTTATTTTGGCCTATGTAAGTTACATATTCGCTTATGTAAGTTAGTGAATGTTGAGTGTGGCAATATAAGCATCGAAGTAGAGTGAATGCAGTGGAAATTCGTTCCTTACGGAGTACGTGTGGTTTGACATTGAATGATAGAGTGAAAAATATCGACATAAGGGATCGTTGCGGCCTGAAAGAAGATGTTGTAACTAGAATAGAAAAAGGAATGCTTCGGTGGGTTTGGAAATATAGAAGGCATTAATGAGATTAGAGTGATGAAATTTATCCCGCACAAGTGGAAGGTAAATCTCGAGCGAGCCGCCCTAGAAGGACGTATGTCGACCAAATAGGCGACCTACTAAAGAAGGGCAAAGTAAAAAGTACCCGGAATAGAAGAGCTTGTATGGTCCTTAGTTTGCCTGAAAATAAGTTTAAACTATACATTAAGCAGGGACTACTTAAAAAAGCTTATTATAAAATCAATGATTATCTGGACGATAATGAAGTATGGTGTAATAAATAATAATAATCTTTATCAAAACTGTAACTTATAATTAGCAAATTTTAATACGAAATGTTTGATTCCTCTAAAAGCTAATCAAAAGCCCTTTATAGTTAATTAATATGTAAAGTGACTTTGCTGTAAAAGGTAATAGACAATGTAAGACGGATTGACTAAGACCAATATTAT
Organism: Ypsolopha scabrella; assembly: GCA_910592155.1. Lineage (NCBI taxonomy): Eukaryota > Metazoa > Arthropoda > Insecta > Lepidoptera > Ypsolophidae > Ypsolopha > Ypsolopha scabrella. The sequence continues at coordinate 21,238,702 of OU342976.1, forward strand.
TTTTTTCTTTCTTTTGGACATAATTCCTATGGTTTTATATTTGCCTTTACTTAAGTAGGTATAAGAAAATTGTATAGATTAAGGTTATGTTACAAAGGAAAAAAAAATCATGTTTGCTAAGTTTCTTGCCCTTCTTCTTAGCAATACTAATCGAATGGTGCGGATGGTAAGGCATTATGTATATATAATATTTCTATTCCTATATTTCTCTATTTTATGCAGGTGTATAACTTTATTACATTTTAGTAGCCCAACCTTAATATTTTTTGGATGTGCTTCCTGTATTTATTTATCAACTTGTTTGTTCGTTGCATCATTTATATATTATATTTTTATTCCTAGATTTCTCTATTTTATGCAGGCGTATATTTTTGTAGCCCAACCTAAATATTTTTTGTATGTATTTCCCTTATTAGTATACACATATTATTTTTTTACATATTTTTATTCTATAGATATTTATTGTATAGATTAACTTTGACTTGTAGAAAGTATACTTTATGTATCTATTTTATAAAATAAATATTTTGATTTGATTTGATTTGACTAGATTGATGGATGTAAAAGAAGCAGAAGAGGCGTGTCAGGATCAGGGCAAATGGAAATCTGTATCTCTGCTTTTAAAGATCTTGATAAAAATTCAAAATCAAGGCACCATTCTCGATACTCTGTTGTCTATCATATTTTTCATTTTATTTGTACTCTTATATACCATCAAAATTAAAGGTAGCCAGGAGTTATATCCCTTTTAAGATACTATGGAGAAGAGTATGTACAGACGCTAGTATGACAAGCTATTAAATGGCAGTTATTATTGCAGTGTCTTACCTAGCCATTAAAATAGTTTACAAGTAGGGTGTTTGAACTGAGTCGAACTGCAGTGGTCCCATTTAAATTTAAACGCCCCCTATATACTGAATATGACAACCTGATCTAAAACGAGATCAACCGACAAACGATTGGCTAACGACCGCAGCCATGCTTCAGTTTTGCTGATCAAAGAGAATTTAACCATCTATGATGAGGAGCTGCTTTTGACTGAAACACGATCAATTCTAACATTGGATGACTATTCGATGCGACTGCAAAGTGACCGTACATGCGGTTATGGGATGTTTCAAAGGGATCTTTTGTGAATTACATCCATACATATATATGCTCACACTTGTCTCCCAGAGGGATATACAGATTCTACGAATTTCCATCTGCTACGATTCTGTCACATCCACATCTTCCATCTGTCATGCAAGCTCTTCCATTCCGCGTGCTTTTGAATTCGCCTTTCTCCAGTATATAAGGTGACTTTAATTTATGCAGCCAAACTCATGATTAGTAACACGGATCGATAACACTTTTTGCTAATTTCGCAAAATAAAATCTTGACGTCCCATAGTAATCGACTCGGAGCTGGGCTTGCGTTTGTAAGGAACATGAAAAGAATAATTTACGCATTTCACTAGAAGGGTCATCGAACCTTGTTACTGAGCACTTACCGAGTCTTCAGTAAGAATTTGGCTGCTAAATTAAAGTCGCCTTATATGTCGCCAATTAGGTCAACATTCGGGTACGTCTTTCTACGTCCGGTCGTGCTTTACCTTTCACTTGCGCACCGTAAATTTCTTTCGTCACTTCTTCTTTCATTCATCCTCTCTCTATGCCCAAACCACCGAAGCATTTCTTTTTGCCTATTCTAGTCTCAACATCTTCTTTCTGACCGTGACTTTTTGTGAATTCATCTGAATATAATTTTGTTTGCTATTGCCACGTAACTATTATGACTCCGGCAAAAACAAGCTGTAGAAATTGCATTATGCAATGTATCGGTGACCAGGTTTGAAACTTAAATCACATGTTCAATGATTATACTAAACAGGTTTATGTACACTAATACTAAGACTATAAGATCACGCCAATAACAATTTCACCTTCCCCTGAATACATTGCGACAGGGTAACTCTTATTAAAATTTTGTATTAGGTTTTTTTTATCTTGATTTGTTTCAAAAGTTATGTAAAAAATCTTTCTCAGTATGATCAGTAGAAAATGTGATATAAGTTATAAGCACGTCACAGATACGCCTGGTAGTTGATAGGAGTAATTGTAAGCAGGGGTGATTGGCAGCACCTTCAGCTGTGACATCATTTTGACACCACAACACCAAGCTTTAAACAAGAATAAGTAATGATTCAATCATATTTTGAAATCAATATCTACTTTAGAAATACGAGTAAAATAATGTTTACATCTATCCCTAAATTTATTTAAATTCACCATCGGGTATTTGTAAATGTTGAAGTCATAGTAGGTACTCCAAGAAACCTGAATTGTTTACAATTACCCTTATCGACCCCGTGAAGATAATGTGACATAATATTGATCGAATTGATATATTGTTAATAGTATATTCTTATTCAAGGGAGATTTATCACTTACACCCATGTGTAACACTCTACTTTTCATCAATTATGCGAGGATATAAAAAAAACGTACAAAATTATAATATGATTATTAACGTACGAGTACTTGTTTCACAGTAATTATATTTATCCCAACCGGTTTCGGTTTTACACCATCATCAAGGGAATAAAATAACTATTAACACATTTTGCAGGATATAAAAATTAATTCGACTTACAATCAATGAAATATGTCGTTAATCAAATATGAAATTATGTTTGCAACAACGTTTTCTACAAGATATCTAATTTTACCGCCGCCATTTTATTTTTATGTGACCTTTCTTTTTTTGTGCAATCGCGTCTTACAAGCAAGTGTGTTTTTTAAAAAATAAAATTGTTTTTGTCATTGTGTTAACTCTTAAACGTCTTTTTGAAAAATTATTTTGCATATTTACCTTTAAACGCAAGTCACATTTTTCCATAATAATATTTATATTAAATATAGAATAACAAACTAAAATGTACATAGGCAAAAAATATATTTTCCATTGTCATTTAGCGAGATGATTGATTGACTACATAGTTAAGTTAGTCACTGTAAGGGACACTCGTTTGATTTTCAAATTCACATTGGTGAAGGAAAATTATATTCATTACTAAAACAAGAGCATGTATTGTAAAAAATATCTTCTCACTGATTCCCGCTCTACTCTTTGACTGCGCCCCTGACTTCCACGCGAGTGCAGGAATACATTATGTATACGTACATAAACAGGAGGGTGCAGTACTCCAGAAGTCGGGACGGATCTAGGTGAACTTTGACCTGAGCCTTCAGGACGACTAGACACTTGTTACATGTGACAAGCCAATATACTCTTAAATACATAAAAACTAACTTGTTTGATTTATCTCTTTAGAGATTGTCGTAAACAGATGGCGACAATTTTAAGAGTTTTTATGTATAAATCGAAGGCGCCTTTACTATAGGTATCCGAAATGAAACTTAATCTCACAACACTGACATAAAAACGTACTGAACCGTGAGTACATTACGTCAAATCCTTGATACGCACGTCACAACTCGTAACTACTAGCAATAAAGTCGTTTTTTCGACAGCTAATGTGTCTGTCACCTGGAGGGGTTCGCAACAATGTGGTTCATTTGACAAATTGCGACATTGTCACAAACCTACCCCTACCCCTCCCCTTCGCCTGGCCTATTCGGAGGTGTTAGAAATACTGCCGAAATACCTCCATTTGTCAAGGTTCCTGGATTTTGTGTTATATCAGGCCTGATCCACTCCGCCAAGGCTACAAGAAGCTATCAAGTATATCGATGGGCTGGTCGCCCAGGCAAACTGTTCGGCGGGTTAAGGGGCTATTTCGATAAAAATTGCACTTTTCGAAGTTGTTTATCTGCTTTTCAGATGAAGCCACTAATTTGATAAATCAGTATATAAATTTTGGAACCTTTTTCTAACTAATATTATACTAATATACAAGGTGAAATTCAATCAACCGACCAAATTTACACTGGAGACTCGGTTAGTAATCATGAACAAAGTTCAACGACCCTTCAGGTTAAATTCGAAAAAAAAATTTTTTTTGCCCCTTTGTGCCTGTACTAGGAAATTGTACTTGAACTAGTCCAACCAGTACGAGAGCAAAAAAATTCATTTTACGAATTTAGCCAAAAGGATTACTGAACCTTGTTCCTGACCACTAACCGAGTCTCCAGTATGAATTTGGTCGGTTGATTGAATTTCACCCTATATAATTTATTTTTTTCCTTTTTACTTTCGCTCGATAGAAATAATTATTGAAATGAGGTCTTCTTCTACACTTTTTTTCATAGTATGACAAGTAGGAATGACATACAGACTTGAACGATATTTTATTAGATAGATTTTAACGATATCAAAATTTTCTTAGTTGGAAATTTTGATAGCTATTTTAGTTCATTTTATATAATTTAAAACCGACATTTTGCTATTTTTTCCGGAATCCGTCCTTCTCGCTCTGCGGGGCGTTCCGCATGGAGTAACAGTGACATTTGCAAGCGTAACATATCCTCTTAAGAAGGGATAGAGTTACGCGATAGAAAGAGAGGCGTGGAGAGATCCCTCGTAGGTGAATACCTGCAGCGCTATGAGAGCTAAATTGCACTTTATTGCCGCGTGCCGAAAGTCTCTTTTTATTTAAGTGTTTTTAAATAGTAAATCTTCTGTACTTAGTACTATTGTTTCTTCTGTGGTTATATTAACTGACCAGGGAACTCTGATTACCCAGCTTAGGGGCGTGATAGTAACTTATACTAAACCTACTTTTTTTTTGCACAATCGTTATTACCAACCCTGCAGAAAGTATAAGAAACCAACAGAAGTAGGTGTATTAAAAGGTTTAACAATATTAAAGTATAAAATTTCGGGTTTCGGTTTCTTACGGTTTTTTAAATTGAAAGAAAGAAAGAAAGAAAGAAAATGGAATTTATTGCCAAACAAAACACATGAAACAAAATTAAAACAATAAAAAGGATTAGACTAACTTTAATACACATTTTGTTCGACAAAAGGTGGCACGCTCAGCATTTGCTGTCCGAGATTTTTGAAGGATCCCTACAGCGCTGATTTCCAGCGAGCCCCTAAATACTTTGTCATAATAAAATAAATTTAGAACTTAAAAATTTACAATTGTATTAATTGCTTTGAGTATAACCTGGATAATAATAAAAATTAATCAGTGTATCATTAATTCATTACTTATGACTTTTATACATATATACAGGTTGAAAATGAACCCTCTACCTTTATTGAACTCTATGAATCAGAATCACTAATGGAACACAAAACCATAGAAAAAAGATTTTTGTTATTTTTTTTTTCGAAAAAATTGCCTGCTTACGTGACGTGACATGTGACTGACAATAGACCGTACATACTCCCAGCTATAGCGTCGTAACCGGGGTATTAGTGCTTCTTTGGCGGTCGATATCTTTTTTTAAAATATGAATCATAACAAAAGTAACAAAACTTGCATTTTTTATTTCGAACATAGAACAGTTTTCTTTGTTAGGGTTCATTTTCAACCGGTAGACAGGATGATGATTTGGTTCACAACGTCACTGAAATAAACTTGTTTTTGGACATGATTCAGAACCAAGGACATCGACATTATGTGTAGTGGACTCTAGCAAGAAAGTTGAAGACGCAGTGGACTAGTAATATCGGGTTATTCCCATTGGTCCCATGGTTCCCATGGTCCTTTACGAGTTGCATCGGACCTTGCTAAATGTTCCCATCGGCTCACGTTAGTCGGATGCATGAATGTATTTTTTCCCAACGGACCCTGAGCTGTTGCAACTACTTTATTAAATGGAAAATTTTCCCAACGGGCCACGGTAAAATGTGAGCTTACTGAGAGGCAGTGGCAACACTGCTATACTCAGCCCTGAAGACGTGTCATCAAAAAAACTAGTTCCATTATGAAACTACTTTATCCAACTAAGAAAAACGGTTGCATGGTTGCGCTCAGCAAAACGGTTGTAAAAAGTAGTTCGTTGCAACAACGCCTACTCCTAAAAAATTGAACCTTGGTCCTGACCACTTACTGAGTCTCCAGTATGAATTTGGATGTATAAACGAAAGTCACCTTATATTATCGCCTATCTGCCACTCAGAGACCACAAATAACAGACTTTGATGCAGTTTTTACCGGTAGTTTCTCCAAAGGCGCTGTTTCTGAATCTATGAAAGGCTGTAAATATTTTAGTGGTGTCATCTCCGAATGTCAGAGAAAAGGAGCCGCGGGCAAAATGCCGGTTTATTTTATTTATACACGCTCCGCTCGCATTTATTCAATCTCTGCCCCGTTTTCGGCTTGGGTGTTATTTTATGAACAGCCTGTATAGCCTATATCCGTTGAGTGGTTCTCGAGTTAAAAGCGTTTATTCAATATTTGCCCCGTTTTCGGCTTGGGTGTTATTTTATGAGTCCCCTTATAGCCTAGGAATTAAATATAGATATATATTTGGCTATACAAAGCTTTCCATTTGTTTTAACTCTATAAGGTATAATAATAACAATAAATATGGTAATTTTCGAAAATCACCATAATTATTAAGTGTTAAGACAATTGAAAACCTAATAGCCTATGTGTTGACCAGAATTACTACGATGACAATAAACGAAAGTCACTTTATATGCAGGTATATAATCTATAATTCAATCCCTAGTGATATAAAATTATAATAATAAAGTCATTTTTCAGGCAAAAAACCCATACAAAAAAAAATTACATTACAAAAAAATATTAAATAGTACACTTCTACATATTAACATATTTATATTATAATTAAAATATTAATAATAATTATAAATAAACAACACCGATATCATTTACGGTTGATGTCGCGCTGAACGGAACGCCAGTGCTTGTACAACGGACTTGTGATATTGTCACATAGGCAAGATAATATGCTATTCTTAGAGCTACGAAGTCTCTCCCAACACGAAGAATGATGGCATAGAAGTCAGAGACCCCGGCAGAAGCAAACATACCCGATGCACTGCAGTAACGAGGTAATCGCATAAGTATACGGATTATGTAATAATACCACTTTATTTGTAAACAAACCTAAAAACCATCTTTATAAACAGAATGCCTGACTTTAATACAAGACTTTATAGAACAATAATGTAGCAATAATACAATGTGATGTAATAAATAATAATAATAAAGATGTAAGAATTATTTAGTTTATAAATTTGACCCGTAAATGTTTAATTGAATAAAGAGTATGAGTATTGCGTCTTAAATGTATGGGTAATTGTTTCTTACGTATTGTGTTTTCATACTATCGTTACACCCTCATGCAAACAGAGAGCTGCTTCAAACGAAGCATAGACATGGTAATTGGGTCCAGCGTTTGTAAGGTTTCCAGTATTAAGTATCGTGGCGGCATTCTGCCGGAACTGGTCGACTTGTGAATTGTTTTGTCATAATCTATCTATACTAATAATAATACAATACAAAATCACTTTATTGCATGAAAGACGTTACAAAAGACAAGTTAGACAGTTAAATTAAAACAACAATAATGATATATGTACATGCACATAAGTAATACTCGAAGTTGCCAAGGGTCCCCAAACTCGACTAATACGGGATACCTTGATTCTTATTAATATACCAATAATATATTATCATTGTTTACATAATTAAGTTAAAAACTAGTACATTAAAGGAAATTTAGATTCATTCATTTATTAATCTATCACTCGTTCATTCTTCCATTCTACATATTTAAGTGTGAGGACATGAAAATATATCAGTACAAATATAGTTAAAATAAGAATTACAAAAAATTTAGATTTTTATTATTTTTTACGTTATTATATGTCATATTTTATTTTCCATTCGCCTGGTGACGACCCCATTGAGGGGTCAAAATATAGCGTATTTTATTGAGTATTTCTTTGATTTTTGCTTAATAAATAATAAAAATCAGAATCCAGTATCTGTTTTGTAACAAAATATATTTATTATTTTATTAAAAAATTTAGATCGAATACAGAAAAAAAAAAAATAATAGCAATATATTAACAGCAAAAAGGTTGCAATAAGGTTTCAGTTTTCTCATAGTTTAACGTTCTTAACCAGTTTAATAGCTTAAAATTTGCTTGTGCAACAGAAGAGGTTTTAATATCTACGTGCTTGAGTATGTTGTTATAGATAAGGGATCTTATATAGAGACCGTATCTACTCGCAAACGTTGTCTTAACAAACGCTTCTGGCATTTTAAAAACTCTCCTTTCTTTCTCGCATTTTAAAAACTCTCCTTAGTAATTAAGCAAAAAAGTCGTGTACATAGAATATTTTTTCAAAATTTCAAGTGGAATGGGTTGTTTCTTAGTATTGTACCGAATCCAAAACTACCATTTTAGAATTTTTGTCGGTCTGCATGTATGTTCCGTTTTAACCCGAGAACCACTCAACGGATTTGGATGCGGTTCTTTATTATTATTAGAGACCCTGGTTAACATGCGAACTACAAAGGATGTTGACAAAATAATTCCCAAGCTGAAAACGGGTCAGAGATTAAATTAACGCAGTTGTAGCTACGGGATAAAGCTAGTTTACTACAATTTCACGCTCTTCATGTCGTCCCTCATTGTCAGTTTAACAAAGAAAGTGACAGCATCAATTTAATTGGACATTGAATTTACCCCGACCAGAGATAATAATAATAAAATTCTTTATTACACAAAAAAACAATATCTGTACAAAGGTTAGTATTATCTACCCGTTAATGAAGAGTAAAATAGTACTTAAAGTACTTAGCGATCGACTCTATTGTCTAGTGATTGAAGATCTCTGTGATCTAGTAGGAAAGCCTTGACTACTTATCTGGAGATAGCGGGTTGAAATCCTGTAGAGGCACATTTCAGTTCGGCCTTCGTGTTTCGGAAGCTACGGGTCCATATTTGTGGCCAAATTACGACAATTGGGCTCACTATCCATCACGTAACAATTGTTGTTAAAACGTGGGTGTACGAGTGTGGAGAATGACTTGTATTTTGCAGTCCAATTAATTATGTCCAAAAATTTTTTTTCAGGGTTTAAGGTACACTTTTCCATAAGCGTAACTAGGTACCAGGAGGTTATCCAGAAAAATCTGTCCTGCACTAACGCTTTCATTTTTCGAATGTCCATCCTGCTCAGCGGAAGCGGCCCGCTCAGAAAACTCGCGATTTTGAGGTGTTTTTATTTATTATTTTGGACTTAGAGGGATGGGTTTTTAATATGATGGCCGTTTTATATTACATTTTTTACGACGTATTTTAATATAAGTTTTATTGTCTAAAAGTTAATATAGCTCAAATGAAATCATATTTAGATCATAGCTTAGACCTATCCTTGCGATTTAATTGGATCGAGGAAAATGTAAGCAATCGTGTATCGAACAGCCGAAATATTAAGATCAAAGAGTGAAATATGACATATATTTTTTGCAAAATTTAATCGTCACTTTTATTGATTTAAAATTAATTTGAAAAGAGAGAAAGTCAGGATAACCCCCCCTTGAGTACTCTGCACATAAATTCCGAAGAACTCATTGGAGCATGCCCGGCCGGGGATCGAACCTGGATCTCAAAGATTGAGAGGCCAGCGTTCTACCCCTGAGCTACCGCCGTTTTTACGCCAATGGACTTTTGATGAAACGGGTTGTTAAGTTTCTTATTTCGGTATGCTAAGTGCGAGTTGCCATCGAATGACTTAACTACCCCGCAAATACGTGGTATATTGTTTCGCTACACATTTTTACTGATAAGCGTGCAGGAGACACGGGGCTTATAAACACAAATATTTAGCGGAATAATATACTGTGTAGACGTTTTGTGGTAGTGTGTAGGTGTAAACACGCGCTGGAAAGCTTAACTCGATTCACGCGGTAGTAAAGTCATTCGATGGCAACTCGCACTTAGCATTCGGAACACGAGGAGTCGCTTGGCGTCATGGTGACGTCATGGGGGTGGTGACAAGCCACGACTGAAGCCTACCACCAGTTACAGGTACATACGTCGTCTCTACAGACGGGACCAAGGTCCGATGACCTCATAATCCTTAATACTACTGAGACATATTGTGACATCCACGCAATGATTTTCCTAAGGTATTAATATCTGCGTAGGTTAATGCCGATACTAAAAATTGACTTATAATAATATTAAATTTATTTATTCCAGACGAGGCCCATATTACATTAATTATATACATATAAGAACATTTACAAATAGATAATGTTTTCTATAGTCTGATTCACTCAAATGAATGGCTTTAAAAACATTGTTCTCTTTTTGTTTCCAGGTAAGAAGACAAACAGTTTTGGTATGAAATGTTGAAGCGGCTTCTAGGTAAGGCTCTAATTGAGTACAACTTGTAATTTCTCAGAAATATATGAGCATCTTCAGAACTATGAAAATTTTCCGTTCAAGAAATTCAGATAAAAAGCTATGATAGGATTTATCCATTGCAAGGAGATATCAAATTAAATTTATATCATTGCGGTATATAAATCAGAAAAGTAAATCTGGACGTGGGGAGTCCTGAATCAGGATTCGAACCAAAATAGGCGCCCTCATCGAAAGCTGGCATCCCGCCGCTGCTTTTTTGACTAATTAGTCGAAAGAAAATTTCAAGTGAAGTGTAATATTTGATAGCTCAACATATTTAACCTCGGTTGTCAGAAGCAAAGATAAAGTTAACCCAAGGAAAGTTTTTACTTCACCAACTAATTTCCCTCAAAGCGGCGTAAATTTCAGAACCCAGAGTTTTGTCACGCCTTGTCAATGTTTCGTTTCGTTTCTAATATGAATAACACATGAAGATGTAAAAAATATTACGAGGTGTTGAGCGACTTGTGAATTAAGAGGATCGTGACAGCTCCAATCATTATAATTTTAAAAGCGCAGTGTACTTGCTCTTATCATAATTAGAAGTATTTGGTCAATGAATGGAGGCGGATATGATTTTAGCAAAGAAAAAACTTTGCCCAAGTAACGTAACAAATGAGTAACAAATCAAACGATATTTTCTGGGGTAAAAATATTGTATGGCACCTTGTAAAAAGATAAAATATATTCGAAACAAAAAGAAAGGCGATCCGTGTATAAAACTGAGCACTACGGCTATTTCCCAGGTTTATAGCTTTATTTTCATCGTTAATTGATTTAATTATTAAAAGTATCTATTAAAACATCAGACAGTACAACACTAAGACACGGTCACATGGATGCCTTAATAAATATAAAAAAGTATATATGTACACAAAATAATAAAAAAATAATAATTTCAAGATATATTTCGGATCCTACTGGGCCCATCATTGATGCCGGGCCCAGTTCTTTTTTATATTTAAAATAAATGTATATAAGCTTTACTAGGTTGTTCTTTTATTTTTGTTTTTTATTATATTAAAGTATATATGTACACAAAAAAATAATAATTTCAGGATATATTTTTTTATTCTTTTGTGTACATATATACTTTAATATAATAAGAAACAAAAATAAAAGAACAACCTAGTAAAGCTTATATACATTTATTTTAAATATAAAAAGAACATTTTATAGATGACATCTTTCTAAAACTTATTACCTAAAAATGTTATATGTATCTGGTATGCTTTAATTTAAAGTGTGCTCACTTTGTGTACAAACATATTGTTGTTAACATTTTATAAACAGATATATTATAAGAATTCGCTATACATATATGTATACGTGATCTGCTGGAAAAGTGTTAAACAATAAAGTTAAATTCATTTGATCAATACTCCTTGTGAAACTTATCCATTCCTGTCAAAACGTGAATGTGCCCACACGAGCCCAGCCCGCCCCGGGGGTACTCCCAACAAATTGGAGGAAAGTTGCTGTCTTCATTTCCTGTTCAGACGAGGAGCCAGTAATTTCCTTCGTCTCCTCATCGGTGAGATGAAAAGGCTTTTTCTGGTGATAAGATGTTTGTATGGTGACTGGCTTTTGTGACGTTCGTGAGTTTGTTCGGATTGAGATAATGTGTTTTTTTTGTGAAGTCAGCAGAAAACTAATACCGACAATATGATATCTTTTGTTTGCGGGGTGTTTCAATAAAATTGTTGGGCGAGCTAAAACGATGCTAATAGAAAATTAGGATAAGATACAATATGAAGTCCACATATTCACGCCTGCTTTCCATAGGGGTAGGCAGAAGGAGATCTTCATCAGCTAAGATCCTAACAGTTTTTTTTTTCATATTCATCAATTCGCAAGCATCAGAATAACGATAGAAAATTTTCTGTGAATAAGTTGCTTCAATGTTCTATAAAAATATCAAAGTTTTCCTTCCGAATTTACATGAGATAATCAGAAAAAAATCGGGTTTTGGTATTAAAAGTAAAGTGAAAAGTTTTTGTTACTGAATTAAGTAAATTTAACGTCCTTCATTTATTAGAAAAATCAACAGTAATATAAAAAAATATAACAACCCATAATGCGAAACACTGATATTTAAACGCCCAAGATAAAAAAGAAACGTCAAAGTTGAGATCTCATATTCAATCATTTGTCCAAGTGCAAGTCCGACTCGTGCGTAAAGGGTCCAGTACCACCACACAATACGTTTACGGATTCCTAAAACATAAATATCAACAATAGAGATGCTGGGTATAGCAACATTGAGGCGACAAAAAACAAGGCCCCAAAATGGTAGGCCTGACAAAAAATTACAAAAAACAGCACCTTTGACAACGGACCCCCATTTTTTTCATTTGTTTTTGTTCTTTACAGTATGTACAACAACGTGACTAAATTTTAAATTTGTATGTGCGAGTATTACTGTCCTTAAGATACAGCTAAAGCAAATAATGTTGAAAAATGTAATCCTTGCGAATTCATTTTTTTTGTTCGTTTTTATTTATAGCCTTAGTCCGATTAAAAATCTGCTTTTTTATAAAGTGCATTTTGAATATATCTCGTGGCCATTGAATTGTCTATGCCAATGGTATTCAAATTGATTTTCATGACTATTCGGCTAGCAAATTAGCCCGTTTGACAATTGAAATCGTACATTTTTGGCTGTCAAATGATTACAATTGTCTTGTTTTGTTGTTGGCAACCAAAAACGTACGGTTTCAATTGTCAAACGGGCTTATTTGCTTAGCCGAATAGCCCTATGACAATCGAATTTGAATACGATTGGCTAACACAATTATGCCTCTGATCGGCCTTAACATGAAATCTATTAAAGTTAAGGGGTCGCTTTGCTATGCCCTTCCCAAATTTATAAATCACCACACCAGCAACCTCACACGCTCCTATCCGCATCGCTCATCATCACAACTATTTTTGACTTATCGTTCAAAAACATTATTTCAAGCCTCATTATATGGCCAATTTTAGGATCCATCTATCCATCCATCAGCCTGTTTCGTCCACTGCTGGACATACGCCTTTCCAGGATTTCTCTACTCTTGGCGGTCTTCCTGGAAGAAATGCCCATACTCACACAGGGCAGGCGGGTTGCACCAGTGACGCCGCTGCCCGTCACCAGTCTGTTATATATAAGACCTGGCATTTGGGGATGGATAAACCGCCATCCATCGGTCCCAGGCAATGGTGGGCCGCCTGGTTTTGCCTGAGAGCTGTTCTCTTACTCTCCCCCGAATAACTTCGGGAGGATTTGCGAGTAAGATGGTGGTACCTCCACAGTCGAGCCCGGCATCAGCTCTACCACCTATATTATATATTATTTTAGGATACGAAGTATATATAAAATTCGATTCTGAAGGCTTTAATTTTAGTTTTAGTGCTGTCAAAACTTAAATTTTTCCAAAGTAATATAGCTTCTGTTGTTGAAATTAAAGATCTATTTTGAAATGAAGAAATTTAAGTTTTGACAGCACTAAAACTAAAATTAAAGCCTTCAGAATCGGCATAGTCAAAAGCAAAAGAAGAAATTTGTACAAGTAGTTGATTGGTTATCAACGGTGTTATAATAAATATTATATTATGATCGGACAATAATACATATTATATTATCACTCTTAAAACCGCTTTTGATGTTTTACCTTATGAGAGTAGATGAAGACGTTAAGGGTAGTAGACATTATTTTAGTAAATCCGTTTTTTAATTCAAAACAGCTAGACCACAAACAATATTTTCTGTAAAAACGACGTTTCCTACTTTCCAAGAGACAAAGGTGCGACTGCCTTAAACCAAAACTTCAATTAACCCTTTCAGACACTTCAAAGCGTCCACTAACAAAGACAAACTGTCATAACCGCAATTATTAATTAAAAGGGATCGTGAAACTTTTAATGCCATAATTAAAATAATAAACGACTTTGTATTAATCAAGCTATTGAACTCCTGTGAGCGAGAGATTTTCCTGCTTCATCCCTTGAGGTCGTTGAACCTTACAAAGGAATATTTCTTTTTGATTATAATTTTTCCTTAGCTTTTTGCTTAGGGCTTTTATTGGTTTCACAGATTTAAGTTAAATTCAGAGTTTAAAAGCAAGAGATCATTGCTTTTTTAGGGTTCGGTACCCAAAGGGCAACACAGAGCCCTTATTAATGTCGCTCTGCTGTCTGTGCGTCCATAAGCTACGAGTCTCTAGCCTGTAGACGGAATGAGTTACAGATCTGTGTATATGTTATGTAAAATGTTGACCCAAAAACGGACATAAAATGAAAAAATAATTTTCAACGGGGGTCCCATACATGCAAAAGGAGTCGATTTTTTTTGTTACCCCGGTTTGTGGGTTTTCATTATCTAGAACTCATTAAGTAGAGAACAAATATTTTTTTATTACTTTTATCTCCAAAAATAAAGAAATAGGGGCCGCCCCCGCCATTTTTGTTACGGGCTCTAACTCAAAAACATTGTTGTGATGAAAAGCTCTTGTACATTTCCACAAATAATATTTAATATTACACTACCCAACCGGTTTCACTATGTGAGCATCATCAGGGGCTTTTTAATTAAAGTTAGAAAGAAAGAAAGAAAGAAAAGAGCTTTATTTCATAAAACCACAGTAGTTATCACAAATAATTATTAATATTAACAAATTAGGCATATTCTATGGTTAAGAAAAGGGAGTCCAGCTCAGCTTAATGCCACAGCCAAAGCCATAGCGCTGGTTTTCTGCTGGATCCTACATAAATAAAACTAATAACTAATCTAAATATAACTAAAATCTAAATTAAATTAAATATAAATTTAATAAAACGTATACTGTAAAATACATACAAATAATGAAAAATAAATAGTGATATGAAATAAATATACAAATAATAGTGTTATACTAAACAAGATGCATAATTTATAAAAATACTATATAAGTTTACGCATTAATCTTACTGAACATCAAGGCATCGTTATTTGTTTTTCAATTAGATGGCTCTTGAGTTTAATACGAAAATTAGCTTTTGTCTTGCATTCTCGTATAGGTGGAGGCAGGTCGTTCCATACTTTTGAAGCCCTATAACTGAAACTTCCCCTAAATCCAGCTGTTTGGTGTTTAGGAACAATTAAAAGATATGCAGATGCCCTAGTAGAATATATATTAACATCAGAAGACCAATGTAGTTTATCAAATAGATATTTTGGGTGTTTATGTTTAACAACACCAAACAACAGAACAGCAAAATGTAAATCCCGACGTGCAGCCATCTTTAATTGCTTACATTCATTTATGTAAGGCGTAACGTGTGCACGAGGTGGAACATTATAACAGAAGCGTGTACACGCATTTTGTACACGCTGTATAAGACGGTTAGATCTAGCCAGCAAACAGTTTCCATACACTACATCTCCATAGTTTAATTTGGAAAGGACCAAAGCTTCACACATTTGAATCCTAACATCTACACTAATAAATTTTCTTATTTTGTAAAGCAACGATAATCTAAAGAAACAATTTTTAACTATATTAACTATGTGGTCCTCGAAATTTAGAGAACCGTCCATTATCATTCCCAAATTTCTAACTTTACTGACTCTTTCAATATCTTCTCCTTTAATCATAATTCTTGGATTCTGAGCTAAGGTATCGGACATTTGCTTGTTAGTACCCAGAAGAATATATTTAGTTTTGCTCGAATTTAAAACCAGGGAACTTCGTTCTGACCAATCAGCTATAGCGTCAAGATCCTCATTAATTTTATTTATTGCAGAGACAGCATCTTGCGGTTTAAAAGAACAGTAAATTTGTAAGTCATCGGCGTAAATATGATATTTACAATGTTTTATTTTTTGGGATATGTTTGCCGTATATAAAATGAATAGAAGAGGCCCAAGTATGGAACCTTGAGGTACGCCTCGATATAGGTATTTCGGTACGGAAGTGATGGTTGATCCATCCAATTTACGAAGTTGAACTAGCTGTTTTCTGTTACTTAAGTATCCGTTGAACCAGTCAAGTGTCTTTCTCTCAACACCATAGTAACATAGCTTGGACAATAGTAGAGGAATGTTAATACAGTCAAATGCCCGTGAGTAGTCCAATAACACATTATTTATTAATTATTAATTTATTAATTACATATTTTCACAATGTTTGTCTTGCTTGTCAAGATAGCAATAGCTTGCTTGTTCACAATGTTTGTCTTGCTTGTCAAGATAGCAAGACAAACATTCTGAAAATATTTAATAACTTTAATTAAAAAGCCCCTGATGATGCCCACATAGTGAAATCGGTTGGGTAGTATAATATTAAATATTATTTGTGGAAAATGTGCTAGTGTTTGTCATCAGAACAATGTTTGATAAATTCCACCAAGTGCCAACAATCTCTACAATCAACTTCCTATCTCAAAAACTAAACCAGTTAGGAATTTGGAACTTTTTGTATATTATACAATTAAATAAATAAGTAAATGAAAATTAATTATTTGCTATACCGGGTGTTAATAGACTGCTACCATTATATGAAAAAACAGCTTCAGGTTTAAGGGACGGCACTCTCTCTAAACTCGCCCGTATGTCGGTGCGTTAGGGTTCACGCATTTTTGTTTGGAACTCAATTATTTCCTAAACTAAGAGTGTCCGCGGGTATGATTCTTGGGAAAAGTGGTTCAGTAGAGTCCGTAGAATATGTGGTTTCATTTAATGGTAGCAGTCTTTTTACACCCATACCTAATCTCTTTTATCTACTAATACTGAAAATGCAGATTTTTAATATAGGTAAAGGCTTACGTACCCGAATGCTCGATCAATTTAATTTTGCAGTTTTGTATTATACATTTTCTAGTTACCGATAAGTTTGTAAATGTTATTTAAATTATTTAAGTTTTTTAACTTATTTAAATGGTACGGAACGCCCAGGGCGTGAGTCCTGTTTCTCGCACGAGTATCGTATAATATTTTATAGCAAAAGTGCGGAAAATGCCAACTTTACGCAAGCGCAGCGTGCGTAAAGTGGTCATTTTACGCACGGTGTGCTATAAAAGTTATTTATTAGCTATTTTGGCTCCAATCAGACTATACCGGGTGTAAATAAATGTATTGGTATACTGTTAAGGGGATATGTCACGCTCGCAAAGGTCACTGTTACTCCATGCGGAACGACCCGCAGTGCGAGAGGGACGGATTCCGGAAAAAATAGCAAAATGTCGGTTTTAAATTAATATCACGACAAAAAATTAAAATTAATAAAATAATGAACCCATAACAAACCTTGTATTAACCATAGCGCCATCTGAGATGACTTGAGCGTTAGATGGCGCTTACAATAAAAGAAGCTTGTCAACGTTTTTATACAAAAATGCTTTTAGGATTCCGTACCCGTAACATTTGGTGGTACGGAACCCTTTGTGCGCGAGTCTGAGTCGCACTTGGCCAAGTTATTATTTTTAGTTTATCTTGTAAAAGGGCAATTACTTTGTAGCGATCTACGAGTATAAATAGCTAAAATAAAATAAATATAAATAAAGATATAATTGCTATATTTAGCCTTTTATTTTCTTTAAATATTACTTATTACAATAAAAATTAAATAAAAACACAATTTTCAAAATATTTCGGCCTCTTCTATGAGGCCGTCATCAGTTGAGTGACAGTTATGACAGTTAAAGACTATTTACAGAAAAAAAAAATAAAAATAAAATAATGATATTTACAGAATTAATGTGTGATGATGATGATGATGATGATGATGATGATGATGTTGATGATGATGATGATGATGATGATGATGATGATGATGATGATGATGATGATGATGATGATGATGATGATGATGATGATGATGATGATGATGATGATGATGATGATGAGTCAATCGGTCGAGTTATGTCTGTCAGTGTTGTCTGTTGAGTCCGGGTCCATAGTGTGCGCCAAGTGACCAGATGTATGATGTCTCCCAGGTCCTCAGTTCTATGTCGGTCAATGGTGGAGTAAATGACTTAATGATACGCACAGTGAAGCAGTCGTTAAAGAGTTGATTGTGGAGGCGAGTGTGAGTGGGGATGGGCAGGATGTTGTTTTGTGTAGTGTCTGAAGTGTGTCTGTGTTGGTTCATGCGGATGTGTAATGCGTTTTTAGTTTCACCTATGTAGAATGCCGGGCAATGTCGGCATTCTAATAGGTAAATGCAGTTATTAGTTTTGCAATTTGTGTTGGATTGTGTTCTGTATGTGTTTGTTGTGTGGTGTGTGTTGATGTGTGTGTCTGTATTGATTAAAATGCATGTTTTACAGCGAGGCCGTCGGCATGGGGAGGTGCCACTGGTGTATGAGTTTGAGTTTGGGATGATAAAAAAATGATATGATATCAAACTCATACACCAGTGGCACCTCCCCATGCCGACGGCCTCGCTGTAAAACATGCATTTTAATCAATACAGACACACACATCAACACACACCACACAACAAACACATACAGAACACAATCCAACACAAATTGCAAAACTAATAACTGCATTTACCTATTAGAATGCCGACATTGCCCGGCATTCTACATAGGTGAAACTAAAAACGCATTACACATCCGCATGAACCAACACAGACACACTTCAGACACTACACAAAACAACATCCTGCCCATCCCCACTCACACTCGCCTCCACAATCAACTCTTTAACGACTGCTTCACTGTGCGTATCATTAAGTCATTTACTCCACCATTGACCGACATAGAACTGAGGACCTGGGAGACATCATACATCTGGTCACTTGGCGCACACTATGGACCCGGACTCAACAGACAACACTGACAGACATAACTCGACCGATTGACTCATCATCATCATCATCATCATCATCATCATCATCATCATCATCATCATCATCATCATCATCATCATCATCATCATCATCATCATCATCATCATCATCATCACACATTAATTCTGTAAATATCATTATTTTTTTTTTTTTTATTTTTTTTCTGTAAATAGTCTTTAACTGTCATAACTGTCACTCAACTGATGACGGCCTCATAGAAGAGGCCGAAATATTTTGAAAATTGTGTTTTTATTTAATTTTTATTGTAATAAGTAATATTTAAAGAAAATAAAATAAAATAAAGAAATATGGGACTGGATTTTAGTTTTTTTTTTATGGCGTAACGTAAGCAATTCACCAAAAATAAGGTTGCCAAATTCTGTTGTGTTTAAGGTTGTACTAAAGAAAATCTCTTGAAAATTACTCAAAATGAGAAATTTGAATTATTTGCTGTCTTCCGATTAGGAGTTCTATGGTGATGAAGCCAGGTTCGAAGGTTAGGTACAATGTTAATTTTCAAGTAACACATTGCATTGCCGCAATATCGAGTGATATGCTGTCATCCAATAAGAAGTTCCACTATCATCAGATCACGACCAAACTAAAATGGGACTTACCTGAAAGCAAACTCTACCAAACAAGAAAAAAAAATTCAAGTCGGTTAATAAATGCCGGAGATATTTGCCTCACTATCGAGTGAATGACATCACCCGTTGAGGAGTTCTGCTGTCTATCTCTGAAGACCATCATGAGATCACGACCAAACTAAAAAGGAATCTACCTGGAACCAAACTCCATCAAACAAAAAAAAATTCAAATCGGTTTAGATATGTCAGAGCAGAGTTACGGAGTAAAATAGAAAAAAAAATACAGTCGAACTGAGAACCTCCTCCTTTTTTGAAGTCGGTTAAAAAGTATAAGAAAGAAAAATTATCGCAATTATTATAATATTATATACATACTCGTATATAAGGAGGTGACATTAATTTATGCAGCCAAATTCATACCAGAGGCATCACGGATATACAAAAATTTTTGCTCATTTCCAAAATAAAAAGTTGACCTCCCAGAGTAATTGATTTTCTAGGCTTGCGTTTGTACGGAGAGAAAATAAAAAACTCTTCCAAACAAAAAAAAAAATTGTATACAGTCGAATTGAGAACCGTCCCCTTTTTTGAAGTCGATTAATAAGAAAATGAAAATGATCATACTGACTTGTTACTGAAAGAAATTTCTTTTAAGAGAAAAGTTTGCCTCTGTTCATGTACAAGTCTTTTCCTAGTTGAGGTTTATTTATTTGTTTTCTTTTCGTGTACAATAAAGAATAAGAATAAGTTTTTTATAAACATTTTTTTTTGTCCTGGGCGTCTATTCCGGCCTTAATTTTCACTTGCAATATCAATCATTAGATATTTCTTTAAAGTTAGATATAAGCCATGCGATGAAAATTAGTGTGACAAAACTACATCAAATAAAAAGTATAGGATGTAAGGAATACTCATTAAAAGATTTACTCCGTACAACTTAAATCTATAATGTTGGTAACTCTCTAAAAAAATGACTCATTTTTGTATAATATCATCTCCAACAAAATAAAGTTGTTGATTTGTGGATGAGAAGAAGAGTTGTTATCATAAGAGTAATATAAAAAACTTAAAAATACTCAGGTATATTAGAAATAAATAACACTATAAAATCGCTTATAATACTTGTTACCTTGAACCCAAAATCTTACAAAGATGTTTGTGTAAAGTTCTCTTCAGTTTGATTACGTAGATGTTACTCCTTTTCTGGCAACTAGGAGGTTTAGAACTGGATGTTTCTTTATGTAACTAACAGCTTTTTTGTGGGTTACCATTGTGAAGTCATAGCCATTGCACTGTAGGATTTTGTCGTGCATTCGCAGACCTGCTTTAGCTGCTGGACTACCTTCATGCACTTCAGTCACATAGATTCCGTTGTCCGTGTAGCCCTGAGGGCTCTTACGATAGTCTTGGTCAATTCCACCGCCAATTTTAAATCCACACTTCATGACTTCTCTACCTTCTGCATCAATACCAGGCTGTTTTTGTAGAGTAATTGGAATGCTTAGACATTCCATTAAAAGATTTCAATCAAAAAAATCCATACATATCCGTACAAAATCAATTTTAAAGTTACCCGTAATTTGCCTTCGCAATTTTTGCGCACGTGCCAGAATTAAGGGCCTAGCACCTTTTTTTTTCTTTGGGAAAGTCGTATGATCAACATTATGTGGCCTCATTTGAAGATAATTATTATATTTACAATATTATTGCAGCAGGCTGCTAAGCTACTTATGGAGACCTGGTACTTTAATATCAGCACATCGTAAGTGGCGCTGTGTGAGGAAGGAAATATATGGAAACGCAGATTTAAATAATTTGGCCAAGTGCGAGTCGGACCTGCGCATTAAGACACAGGTACGGAAACCTAAAAAAATATACGGTAAATGACAACAATATAGATGTCATATCAACACCAAGGCTACAAAAAACAAGGCGCTAAAATAGTAGCACCTAACAAAAAATTTGGCGCCATCTGCGTACGGAACCCCACTTTTATTAGGTATTTTGTCCTACAATCTGATTGAATTTAAAACTTGTATGTATTCCCGTCTTTCAGTAAGAGCCAAAACAAATAACGTTAAAATAATACAACTTTTTCGAGGTTTCTTGTATCCCCATATAACTTTGGTCCTACCTAACCACTTACCGAGTCTCCAGTATAAAATTGGCTATATAAACGAAAGTCACCTTATATAATAATTTTAAGCATAATCTTAAAATTCCTGATAAATTTTATTTTCTCCTGGTTCCCTGACCTGTTCCTGGCATGTCAAGAAAATTCATTTGGTAACCCTAGTTAAGAATTATATAGATATATCGTCACGACATGAACCCCCGAGGGGGTGTCAGAGGTGTTCCGGGTGTAAACTATGAAATGCTGTCCACACTCGACACAACCGCGTTTCACCGACGATTATTACGTCCCAACGTGATGTGGTGAGCCCTATCGCCGTACTTCGGGCACAATTCCCCGCTTTTTAGGGCATGCAGGTTTCCTCACGATCTTTTCCTTCACCGTTCAGCAAGTGGTAAGTATAAGGTAAGAAGACAGTTTAATTTAGTTAAGAATAATAAACACCAGATATAATAAGGCTTGGGATGTCTAATTCATATATTTTATGGTAGCCGTTCGAGTTCGACCATTCGCATTTGTATAAGTCAATTAGAAGTGCAATTTTCTAATTAAATTCACGCTAATGCCTTCACGGGATGCGCAGATTGGATATAACTGCAAAGTTCTAAATGATTCAGGGGATTAAAAGTTTGGTGGTTGCGATATTCATCGAATTTGATTTTAGAATTAACTGCAGGCATTTTGTGGTTTCGGAAATAAATGTAAATATTCGACAACATATAACTTCTATATTTTATTAAAACTTCGCACGAGAAAAAGATTTTATTATAATCTCTACTTTGGCTATGACAATTTTAAACTTTTTATGGTTTTGTCGCAACATTATGTTATTTTAAGTGTGTTTTATCGTTTTTTATGGTATTAAAAATATTTTTTATATAATTCTATATTTTTAGATTTATTCAAAGAACGTTATGATGCAAATATAACAAGCTTCTCCCCCGTCCATTAAGAGGTACCGCGATCTAGACCGCGACGCGGGGCGAGTGAAACGCATTCTTTCGAAGTGCCTAGACATTTCTGACGTGGTATAAATACAAATGAATCCTCCATACGAGTTACTGCAATCACTAATTCCTAACATCACTTGTCGTTCCAAGAATGCCTTATCGTTACTTCGTTATTTTTGCCTTAAGGCGCAATATGCCCATCGCACAACGAAAGAGATAAACATATCTGAAAAAGTGCGCATCCAAGTAGTGCGGTGAATCAAGAAAAGTTTGGAATGTTTGGTTTATTCTGTTTTTAGTAAATAAAATTTACTATATATTCAAACGGGAGCATTAAAAAAACGCAATTCTATTTTTTAGTTAATAGGTTTACCGTATTTATTGTTATTTTTGCAGTTAGTTTCTACGGACTACTGTTTTGAACTGAAAAAAAAACAGCCTTCACTTTGTATTTTTTTTCGACCGAACGAATTTTACTCTATCGCGTTTTGGGCTACGTTATCGTTTTGGAAAAGGCCGTATTTTTTTCAAAACCCTGTCGATTGTGGTATGGGAGCTCTATTGTTTTAAAATCTAATTTTTTTCTACCTCTATCGTCTTAAACTGCATTATAAGATATCTTTTAACCTTGGTTTGCAATAAAAGTTATTTCTTACTACGTGAACAAAGGGAATAAAACTTACTATTAGAAATTGTAAGTGTAAGTAATTCATGTAGGTACGCTACGAAATACTTTTTAGCTCGTGTGGAATTTACAATGAAATTTTATTATTTTATGAGCAACGTGTGATTAACAGACTGTTTATTCGTAAAACAATTCTTCAAAATGTGTTTATTTAACTATTTACTGCACAGATAACATCTTACTCTTCAATACATAGTATTAAAATACATACCTGAGGCGGTATAAGAAGTGTTTTTGAGTGTTAAATTCACAGTCCACACTCGTACCTCACATTTCACCGAGCATGATTATATAGATAGATAGATTATTTATTCAGCAAAAGACATACAGATTTTTGTTTGCAAAATATTGAAGCCAAACTGCGTAGCAGTTTATCGGCTGCAAGCATGATGGGTGATTGGCCCCTTTTCCACTTACCGGCAATCCACCGGCACCGGCACCGGCAACGGCACCGGCACCGGCGACGGTGACGGCACGGCTAAGGTGGTAAAAATGTATGAATTTACGAATTTATGTATGAATTTACATTTTTACCACCTTAGCCGTGCCGTCTTCGTTGCCGGTGCCGCTGCCGGTGGATTGCCGGTAAGTGGAAAAGGGGCCATTAGATTAGCCATATCGCCGTAATTAGGGCACAAATATGGACCCACAGCTAAAGGCGAGGCATTGATAAACTTTTAGATCGGCACCTTAGGGGAGTGGAGTGAGAGGGAATTGCTCCATACAAACATCTCACGAACTAGGCAAAACAGTATTTTTCATTTAAAATGACAACAATAAGTAATTTAATAAATCCAATCGGTCATATTGAAGTCTATTTGTAGACTAATTTAAATAAAAACTTACGAGGCCTCATTCGCTCCTGTTTGTCAGTTAAATAGAAATCTCTGTTTTAAAAGAGGTTTTCTAAATATTTTTTTCTCTGCTATGAAAATTAATCAATCAACTAAACCTTCGGGCAAAACGATGTCAATGAAATGCTTAATCTATTATATAAATTGATAATTACATATGTTGCTGAGAAAAATGGAGATCCATGTCGCCAGAATTTCGTGGCGTCGCCTGAAGGATTCTCACCGAACATATTTGGCCCTATGGGATTTGAACCCGTGACGTCTGCGATTAGTAGCCAAAACAGTCGAAACACTAAACCACAGCGGCGGACGTTTTTCATCAAATTCTCTTTAAATTGTAGCTTTATCATTATATTATTATTATAATATGTACCTGTTCAGTGTAGCATGTTACTGTATGCAAATACCATAGTGCAAGCAATGTAGCGTGGCACATGCGCACGCGCCGAAGCCGTGTCGCCACTGACGCGTGCTTCCTGCCCCAAGGCTAAAGAAATATAGAATGTAAACTTCTTTGTGAACACCAGTACTATATATTTACGTGCGCCTTCGTTCAATTGCAAGATGATTTTAAGTACGCGTAAATGTCATCCAGATAACTCATTTAAGAATTTCAAGACAACGGCTACTTAAGTATGCAATGCAGCGCTGTGGTTGTTTAAGTGCTTACTGAGATTTTTTCAATTCATACATTGGTTAATTTAATGTCCGTATCTCTATAGTGTGATTTGATAAGAATAAATCATTGAAAGTCAGTTAAGCTGAATTAGTAGCTTCGTGCAAGACGGCCTTAAGACGTATTTATTTTTCATTAAAAAGTACAAGGCGGGAATAAAACTTTTACAATTTATAGGGATTTCAATA
Organism: Ypsolopha scabrella; assembly: GCA_910592155.1. Lineage (NCBI taxonomy): Eukaryota > Metazoa > Arthropoda > Insecta > Lepidoptera > Ypsolophidae > Ypsolopha > Ypsolopha scabrella. The sequence continues at coordinate 21,263,940 of OU342976.1, forward strand.
AAAGAGTTAACGATACAAATAATATTAAATTTATTAATTGTTATTTTACCAGGAGAGGTGTGTAATGAATCCGCGTGCGATTCCACGCGGAGCTAGGGAGCAGTAGAAACTCAAATATGTAAGGGATTTTAGTCAAGTGGTTGTTGGGGGCTCGTGTACAAACACTAAGGAAGGACTCATATATCAGTATACCTACTCACTTATGTATATATTTGAGGGGTGGAGGGGATGGGGGAAGGGGGGAGTACTCCCCTTTGGGGGGGGGGGAGTGTCGGAAATTACTATTATTTTTCTTTTTTTTTACTTGCTTAGAACTGAGCAGGACTCTTATATAAGTATATAAGATATATAAGTATATACTTGGGGGTAGGGGGGGAGAACTCCCCCAAAAAAGGAGTGTCGGCATATAAAAAAATCGTTGAAATCGGTGACTTGAAAATACAAATTTGAGTTCCTGTTAAAACTAGGAACGTCGTCGCCTCGCTCCACTCCGCACTCGGCTCCTTATTTTATCTTTCATGTACACCTAACACGCTCCTCCTCGCTTCGCTCGTCGTTGCACCTGTTTTTTTACTTTTGCTGAAAGTTTTTTTTTTACTATGATTCTATTATAGACCCAAAATTACATCCGCAAGTGAAATCCGCGAATGAAATCACGCAATATACTAAGTTCTTATTGCCAATATTTACGAAACAAGTCATGAAATTGCACCACACGACATTTTTTTGTGGTTATGTTACGAAATTTTATTGTTCTTTTTTTTGAGAATTCTATTGCTTTTCGACAGCTGAAATTTCGTGAGGTTAAAAAGAAAAATAAGAGCTTTTCTGAAAAAAAAAATTGCGGTACCTTTTTGAGTATACTCCTTCAAGAGTCGAGCCACTACTTCAAAGAATAAGTGATATTTTTAGAAAAAAAAAATTAAGATATTAGTTGTAGCGGCCAAAAAACAAAGTTGCTTAAACCGTCACATCTACGATGTCAAACATTCTTTGACCAAGGCACGCGCCATTTTTAAACCATCACCGTGACCGCGACCTTTATGTCCTACTATTTACGACCTGAGTAAAAAAAAAACACGGTGAATTTTCGACCTTATTTCCAGTGCCTACAACTGTTTCGTATAGGAGCTTCCATCCATTTGCAAATCAATGTGCGGGAACGCTATGCGCCAGCGCAAAAAAAAATTGCAATTGTATAATGGGATTTTAGATGAGTTTCTAATAATTATCTTTTTCTAGTGCTTGTAAATGTCAAAATGTAAAATTTATAATGCAGTTTTTGATTGCATGGCGATCCTTCTTATGTGTACTAGTTTTTTAGATGTATTCGTTTCTTCCTAAGACGATAAAAGGAAATGTCTTTTGAAGATTTGGCGGTGGCTACTGCACGTTCCCTGAATTATTAATCGTACTTATATTGATTTATCTGCCACTATTTAAACAGCATAGTGGATGTTAAATTCCTGTACCCCTGACATGACTAATCGAAACATTTTTTTAGAATATAGCGAAAAGAAAACTAAAAATAGCTCGCTTATTGTGTGTACATTTCTGTGACTTTTCTAAATAAATAAATCCAAACCGGAAGGCTTTGACGGAAATGAGAAAATGCTTGTCGAGAGCTAATTCAAAATCGTTATTCTTGCTTTTCTTTGCCAACAGGATGTATTTATGCCGCGCACTTCCTTACAGTCTTAGTGATTTTTTCGTTTTTCATTTTCTTTTAATACGCTTGGATAGGAAGCAATAAATTAAATCATATATGTCAGTGATCGTGGCAAACTATTTAAAAAAGAAATATACACGCGTAAACAAAGTAACTTTATTATTTCATAGAGCATTGAATAAAGTGCCACTGCCGCATTTTTAGGGTTCCGTAGTCCGACAAGGAACCCTTATAGTTTGCCATGTCCGTCTGTCCGCGGCTTAGCTCAGAGACTCAGAGACTATTAGTACTAGAAAGCTGTAATTTGGTATGAGTATACATATTAATCACGCCGACCAGACAGTAAAAAAAAAAAAAAAATTTGGTTTATGGTGTCTCCCATACACGTAAATTGGGGATGATTTTTTTTTCGTTTATCACAAAGTATCGTTAGATAGGTCTTTTAAAGACATTATGGGTGTGTGAAAACCATTTTTCGATTTAGGGATCATTTGGCAAAATATTAAGCTTTAAAGTGATAATTTTTGTTAGAGTCAAGTGTCCCCTCAAGTGTCCTCCGCCCCCTGCTGGCTAAACGGTTGTTTATGGATTTGTCAAAAAATTCACAGAAGTACGTGTAGTATATATAGTGAAGTTAAAAAGAAATATATCACAGCTAAGTAGGCTTTACAGGTTTACGAGTACATGTCGCGCCAAACTTTTAATCCCCTCTAAACACGAAAATTTATGAACCGTTCTCCTAAATGTATGGGACTAGAAGTTTGGCGCGATCTGTATTAGTAGACCAACTTATAAAATGTACTGGGCAACTACGGAACCTTACACTGCGCGTGGCCCGACACGCACTTGGCCGATTTTTTGGTTCTTTAAACAATAGGAATACAGGCAAAAAGTCGGTGTGCGAAGCGTTTTATTAAATCATACTATCGCTCAACGCACTCGCGCGTTGAACAGCAGTATGTTTTACTAAACGCTTTTGCAAAGTGTAGCTCCGTAAACAATACTCTATATACGTGTTGAACGCGAGGATGATTTCTGAGCTCTTATTATTTACAGCATCTTACTAACACATCTCACGGCTCAACATGTAATGTAATCAAACACTACTCGTAATATGTATTATTTATTAGCCAGTTCAGAAACTTACTAACATATTTCATACAACGTTATGGTCAGATCTGTATTTTTTTATAGTGTATGGGCTGTTAGTAGGGGTAATTAATATGTATTTACAATTAATGAACTGGTATAATGACTAATAGAAAAATTACATACAAATACATGTAGGAAGAAACAACCAATTCGAACCAACCATAAATTGTAACAGGCCCTTTGTATATTTTTTCTGAAAATATAGGCTAAATCATGAAGATACATACTGTTCTTTAACTTTCAGGTGGTATTTTTTAAAACGAAATTATTTTTTGTATATCAGTTTGGAGAAATAACAATTTTTAAAAACAAATTTAACAACGTCACCGCTCTGCTCGCCTTCGTAGAGAATCAAAACAAGAAGCTGAACCCTCATCCACTCCTGCAGCAGAGCCCTTGTCAGCACCTTCATCTACGTCTGACGCGCCAAAAATGCCGAACTCTTCTCCTCGGCCCCCTACGCAACTTTCAGTCGATGCGCATGAGTCCTCGGAGTCCAAGGAACACCGCACCATTGTTTTTTCTGATAAAATTGGCAAAAACTTAGGACTTTTGTTAGGAAACAATATGATGCAAAATGTCATTAATATTTGCATGCCAGGTGCATCATTCATTCAAATTTTGGAACATATTATGAAAATGAAATTCAACAGCAATGTAAATACTACAATTATTCTATTATTAGGAGATAGTATTGATGTAACACAAAGTAACCTATTAAAATACTTTGAATTTATGTTAAAACTTAGTGTTCATAAAATCATACTCTGTGAATTCCCTTACTCAGAATCACTAACGGGGTCACAAAAAAATAATTTATATAATTTAAATATTTGCATGCACAAATTTTCAGTTAGTCACAGTGACAAAATAGAATATTTTGACACGAATTCGTACATTCGAGATTTTGTTTTGACAAATGGTACTCTATACCTTCCAAATTTTTATAAAAAACAAATGGCTACTAAGTTAGCTAGCATTTTACCACGTAATGAATCTGTTACAATGTGTGTAACAGGATTTTTTTCAATACCAGTCATAATTGATGGTATTTGTAATAATAATTCTTTTCATAGTTTTGTCCCTATTGACAAAGTTAGTACAAGTACTAACAAAATTGTACCAAATCCTTTTTAGATTTAACGACAACGGGAAAGCCTTCTGTATATAAACTAGTACATCAAAACATACAAGGCGGCTTCCTCGGCAAAATACTTTCAATAGAGTTGTTCCTAGAGGAATCAAAAACAGATATTTTGTGTTTAACTGAGCACCATTTACCGGAACATAATATGCAATTTAATGTTAATAATTTTAGTGTCCTTAGCTGCTAGAACAGATTAACTATAGAAAAAGGTGGTTCTATGATTCTAGTCAAGAATAATATAAAGTCAAAAGAAAGAAAAGACATTGTAAAACTTTCTGTTGAACACCAAGTAGAATTGGCTTGTATAGAAATGAGTAAATATATAATTCTTTGTGTCTACCGACCCTCGGGACAAGATTACAATATTTTTGAAAAAACAATGGAAGAAGTGCTAAAGTTATTATTTGATACGAAGAAAAAAATTATCGTCTGTGGAGATTTTAACGTAGATATACTAGAAAAGTCGGTTATGACCACGAAATTAATTCAGTTATTCAAATCATTTAATTTGTCTAATGTGTTCTTAGAACCAACTAGAATTACCCAAAATACAGCAACTTGTCTTGATAATATATTCTGTGATTGTGACTACTCAGACAATAAAGTTATTAACCGCTTGCAGTCTGATCACAGTGGCCAAACTGTAACTTTCATACAAAGTGTGAAACAATTGCCCAAAAAAGCATTTTACAGGCCTGTTACAACTCACAGACTGGAATGTTTTCAAGCAAACTTAGAACTTAAATTACCACATTTTAATCTTCTCCAAGATGATCCAAATGCTCTCTTTGCAGACCTGTTTAACATAGTTTCCAAAGAATTTGAAAATACGTTTACATTGCGGAAAGTTTCTAGCAGTAATAAAATCACTTTTAGTGACTGGGCAACGCCAGGTATTTACAAAAGCCGAAATCATTTATACGAATTGTACGACATAAAATCCTACAATAATAATATTGAATTTATTGAACATTTGAAAATATACTCACGTACTTTCAAATTAGTGTGTTTAAAAGCAAAAAGTATATTTCTGAATAAAAAACTTAAAATGGCCGATAACAGAGTAAAAGCAGTATGGAAAATCATAAATACTGAAACTGGGAAGAGTAACAAACGGAATAATGAACTAAAATTGAACATTAACAATGAAGTTTTTACAGGAGATAAAGAAGTTGCGAAGGCCTTTGAACAATTCTTTACTGACATTCCTTCCTTGACAACTAAAGGCTTAAATTCAAGTCCAAGACTTGCACAGGATCTTTTGAGTGATCACGTGCCTCAGTGCCATTCTGTATTTGCGTTAAAGCATATTAATTCACAAACTGTCATTAAAGCATTTAAATCTCTTAACTTTAAAAAAACCGAGGACTTATGGGGCCTATCTGTTAAAGTTGTAAGCTGTATCATTGATTTAATAGCTCCATATTTAGCTTTAATCTTTAATAAATGTGTAGATGATGGTGTCTTTCCTGATTTAATGAAGTTGAGTAAATTGATCCCTCTTTTTAAATCAGGCGACAATGAAGACCCTTCCAACTATAGACCGGTCTCAGTTTTACCAGTATTTAGTAAGATTTTCGAAAAAATTGTTTTTAATCAATTGTTATCTCATTTTAACTTAAATAAGTTGTTTCACAGTGAACAATATGGATTCACTAAAGGGAGGTCAACCACTGATGCAGGAGTTGCTTTAGTCAAGCACATATTTGACGCTTGGGAAGCAAAGCAGGATGCGTTCGGTGTATTTTGTGACCTCTCAAAAGCTTTTGATTGCGTTAATCATGAAACACTTTTATGTAAATTAGATCACTATGGAGTTAAGGGTAAATCTTTGGCGTTATTTAAGTCATACCTTAGTGACCGATTTCAAAAGGTAGACATTAATGGAGTAAAGTCATCTGGAGCATTAGTCAAAATGGGTGTTCCGCAGGGCTCCATATTGGGGCCCCTATTGTTTTTAATATACATAAATGACCTTCCTTACTTAGTTAGAGACTTATCTGAGATAGTTCTATTCGCAGATGACACGTCACTTATTTTTAAAGTGAATCGACATAATGATATACTTGATGACGCGAATTCAACCCTCTCTCTGATTCTTGATTGGTTCACTGCAAATAATTTAGTTCTAAATGCAAAAAAGATGAAATGTATAAAGTTTACTTTACCAAATGTAATTCAAGTAGATGTCAGTTTATTTTTGCAGGGGTCCAAGCTGGAGTTAGTTAACGAAACTAAGTTTTTAGGTATTACTATAGACTCTCGTCTTCAGTGGGGTCCCCACATAGAAGCTCTCTGTGGTAGACTTAGTTCAGCCGCATACGCTGTTAGACGCATAAGGCAGATTACTGATGAAGATACTGCTAGATTAGTATATTTCAGTTATTTTCACAGCATTATGTCATATGGCATAATGTTGTGGGGTAGAGCCGCGGATATAGAAGCAGTCTTTGTCTTGCAAAAGAGAGCAATTCGGTCTATTTATAACATGAAGTACCGAGATTCATTAAGAGAAAAGTTCAAAGAAATTAATATATTTACGGTCCCATGTGAATTTATTTATCAAGTTATTAGATATGTCAGAAAAAAAATTGATAATTTCCCGAGGCTTGGTGTGCACCACTCTGTTGAAACCAGAAACAAACATAAACTAGCTTTTCCAAAATTAAGACTTGCCAAAGTAGGTACCTCTTTTGTAGGACATGGTATAAGATTTTACAATAAGCTTCCAGAGGAGGTCCTTAGTTTGCCTGAAAATAAGTTTAAACTATATATTAAGCAGGGACTACTTAAGAAAGCTTATTATAAAATCAATGATTATTTGGATGATAATGAAGCATGGTGTAATAAATAATAATAATCTTATTCAATATTGTAATTAATAATTAGCATATTTTAATACTGTACGATTCCTCTAAAGGCTTAAAATTAATTAATATGTAAACTTACTTTGTTAAAGGTAATAGACAATATGAGACGGGTTGACTAAGATATTTTTTTTTCTCGTGACTAATTCCCGCAGTCTTATATTTTTTTATGCCTTTACTTGAGTAGGTATGTATATGATTTTGTATCATATGTTTTATTTTGAAAAAAGGAATGTTTGCTAAGTTTCTTGCCCTTCTTCTTAGCAATACTAATCGAATGGTGCGGATGGTTAGGCATTATGTATATACAATATTTTTATTCCTATATTTCTATATTTTATGCAAGTGTATAACTTTATTACATTTTAGTAGCCCACCCTTAATATTTTTTGTATGTATTTCCCGTTTTTATTATTTCTTCATTGTATTATGTATATATAATATTTTTATTCCTAGATTCCCCTATTTTATTTATTTTTTATTCATTTAACTTACGACTATCATTTATTAATGCAGGTGTATATTTTATTTCCCGTATTATTATATATATATATATTTTTATATTCTAAAGACATATTATATTGTGTAAATTAACTTTGACTTGTAGAAAGTATACTTAATGTATCTATTTTGCAAAAATAAATATTTTGATTTGATTTTGATTTGATTTGAAATAGGAATGTGACATAATAGTCATACCATTTAGGCTCAATAGGTAGAGTTCCTTGACGTAAATAAATAATGAAAAAAAAAAATTTAGGGGATAAAACCTGAAGATGGGATTACTGAAAATAAAAAAAACAGACGTCGGTTTTGACATTACTTTTTTTCTTGTGGGCAATGGCCTATTTCCTGTAATTCCTAAATGACATGACTATTACGCTATCAAAGCTATTTATTCAGTTCCTGAATCCCACCTCCTACTAATATTATAAATGCGAAAGTTTGTGCGTGTGTGTGTGTATGTTTGTTACTCTTTCACGCTGAAACGGCTGAACTGATTTGGATGAAATTTAGAATGGGTATAGCTTATACCCTAACATAACACATAGGCTACTTTTATCCCGGAAAAATGCATGGATCCTGTAGGATAGATCAATATCATTAGAAAATCAGGTGTCTAATTAGCGCGTTCCAATCGTTTGTGGTGAAATAAGACAAGGCTATGTTATCTCATCACACTTCACACTAATATTATAAATGCCAAAGTTTGTGTGTGTGTGTGTGTGTGTATGTTTGTTACTCTTTCACGCTGAAACGACTGGATGGATTTGGGTGAAATTTAGAATGGATATAGCTTATACCCCAACTTATTACATAGGTTACTGTTTATCCCGGAAAAAAGCATGTCGTTAAACTGAATAGCACGCGGGCGGAGCCGCGGGCAAAAGCTAGTATTTTCATGTATATCTTTTGTATGTCAAAGAGAAAAAAATTTATACTTTTATATGACCTTAAAAAGTCTATTAATTAAAAAAAAAAACGAAATTAGGTGCTGTTATGGTATTCTGGACCATTCGAAGTGCTTAGCGTTAAGCATATTAATAATAGACCTATTTTGAAAAAGATAATGTTTTCCTTTCTTATTGAGTATTTTCTCCTGCATTTCTGGATGACCAGAATGAAATTGATTAAAAATTTCAATGAGACATTTTTGTATAAATGAGGTAATGGATAAAAAGGGGTATACATATATTTTATTACACATAAAAAATATTAACTGCCCATCAAATGAAGAACAAAAGTGAGCCGGTAGGTAAGGTAAGACGGTTAGGTATGGCGAGTCGCTGAACGTAGTCAAGCGACCGCCATACATAACCTTAGTGTTTTTTTTTTATGACAATCAAATATGATTTATCCTTCAGCGCAGAAGATTGTGCCTCCTTATCGATACTCTTGACATTTTGATGTGCAGTTTGTATTTTTGGTAGGACAATAGATAATAAGCATTCTTAATATTTTAATATCTTAATATTGTAAGAAAAATAAACGTTAGTAAGACAAGTAGTTTCATTTCAAATAAGCCGCAATACAATGACCCGAGATCGGTTGTTCTTAAAAAGAGACAGCCATTATACTAATCGCCACGCAACCAAAAGAGACAGAATACGACCTATATACAACAGACACAGTCCGGCGTTGGCGTCGAGGATGGTTTCCGCATTGGCAATATTTTATAAGTCTAATGAAACCATCCTTGTGTTCAACTCGAGTAGCTATTCCGGACTGCGAGCTGAAATATCTCAGATAGAAACCATACTGCATTTTAGTGTTGACGTGTAGTATGGATTCCGGAAGACAGCGTCGCGTAAGCGTATCGTAAAACATCCTGCTGTTCAACACGAGAGCGCGTTGAATAGAAGTATGATTTATTAATTATTCTTCGATAACAAATATTTGTCATATTTGTCGCCGACATGATGGCCGTTGGGGCCGAAAGGCTTTAGAATGGAGACCACGTACAGCAAAGCGTAGTGAAGGACGACCTCGTGCCCGCTGGACCGACGACCTGAAGGACGTTGCGGGGGGCGGCTGGAAGAGGAGGACGGAGGACCGACATGAGTGGCGAAATTTGGGAAAGGCCTATGTCCAGCAGTGGACGAACACGGGCTGATGGATGGATGGATGGATGGATAACAAATATCTACAGTGAAACTTTTATGAAAGTTCCGTCCATAGTAGGCAGCATAGCTAAAAATTGGCTAATTTGGTCCGAATGAGGTGTTCGGTATGGATTGGATTCGTAAAAATGAAACTTATTTTGAGCCGATCACATCTGCCTTACAGATATTTTTCATTTCATAGGTTTGTTATAGGTACCTATTTATTTAAAAAAAATGTATACCTTGTGTGACTGACATCAAAACTTGGTCAAGTTTCAGTCAAACTCGTACAATACCCGTGAACCCAAGCTTACTCCGTACTATACTATAAAAAATATGACATGTATGCAATAATTTTATACCTAGTGCCATCTAGTGTATGTTTTTAATGGACAAAATTTAATTTTATGAGTGTTTGCGTAGTTTTTTCATTTCAATTTAATACCGTTTTTGACGAATGAACAACGAAGTCATCCTAAAAAGGTCCCATTTTTTCCCTTATGAGGTAAAGAACACTGAAAACGTCTCGTCAGACAACTTTACACACAATGTATGGGACACGTCAATACTAGGTGAAATTAAATCAACCGACCAAATTCATACTGGAGACTCGGTTAGTGATCAAGAACTAGGTTCAGTAATCCTTTTGACCAATTTCGAAAAATTAATTTTTTTGCTCCCTTACTGGTTGGACTAGTTTATGTACAATACCTAGTGCAGGTACTACGGGCCAAAAAAATATTTTTTTTCATTTTTCTCCTGGAGGGTCATTAAACCTTGTTCCTGATGACTTACCGAATTTCCATTATGAATTTGGTCGGTTGATTTAATTTCACCTAGTATAGGTAATCAGCTTAAGGTGCTACCATACTAAAATCGGCGCTTTTTGAAGTTATTTACCTGATTTTCAGAAGAAGCTACTAATTTGATAAATTAATATATATATGTCGCAGTAAAGTAGTTAAATCAGAGAGTTAGTTGAATCTCTAGACAGTTAATTAAAGATCGACATTCAATCAAGTCGCTAAAGTTCCGTCAGACAAGTGAGTGAACGAAACGTTTAACGAGTTTCCTAAACGTTCCTAGGCGCATTTCAACTTTGGTAGGGTGACCTTTGTGAGGCGTCCCCGAGTAGGATACTAAATAGTCGCATAATGGATAGGTCGAAATGTATTTAAAAACACTAGGTTAGGTTAGGTTTGAACATTATGAAACAACTCAGAGCCGAGCGAAGCAGAGCGGAGCGAGGCGTCCCCGAGTAGGATACTAAATAGGTGCATAATGGATAGGTCAAAATGTATTTAAAAACAGTACGTTAGGTCAGGTTTGAACATTATGAAACAACTCAGAGCCATCATCTTGTTTTACATTATTAATCAATCAACACGCTGGCTTTCGGTCAGACAGATAGTTAAACGTTTTCGACGCTGCTTTATTTAAATCAAAATGCTAGCGACTTGATTGAATGTCGATCTTTAATTAACTCTCTAGAGATTCAATTAACTCTCTGATTTAACTACTTTACTGCGACATATATATGGGTACCTTTTTCTAGTTTTGTTCAGTACAGAAACGCGATTGCAGAACTTTCGCTCGATAGAAATAATTATTGAAATGAGGTCTCCTTCTACCCTTTTTTTCATAGTATGCGAAATAGGAATGACATATAGACCTGGACGATATTTTATATTTTAACAATATCTAAATTTTGTGAATGTAAAATTTTGATAACTATTTTAGTTAATTTTATATTAATTTAAAACCGACATTTTGCATTTTTTTCCGGAATCCGTCCCTCTCGCACTGCGGGTCGTTCCGCATGGAGTAACAGTGACCGTTGAAAAATTCACATATCACCTTAAAAGAGACGCGCTTCATTTCCTCTGTGACACGACACCACACGAAACTCCAAAATATGACCGTACCGAAAAAAATAACAACCACGACTTAAACTTTCGCTGATTAGATTGAATGCTGGCCATCGCTTTTTTCACAAAAAGAGAAAAAAAAAGTAAAAAAGTTTCCCGCAGCGCGGCCAGAAACAGTAAAAACGCGGTCACGGGTAATTAGGCACGCTTTTCTTTGAAACGGCACACGTCGGAACTTCATACAGTGTACTTTTGGCCGCGAAAATGGGGACGACTACATTATTATTATCCCGTATTTTATTATGTACTAGCAGACGCTGCACCGTTGCTCACGTAAACCCTATTTTTAAGAATCCCTTCTTGATGGATGTCTACATCATACAAGAGACCTACAGTCAAACCTCGTTCCTAATGGCATGTTTCTATAGGTTTATCTGGGTGTCGGTAATTCAGTCAGGGTATTCTTTTATATGTATGATTTTTTTAAAGTAATATTTGTTGCAGTTGAAGGATTCGTCTTGGTTTTGTCGCAAATGTGAGAAAAATGCATTTTTAAGACGAAATTATCAAATGCCATAACTTCAAACCGAAATCAAAATGGCGCACAAATTTCCGAGCGTAGATTGAAAAGTAATAATTTATTAACAAGCAATGAAATGGTGCTATCAACATTGTGACAGTTTCCCAATATTTGACGACATGTGAAATTAATGTCCATTGATAAATCTTTACGATATTTAAGTAAGAGAATTACCATCGCATTAGCTCCGAATTGCGCCCGTTTTCTTGCCCGCCTCTACATTACAACCTAAAGATTTTTCTTTTTATCTCCTCCACGTAGATCCGTAATGAGACGAAAGTTTCGCTAACGGTCGTCCGAGGATCGCTCGTTACGCGCATAGTCGGATATCCGGGCCGTCCGGACTATTCCGAGATTTTTCCGGTCCAGTCCGCTCTGGTCCGGGGAGTTTTTCTTTTAACGAATTTAGTTTTATGATGATGCCGGCAAAGTTCGGTTTGATGTTGAGATTAGTTGGAGTGGAAAAATTGTTGTGGAGTTGGTTTTCTTTACTTTGTAATCAGCGTATTCCTTTCATCACCTTTGGATAGCTAGCAAACTTCTTAACTACATCTTACAGGTTTGTGTATAACTATGCTGGGTAATACTTTATAGATAATGTGATTGACGCCTTTTTTCAGGAAAAACCGAGTTTTATTTAAGTAATTTAATTCATGTAAGCTTAAGAAATTTGCAATTTCAATCGTTCTATGACTACGTCTAAAACATTACTGGAAATTTAATTAAAAAAAAATATTAACATTACCAAAAAGTTTACCGTAATTAAGGGGATAACAGACGATCTCGATGCAAAATGCACATAATATTATTGTTACATCGAACAAAAAGTATTCAATAAATGTGTTTTATATGTATTCGCGAAAATTGATTAGCTTTTCACAAGATAATTATGTCATCTTAGGCATTACATTAACACACTTTAAAGCATGTTTAAAGTTATAATGCAATGTAATGCATAAAATGCCTTTTTTGTGAAATCCTAACAAGCTATTTACGCAAATTGCTATAAAACGCATTTATTGCATACTTTTTATCCAAAAGTAAGGAAAACAATGTCAAGTCTGCATTTTGCACCGAGATTTCTTAAGGGAAGCACAAGGGAGATGAAAACAATTTAGTTCGTTTCTCTTTGTCTCTCTTACGCATATATGCCTCGTTCATTACATTACATATCCTCTATTTAACATATGCATGCATGTGGACTTGACTCTTATGAGTATAGGTATAGTTTAAGTTTTAATTTTAGTTTCAGGGTTCAACAGAATAACAGCGCTGTGGCACTTACCGCAGCACTAAGCTGAGTTGAATCCCTTTTTTATTTACCACCTTTTTCTAAATGTTAAAATCCTGCTACTTATATTTATTATGTTATACATTCTTACTCTTTGTTAATTCTAGTTGTGTGTGATTTTTCATGTCTATTTTGTGTATTGTTGGAGGTATTTAAAATAAACTGCTTTTCTTTCTTTCTTTCTTTCTAGCTATCAAGTACTATTATTTCTGCTGCCATTTCACCCACACTTGCGGATTAGGCTTAATTTCCTGAAACAATACAAAAGATAATCGTACGAAACAACCGTGCGGGCCACAGAAAGTCGTCAAAGTAGACAATGTAACAGCTTTCCTCGTCATGTTATGTAAACTTGAGCAAATCGAATTGAACCAAAACTCACCAAGTACACGTCAAAATTTTAATTAGCTCTCGAAACAACGTCAGATTCTCTCAGGATGACGTCTCAAGTTGCTATGTAGACTATTGTAGAAGATCTCCAACTTAGAACAAAGTTTAGCGCGGAACCCTCCCGGTACAGGTGTGCGAGGTGTGCTCGAATTGTTTGTTCATTGTTCAACGGAACTCTAAAGCGCCCTACAGATGCGGCGTTTTGTGTTGCAACACTTGCAACAAAGTTTCATTTCATAAAAATCTTCTTAAATTCGACTAACGGTATATATTAAACATTGACCTCTCATAAACAACAAGACACACAGTCTCTAAGAAAAGTTTGTCAGAAAGTGTCCGAACGTGCAACGTGCATAGTAGCAAAAATCTTCACCCAAATTAAGACGTTATGTCGTTAACATAAGATGCAATGTCAATTGTAAGAAATCGTCATCCGATTTTGTCACCCCATAGTGGTGACAAAATGCATCGCGGACACTTTTTGAGCGAGATTGTGAGTCTAGTTGTTTATGATAGGTCAATGATATGAAATCTAAATTTTTTTGACCTAAAAAAATTCAAAGCTACAGGTATTTTTGTTATTAATAATAAAATTAATTAATTTTGCCCGAAAAGGATCTGGATCTGGATTGCTTGATGTAACTGGACCTAAGAATGAAGTACTTTTACTCACTAAATAAAGTACATACTTTCGTGATTTTATTTTATTATTGCACTATTATAATTATCTCAATTAATAGACGTCAGATCCATAGAATAAATTTATTAATCCTTTCCCATCGTAAAGCATTCTTAAACATAATTTATCTTGAAAACACGACACGGAGACAGAAATGAAATTATGACAGGATGAATTCATTGCTTCTCTCTTGTACAGACTAAGTTTGAACATTTTTGTTGACTTTGCACTCAAGTTTGTTCGAAGCATAGAGGCATTATAGTCAAAGACATACAAACCGGGGACACTCATTTTTGCGAGGGTATTGCACGTGCTGTAGCATTCTGCGAGGCTTGATCAATGTCATTCTTAAGTCGAACGAAACGTCGGCTATAATGTCTGAATACATAAGACATACAAATGATGTAATTAGGGTTCCGTACCTTAAGGCGACGCCACGAAATTTTGGCGAAATGGATCTCCATTTTTCTCAGCAATAAAAAAACATATGTAATTACCAATTTATACACTAGATTAAGCATTTTATTGACATCATTTTACCCGAAGATTTAGTTGATTGATTAATTTTTATAGCACAGAAAAAATATTTAGAAAACCTCTTTTAAAACAGAGAATTCTATTTTACTGACAAACGGGAGCGAATGAAGCCTCTGAGTTTTTTATTTAAATTAGTCTACAAATACACTTCAATATGGCCGATTGGATTTATTAAATTACTTATAGTTGTCATTTTAAATGAGAAATACTGTTTTGCCGCATACGACCTTACGGCATAAGCTAGTTCGTGAGCGCATATTTGTATGGAGTAAGTCCCCCTCACTCCACTCCCCTAAGGCGCCGATTTGAAATTAAAAGATTATCAAAAACGTAACATACGAGTATGTCTGTCCATCACAGACGTTTTTCTCGAAAACTATGTTACGTAGGAATTTGAAATTTGGCATAATGGTCTTGATGATGCGCTATGTAAATATGTATCGCTAGTCAAAACGATTAGAAATAAAACAGATTCAAATGGTTCAGTCTGATAACAAAAAACAAGTAGTTTTAGTTAAGGGCTCGCCTTTGGTGTTTCAACGGTTTTTGCTTTAATATTCTGAGTCAACTTTATCTGATCGGTGTAAAACTTGGACACCTATTTTTTCAGACTTTTATCTTTCCGTTGTCAGGTCGGTTACCTAGTTGGACACATTTTACTCGATGGATATAATTTTTGAAAATGATGCATTTTTATGTTATTAATTCGTTTTATGTATAAACGGCTTAAGTCTTATGTCTGAAATTACTGCTATAACAAGAAAACATAGTTTATTTTCCGATTTCAGGGGAAAAAACTTCTACATCAAATACTTTTACGTTAAATCCAGAAAAACCTCGAAAATTCACTGATTATGCATGCCTGCAGCGCACAAAGCGAGCGTTCTAATGTAGACTTTGTGACCACTACCGAAATTCAAAATCACTCAGTAAGATTATCGTGCCCATGGGTCGAGCCTTAATACTCATATAACGTATGTACCATTTGAAAGAACTATATGGTTCAACTCAAGATATTGATAGATATATCGAGGAGAAGTGCTGTGGACGAGTCCAGGATTAGTCGCAAGTGAGCCTGGAGGCGCTGCAGTCACCGAGGACAACCTAACTTCAGGTCCTTCGTGCTCCGGCTTTCAGCGCAGCACAAAGATATATTCCTGAATAAAGTTTTGGCCTCAGGGCATTGATTTAGACGGTACCGGGAGCCGCGACCGAAATCAGAAAGTCCTTAATTATAAAATGTATGGTTGAATTTATATTGGAGAATTTTCAGTGTTAATTTTAATGTGTTAATTATGTTAATTTGTCACTACTCTTCTGCATTAGGTTGTAAGCCTGTAATGATAGAAGTAAGTTAAGATAAATAAATATCTAATAATTCTGAAATACTATTTTTTATAATGTTTGGCCTTATCTTTACCTTTGGCGGTTCATCCATCCCCAATTGCCAGGCCTTATATAAAACAGACTGGTGACGGGGCTGCGGCGTCACTGGTGCAATGGTTTCGGCACCGCGCTCACCAACCCGCCTGCCCAGCGTGTGTGAGTATGGGCATTTCTTCCAGGAGGACCGCCAATCATGGCGAAATCCTGGAAAGGCCTATGTCCAGCAATGGACGAAACAGGCTGATGGATGGATGGATGGATAATGTTTAGCCTTGTGGTTTTAATGATACATTTAAAAAATTGAACTATTCTCTAAAGGGTCTTGACAGACAGACGGACAAACGGACGGACAACAAAGTGATCCTATAGGGGTTCCGGTTTTTTTTTTGAGGTACGGAACCCTAAAAATCAATTAATTTGGTCTATTGACCATACTTGTACAACATGAATTACAAATGAACTTATCCTGAACCAGCATTCGCACCTATATGAAACCTTAGTATCATCGTTTTCATGTGGCATTGTAGTGCACTCTATCTCTATGTTTTAAAGCAATTTCAAGATGGCGGATTGACGAGACGAGAAGTTTGAAGACTGATAAAATGTCTGTCAAATATACACAATGTACGAGACCTTTCAATCTTGTATTGTACTTGAAAATACTTCACCTGCGTCTCCGAGAGTTTATTTTTATTTATTTATTTATTACTCTTTTTGTACATTCACATATATATTTAACAACACATTTTAAAATAAAGGACAGATATTTTGTACAAAGGCAACACTTATTGCTTATAGCAATATCTCCCAGGCAACCTTTGGGTGGAAATAAAAAATATATTAACAAAATTAATCATAAAGAGGGAAAATGGAAATGCTTACAAAAATTGCAACATAAAATTACCATAATACTGTAATACATGTCTCTTATTGTTTAACACATATACTTGAAAAATATACATAAACGTACTAAAACTAAAATAAAATAAAAACAATTATATAGATGCATATACATACTTACTTAAATAATAATAGGGGGGATGATTAGATGAAGTTCTATTTTGACGGGTTCAATCAGATATTCATCAAAAATATTCGTTTTACTCTCGGTACTTTCTATATTGTTTTGTGCCATTTGCCAAATTTTCGGTCAGTAGCTTTTTGGGTTTCTATTGTACAAGAAAAGAAAATTCTTGGAACTAAGTTTTGGGAGTTATCTCAAATAGACACCCATCTTTTAAAAATAAATAAAAGGTCACCAGCCTTTCGCTTCAGTTTCGACCGCGATTGTTTAATCTCTGCCCTGTTTTCAGCTTAGAAAACCGCATCCAAATATTTTGTGTGGTTTTCGAGTTAAAACAAAACACACATACATACAGACAGAAAGACAGACAAACAGATAGACAAATTTTTTCAAAATAGTAGTATGGCCTCAATAATCCATTTCATTTAAAATTTTGAAGTATTATTCAATGTACAAATATGACTTTTTTACTACTTTATTATTTGTACTTAGGTGACTTTTGTTGATATAAATTGATATAAAAATTTGCGTTTTTTCTTTGTTAGTCTATTAAATGTATGAATCTATATTATACCTAATCTTATAATAGTTATAAGTAAAACACTACCCTCGGAAAAGCGTCATTCCACTGTAATTTTAAACGCGGATAATTCCTACGAAATTGCTTCGAATAAAAAGCTCCAATGAACGCAGTGTGCATTTCCTAAGTCCAACGTTCGACCATCTTATGTTTACACTTTTGTCAAGAGAAAACGTACCTAAGGAGGATTAGATAAAAGCTACATTTGGCTCAAGGTAAAGTTTGTCGAACAGTAATGCGATTACCTAACCGCTTTGACGATATGCTTGGATTGGCTCTCTTCCGGACTTGAGGAATTGTCCTTTGAAGGCACCGATGGGAAAAATACTTTTAGTAGTTTACCTTGAGAAAGGAAGTCATCAAAGTGCCACTTCTAGCGGTTTCAAATAAATTCAATTAATTTTCTTCCGTTTCATTCAAAAATAAACTTGAGACGTTTGGTTTTTAACTAAATAATTTCAACAGTATTTTATTGGCTAGATCTAATCGTATATAATTATTAATTAATCAATTTACCCATAAAATATAGGTACCTACTCAAAACTACACTGTGTGTACTTTCTTAACAGGTTTATTCTGTGTCCATAATCCTGTCTCATTTGAAAGAAAATGTTTGACTTTTAAGGTTCCGTAGTCAACAGGGTATAGTATATAGTTTCGCCATGTCTGGCCATCTCGCTGTCCGTAGCTTAGCTCAAAGACTCTTAGTACTAGAAAGCTGTAATTTTGCAAGAGTGTACATATAAAGAAGTTTTTTTTTTAAAGTACCTACCCTCCCTATACACGCAAAGTGGGAATGAATTTTTTTTCACGTCTATCCCATGGTATGGGTTGTCATATAAATCGTTTAAAGTATTCTGGTTGTGTGAAAACCATTTTTCGTTTCTGGAACCTGTTTGCGAATTATTAAGCTTGAAAGTGAACATTTTTGTTAAAGTCAAGTGTCCCCTGCCCCGCCAGCTAAATTGTTGTTTTTAAATATGTGAAAAAATTCACTACTATATAACAAAATTAAAAAGAAAACTATCACTAGCGGGGCTTTACAAGTGAACGAGTAATAGTTGACCAACTTAATTTTGCAGTTTTGTTTCGTACATTGCATAAGCTGGCAAAGGTGGACCCACAAATTAACATAAAAAGATTTTTAAGTAATTACATTTTTTTTAAATCATTTTATTCTATATTTGTAACTGAAGCCGACCACATCAAGTGGTCGAAATATATCTTACAGAACTACCTTTGATTATGTGTTTCCTTATTTATATAATTTAAATACTAAAAGACAAGAATTCACTTATATTTTTATGCTAAAATTATTTTTACAATATTTCATGAACATTATTATTATTATTTTTGATTTATGTAAGTATTCATATCACATCCGCTTCTCGTGCACTAAAGACGTGTTGTCAGTCGCTCCCTCAAATAATAACGAATCGTGTGTCTAATCCCAGTTTACAGTGTTCAAACATACTTATTCCTATACTGCTGGTGCCGGCAAGTGCTACTGACTATAAATTGATACTAAACAATAAGTTTTAAGTGCAGTGCAGTTAGAAACGCGAAACCTTTTTAGGTTATCTTATCTGTCAAACGCTCAAGTACGGACCAAAGACAAGAAGAACCGAACAGGGCTACCAACTACTCAACATATTGAATGACTGGCTGCGTTCACGCACGCGATTGTGTTATTTTTTGCGCATCTGACCTGCATCGAAATCGACATTAATTACGTTTTCGAAATAAATTGCGTTCAGCAATTTTTGCAAGATGACTTCCGAACTAAGTAAAGAAATGTCATTACTTTTCGAAAAAGTAAAAGAAGAGCTTCAGAAGCAAACGAATGAAATTACTGAAAGTACCACAAGACTCAGTAAAATGGATAAAAAAATGCAACGTTTGATAGAAGAAAATGAAAAACTAAAAGTCGAAATAACGCAATTAAACAAAAAAATCGAAAACTTTGATGTGAATGCTAGAAACAACAACATTTTACTACACGGAATTTCTGAATCGTCCGACGAGAAAGAAGATAACTTGATAAGTCTTGTTTAACAAACTATTAACGATTTAGGTGTCACCTTAGAAAATGGCGAAATAAACAGAATTCAACGTCTAGGCAAAAAGGAAAACAACTCGAAAATCAGACCTATACTTCTCTCAACAATAAAACTCCAAAAGAAGATCCAAATATTGAGGAACAAAAGGGAAATGAAACCAAACACATACATAACTCATGACATCCCAAAAAAATTCTTACAAGAACGCAGAGATAAATCAAACCAACAGCGAGAAAGTGTAAAAAGAAAAGGACCTGACTCTGAAACACCAAGCCCAAACAAACCAGACCAAAATGCAAATACCAAACAGGACCCCAAAATTAAAAGAATGGATGCATTTCAAGTCATGCGTGAAAGATCCTACTCCTTATCAGACAAAAACACATGGAGAAACTAAAGAACAACTAACAACCAAAACCGGATTCACACAACAAACAAAGCTACAAATACAACAACGAAAAATAACTCTCCCACCACGGCTGGTCTCCGCGGGAGAAATAGACCACCACCCTCTAACAGAAAATAATAAATTATTAAATATTGAAACACTCAATACAAGAACACTAAGGACATCTGAAGCCTTATTAGAACTAGAAGAATCGCTAAAGAACATAAATTGTGATATTTTAGGAATAAGTGAAATGCGAAGAGCAGGGGAAACAATTGAGGAACATCCAAGCTATGTACTATTCAATAAAGAAGAAACTGGAGGTCAAAAAGGAGTTGGTTTCTTAATAAAAAGGCACTTGAAAAGCTATATAGAAGATATCATCGGAGTTTCAGACAGAATTGCAATCCTAAACATCAAACTATCCAGCTATAGAAAAACATGGACGATAATACAAGTTTATGCACCAACTGAACAAGCTGAAGAACTAGAAACTAAATCTTTCTACAAACATCTATCCCAAATAATAAGAAAATACTCAAACAACCTGATTATCCTTATGGGTGATTTCAACGCCCAGGTTGGAACTAAAAAGAACAAAGATGAATCCCCACTGGGAAACTTTGGTTATGGCAAACGAAGTGTCAATGGACAAAGACTAGTGGATTTCTTATTAGAGCATAATCTGACTCTCCTGAACAGTATCTTCAAGAAAAACAAAAACAAATAAATGGACTTGGATTTCCCCAGATGGAAAATATAAAAACGAAATAGATTACATTATAAGCAACTTTCCAAGACCATTTTCAAACACATCAGTGATATCAAAATAAAAAACTAAATTTTAATACTAGCCATCGTATGGTCAGAGCATCACTTAAAATAGAACCACCCAAACAGCCCAGAAAACACATAAACCTTCAAACGCAAACGATGCAAATGAAGAAAATTATAAGGAAACCGCTCAGTATTTGGTGGCAATAACTGTGGAGCTATCAGATAACAGCAAAATTGATGTCAAAATTACCTACGCTAAATTATAAAATCAGCTAGCATGCCACAAAGTCAGGAAAACAGAAAAGCAAAAATATCAATTAAGCGACTTGACACTCCAACTTATAGAAGAAAGAAAACGCATATTAACTAGCCACCTCAAAAAAGAAAACACCAAACTGATAAGAGAGTTAAGCAAAAACATCAAAGAAAGCATTAGAAAAGATCGTAAAGCTAAAAGACTAAAAACTCTAGAAAAGCACATATTGACAACAGGAGGAACAAGAAAAGCTCTGAAAGAGATACGTGAATAGAACAAAGAATGGATACCAAACCTTAAAAACAAACAAGACACTACCACAAACAGAAAAGACATGAACACACTAGCAACTAAATTCTACCAAAACCTTTATTCAAACCATATTTACAAACACCAACATGTAAACAGAAGTACCGAAGTAACTAAAACCAACCAAGAACCTGAAATCTTACCAAGTGAAGTAGAGAAAGCCATACTCAGCCAAAAGATGGAAAAAGCACCAGGCCCAGACAAAATCTCAAATCAGATACTAAGAGGAACTTTGAGCGAACTTGTCCCTATACTCACAAGTGCTTGAAAACATTTTCCGAAAACTTGATTGGGATCAATTTGGTCTTAACTTAAATGGAAGAAAACTTAACCACGTCAGGTTTGCAGATGATATTGTCTTATTTGAAGAAAACTCAGAAACTTTACGGAAAATGATACAAGATCTAAACAAAGAAAGCGAAAAAATAGGACTGACAATGAATATAGACACAACAAAACTACTGACAAACTCTGTAAACATGGAAATTAAGATCAACAACAAGCCACTTGAGTGTGTAGACGAGTACACTTACCTAGGCCAGCTCATTTCTCATAAAGACCAAACAACTAAGGAAATAAATAGACGAATAACCAATGGATGGAAAAGGTACTAGTCATTGAAAGAAGTTATGAAGTCTACACATCTAAGTATTGGGGTAAAACGGAAAGTGTTCAATATATGTATACTTCCTTGCATCACATATGGTTGCGAAACGTGGTCACTCACCAATCACCACAGAGAAATGCTCGAGCATTGCCAAAGATCCATGGCAAGAAGTCTGATAGGTATCAAAAAACAGGATAGAGTACGAAGTATACATATAAGAGAAAAAACTAAAGTTGTTGACGTGCTCTCCAAAATAGACCAACAGAAATGGAGATGGACAGGTCACATGATAAGATGTACCCAAGATAAATGGAACAAAATTGTCACAGATTGGTACCCTAGAGATGGCAAACGGAGCAAAGGAAGGCAGCAAAAAAGATGGGAAGACGAGTTAAAACTGACAGCAGGTCCTAACTGGAGAAGAGTTGCTCGAGACAGGAAACAATGGAAGATGTTAGAGGAGGCCTTTGCCAAGAGGCACGCTGAACTAAGAGATATTCTATAAATATAGAAATAAACTCAAAAATCACAACTCTTAGTTCAGAATAAAGGGCATATTGATTGATTGATCATATCACATAATATGATAAACGTCCATACTTTACTTTTATGTATAAACCTTGCATATATAGGGTGAAATTTAATCAACCGACCAAATTCATACTAGAGACTCGGTTAGTGATCAAGAACTAGATTCAGTAATCCTTTTGGCCAATTTCGAAAAATATTTTTTTTTGCTCCCGTACTGGTTGGACTAGTTTAAGTACAATTCCTAGTGCAGGTTCTACGGGTAAAAAAAAATTTTTTTTCGAATTTCACCTGGAGGGTCATTAAACCTTGTTCCTGATGACTAACCGAGTCTCCAGTATGAATTTGGTCGGTTGATTTAATTTCACCTAGTATATATATATAAATGTATACATAAATATAATATAATGAAATTGTTATAGATTAATCCTGTTAATTTCATAGTTTAATAATAATGTAATTCAATCATTTAACTAGAGCGCCCGCTGTTAAATTTTCAATTTCAACATTTATTTTATGTTGTTAAAGTATTAGGGGACTCGCTGAAAATCAGCGCTGTAGGGATCCTTGAAAAATCTCCGACAGCAAATGCTGAGCGTGCCACCTTTTGTCGAACAAAATTTGTATTTAAGTTGGTCTAATTTCTTTTTTTTTTCTTTCTTTCTTTCTTTCAAGTTTGTAATTTTTATTCGAATCATTTAAATCTATTTACTTATTTGAATACTAAGGAATTCTCAGGTGCGAAGCCTACTTGCTTTTAATACAAACTGTCCCGATCAGCAGAAATTTCGTGATCTACGTGACCGTTAACTCAATAAGTCTTTAGAAGGAAGTACATAATTAAGTTTCCAACCTTTCTACCCGAATATAACCTCAAAGAAAACCCAGCGTTTTTGCGATATAAAAGCGTTCGAAGTCCAAATTCACATTGGGGCTAAGCAACATCGTTTCGTCGGGTCGAACTCACGTCGCTAGTCCGCTGTTTCAGTGCTGAAGGAGCGTCGGACGCCGCCGTTTCTAAAGAATTTATTTGTGTTTGCTGTTCACGAAATGGTCTTACTTGTACTTTTCTTTTTGCGTCTACTTGGTTTTGTAATTTACAGCTCTAAAGTGAGAAAAGCGTCTTGATGCGAAGTACGCGAGAGAAATTAATGAAATTGAATTTATTTATAGTTGTAAAGTGACTTGGTTACTCTTACGCTTTTCACTTCCGATTTTCGACATGGTTTTAAAGTACTTAAATCAAGTTGGAGGAATTTTCATTAATTTATTATGTAAATGACCGGTTAAAAAATATTATTTGATGACGTAGTATGAAGAGTTAAGACATTTTAATAACTTGCGTGGCAAATCAAATCAACAAATAAATTTATGACGTACACATAACAGGGTGCCTCTTTAGTTTCGTGGTCTAATTTTAGACTTGGGTATTTTTGCTCTCCCGAAGAACGGCCCATACATTGTCGTGTTTAGAGGGGACTAAAAGTTTGGCGTGACCTGTACTCGTAAACCTATAAAGCCTGCTTAGCTGTGATAGCTTTCCTCTTAATTTCATTATATATACTACTTTTGTGAGTTTTTCCACATATTCATAAACAACTGTTTAGCCGGGAAGGGGTGGAGGGGGGGACACTTGACTCTAACAAAAATTTGCACTTAAAGCTTAATATTTCGCCAACGGATCCCTAAATCGAAAAATGGTTTTCACTCACCCGTAATGTTTTTGAACGACCTATCGAACGATACCCAACACTATGGATAGACGAGACAAAAAAAAATCATCCCCAATTTACAAATACGGGAGATAACATTAAAAAAATCGAGATTTTTACCGTTTTGTCGGCGTGATTAATATGTTTAACCATACCAAATAACAGCTTTCTAGTACTAATAGTCTCTAAGCTAAGCCGCGGACAGACGGACATGGCGAAACTATAGGGTTCCTTGTCGGACTACGGAACCTTAAAAATTGTACCTGTTCATACAAAATTAACAGTAGGTTTTCAAAGTTAGTAAGAAAACGTGAAAATATCTGTCATTTCCGCAGGTATGTTTCCTTGGAAAAGTTGTTCAGTATTATAAGTAGATTATGTGGTTTTATTTTAAGTCATCTGTATATTGCCGGAACATAAATGTGCAACATTTTCATAAATTTCCAGGAATATTCGAAAATCTATAAAAATTAATAGGCCTTAACTCCGAACTAATATAAAATTAAAGTTATCATAAAATTGCGCTATTAAACAGTTTATTAAAGATTACAGGAAACATTTTGCGGACGAGAAATCACACTAATATTATAAATGCGAAAGTTTGTGTGTGTGTGTGTGTGTATGTTTGTTACTCTTTCACGCTGATACGGCTGGATGGATTTGGATGAAATTCAGAATGGATATAGCTTATACCCTAACTTAACACATAGGCTACTTTTCATCCGGGCAAAAGCTAGTTACTAATAAATTGTGAAATATAAAAATGTAGAATATATTTCCCGTATCATATTTGTTTCATCATAAAATATAATTTTTATACAGATTAGATTTGACATGTAAAGCGTATACTTTATGTATCTATTTTACAAATAAACATGTTGAATCTTGAATCTAGATGGCGCTAGCTGTAAAATACATTAATGTATTTTTACTAGCCCGCAAAATGGATGAGAGCCACGATCTTGCTTGCTGTCTGTTGATACACATAGCAGGCAATAGTTTTAGCGATAATGTATAACTTAACTACGGAACCCTAGGCGCATGTCCACCACTCGCACTTGACCGGTTTCTCATTATCGATATTTATATGATTTGTGGACGTATTATTTCAATCGAAACTTTTATTGTATGTTCTTTACGATGTGAAGACAATGACGATAGATCCTTCTGTTGTCCGTCGTTTGTCTTTTGTCTTTTGGAGAAGTTATGCCGTCGCAGTCTCAAAAGGTATCAGGGAGTGTATTTTTGAATCATTCGAATTTCAATTCGCATACTAATCCGCATGATTCGCATACGAAAACTTAAAATTAGTATTGTATTCGTATGCGAATTGAAATTCGAATGATTTAAAAATACACTCCCTGTCGTTCGTAGACATTGCAATCACACCTCAAAGTTTCGAGTGCTCTCTAAATTGAATTTTATAAAGATGCTAGGGTAACGTTATAAGACTATTTTCTACTTTATATCACTGCGCCTTGCCAGGAAAGAAAGGCGGTCTTTTTTTCGGTATATTGTCGTTTGCTTTTTTTGCTACATTGAAAAACTCATTAGAAAGGGATAGCTTATAGCTTTATAGCGCATTCATGTGTCTGTCCATATTTTCGTCTGGCCATCCAATAGTTCGTTTAAACCGCAGGAATGCTGGTCTATTAAATGAGAGATTTAGGTCTAATTAAAAATACACTTTTCAAATAGTTTGGGAACAACAATATTGTCATAATATTACCACTCCCTCCCCCCCTTCCCTCCCGGAAGTACGTTCTTTTTTTTATTAGTTTACCGAAATAATAAGACTCCTAATCTCAATAATGTTCTTATAGCCATAGTCTAATTAAGAATTATTATTTACTTATTTAACTAATTTATTCTCAGTTTTCAAGCCGTGTGAAATGGCCGCGTCCATTTAAGGGTGCACCGACCAAAGGAAGCTAAATCGGCAGTCACGGTTAAGTTGATTTAATGAATAATATTTCATTTATAAATATAAAAAACATATTTAGAATCACAGAAAATGTACGTGCACTTTATCCGAAGCAAAAATTAAAAATAATTTATCTGTCTACATCAACATCTACACTATTAAAGAGGAAAGATTTGTTTGTTTGTTTGTTTGTATGTTTGAGGTAAACTTTGGAACTACTGAACCTATTCTAAAAATTCTTTCTTTTGTATAACATAGGCTATATTTTATTTAAATAGAAGTATGTTTTCAGTTTGAAAATTCAGTATTTGTGAACCATGTCGGGAGAAAAAACGCTGCTTAGCTGCTTTATCGGCGTGCCCTGACCAAATGGTTAGTTATACGTGATAAAACCGGTTGTTTTTCCATACGACGAAACTGTATCAGTTTAATCTGACTAAATATTTCCATCTACAACGATCCTGACACACCTCTTGCTAATATTAAGCTTGAGAAAGTGACTACAGCCAAGTTTAAGCACAGATACATTAAATACTATGATTTAAGTAATGATTTTTTCCCATACGGGAAAACTATATCAGTTTAATATGACTACAGATTTACATCTACAACGATCCTGACACACTTCTTGGCACTTTGCTAAAACATAGTAACCAGGGTCTGATGATTGGACTGGAAGATGGGATCTCCTCAACGGACAGCAGCAGACCCTTCGAGTTTGGGCTTATTGATTGGTATTTATTAGCACTTTGGTAAAACATGGTACGAGGGTATGATGATGGGACTGGAAGATGGGTACGGGATCTCTTCAACGGACAACAGCAGACCCTTCAAGTTTGGGCTTACTGATTGGTATTTATTAGCACTTTGGTAAAACATGGTACGAGGGTATGATGATGGGACTGGAAGGTGGGTGCGGGATCTCCTCAACGGACAACAGCAGACCCTTCAAGTTTGGGCTTACTGATTGGTATTTATTAGCACTTTGGTAAAACATGGTACGAGGGTATGATGATGGGACTGGAAGGTGGGTGCGGGATCTCCTCAACGGACAACAGCAGACCCTTCAAGTTTGGGCTTATTGATTGGTATTTATTAGCACTTTGGTAAAACATGGTACGAGGGTATGATGATGGGACTGGAAGATGGGTACGGGATCTCTTCAACGGACAACAGCAGACCCTTCAAGTTTGGGCTTACTGATTGGTATTTATTAGCACTTTGGTAAAACATGGTACGAGGGTATGATGATGGGACTGGAAGATGGGTACGGGATCTCCTCAACGGACAACAGCAAACCCTTAGAGTTTGGGCTTATTTGATTTGTCTTTATTAGCACTTTGGTAAAACATCCAGGATCTGGTGATGGGACTAGAAGATGGGTACGGGATCTCCTCAACGGACAAAAGCAGACCCTTCGAGTTTGGACTTATTTGATTGGTCTTTATTAGCGCCTTGGTTAAATATGGTGTCTGTTGCATATAGTCGTTCAAAAAATCATATTCTTTTGTTTTCCTTATTTTCACGATAATCTCCTTGACGCGGGCGGAGCCGCGGGCAAAAGCTAGTAGGTTATAAAGCACAACTATTTAAACTAAGCCCAAAATGTAAAAAAGCCGTATTGGCGCTTAGGTCATTTTAACAACTTAACTGTAGAATTTTATCTTAAACTCAATTTCAAACAATCACTAAAGAACCTATATACTATAATTTGTCCAACTTACATTTTAGAAATATTGCCTGGCAATTTAAATACGATTTATAGAAAATGCACCACAAATCCGCCATACATTTTTAGTATGGCCGCTCAGCAGTCAATAATAACGTCCACGATAAACAAGACCATGAGAGTACAGAGCGAGGTGTCTAATCGTCGTACGCTCGGCGGCTCAGCCTTAATGCAACCTACTTCGTACAAACATTCTTGATTTGACTGGACTATACCTACGTGTACATAATAATAAAAGGTGACTTTTGTTCATGTAGCCAAATTCACACTGAAGACTCGGTAAGTGGTCAGGACCAAAGTATCACCTTTTCTATGAAATACGAAAACTAAAATTTGGAATACCTAAACTAATTGAGTCGAGCTTGTTCTTGAATAAGTACAGAGGCACATAAGATTTTTTTTCGTATTTTGCAAACAGGGTCACCGAACCTTGGTCACAAACACTTATCGAGTCTCCAGTATGAATTTCGCTCTATAAACGAAAGCCACTTTATATATGACGAAGTGGTCCCTCAAATAAGTTCATCGTATACGTATACTAATGATATATTAGTATACTAATGATATTTTTGCATTTGTTGCATTCTCATTTTTGTCTGCAGTGATACAATTTTAAATTTGATTACAGTTATGTTAAAAGTGGACCCTCCTCACAAAATAATGTACCGTATAAAATTATGAGGAGCAAGTTAGCTTAGGGGTCTAAATATTAGCTATTATATTAAATAGTTTCTACACATATGGGTGGACGCCCCAATAGCACGACCCCTCTTGTTATTTCTGTAAAAGATGAAGAAATGAAACAAACCTAACTGTTTGAATTTAGAATGTCTTAGTTTTGGTTGCGAAAGTTTTCGTTCCCAAAAGCACAAATTCGGTTGTTTTTTAAACATCGATCTGCTATTTTTGTCTGCTTTTTGGAATAAATAGATCAATTAGGAATGTAGTAATTTCAATATTAAATTTTTTCGTCCTTTTAAGCCGATTTTATAAGCGTTTTAGTTTTTACAGGAAATTACGTCATCATATTAGGCTTAATGTCAAATCTTTGCCAACCTTTAGGATGAGTTAAAAAATGTTGTATGGAAATGTGTTGTGATGACGTCACTGAGGTCAAATGAAAGACAACGCTTTTTTTCAATTAATAAAGGATACGCAAGCTTATTTTAAAATCTGTAGATTAGAAACAGTTAAGGATAGCTATTCCTCGAAACGGTTTTCGAATCGTAAATATTGATGAAAAAAAGAACGGGCCAATTTTGATTGTTTTGATTATAATTATAAAATAAATGTGGTTTATGGCATTACGCGACTATAATTAAATGTTTACCAGGCT
Source organism: Ypsolopha scabrella (assembly GCA_910592155.1). Taxonomy (NCBI): domain Eukaryota; kingdom Metazoa; phylum Arthropoda; class Insecta; order Lepidoptera; family Ypsolophidae; genus Ypsolopha; species Ypsolopha scabrella. The sequence goes on from OU342976.1 coordinate 21,293,339, forward strand.
TTTCTAGTAAAGTTCTGTTATTTTATTGCATTACTTTGTAAATGATTCTGCACAACAAGTTAAAAGCATGTTTATAGTTGTTGTGCAGGATCTTTTACAAAGTAATGCATGAAATAACTTAACTTTGTTAGAAAGAGCCAATTGACACTAAACTGTTGTCATGTAGTTCCATAAACCTGACCTCTAATAATATTATTATGATAAACATTTTGTCTAAGTGGTAGAGCTGATGCCGGGCTCGACTGTGGAGGTACCACCATCTTACTCGCAAATCCTCCCGAAGTTATTCGGGGGAGAGTAAGAGAACAGCTCTCAGGCAAAACCAGGCGGCCCACCATTGCCTGGGACCGATGGATGGCGGTTTATCCATCCCCAATTGCCGAGGCTTATATAAACCAGACTGGTGACGGGCAGCGGCGTCCTTGGTGCAAGGGTTTCGGCACCGCGCTCACCAACCCGCCTGCCCAGCGTGTGTGAGTATGGGCATTTCTTCCAGGAGGACCGCCGAGAGTGGCGAAATCCTGGAAAGGCCTATGTCCAGCAGTGGACGAAACAGGCTGATGGATGGATGGAAACATTTATTTAATAATTTTAATTCAAAATAAGATAAACAATAATATGTAACTTGTGCGATGGGGAGACTCACCGCAACCACTTTAAAGAATCTTTATAGAAAACATTTAAGTATTTTATTTTATTAAGTTTATGTATATTTTGTACTAGCTTTTGCCCATGGCTCCGCCCGCGTTCGTTCAAACTGTATCCTGTTTTCGGCTTAGGTGTTCTTTTATGAACATCCCTTATAGCCTATGTGCCGACCAGGGTCACTACGATGATAGAAAAAAAACGGCATCGAAATCCGTTAAGTGGTTCTCGAGTTAAAACAGACATACGGACGGACAAACAGACAAATAAATAAAAGTAGTTTTGGCACTAAAACCCACCTTAATAAAATTTTGCAAAAATATTCAATGTGCAGATATCAATCTTTACTACTTAATTTTTGGTATACATTTAAAGAAAAACAAGTAACTTAATTTCATGTGAAGTTGAAAACAAAGGCAAGGGCTACTCGCCGTACTAGTATGGGAATCTGTCTGACGGTCGGGTAGTTCAACGTTTATTGACCACCTCCAGTCGTGTTTTGTGATATAACGACCCTGAGTGTTAATTAAACAACGCTGACGCTATAGGTGGTAGAGCTGATGCCGGGCTCGACTGTGGAGGTACCACCATCTTACTCGCAAATCCTCCCGAAGTTATTCGGGGGAAAGTAAGAGAACAGCTCTCAGGCAAAACCAGGCGGCCCACCATTGCCTGGGACCGATGGATGGCGGTTTATCCATCCCCAATTGCCGAGGCTTATATAAACCAGACTGGTGACGGGCAGCGGCGTCCTTGGTGCAAGGGTTTCGGCACCGCGCTCACCAACCCGCCTGCCCAGCGTGTGTGAGTATGGGCATTTCTTCCAGGAGGACCGCCGAGAGTGGCGAAATCCTGGAAAGGCCTATGTCCAGCAGTGGACGAAACAGGCCGATGGATGGATGGATGGATGGATGGAAGCCGGAAATGGGGCAGAGAAATAATAAAATGCAAGTAATCACTCTGTACTACCTATAAGGTAAAACCTAACGTAGCTCCTCTTTGTTCATTAATTGGCCATGTATACCCACTCGTCAATGGCGCACGGGAGGTCCGAAAGTGCAGTGTCATCAACACACAATAAGGGTAGCTGTAAGTACGATAGATGTCAGTATAGATACATGTCGACGGACGATAATGTCCATTAAGCTGCAATTCACGAGGGGATATGTTGGCGGCTTTACGCTTCTACTTCGATTTTTGAACTTTGCTTTTTCGCGGTTTTGTTGTGAACTTATACGGATGTGTACTCTCCTAGGTCTTGATTGGTCCATGTGATCCACTGCCTTACCTACGGGCCTATTATGTAACTCAGTGTCGGTTCCCATCTATGGTGGCTATTAACCAAAAACAGATAAAAAATGAACTTGTAAAATAACTTTCAATGGGTATAGAAAATCAGAAAAGTAAATCTGAACGTGAGGAGCTCTGAACCGGGACTCGAACCCGGGACCTCTCTCTTACCGGGTGGTTGCTCTACCAACTGAGCTATCCAGTTCTCAACATGACCTGCGAATTAACCCATGTGCTTTCCCACACCGCAACGATATGACATAGATATGCTCACTTAGTAGTGAGCCTCTTGGCACCTAGATGTTATCTCCTTGCGATCATAGTTTCAATGGGTATTGAACAATTTACGAAATGTGACGTCATTTCAAGTGCGAACGTATCCTTATATGAGCGGATGTATATGTTTTCGAAGATAGGCACTGATTTTACGGTACAGATACAGATTTAGGGGGCTAGACCAACATCTAGTAATTGCCATAAGGAAACTAAGTCATTTTTTAATGTTTTATAATAAAACATTAATGATGTGATCTGTATCATCATCATCAGCCTAAAAATCGACCCTCTGTTGGGACACAGGTCTCTCCTTATACTAGGTGTTTTTGGGCAGTAGTAACCACGTTTGCCCAATGCAAATTTATGGGTGGAGTGTCAGCTCATCAGTTCCCTCTTTAAGTCCCTTATAATGCCACGTACGTCACCCACAGGCAGATATGGCTCTTTTGCTATACCAGCATCAAAGAGCAGGTAAAAAATATGATCATAATGTACAATAATACTTTTAAGTACTTTAGTTATGGTAAATTTTTATTAATCTAAAAATTACATCGTCTTGCAAATAATGGAACCTACATAACACACCAAATTAAGTTCGGTATAAAAAACCGGCCATTTAAATAGGATTTGCGCTAAAAGCCCTGTACCATTGAAAATTTGTTAATAGATATCAACAGCGAAGGAATACCGTTCACTGGATATCGATAAATTTTTACAAAAATTGCAAACTTGTGAAACAAAAGTGAAAAATTATATAAGTTGGTCAAGTATTCGGGCATGAAACCCTAAAACTACATTATGAATCCGCTTTTTCATTATTTGTTGTTTTAATACAGCTTATGGTAATTTAATATATACAAATCTCGAATTTTTAACTGGTTTCGATTTTTGGATAGACCCCGAAACAAAAATGGTCTAAAACTAAAGACTTTGACGGCCCCTTTTCTTTAATTTTAAGACAAATTATTTATTTAATATAACGAAGTAAATATACAGCTCATAATTAAGTTATAACTTAAAACTAAAGCTATATTTAAGGTAATAACAAAACTTACAAGTATGACATGCAAAAAGTTGATTAATTATAAGAAATAAATGTATTTATCAATAATTTTAGCGTGTTGTGTAATGTGAGTATGAGAGTGAGTAAAGAATGTTTGTTTGTTTTTTAAATTGTAAAAGTAATAGCAAGTAGTTTTGAATTAAATTCAATATTCAGTTTTGGGTTCACATTCTACACAAGATAATCCAAATTCCAAGTCTGGTACTCATTCCTTCTACGAGCTAGAGACATATGAAATTATAACCTTACGAGTGAAATTATAAACTATCGAATTTTATAATCTTCCAGTGATGATAATTGTTGTGATCTAAAACAAAGTTGCACAACTTCGCCGCCCTTGAATCCAATAGAAGTAGAGTTAGCCCCTCATAATTTTCCGTAGAGAATGACGAATAAAGTTTCGTTAATCGATAATGTATTGTCGGGAATAATGCACCCGCATTTTGTCGATCACGACTTTCATTCAATAGAGATTTTTTATGACCTCTTCCGTTAGTTCCTATTGGAGTTTGATAAGTAGATTTTAACAGATTTAAGACGAGGGTGGTCGAGATTTTGTTTTGAGAGATTCATAAATAGTACAGTTTAAAATATGGAAACGTAAATAAAATTAAGTACTGGTATATTAACTAATGAATTAAATAATTTATACTGTAAGGTTGACTCCTTGATGGAACTTCATTTCAACACTAATAAAAGTCTCCGTGTATATTTTATCAAACCAGAAGATGTCTCAAAGACGAAACTAGTCGCTAATTAATCGAAATCAAATCAAACCAAAATATTAATTTTGTAAAATAGATACATAAAGTATACTTTCTACAAGTCAAAGTTAATCTTTACAATATATATCTTTAGAATAAAAAAATAATTTGTATATACTAATAAGGGAAATACATCCAAAAAATATTAAGGTTGGGCTACTAAAATGTAATAAAGTTATACACCTGCATAGAATAGAGTTATATAGGAATAAAAATATTATATATACATAATGCCTAACCATCAGCACCATTCGATTAGTATTGCTAAGGAGAAGGGCAAGAAACATAAACTTAATCTATACAATTTTCTTATACCTACTTAAGTAAAGGCAAATATAAAACCATAGGAATTATGTCCAAGAGAAAAAAAATATTGATCTTAGTCAATCCGTCTTACATTGTCTATTACCTTTTACAGCAAAGTCAGTTTACATATTAATTAACTATAAAGGGCTTAAGATTAACCTTTAGAGGAATGAAACATTTCGTATTACAATTTGCTAATTATGACTTACAATTTTGATAAAGAATAATAAAAACATTGTGGAATTCGTACACGGAGACTTTTATTAGTGTTAATGAATTAAATCAATCTGCCGTAAGCAATATGGAATACTGTACATAATTTTATTATCAACTCCAGAGAATTGTACGTAAACAACCAAACAAACCTTTGATAATGCTTTAACAGCGAAACCGGTAAGGGAAATTAATATAAATAAGTGGACAAGTACAAGTGTTTATCAAACAAAAAAACAAAAAAAAAAAACTCCAGAGAAAATATAAAACCCAAAACGAGGAGATCCGTCGGAGATCGAAAGTGACCGATATAGCCTGCCGAACCAGTAAGTTGAAGTGGCATTGGGCGGGCCATATCTGTGGCCGAGGTGATGGCCATTGGCGTTAGAATAGAGACCACGTATAGCAAAATGTAGCGTAGGCCGACCTCTTGCCCGCTGGACTGACGATCTGAAGGACGTTGCGGGTGGCGGCTAGATGAGGAGGACGGAGGACCGCCAAGAGTGGCGTAATATTGGAAAGGCCTATGTCCAGCAGTGGACGATGACAGGTTGATGGATGGAGAGAATGTTTTCTTCGATAGGATCTAAACTTTGCGACTTTCAAAAACAGGTATCCATCCAAGTACGGAAGCCCATCGTGTTCCGGTGTGACGTCATGAGTAGCCGTACCGGGAGTTGATTACAGGCATTTGCGTGTAACAGTCATTCGTCCGTTACCGAAAAACCGAAAAACGGTTACATCGTTGCGCTCAGAAAAACGGTTGCAAAAAGTAGTTCGTTGCAACAACGCCCACTCCTAGTTCACTTTACAGACTCGTCCTAAGTAATATTTCTTGTCCTCAGGGGCGAACAAAACGTGAGCAGTCCCTGGAAGAGCTCAGGCAGCACATTCACCAGTACTATATGCCTCTCGGGAGACAGTTCATGGTGCTGTTCCCCGAGGGTGGCTTCCTGCACAAAAGGAGGGAGGTCAGCCAGAGGTTAGTGGATTCATTGTTAGAGGAAAGTTATTAAAACTCCTCATGTGGACGGAGGACCGCCAAGAGAGGCAAAATCGTGGAAAGGCCTATGTACAGCAGTGGACGATTACAGGCTGATGTATGGATGGATATTAAAAACTACTACTAGAAGTAAATTTTTACCATTTTTATCTAAGTATACCGTAAACTTTAAACTTTCGCGATTTTCACACATTATTAACTTTGTATTGGGGTCTTACTCGCGATAACTAACAACATACCTTAATAGATATGTGCTTGAGTTAGCTTGTGACCACGACAGCCTACAGAGGCGTCGAAACGTCAAGCACGTATCTATTAAGGTATGTTGTTAGTTATCGCGAGTAAGACCCCAATACAAAGTTAATAATAAGTATACCGTGTCGCCGACATGATGGGCGTTGGGGGCGAAAGGCCTTAGAATGGAGACCACGTACAGCAAAGCGTAGTGTAGGCCGACCTCGTTTCCGCTGGACCGACGACCTGAAGGACGTTGTGGATGGCGGCTGGATGAGAAGGGCAGAGGACCACCGTGAGTGGCGAAATTTGGGAAAGCCCTATGTCCAGCCGTGGATAAACACGGGCTGATGGATGGATACCATATTCAGTGATTCACAGTTGAGTTATGCATTTTTTTTTCTTGTATGTATTCCGTAGGTGTGTTAAAACCTAAATCCAAAAAGAGATGATATCTAGAGTTGTGCCACAAAAAAGGTCCCGCGACTGATGGTATTTTGGTTCATATTTCAACGTATTGCCGCGGGACTTCTTTAATGGCTTGAGATTGTGTAACAAATTTCAATGTTTATACATTAAAGACTCATAAGACTAAACTATGATAGAAATAAATTTCTATATTTTTAAACACTTGGCGATTTATCCATCGCAAGGAGATAACAAATTAAATTTATATCACTGCGGTAGAGAAAATCTGAAAAGTAAATCTGGACGTGAGGAGCTCTGAACCGGGATTCGAACCCGGGACCTCTCGCTTACCGGGCGGTTTACTCTACCAACTGAGCTATGCAGTTCTCAACATGACCTGCGAATTTACGCTTGTGCTTTTCCATACCGCAACGATATGTATTGGTACTCACTTAGAAGTGAGCCTCTTGGCGCCTAGAGGACGCTAGTGTATTCAAGACAAGTATGAGACTATTATTTGCCCTACCGTCACCTGTTACAGCATCGGTATTCGAATCCCGGTTCAGAGCTCCTCACGTCCAGATTTACTTTTCTGATTTTCTATACCGCAGTGATATAAATTTAATTTCTCATAAGACTATTTTGCGAGTTATGACTTTTCCAATCTGTAGTACGTAATTAGTAGCCAAACACCCGCAAAGATCTAACGGACATAGATTTTGCATAAAATATTTGAATATAGGTAGTATACAATCTCACACTTTTATTACTCACAAACTTTAGCCCGCTTATTGCATCTCTGTCCCGTTTTCAGGTTGGGCGTTATTCTATGGACATCTCTTATAGTCTACTCGTATGTGTTGACCACAGTCACATGATATTAAAAAAACCGCATCCATATCAGTTCAGTGGTTCTCGAGTTAAAACGGAACATACACATACAGAGAGACAAACATTAAAAAACTGTAGTTGCGGCCTCAGTCAATACTAATAATAATAACCAATTTCAATCAAAATTTCATAAAAATAATCAATGTACAGACACGACGTTTTTACTACTTTGTTATTAGCATAGATATTAGATTAACACATCTAAAATCATCTACAAAACATTAAATACTTTTAAAACAAAATTGTTTTGCACATTTATAGGTACAATGAACGTACATTTTTTCAAAGTTTGTATTTTGACCAGATTCGCTGAGAAGAACAATCTGCCAAAACTGGAATACGTCTCGCTGCCGCGAGCTGGTGCTATGAGGGTCATTATGGAGGAAATTGGACCCTTCAGTGGTAATGAATCAGCTAGCACTTCTAAAAAAGGTAAGAAGCTTGTCAAAGTCTTACAGTTCTACTACCTATGTAGCGTGTGGCAACGTCATCTTAAAAAGATTATTGTCAAATGTCTTCGCGTTGCTCACAAAAAGGTATGCCAACAGTCCATGTCTCTGTATACGTTGGCCGGATAATTCAGTCTTCGCCCGCGACGTTACAGAGGCGCGGGGCGGGCTTATCATTGAGATACTCTTCCACACTAGCCCGCTCGCCCGCCCCCCGCACGATCCCCACTGTCGTCATCCCCCGCGTCCCTGTAACGCCGCGGGCGAAGACCGACTTATCTGGTTTGCCATTAGTATTGAAAGTCATAGGGTCATCGGATCTTGGCCCAGTCTGCAGAGACGACGTAGGCACCTATTTTCTGGTGTCAAGCTTCGGCCGTGGCTTGTCTCCATTCTCATAACAAAACCTTGCCGCCAAGCGACTCATCGTGTCCCAGCATGACCCTATGAGTAGCCGCACCGAAGGAGTGCTTACAGTTGCATTTGCGTGGTATCAGCCGGTCGTCCGTTACTGGCATCCGTAGATTTTTAATGTATCCATAAGTTAATGCTTATGCTCTTGGACAAGTGGTGTTTTGACACTGTATGTAAATCAGGCATAAGGTACTACTTCGATGAAATCCAATTATCTTTCAGATGACAACTTCAACCAAAACAACGTGGCCAGTACAGAATTCCCGCCCAGAGATGCCATCGAATGGATCCTGGATCTCACCATCGCTTACGAAGATCGCGTACCTCTTCATCTGTACGACATTGTCTGCGGGTTCAGGAAACCTTGCACCACCCATATTCACTACCGGATTTTTCCTAGCACCGATGTAAGTAGCAACATCATCTTCATCACCATTATCTTTAATTTAAATATTATTGGAGTGCATAGCAAGATAGAAAAATCAATTAGAAACATATTATCTGAAAAATATAAATAAAAACGACCACGCTGAGCTAGTGAGTTTCAGATCACGATACAATTTTTTTTGTGAAAAACGCTTCTATTCTTCCTCTTACCTATGACCTTAATTCTGGTGCTATCCAATCGGTCCCAGGTCGTTTCATTGGGCAATATTTATTAACTAGTAATGGCCATATGTATACAAAATCTACACAATAAACAGATCACAACACTTAGAACCTTTTTGCACAATAAATCACAAGACTCTCAACTCCATAAAATCACATCACAAGCAGACAAAACATACACAACCTTAAAGCTACACTCAATAGAAAAACAAAATAATGAAAGAATTGTAGACACAAAGACCAAAATTGCAAACTGGGAATGAGTCTCTTCATGGCAGGCATTGCAAGGACTTGTTGCAACAACATGTCGACATGAAAGCATCGAACGCATGGCTACAATGTGGTGAACTATTCTCAGAGACTGAGGCTTATACGATAACCATTCAAGATCAGATAATAGCAACCCGTAACTATCAAAAATATATCCTCCACACTCCCAACCTACAGACAGACCAATGCAGGTTCTGAGAAAACTCAACACATCACCGGTGCGTGTAAGTCTATTGCACAAACAGACTATGAACATAGGCATGACCAGGTTGCTTCGATAATCCATCAAAACATATCTTACGGATGCAAACTTTTGACTGAAAAAGAAGCTTACTATAAGTACCGACCAGCTACGATACTAGAAGACAAACATTTCAAAATTTACTGGGACCGAACAATAATAACAGATAAAACTATTCATTTCAATACACCTAATGTAACTGTACTTGACAAAAACAAACAAAAATAGTATACCTGATAGATATAGCCATTCCAAACACCCACAATTAAAAAAAATATATCTTAGAGAGAAAAAAAACAATATAAGAAATAATAATAATAATAATAGCCATTTCTTTCCAAATTAATCAATCAATCAATCTTTATTCAGTTAACGGGATCCATTTGTTAGTCACAATATTAAACTTAAAAAACTATATTAGTACTTACGCCATATAACACAAAAAAATATAATACAATATGTAGTAGGGATAGATTAGGTCCCTTTTCCACTCAGCATCTGTACCCAGCGTCCAACAATTGGGCAGTCAAAGTTGCAAGCAATAACGGTCAAGATACCGCCGGAGGCACTCTGGTGAGGGTCGAGGCTGCGCGCTTCCTCATGATAGCGGGAAAACCAATTGTCCGTTCCTGAGCGAACATACCTGAAGCACTACAGAAGCGGCGTAGCCCCAACAGAATCCTGAATACGTTATTATATTAAATACGTATAATATAATAAATTAAGTAAACAAGTACAATTTATATTATTAATCAAACACATTCGGAATTATTTGGACACCCAAAAATGGGTAAAGGCCTCCTCCATATTATGCCATTCTTTGCGATCTTAAGCAAGTCTGGTCCATATGTTATATCGTCGCTTCAGCGTCTCTTCGGATGGCCACCCGAGGAGTCAAATTCCATACATAATTTAAAATAAATAGCAAAATTGAGGCCGCCAGAACCAGAGTGGCCTCAATTCATGTTGACTGATTAGCGATTACATTAGAACAAGCATGAACAACTTTTGATTGAAAAAAGGGCTTAACGCTATATTCTCCGAATTTGTAATATTTTGTAACAAAATCATAAGAAATAATGATAACGCCCAAAATCCAATATTTAGCTACGGGCAATGTTTACAGATATTTTGATGTACGTATTAATTTTTAGTGATATTATAGTAGCTTCAAAATAATAGGATTCTACATCGTGATTACGAATACGAAAAATTTCAAAATTATCGTAATCACGAATATGGAAAATCTTATTATTTTAAAACTACATACCTTTATAATATAGTTAAATAAATTGTATGGATATTAAAATATTTGTAAGCATTGTTCATAGCTAAAAGTGGTTTTTTGGGCGACATAATTATTTCTTATGATTTAGTTACAAAATATTAAGACTGATGCCGTACCCAGGAAAGGGCACGAAATATTATTTCACTCAATTTATTACAAATTATTACCCGGAGAATAAACCATGAACATGTCTAAGGTAGTGATAATTTTGTGCGGATTTTACCACAACTCCGAACGTTTTCATGCACGTTGTCTGTTCTATTACTTTACTGTTCGAGCTTAGACTGTTTAGCCGATTCACCCTTTGCGTTTGCACTGTTACCCTTTCGTGACAAGTCAATGTCATCTTAGTCTGAATATTCAGAAGCTTCACAATGTACTTTTAGGTTGTATAGTATCCGAAACCTATGATGATATGTGATAAAGTGTCTTGATAACAATGGCCATACATTATCTGACGTAAGGTTTCTCAAATTGCTACGCAGTACTAAATAAAAAGTTTTTATTTTATATAAGCATTATTTTTACATAATTTAATGTTTATCACTGCGGTATAGAAACCAGGATTCAAACCCGAGACCTCTCGTTTGCTGGACGATACCTTTATAATGTCTACCTCCCAGTGGCGGAGGGTGAACATTTTAAAAGGGGAAGCCGCACATAAAAATCGCCTTACTCAGAAAAGCAACCAAGGAAAACATTAAAAAAATTGTACTTTGCAACTCTCTGTCAGCCAAGTGCATTTGTCGTATTGAGATTTATGGAAATATTTTACAAAGCGAAGAAAACGGAATAAAGAAATGTAGTATGGATGCAAATTCCTAAACAAGCCGATGGGAATCAAGTTATATGGACCCTTCGCCACTGCTATTAACATGCCAAGATGTCAAAATAAAGATGTTTATTTCTATCGTAGTTTCGAGTAGTCTGTGATTTTTCCCTTACTTGTCTATAAACATATAAAATAATACCTTATCTGACTGGTCTATCAACCCTAAGACCAAATGGCTGGACTTAGGAACGTGAAATTTAGACTGTTGGTTTCTTGTATGACGTAGACAGTCGCTAAGAAGGGATTTCAGTAAACTCATAGAGGATCAAGTCAAACGAGATTCACGGTAGCAACGCTGCGGGGCAGCCACCAGTTACAAACAGAAAGAAAACAAATAATTTCCTCAGCTAACAAAATGAAATTTTCACCTTACAGGTTCCAGCCGACAACGAAGGCATGACCCAGTGGCTCTATGACAGGTTCATAGAAAAGGACAAAATGCTCGAAGAGTTCTACCGAACCGGCAAATTTCCTCAGCGCGAGGATATACCTGACGGTGTCAGGCCAGTTCGCCAAGACAACATTAGATACCTTATACTGCATTTATTCTTCTTAGCGTCTACGTTCTTACAAGTGAAGTTAGTCTGGTGGTGCTGGAGTCAATTGTAATCGATCCTTGTTTGGTTGGAGACCAGACGGAGTGCTGAGGCTTTGGAGTAGCTATGTGTATTCGGTGCATCTTCTCTGTACACAAGGACACAATTTGCCGCTTATTATACCTCTTATCATCGTGTGTACTTTCGCACGGTTACGCGAATTTGTTCTTTGGTAAAGAAAAAATGTTCTCAAAATACTCAAATATCAATCTTTGAGTAGAGCTTGAGTGTCATCCTGTCTCTAAGTTAAAGAGATGGCCTGACATTGAAGCATTGCCCGATGTTGTGTTTGAATCAAATCTAACGGTCCAAACAGAAAAGCTAGATAGATTTTTGAAATACAAATTATTGTACACAATTTTTCACTTTTTGAACTACAAGTCTCTCAGGTTAGCCGGTGCTTAGTACCTCTCATTGGTATTCGTTGCGAGATATACACATTTGTCTTTGTCTGAATCACATTTGTTGGAGCGCCAGTAGTTTTCTCAAGGAAACGTGCTGAAATAAAGTCCAGAGAAATTCTCTACCATTTCACCTATAACAGTGTTTAGTATTCATGTCAAAATGGTTGTACTCGACGGGTTATCAAATTTATTTTGGTTAAAACAAAAAGGTATCGAGCTTAGTTAAAAAGAACTTTTTGAATCTTCACGATACACGAAGTAATAGTTTTTTTTATCTATCTAGAATAAGTTTTGATATTGTCTCAAAATACACATCAATTTGTATTACACTTTTTATAAAATACCATAGAAATAATAGTATTAAATTAGGATATAATTGTAAGAACAAAAAAGCCATCAGCCCGTCTGGTCTATTTGCCATATTTTGTGTGAATTTTGATGTTAGGTAGGTTTTGAATGAAATGTCAGTTGCAACTAATTGTTGGTTACAAAGAGATTTGTATAACATACTAATTGAGCCTTTTGTATCTTCGTGTTGTTACAACCAAAAATTAAGGATAAAGAAGATTTTTTTTCACAGTTCAACTATGTTTTTAAGAACGGCTCAAATTTCATATTGAATTAGCCCGTTTGATATTTTAAAATTTACTCCCTAAACCAACAAAGAAAAATAATAATTTCTAATGACAACAATAAAAAAATATTTTAAGCTCATTGAAAGGAGGTGAATGGCAGAAGTACATTTTGTTTTAGTTTTCTTTTCTGTAATGTATTTTTTTTAGTTTTATCGTACTGTGTTACCTCGCGTCGGTATTATAGAGAACGCTCTATGAAAGACCATAAGTACGTTATTTTAAAAGTTTCCTTTTTTTAATAAGTGAGAATACACTTTGTGTAATCAAAGCGTGCTGTGACATTTAAGTCAATATGATAGTATAGTGAATAGGTTTCGTGTGCTTGCGCTGAACCAAATATATCCCTTAATGACAATAAAATAAATCCTCTTTTTCTTTGTCACGTTTAATTCTTTATTCAGATCCTCCTGTTATTGCGGAAATAGAATTTGAAAATCGAATTATAATATAATATTGTGTAGGTAGGTCACAGTTTAAGGGGCTTTTCCGTTGTATGTGTATTTGTTTCAACCATTAATTTTAGAGAGTCAGACTAAAATTTTTGAAAAAGCATTTTTACTTCTATTTACGAAATCCAATTTACTCACGTGTGGTATTCAGAAATAATGGATTGCTTTAGCCTGTTTTATGTAAATGTCTAAAGGCCCTAATACACGTTGGCTGATGCGATGGTTCTCTAGTCAGAGTGAAAGATACAATGCTATGTGACTTAGCGAGAAGAACGAAGTACATTCCACTTACTCGCATAAGTTGAATGAATGAATGAATGAATAAACACTTTATTGCACACAGAACAAGATATTTACAAACATACAAAGAACAGACAGAAAGCAAGGGCGGACTTATTCCTACAAGGAATTTCTTCCCGTCAACCTTGGGAAAATATGAAACATTTTTACTGTAGAAATTCACATCACATCAAAGTTTGTCTCTTTCACTTTAGCCTGCGCGCCAACGCATTGGCCAATATGTATTGGGGCCTTTAATTAGATAAATCTTTGTACGGACTAAAGTAAGATTAAGTTAAACTTACAAATTAAGGTAAATTTTCCTTTTCATATTGGTTAGTTCTAATAATAAACTAGGCAAGTGTAGGTCTGGGTATTGCACCGAGGATTCCGTACCTTTTTTGTGTTTCAAATTGTAGATATTTGCATCCCAATAATATTTTAATATTTTAGGAGGATACCGAAGATGTGTACATTTTTGTTTACTTATTATATTTGTTTATATAATATAATACACAGGGTTAGGTTTTCAAGTAGGCATGCATAAATGGCGAAAACCAAAAATGCAACATAATATTTTTGAAAACCAGCCAAGAATCGAAACGGCCGATAAAAAAAATTGTATTACTTTACCATCCAATAGTGTCGTTTATAAGGATCAAATTCTGGGAAGTAATGAGATACGTCAAACTAAAGGAAAGTGCACATTTTTAAGACTTGCATTAATTAAAATTATAAGAAAATCTACTCAATATTAATAAGACCTTGAAATAATTTAAATATATGAATAGGTCGACGTTCGTTTCCTTCCTTTCCTTTCTGTAGTTCTGTCTGTCGTAAATTTTATCTTCTGTCACCGCGTGTTTCGCCGGTTTTGATTCTTTTTGAAGAACAGGAAATTACTAAACCGCAATGGCCATCCACATCAAGGACTCCGACGATCTGAAGTGCCGGCTCTCCGAGGCCGGGGCAAGCTGGTGGTGATCGACTTCATGGCGACTTGGTGCGGACCCTGCAAGATGGTCGGACCCAAGCTTGAGGAAATGGCCAACGAGATGGCTGACATCGTTGTACTTAAGATCGACGTCGACGAATGCGAAGACATCGCAGCTGAATACAACGTCAACTCCATGCCCACCTTTGTATTTGTCAAGTCTGGCAAGAAACTTGAGGAGTTCTCCGGGGCCAACGTTGACATATCAAATCTTTCGTTCTCAAGCATAAATAAACAAAGAAAACAACGGTCGGCGCATCCACCACGCCTTAAAGCATTCGGTTCATAAATTTCGATATTAAAAATGTGTTATATTTATATATGTAGCCATTTACTTATTTATTATGGTTGGTTAAGTTTAAATATATGAATCAGTTCAATAAAAATTATCACTTTTTTAGTTTTCTCGTATGTAATTTCTTCCCAGAATTTGATGCAGTGTGTACAGTGTGTTTTTTTTTAAATCAGCCGTTTTATTTCCCAGCTAGGGAAACTAGTTTTAAAATGATGCAGTTTTGGTTTTCATCTAAATCGGCCCCAAAACTCCTTTCAGCATTTTTCGGAATTCCTTATAGTTTCTAATTGGGTCATCCACGCCCGCTTGAAAATCTAAATCTGAACATTTGTGAATTTTTGTAGCCTTAACTTTTGTGGGAAGCGAGATTAAATTTTTCTCGCGATAGTTTTTTTCGTTTTCATGGGAGTAAACTAACATTGTACAGTTCTTTTTCTCACTTTTTATATTTGGTTAGTCCACAATACAATTTACTATGGAAGAATTATCACTTGTAATTTTGGGATCTTAAAAATACCTATATATTTTTCTGGGCTAATATTGTAAGCCCCAAGAATTTAAGACCTAACCAGCAAGTAAGTTTTAGGACGACTTCTTTCTGTATTTTAATTTTTTCTAAGAAAAATTACTGCAATTGAAACACTGAAGAGCAGAAATATGCATAATTCATCCTACATTATGTTACTGTAAAAGCTAGAACTGCGGTTAATCCCAAGGTTTTCTGGTATAAGCTAAGATTAACCAAGTCATGATCGTGAAAGTCCGAATTGTTCTTTAATAATATTAAGGTATGGTAAACGTTGACGTTCAGAAAGCGGTGACAATCAAAGCGAAGAGGAGCGTGGTAGCACAAAATACATAGCTACAGAAGGCCAGCTACAGCTGACCTTGATTTTAAATATCTACTTATGAAATGTATCGCAAAGCGCATGCACTCGTGACTAGTTGTACTGGCATTCTACCGAATCCTACCGAGATCTTCGTACGTACACGTCTATGTTTGCGTGCCCCCGAAATCGCTGGTTGTAGGGAGCAGGCCTTCTGTGCTAGTTTGCTTATTAAATGAAATTCGGAAGTCAAGCGGAGCGGACCCTGGATCCCCCTTTGGTGTTGAATAACCCTACTTCTCAATTTTTTTCTTAGAATTTAATTTTCTGTTAAAAACTACAGGAGGCCTATTATGGTGCCACCTTAACATCATTTTAAACACCATTTGACGGTAAATTCTATTCTATAATTCTATTTACTGTCAAATGGTGTTAAAGTGGCAGCCATGTTAGGCCTCCAGGAGTCCTTTCACTCCGCACCGCATTGCTCGGCTCTAGAATTTATTATCACAAGCAACTTAATAAGCTCCTCCTAGCTTTGCTTGTCAGCTCAACTTTTATAGATTCTTACATTAATACCTTGTTTTATTTATAAAACTTACTTTAACCAATCGTCAAATTTAAATCATTGAAAGCTCGAAAAATCTACTTTTCGTTCAATCCTTACCTAAATAAAGATATGTTTTTTTTTGTCGCGTTTACAAATGATATACTAAAAGCAAACACAGTAGAAAAGGTTTACTTAAGTAGAGAGTAATCTATAGATGAAAATAACAACGCGACAAAAGGATTATGTAGCTCAGCTATGTGCCATCCAAAACATGCTTTGGTTGGCGCTTGTTTTCAGCTACCTACCTCCATAATGTCAGTATATCTTAAGATTTACAAGTTTAACCTAATATTTACCTCTACTAGGGCTTTTACAGTAACATATACAGGATTTAATCATGACGTGCTCATTAAATAAAACTACATGCTCTACTGATCATCCTGAACCAATTCCATAGAAAAACTTTTGAAAAAAGCGAAATAAAAATTCACTTCCCCATACAAATTTTTACTACCTCCTTGTCATTTTCTATGGGAAAAGGATTTTTTTTCGCGTTTTATCAAAAGTGTTTTTTATGGTTGTAGTTCAGTATTATCAGTACAGCATGTGGTTTAATTTAACGGCCATATCATGGATTTTATTTAAGGCGACTTTGAATGATATTGCTAATTCATACTGGAGACTCGGTAAGTGGTCAGAACCAATGACCCTGTTTGCGAAACACGAAAAGTATTTTTTGTGTCCCTCTGCTTGTTCAAGAACAACCTCAACTCAATTAGCTGTATATTAAGTCAATATTTTATTTTGCGTATTTTACAGAAAGGAT
Organism: Ypsolopha scabrella; assembly: GCA_910592155.1. Lineage (NCBI taxonomy): Eukaryota > Metazoa > Arthropoda > Insecta > Lepidoptera > Ypsolophidae > Ypsolopha > Ypsolopha scabrella. The sequence goes on from OU342976.1 coordinate 21,310,390, forward strand.
AATTGGACCTTGGTCATAACCACTTACTGAGTCTCCAGTATGAATTTGGCTACATCAACCAAAGTTAGCTGATACCGGGTGTAAATAGACTGCTACCATTAAATGAAACAACTTTTCCCGAGAATCATACCCGCGGACACCCTTAGTTTAGGTAATAAATGAGTTCCAAACAAAAAAACTGAAGCTGTTTCACGGACGACGCTCACTCGAAAGTCGCCCGTGTATCGGTGCGTTAGGGTTCACGCATTTTTGTTTGGAACTCAATTTATTTCCTAAACTAAGGGTGTCCGCGGGTATGACTCTTGGGGAAAGTGGTTCAGTAGGGTCGGTAGAATATGTGGTTTCATTTAATGGTAGCAGTCTATTTACACCGGTATAATATGGCTTTCAGTTAACAGCTCATTTAGAACAAATAGTACCAATATTTTCATTAAAATGTTACAAAACATACTGAATGTATTCAAAATTTCTAAGTTGCTGAAAAAATGAAAACTGGTGATGATACGCATAAAAAGCGACTGTTACTATGTAGCCAACCCTGGAATCGCGAAAAATTGTTAACTTTTCGTTATATTTCAGTCAAGTATGTACTTTTTCTATGGAACAGCTGTTTTTTTTCCCTATGCGACAGTTGGCTCCATAGTAAAAGTTGTTTGCATTGACGAATACCATCTCTAGTTTGCGGCTTAAAGTGACTTAAAATCTATCCAGTATTTAAGGCGAGGGTGTTCAGAGAAATCTGTTCTGCTTCAACGCTTTCATTTTTCACTTGATTATCCTGTTCAGTGGAAGCGGGCTGCTCAGAAAACTTGCGATTCCGAGGTGTTTCGATTTTATTAATTTTGAATGTTTATTTGAACTATTTCCAAATATTGTTTCCATAAAAAACTAGACAATAGTAAATCCCTTGGCTTGATATTTTTCATTGCGAAACAATGCTCAATAAAAGAAACGGTTTTTTAGCTTAAAATTACCTACCTGTATCAGAAATATTTCAGTGCAGTCAAGTAAATTTCCCGTAATAGTTTTATTGAAAAAATGTAATTTTAAGAAAGGAGATTATTTTTATTGACATTTCTTGTCCATATTTTAATAGACCTGAAACTGATTTCAAAGCAACAATTTTTAGGTAAGAAACGAATTCCCTCGCCTTAAATGGGCATACTTTTATTAACCTACTTGTCATTCATAATACATTTATTTATGAATAATACAAATTCAATAACAATAGTAAGTTGGGTAACAAATAAGGTATGTAAATTTGTGTAATATTTGCAAAGCATGAAATGTTTACCGTAAGTGCCTAGGCTTGTATCGGTGGATTAAAAACTTGAGCATTTGCTCAAAGCTGCTCGATCTACTTGCAAATAAAATGTTAATAAAAAGCATATTTTGATTGAGTAGCGTTTGACCTAAGTTTAATACTTTCTTCAGTACTATTTGAAAACGAAAAAAAGCAATTTTAATGATGAAAAAAAAAATCAAATATAGAGCTGAGATTTTAAAAACAGTACCAGTGTAGATTAAACTTTATAATTTTGCTCTGTAAATAAGTAGTACTTTAAAAACCGGTGAAGGTGATTTTTTTTGAAAGTATTTCTGTTTTACACAAAAGTGTGTTATTATTAAACAATAAGAATAAACAGTATCTTTGTGTTACCTAGATACTGAAAAATTTTGCCCTCACTTTACAGATAATGTCCATTTCTGTGCCTTTTTTTACTTCTCGGCCTTTTTTGGTTGTGCGAGGATATCAGAACCAATTAATTCTTCTGTTATTTCTGCATTTTTTATATCAAAAATATTAAGGGATAAATGCATTTACATCCTTAAACCTTTCTCAACATTCAATTATTAGATAAATTTTCTTTTTATTTGACTGCAAGTACAGCTTAGGGTTAGGATTTGTTTTTATTTTAGCAAGTTATTGAAAAGATTTATGTAAATTGCTATAAAACTGCACTTTCGTTTTCGATACAATAATCTGTTTATTTTCTATTTTTATGAATGTGTGGCTGTTGTGATTTAGTAAAAATCGACGTCTTTTTAAATGAAGACGCCGTTAGAGAATTAATTTTAAGCATTTCGTCATGTTGTTATCTTTTTTTTCTTTCTAGTTTTAAGTCTATTTTCTATGGTTACAGATTGTGAGATGATAATTTTAGTGTTATTGTAATGGCTTGATAACTTTTTGTGTGTAGATTATCTGTGTCTGGCTGCATTGACACGACGAAACTAAAAACTATTACATATAAGATTTATACGCCATTAAGAATGAGTACATAATAATATTATTCTTAATTTGGTCAGTTTATGACAGCACTACCTATACAAATAAATGCTAGGTAAATGATTTCTTTTTATAATGCGATAGTTGAAATATTTTCTGTTGCTTTAATTAATAATACCCATTTGTGGTTAAAAGTTAACAATTCAAATTCTAAAGATAAAATAGTTTCTTTCTTACCTTTCGTGAATTGTTTAATAAATAAGTAAAGGCCAAAAAAATTATCAAATATCATTAATGAGTTGTGATGAAATCTTAGTCTCAATACGAGTGAAATAGATAAATAGTTTTGAAATGTATATAAGTATGAGGCCGTGAGCAAGATAACACCTATTTTATAAAATTTAAAGAGCGAAGGCGACAAATTCCTTTCGTTTTATCAAAAACTAGGCCCGTTTAGAGCCCACGGCCTCAAGTGCTAAGGCGTCTGGACAATCATGGGTTAAAGATTTTGGAAAATTCTTCTATCTACCTACTTTTTTGCCTTGGATGTATCTATATATAGAGAGTACTTAGCAGTGAAGATCATACGGCAGAGGGGTAATTGTGGCAGATCAGTCGAGAAATCGATCAATCTCTAGCTAAAATGCATTTTTATACATGGAATTAGATTTTTTAATGGAGAAATTCATGTTGACAGAGGGTCCTATTATAATTTTGTAGGTATCTATGAAATCTTATAAAATTATACTCAACTGCTTTGCCAAATTTACTTTCTCCTCTGATTCTTGATTCTTAGTGTCACGATGGCTTTTTCAATCGAAATATAACATTGTGAGTGTCAAATCTCCAAAATTACACCCCTGGTCTAGCAGTAAGGATGAAAACACAATGAGAAAGTTATCTAAGTCAATAAGATCTACTGTATTATATTTTGCTTAACCTTTATTATCTTTCTCGGTTTTGCGTTTGCTTTTTACCGTTTTGGCTTTTAGACCTGCAGTCTTTGCGACAAACAGGCTTAGTGCCTCATAAAGCTTACGTGTGTCAAAGTTCTACAGGCATTTTTGTCTTATCATCAACTAAATAAAGCCTTGGTGAAAACACGTTAAAAAATATTTTGATTAAATTATAAATAAATATATATATATCAAGATAGTTTCAAGAATCAGATCTCACGTATTTTTGTATTCCTGGTTATTTTGTGACTTTTCCAAATTCTTTATTTTGGTAAACAGGTATGGTAAACTTAAGAGCTACAGAAACCATGAAATTGGATGGTTAGTGATATTTTTGGTAGAGGTTTGAAAAGTAAGCATTGGTAAACAAGGATGTTTAACAAAATATCAATGTTTCAGGTGTAAAATAAATACCTTTTTTGTTCAATGGTATAAAAGTTTTTTTTTGTAATTTTAAGCGATTTGCTTAGCTTGCTGTAAATAGTCTTCTGTACGGGAAATGTTCCACAGTTTGTCAAATAGAGCACGTTTGTGGCACCATTTTTTGTGGTTTTATTTGTAGCATCTACTTTAAATTTTAACTACTATTAAAAACACGAAGGTCGTTGATTCGCTTCTTTTTCACTTTCTTTCAATATCGGTACTGTAATTTCACATCGACTAGCTTCGGCTTTGTAGAGCGTCGTCTCTGTCACCGGACTGTAATTGCTGCGTGCGACAGAGATGACGCTACGATGCGATGTGTAATATTTACTGCCGGGACCTGTATATTACAAACCCACTAAGTGTGATTCGACGTCCATACAACATTAAACGCTACGGTCTTGAACGAGACGAACTGACGTCGATTTTCGTATTGCAATCAAGTTTGAAGTGAATCCGATAAACGCCTTCCTCGTCGTCCCGGCAGACCTCCCACAAAAATTGCTACATAAAATGTAAATATGTACTTTTGAAAGCTTCATACACCTCAAGTTTAAAAATGACCAAAGTTGTAATTATATCGTTGTATAGATCCACTCGGCGACAACACAAAAATATATGTTTGGCGTCATAGAACGCGGGAGTGAGCACTAAATAATAAACATGTAATCCTGCAATTCGTGACAGTTTATGACGTACAATTTTCAGGTATAGTTAAAATCAAATTTATGTAGACATGGCATTCAAACAGATCCGTTAAATTTTTTCCCAAAAAAGAAAACTTGCGGTAGTAGCACGAATTCTACCCACCTAAATTTTTACGGTTCCGTATCCAAAGGGTTACCAACGGGACCCTATTACTAAGACTCCGCTGTTCGTCTGTCTGTCCGTCTGTCACCAGGCTGTATCTCATGAACTGTGATAGTCAGTTTATATTTTCACAGATGACGTATTTCTGTTGCCGCTATAACAACAAGTACTAAAAGAATAAAATAAATAGTAAAGGGGGCTCCCGTACAACAAACGTGACTTTTTTGCTCGATAGATGCTTGAAATATTCACAGAATATTTAGTTATATATTCATTTTAAAAATAATTAATTGAATTAAATTAAAACAAATATTTAAGGGGTGCTCCCATACAACAAACTTGATTTTTTTGCCGTTTTTATAGGTAATGGTACGGAACCCTTCGTGTGCGAGTCCGACTCGCACTTGGTCGGTTTTTTTTAATATTTCCAACAATTAATAGTACATTCATCTAGGAAAGAAAGGGGTCGGAGTCGCACTTCCTTCCGAGTGATAAAGGGTGCTTTATGCTACACCTAAGACGAAAATTATTTAAATAATCAAAATTGCGCAATATGAACGTTAGTGGATCATTATTGAGATTAAACAGAATACTGCTTTAAAAAATTGAGCGAGTTTAAATTTTATTATTGTTTTATTAATTTATCATAACTTATTACCAATCATTCCGTCCCCGTCACCGATGTCTTGTTGGTAGGCAATTTAGGAAACGATTTGCACCAAGGGTATGCCTTAGCAACAGCTTCAACAGGTTCCAAAGCGGCCTCAGCAAGATTCTTTTCTTCTTCCAGCACCTCTACATGGCAGACCATATCAAGCTTTGACAGCTCGATATACCACTGCCTGTCCCTCTTTATGTAGATCAACAGTGAGACAGAGCACTTTATCGAGCGTTATCGAGCTCGATATGGTCCTCCATGTTAGAGGTGCTGGTACGCGTCACAACCGAGAAGGGTCCAGCCACGGTCTGGACTCCAAAATTCACGGGCACCAATAGAGACCTCTATATCGCCAATCAAAGTTATTTTTAAAGAGGCCCACAAATCTGCAGCTCTAAGCCTAAGATTCAGAGTGCATTTTGAGTCCGAACTCAATCTTACAAACGTCAAAAAGTGACGTGATCTCATACTAGAGTGACGTTTGTAAGATTGAGTTCCTCTTGAGTTCAGACTCAAAATGCACTCTGAATAAATGCCTTAAACTCCATTTTGACAGTCAAAGTCCCAAAGGTGCGTTTACGCAGCAATACATCCAAATTTAAAACCGTACAATCAAAACATGTTCCCTTTTTACAAAACCTACAAAATACTCGTATAATGCAAACTGCGTTCACAATATACAAACTAAACATTTATATTATAAACCACCAGCTTTTGCCCGCGGCTTCACTCGCGTTGGTTTAGATTTTAGATAGTCCTATCAAATCTGTTGATATTCTTCGGACCAATCTATATCAATACTATTATTAAAATAGTAAAAAAGTCGTGTCTCCAATTTTTTTTTAAATTTTATATTGTTTGATTATTATTATAGTGAAGCCAAAATTACCATTTTTTGAATTTCGTCTGTCTGTCTGTCTATATGTTCCGTTTTAACTCGAGAACCACTCAACGGATTTGGATGCGGTTTTTTTATTATCGTTGTTATGATCCTGATCAATATATAGGGGCTGTCTATAAAATAACGCCCAAACCGAAAACGAGGCAGAGATTGAATAAACGTGGGCAGAGCCTTGGGCAAGGGCTATTTATTTTAAATTACTAATTTGACTTTGGCTTTTGGTTCTCATGAAAATGAGTTTACTGCGTTCACCTGCTAACCCTGAGGTCGTGGGCTCAATCCCCGCGGTTCACATGTGGCCAAAGTACGGCGACAGGGGCTCACCACCCATCTCGTTTTAATAATCCTCGGTGAAAAGCGGGTGTACCGAGAGTGGACTATGTCTTGCATTGCAGTTCACAGTTAAGATTTGGAAACACCTCTGGCATTCCGTCGGGATTCATGACATAACATACTGTACTCTTAGGTAAATCTCACAACCATTTATTTTAACTTATTTGAATAAAAATTAAGATTATCTAAGCATATAGTTAAGCCCGTCCTTTAGAGGGGTAGGCAGAGACCACAGATTTCCATTTGTTACGATCCTGACAACCTCTTTCGCATCTCATGTCCATAAATCTTGACGTCGCTCTTCTATTCCGGATTTTGACTTCGCTCTTCTTCAGTGTGTCACCATTTTGGTCAGCATACGTTCTTCTAGAACAGCGTGGTCCGGCTTTATCTTTAACTTGCGCACCATTTTTTTCGTCACGTCTAAAATAAAAACGAACATAAACAATTCTATAAACAACACCAACCCTTCAAAAAACATAATTCTCAAAAAGCCTAATTGACATATGCAAACCAAAGGACCTCCCATTAAGAATGTTCAAGCCACACGGGAATCCATAAAACATAAATTAATTTGTCTACCCTTAATACCGTAGGAGAGTCCCATATAATGCAGGTAGCGAGGTCATCCTGGCAACCCTTAAATGATTTCCGTGGAAGGGTCTGTAGTGACCCGGGTTAAGGCCTCAGGCAATTCTCGTTAGCGATATGGCTGATACCCAATTTTCCGACTCTCGCTTTTGTTATCCAAAACAGGTAAGTATATTATTTGGATTCCGTACTTTAAAAAATAGATAGATAGATATTAGTAGTTTATGAAACTGGTACATAAAAAAGTTTTAATACCTAGTTATGTATAGTTTCATACACTACTTTATCTAACTTTTGCCTACTAACCTGTTTTCATATTTTTTGTAAATTTGTCGTCAGCCATTTTTGATTATTCTTATCTTATAAAAGCGTGTTCTGAAAGTGTTCGTATTTTCCGTCGTTATTTTGAGAATGTCAGGTGGAGTCAAATATCATTCATCACCATCCCTGCTGTCAGTAATTTTAGGGCAAAATAATTATTTTGACACAAGAAACCACAGTAAGTAATGAATAAATTTCATCGAAAACTATTGCGCAACAAACAGTTCATCCATTGAGAGACTGAGTCCAACGCGCCGTAAGTCATAGACAATACCTGGCCGAAAATAATGTTGACTGTAACCTCGTTGTTGTTTTCTACGTATTGGAGAACATTAAATAAAAACCTCATTGGTATTTGATATTAAATCTCAGACATGCTGTATGGGCTAAGTTCCCTTTGCCTTCCTAGTTAGTATCACATGTACTGTAATCTCAGAAAAGGTTTTTATAGCATTATGTTGTTCGGACACCCATACTTTTATTTCATTTTTCCATTTTTTTAGAGACGTTCATGATAAATATTTTTCATTATGTTAGTAGTTTTGAGTTCGTAATGAGGATTTTACGATATGCGGTTAGATGAAAATGTTCATTCATTTACACAGTACACAGCACACACAATGAAATAGGTAGTTGCAATGAAAATAAAAACAATAGCGAAAGTTAAGTAAAAGCAAACATTATTCATAATAAACAAAATTACCAAAAATTAAGAAAAGCAATCCATCCATCCCATCCATCAGCCTGTTTCGTCCACTGCTTGACATAGGCCTTTCCAGGATTTCGCCACTCTTGGCGATCCTCCTGGGAGAAATGCCCATACTCACACACGCTGGGCAGGCGGGTTGGTGAGCGCGGTGCTGAAACCCTTGCACCAGTGACGCCGCTGCCCGTCACCAGTCTGATTTATATAAGGCCCAGCAATTGGGGATGGATGTAACGCCATCCATCGGTCCCAGGCAATGGTAGGCGGCCTGTTTTTTTTGCCTGAGAGCTGTCCTCTTACTCTCCCCCAAATAACTTCAGGAGGATTTCCGAGTAAGATGGTGGTACGTAAATATGTGACGAAACTTTCCGAATGCTGCCGAAACCAAGCATATTATTCTGTCAGCCTCGGCGTCGAAGTTGTTTTTAACCAGCTATATAACTTGACCGAGATAAACATATTTTTGATCAACTTCGATGTTGATATTGTCCACGGTTAATGGCCCTTGGATGACGTGACAGTTGGACATGACCTTAGTCTTATCTAAATTTATCCGCAGGCCCACTCGTCTCGAAGAATCGCTAAGGCCGCGCACCATTTTCCTCCAGTTTTCCTGCAGCGATTCCACCAATATCACGATCTCATCGGCAAAGCGAAGATGTGAAATGTACTCTCTGTTTACGTTTACGCCTCGTCCATTCCAGTCTAGTGTTTTAAGGACGTCCTCCAGCGCGGCGGTAAACAGTTTTGGGGAAACAACACCTCCCTGTCTCACGCCGCGCTAAAGATGTATCGGTCTTGTTTGTACACCCTGTACTTGGACGGACATCGTAGCAGAGTCATACAGACATTTCAACATCTCCAAGTAACGCCAGTCAACTTGGCATCACTGCAAGAACTGCAGAACGGACCAAGTTTCGATGGAGTCGAAGGCTTTCTCGTAGTCCACAAACGCTAGATATAAGGGCTGATTTGATTATACTCTTGAGTTTTCTGTATTACCTGCGTTAGCGTGTGAATGTGGTCCACGGTGGTGTAGCCTTTACGAAACGCAACCATGATCTGGAGGTTGGAAGTCGTCGAATCGTTGGGCGAGACGATTCATGATAACTCTTGAGAACAGCTTGTAGGTGTGGCTCAGGAGCGCAATTGGTCTATAGTTCTTAAGTAGGACTTTGTCCCATTTTTTGAAGAACAAAATGAACAGTCTCTTGCTCCAGTCCTTTAGCGTAGTACCTGTACAAATGACGGCATTAAAGAGGTCCTGTAGCTGTCCGAGTATAGGGTAGCCTCCAGCTTTCAGGAGTTCAGTTGTGATGCCGTCCTCGCCCGACGCCTTGTTGTTTTTCAGCTGTTCAAGAGCTATCTTTATCTCACCCATTTTGACATCCGGGTGCTCATCGGTGTAATGGCGGACTAGAGGTGCACGTTTGTCGTATTCATCGCGAGCAGTTGTCTTAAGAGCGTGCGAAGAATATAGGAGCCCATAAAATTTCTCGATTTCAAAGTTCTTTTAACAAGGGCAAAGTAAAAGTACCCGGAACCGAAGAGCTTATATGACTAAATTGATGTATGTAGGCCAAAGAGGTGTGTCAGGATCGTAGCAGATGGTAATCTGTAGCCTCTGCCAACCCACTGGGAGACAGGCATGGGTATAAAATATATGTATGTATATATTTTTTAATTATTCAGAGAGGGTTATTCCAAGCGTTTATTTATGCTAAACTTCCCTAAAACTATTAGAAGTCTGAGCTTTAATTATGAGAATCAAGCATTGACCCGTTCTATTAATTTGTTTACTTTGCTTAAAAATCCTTAACAGGAAAGGGTTGCAAAAGTAATATAAAAGGTAGTCTTCATAAACAATAAATAATTCAAAACAGAACGAGAAGATATAAGGTACGAGTTCATACATGCCGTGAAATATAACGGGTAAGGCTATTATCATTCATGGGCTGGTAATATGGCCCTACATTATACACCGACCGATTTACGAAGGCCCTTCAAGTTTTAATAAATATCAATGAGAAGGTTTGCAGATTGAAAATGCCTGTAGGTTTTGTCAGCGTAACCTATGTATTTTGCCTACAAATAGACAAAACTTGATAGTTTAAAAATATAAGAATAAAACTGGCCAAGTGCGTGTCAGGCCACGCGCAATGTAGGGTTCCGTAGTTGCCCGGTACATATAAGTTGGTCTACTAATACAGACCGCGCCAAACTTCTGGTCCCATACATTATAGGGGACCAAAAGTTTGGCGCGACCTGTACTCGTAAACCCGTAAAGCCTTCTTAGCTGTGATAGTTTTCCTTTTAAACTCATTTTATATACTCCTTCTGTAAATTTTATTTCATTTCTATAAACAACCGTTTGGCCGGCAGGGGGGGTGGGACGCTCCACTCTAACTAAAATTTTCACTTTAAAGCTGAATATTTCGCCAACGGATCTCTAAATCGAAAAACGGTTTAACACACCCACAATGTTTTTAAATGGCTTATCCAACGATACCACACACTATGGGATAGACGAGAAAAAAATCATCCGCAGTTTACGTATATGAGAGGTACCCTTAAAAAAATTTTTTTTCGAAGTTTTATTTTACCATTTTGTCGGCGTGATTAATATTTATATCCATGCCAAATTAGAGCTTTCTAGTATTAATAGTCTCTGCGCTAAGCCGCGGACAGACGGACAGACGGAAATGGCGAAACTATAAGGGTTCCTTTTTGGACTACAGAACCCTAAAAACGGCAAAAAATCATTTCTGTTGTACGGGAGAGTGTGCGGGTCCGACTCGCATTAGGCCGTTTTTAGTATTTGTTGTTATAGCGGCAACAGAAATACATCATTTGTGAAAATTTCAACTGTCTAACTATCACGGTTCATGAGATACAGACAGATGGACAGACGGACGGACGGACAGCGGAGTCTTAGTAATAGGGTCCTGTTGGTTACCCTTTGGGTACGGAAACCAAAAAAAAGGTTATATACACATATGGCCACACTAAACGGTAAATTGGGACCGAAATATTTAGTTCAACTTATTACCGCGGTTTCATAACAAACTGTATACTTACCAAATCTGTGGTAAAGATAAAACAAGTTCTGCTCATCTGATGCTACAGAAAGATCTAAAGTGCTAGTAATCTGCGGAACTTTGACTAAATATTATTTACTGTAACAGTGGAAAAAAGAAACAAATCCTAAAAAAGAATAAACTCAAAACTAGATTTGATAGACGTTGATTAATATTGCACTATCAGCTCATTACAAAATCAATAAAAACTGACTTCTCTATTTATTAAAACATATAAAGAACTTTTACACGAGCAAAACTGGGTATAACCTAAAAGTAGAAGCTAAAACCATAGGGGTCTTCTAAAACTGGTCGTTTGTATGTGCGTCAGAAGCACACGCACCCTTTTCATTGTGGATTAACTTAGGAGTCGGTCGCTTATTCAGTTTTGTACAAGAAAGCATAAGAAATAATTTTCAAACCCAAAAACAACACTCTTAAAAAAAATACGCTTTTATAGTACCTTAAAGATAACTATGATAGAAATAAATTTTTATATTTAACACTAAGGAATTTATCCATCGCAAGGAGATACAAATTAACAAGAGTTTGTACAAGAAAGCATAAGAAATAATTTTCAAACCCAAAAACAACACTGCAAAAAAATACGCTTTTATAGTACCTTTAAGATAACTATGATAGAAATAAATTTCTATATTTTAACACTTGGGGATTTATACATCGCAAGGAAATACAAATTAACAATATATGATTGCGGTATAAAAACACAGAAGAAAAGTAAATCTATATGTGAGGAGTTCTGAACTGGGATCCAGAAATTTTTTCTTTTCTTATTTTATACGGCAATGATAAGTATAATGTTAATTTGTAGCTAAAAAATAATCGGATTTGTTGTAGTTGAGAATTAGTTTATTTTCGGAATATATGTACTTATCTACACATAAACTCACAACTAGGTGTTATAGCAAAACCATTAATATTTTAAAGTTACTACTAACTTTTTACTTTCTACTAAGATTTTTTTAGCTTGGAGCTGTTTTTGAGGCGTAATAGTTATTTTTAATGGTTTCGTTACAATATGAAGAATCGGTTCTTAGCCTTAATTTGCACTGATAACATTGCATAACAGTTCGAGCCAGTACAAAAGACGAGCGTGAAGTTAGTAATAGATGGCGACGAGGAAGGGAAGGGGGGTACGCGGGGAGATACTGCGCAGGTGACGTGCGTGTCAGCTAACTTCACGCGCGGCTTTTGAACTGACCCGAACTATTAACTATCAGAAAACACTACTTGGATGCGGTAAAATCAATACAACGTAGCCAAAAATACGCATCCAGTTGATGCCTCTCACGGATCCATCGGGCTTTCCCTAAAACCGTGGACAAACAGACAAACACGAGAAACGTGACAAAGAATAGAAGCACAGCCTTCTTCGGCTGTTTGCCAAACGAAGAATACACACTTATGTATGTGAACGAACATACAATCCTTTGTGATAAATAACATTTTCTTTCAAGGTCGCAAGTAGGAGCAAAAAGGGTTTCGAATCACGGTTGAATTATTAAGAATGCTAGAAGCAGTTTTCTCGCAATTTTATATCAGCTTAAGATTAAGATAACAAAACATACCTACATGTATTTTGAAATGATATAAATACAGTGGACATTTTGACAATTGATATATTCCAAATAGATTTTTAAGTAGTTCATATTAAAAATATAACAAAATTATATTTAAAATGTCATGTCATGTATGAGGTATGACACATCATCGTACGCAAATTCCATTAGTTGGTATTTTTCCCGGAATACACATTTAAAACGGTTTAGCCCTTGTGAGTGATGTTATGTACGGAAGGACAGTTTACTTCAAAATTGCTATAAAGTATGCCTTGAAATAGCGGTGTAAATTAAATTTCAAGAAAACGTTATTTTTAGAAAAACGTTAGTTAAATCAAGCGCTATGAATGTCGATCTATTACGTTATAAATTAAATTTTGTTCTGATACCATCCATCCATCCATCAGCCCGTGTTTGTCCACTGCTGGACATAGGCCTTTACCAAATTTCGCCACTCATGTCGGTCCTCCGTCCTCCTCATCCAGCCACCCCCCGCAACGTCCTTTAGGTCGTCGGTCCAGCGGGCACGAGGTCGGCCTACACTACGCTTTGCTGTACGTGGTCTCCATTCTAAAGCCTTTCGGCCCCAACGGCCATCATGTCGACGACAAATATGGCCTGCCCACTGCCACTTCAACTTACTGATTCTGCAGGGTATGTCGGTTACTTTCGATCTCCGACGGATCTCCTCGTTTCGGATTCTATCCATCAGAGATACCCCAAGCATAGCCCGCTCTATAGCTCGCTGAGCGACCTTAAATCGGTGGATCACGCCCTTTGTAAGAGACAACGTCTTAGCGCTATACATCATCACAGGAAGGACGCACTGGTTGTACATCTTAGCCTTTAAGCAGTGCGGCATTGACGACGTAAATATGTGACGCAAATTTCGAATGCTGCCCAAACCAAGCAGCTGTCAGCTTCATATGTCAGCCCTATAAACATATTTCTGAACAACTTCGAAGCTGACATTGTCGACGTTTAGTGGCCTTGGATGACGTGACAGTTGGACATGACCTTAGTCTTATCCAAATTCATCCGCGGGCCCACTCGTCTCGAAGAATTGCTAATACGTTCTGATACGCCATAATCTTATTTATAAACGAAACGAATCAATCAAAATGCTACGATATTTTTAAAACTTTATAAAGTACTCATATAATTTGTATTTTCATCCTCAACAAATTTCTTTTTCTTTTTCTCTGATTTGCCTCTACAATAAAATTGATTCCCTGAATTTTCTTACCTAATATTTATATTTAGCGCTAGAGCATTAAAAATGAAACTACCCTCAGTAAATTCCAGCTAACTGTAAATTGACGTTGCGATTGACAATTGCTCCACAACGAAATGTATTTCCGGAAAATAATTCCGCTCTATTTTTCATTGAAGAAATTCTCCATTTTATATAATTCAGAAAATAAATTAAGTCACACATTACTTCTGGAAAAGTTTATTTCCTGCTGTTTCTTTTCGATTACAATTTTTAAAGTAGGCGTGGATGGCCAAATCCGAAACTATGGGAAATAATTCAGAAGAGCGAAATAAGTTCAATTGTGTCTGTAAATTTTATTCTCACTTTCTCTATCGCATTAGGCCTTGGAGGAGAAAACCAACTGGACTGGAGTGGAGCCGCGTACTAATTTCTATGCAAAAAAGTCTGTCATTTTCGGTGGGGGATGAGGCAGCGTCGCGATGCACACACCTACAAAATACACAAACACTAGCTTAAACTATACGCACACAATAACATTCACACACAGGGACATCTATCGTTTTTATATAACCGGTATGACTGCCGGGCTCATACCTTTGGCAGAGGGGTTCGCCTGTTGGTGGGCTATCTAGTTGGTTTGTTCGTTCGAGCATTAGGCTGCATCCTGTAAAGATAGATGATAGGGGATTGGAAATAAATGAATAAATAAAAAATGCTCAAAGGAGTTGCGAAGTCGATTATGATGAAAAAAAAATGCATCATTACATGTTTTTTTTATAATTTCCCTAAGTGAAAATCTAACCCGTTGATTAAAAAAATACACACATTTATATGAATATATATTTATAAAAATATATATTTCTTTTACATTTACAAAACCTTAAATTATAAATTGTTAGAATATATACAGAGTGTAAATAGAGTGCGACCATTAAATAAAGACCACATTCTCTACTGACCATACTGAACAACCATTCGAAAAAAAAACCCGCGCAAATCTTCTGAGAAAAACATATTCAACTGTAATTCAAAGACATTATCTCGTAGGAGGAAGGTCTATTTTAGAACGCTGCACGCTAGCAGCTGTTTCACGGTATGTCGGTGCGATAGGGTTCATACATTTTTGTTTGGGTGCCCGGGGGTATGATTCTTGGGAAAAGTGGTTTAGTAGGGTCGGTAGAATATGTGGTTTCATTCAATGGTAGCAGTCTATTTACACCCGGTATATACAGGCTGACTTTTAACCTAACCCCGATAATTTAGTATCCTATTAAACCAGACGGCTAATATTGATATGTTCGGATTTTCTTTATAAAATATATTTTATAAAGTTATGGACTAAGTAGTTACTGTAGAATACATAAAACTCATTTAGAAAATATATTACTACAAAAATGTCATTGACTACAAATTAGACTTCTCAAAACAATTGCACCTAAATATATAAAAGAAAAACATTGTCAAGATTATACTCAATTGTTTCGTTATTGTTATGTAATACCTATTCAAAATAAATTAAATTGTCTATCCTTAATGAAGAAAAAAATAAAGTACCACTTTTGCAAAGGAAAACACGATTTAATAAATTAAGGCAACTATCCGATACTAAAACCTTTAATTTACCTAAATGTTATAATGTTTTCGGAACTAGGCATTGGGAATTTATACTACCAAAAATCATCAATAGCCTTCCAAAAGAGTTGCAAAAATGGTATTTTAATAATAAAAATAATTATATGACAAAATTTAATGGTGGAATGTAGTGACCTTAACTACATTTTGTAAATAAAATAAGCTAAATTAACCTATTGTATGTGTAAAATCTCCTTATTGCCGTTGAGGGTATATAAATAAAACATCGTTTGATATACGAGGGCGGCAGGGTGTCCTTTGTTTATTATGTCTAAACGTCTTAGATTTTGCATAGTATATTTCAATATCGCGATCTAGAAGCAAGTAACGCCATTTACATTACATTAGTGACAATTCTTAACATTCTGCCCTCCATGACCAGAATGGGCATTCAAACAAAACAAAGAAAAGAACAGTTTTTCAAGAGGACTCATAAATAAAAAAGTTAAGCCAAATAATCTTTAAACTAATATACTGAAAATAATGACCATAACTCTAAAAGATTGGTAAACAGGTAAACATTAAGCCTTACATCAAAAACAACTTGATATTTAATTATGTTACATGTTTATAAACACCTTATCCGTAATGATTATACAAATATCTAACAATAAACTTAACTGAAAACAGTACATAAAACTAAAACAGTAACTCACTCAGTCACTGGTAGAATGCACAATTTGGTAACAGGTCTTTTAATAACATTGCCTTTGCATCTCAAACTTACAAACACGAGTAATATTATAAGTACCGGGGTGTTTATCTGTAACTTTGCCATAAAGCCATCTAGCTGGCGGAAGGTCAACTTCCTTGACTAACACTATGTCCCCAATTTTAGGCTCAGGAGTTTGATATTCCCACTTATGACGTTGCAAAAACTGTGTCAAATACTCCCGAGACCACCTACGCCAGAAATCTTGGACCATGCGTTGTGTCAATTGCCACCTCTTGAGACTACTAATATTAGAATTTTCATAATTGACATCAGGCACAAGCAATAGCGGCTCTCCTACTAAAATGTGCCCTGGTGTTAGAGGACAAAGATCATCGGGATTGTTGCTGATCTGTGATACTGGTCTAGAATTAAGACAAGCCTCAATTTGAGCCAGTACCGTAGACATTTTCTCAAACGTGAGAGTAGAGTTACCTATGACACGCTTGAGGTGATGTTTAGTCGACTTGATTCCAGCCTCCCATAACCCTCCAAAGTTTGGAGCATGGGGAGGAATAAACTGCCAAGTCGTGCCGTTTGTTGCAAGACAATCCGCAATTTCAACAGCAATGCCAGAATTTTCTTCAACAAATAATGTTTTTAACTCTCTAGCAGCACCTACAAAATTCGTGCCATTATCACTCCAGATGTCTGCGCAATAACCGCGTCTGGCCACGAAGCGTTTAAAAGCATTAAGAAACCCTAGAGCTGTTAAATCACTTACAGCTTCAAGATGGTAGACAAACAGACAAATGTACCCTTTGCTGGAGTGATGACCTCGTCCTTTGGAGGTACGAATACTTATAGGTCCTGCGTAATCTACACCGCTTTGATGAAATGGTCGACAAGGTGTGGACCTTGCTGTTGGCAGTTGCCCCATTAATTGGGTAGAACAGCGAGCCGCGTGACGGACGCATTTTATACACTTTCGAACAAATAACTTTGCAAGACGTTTTGCATCAACAACTCAATACTTCGAATGCAAATAATTAAGCATTATTTGAGGACCTCCGTGCAAAATCTTTTCATGAGCCTCAGATATTATGAGATCTGTTAAGTGAGACTTTCGAGGAATGAGTATAGGATGCTTCATGTTTTCATGAATCTCAGCATTCTTAAGTCTTCCTCCCACACTATCATAATATCATTTCTATCTATGAACGGGTTGAAAGACAAAATATTGCTTTTCTTATGTACAAGACCGTTCTTAGATAAACATTCCAACTCATTACAAAAATGCTGTCTTTGACATTGTTTAATGTACGTATTTAGAGTCTTGTTTAACCCTTCCGTTGTAATCCAGGCAGGAAATTTATCATTTTTCTTTTGACAACGCGAAATAAATTTCCTGCATAATATCAAAACCCTAATAAGTTTTCTTAGCGATGAAAACTTTGTCCACATTTCATCTGTATCTACACATTGGCCATGCAGCGTACCTTCTTCTTTCTCTCTCCAATTCTTGTGGCTTCTATTTCTGGTCTACTATACTTTATGGTTGTCGCTTTTAGCCATATAGGACCTTCTCTCCACAATTGCGATTCTAATAGATCTAAAGGCATAAGTCCTCTGGACGCCGCATCAGCAGGATTGTCTTTAGATCGCACATGTGACCACTGCTGAGCATCCAAAATCATCAAAATTTCAGAAACCCAGTTTGCCACGAAAGTTTCCCACCTACTAAGGTGGCTGCTTAACCAGTAAATCACCACCGTAGAGTCTGTCCAAGCGTGAATATTGTTTTTTGGAATGCCCAAAACATCTGCTACCTCTTTCAATAACTTGACAAGCAAAACTGCTCCACACAATTCTAAGCGTGCGATCGAGACTTGCTTGATAGGGAATACCTTCGTTTTAGATATAATCAAAGTACAATGTACTATACCATTGGCATCAATGGTGCGAAGGTACACTACAGCTGAAAATGCATCGTTTGACGCATCAGAAAATCCTTGCAATTCCATGCAAGCATCATCTTCTCTACATCTCATCCACCGAGGAATGCGAAATCCAATGAGTTTTGGAAGATTACTTCGGAAGTTCATCCATTCTAGACAATGGAGATGGCAGCTGCGTGTCCCAATTCAAACCCGAGATCCATATTTTTTGTATAAATATTTTAGCCATGATAATTGTCGGTGCCAACCAACCCAAGGGGTCAAATAATCTGGAAATGTCAGAAATTACTTTCCTTTTTGTGACAGGACTACTCAAAGGAGGGAGCTGAACAGAATATTCAAACTCATCTGTCTTCCTATTCCATGTTAATCCCAGAATTTTCATTACTTAATCACATTTCAATTCTAACTTTTCCGTTACTTCTTTTCCTTCAGTGATCTCTTCTAGTAATCCCTCACTACTGTTTGACCACTTTTGGAGTTCAAAACCACCTTTTTTGAGCAGCTCTGTCATTTGTGCGTATATTTGAACACCCTCATGGATATTTTGACATCCTGTCATCAAATCGTCAATATATAGAAGTCCTTCAAGCCTTTTTCAGCAGCAATTGGGAAATTATCTCCTTCATCATATTAAATTTGATGCAACGTTCTGACTGCAAGGTATGGAGCTGAGGCTGTTCCGAAAGTAACTCTCAGAAGTCTTAAGTGCTGTAATTCAGACTAATCCAGAGTCTTGCCATAAAAGACGTTGACAATTTACATCTTCATCCGACACCTTTATTTGCCGGTACATCTTGATGATGTCAGCGACAAGACTTATCTGATGAAGACGCCACCTCATTATAATATGCCTCAAGTCTGATTGTAGGGTTGGACCTACCATCAAATCATTGTTCAGAGACACGCCATTGGTGCCAGAACACGATGCATCAAAACACAGTCTCACTTTTGTTGTGCTTTAATCCTCACGCACAACGCATACTTGTGGTAAGTAGACTGGCTTGTTATCCTAAACCAGTTCTTCTTTGGGCACAATCTCCGTATGTCCAAGGTCTAAATATTCTTGTATGACCTCGAAACACTGAGTCTTAAGAACTGGATTTTTTAGAAGTCTTTTTTCTGACAAAATAAAACGCCTAGATGCAATTTTAAAGGAGTTAACATACTTGCAATCTGGGTCGTTTGTTCGGAAAGGCAACTTAACAATGTACCTTCCGAATTCATCCCTTTTTGTCGTTTTTGTGTACAGGTCTTCGCATTTTTTCTCTTCCTCAGTTAAAAACTTGTTTTTAATTACTTGAGAATGTTCCGACTCCAGCTCCCAAAACTTCTTTAAAACCTCGTTTTCATCTACGCGAGTATGCATGCTAACAATCGTGTTAGTGTGGCAAATGCTGGTATCATTCAAACATTTGTCACTGATTTGGCCGGATAATATCCACCCTAGTTTAGTGTTTTGGGCCACAGGAGACCCTGGAGGACCTTTGATCAAGCCCTCTTCCAATATTCGAGCACAAAGTTCTGCTCCGGGGAGCAGATCAACTTTATTCGGCTCTCTAAACGTAGGGTCTGCCAAGCATACTTGAGACAACTCAGGCTACCAATGCAGTTCAACCTTCTTTTCAGGAAGCAATGAGGTAATTTTACCTAGACATTACTTGAACAATAAATGTGGGATTATGAAGTGATTGAAGCTTCAAGATAACCAAATAATTCGAGTTTAACGACGAATTATGATCACTTCCTAACCCTGAAATGCGACTCTTGTTCGTGAGTTTCTTTAGTCCGAGTTGTTGCACTGCAGACTTCGTAATAAACGAAGCCTGAGATCCTGGATCAAGCAAGGATTTGAGTGTAACACTTGTGCCTGTTTTCGATTCAACCTTCACTAAGGCTGTGGCCAACAAAACTTGACTGTGCGTATTCGAAAAACAGGCAACAACATGAGAAGACTCGTCTGGTGTTGTTGCTACTTTTGCAATAATATTCTTATCTACCTGATGACCTATGGGGCCACTAGGCTCAACGGATTTTTCAAAATTTTTTAAGTGTAAAAGAGAATGATGTCTTTTTTTACATATTCGGCATCTGGTTGACTGACGACTTGCATACACTGGATGGTTTGAACCAAGGCAATTGTAACACAAACTGTTGTTTCGGACAAAACTACGTCGTGTTTCACATTCTTCTTTTGCAGATTTTTTACAGTTGCACAGTTTGTGATTTTCAGTACAAAAAGGACAACAAATTGTACTATCTGTAGTAACATGTAGCGATTTTTCGGTGAGATTGCGATTGAAATTTGGTTGCGGCTTACTAGTTTTACTGCCTAAAAATTCCAACGCTCTGAACCTTTGCTCCAAAAATTCCTTAAACTCCGTAAACTTTGGCAGTTCTTCAGTTAAAGTGCAACTTTTAGACTCCCAAAGCTTCCTGGTCTCATTGTCTAGTTTGAGACTTATAACATAAATGACAATAATGTCCCAGTCAATGCCTAAATTCTGTAATGAGTTTAGACATTCATTGGTTGTGTCCAACAGCTCTTGTACACTACTTGCTAATTCATTTATCAAGTTCCTTTGACCCATCAGTCGTTTTAGCGTGCAATTTGCTAGATATTTTTTGTTGTTATAACGAGCTTCTAACTGAGCCCAACAAATGTTGTAATTGCTAGCTGTTATCGGAATATGGCGCAAAAGTTGCTCGGCTTCTCCTGATAGATGACTTTTTAAATTCTGCAAATTTTGCACTTCATCTAAAGAAGTGCTGCTGTGGATGAGAGACACAAACAGATCCCTAAAAGTTGTCCACTACGTACTTTCCCGAAAAATTCGGTATGGATATTTTTGGTAACTTTACTGACAAATTGTTGGACTTTCCCACACTAGACATTACAGGACTAAAGTCGGGTGCAAGTTTTGTTAACTTTTCTCTTAATTCTGACTGATAATCCATGTATAACTCCTGAACTTCATCATACAATCCTGTTTTAAAATAATTAGAATTCTGATATCCTTCTGGGTCAGATATTGATGATATAAATGTACGGTGATTGGTGCAAAACGTAGACCATTGCTCTTTCAAATTTTCTAATCTCGTCTCAATGTAAGGACGAGTTAATCGTTCACTCGGAGATTTTTTAAAATTTTTTTTGGCCTTAGTAATGCTAGACTTCATGTCATCTTGCATTAATTTAAATTTATACATTTTTTTATGTATTACAGAACCCACATGTACAAAATATCAAACACTCAACTGAAACTACTTAAAACTTATATAAACAGTAAATTTTCTAAAGTAAAAATAAATGTACAATTAATTTATCTTAAGTTTACTTCAAAAGTAAAATACTACAAGTATTTTTTAACTTTTATACAAGTCGCAAATTCTTACTTTGCAAATTTCACAATGTTTAAAAATATTCCATCCATCCATCAGCCTGTTTCGCCCACTGCTGGACATAGGCCTTTCCAGGATTTCACCACCTTTGGCGGTCCTCCTGGAAGAAATGCCCATACTCACACACGCTGGGCAGGCGGGTTGGTGGGCGCGGTGCCGAAACCCTTGCACCAGTGACACCGCTGCCCGTCACTAGTCTGTTTTAATAAGGCCCGGCAAACCGCCATCCATTGGTCCCAGGTGGGCCGCCTGGTTTTGCCTGAGAGCTGTTCTCTTACTCTCCCCCGAATAACTTCGGGAGGATTTTCTAGTAAGATGGTGGTACCTCCACAGTCGAGCCCGGCATCAGCTCTACCACTTAAAAATATTACAACACCAAAAATTTTATTTTTCAAATTTACCAAGTGTATTTCAAGAATTTTATTTGAAAAATTTTCTAAGTGTTTCAGACTAAGTAAAGAATCGGGCATAGGTTCCCCGTCTTATCACTTTACTTAAAATTATTCTAAGTCTCTAAACATGAATTAAAATTTTCAAGTTATCTAAAATTAATCTAAGTTAATTACTCCAGACAAATAAAGTTCAATTTTGCTTGAAATCTTGATCCGCTAATATTATCACAACAGTACTCACTTGCTACACGTCACTTCACCTTGATTCTCGATGGAGGGTTCCTTTTCACCCTCTTCACACACCAACTCCCCTTGGGATGACTCCTTCCCTGGCTGCAACCCTTCTCGGATGCCGCCTGCAGCAGTCCAGCTATGCACCCTTGTGTGCACTCCGCTTTCCGCCGTTGAATACAAAGTGCATCCCACTTTGTCGAGTTGAGGTCTTCAGAACCAGTATCCAGTCCGAAGGACCATGTAAAATCTCCTTATTGCCGTTGAGGGGATATAAATAAAACACCCTTTAATATACGAGGGCGGCAGGGTGTCCTCTGTTTATTATGTCTAAACGTCTTAGATTTTGCATAGTATATTTCAATATCGCGATGTAGAAGCAAGTAACGTCATCTACATTACATTAGTGACAATTCTTAACAGTATGTACTCGTATAAAGTGTAATGTAGAACTCACTATCGGCAGATAAACCTTCGTGGCTTACGTCAGATAGTTCCATAATATTTTTTTAAAGTGTAATGTGTATAATATGTTCAATAAACTAAAAAATATATATATATTAATTCTAGTTAAAATATGCACATTAATGAATTCGAAACTGGACTTGGCATCAGTTGCATTAATCTTATATATATACAGGGCGATTGGTAATTAGATGCAATCCTTTGGAGGGGTTGTAGAAGAGAACAATTGCAGTCAATTCGACTACATAATGCATCATGCAAAAGTGAACCATTTCTTAGATATTTTGAATTTAATCTTTTTTCCTAAGTAAACTTTAAAAAAATATATTAAAAAAACCAGCCAATATTTTAGTTTTTTTTTATTTGTTTCGCTTTAATAACATCCAAAACAATAAATAATAACCCTACAATGCACATTATTGACGTAACACTGTGCTTCAAAACAATTGAAAACTCTTGAAAATCGCAAAAGATTTACACAAAAAAGCTAGGTTAAAACAAAAAGTCTCTATGCAATTTTCTGAGCATATTAGTTTGAAAACATCTGCAACTTACTAGCTTTCGAATGAGGTTCAAAAATCTTAAGTTGACAGAGGAATGATAAAAATATGATATTATAAAAATATATATTATATAATTGAATCAACTGCAATTGTTCTCTTCTTCAACCCCTTTAAGGGTAACGTTTCGAGCTCAGTGCAAAGTGCATAACATAAGTTTGATTACCTTATTTTAAAATAAAATGTATCAAATAAAATAGTTTCATCTTATTTTGCGACTATTGTTAAATAATTATCAGAGGTTTTTAGCAGAATTGCGTCATTTTATGCATTACGTTGTAAATGAATGGGTATACAAACATAAAAGCGTGTTTTAAGTTTTTATGCCCATTCATTTACAACGTAATACATAAAATTACAAAATTTTGGTAGAAAAGCCTAATTGACACTAAACAATGGTGGCAAACTGCCATATATTACATTTATTTAGTACTTTTTATGCAATAGTAGGAAAAACAATCATAAGTTGTGCATTTTGCACCGAGCTTGAAATGTTCCCCCTTAAAGGATTACATCTTATTACCAATCAGCCTGTATATAGGTAGGTATGCATGATTTCGAATTATTCCAATACAAAAGCGAATTCGACGTCTCGAAGACTGTGCCGTAAATATTCATTATCACACGATTATCAATTCCAATACATATTGGTACAATCGTCAAGTTCATTATTACGCCTATTCTCAGTCAATCGAATCAGCATTCTCGATCGTAAAAACCCATTTTATCAGTCGAAATCCATACATTTTTAGATCGAGTTTTCGAAATCTCGATACGAATGTTTTTTCAGAATTCCCTCCCAGATGTGTGTTGAAAAGTTAGCACCAAGAATAGTAACGGAACGAGTAACACATAAAAACTTGAAAATATGAATTAGTTTATTAAAAATGAGCACTTTTCTTTAGCTTGGTGTAAATCATTACTAGCCAGATTTTGTTTTTTATAGGCGGCACTATCAGTTGGTGCAATAATATACAGGATGTTTTTAGGGTTCCGCACCTCAAGGAAAAAAAACGGAGCCCTTATAAGATTACTTTATAGGGTATTTTCCGTTGACCTAGAACTATGAAATTTGGCAAGTGATACTGTTTTATACTATAAGTATAGGAAAAAATCTGAAAACTATACATTTGTAATTAAATCATAAGAAATATAGTCTTTAACCCTCGGTAGGCGAGTCCGACTCGCACTTGGCCGGTTTTTTTCAAATGCTCTCATCCAATCTTTTTTTAATTCATCGTACTACTCGGCCGCGCACTTTTTCAGATGTTTATCTCTTTCGTTGTGCGATGGACATAATATCTCAATTCGCAGTCCTGCTCTAATGCTTTTGCTTTTTAATTGTCTATCCTACTCTAATCAGATGCGACGGACGCAAAACATCAGTTATTTTGAAATCGCGGCTACACTGGTGGTTTTTTCATTTTTATGGAACAATCTGCAGCTGCTTTATACTAATATCAGTTATATTATGCACAGTTTCAGATCTAATTTCAAGTATTCATTGAATGCTATCGGTTTATTGTACGGTTTGGAGGTAACTTTGTAATATTCTTCTGTCAAGTAAATTTTATGGAATCAAGTTTTCACAACAGCATGGACATAGCATTAGTCCTCAACTTTATCATATGTTAATTTCAGAGTGATTGTTGCAATATTTTTTGGTATAAAACAGGATCATGCGAAGCGAAGTGAGTTATTATAGACCCTGGCTATCCGTTGTTAAAACATGAATGGCATCAAGTCACTCTAATTTTGCTGAAACAAGTCTAAACTAGAAATCCCAGTCACCTAATAACAGGAACAATTCTACGACATAACCGTTAGATTAATTGTGTTTCTGCCCACGATTCCTTCAAAAGAAAACGACAAAATCAATGTTACTTTTGAATTTCATAAGGGTGTTTCAAAAGACACGGCAATTTGCCCAACGTATTGGAAATGCCAGAAATGCCGCATAATGTTTTAGGGGACATAAGAAAAAAAACATCACAACATTAGGGTGTTATAAGGGGTGTTTTGTGAGGTGCCCTTTGTATTTCACCCCCATACATATGGCTGAATAGCATGCATAATCTTGTTAACCGTATGACAAGAGGAAAAATACAAACATTAGACACGCACTTCAAAAATAACCGGTCAAGTGCGAGTGGGATTCGTGCCCTGAGGGCTCGTGCCATTTAAATATTTTAAATATTTCAGTACCTAGAAAATGTATCAAACAAAACTGCAAAATTAAGTTGCCCGAGTTTTCGGGTATCTAACCTTAAAACTGTATTAAATATCGGCGATTTCAATATTTGTTTTTCAAATGTAATAAATATATGGCACATAGTATATGTAGAATTCCAAATTCCTTACTAGTTTCGTTTTTGAGGTACCTACTCGTAGATCCCGTAACAAAATTATCTAAAACTGAAAACTTTGATGGCCCCATTTCTATACCTATGGTGATAAAAAAAATCTGCTGAGTTCTAGACAATGAAACACAAAACAAAAAAAATGTACATGTGTCCACTTTATCATGACCCGCCCTAAAAATTATTTCAATTTAATTTTTCAATCAATATTCGGTTTTGGGTCATAATTTTAGATAACATATCCAAATTTCAGGTCTGCAACTGATTCCGTCTGTAAGCCAGAGACCTGTGACATACCCGGACGGACAGACAGAAGAGCGACATTGATCGTGTTGCCTTTCGGGTATGGAACTCTAAAAAGCAGCGGTAGATTATTCGGTAAGATGCCCAACTCTTCAGTCTTGAGATCCGAGTCAAATATTTCCTCTCGGAATTTATGTGCATAGTATTTGTTTAATCTTTCTTATTATTTATATTCAAGTCACTAGGTAATCTTCACTCCCCTCCTTAATTTACCTTAATAACTACCTCCGCTTAAGACGAAGTTGGTTGTTGCTTAATAATTATTATTATTTCTATATTTAATTTTTGTGTACGTGTTTCCACAACCGTGAGTCACTCACATAAGGAAGGTCATTATATTATGTAATTAAATATAAAACAAATTGTGATACTTTTTTCAATAAGACGATTTATTTTTTGTTATTAAACACAAAATAACGCCCAAGCCGAAAACAAGGCAAAGATTGAAAAAACGCGGTCAGAGCCGCGGGCAAAAGCTAGTAATATATAAAGTAGGCAGCTAATCAAGGTGCTATATGTCCATCGCACAACGAAAGAGATAAACATATCTGAAAAAGTTGCGGTGTTTTTTAATAAATAATAATTAATATAAATTCAAACGAGAGCGTTTGAAAAAGACACATTATTATGTTTTAGATAATAGGTTTACAACAGTCATTATTTTTATTTTTAAGTTATTAGTTTGGACAGACTACTGTTCTGAACTGAAAAAACAGCCTTCACTTTACTTTTTTTTTTCGATGCAGTGATTTTTTTCCATCACGTTGGAGGCCCTGTTATCGTCTTAGAAAAGGCCTCATTTATAACAGGTTTTTTCTTAGAACCCTAATTCAATTCCATTTCAATTTATTACAAATCAAATCAAATCAAAATATTTATTTTTGCTAAATAGATACATAAAGTATACTTTCTACAAGTCACAGTTAATTTTAACAAAATAAATATATCCTTAGAATATAAAAAAAATATATAATAATACGGGAAATAAAATATACACCTGCATAAAATAGAGGAATCTAGGAATAAAAATATAAAAATATTATACATACATAATGCAATGAAGAAATAAGTTCATAAATAAAAACGGAAAATACATACAAAAATATTAAGGTTGGGCTACTACACGTAAAATGTAATAAAGTTATACACCTGCATAAAATAGAGAAATTTAGGAATAAAAATATTATATATACATAATTCCTAACCATCCGCAACATTCGATTAGTATTGCTAAGAAGAAGGGCAAGAAACTTAGCAAACATTAATTGCTTAATTACTTGCAATGAATTACATGTTATTATATAGATGGTAATGAATACCAGGTAAGTCTCAATGTAATTCTACCCACAGGGAGCAACAATTTTATTATACAATTACATGCAATTTCTAAAAAGATCTTAATAACAAAATAAAACAATACATTACAATTTTAGCAATATTTACAAAAATGATAAGAAATGTCAATTCCAACTATAGTTTAGTGCTAATTATATTGTAATAATTTAATAGTCATACCGTATTTATAGCTTATAGTCATAAAATTCCTTGAGGCCATAAGGGGAGATCCTCAACAAATACCTTTTCAATTCGTAGTAAAAATTTTATTTTATCGGGCAGCATTTTGGCAGCCATTTTTGTTGCTTTACTTACCATACGTTGCTGTTCTAATAATATATGAGTTGAGATTATTTTCATAACACGGTCACTGTAGCCTGGAGGCCAATTCCGGTGGTATGGAGATGATCTCCATGGTCGAAATATCAGGCGAGATACTGCTTATCTCCACCGAAAGTCTTGCTATGATGTGAATCTGAACGACGTATTTGCTTTAAAGCAAACTAGCGCTTCAGTTTATTTAGAGAACACAAACTCATGCGCAATGCGTTTCTGTTCACGGTACTTTGCAATTACTATTTTAAGTAATAATTTAAAAAATACAGTTACAGAAACTTAAAGTAGTCTTAGATATTATGTTTCCTTGGATTAATTAAATGAAACACGCATTATTATAACTAAAAAAAGAAAAATATGGCATATCGATTATATTCAAAGTGAATCGATAAAAACGGAACGTCTCTTAGCAGAGATAATTTTCTCCCTTGTAATCTTTCTCCATTGTCTACGAGAATAGAGTTTTTTAGTAGTGTCGAGATTTGAACCGGACATTGGTGCGGAGATTTGAAACAGAGATTTATCTCAATGGTTGTGATATTTCCATCGAACCCGGAATTGAGGTCCTGGTGTCGACTAGAACATTTATTTGGGTATTTCCGGATGAGCTTACAATTATTGTAGTATGTGAGTTCTACATTTTCATGATTCTATTGATACTTAAATTTCTTTCTTTCTAAAGAATATTATCTTAGAACTGGTTATACTGGTTGAAAATTAAAATTAACTCCTTAGCTCAAAAGAGCTAAGTTCCTTATAACAAAAGAATCCGTTCTATGTTCCAAAAAAATGTTTCGTTACTTTTGTCATAATTCATAATTTAAAAAAAAGATATCGAACGTCAAAGAAGCATGATACTCCGGTTACAGAGACGACGCTCTACGAAACTTATGTGTACATAGCCTTATGTGCATTATTTACCGCCGAGACTATTCACGGTCTATTGTCAGTCACATGTCCGTCGCGTAGGCTGGTCATTCAATCGAAGGAAAGAAAAAACATTTTTTTACATGTTTTACTAGTGATTCTGATTCATAGATTTCAATAAAGCTAATGGTTTCACTTTTAACCTGTATTTCTTTGAGACAGCTGTTCAGAAAGATTAGTTCGATAAAGTACATACATTTATTTAATATAACTTAACGCCCACTATATGCAAATCACCAGGCTTCAAAAGCTACGTTCAACGCTTTTTTCCGTAAAAAGTGGAGAAGCTCCCATCAATCCGTATATATCCGGAATTAATTGACTCTGTGAAACTTGACAGATTGATCGGAAAGGAAGGGGGAGGGTCTGTTGATAAAATAAAAATCGTTCTCATTCCGTTTGTGAGGCGAAGTATGATACACAGGTCATTACTTATCCATACGGGTGAAAAAAAAAATTGCATGTGATAGTGGAACATAATAGAAATTATTAATGAATTGAAATAAAAACAGTGATAAAGATGACAAATTAAAATCCCAGAAATACTAAAATAATTGAATGAAGTTTTTTTATTTCCTCTTATTCTGTTATGTACTCGCTTTGTTTTCATGAAATTTCAGGGTTCTTAACTAAAGAGAGAAACGGAGCTCTTTTAATCTTACTCTATTGTCCGTCTGTCTGTCCATCCGTATGCGACGAGTCTCTAGCTCCCTAACTGAACTGAAATTTAAGTATTTTGTGTAGAATGTTGACCCAAAACCGAATATTTAGAAATTTAATTAAGAGCCTTGTTAAAGAGGAGTGTAAAAAACGATGTAATTAATCAAAACTAATCACTTAAATTTTCCGAATCAGTCATCCCGTGACCATGGAAGATGGAACTTTTCCGAAAATCTAAGAAAATATAATAACCGATCAGGTGCATGTCGGACTTGCGCACAAAAGTTTCCGTACCACCACACAATATAAGTACGGAACCCCGAAAACAGCAAACCACAATATCAATGCCATAGCAACATCAGAGCGATAAAAAACAAGGCAGTAAAATGTGTGACAATCTATTCGATACCTATTATAACCCTCCAAGTGCGGAACCCAAATTTTTATTATTTCTTGTTTTACTATATGTTACTACATTGTATGTTTAACCATTTTAAAGATAGAGCTGGAAAAAGAATGGTTGGAAATATGCTTTATTTCGAGGTTTCTTGTATAGGGCTCTCCTCGGGTTTCAATTTCGTGAATGTTTTATTATTTGTTGTGATTGAAGTTATAGTAACAAGTATTCTGTAACCCTATATTTGGCACCCTTTGGGTCGAAACTCCTTTTACGTACTACCGTCAAACCATCTAAGCTTTCCTTTTTATATTCTAGATCTTCTTTCAGGCTCCTCAGTTATGTCAATATTTTTATCTCTATTGATGTCAAACCACACATAAGTAAGGAACGCATTTCCACTGCATTCACTCAACTTCGATGCTCATCTTGCCAGACTCAACATTCACTACCATACTGCGTAGGAGCCAACACTTCATTATGAACCGCCAGTGTCCCTTTGCAGTCCCACTTTGGCTGCCCATAAAGGAGTGCTGGGCTCCGTTCACTTTGTTTCCCACATTCACTCTTCTTTGAATGTCACCGTCACACTTTCCATCGCGTGTAAATAAGACAACCCAGATAGATAAATTCATTCAACTTTAAGCTGTAGATCCTTGTGACAGACAGACAGACGGATAGACGGGGAGACTATACAAACCAGACAAACAGACTGTGAATTTAGTTTATTTTCTTTGACCACCATCCAAACATTTTTTGACTCTCGACAAATATTTGAAACGTTGTTGGGTTAAAACGAACGGATTATTGACAATATGTGGATGCAACTGATCTGCGCAGACTATTTTGGTAGTAGACGGATGATGGGGAATCAGATCTTGTATTCATAATTCCGCGCACACTTTTCAAAATATAGATAGCCTGTGAAAAACCCGATGAATTGTTCGACTGTGTTCAAGCCTTTGGTATTCAGAACACATTATTAATTCATCGCCATCCTCAATCAAATCCAGCTGATACTTTAAACCCTTCAAGTGGCTGATGAATCTTTGGCACGGTTGCAGGACGAGCCACGTTTCTGATCAAAACTATTTATTTATCTTTGACCTAATCTTCTAGTTACGGTAGTGTTAGTTCAAAGCATACATTCAACTGAAAACAGCAATGTTTGTGCCTTTGTGCTGTATAGGTGAAAGATTCATGCATAACTTATCATCTAGTCCTTTCAGTCTGTGTAACAAACAATTAAACTTGCACTTTTTTATATTAGTGGGATGAAAAGTATGTGAAGTGTGCGTCGTTCTAGATATATTAAACTATAAACGGATGCTCACAATAAATAATAGTCAGACCTGATTATATAGTTTCACTATAATCGTACAGTTTCTTCGGAGGCAAATAGGACTACGCGACGCGACGCGCGACGGCTCGCCGTGTTCGTTTTGGATATAATACGTTAAAAATACGTTTTATTAAATACCAAACGCGAATTTCCAAAATATATTCGAAATGTGACATAACTGCTGTGATTTTCTGTTTTAGATTTTTTTTAACAGCTCAAAAGGCGTAGCCGTGGTTGAATTATGCTGCAGGCAGATAAACAGGCACTGAAGCTTCCATTATTATTATTATATTTTATTATTAACTGTATCAACCAATACAACTGTGCAAAAAGCAGTGGAAAAATGAGTAGATAAATGTTAATTTTACACGAAAAATGTTAAACAGTCACCAACGCCTTCCTATAGAGGAACGATAACTTTAGATATTATTTATTTTGTGTTACATGTGTTGTTGATTTTAAACAAGATTGTTATGAATTCGTCTTAAGGGTGTATAATACCTCACTTCGCTTCGCATGATCCTGTTTTATACCAACAAATACTGCAACAATCAATCTGAAATTAATATATGATAAAGTTGGGGACTAATGCTATGTCCATGCTGTTAAGAAAAATTGATTCCATAAAATTTTCTCGATAGAAAAAAATTACAAAGTTACCTCCAAACCGTACAATAAACCGATAGCATTCAATGAATACTTGAAATTAGATTTGAAACTTTGCATAATATAACTGATATTAGTATAAAGCAGCTGCAGACTGTTCCATAAAAATGAAAAAACCCTCAGTGTAGCCGCGATTTCAAAATAACTGATGTTTTTGCGTGCGCGGCATCTGATTAAAGCAGGATAGACAGTTAAAAAGCAGAAGAGTTAGAGCACGACTGCGAATTGAGATATTATGGGCCCTTAACAAAAAAACAGAAGACGAATTAAAAAATAAAAGAAACAAAACATTTGCATGCGTGTGTAACCGTATGTGTGAGAGTTTGCGGGCAATGAAGGTTCAAAACTTTGTACGGGTCCCAGAAAAATACTCGTCAATAATTTGAGAGTTCTAAGTACACACAGAAATATTTAGTTTATCCGTCGCCGGCAGACGCAAATAGAAATTCATTTCACGTTTATGTATTGACTAAGCTGTCGTTCAGGCGTAACTTCGTTTTAGTTTCTCATTTTATTTTACAAAATAAATTTGTTCGGTAAATACATTTACTAAGTAATTTCTGGAAAAATTGTTTGGCACCCAATGTTGAAAACTGTATAGATTTTTACATACACATCGCATAACCACACGGAAAAAAAAATGAAAAAAAATTCCACTCATGTTAGTAAATGTAAGAATTGTAAAAATTACAAAATAACAATTTAAAATTATTTCGGTTTTTACCCGTGTCAAAAAATTTATAATTAATTTATTATGTTTTTTCGTTTACAAAAGCTGGAGTAAGCAGATATGAGTAAAAAAAATCTGCATCAAACTAAACCATTTATACAGTTAAATCTAAGGTACCCTAACACAGATAATAATTCATTCAACCCGGCCTCTGTCCCGGTCAACATTTTTATATCCCGGGGGAAATATTATTTTTTAGTAAAAACAACGGACTCTAAATAGATAATGTCACTATTTTTGAAATGGGTTTAACTCTGTCAAACCCTTTTCCACACAAATATTGGTCTTGTTCAGTGGAGTGCAATTTTGATAGCTCGGTTCCGTACCCTTTTATTTCTTTTGTTCTCCCAAACCATTAGGACGACTTGAACGTGAAAAATCTTATCTTCACGTGATGTAAGTATTCTTTCAGGTTTGTTCATATTTCAAATTCGTATCACGGAGGGATGAAGAAAATAGAACCTTTGTTGACATTTTGTGTTGGAAAAGAATAGGCTTTAAAAACACGCAAAAGTTTTACTTGTATGACATTCCAAACCCTTTTCAGGACTAGAAATGTCCTTAAGGCTTAGTTGGAGGTGTGAAAGTTCTACTAAAATACCAAAAAAATACATTCTTTCTTGCTCGCAAGTGTGCTCAATTAAATGCTTAGAAATAGCAATAAACAATTTTTAAACAGCAGAGTTTTCATAAACAATGACACCTATTCTCGTGTAGCAAATATTAGATTTAGAGCTGCCATAACCTAAAACTTTTCATTGCAAAGTAGGCTTTAACGCAGATGGATAAAAGTTAAATGAGCTTGTATTATTTTAGGTTTTTCAACTCTAAATTTAAGGTTTTCTGCACGAGAATAGGTCACAATGTCTATTTAGAGCTAAAACTTAAAGCCAAAGCCGTTTTTCGAAAAAGATAAAAATTAAGCTTGTCGAAAACTTTGTTTATGAAAATGACATTTAAAAATAGTTTATCGCTATTTTTAGACTTAATTGAGCAGACTTGCAATAATAATTCTGGTAACCGTGAAATGTTTTTTTTTAATAGGCAGCACTTTCCCAGCTCTTAGGGCCATAAGATACGCTATGTGATCCAAAGATCGGCGTAGTTTGGATTACCCCCATATACATAGTAAACGTTGCGTACACGATTAGTCACAGAGCGCGATTCCTCTATTATTATATAGAGGAGGCGAATTACGTTTAAGAGTGGAGTTAAGTCCTGTAATTCTAATATCTTTTGGAATAGTTACAGTCAATTGCACAGGACCGTACGGCCTATAACTTCAAAGTTAAGCGTCGGGGGTAGCAGGAGGTGGTGTTTTGAACCCAGGAGACACAGTTCTATCATGCAAAGATGCTAACTCCCAAGCCGTTAAGCTGGACCATTGGAGTGCAGCATCCGTTGCACAAGTTGCAGCGTGACACATCGGACCGATGTGCAGATATAGGCGTCACTTTTGTATTTTGTAATAAATTTGGATGTATAACTCATGTGTATACTTATTTTTCTACCCTAAAGTGCATAAGGATGTTTGCATGAAGCACGTGGCAGCCGGCTCCACGTGCGAGCGTTTGTATACCAGCGGTTTGTTTACTAACAAATTACATACAATCGCGACGTGAATGTGTGCGTGACGTTTCGTTGAGATAGCAACTCGTGCATTATCGTAAATCTGTTATCATATAGATCTTCTCATTATAATTTTTTCGTAGAATTCGTCGAGTACATTTCAATATAACCGATAATAAATTTAAATAATAAAATTTGACCTTTGAGGGGCGCCAAAAGTAGATAGTCGTTTTACGAGCGTTCCGGGAATACATTAAATAAAGATATAAAAGTCAAAGCACAGTTTCTCAACAT
Source organism: Ypsolopha scabrella (assembly GCA_910592155.1). Taxonomy (NCBI): domain Eukaryota; kingdom Metazoa; phylum Arthropoda; class Insecta; order Lepidoptera; family Ypsolophidae; genus Ypsolopha; species Ypsolopha scabrella. The sequence goes on from OU342976.1 coordinate 21,344,403, forward strand.
TTTCGAAATTTTTTTATTATTTGAATTTGCTCACCGGAATTTACGGCACACAGCTTGCCTGCCGTAGCTTGGCGACCGTGCTCGGGTCATGGCAGTGTGCATTTTTGTAAAACGCAGCATGATGAGGTGCTCCAGTTCGCTATGACAACCAACGGTCATAAATTTGTTTAAAATACGTCAGCTTCACACGTCAGCGCTATTAACTGTTGCATGTTTGGTAGCAAAACATGCCTTTGTTATCAAGTCATCGTATATCGTCATTAGGGTCGTCAAAGTTCCCATAATCGGATCCCTAAGTAATTATTTGGATATGTCGTGGCCTTATCCGTCTCAAAAGTTTGAGAACCATCAACCTGTGTAATCACTTCGCAGAACTGAGCTCCCGATAATACGATGTCACTTATTCACCTTTGATTTGATTAAAATGCATTTGGTGTCTAACTGGTGTACCAGTAGGACGTCTGCTGTCTTACTATCGGGACTCAAGTTGAAGTGCTGGCTTCTGAGACTAAAATCGCCATGAATCCAGAAGCAGACCACGCAGAATCGGGGGGCCCATCAGAGCTGCCGTTCTATCTGATAAAGGAGATATTACCGGTGGACATTTTCGTCTACATCGGTGACTTCGTGAAGTCTAAAGATTATGTGAGCTTCATACGAGGCTTGTGGCCTGATCATGACGAAGACCAATTGGTTCGGGAGAAATTGCAGAAGAAGACTACCCACATGATGCTCACTGAGTTTATTAATGGTGAAACGCTGGAAGTTGAATACAATTATGATCATACCAGGATAGATGAACAGCAGGTTCTCATCAACGTAAACACTTTGTTGCCGGTGTTTGATGGACGGCTCCCTCCAGACGGGGAAACCTTCTTGGACGTGAAGAGGCTAACCGCTTTTGTGGAGACGTCCGTTTATTTAAACGGGTGTCGGGACTATAGGCACGCCTCCTGTCCGTGCCATTTGGATATCGAGCCTGAGGCCGCTGCAGATTACGAACCGCCTTCAGGGTACCTATGTGCAGACCGCCACTTCCATCACTTCTGCTGGCAGCATGTGAACTACTGGCTGTCATTTGTCTTGGAGCCTTCGATGAAGAAAATGGAAGAAGGCTCTTACAATGAAGAAGCCACTTCAGGATTTGTTGGTTTTTTGGATAATACAATTTACTTCCAAGACGGGAAACCTCTGTTCCGGTCAAGTCACTTGTTCAGACACCTCTAAGATCTGTCACAGTGATTTATAGCAGTGATGGTGAATATGTTTATGCCAGTGGTCGTCATGTAGTTGTTTAAATTACAATAGTAGTGTAGTATGTAGTGTAAAAGCAATTCATATAATTATACTGTCACCTACTGGTATAGCATAATACAATGATAAAAAAAATGTTTTGTTTTATTAATTTTCTCTCACGGTAATGCTCACCATTACTATAACTAACATACGTGCCCCATGGTCACTTGTATATGTACGGGGTCGTAACCATCATAAGTTAGGCTATCACATCATGAGGTTATCGTCTGTGTTACATGTCGATCATTCGGTCACTTACCGACTCTTATTCTTGAAGTTTTGTACCAGTGGCATCTGAAGATTAAACTTTAAGAAGAAAGATGCCACAATCTTGGCCGACACGGGTTGTTACCGGTGGCCAGGCTGGACTCACCGAACGACGTGGTCTCAGCTAAACCGGAAGCAGAAGAAGAAGAAGAAGAGGAAACGCGAAGTGGCTCCTACTTCCAGGCGATCATCTACCGACTTTGTTTTCAATTTAGGGTTTTCCTTATCCTGCTAGTTTACAACTGTCCACGGTGAAAATGAATAAGCTCACGAGTTTTTGCAGGGCACGGCGTGCCTGCCGTTTCTTGGCGGCCATGCTCGGGTCATGGCAGTGTGCATTTTTGTAAAACGCAGCATGATGAGGTGCTCCAGTTCGCTATGACAACCAACGGTCATAAATTTGTTCATAATACGTCATCCTCACACGTAAGCGCCATTAACTGTTGCATGTTTGGTAGCAAAACTTGCCATTGTTATCAAGTCATCGTATATGGTGATTAGGGTCGTTAATGTTCCCATAATCGGATCCCTAAGTAATTTGGATATGTCGTGGCGTCGTGTGCCTTATCCGTCTCAAAAGTTTGAGAACCGTCAACTTGTATAATCACTTCACAGAACTGAGCTCCCGATAATACGATGTCAGTACTTATATATTAGGCCTCTATTCGATTAAAATGCATTTGTTATCTAACTGGTGTACCAGTCGGACGTCTGCTGTCTTATTTTCGGGACTCCAGAATAAACTCAAGTTGAAGTGCCATGAATCCAGAAGACTACCCAGAAGCGGACCAATTGCTTCTCGAGAAATTTCGGAAATTGCAGAAGGAGTTTACCCGCCGCATGCTCACTGAGTTTATCAATGGTGAAACGCTGGAAGTTAAATACAAGTATGATCACACCGCGATAGACGAAGAGCAGGTTCGCATCAACGTGAACACGTTGTTGCCGGTGTTTGGTGGACGGCGCCCTCCAGGCGTGGAAACCTTCGTCCACGTGCAGAGGCTATCCGCTTTTGTGGAGGAGTACGTTCATCTAAACAGGTGTCGGTCCTATACGCACGCCTCCTGTCCGTGCCATTTGGACATCGAGCCTGCGGCCGCTGCTGATTACAGACCGCTTTCAGGGTACCAATGTGCAGACGGCCACTTGCATCACTTCTGCTGGCAACATGTGAAGTACTGGCTGTTATTCGTCTTGGAGCCTTCGATTAAGAAAATGCAAGAAGGCTCATTCAATGAAGAAGCCACCTCAGGATTTGTTAGTTTTTTGGATGATGACATTTACTTCCAAGGCGGGGAACCTGTGTTCCGGTCACGCAGCTTATTCAGCTGCGGTCACAGTGATTTACGTCGGTGATGGTGAATATGTTTATGCCAGTGGTCGTCATGTAGTTGTTTAAATTACAATAGTAGTGTAGTATGTAGTGTAAAAGGAATTTATATAATTATACTGTCACCTACTGGTATCAGGAGACGCGGCAGCGGCTCACGCCAAGTATTTAAAAAAAGCGTAGCGCGAGAGCTGCCGTACTATTATATACAGTAAAATAGGGGTTTAGCATAATACAATGATAAAAAAAAATGTTTTGTTTTATTAATTTTCTCTCACGGTAATGCTCACCATTACCTTAACTAACATACGTGCCCCATGGTCACTTGTATATGTATGGGCTCGTAAACGGAATGAATGACACACTCTATTTAATTAATGAAATCAAAATACGTTTCCTATGTTTCCCGTCACACCATAAGTTAAGCTGCCTATACAATACGGGCTCATGGTCACCAGCATAAATATGAGCTCTCAAGTGAATTAAATGAGAGGTCGATTTAAATAAATGAATATATGAGGATTTCAGTCGCTTTGCGTGCTTGCCGAGCCCAGTCCAGGATTTGCTGTCATAACATAAGCGCGTGTTATTACAGCGAGACCTCTAGGGGTTTAACTAAGTCTGCTAACGTATAAGAGCACCAGCTGGAAGAACCAGCGCTTTGGTGCCTTTAGATCTGGAGCCACATCTGGTCACAGGTAAGTCACGCAGCCCCTACAACAGTTCCGATAGTTCTTACATGTTTGTTCGGTTTGATGAAGAGCACCTCCCCCTGCACTCTTCATGCCCGCTTCCCATCGTTTTACCGTCATGAGGTCCCAGGAACAAATAAATGCACACGGTTGATAGATCAATTTATTTGCATATTACGAGTACATGGGAGGTATTGTGGGGCCTCTACGTTTAATGTGACCCCGGCATGCTTCGAGTATGACGGAACCACGAAGAACATTTCCATAGCATTTTGTAGAAGAAATTCCGACATGGGCTTTTCACCTGTATGGAAATAGGCCTTGTCTTCTATGTACAGCATTAAGTATTGCTCGGCGATTACCTCGTCGAAGAGTTGTTTAGATTCTCGGTACAGTATGATAGTATACAGATAATGTTGGAGCCAGGAGGCAACGTGGCCCCAACAGTAATGATGGAAGTGCTGACGATAGCACCGGACCTCCTCCGGCTTCACAAACGATTCATAAGCACCTCCAAAGTCGTTGAGCAGGTGGCATGAGCAGCTGGCGTGTTCGCGGCGGGAGCACATGTTCAGATGGACGTGCATGACGACCAAGTCAATGAGTTCTGATATGCTTTCGTATTTTTTTAACCCTGGGAAGATGATCCCGCCTAGTACAGGCAACAAGCAGTTCACATTGACGAGTATACGTTCATCTTTTTCTTTTGAGGCATTAAAGATGTACTCAACTTCCAAAGGCTGTCCGTCGAAGAAGGTGGCTTCGAAGCGTGGAGTCGGCAGCGCTGAGAAGTCTGCTTGAACGATGTTGCGCTGACCATTGCCGCCCGTGATTGCAGAAGAGTCTTGAGGGTTCATCGTGGTCTCACGATATAACTGCTTCGGAAACAATTAACGCTATGTTTCTTAAAACTTCGCGGACAACTGTTCAGGTTGTACTCGGTGGATGTTTCTGGGTAGACTAAGAATTCTATTGTCCATCGGCTTCCTTTTAAATGAAGATCTTGAGAGTCCCTTTCTCTAATAATATATGCATTTGTCATTCCTATTCGAATGTGACAAGCCTCTTAGTGTTATGGCTTTTGATATGGCATAGTGTCACATGTTGGTGATAATCCCCACATAATGACTCCATTATCGCGCGCGGAACGAATAAATTACCGTTATAAAGCCATTTTATCAATAAGGCTTATAGATTTGCTCTCGTTTCGCAAATATTGTTGTTGTCATGCAAACTGCCCATTCACCTTTGTGCTGGTCACCGCTCACGTCACTATACTGATCGTTGCATTCAGTACGTTAGCGCAAAATGCAGCAAGATGCACCGAATGTGCAGTTGTTAAGAAAAGTTGATATCTGACTTCCGAGCGCGTTCCCGCGGCCTACACGAGCACGTGCAGCATCCGATAGCAGGCGAGCATGTTGCAGCTACCGATAGCGGCGTCCGCTACTGTGCAGCGGAGTCGATAACGCATAACGAGATGCAACGGTTGGGGTCTTCGGCAAAAAACCCAGTTTTTCTCAACCGACTTAGCCGAGTGATGCCATCATCGGTGCAGCAGCCCAACGTCAGCAAATATTGTTCTGACTGTAATCAACCAGAGATTCCTTCTACACTTGGGGTACCTCTGACTTACTGACCGTTGCCATTAGCACACAATTAGTGTACGTGACCATAACATTTGTGAAACGTGACACTGGAAGGAACATCTGTTGCTCTAGCTCTAAAGATTGCGGGCTAGAGATAGCGCCTAACAATGGCAGATTGTCTGATTAGATAAGACCTCCTTGTTTGGATCAATTAGTATGGGACATGTTACCTAGACCCGTGGACGTCAACTGCATTTGCAAACAACTACATAGCGTGCAGCGTGCATTGCAGTCTTACGTATAAACATGCTGGTACTAACAACAGTATCTAAAGACCCTGAGACGCTCGGCAACGTAGGCGTGCTAAGACACCTACGCTTGAACCCCTACGTTGTCTGAAGCATTAACCTCAATTAACAATATTCCGTCAATTAGGGTTGTAGGTATAGAGTGCTTTATTGACAAACATAATTGTTCATGTCAATATGAAGCATATTGGCACTCTGCGCTAACGACCTTTTCGTCAGTAACCGACAGCTCGCGCACCTATTGCTACAACGTATGTTTTAGTAAGACAAAACATTTTTCTACTTATAGATTGTTCATTTCTTTGTTGGCGCCCGCCACGAGTAACAGGTGTCTATCGAAATTGTCCCCTACCTGTAAGTAATTCATAAGGACTGTACAAAAGACTTGTGTATTTGTTGCAGGCCAAGATATAACGGCGTGGTGATATTTTCTGGAAGGTGTACTGCACCGTAGGAAGACGTTGAACGTGTGATGATGAAATAAAGTCTAAGAGTAAAGAAGTTTACGTTTACAGTTCCAAGAGGAGGACCGTTCCAGCAACGCTTATTATAATTGCAATTGTATGTTTCCACTCGACTTGATATGCAAATCATACCGCTGAAATATCAATATTGATTTATGGCCGTCGGCACTTCGGCGCGAGGAAAGCCTGCTATTTTTAGCCCTCCAGGGCAAACAGTGACAGTCGGGGCTAGACGGTAGCTAGTCGTGACCATGGATTTCAAAGCGCCTGAAAAATGGCTGGTGCGTCCTTCGCTGGGGGTAATTGCAACGCCAGGAGACATCGTAGTACCCGTGGATGTGTTCCTCCATATCAGCTCGCATCTCACCTTTACAAACTTCCAGAGTTTCGTTCTAGCATTCTGGCCTGACGGTGACGAAGAAGAGCTTATTCAGACGAGACTGTGGGCAATGTCATGCCACAAGTTCGAAGCTACATTCTACAATGGCAAATGTCTGGAGATAGAATACAACTTTGACGCGAGGAGGGAAGGACGAGATCGTGTCCTACTCAAGAAGGACTGCTTGCTACCAATCTTCGGGGGAGTCTCGCCAACAGGGCTGGCCGAGTTTGTAAGCATCTTACAGTTGGATAGATTTATCGAAGACAACGTCAACTTGGATAGATGTTCGAGCTACCGCTATGTCTGCTGCCCATGCCACTTGGGCATAGACCGCCAAGATTTTCCTATATTATTTATGGAGCCTGAATTGAGCGAGTGCGAACACGGCCACTTCCACCACTACTGCATGGAGCACGTGATTTCGTGGTTAGGCAATTACCTACATACTTTAATTTTGTTACGGGAAAGCAAAGAACTTTTTGACGAAGAGATAGCCGAGCAGTATGCATTTTTTCCCAGTCGCATTCCCTACTTTCAAACTGGTAGACGCGCCGATCCGAAATATTTGCTCGAGAGTGCTCTAAACATCGGAACATCCTGTTATGGAATAAGCTATGATGATGACTAAGACTTAGAATTTTAGTTGATGGCCAAGTTCTAAGAGTGTATGATGAACTGGATGCCCCAAGCACACCGGAGTAGGTTTAAGCATAGAAGTACAGTCAATTGCACGCATCGGACCGATGTGCATCAGATATAGGCGTCACGCTGCAACTTGTGCAACGGATGCTGCACTCCAATATTCCAGCGTAACGGCTTGGGAGTTAACATCTTTGCATGATAGAACTGTGTCTCCTGAGTTCAAAAATATCACCCCCCGCTACCCCCGACGCTTAACTTTGAAGTTATAGGCCGTACGGTCTTATGCAATTGACTGTAGATGACATGACTAGAAAAGTTCGCACGGAGTGATTATCTCTAGTACATAACGGGAGTACTTTAAACATCAGGTATAATTTTCAAAATAACGTAATGTTGGTATGTAAAAGAAATATTTGATACAGGCTTCAGTAGGGTATAAACTGGTCGTTATGGGTTTTAATATTGAGACCAATAACGTAAGGAGTAAAGAGTAGTATATTTGTTTTTTTTTGTTTTGCCACTCCAGGGAAACTTCTACAATCGGTGTGAAGTAACATGTGAATACTATATCCATCCATCCATCCATCAGCCTGTTTCGTCCACTGCTGGACATAGGCCTTTCCAGGATTTCGCCACTCTTGGCGGTCCTCCTGGAAGAAATGCCCGTACTCACACACGCTGGGCAGGCGGGTTGGTGAGCGCGGTGCCGAAACCCTTGCACCAGTGACGCCGCTGCCCGTCACCAGTCTAATTTATATAAGGCCCGGCAATTGGGGATGGATATACCGCCATCCATCGGTCCCAGGCAGTGGTGGGCCGCCTGGTTTTTTTGCCTGAGAGCTGTCCTCTTACTCTCCCCCGAATAACTTCGGGAGGATTTCCGAGTAAGATGTACCTCCACAGTCGAGCCCGGCATTAGCTCTACCACCTAGTAAAATGCTACCAGCTACTAAAATGCTCGAAAGCTAGTAAAATGCGGATGTTTTCAAGCTAAAACGCACAGAAAATTGTATAGACACTTTTTGTTTTAACGGGGGGTCAAAGTGAGGTCGTTTGTATGGGATTTTTGTATGAAAAATTTTTTTTCTGTCCTACCAGAGAGACCAGAGGTCAAACCTATGAAGTGTATCCATGGAAAAAAGTTTGACTTTGACATCTTTAGTAGTATCCAGGGAAACATTTTTGATATTTCCTCCAATTTCCGTTCCCGTTGAGATATTTGTAGAGGAAAAAATTTCTACTGGATAGTTGGTCGAGTAAAAGTTCTTTGGGCCCCAAAATTTTCGGAAACCACCCCTGGAAACCAAAAATAAAAATTTTTATTTAAATATTTGAAAACAAAATTGTTTTGGCCATATCTCCGCGACGGTTGGTCTTGGACCCCCCAGACTTGGTCCTCGAAGTTCCGAAAAAAGTTGTTTTTCATTTTAAAAAATTTTTATCCGAGGCGCGAAAACAATTTTGTTTTGGCCATATCTCTGTGACGGTTGGTCTTGGGACCCCCAACCTGAACCCCAGGGGTCCAAAAAAAAATGTTCTTCTTTTTCAAGTGTCAAATCTTTTTCGGCCCATATCTCCTAAACGGTTAAAGCTAGGCCCCTGTTCCTGGGGTTTTTTTAAAAGGTATCAACGAGATCTACCCGAATATGCAAAAAAACTTGGGTACCTTTTGGGTCCCTTTGGGTACCATGGCTATATCTCGGGAACGGTTAGAGCTAGAGCTACCGGGTTTTCACTATAGTAAACGGCTCGGAAAAGGCTACTTGATGACAAAAAAATAAGTCATTTTTTCTTTTTTTTTTAAATTGCTATAACTTTGGAACGGCTGGTGGTAGCGCTTCCGGATTAGGACTCGAATGACGAGCATCACGGGCTCTTTCCGACCGATAGAAAATTTTGACATTTGACAGCTGTCAAAAATATGTCAATCACGTTTATTCAACCGATTGCCTTGAAACTCAGTTTCTACACATTTTTAAGGTCGCTTTTTGTGTTCCAATAAGCGAGGCCGAGGGCCGAGCCGGTTTCACCCTAACTCGGTCGCAGAACGAGTCCGGAGGGAGCATGCGCGAGGTTGCCAGGCTGAGCACGCGCTTTCGGAGGCCTGACTTAGCCGGCGCAACGCACGACGAGTCCATCAATTTTTTTCAACAATTCCTTGGCGGCCGAAATAGAGTTAAACCGGCTCGACTTTCGGCCTCACTTATTGGAACACAAAAAGTGTCCTTAAAAACGTGTAGAAACTGAGTTTCAAGGCAATCTGTTGAATAAACGTGATTGACAAATTTTTGGCAGGTGTCAAATGTCAAAATTTGTCATCGGTCGGAAAGAACCCGTGATACCCATCATTCGAGTCTAAACCCGGAAGCGCTACCACGAGCCATTCCGAAGTTATAGCAATTTAAAAAAAAAATCCAAAAAATGACAAAATATTTCAAAATTTCAATTTTTTTTGTCATCAAGTAGCCCTTAGCGGCACTGCGCTCACCAATCCGCCTGCCCAGCGTGTGTGAGTATGGGCATTTCTTCCAGGAGGACCACCAAGAGTGGCAAAATCCTGGAAAGGCCTAAGTCCAGCAGTGGATGAAACAAGCTGATGGATGGATGGATGGATAATAATAATATTTTTTTCAGACCCCGGATCAAACATTTAAAAGATATTTTTTTTTAACCTGGCGTCTAAATGTGGGGGTTCCGAAAATTTTGGGATCCAAAAGTCTTATACTTGACCCACTATCCAGTAGGAATTTTTTTCCGTCCAAATATCTGAACCAGAACAGGATTCCGAGACACGCACACAGTTACAATATTGTTGCACACTTAAGCATTTTCCGAGACGTCGTTTTGAAACGGACAATAGAACTTTAATATATCTTTTCATGTTCTCTTGTAGTACAAGTCTGCGCAAGTTGAGTGAATCCATTGTAGGGTGACTAATTTACATTTTTTTACATTTTACTTCCCTAAAGCCATCTAGTGTAACTAGTTCATACTGGTTTCCTCGTTTACCCGCTTAAAAATTCATAAAAAGTATTTGACTAACTTCGACTGAGATCGTCGTACGTACGCGTCTATGTGTGCGTGCGCTTGAATCGCTGGTTGTATAGAGCTGGCCTTCTGTATGTATTTATTTTTAGTAATGGTTTCGACATGTATCGTGTAGAGTTCATGCCACCATAGAAGATCCACCTATATTTTTTATGGCTATGGAGTAAATAGTGCCGTACAGACCAACAGTGTGCCATAACTTTATACACTCACCTCTATGCTAAGGCTCAGCTCTTACTAAAACTTAGAAAGAATTGCAAGATTAGAAACTATTTCTTAAGAATTCATTTAAAACTAACCTTTGCCCGCGGCTCCCCTTGCGTTTATTCAATCTTCGCCCCGTTTTCGGCATGGGTGTAATTTTATAAACACCCTTTTACCCTTAGTATTGATCACGCTTACTACATTGATAACAAAACAAAACGCAACCAAATCCCTTCGGTGGTTCTCGAGTTAAAAGCGTCAGAGGTTCAATGACCCTGTTTGCGAAATACGGAAATTATTTTTGGACCTCTATACTTGTTCAAGAACAACCGCGACTCAATTAGTATAGGAAGTCTAATTTTTATTTTGCGTAATTCACAGGAAGGGTCGTTTAATCTTTGTTCTGACCACTTACCGCGTCTCCAGTATGAATTTGGCTGTATAAACGAAAGCCACCTTATACAGGATGTAAATGCAAAGTCAAGAATCCCTTTAGGGTATGAAAGTATACACGATTCTGATGTCATTACGTAAAAAAAATGTACCTTGAATATTCACAAAAAATTCCATCATATTTCTAAGCTATGGCTACGCAGCTCACCAGCCTCCCCACACACCTAATTGTACCCCGCAACCCGTAACTCATCCGAGTGGCCAGCGACCAGTGAGGGTATCCACGCGATTAGTGTATTTTGAGTAAAGAAAATCGTCTTATTATGAGGTACTGGTACTTTATTTAGAGATTCCAGTATTTAAAATAATATCTTTATCGATCATACTAACACACCCTTAAAGGATTCTTGGCTTTGCTTTTACACCCGGTATATCGAAGCTTTTGGCTGTATAACGCCAGCGATACATAAGAATTCCATGTATGATTGTGGGTAGGTATCGTCTAGTATAATAGATACATACTCCACATAGTACATGTAGGTAGGTCACATTCAGAGCTGGAGTTCAAACAATATTGGAGGAATCCTGAATCTCACACAGCTACTTGCTAGTTTACAAAACATCTAAATGAGTTTGGTACAAGTTATGGACTTTACGAACCAACCCTACAGTTTATGTATTCTAGGTCTTTCAATTTAATATAATACACAACCAACTGTTGGTAGGTAAGTATAAAAACATAAGAAATTAAATTAGACTTCGACGCAATCGACAACATTTCATTCATTTTAGTTAACCATTTGTTTTTAATATTTATATTGAAAGTCTGCGTAAAAAAGAAGCTTATGTATTTTTTATTTTGTTTTATTGTATGTTTTTCCTACATAATTAAATGTTTTCTTATTACTCACTCATTCTAAAAGGATGAAAGTCGCATCTGAGGATTTCAAAAGTCAATGTTCATTGCCAATAGATTATTTTAAAAAATCTTGGCATGTTTATTTCTGCTGTCACATGGCATGACAGGTGATTTTTTTTAAGCAAATAGCACGTAAAAGCAAAGGAAATTGTTTTTAAAATCCTGTTTTTACCATATTTTTAGTTTTTTGAAAATATCTCTTTATTTAATCACGATTTATTTCTGAAAAAAAAATGATGCTGAGAAAGCCCATATCTCGAAATGGTTTTTACTTTTGCGTCAATTATTAATTTGTAATGTTGTCGATTGGACATTGAGTTGGTTAGATAAATGATTTGGCCAAGTGCAAGTCACCTTTTTCGGGTACGAAACCCTAAAAGCAATATAGTACATAATATCAAATGACCGCCTTTAAGATCTTAGCGCCATCTATCTTCTTTCCACCTTTTCCAACCTCGGTGCAAATAGTTTGACCTCGCTAAAAGTTATCAAACTAGTCATCTCAGATGGCGCTAAGTTGGTTTATGGGGAATGTTAATTTTTTTTTTAATTTTATTAGAATGAAGAAATATAAAAGTTTAAAATTTTTTGGGTATGTATGCTCCGCCGCCGCTTCTACTTGGACCAACCCCGAAGCCCGTGAGTCTCAGTTCAATTAGTGTAATCCTCTTTGAGGCACAGTAATCGGCGCGCTTTAATTATGTAACTGAAGCAGGGCTTGTGGCGGATCAGACGTTTGTTGCTGTTTCGTTACTTTGGAGTTCTGCACAATGAAAACCCTTAAAACCGTCCGTGCTGGTGACCCCGGGTGCGTGCGTCTCACTCACTCGCATGACTCGTTCCGTATTGACCTCTCCGTCGCTCGAAAAGGAATCAAGTTGCGAACGCACTAAAATATACCAAAATAATTAATTACAGTGTTAACTAAAATAAAAAAAAATAAAAGGGACTCATTTGTTGTGATAATATCTTTAATTTGTCTAATTTTGCATACTCAATTAATTAAATCGGATCTTAGTCTTAATTTGGACCTTATTTTGGAATATATATAATTTAAGTTTATAATGAAAATTCGAAATAAGTTACCTAGTCGGTTCTTAAATACTGTCACTGGCCATTTATTTTAAAAATAGAACACCTAGAAAAAAAATGAAATGGTGTTAGATTTTCAAATATTTTTTGATTAATAATCTGCCAAATCACAATTACATTTATTCATTTTTTACGATGGAGTGAACTCGTAAAGAGGACCGAGTAGCAGTTAATTGCACTGCATCGTTGCGGCCATCCACCGAAGACGATATTCAACTTGCTTCAAAAATTAAAAATCACGAAGAGGTTCATGTACCGTACCATCAAGAGGTACAATGAAACCTCTAGTGTCGATGACGAGAAAAGAACTGGCAGACCTCGTTCCGTTACGACTCCAGGGGTCATCAAAGCAATCGAGGCGCGTATTGCAAGAAATCCCGTCCGCAAGCAGAAACTGATGGCTTTGGAGATGGGATTAACCAGAAGTATCGTAAAAAAAGTACTCAATGAAGACCTGGGACCACGAGCTTACCGAAAAAAGAGTGGACATCTTCTGAACGCGCGTCTGATAGCTATGAGAGCCAAAAAATGCAAAGTTTTGCTAAAGCGGTACGCAAGAAACAGACACCGCGATATCCTGTTTACAGACGAGAAAATTTTTAATATTGAAGAGTAGTACAACAAACAAAATGACAGGGTGTACGCTACCAGCTCTGCGGCCGCTGGAAATGCCATTCCTAGAGTGCAGCACGGCCATCATCCATCATCAGTCATGATTTGGTTGGGAGTGTCCTACTATGCCCCTACTGAAATGCATTTTTGTGAAAAAGGTGTCAAAACCAGTGCAAAAGTGTACCAAGACACGGTTTTAGATCGCATAGTAAAAGATCTGCCCCAGACACTCTTTGGAGGCCGGCCATTTGTGTTTCAACAGGACTCCGCACCTGCTCATAAGGCCAAAACAACTCAGGAGTGGTTCGAGCGCCAGAATATCGAGCTAATAAGGCATCAGGATTGGCCCTCATCTAGCCCTGACCTCAATCCACTGGATTACAAAATTTGGCAGGAATTGGAGGAGAAGGTCTGTTCTAAACCTCACAAAAATTTGAGCAGCCTAAAGTCATCATTGATTAAAGCAGTGGCCGATATCGACATGAATATGGTCCGTGCTGCTACTGATGATTGGCCGCGAAGATTGAAGGCTTGTGTGAAAAATGGTGGCAATAATTTTGAATAAATTTTATGTTTTAATGTAAGCTAATTAAATTACCTTTATCTAAAAAAAAACTTTTTTTGAATATCATGACTAGTTTTCATTTTATAGCCAATTTTGTTTGTGACAGAATTTAAGCACCGACTAGGTATATATATATATATGGCTATACTGAGCTAAGCCTTTCATTTCTTTTGATATAAAAACAATAAACAATGGTAATTTTTGGATTCAAAATATATGTATTTCGGCCATTGACCTCTCATAAAACAACAAGACACACAGTCTCTAAGAAAAGTTCGTCAGAAAGTGTCCGAACTGCGACGTGCATAGTAGCAAAAATCTTCAACCAAATTAAGACGTTATGTCGTTAACATAAGATGCAATGTCAGTTGTACGAAATCGTCATTCGATTTTGTCACCCCATAGCGGTGACAAAATGCATCGCGGACACTTTTTAGCGAGATTGTGAGTCTAGTTGTTTATCAGAGGTCAATGATTTCGGCCCACTTTGGGGCCTGCATCAGTCGAATAAATGATAATAAATGGTTGTATATATTTTTGCCCTTTCTATCTTCTGTCATTTATTCGACTGATTCCGGCCCCACAGTGGGCCGAAATATATTTTGAATCCAAATATTACTTACCTTTGTTTATTGTTTTTTATGCCATAATGAAAATTCAAAATTCGAAGTCAAAGGTCGAAATAAAAATTCAAAATTGTAATCAAGGTACATCATCCTAACTGTTCTGTAGTTTGACATGTGTTTGTTTTTTCAATTTTTTTAAAGGTGTGTTAGTATGATCGGTAAAGATAATTTTTTAAATACTGGAATCTCCAAATAACGTACCAGTACCTCATAATAAGACGATTTTCTTTACTCAAAATACACTAATCGCGTGGACACCCCCACGGTCGCTGGCCACTCGGATGAGGGGTGCGGGTTGCGGGGTGCAATTAGGTGTGTGGGGCGGCCGGTGAGCTGCGTAGCCATAGCTTAGAAAAATTACACTGGTCAACAAAATTGTAGAAATTTTCTGCCACAGAAACGATTTATTGAAATTATTATAGAAATTTGTATGCTGAATCCGAATATAAACTCAGATTTTCTCTATCACGTCGTAATATTTGTCTAAGACAGACTAAATTTTGAAAAATCGCGTGTTTTTACTACTTCTGGTGGGGCTTTACGCTTAGCACAATTAGTTTTTCGGCTTTAATTTTCAATAATACTTCTTCTTAGTGGTTCTTTTTAATAATATGATAAAAAGATTCACGTAACCAAGCCTAGTTTTCGATTAAATGTCTCAAAACAATCACACCCAATGTTTCATAGTAAAAACTTGGTATGAAATGTATGGACCGAACAAGCTCTCACAAAATATTATTTATTTTGAAAAATAAGGTTCAATCGCGAATTATGTTATTTTCACCTTAATAAGTATTGATTAAGGACTTGTAATTATGAAAAATAAATATATAAAATACATTTGTAATAAGTAAAAAAAATGTTCAGAAGCATTAAAGAAACGGTAAATTTCAATACTTGAAGTTGATTTCACAAAACTGAGACCTGATAGAAAAAATCTGAGTTCAGATTTGGATTCAGCACACAGTTTTCTGCAAGAATTTCAAAATATCGTTTCTGTGCAGAAAACTTGTTGACCAGTGTTATGGAATTTTTGATGAAAATTCAAGGTATATATATTTTTTTCGTAATGACATCAGAATCGTGTATACTTTCATACCCTAAAGGAATTCTTGACTTTGCATTTACACCCTGTATATGTTACATTTGAATTATACCGGCCTTAATTGGGACTGAAAGGTCACCAGCAATAATAGCCCTCTTTAGGACGGTCATCATGAGCGCAGAAACTCAGTTGTGGGCGTGACCAAATTTATATTTCATTTTATTATTACGTGCACGCCTGATCAAACTTGTGAAAGAAATATCGCATCGATATCGTTGCGGACACAAAACTGAAAACGTCAGGTAAAACAAAACTTTGGCAATACCATGGATGAACAATTTTGTCTATGCTTGAACTAACAATTGAATTAATTATATTTACAACGGCAAAATAAAACACTATGAATGGTGGTGTATGGTTGGTATGGATTTGGAAATAACGACGGAAATTACGTACACTTTTAGAACAAGCTTTTACACGGACACGAACGACGAACAGATGGACATGGCGTAACTAAAAGGGTTCCTTGTCGGACTACGGAACCCTAAAAATCAGAAATGGCTTACGACAAATTTTATCATGATTATGAAAACATGAGTTTAGATAAAGTAGTGTATGAAACTATATCTTATAAGGTTGGCCGTCTCTACGACAGAGTTACGGCCTTACAAAAATATTAAGGTCAGTTCATCCACTCCATATAGGATAGGATAGGAACCTCAGCGCTGCAAGTAAATGTACGGTTTTAATTCACAATGCTATATATAGGTAGTTCCCGGGAATCTTTCGAGATCGCGATGTAGATTACTCGTGGCGCCATCTAGTGTGTAGTTTGTTTACGCGATACAGCAGTGTTATTACTTGAAATAACAATTTAAACTATAGTACATTGTTCACCAAGTGGAGAAAGAGGCCGATTGGGAATCGCACTTTTGCCCGAGTGATACATAGTGCTTTATACTACACCTGCGAGGAAAATAAAAGACAAAATCACCCATTCTTCTATATCACTACTAGACGACATTTTGAGTTACTTTTAATAAAGATACAACCAAAGAAACAGATTGATAACCCGCGTTCGATTTGCAGTATTTAATTTCTTTTTTTAATTATGTACATAAATAACAAATGGCCAGTATTATGTTGCAAATTTAGACATAAAAGCTTTTTGACTTTTGGTTTTTTCATTTTTCATGATCATAAATAGCAAGTGGCCAGTATTATTTTGGAAACTAAGACATAAAAACTTTTTGTCTTTTTATTGTTCAAGCTAGGTTATGTACCAAGAAGTTTATACCCTTTTTAATGAAACATTTATGCTTATCGTACGGATGTTGTCAACAAATAAAAAAAACAATTTTGATATACTTTTTCTGCCCGCTCAGCACGTTAACAATGGATTTTCATACATTTTTTTCGCCCGCATATTGGTATGACAGCAATGACGTATATTCTCCATCGTTTTCGAAAAAGTAAGAAGGAACTTTCCAAGCAGGTGTAGTATAAATGATATTTACAACGGCAAAATAAAACACAATGTATGGTGGTGTATGGTGGGTGTGGAGAAATAAACCTCGTAGAGTGAACGCAGTGAAAGAAAATGCTCAAAATTATGAAAACATTAAACTTACGCATATTAGGTACCCATATGATTCTCAAGGTAAAATATAATCAAATGAGATAAATGCTTATTTACAATATTTGCTACATACTGATATAAAATATATATCCACCTATTAAAAGAAATAAATGCTTAAAGTTGTTATATTTCTAGATGGTGTTATTCACAAACATTGTTTGCTTTTATACGTAATTTGTTTTAAGTAATTAACTAAAGCTATTTTTTACGAGTGAATTTCTGGTCTATATGACTTCAAGTTCAGGTATGTAACTACATGAATAATCAATATAAAAATGCCTACTTTGTCAATACTAGCATTTCTAAATGACATCGATGTAGTGATGAATGTATGGTATGATGTCTTTCTCAGACGATATCTTTGCAGTCAAGGGTAGTCAAGGTCTACGAGATATCTTATTAAATATCAATCAATCGATCAATTTATTTATTTGTTTATAAAAGCATGTACATAGAAAATCTTAAATTATAAATTAATTATCAATGCTTTTTGCCCACTAGCATACAAATATTAAGTTAACATTCTATATATAGGTAGTTTATAAATTTAAACGAGTAGAGACATTATCTAAATACAAATTAATGTGACAACCTCTTTTGAAATTATATTAATGTCATAAAACTAAAATTAATAAAGAAACATTAAATGTCATAATAAACAATAGATAAATAGCGTGTTTATTGTACTTTTGAGTAATAATAGTCATTAAGTGCGATTTTGTCGATTATTTAAATATATTCATTTTTCTGTAGGGATCCGCTAACCAAAACGGATTGAAATTTTCAATATATGGCGCTCACGTGAAAACAAGGACCGAATACCGGCTATTAAAACCTTTTTCATTGATGAAAATCTTATTTATAAATTTCATGTACTTCAGAGAGCTATATCAAGTGGCTTTGAAATTGATGTAAAAAAGTTTCAAGAGTACTGTAATGAACAAGATCCATGTATTTAACTTTATATGAATGTTACGTTATGCCTGTGACCGTCCATAAGATACTGGTTCATGGAGCTCAGTTAATTAATTATTCAATGGTTCCAATTGGCCAGCTGTCCGAGGAACCAGCAGAAGCCATGAACAAAATAATAAGAAAGTCGAGATTAGGGCACACATTTAAAAAATCGCGCCATCGGACAAGCTATGATTTAATTAAGTCTTTGCTGACAATGTCTGACCCCTTTATTACTTTACTCAGAAAATTGCCAAATAAAACACATACAAATTTAGATAATGATATACATATTTTACTTAAATAAAGTTACTATGCATACTTAAACGCTATTTCAATCATAAATGTATACAATACCTTCATAACGAACTTTGTCCAGCTAGATCGTTTCAGGTCCGGGGGGGTCGCCAGTTATGGTTGGTGGCGGCCTGTCGGTCGATGGCTTGGTTGAGTCAGGCTGTAGACAGGGCTTCAGTCTTCAGGACCACCGGTGGTAACGTCAGCCAGCGGTCCATTCCATCTTCGCGATCTCACTTACCCTCATCAGAGCTGGCGGATGTGATTGCCAGCAATTCTCTAGGGTAGGGTCTTCTTTCTGGGGGGTGGTCGTAATTGGGTGCGATGTCCCGCAGGTGTTCGTGTGGGCCGTTGTCGGCACGGTCGTATAGCTTCCGGCCCACGAATTCACCTACGGTCTCGAGTCCCAAGTCTGTTGCAATCGTTGCATTACGGACACATCTCCCTGCAGATGATAGGATGCGCATGAAGATATTCTGTTGGGCTTGCAGTTTATTTCTGAGTGCTGAAGATATCAAGACGTACCACGCAGGCGCCGCATAGGGGAGACGTGAGCGCAGGTACGTCTTGAAGATGTTGATCTTTGTCCTCAGGGGAAGTCTTGGAGGACAGCACTAGTCATAGGAGTGCCCTCGCAGCCTTGGTGTGTCGGATGACATGGAGCACTTGGGGGCCCATGCGAAGCTGGCTATTTATGTGGCACCCGAGGTACTTCACCGAGTCTGCCCACTCGATGTTTCCCCCTCGTAGCTGCAGCCTCCGGAGATTGCTAGTCCGAGTGCGGCCAGACAACATGGCTGTCGTATTACCCACGTTGACCGACATGTACCAGTTGTCTAGACACTTCGGTAGTCGATCCAGAAGCCTCTGCATCTTTGTCACCGCTAGCGTCGCTCTGCGAGAGGAAGAGAAGTAAGCGCTGTCGTCAGCATAGAGTGCCAACTCAACGTCCTCCTCCCCGTCTGCGAGCGTACCTGCTAGGGTGGGGATGTCGTTCGTGTAGGCAGCATAGAGGCAGGGTGAGAGGCAGCTGCCCTGCGGGACACCTGCGCAGATGGGGTGCGAAGGGGAGGCGGCTCCCTCCACCGAGAAGAATAATCGTCGATCGGCCAGGAAGGACGCCACTACTCACACAATCGCGAGAGGAGTGGTGGACTGGAGGAGCCTGTACAAGAGTTCCGCGTGCCACACCCGTTAGAACGCCTTCTCGATATCGAGGAAAATTGCCATATTTTTCTTGGACCATATACTTAGAACACCATTAGCAAAAAAATTACATTAATTTCCCTCACTCGAAGAAGTTGTGGACAATCTATTCAGCATTACTTACTAAGACCAAATTACAGTCAAACTGAAGAGCTTCTTAAAATACCTACCTAGAGTTATGCTCCAATTCCCTTCATTTCATTTTATTTATGTCAATTAAGGACAAACACACAGTCGACAATAAAAATCGCATACATCACTATCACACCTTCCACTAATAAATTTACAAACATTTCATCCACCACATATTATCCTAAATACTCAAAGAACACACCGCTCATGAATACTCTCCACACAACCACACGTACCCTCACACATTCACTTACACACCTAATTTTAATATATGAATTATGTTTTTGTTGTTCGTTGCTTTTTATGTTAAATGTATTAAAATTAATTATAACTCATGCATGTTAGAATAGTCTCTGCTTTAGAATTTAGAAGGAATGTGACCCTACGATACACGAATATGTAGTTTAGGGGACAGTGAATATTCTTTAAGTATTATTTTGTATTATGAACAAATAAAGTTGTTTAATATTATTATTTATTTATTATAAGTAAATAACATTTTAACCGAGAATTCTCTAAATTCGTTGCACCTGACGAAGTTGTCTCGTTACCAAGACGACAAAATCCCCCGAACCGTCTAGAATACTCTAGAACAAATAAACTAACAAACTAAATAAATAAACTAACATATTTATGAAACAAATGTAGACATAGAGCAATTAAGTAGTGCAACACGTAGAAGCGGCAACAAGTTCATTGATGCACGCGGTAGTTATGCGCTAGACTAGAGCACCATCTGCGCGACTTAAACTGGGGTTTCTTCGGTGCGATTAACCCTCTTAATTCTTAATCACTTAAACAACCTTTCAACAATAGTTTACAGTCCAAGTGACGGTTTGATCCATCTCAAGGATTAAGTTATAAAGCTTGTTTTTGGGTTTTATTTCGTTGGAATCAGTAATGTTGTACGCAAGTAAGAAGTGATTACGTAGAAAAAATTGTGGCCACCCCGAGTAAATGATATGAACTTTTAGCTGATTGTTTTAAGTTTAAAGTGAAAATATATAATTTTGGTACATTTTAATTGTATTCGCCTGTTACGAACCCAGAATCTTATTTATTTTTAAATACATGCTGAATAAGTTTAAACCAATTTTTAAAACAGGCAGTTCAAAATTGAACACGTATGTTTTTTGCTTATCTTTTGGAAAAAACAATATTTTTCATATGTTTTAGTATTGATTATATTGTACAGAATAATCAAATTGTATGCAAAACGGGGCTCTTATGTCTTGATAAAAACATTTTTTTGCTCAATTTTATATCGTTTTGTTTACATAATAAGGAAACATTAGAGGGTTAGGTCAAAAATGAAATACAAAATTATTTGTCCCACGCATACTGGACTACACTAAAGTTAATGTACTGGTGGGTGAAGTCGCGGGCAAAAGCTAGTGGTTTGTATCAACGTCAATAATTTTATTTCTCTATTTGGAAAAAAATAATGTATTTTTTGCGAGTAAATATTGTAAATTGTCTGTTTTAAAAAAATAGTTGTAAACTGGATGATCATATTAAAATTCTAAAATTATATTCTGCTTCTGTACGTGAACATAGTTCATCGCTTACAATAATAACTTATAGAAAACATCAATCAGTCCACTCCATCTTAATTTGAAAGCGACTAAAACAATAATTTATCTAAGCGCGCAACAAAGACCCCCGCTTAAAGGGAGACGAGGGGGTGTTACCACCTGTGCGGGGTTGGACCAGACGTCGGTTATCGATTATTCGAGAGCGAACACTGAGGGCACCCGGGTACAATCCAGACCAAGTACATTATCCGGTGAATAATTGTATTTTCATCCTCAGAACACAGCAATAAGGTCTTTGGTTGGGCTCTTTTTAAATGGCGTCTTTGCCGGCAGACGGAAACACAGTTCTGTTCATGCGTAATTTTATTTTAAAAGGCATTTCAAAGAATCTTTGAGAGCGGTGACAGAATGGCGCTGGTTAGATCGGTGTTTCTTTGTGATTGGATAGGTTTTGTATTGGCTGTTATAATTTAATGAAGTTTTAGATAGCTAACAAAACTACTTAGCTACATGCTATCTAGTAATAACCGTTACCGAGTAGCGTCCTCTTTTTGCTACGATGGAGCGTTGTAAGCGCTTCGAATCCATCGTTTTCTTGCGTTTTAGGTCCTCTATGCTTAGACGCGTTATGCATTACAATGAAAATTGCTACTTTGTTCAAAAGATCTTTCATAAAAAAATCGTATCATTTGTGATCTTTACTATTTTGAGTATCGGTAAAATTTGCATCAGAAATATTCACAATAAACCAAACTGTACAGAAAATTCTATTTTCATAAAAGGTTTGTGTTTTGTAAAAGAAACAAAATAAATATAAGAAAAATTTGAATATAAATAAATGAGTAATTTATGTAAAAGAGAAATATCAAAAACTCCAAAACTATAGAATATGTTTATATACTACAACATTACGGGACACCCACCAAAAAGGTTATCTCGATAATTTTAAAATTGTAAAGGTACAGATCGCGACATGACTGGAGTGCGGGCGACGTAAGGGGCGCGACGGGGGTGCGTACCCCGCCCGGGTTTCCCGCATGCGTCGATCAGTCCCAGATATAGTGATGTGCTTCGTTGTACTCGCTGTAGCTATTTTATTCGATAATGTTGTTTGTCAGTCATAACGTACAAATATAATTATGAATTTAAAAAAATGAGTAATGATAATGACTTATTTTATTTACGGACGTCTTTATTATGAATAACATAAACTATTAAACGAAAGGTTTTTTTTCCATTTAAATACTTTAAATGCAATGTGTTTTAATAATAGTTTTAAAACGGCGACAGAAGAAGCGTCACAACAAGTAACGGCAGAAGATTGAGAGGGCTACGACAAATACGCCGAAAAATTAGAAAACATGTACTGAAGTAAAGACGGTATTATGGGTGTTTTAGGACAATTTATAATTAATTAGTGTAGAAAGTAGTGGTGAAGACAAAGTATATTACTCCAAGTCTTTGCTAATCCATTGAATGTGAATAAAATATACATTACTCGTATTTTTTTGTGTTGTCATTGTTAATGTGTAATGTTTATTTATTTATGTGTAGATTGAAATATATCTATAAATTCATATATTTAATTTAGATAAATAATAATTCTCAAAAAGAAAACGTCGATAACTATTGCTGAACATGAACATTTTTGTCACATCCCTAGCAAATTCCTCTAAACTGCACTCCCGCCATGGTGCTATCTTGTATGATACTGGGTTTTTAAGTAAGTTACTCCGTCAGTGCAGGTATTGTCATGGACAAAAGCCAAAAAGAGGAAATAATAAACCTCTGAATATTTTCTCAATTTTCGACGTGGAATTTCGACGCCGAGCATCTTGAGAAATAGAAAAAGAATGTGAGTTATTATTATTTCTCCGCAACATTGTCGTATTCGTTTGTTGAGCTGCAATCATAATTCGTCCATGGCTGCAATAAAGTAAATATTATTAAAATAAATAGTACCACTTCCTTTCCCCGAAAACTTCCACTTATTGACTTTCAAATTTGATGCAAAACACCCACCCACTTATTATTTATTCCCATTATTACGCCTCATCACTGGCAACCCTAAAAGAAGGCTGTATTACCCCTCACGTAAAGTTTCCCAGACAGTTGTAAAACTACGCTTCCTTATACAATAGTATCTGGGGAGGGTCCATAGCCTGGGGAGAGAAGGTGAGAGGACAAGAACTGGCTCCAAATCAGATGAGAGACAAGGCTGCACCAATCAAATATTACCACGATATTGTTGAGTATTTTTATGTATTTTTAAAAGACAATGCTAAAAATCGTCTACATTATTACGAGTATAATATTATATGAATCAATATATATTGAACTCTTCTCGAGCCTTCTTATTTATTTTGTAGCAATCAAGTATGAAAAAATAACATATCACACTAATATAATAAAAGCGAAAGTTTGTGTGTGTATGTGTGTGTGTGTGTATGTTTCTTACTCTTTCACGCTGAAACGGCTGGACGGATGTGGATGAAATTTAGAATGGATAAAGCTTATACCCTAAGTTAACACATAGGCTACTTTTCATCCCGGAAAAAGCATGTTGTTAAACCGAATAACACGTGGGCGGAGCCGCGGGCAAAAGCTATCATTTTACATATTCGGTACTAGCTTTTACCCACGGCTTCGCCCGCATCGAATTAGTTTTTCTTTAGTCCTATAAAATCTGTAAATATTTATCAGACTGTACGGCGTGAAAGGTTGACACATCACTTTTCTATAGAAACCTCATTTCCATCCTACGGGAACTGATTTATGGGATAAAAAGTGGCCTATGTCCTATTCCAGGTCTAGAACTACATTCATGCAAAATTTCAGCCCAATCGGTTCAGTGGTTACGGCGTGAAAGAGTAACAAACCATCCATACATCCAAACTTTCGCATTTATAATATTAGTGGGATTAGTGGGATAGTGGGATGGGATATTTTGGCCCACTCTATGGGGCCGTCATCAGTATAATTTTAATATAATATTTATATTTTACATGAGGTACAGTCTTCATGTCGTTTTAAGAAAATAATAATGAAATCAATATTCATTTACGGTATTATATTCAATTCCTTCTATTTAAGTATTTATGGTGTGCACGGCCACAAGTGGCTCAAAAAATAAGTAATATCATAATATCGAAATATAAGCTGTGACAAAAACTTTTGTGATTAACAATTTTGTCTCTTATAATTTAATAAAACTTATTAGTCTAATTAAAACGGTAATAAATATTCACAAAACAGCAATATTTTTAAAAACTCCTTTAATTATGCTTAGATATTTACTTTATCAAAAACATTATGCTCGTACATATAATTTAAAACTATGTTACTTTGGCGTTAATTTTTTCAATTGAAAGAAACAAATAAATTAATTTTTAAATCTTCCTGTATTGGGATGGACACTTGAGCTTTGCATCAAGATGTTCCGGGTTCCAGACCCGAACAGAAATCTTCACATCTAGATTTACTTTTCTTCTGCATTTGCATACCACAATTTATGTTTCCTACCGCAAAAAGAACAAAGAAAAAATATTCTCGCATCATGGTTTCCAACAAAAGCACGTTTAGATGAAAACCCTAAAACTCCCAATGACCAAAAAATTACCTGTACTATCCCACTCCTTTCAATGTCAAGAAATAATGTAATGTCACAACTGTAGAACTCTTTATCTTTGCCCGTCCAGCGCATCCGGCACTCTTTACGGCCTATTTGCGATATACTTGTTTTTACAGCCAGTGTGCCGAAATACTCTGCCTATTTCTTAAAGGTGCTTCTTGACTGTATATAAGGGACCTCATTTCTATATTTTGTGTTACCAACGTCATGGAGTTTTGGATTTTGGGCAAACGAAGGAAACCAAAAATAAGCCACTTTTACCCGCAGCTTTTATCGCGTGGTGTCTTTCATTAAAATGATTATCGACGGTTATCGGCTGGGCGGTAATTTTTTTAACATGCCTAGCCTTTGTATATGAAGACTAGGGTTACTACGACGATAATAGAGAAACCAGAACATACATACAGACAACAAACGAAAATTCTAAAAATTTTGTTTCGTCCTCAGTACACTACTCAGCGCTTTTCATTTAAAATTTCGTGAAAATATGCAATGTACAGACACGACTTTTTTACTAGTTTATTATTAGTATAGACAGTAGATACAGACAGATACAGATACGTACTATGTCCAGCAGTGGACGAACACAGGCTGGTGGATGACATACAAAATATATCTGTTACCAGCCAAACCCGATTTTAGGACGAACTAGATTGGCCTAGGCAAAAGTGGTTCTGGATTTTCATAATAATTTGGCCAATTGCAAGTCACAAGACGGGTGTAGAACCCTAAAGACATTATGGTAAACTAGCTTTTGCCCGCGATTCCGCTCGCGTGTTATTCGGTTTAAAGACATGCTTTTTTCCGGGATAAAACGTAGCCTATGTGCTAGGTTAGGGTATAAGCTAATCCGTTCAACCGTTTCAGCGTGAAAGAGTAACAAACATACACACACACAAACTTTCGCATTATAATATTAGTCTGATGATAACAACATTTTTAACATAAAAATTACTCAATAACAACAATATGCATTCCAAAGAAAATCAAACCTACAAAAAACAAGGCGCTAAAATGGTAGCGCCTGACAAAAAATTTTGCACCGTCTGCGTACGGAACCCCACTTTTTGAATTTTATTTATTTTATTTTAGAGTATGCTCTACAATCTGACTAAATTTAAAACTAGCATGTTTAAACATGCTTAGAGTCAAAACAAATATAGTTTACATAATGCAACTTTTTCGTGGGTTCTTGTATATTTTATTATTGGTCGCGGTAGAGGCCATAGTAACACGTATTCTGTGAAATTTTCAGCTTCCTATATATTACGGTTGAAGCCGTAGACTCATGTGACAAACGCACAGTCAGAAAGCGGAGGGTTAGTAATAGGGTCCCGTTTGGCACCCTTCGGGTACGGAACCCTAAATAATTTGGCCATCTTCGAGTCGAACGCAATCACAAAGAGTTCCGTGGCACCAAACAAAACGGGTTAGGAACCCTAGAAGCATGATAAAAAATAACAATATAAATACCATAGCAACATAAAGGCGTAAGAAACCCGTTGTATTTGTTATTTACCATAATGTCTTTAGGGTTCCGCAACCGTATTGTGTTGTGGTACCGGAAACCTGTGTACTTGAGTCTGAGTCGCACTTGGCCAAATTATTTTAACATTCGGAGAGATGAAGATGAAGATTTAGGTGGTAGAGCTGATGCTGGGCTTGACTGTGGAGGTACCACCATCTTACTCGCAAATCCTCCCGAAGTTATTCGGGGGAGAGTAAGAGGACAGCTCTCAGGCAAAACCAGGCGGCCCACCATTGCCTGGGACCGATGGATGGCGGTATATCCATCCCAAATTGCCGGGCCTTATATAAAATAGACTGGTGACGGGCAGCGGCGTCACTGGTGCAAGGGTTTCGGCACCGCGCTCACCAACCCGCCTGCCCAGCGTGTGTGAGTATGGGCATTTCTTCCAGGAGGACCGCCAAGAGTGGCGAAATCCTGGAAAGGCCTATGTCCAGCAGTGGATGGAGATGAAAGGAAATTGACGTACATTGGAGCTTTCATAAAAATGTCGTTACGTCACGAATGAAAGAGTGACGCACGATATAGATTGATGTCCCATCTGTCGTGATTAACTACCTATGGTACAGTTTTTTTAGGGTTCCGTACTCAAAGGGTAACCAACGGGACCCTATTACTAAGGCTCCGCTGTCCATCTGTCCCAGTTGATATTTTCACAGATGATGTATTTCTGTTGCCGCTATAACATCAAATACTAAAACCAGCCAAGTGGGAGTCGAACCCGTGCACTGCCATACAAAAGAGATAATTTTTTTGCCGTTTTCATAGATAATGGTACGGAACCCTTCGTGCGTGAGTCCGACTCGCACTTGGCCGGTTTTTTTAAACAATGGACTTATGTTAAGCTACTGCCGCGCTGGATTGACAAGATCTAAAGACTGTAAACCCAGGATGAAGTGAATGTAGGTGAGGCGCTAAGGCGACATAGGTAGAAAAAAAAATAGATTTTAAAATAGTAGAACTCCCATATTACACTAGATTAGTTAAAAGAAAAACACATTTTAAAAGAGGCCTTTTCTAAGACAATAGCAGAGACCAAAACGTGATAGAGATAAATTCGCTGCATCGAAAAAAATTGCAAAGTGAAGCCCTAGGCCTGGGCCTAATCTTACTAAGCGATTTTGAACTTCAGTATGTTGTCAGAAAGTCTACATTAGAACGCTCGCTTCGCGCGCTGCCGGCACGCAAATTCAGTGAATTTTCGAGGTTTTTCTGGAGGTTACGAAAATGTAGGAGTTTTTTCACCTAACATGAGAACTCAAGCCGTTTTGACATAAAACGAATTAATTACCTAAAAAGGCATCATTTTCAAAAATAAAATCTATCAAGTGAAATGTGTCCAATTAGGTAACCGACCTGACAAAAGAAAGACAAAGGTCTGAAAAAACGGGTGCCAAGTTTAACATTGATCAGATAAGTAGTTGACTCAACATAATTAAACAAAAACCTTTGAAAGACCAATAGCAAGGCCTTATGAGGAAATCCGCCACTGACTACGTAGGACAACAAGAAGAAGAAGACTGAAATCTGTTTTTGTGAGCTCGAACTGTGCCTCAAATACACATGAATTAAGTCTATAAATTTTTACATTTATATTTCAGAATTATTGTGTAGCCAAATAGGAACCGACTTTATTTCACCTGAAAATGTTTGCCCACCAGATGTTGATGATAGTAGATTTTATACGTGTCTGCAGCAGCGAAAGTGTTTATGAAGGTTCTTTTTTATTGTTTGCTACTAAAATTACCAGGGTAAAAGAAATCTACATGTAAATTTTCAGCCGTTTTTTATGCCGCGACCTAAAAGAGTACAGTGTGGTTTTGCGTGTACGTTTATGTATAAAAGCGCAATGCAAGATATGAAATTAATATTTTGAGAAAATTAGGCGTGGATTAGGAGTCATGATTATTTTATATTGTATAATTTTCATGGTGTGTTCTGAAGATTCTTTTAGCCAAATGATCACTGATAATATAACCTGTGTGGAGACAGGTTCTACGATTTAAATTTGTGTATATTATGTAACCGACCAAACCCGATTTTTAGGACAAACTAGTTTTTCCTAGGCCGAGATAGGTGCGACGACGAGCGAAACGAGGAAGAGGGTGTTAGGTTGCTTGCGAATATAAATTCAGGAGCCGAGCGAAGCGGAGCGGAGCGAGGCGACGTCTTAAGTTTTAACAAAAATACGATCTTACCAGCCATATCATGATATCGATCTTAGTTTGGCCTTGGAAAAACTAGTTTGTCCTAAAATCGGGTTTGGCGGAACATAATAAACATGAATCCCGGGGGAGTGTCAGAGGTGTTTCCAAGTGTTGCAAGGAAGAAAGAAATGTTAATGATAATTGACGCCGAGACAAATTCTGCTTATTCATTAAACATCGATAGATAAAGTAAGCAGGGATCTCCTTTTTAGGAATTATGAATTCTCTTTATTCAATTTTATCCTTAAGAAGAAATTTTTCTTTTGACATTAATTGATATGATACATATAATATAATAAGATAACTAAAAACTGTAGGTGAGAAGATACAACATTGGTACGTTTTTTTCTACAATTTTCCTGTGAAAATAATTTTCGCTAGTTATTTGCACACACACTTTTTATTTCATAATTTTGTTAATTCATAAGAATAAAACATATTTTATCTTTATTATATAATATAACAATTTTATTTTAAAAAATGGCTACTTTTAGACTAAGTAAACAGAAAAGTCATTTTCAAAGTGAAAAAGTATTTTTGAAGTATGTTATATACATTAAACCTTAGTGTATATTTTCATTTATTCACCACCAATTTTCCTGATGGTACCAACACTGAAATAAATTCGTCTTCTCAACTCAACGTGTTT
Organism: Ypsolopha scabrella; assembly: GCA_910592155.1. Lineage (NCBI taxonomy): Eukaryota > Metazoa > Arthropoda > Insecta > Lepidoptera > Ypsolophidae > Ypsolopha > Ypsolopha scabrella. The sequence continues at coordinate 21,373,655 of OU342976.1, forward strand.
ATGAAAGCATTTTATTGTATACGTTTTATTGTTGGCGTAAAAATACGTATCCCAAATGTAATTCCGTTTTTACGCCACCACTCGTTTTTGTTACGTGGGAATTTATTGTGATGCTCCATTTATTAAAAGTCAATTACTGTTAAAGAACCAGTTTAAGCGGTATTGTTTTTTCGCTAACATCGGAAGCGAAATATTGTAAAAAGAGAGTTCCTGAGTGCAACGAATTACAGTACAAGTACTGATTTGTATTTGAACCAAGTCAAAGAACTACATTCCACGTACTGATTTTAAAATTTGTCGATTCACAATAGTACATTATGATACAAGTAAGCTGCCTTCGGCTCGGCCTCCAATCCCGCCTCGACTGTAATGTCTAATACTCACGCGTTTCATGCGACGTTTTTTAACACGCTTATTTCACTGTCTTTTTTTTTCCATATAATCGAAACCACAGCTATGAACTGACAATTTTCTTTGAAAAATGGCGGCGGAGATTTTGTTTTTGGCGCAGATGGAAATAGAGGCACTGACGCATCCGCCAAACAGCCAAATATTAACAAACTGAATATTTTTGTATTTACGACAGAAAAAATAGTTAATTTGTTGATAAAAATAAATAATTTGATAAAACTAAATGATTTATTTATTATATTTTAACTGAGAAAATTTATTTATTCGCAAAAACTTTGCTATTTCTCAAGACATCATAACTCTTTGCTAAGATTTAAAAAATATGTAATGTAAAAAACACTAGTGTGATAATGTAAAGTAAGAAGCACGCGTGTTTAATATGCTGCATTACGACCCTAAAACACTGCAATAATGGCCACTTTATAAGCAAGTGTGTTGAAAAAATCATTCTTCGATTCTCTTTATTTACTAAACTCATTTTCAATATTTCGAGATAAATGTACAATTATTTTTGATCAGAGATCGCTTGCTTACCTGCTTTTCAGGGTTCTGTGCCCAAAGGGTAGCCAACGGGACCCTATTACTAAGGCTCCGGTGTTTGTCTTTCCGTCTGTTCGTCCATCTGTCACCAAGCTGTATCCCCATGAACAGTGATAGTAAGACAGTTGAAATTTTCACAGAGGATGTATTTCTGTGACGTTATAATAAAAAAATACTAAAACCGGCCAAGTGCGAGTCGGACCTGCGCACTCTCATACAACAGACATGATTTTTTGCCATTTTTATAGATAATGCATGAACCGTGATAGCTAGACCGTTGAAATTTTCACAGAAGATGTTTTTCTGTTGCCGCTATAACAAAAAATACTAAAACCAGCCAAGTGCGAGTCGGACTTGCCCACAACAGACATGATTTTTTTGCCGTTTTATAGATAATCGTACGGAACCTTTCGTGCGCGAGTCCGACTCGCACTTGGCCGGTTTTTATTTGTATCTCTGTGTGAAGATACGCAAAGCCAGTGTTTTTTACAAATAACGTCAGCTTTTTCGAATGTGTACTTATATAATAATTATGATATAAATAAATTACTATATTTTATGCTAATCGATTCCCTAACTATAAAACCAATCTTAAAAAATCTAAATTAGTTATACGTAAATTTCTTGTTTGTGTTCTAAACACTACATAAAAATGGTACTTCTTTTTGTCTCTAAGCACCTAAAATAAATCATAGTCTATGGTTGTGAACGACAAAATGTACTTAATATTTTCCTTCCCAGTTTTATGCAAAACCTTGGCAAGGCTCCAATTTTGTGCTAAAGTTATAAACATGGCGTTTTACAAGGAAGTTTTATGTCGTAAATTTTTGCAGCATTACGTCAAACACAATACAATTCACAAAAATGTATGATTTTTAAATATAAGTTACCACAATAACCCATCTCAAAAAATATGCAGCATATTTCTGTACCTTACTTTACCGTATTTGTACCGTACTCTTTATGTTTGGACGATCGCTTCGATTATTTTAAGTAATGGAGGATCCCTTTGATTGCAGCCAACAAAATGCTGGATGTAGAAAAAAAGCGAATTGAGCTGGAATATAATGTCAGATTGGCAGGTTTCGTCAATATAAGCCCTTTTAAAGGGTACCACTTTTACGTCCATCGCCTGGCTAGGACAAAACGGGTCTAAAGACCAAGAATATTGGAATCGTAGCACTTGCTACGCCGCCGTAGCAACGTAGCAAAAGAAGACTGCAGCAATAACACAGATTCGCCCGCGTTAAGGGCTTGTATTGGGTCTTTCAACGGTTTTTGATTTAATATGCTGAGTCAATGTAAAACTTGAACACGTGTTTTTTCAGACCTTTGTCTTTCTGTTGTCAGGTCGGTTACCTAATTGGACACATTTCACTCGATAGATTTTATTTTTGAAAATGATGCCTTTTAAAGTTATTATTTCGTTTTATGTCTAAGCGGCTGGAGTTTTATGTGTGGAATTACTGCTATAACAAGAAAACATGGTTTACTTTCCGATGTCAGGTGAAAAAACTCCTACATCAAATACTTTTTCGTAAAATCCAGAAAAACCTCGAAAATTAACTCTGTTTGCGCGCCGCCAGCGCGCGAAGCGAGCGTTCTAATGTAGACTTTCTAACAACATACTGAAGTTCAAAATAGCTCAGTAAGTTTATCGTGCACCAGGGGTAAGGCCTTAAAGGCAAAATTGTTCCTCAAGCCCATTTTTAGGGTTCCGTACTCGAAGGGCAATAATGTCGCTCTGCTGTCTACCTGTCTTCTGTCCGTTCGGGTATGCCACGGGTCTCTAGCTTGCATACGGAATGAGTTACGGACCAGAAGTTTGGATACGTTTTGTAGAATATAGACCCAAAACTGAATATTGAATTTATAAAAAACTGGTCCAGTGCGATTCAGACTCGCACACGAAGGTTTCGTACCATTGTGACCTATTCTCGTGCAGCAAACCTTAAATTTAGAATTGAAAAACCTAAAATAATACAAGCTTATTTAACTTTTATTCATCAGCGTTAAAGCCTATTTTGAAATGAAAAGTTTTATGTTATGGCAGCTCTGAATCTAAAATTTGCTACACGAGAATAGGTATCATTATCTATAAAAACGGTAAAAAAAATCATGTCTGTTGTATGGGAGCCCCCCTTAAATATTAATATAACTAAATATTCTGTGAATATCGCAAGCGTCTACCTGTTGCCGTTATCAATATCGAGTTTGCTGTATGGGAGCCCCCTTTAATACTCATTTCATTCTGTTTTTTAGTATTTGTTGTTATAGCAGCAACAGAAATTCATCATGTGTGAAAATTTCAACTATCTAGCTATTACGGTTGAAACGATTTTTGGAACTTATTAAGTAAAGTAAGGCCAACGAGACGAGATAAAGAATGTAAACAATCGGACCGTTACTAAGTTATCTCTATCCTTATCTCTCGTACCGCTCGTACGCAATAATGGCGTCAGTTGGTCGACGAGAGCTGTCGTTGCGTGTGTCGTGTGGTACAGGTAAGCTATCAGACCTCACAACATTTGGCCCGCGATTTTGTGAACAATTTCATTCCTGTTGGGATTGCGTTTGAAGCACCGAAAACATCGATTCATTGCGTAATTATTATTCCGTGGCCAAAATATTCGATTACGTGAAAAAAAAGACAGTAAAATTTTATTATTTTTCCTCGCAAGTGTTTTGAAAAACGTCGTATGAAACGCGTGAGCATTAGACATTACACTCTCGGCTGCACTACGGCCTCGCCGTAAAATTATAGTACTTATAGGTCTCTGAACAACGAAATGCTATAAAATAACTGTTTCTGAGATTACAGTACATATGATACTAACTAAGAAGGCAAAGGAAACTTAGCCCATACAGCCATGTCTGAGGTTTCATATCAAATACCAATAAGGTTTTTATTTTTGTTATATAATGTTCTCCAATACGTACAAAACAGTAACGAGGTTACAGTTCAAATTTATTTTCGGCCAGGTATTGTCTATGGCTTACGGCACGTTGGACTCGGTCTAATGAATGAACTGTTTGTGGCGCCATAGTTTTCGAGGAAATTTATTTATTACTTACTCTGGTTTTATGGGTCAAAAGAATTATTTTATTTATTTTTATTTGACAGCAAGGATTGTTATGATATTTGACTCCACCTGACATTCTGGAAATAACGACGGAAATCACGAACACTTTTAGAACAAACTTTTACTGCCTTAGCAATTTTTTCACATCCATGCAAGAATAACACAAGAATAATCAAAAATGGTTAACGACAAATTTAATAAAATTATGAAAACAGGTTAGTAGACAAGGGTTTAGATAAAGTAGATTAGGAAACTATACATAACTAGGTATTAAAACACTCGTTTACTATTAAAAAACTTTAAAACTATTTTATATTATTTATTTTCAAGAATAAAGAAATAGGGGGCTATTAAAATTTACAGTTTAAGACCATTCTTATTACGGTATTTTTTTTCTATCTCCAAAACTAAACTAGTTAGGAATTTGGAATTTTCTGTATATTACGTGCCGTGTACTGTTTTTAAATAACGAGTACTGAAAATGCCGTTTTTCATACAGGTTTAGGGTTATGAGCCCGAATACCCGACCAACTTAATTTTGCAGTTTTGTTTCATGTATTTTGTAGATACTGGTAGATTTGTAATTTTTATTCAAATCATTTTAGTCTATTAACTATTTCAATGGTACGGAGCCCTCAGAGCGTGAGTTCTGCATACACTTGATCAGTTTTTCTCCTACTTTACCCAAATAGTTATGGTCTGCAAGTTATTCCTGAATAATAGAGGCACAAAAATGTTTTTCGTATTTCGCAAACAGCGTTATTGAACTTTAGTCTTGACTACTTACCGAGTCTCCCGTGTGAATTTGGCTATAATAAACGAAAGTCACCTTATATGCGTACGGAAAAATTTAACCTGATTTTTACTCGGTAAATCTTAGAATTCAGATTTATTTTCCAAACCCAAAGGTACAACAAGGTACTTGACCAACCCTCAAATCAGGGGCCAAAGAGCAACCTATTATGCCACTAACTAGCTCTAACCCGACCCAATTGGCCACAATTTAGCGGCGGCAGGGACCACTAAAGCGCTTAAAATCATAATGCTACTATCTTATTATGAAAAGTAAAATATGTTCCTGTACATCGATAGCCCCAAGCGGTGGCAAATCGACTAATTTGATGATCAAACGTAAGTCCGAATGTACAAACGAAACACCACAAATGCTTTTGCTTTATAATATTCGCCTTTATTACAAGCTACAAAGATCTTGGTCAGTATCATTTTGTTTTCGGTCGGTTGCGTCCCCTTCCGACTTCCCCCTACCCCCTCATCTCGGCACGTCTGAGGTCAACGTACTCCGGAAATGATTTTGTATGATTTTTGTAGGAAGGCAGGGTGAAAATAATGGAGGTTGATTTAGATTTAAGAAGTTCCAGGTTTTTCTCATTGTTCCGAAATAGTGAAGATAAGTTCTGTTTCCAATTCAGATCAAGTTTCATTCAGTTGATGGTGAATGTTATCACTTATCACTTTTTGATGGAACGTCATCATTGGATCATGAATGTAAAATTAAATACACTTGGTATACTCATCAGTTCCACAAATACGAGTATATGTATGTATTATTTTATCTTCGAGGTTCGTTAGTTCCCAAATATTTCTTTTTCATATTTTTGACAAAAGTATTAAGTGTACATGGTTTGCGGCTTTACGTGACAATTATATACCTGTAGAGCAGTGGTTCTTAACCGGTGGTCCGTGGACCACTGGTGGTCCCTGGAAGCACCCAAAGTGGTCCTAGAAGAAGCCATCCGAAAAAATGGAGCAAAAACCAAAGATTCGAGACATTGCAAGCATTGGCTTTGAGTAGTACTGAACCAAGGATTCAGAAGTTTGTAAAGAGAATGCAGTCACAAAAAGCATATTTAGATAATATACCTACTTTAATTATCTCTGTAGTAATGTTACATTTTCTTAAAAAAATAAAATACTGTCGGCTTTGAATAAATGCATGCATGCGTGTTTTGATTAAAATTGATAGTTATATGTATATAATATATAAAACTCTTTATTCATTTACTTTTGTTATGTTGTACTTACTTAGTATGTTACTTCGAAAGAGTTGGTGGTCCGTGGCAAGACAGAAATTTTGACAAATGGTCCCTCATCATAAAAAGGTTAAGAACCACTGCTGTAGAGATCGCGATTTTTGCTACCCCACCAATTTTAATTTTTGTTTCTTTTTCATGTACTGGAGAAAGTACTCAGAAAGAAAGTGTTGGTTATGTATATAAATATATATTATATATAATATGTCTATTCAAATATTATAATATTGTAGAAAAATATAAAGTATAATAAAAAAATATAACTCTTAGATACTGTAAAAAAAGAAAAAAGAAGGGCGTGAAATTTGGGTCACAAAAAACAACTCACAACTTTTTTTAATTATTATATATGTTATATTTTTTGTTGCTCAGCTTTCTAGCTTTCCATCGACACCTATGTGTAATACTTCTCGTTTGATTTTCAAAAAGATATTGATGTCATTGTACTGATTATGTAACGTACTTTAGATATCAGTTCAAAAATTTTTGATATCTGTGATAGTTGCGGAATAATCAGCTGGTCACACTTAACGATCACACCTCGTTACACCGGGTGTATCTAAAGTACGTTACATAATCAGTACAATGACATCAATATCTTTTTGAAAATCAAACGAGAAGTATTCAAAATTTTGACTTTAAACACTCCCATACATTTAATTTAGTATGAGATTAACAAGGACGTCACCTCGAACATCTGCTTTGAATACAAAATGTTGCACTTACTAAGAAATAAATATACTATTATTCAATAAAAAAATAGTTATTTTACTTTGTTTGGTTAATAAACAGTTTCCTTTAATATCAGTACTAAACTAAAATAACCTTTTAAAATAAGGAAACTAAAACCTTTCTACTAATCTCATACTAAATGTATGGGAGTGCTTAATGTCAAAATTTTGAATACTTTTTGTTTGATTTTCAAAAAGTTATTGATGTCATTTTACTGATTATTTCGATATCAGTTAAATTTTTTTTGATATCTGTAATAGTTACGGAATAATCTCCTGGTCACACTTAACGATTACAGCCTGTATATAATGTCGCAGACATATAACCCTTGACCTATTCATTCTTAGCGTTTACCTTGGTATTACCCAATATGGTTTTTCTAGCAAAGTTGTGTTATTTTATGCATCATGTATGTTTTTTCATGTGTGCACATTTGATCACGCACTTTTAGTTAACATTTTCTTAACACCTAGGCAGAAATCTCTTTGAGAGGTAAGCTCGCCGATGCGAGTTCTGTAAACAAGAGCATCACGACCGCTCCGGGGATGGGGTAGGTCAGCCCGTCCTGTCTAATCTATAATTACTTATATGTTGTTGATATTATATTATTACATATATATTGTTTATCTTATATTATTCCTTAAGTGTTTAGGACGGTTTATTAAATATAATTACTTGTTTATATATAAATAATTATTTGTGTATTTACATATATATTTTACTCGATATAGTAATCTATGTACTTGATAATTTTGTATTGAACTTTATGTTTATATTTATAAGTATTTATAGATATAATATTTATCCCCCACAGACCACTGAAAATAGAAAATAGCTTGTTTCGGTAAGAAAATGGATTTTGGAAGAAATATCTATGTTTAATAAATCCAATAGAACTAACTTTCCAATGAAAAAAAAACCAGCCAAGTGCGAGTCGGACTCGCGCACGAAGGGTTCCGTACCATTATCTATAACAACGGGAAAAAAATCATTTCTGTTGTATGGGAGTGCATGAGGCCGGTTTTATAGCGGCAACAGAAATACATCATCAAATGAAAATTTTAGCTTTAAAAATTTCTTACTATCACGGTTCATGAGATACAGCCTGGTGACAGTCGGACGGACGTACAGCGGAGTCCCGTTGGTTACCCTTTGGGTACGGAACCCTAAAAACATCGGCCTCGTGGAATCCACGTCATCAAAGCTCAGTGGCGCGGGACCAATCATCGAACCTCAGGCTGCGGCCTCGTGGGATACGTCATCGAAGCTCGGCCGGTGGCCTCGCGGAGTTATCTTCATGAAAAGATACCCATCCACAATAAAATATTACCCGTCTCTCTACAATTCCAAAGCAGAACTTAGGGTGCATATCCGGTACTAATCCTTTCCATATCCAAAGGAGCTATGCATTTCATTCATTCATAATTCGGCAATCCTGAAAGAATACCAATATTCAGATCCAGAAATAAACTTTATTAAGCTACTAAAACAAGCTTTATGCTCTCCGTTAAACACCATTTCATCCAGCTAATTTAAAACTTCATTAGCTGAAAGAACATAAGCATTTAAAATTTAAAATAAAAACACCGTTCAGATTAGCTAAAGGAGAAAAATGTGGAAGGTATTTTTATATGCGACGGTACAGTCACGTGGCAGGAACGACAGATATTTTCATTTTATTTTATTTTAATAAGCTTACGCTTGGCCGTCACCATGACACCTTTTGGTACTATAGTGACCTAGGGTGAAGCGCGCACGCTGGGAGGGTTTCTATTTACCCTTCTTATAAAAAATGCGGATAGTAAAATGGAAATACGGATGCTGGTAGTAGATATATAAACAGTAAACAGCGAAACTCCATGGCATTCTCGAGATAATTACCTACGCCCAATCGGCTGGAGTCTAGTTTTAAGTAGCTCCGTCGTATCTTATCCAAAATAATAACAAAAAGGATAACAATGTTATCGTGCATGAATAAAAAATAAGTAACAGTGAAAAGTAGACGTTGTGAAGTGTTAGTGGCCCATTAAGTGCTGATTTAAGAAAAGAAAATCGTGTATCGGCCAGAAAAGTCGTTAGAACTGCGCTTAAAAATAAACAATCATTAAGTGGTAAATCCGAAGCGAATAAACTATATCGGGCAAAACGGACATCAGTCTGTATTTGTGATTTAAAACGTATCAACATCTTCCAAAAACACTTATTTTCTCTAGTGTAAACAACATTCCTGGTGTGCAGCTCATGCAGTGCTAAAGCCAGAACAGTGCTAAAACTAATAATTATTAAAACGATAAGCTTTCGAAAAGAATAAACAGTTTTAGTAAGCGAATTTTAGTGCGCAAAAGAAACAATAATAAAGCGAAATATTTCATCAATATTGCACGATTATTATAAAAGTAAACAAAATCACGCCATCTATGGTCAAATTGCGAAATCTCGATCGATACAAAGCTGCTCTTCTTCTCACATAAGTAGGAAATTCATCTACACACCATCAGAGAGCGCTTATAAATATAGAGTCCGTTGGATGACAAAATGTAGAGCTTACCCGTCCTCGCTAACTTGTAGAGTCAATTTGAAAAGAGATCAGGATATTATGTGCTTATAAAATTCAACAACAAAAATGGAACAAAATGTTTTGGAAGCTATAAACGAATTAAACACAAATTTCAAATTAAAATTGAATAATATCAAAGAAAAGGTCAACAATTTAAAAAATTATATTACAAACAACATAAATAAAAATATTGCCAAAAAGTTTATTAAATTGAACGCTAAAGTAGAGGCGCTAAGGAACAAAAACTAAGAACAAGAGAAAAGAATCGACCACATTGAAATAAATTAGAATGAGAAACCTAATTTTATTTGGAATCGCAGAAGAAGAAAGATCATACTCAGATTTGGAAAATTTACTTATCGGTGTTGTTAAAGGAAATTCAGACGTAGAGTTAAACAAAGAACAAATTGAATTTGTAGAAAGGTTGGGAAAGAAATCACAGAAAGTCATACCTATACTCTTTGCTGTCACTACCCTTGGAAAAAAGATTGAAATTTTACAGCAAAAGAAAAAACTTAATGGTACCAATTCATATACTAAAGAGGATTTTCCAATGAAAGTTCAAGAAATAAGGAAAACGCTGCAATCTCTATTACAGAATAAGATCGAGCAGGGCAATCGTGCCTTAATAAAATATGATAAGCTTGTGTTCATTGGAAAAAGTATACACAAAAGGTTGCTATCTCATTACCCACCTCAAACACCTAGTGAAAACTCATCAATTAAAGTTAAGGCAACAGAACAAGAACCATCGAAACAACCAAATCCCAAAAAAGACTAAACACTCGGAATGTTCACAAACCAGAATAAAATGTTATGGTGCATCTAGCTATAAAATAGCAACCGACAAAATAGAAGCAAATGAAAATAAAACATTCATCCCTGAAAAGACGGGAACAAAAGAAAATTCTGTGTAGCAATTAACTTCACAAGCAACAAAAAATGAAAAGCCTAAAAATTTTAATAATTTGAATTCCGAAGACATACCTAATATAGGCACAATTAACGTAGTGACACTAATGGAAGACGCTAAATTTACTGAATTATGCTTAGCCCTTGAGAAAATACAGTGGGATATCTTCGGCATTAAAAAAGTAACAAAAATAAAACAATGGATGTATCTTATATCATACAGGTTGCACAAAAGGCGTTGGTGGAGTGGAAGTTATCATAAACCATGCAATGACAGAATATGTGGAGAATTTCGTAACCATATCTGATGGAGTCACAGCAATAGATGTCAAAATAGAAAAAAGAAACATCAGACGTCTACGCACCTACAGCCACTAACAGTACAGAGGAAGAGATTGAAAAATTCTACTCCCAAATTAGGGAAGCCTACCCACAAAAACAGTCACATGAAGTCTACATAATAGGCGATTTTAATAGTCACATTGGTAATCGCCAAAAATACGAAGAACACATAATGGGACCCTATCACCATGGAGATCGAAACGAGAGGGGAGATAGAATGATCATGTTCTGTCAAGAATAAGGTCTGAAAGTAACAAACAGCTTTTTCAAATGGGAAAATGTGGACCTGGCTCTCACAGCTTTACGAAACATCAAAAATATACAAAAAGAAGCAAAGAAAAGTATACAAAAAGACATGAACAACTTTAGCATGAGAATGATAGAAGAAATAATGGGCACTACTGGATCAATAATAGAAATAGAGAAACGTCGATCTCAAGGCAAAAATATAATTCCAACTCTACTTGACAAGACAGGACAAAACACAACAACACGAAAGGATTTACTGAAAGTAGCTTCCGAATTTCACAAAAGTTTATATGACTCTACATAAGCTAAGAGTTTGAAATTCATATCAGACAAACAAGAAAACGTACCTTTGTTTCTCAAGTTCGAAATAAGATTTGCCTTAGAAAACTTAAAAAATAAAAAAGCTAAAGGAAATGATCATGTTACTAATGAGATCCTAAAATGCTATTAAGATGAACTACTGGAACCTATCCAAACAATTTTCAACTCAATTTTAACAACAAGCCTCCTTCCAACGTAGTGGCACACTTCTATCATTACTTTATTACATATGAAAGGATGCCATAAAGATACGTGGGACGCACTATAAGTTTCCGGAATGAATATGAAAAAATACTATTAAAGGTACAAAATTAATTTATTGTTTTTCAAAATAATCTCCCTTGGCGTCTATGCACTTTTTCATTCGATCAAACCAGTTTTGAAAACTTTTGTGCCACTCCCCTGTGGTGACCTCTGAAACGTGTTTTTCATACTCCTCGACAGCCTCTTCTGGTGATGAAAATCGTTGACCGCGTAATTGGTTCTTAATTTTTGGGAACAGAAAAAAGTCACAAGGTGCCAGGTCGGGACTGTATGCAGGATGACTCATGAGTTCTACATTTTTCGTCTTCAAAAAGTCGTTTGTCTGTCTGGCCGTGTGAGAACTAGCATTGTCGTGGTGCAGGATGATACGGCGTTTACGGTTATTTTTACGGAGTTCGTCAATAACTTCCGGCAAACAAATGGTCGTGTACCAGTCACTATTCACGGTACGACGATTCTCTAAAGCAACAGTAGCCACGTGTCCAGTTTTATTAAAAAAAGAAGCAATCATCCGCTTAGATGCACTTTTCACGCGCGCCACTTTGGTTGGTTTCGGCTCATCTTGAAAGACCCATACGCTCGATTGCTGCTTTGTTTTGGGATCGTAGCAATAAATCCATGTTTCGGCACCTGTTACTATGTCCCACACCAAATTTAACGCACCTTCGTTGAATCTGGTAAGCATGGCACTGCACCAAGTGACGCGGTCCGTTTTTTGAGCCTCGGTCAAGTTGTGTGGGATCCACCGCGAGCACAGCTTTCTCACACCCAAATGTTTGGGTAGGATTGATTGTATTTGACTCATGCCTATTTCTAAGGATGCGCGAATTTCATGGTAGGTCACATGCCTGTCTGTTTCAATCATACGGCGCACAGCATCGATGTTTTTGTTGGTCACAGCGGTGGACGGCCGACCATCGCGAGATTCGTCACTGAGATTGATACGACCACGCTTGAATTCTGCAAACCAGCTATAAACAGTCGTCTTGCATGGTGCTTCATTGCCAAAAGCTGTTTCAAGCCGAGCGATGCTCTGTTGAGCTGTCAAATTACACTTAAAATCGTAGAAAATCATACTACGAAAATTTTCCCGAGTTAAATCCATGTTGATGCAGACACACAATTTTTTAAATGGCGCCACAAGGTAAAAACAAAAGACAGTCAGATGAAACAAACTGCATTCTACAGCCAAAGAGTTCTATTTTCAAATGTTGCAATAAATTTTTAAATATTGTTTATGCAAGTGGCCAGTTCCGGAAACTTTTAGTGTTACCTATGTAGAAACAACTATATACCAATTAAATTGTCCTGTAGTCCTTACAAAACTATTTATGACGGTGCCTAAGAATAGACTTAATAGAAAAATGGTCGAAAATCAGCACGTAGATCAGGCAGGATTTCGGCAAGGGTTTTCTATAACGGACCACCTACATGCACTGAATTATGCTTTTCCAGAAATACACGGAATGGAAAAAGTCTTTATATATTTACTTTATCGATTTCACAAAAGCATTCGACACCATAAGCCAAAATTATTTACTTAAAGGTCTTAAACTACAAGGTATTGAACCGAAATACGTTGAAACGTTGAAAATAGCAGTGCGATAATAAGACTGGAAGCAGAGGTTTTCAGTGAAACAATAGGCGATCCCTTTTCTCCTGTTTTGTTCAACGCTCTGTTAAAAGAAATATTTAAATCAATGGACTGAAGCAAAAAGGGTATCTTAATAAATGAATATCCGACGACCGCATTGAGGTTTATGGATGACATTATTTAACTAGCATCAGAAAAAATACAACAAACTATTTTTGAATTTCAAGCCGCACTAGGAGATACAGGTCTCATAATGAATGACAACAAGACCAAGATGATCACAAACAATACGAAATTACCAGTTCAATTAAATGGAAAGTCGCTAGAATATGTTGAAGACAGATAGAATATGTTGATACTTGGGCCAACTTATCTCTTTTGACAAAGGGCTAGACAAAGAGATAGAAAAACATAATAAATGTTGGATGGAAAAAGTACTGGGCTCTAAAACACGTATTTAAGTCAGATCTCCACATAGCTATCACAAGTAAAGTGTTCAACATGTGCATTTTACCAACTATGACGTATGGCGCACAAACTTGGGCAACAACCGAAAAACAGAGAACGAAGCTATTAGTAAACCAGAGAGCAATGGAACGTAGTATGCTGAACCGAAGACAGGACTGAATACGAAATGAAACAATTAGAAAGCGTACACAACTCAAGGACATCATCACAACAATCAAAAAACTGAAGTGGAATTGGGCAGGACACGTATGAGGACACAAGACAATAGATGGACGCGTCTTACAACAGAGTGGATACCTAGAGACTGTTGGCGGAGAGTTGGGAGGCCACTAATGCGATGGATTGACGAATTTAAATCCTTTAACTCATTATGGTGGAGGTATGCCCCAGACAGAGCTGTCAAATGATTTCATTGCTAACTTCAATTACTAAAGGGAGCTCTCTACAAGCACAAAATCAGTCACCCAGTCAAGCCTGGTCAGCTAGGGTGACCTAGACCAAACCTCACTGAAGAAGTGAAAGGCCTACCATGTCCTGAAAGGACTCAAAATGAATTTGACATTTTTGCAAATTTCATTTTGTCAATAACTTGTTGCTTGTATTGTAGTAAACATAATAGAAAATTACATTTTTTAAATGTTGATCTAATTGATGTTAAATTTTATAGTGATTTTTTTGTGAATTTATAATTTAGTTAATTTGACTTAATAATTTATTATTAGTATTTCTGCATGAATTTTCGAATGTAATTTATTTTGTTTTCAATTAAGGTGATTTTCAGTGTCAGTGTATGTCAAAAAATTTATCATTAGAATTAAAGGCTTTTATTATTATTATTACATATTATTAATCGGCTAGCATCGGACGAAATCTAAGAGCGACCTTTAGCCTTAGCATGATAACATTACGGTAACGTTTAGTTTGAACGTAACGCGGTATTGTATGGAATTCTGATAAGTTCCGCTACTGACCGCTAGGGGCTGTTATCTGATTTCATACAAAACCGCGTTACGTTCAAACTAAACGTAACCGTAATGTTTTCATGCTAATTCTACTGGTGGCACGATGAAGCGCTCGCGACCATAGTACTCTTTGATCGCGACTGCCATCCAACGCTAACGTTCTGCGGCAATGGCCGAGACGAGACGGTGTGTAAGGACAAGAGCACGCGTCTATGTGTGTGTATTGATTGAAGTTTATGTACTGATTGGCCCCTTTTCCACTTACCGGCAATCCACCGGCACTTAAAAAATTCATGTAAATTCATACATTTTACCACCTTAGCCGTGCCGTCGGCGTCGCCGTCGCCGTTGCCAGTGCCGGTGCCAAAAGGGGCCATTCATATATCTTCTGTACTGGTAGGTTCAACATCTCAGGTATGATTATACGTTCGAGCTGTCTATATACTGACAACAACTTTGCTAAACTATTATATATAGTGATTCATATCGTCACAATATGAAAATAATATCTTCTTCGCCCGCGTGGCTTTCGGACACAAAACTTTTTTTGTTCTTTGGTTAAGAAAGCTCCAAAAACATTGCGATTGGTGCTTGAAAACTGTATACTGTTAAGTGTAAATCCAGTTTTACCGGATTGATGTTGGCAATTTAGAACCGCTCTTCTCCTTGGATTAAATGAAATCTCTCCAGTAGAAAAAATCCTTTCTTTTCTACCACTCTTTATCTCCCTTTTGTGTTTTATTAACAGACAGCTGACTTAAGGTCTAGTTACATTTGAAGACTGCTGCTTATTTTCATAAGTTTAATTAAAATCTCGCGTTTCCGAGGTGTTATTTTGAGCTCTGGAGCGTGTACTGAGATACTGCCCCGCTTGGCCAAGGAACAAAATAATAAGTTTGCTACTATGCCGTCACGACATAAATACCGCAATGGTTGTCAGAGGTGTTTCCGAGTATTAGAGAGTGAAGGTGCAGTTTTGAACTTCAGTATGTTGTCAGAAAGTCTACATTAAAACGCTCGCTTCGCGCGCTGCCGGCACGCAAAATCAGTGAATTTTTGAGGATTTTTCTGGATTTTACGAAAAAGTATTTGATGTAGGAGTTTTTTCACCTGAAATCGGAAAATAAACCACGTTAACCATAAAACAAGAATGTTATAGCAGTAATTTCAGACATAAAACTCAAGCCGGTTAGACATAAAACGAATTAATAACTTAAAAAAGCATAATTTTAAAAATAAAATCTATCGAGTAAAATTTGTCCAATTAGGTAACAGACCTGACAACGGTAATACAAAAGTCTGAAAAAAAAACGTGTCCAAGTTTTACATTGATCAAATAAATACATTGTAGTAGAAACGTTAAAACCACGACTGTTTATGCGCTCAAAATCACAAGATGTTGTAATCTTCATCCAATTCAGAAAAAACCGAGTCGGACTCGCCCACCGAGGGCTCCGTTAAAGACTATATTTTTTAATGATTTAATTACAAATATATAGTTTTCAGAATTTTCCCCATACTTGTAGTTTAAGACGGTATTACTTGCCAAATGTCATAATTTCTAGGTGAACAGAAAGTATCCTATAAATTTTGATTCCCTTGAGAGTTTCGAAATAAACGTTTTCTGCGGCATAAACGGCCGTATATTTTTTTTACTTTAACTTAGAAGTTTGATTTTTCACAGCTTCGAGAGACTTTAGTCTTGAGTATATGGTTTTAATTTCAACTCGATGCCTCCACGCCTTCCCGAGATAAAGGGTCTTGACAGACAGACGGACGGACGGACGGACGGACGGACAGACGGAGAACAAAGTACGAAGAGGTACGAAACCCTAAAAAGGGAAACGCTCTGATTGTTATTAGAGTAATAAACCATTTTCCAGCTAGATAACCTTCTTTCTTTGCTATTCTGTCTAAAGAGAGCGTCATCCCAGCAGCTTTAACATGAGCCAGTCGCCCGCGACTATTATCCCCAAAATGTGTGAAATAATAGCCTATTTTGTAAACGCTCTGATTGTTAATAGAGTAATAGCAACGAGGTATATCTATAGGTCGTTGAGTAATACAGTATTTTGAGCTAGATTACCTTCTTTTTTTGCTATTCTATCTAAAGAGAGCGTCATCCAGCAGCTTTAGCATGGGTTGGTTCCATCGTCCCCGGTACCGGAGAGGATGGTAAAAAAGTGCTATCGTCCCCGGTGAGAGCTGCAACGGGGTCGTTGGCACCTAACATGTACAGTCGAAGTGCCATCGTCCCCGGGTGGTAGTTCTAACGGGGATGTTGGCACTTAACATGTGCAGTCGAAGTGCCATCGTCCCCGATAATAGTGGTTAACTGGGAAGTCCCCGGCAAAGCAGAGGGAAAGAGAGACAGAGATCAATATTTTGTTATTAGTGCAAATAAATACGCTTTTAAATAAAAATATATGTTTTGTGTGATCAGTTTTTTATTGGTATGAACATTATCAGTTTGTTAAAGAAATAATCAACATTTCGAAAATACAACTCTCTTAAAAATAACACAAATCCACATTACAAAAGCTACCTCCTTTATTAAAAAAACTTCCAATATCCACAATTAAATTAAGAAGTTGAAGAATACGTCGCTTAAAAAATAATCAATAAAATAAAATAGTTTTTCAAATAAAATTTTACCTTACTTACCAGGTTACTTTTATTATTCAGTTACCTACTAAAATCACAGTTTTTGGATTAACATCTCCAATATCTAAAATTAAATTAAGATAGTGAATACTTCGTCGCTTAAAAAATAATCAACATTGTAAAATTGTAATTAAAATATACCTGCCTAAGCAATCACTTATATTAATCATAAATAATCAATTGATCACCCTTTTTTTAGGGACATGTCTCTAAATAACTGTGATTAATTGATTATTTCCTATAATAATTCCTGAGTTACTAAAATCACAGACATTAACATTAATTAAAATTCCTAAATAACAAACATTATTTGTTATTTCAATTTCACGCAGAGAAATCTCTAGTTATTATAACGAGAATTCTTATTGCAAACGAGACAGCAAGAACAACGAGTTTATTTTACTAAGAACGATTGTGAAGAATACTAGAGTATTATTGCAATAGCAAGAAAATAATAAAATAATTGTTATTGCAATAATATTCTAGTATTTTTGATTGAAAAACACTTGTACTTGTCCACTTATTTATATTATTTCCCTTACCGGTTTCGCTGTATAGCATTATCAAAGGTTTTTTGGTTGTTTAACATTAACATTTGATCGACTTTAGTTTATAGTATGATAAATACCATATCTTGTAAAGTGGAGAAACTAAGCCTGATAATATATTAATAATAAATACTATTATATTTGATTTAATAAAAACTATGGAATATAAGGAATGGTCATTTAAGGTTTTCAAAAACTGAACATTCGTACAAAATCCCTTTTAAATTCACGCGAAATCTACCTTAGCAATTTTTGCGCACGTGCCAGTATAGCCGTACAGGCCAGAATAGCTATTCTGGCATAATTTTTTCTCGCAAAATCAGTCGTTTGACTTTTGTTTACAGTGTGCTAAATGCCATGCGATATAAATAATTGGAGTGACTAAATCAAATCAAATAAAAACTATAGAATGTAGTTGTATAATCCGTAGAAAAACCCTTTTAAAATGACCCGAATACTGCGGTTGCAATTTTTCCAAACGTGTCAGAATAGCCATCCAGCGGCTGTAGCATTCCTTACATATTGTAGTTTTCATTTGGCTAGGTTTAGTATCTTGAATTTAAAATGTACGGTATTAAACAAAATTCGAATGAAAGATAAAATGAGTAAAAATATTGCGAGAATAACCGGGACTTACTGCGATCTCTTTATTGTATTTCTATTGTTTAAGACTGAGAATTACAATTTTATGATGGCAAGTCACTGTAGCTTAAAATATTTTGAAATTAATAAATTATTTCTAAAAAACCTATAAAATATCGACAAAAAAGCTCTGAGAAAGTACAAGGAAACTTGATTATAACCCAATTAATTATAATTTTGCCTAAAAGAGGGTAATTTGAGATTTTCCTAAGCAATAAAAAATGCTTAAGTTTGTGGCTTCCCTTCACTTAATTTCTTGTAAAATGAAAATTGAGATTTCATGGTTGGTATGAAGTTTCAAAAAGCAGTTTATATATTTTAGCTTTAAGCACAAAGTAACTAACAAACAATTTAACAAGCTTGTTAGCTTCAACGTGGTGTGTTCTGAAAGTTTATGAAACTAATTACGATTATAAACGAAAACGCTTGAAATTTTTGCCATTCTGTTTGTTACTCCTTATTTGTTCAGCACTTTGTGAACCATTATAGATGAATCCATTTGTCCAAAGAAAAACAACTTTCATATATTATTATTAAGACTTACGTGAGCTGACAAATTACATTATTATTAAATACTGGCTTTAACACTCACGTTTTATTATTGTAGCCGTATCGTGCGACAACGTCTTAGGAACAACACTCGCCGAAATTGTTTCGGTGAAACAGTTGGCATATAGTCCACAATTATAATACGTGAGTGTTAAAGCCGGTATTTAATAATAATTTAAAAAGCCTTCAATTGAGGATGTATTCGTACAACCAACATGATAATGGCGACGCTGCGATGAATTGGCACTTTTTGGAGTCAATTTACTACTTTCAAAAAGGAGCTACTAGTTTGATAAATTAGTCTAAATTTTGCTACCTTTTTATAGATTCCTGTAGTACAGAAACGCGATTGAAAAACTTTCATTTAATATAAATAATTAGTGAAATTATGTCTTCAAGCATACGCTTTTCTATAGTTTGACGAATAATAATAATGCATGTACAGAATTCATATTTACGTGTTTCTTTGGTAAAGTTTTCAGTATAATCAGTAAAATGTGGTTTTATTTAAACATGGCTGTAAGTTACAATGGATGCAACGAAAAGAAGTTTTTACTGTACATTCTCGGAAAGTCGCCAAGTGAACTCAATTTTAAGAAAACCAAATTTCCAAGTTCCCTTACCGCAAATTAAAGATTTAGCCCCGACTTTAATTTAAATTACTTAATTCGTTTATAGCGGTTTCAGTTGGTTATTGCTAATTCTGTCGGACGAAATTTCGGTTCAATTATACGTTTGCTAATTTGAGTTGGAATTATGGATGGATTTTCCTTGTCGATGGGTTTTTGGGTTGCGTTTTCGTTTGTCACGGAGCGTGTGTGGAATTTAGCTGACATATATGTGTGTCGTAGGATATTTAGAAGAAAAAAAAACTGATTTATTCGACTTTGCAAGGGTCCGTATATTTAGAAAGTTTCTTTTAAGAACTGAATGACTTAAAATAAAAATAAATAAAATAAGTAATACATTCTTCGCATCTATTTTAGTCTTTTTGTTAAAAAGCAACGATGACGGCTATGTTACTAGTTCCCAATATATCCGGAGCTTTTTTTATGGTCCTAGGATTTTCGCGTTGATCTGTCTTTTTGATGTGTGAAATATAAATTATTATTAAATACCGGCTTTAACACTCACGCATTATTATTTTTGACTATATGCCAACTGTGCCACCCAACAACTAAGAACGACACTCACTCGCCTTGAGAGTGCTGAAACTGTTTAGGTGAAACAGTTGGCATATAGTCAATAATAATAATACGTGAGTGGTAAAGCCGGTATTTAATAATAATTTATAGCACACCGTGCGTAAAATGACCACTTTACGCACGCTGCGCTTGCGTAAAGGCGGCATTTTCCGCACTTTTGCTATAAAATATTATACGATACTCGTGCGAGAAACTTTTTCTCGACTCGTGTCGTAATGTACTATTAGAATGTCAGCTCACGTGAGTCATAATAGTGTGAACTATATATTTTATCCTTAATTTTTATTTAAAATATATAGTATTGTGAGTATATAATAAAATAAAATATATATATTATTAAATATAATATACAAGGTCATAAAATTCAAAGTGAAAAAATTTTAAGAGGTAATTAAGTATCCCTAATAGACCACTTTCCACCGAAGACATTTTTTTTTTGCTTGAACTTTTTTAACACTTTTTCATTAAAATTTAGTCAGCTGATTGAACCACTTTGCACTGGGAAGTGAAAAAATTACGTAAAAAAAGATATTTTTTTTCTGGATTGTGATCAGCTAGCGATACATAATCTTTTCACTTATTATTGTAGGACCTTATTTAAGGTAACTTTCCTTTATACACCCAAATTCATTCTGGAGACTCGGTATATGGTCAGGACCAAGGTTCAATGACTCTGTTTGCGATATACGAAAAATACTTTTTATTCCTCACCGAGTCTCCAGTAATAATTTGATAAAGTAGGTGTTTGTTAGGTTGTTTATGAACTAACCTAACCTCTGTAAAGTTAGTTTATAAACAATCGGATTTCACAATTTCACGCTGACATATACCGGGTGTAAATAGAGTGCAACCTTAAAATAAACCAGATATTCTACTGACCATACTGAACAACTCTTCGCTTCTTCAAACCCGCGAAAATCTTCAGGGTAAAGATATTCAACTGTAACTCAAAGCCTTTATCTCGTAGGAGAAAGGTCTATGTGAGAACGCTGCACCGGTACAGCTGTTTCACGGATGACGCTCTCTAGAAACTCGCCCGTATGTCGGTGCATTAGGGTTCACGTATTTTTGCTTGGAACTCAATTATTTCATTATTTTAATTTTTAGTATTTAGTTTTGTTTAAGGATGTGTTTCTTAAAAAATTTTCAATTTTTAGTTTAATTTTTAATTTTTCATTTAAGACTGTATAATTTTCGATATATTTCTTTAAATTTGATTTTATTAGGTCGCTTTGAGTGCATTTAAGTGTCCTACAGACATGCTGTGTTTGCCTATAATTGGGAATAAACTCGTACATGTTGTGTTTGTCTTATCTTTATACTTTTGTAAGTGTAATTTCTGTTGGCAGACCAATAAAAATAAATAAATATATTTCCCAAACTAATGGATAGCGCGGGTATGTTTCTTGGGACAAATGGTTCAGTATGATCGATAGAATAATATGTGAAATATATAAAGAAATTGTAATGTAAAAGACCCTCTTTCTAAAGTTAAGTCCCTCTTCTACGTGCTCACTTCTCACTTGGCACATAAAATTGGTATTTCAAACATGTCGGGTAATAAACTGAGAAGTCTCTCTTAACACTCCGGAAGTAGAGATATGAATATATAGACAGGATAATGAGAAGAACTTTCACAAGGGGCGCTGATGTGCTTGGACATTTGTTCAGTGTTTGGGCTTCATATGCAACTATTTTGAATAACTAACGCTGCATTCAGGATCAAAGGAAACATCCTCTTAATTAAAATATCAAAATAACTATTTTACTGCTCATATTTGTAAAGATTACCTATTTACCAATTCAGAATTTCAGATTATTCAGTACGTTAGCTATAAAACAAGTACTGTGTTTAACTCATTAGTGGCTTTTTACAATTTTAAAACTTAGACCAGTTTCTTTTGTGTACTTTAATTTGCTTTATGTTTTACTTATTTTAGAGTTTCTCAGTTTAAAAGGAGTAACGGAAGCTTTATAAGATTACTCTTATGTCCAAACACCCGTCTATCACAGAAGTTTTACTCAAAAACTATATAGCGTAGGAATTTGAAAGGAATTATGTTAGGTGTATTTAAGTTCAGTTTGGTCCGAAGAAAAAAAAGTAAGAATAATAAGTAGAAAATTATATGAATTTAATAGAAAAATTCTAAAAATAGTTTTGATCAAGTATTGCTCAGAATGTGTACGTGATGGTGGAATACACATGGTGTTATTCGCGGTTGTTGTTATGCCGTATAAATGGAGCTTAATTAATGCAATAATAAAAAAAAGCCTCTTTAGTTTACGAAATAAAGAACATGTTTACTGTGTACGCTGGCATAACGATCAAGCTACGTAGCGTTCGTAGCGCCGTATTTGAAAACGGCTATAATCAAGCTACGTAATTTACACACAAAAGTAGTTTCCAAATAAAGCGCATGTCATGCAAAAATTTCATAATGATTGCTCATAAAGGAACGGAGATATTGAACAAGACTTTTAAATCCCCCCTCGACTGGCGTTATGGCAGCGTACACAATTTTTTTTTCATTTTTATTGAAAAACACTTGTACTTGTCCACTTATTTATATTACGTAAACAACCAAAAAACCTTTGATAATGCCATAACAGCGAAACCAGTAAGGGAAATAATATAAATAATTGGACAAGTACAAGTGTTTTTCAATCAAAAATGTATGGAAAGTTCCACCAAGTGCTAACAATCAAAAGCATCAACTCCACACAAATTAGTTCTCATAGAAAGCGAACTTTTCTTTTTATAAATGCTATAGGTATGAATAGTGCTTGAATTTGGCCCCCGCCAGTGCAAAATAAAAGGTCTTTCTTTACCTATGAAGTTGCCGAAGTTGTCTTACAAATTCATGATTTCATAATTCCTGTAAATCGATAGCTACTCGTATTTCCATTATTTCTTTTTTGTTTGAAAGTTGATTTCAAGGTTTAATATCTCCGTATTAAATTTTGTTTTAATTTTTATTTTGATTACTAAAATTAAGCTTTCAAACAGTTCATCTTAAGTGTCATCCGTTTTCATGATAAGATTCGTAATAACTTTAATCAGGGGACACTTTTCATAAATTTAATTGTAGTTTCTGTTAGCTCAATGCTGTCTCATTCATATACAACTTGTTTTATTAAATTTGAATTTGTCATTCCTAAAATAAATGGCAAAACGTTTGTATTGAAAACTGAGTTTTCCTCAAACTCTCCATACAAAACAGCAAATTAACCTATTACTTTATGTGAATTCGCAGTGGAACAATATGAAATAATTATGTAAACTGTTTCATTGGGTAAACTGTCTACTCTTTCAACACTTCGTATAAATAGCATTCCATTTTCAAAATAAAACCCCGCATAGCCTTTGTCTGAGGCTGAAAATACCGGCACTATGTTATACATTAATATTATATACCGGGTGTAAATAGACTGCTACCATTAAATGAAACCACATATTCTACCGACCCTACTGAACCACTTTTCCTAAGAATCATATACGTGGACTCCCTTAGTTTGAGAAATAATTGAGTCCCAAACAAAACTGCGTAAACCCCAACAAACCGACATACGGGCGAGTTTAGAAAGAGCATCATCGGTGGAACCTGAAGCTGTTTTTAATGGTAGCAGTTTATTTACACCTGGTATACTGTTTGCCACTATGACCATTTAAACCCACGGTTTTCCAACAGACCACGACCCCCCTCTTTTAGTTGCTATTCTGCTAAAATTTATTTATGAACATAGAAAACAGTCTTCTCTACCAAACATCAGCTCTATGGCCGACCCCTGACATAACTTTTACCTGGAATGTCGCAACTCGCAATATTTCGCGACGGCAGCAAAACGTAATTAATCAAAAAGTTTTACAGAAATTCGCCGAAAACCGCTCGCGTCAAACTGTCGTCCTCAGAATGATGAGGGAGAGGTATGCTAAAGTTGGCAAATCGTGAATTTAACATGAGGACAAGAAGTGCTCTTTATGTGATTGCTATGTCAAGTGTTTGAACTTTCCTAAGTGTGTTACGTTCATAAATGTGTTTGGTATTTTCTTCACTGGTATCATCCCGCTGTTTTGGTATTACTCAAAAACCGCTAGGCTGATTCAGCTGATTTACTTATGTAAGAGTACACTGGAAGACAACCAAAGGTAAGGTACAATGTTTAATGAAGCCACATGGAATGTGTCGCGTTAAATAAGAATATGTGTTCGACATACTTTTGAAAGACATTTTAACTGTATGAAATAAAAAAAAATCTTCCAATTAATCTTTGTCCAAGGTCCAAAACATATTGTTTTCGTAAATTTTTGTCAACTAGGAAAAAATTACAGGTGCCCAAGCTATGACCAGAACCTATTGTAAAATAAATAATTTTTGCGTTCTATCTAATTCACAAACTCGTGTTGCATTAGCAATGTCTGTCATTAGAGCTGTTGATATGACAATAAATATAGGTACACCTATGTGGAATCAATTTTAACAAGCCCCTTTCATAAAGCTGGAGTGAACTTGGCTGCCAATAAACCGACCAGAGGAATATATAGGTATATTGTGGAGTTAGCTGCCAAAACTTAGCTGCCACTATTACCAAATTAACAAATTTTGCAGTTCAAAGGGTGACCTACCCAATTATACTCCTTACTACACTTTTATCGTTCCAGCTTGCATAGGTATACTTTTTGACTATCCATCGTACATCAAGCAAGATGGATTGTTGTAATAACGACTTCGATGAACCATCTCATAACTTTGCCGATATTTCAATAAATCTACGTCACGTAAACGAATCGTGCCAACAAGCAAGAAATGTACGAAGAATGTTACTTTGCTGTATAAACTTGGCTGAAATATACGGTACTGTAACATTATATTGGTAACTAGTATTTCGTCTGCGGCTGCACCCGCGTTTATTCAATCCTTGCCCCGTTTTTGGCTTGGGCATTATTTAATGAACACCTCTTATAGCCTATTTGTTGACCAGGGTCACTGGGGTGGTAATTAAAAAACTCGTCCAAATCCGTTGAATGGTCCTCAAGTTAAAATGGAATATACATAATGACAGACCGATAGAAATTCTAAAAATTGTAGTTTAGTCTTCCTTACAATACTAATAACCCATTTCATTGAAAATTTTGAAAATATATTCCATGTTTAGACACTACTTTTTATTACTTTACTATTTGTAACGATATATATTTACAATTTTCATATTTTATTATTTTTAACTGGCTTCAATTAAGATTATTCTTAATCGGCATGAATAGTGTATTTATTTTTCATTTATCTTACGGAATTTTATGTAACGATACCCAGTCCAGCGTGTGTGAGAATGGGCATTTCGAAATGGCGAAATTTCGGAAAGACCTATGTCTACAGGCTGATGGATGGATGGATTTTACGTGACTGTAACATAAAACAGTCCATTAAGACAACAGTGCTAGTGGCATGGAAGTGATAAAAAAATGAAGTGCGCTTATGTCTTAATATTACTTATGTGTAGTTGCATATTTTTTTATCTTCACTCATATCGTAAAATCTGATAACGAACTCAAAAATAGTGCATACGAACTCCCATAATACGGAACAATAGAGATATAGAATAGTTTTCATTACAATATGATGCTATATAGTTTGACACAAGTGCGGTAAGGAGACAATACCTTACGAGGACGATTTGAAACACGAGCGTAGCGAGTGTTTTAAACTTTATGAGTAAGTTATTGCGTTTACCCACGTTTATCAGTACTATGCTATTCAATTTATAATGCGAGGAAATAAAAGATATATAATTAAAGTAAAAAATATATTATAATTAAAAGTACAACAACATTATTCTAATTTTGTAGGTTAATAAACGTAACAAGTTCACTGAGCCACTAAGCAGTGAAAAAACTTCTATGGTACACAAGATGTATGGTCATGATTCATGCATGAAATTCAAGACGTTCACTAAGCTCCGCTTTCGTTATAAAAAAGTAACGTCACATCTTCGATTTCATTGACGTTTCTGGAGGAGCGCGCTACTACGTCACATCCTCGGTTTCATTTACGTTTCTGGAGGAGCGCGCTACTACGACACATACTCGGTTTCAGCGATGTTTCTGGAGGAACGCGCTTCTATGTCACATCCTCGGTATCAGCGATGTTTCTGGAGGAACGCGCTACTACGTCACCTCCTCGGTTTCATCGTCGTTTTTGGAGGAGCGCGCCACTACGTCACATCCTCGGTATCAGCGATGTTTCTGGGGGAGCGCGCTAGTACGTCACATCCTTGGTTACATCGAAATTTCTGCAGGAACGCGCTACTACGTCACATCCTCGGCTTTATCGACGTTTCTGGAGGAGCACGCTATTACGTCACATCCTTGGTTTCATCGTTTCTGGAGGAGCAAGCTAGTACCTACGTCACATCTTCGGTTTCATCTACGTTTCTGGAGGAGCGCGCTACTACGACACATCCTCGGTTTTATCGACGTTTCTGGGTAAACGCGCTAGTACTTCATAGCCTCGGTTTCATAGACGTTTCTGGGGGAGCACGCTACTACATCACATAGGGTTCATCGACGTTTTCAGAAGTAAGAATACCACATAAATATTTTTCTGACGTAAAAAAATTAAATAATGAGTTTAGTCCGAGAAGGATTAGCCCACACACTGCCATCCACATCGTCCCAATCCCAATAAACATATATATTTGAAAAGGGAAACACTATGACCGGCTACCAACACACGCAAAGAATCGCTTTAAATATTTGAATTACTTACTTTGTTAAATGTAGGTAGATTTCTTTATTTCTTTACAAATCTTGTACTAAAAACAAAAAAAAAACTTGTAGCTTGTGCTATTGCACTTGATATTAATTTTAGAATATCTTACGGCAAAACGGCGTTCATTTTCAATTCAACTTCTTTGTGATACCGCTTTTTGATCAAATGATGTTATTTTCACCCTAAGCACCGTCAGTTGTTATTGACGGAAACAATATTAATTTTCCTGTTTCCGGAAGGCGATTAGGGCAGTTACTCTTTTTTATTATTTATGTTTTTATAGCGGGACAGAACGGGATTACTAATAGCCACAGTTTTTATTTCATCTTATTTACAACTGTAAATTTATCTATACGTGCATTTTTCATTCGGACTTCGACACCATATTCAATCCCGTTTCTCACTGAAGGTTGTATTTAGCAACAGGCTTTTGTTCAGGTTGAGTCTTGAGCAAGATTATTGACGATTATACTTGTAGTCAGTTTGCTGAAATAGCTTGCACGCTTCGATACACTGACACAAAGTATTCGCAGTTCTTATTTCGGCTTGATAGCCGACAAAAAATAAAAAAATAGGGAGTTTGAATTGCAGGTGACTGTCCAACTAAATAGATAGAAAATCAAAATAAAAAATTAAATAATATTGTGAAATTAGTAAGACAATATTTTCTTTTAAATCATAATTTCTATATAAATACATCTAATAAAACAAATAAAAACAAATAATCTGAGATTTCGGGCCTTTCGTGCAGTCACAATAAAGTATACTTATACAATCATTTGTTATATTAGATGCATTCATATACTGGCTGCAAATATGTAGAGTGTGACCTTTAAATAAAACCACATACTTGAAGAAAAATTACCGCGCAAATCTTCAGAGAAGAAGATATTCAACTGTAACTTAAAGACTTTATTTCGTAGGAAGAAGGTCTATGTTAGAACGCTGCGCCGTAACAGCTGTTTTACGGAAGACGCTGTTTCAAAAAATGCCCTTATGTCGGTGCGTTAGAGTTCACGCATTCTTGTTTGAACTCAAATATTCCCTAAACTAATAGTTAGCAAGGGTATAATTTTTAGGAAAAGTGGTTCAGTATGATCCGTTGAATATGTGGTTTCATTTAATGGTAGCACTCTATTTACACCCGTTATAAATTATAAGTTGGAAGTATAAGTATACTTTACTGTGACTGACGCCGGGCACGAAAGGCCCGAAATCTCTCAATTATTTGTTTTTATTTATTTTAAATTATAATTTAAAAGACAAAAACGTCTATGCATTTCATTTATTTACATAATCAGGCAATCTAAGACACGACCCGACAGATTTCATAAAACTTAAATAATCTATTTATTTATCTTTACATTGTTACCAAAATAGCGTGTGGTTGTACTGCAAACTATTTGAACAAACAAAAAACACTACAAACACAATTTTGATTTTGAACGATTTTTTTATGTAAGTAATCCTGTTTGTTGCTCTAAATGGTTTTAAGGGCATTTTAATTATTGCTAATGATTTCATATTAAAACTGAAGACTATTTATTGTATTCCTAATGTTTATGAGGATAAACTCAAATGATAGTTAAAAAAAATCTAACCGAGTAAAACCTTTTTTTGTCCTTGCTTTATAACAAATATAAAAGAATGTATAAATCTATAAATATAAAAGAATACACTGACTGACATCTATTACGCCCAGACCAAACAAATAGACCTAAGATTATTAAATTTGGACTGTTGGTTTTTAGGACGTAAACGCTAGGAGGGATTTTAGTAAATTATCTTGGGATCGATCGGGAGAAACGGGATCCACGCAAGCAACACAGCGAGGCGATCGCTAAGTGATTCTCCAGCTTATGGGCAACAAATATAAAATTCTTACACGTTTTATGAAG
The DNA here is from genome assembly GCA_910592155.1 of Ypsolopha scabrella. Lineage (NCBI taxonomy): Eukaryota > Metazoa > Arthropoda > Insecta > Lepidoptera > Ypsolophidae > Ypsolopha > Ypsolopha scabrella. The sequence goes on from OU342976.1 coordinate 21,402,414, forward strand.
CCTTAAGAAATCTATTTGAAATATACTTCTTTATTAGGCACAAAAAAGCCCTGCTTAAAATTGTATTATACTTGCAAAATGAATAAAGAAGATGAGCTCAAAAGCAGCTTCGTAATACCTGTCTACGATCTACTACAATAGAAAATAAGCTAGCCATAAATAAATAGGAGTAAAGCAGCGAGATTGATGGCACCCGTAAAATTTATGAAGATAAACCGTTTGAGGTGCCAAACGGAATCTGCTAGATTAATTTGTTGGATAGATAAGTTTAGCCAATACAGCGCTGTGGTGACGGGGAAATCTAGCGGATATTTAATTTGAAAACAGGTTAACACTAAATTATGTGTCCTAGTCCTAATATTGTAAACGTAAAGTATTTGATATATTGTTTTATTTAATAACGTGAATTTGATTTAAATTACGAGTTCCATTGTTTAGAGTGCTTAATAAACAAGAAACAAATTTCCATTGAGACAAATTCCTGGTACCATGATTCGAACCTGCAACCTACGAATCCTGGAGAGGAGAATAAAAAAAATGTCTTTCCTTAAATTTGTTTCTGGTTGATCTTTTTAGGGTTCCGTAGCCAAAGGGTAACCAACGTGACCCTATTACTAAGACTCCGCTGTCCGTCTATCTCCAGGCTGTACCAAATGAACCGTGATAATTAGACAGTAGAAATTTTCATACATGATCTATTTCTGTTGCCGCTATAACAGCAAACTAAAAAATTTAATAAAATATATATCAAAGGAAGCTCCCATACAACAAACACGATTTTTTTGCCGTTTTTATAGATAATGGTACGAAACCCTTCGTGCTCGAGTCCGACTCGCACTTGGCCCGTTTTTAATTTTTAATGTAGGGTACTTAAGGCAAAAAATTACAAATTTAGATGGAAAACTCCAACTTCCAAAGGTAAGAGAATAAAAAAGTCGTAAAAAGAATTACTTTTTCCTTTCTAAGTCGCTGCAGGTCAAAGGTGGCTCCAAAAAACAAACAAAAAATTAAATGAGTTTTGTTTATACGCAGTACAGAAATATACCGGGTGTAAATAGATCGCTGCCATTAAATTAAACCACATATTCTACCGATGATACTGAACCACTTTTACCCCGGACACCCGCAGTTTGGTAAATATTTGAGTTTCAAACAAAAATGCGTGAACCCTAACACACCGACATACGGGCGAGTTTCAAGAGAGCGTCGTCTGTGAAACAGCTATTCTGGTACAGCGTTCTAAAATAGACCTTCCTCCTACGAGACAAAGTCTTCATCCCCAATTGCCGGGCCTTATATAAAACAGACTGGTGACGGGCAGCGGCGTCACTGGTGAAAGGGATTTTGGCACCGTGCACAGCAACCCGCCTACCCAGCGTGTGTGAGTATGGGCATTTCTTCCAGGAGGACCGCCAAGAGTGGCAAAATCCTGGAAAGGCCTATGTCCAGCAGTGGACAAAACAGGCTAATGGATGGATGGATAGTGGTAGTGGTTTTGTCACCCCCTCTATATGACGCGACGGACATTCGCATGTGGTTTCAGGCAGTTGAGTCTGGTGACAGACGGACAGACAGACAGACGGACAGCAGAGTCTTAGTAGTAGGGTCCCGTTGGTTACCCTTTGGGTACGGAACCCTAAAAATCACCATAAATGTTCCTTTTGTACTTTTTAGGTTCTACGCAACCCTAATAATTTGGCCTAGTGCGAGTCACACTCGCACACAAAGGGTTCCGCACCACCACACAATTCGGGTACGGAACCCTTAATTGGAACATACATATCAAAAATATAGATGCTATGCTATACATAAAACATTAAGGCAACGAAAAACAAGGCGCTAAATGGTATTACCTGAAAAACAATTTAGCTCCCTCTAAGTACGGAACCTTAAAGAGATACGTCTTTGGTATGCAGCTGTATATTATATGGAACGCCAAAATCTGTATACGTACCCAAAGTTTGTCTACAGCCTCAACCGTAGGAGGTAGAAAGTTCAAATTTTCACAGAATACGTGTTACTATTAGCTTCTACCATGATAAATAATAAAATATTCAATAAAATTAAATTTAGGTGTGGTCCCCATACAAGAAACCTTGAAAAAGTTACATTATTTAAACGGTATTGGTTTTGGCTGTTACTTAAAGATGGTAACACATCAAATTGTAGAAAATACTCTAAAGTAAAACAAAAAATGATAAAAAGTAGGGTTTTTAATTTTTTTTTAAACTTGAATTTTTTATCAGCCGCTACCATTTAGCGGTGCTCAAGTCTCGACGATGCTGTTTGACGTCTATATTTTACAACTTTTTCGTTAACAATCTATTATTTATATACAACGCTTTGATGTCAAGAACGGTGCATTACCTTTTCATGGGAGTGGTACTAAAGGAGAGGGGGGACTTCCCCCCCCCCCTACTCACCCCCTCTCCCCCTACCCTCTCCTCCTGCCAAACGATACAACATTTTTTCCTTAATTTGAATTCCTGAAATGCATATAATGTGTCTTGCTATCATTTAGCGGCTTGGTTTGTAGCCTTGATGTTAATTTATGTTTATTAACGTAAATTGTAATTCACCATGAATGATTCTAAGGTTCCGCACTCGTATTCTGGACTGTTACGGAACCCTTTATGCGCGAGTCCGACTCGCACTTGGCTAAATTATTTTGAATTTGTAAATACATTTTAAGTATCTTGGAACCTTCCTTATTTAGTTAAAGACTTATCTGAGATAATGCTATTCGCTGACGACACGTCACTTCTTTTTGAAGAACATAAAGAATAGACATAAAGATATCCTTGATGATAAGAAAGTAACTCTATCTAAGATTCTTGATTGGTTTACTGCAAATGGTTTGCTGGAAGAAATCTCATTTTTGAGATAAGCTCGCCACTGTACATTTTATTTCAAACAAACTTTGTATTTAATCGATCTGTGTATAACAAAGAATTAAGAATTAATAATTAAATAATTTAGTTTTAAATGGGAAAAAGACAAAATGTATAAAATTCACATTACCAAATGTAATTCAAGTAGATGCTGATCTAGATAGTAGATGCTGAAGCTAGCGTTAGTCAACAAAACAAAGTTCTTTGGCATTACTATAGACTCTCGTCTTCAGTGGGGTCACCACATAGAAGGCCTTTGTGGTAGACTAAGTTCAGCTGCATACGCTGTTTTATTCAAAACGAAAAACAACTGAGAAAAGGATTATAAAATTTTGTACTAAAACGGTGGCGTGCCTATTACGCCTCAATAAAACATTTATCTGAAATTGGACATCTAGTCATTATATTAAGATTAATGTATACTTTACGCAAATAAAAGTAATAAATATCGGACCCATCAAAATTTATAGCCAATTTTTATTTTATGAGATTACTTGAAAAACTTTACTTAAGCTTCGCTTTTATATTTCAGTAAAAGTTGCTTTTGAATTTGGTGGAACTTTTAAAAGTAAATCATATCAATGTTTATTCACGATCTTTATATAGGTTTAAGTACATTTAAGGTTATACAATACAGAATGTATTTAACCTGGCACTGGTGACATACAAAATTGTTAAATAACTTTTTTAATACACCTGCTCAAAATATGATAGATTACGTGCCTGTTTAGCGTGCATAAAAGGACATATTTCGCACTCGTGCTTTTTGTTTTTACTACCTACTGACGCCATCTAGACGAAAACGTCCACATCATTAAGTAAGCAGGTAGACCTTTGTTTTACCAGATACTCTTTAATAAGATGAGAATTTTCAAACTTTTGTACTCGTATTTTATTATGTATGTTAAATTGTAAAAGATGTTTTAAAAATTCCAAACGATTTTAGACGTCATAATTTATATTCTATTTTAACTATTATTAAAAAGATTTGAGAAAAAGACATTGGTCTTTGTAGTACAGATTGGCGGTAACCAGACTGCGTTTTCTTCTGTTCTTTACTTGTATCTGGTTTGATTTGCAACAAAATTGCTTTTATCTTTTTATTTCACTAGCTTTTGTCCGCGGCTCCGCCCGCGTTGTAGAGATTTTCGTGGAAATAAGGAAAACAAAAGAATATGATTTTTTGAACGACAATATGCAACGGTCACCATGTTTTACCAAAGTGCTCATAAATACCAATCAAATAAACCCAAACTCAAAGGGTCTGCCGTTATCGGTTGAGAAGATCCCGTATCCACCTTCCAGTCCCATCAGCAGACCCTGGTCACCATGTTTTACCAAAGTGCTAATAAAGACCAATTAAATAAGCCCAAACTCGAAGGGTATGTTGTTTTCCGTTGAGGAGATCCCGTACCCACCTTCCAGTCCCATCAGCAGACCCTGGCCACCATGTTTTACCTAAGTGCTAATAAAGACCAATCAAATAAGCCCTAACTCGCAGGGTCTGTTGTTTTTCGTTAAGGAGATCCCGTGCCCACCTTCCAGTCCCATCAGCAGATCGTAGTCACCATGTTTTACCAAAGTGCTAATAAAGACCAACCGAATAAGCCAAAACTTGAAGGGTCTGCTGTTGTCCGTTTAGGAGAACCCATACCCACCTTACAGTCCCATCAACATACCTTGGTCACCATGTTTTACCAAAGTGCTAATAAATACCAACAAAATAAGCCTAACTCGCAGGGTCTGCTGTTGTCCGTTGAGAAGATCCCGTACCCATCTTCCAGTCCCATCATCAGACCATGGTCAACATGTTTTACCAAAGTGCTAATAAAGACCAATCGAATAAGCCCAAGTTCGAAGGGTCTGCTGTTATCCGTTGAGGAGATCCCATAACCACCTTCCAGTCCCATCAGCAGACCCTGGACACCATGTTGTACCAAAGTGCTAATAAAGACCAATAAAATAAGCCTAAACTCGAAGAGTCTGCTGTTGTCCGTTGAGGAGATCCCGTACCTACCTTCCAGTCCCATCATCAGACCCTGGACACCATGTTGTACCAAAGTGCTAATAAAGACCAATAAAATAAGCCCAAACTCGAAGGTTCTGTTGCTATCCGTTGAGGAGCTCCCGTACCCACCTCCCAGTCCCGTCATTAGATCCTGATCACCATGTTCTACAAAAATACTCATCAA